>OX326997.1:56365626-57615626 GCA_946800695.1 Geum urbanum
CTACCAAGAGGGGCAGTACCCCGACCTGACCGGCGAGGGGCAGTACCCCGGAACCGAGGCCTTTCTGGCTAGAATCACGTGGTAGTCTGGGACTCCGTGATTCTGACTGTACTAGCACTGACGTGTCCATGAGTGACCCCGTGAGATTTTCCATGCATGCTCTGTTTACGAGTTGGAGTCAGCGTCTCCTCGTATACTATTTGATTTATTTATATTTCGACTCGCATATGTTTTTATAACATATATTACTTGGTGAAAGACATTTATTTTCATCCACTCACTCTAACGATTTTCATGTCTTTCCCCTGGGCTTTTTGGTTTCCGTGCCCAGTTTGCAGTTCAGGTTCTGGTGTTTCACGTCGTGGTTGGAGGCTAGTGATCTGAGCTACCTGTGTTTTCCAGTAGGTTCTTGTTTCGCCTACTAATGTGTATATTGTATATATTTACACTAGAGGTCGCTCTGATACACTCTGATACGTGTTTATACAGATTTTCTCGGATATATTATATTGTACAATATATTTACTGTTTATTGTTTATATTATGATGTTGAGAAATCCGGATGGGATTGGTGCCCACGGTTTGGCTTTTGTGGCATAGGATGAAGTGTTATTTTCAGGGTGCAGGTTTATGCAATTCCACGTTAGTAACGAAACTCTGCCGAAATTTTGAAAGATTTTTGTTGGTTCGTGTTTTCAGAAGGGGTTCGATTCCGATTTAGGTAACTAAATCGGGGTTGGGTCCTTTCACTCAGTTCGACCTACTAGTTGTATATGATGTGTATATGCGTCGCTCTGAATACTTATGTTATGTTTTCAGTTAAGTTTACTTCTGAATGTTTTTCTGGATTTCTTGTAAACCTGGTGGTTTGTTATATATAATGTTGAGAAATCCGAATGGGGAACAGAGCCCCACGGTTTGGCTTTTGTGAAATATTTGAAGTGTGATTCTCTTTGCAGGTTCTAATTTTGGCTCACGTATTGCAAAGTAAACTCTGGCAAAAAAAATTTTAAGGTCATGTTTTAGAAGGGGTTTGATTTCGGTTTAGGTAACTGAATCGGAGTCGAGTCATTTCTGTATTAGTGTCCCTTAATGTTTTTCAATGTTGTTATGCACGCTTGTTGGGAGAAATAACGAGAGAGGAATAGTTTTGTTGTAAAAAGAGAAGGGGGCAGACAGAGAGAGAGATATGAAGTGTCTTGTCGTAAAAAGAGAAAGAAAACTAAAAAGACGCGGGAATAAACTGCTTCAGCAATAAAAGACATTTTGGTTCGTTCTCTATAAATAGTACTGGCTTCCCACATTCTCGATAACGTGTTTGTGTTTCATTATCAACTCCTTCTGCTTGAGTTCTTCTTCTTCTCTCTAAGTTTTTTTCATCAGAAAAAACTATGGTGCCAAGGAAGAAGAACCCACACAACTCAAACACTTCAAGCCATTCAACCGACGAAGATTTTGATCCATCAAAGTCCAAATCCTCATCCTCCTCCTCTGAAGACTCTGTATCAGGCTCTCCTTCTCCTCGTGCTGCTGGACCTCCTTTAGGTGTTGTTCCTGATGGCCCTCTTCAACCTTTGGTGAAGAAGATGGGTGGTATGAAGTGACGCACTGATACGATGAAGAAGGAAATGGACTTAGTCCTTGCTGAACATGACAAAATGCTTGATTTGCTTATATGCATCCCATCTCATCTCTCGTCAGGTTTTGGATGGGGAAGCAGCAAGAAGGCCAAGATGTGAATCATATGATTTGTTATTAATTGTTGTGTTTTTGTAATTTGAAACAATATCCTATTATTAATGAAGTTTATGTTTCTTTATCTTCTATACTCCATTTAATGTGTTTTTTCAATGGATTTTGATGAATGAATGTGTGTATCAAGTGATTGAAACATTAGTCAGGTCCACATAGGAACTCAAACAGTAATGCAGACAGATAAACACACAGATACTCAGACAGCTATCCTTGAATTTTATTGAATCAATGTAGTAACCTATGGAATAAAATCTTAAAATCTTTATTTCTCCCTTCTTTACGATGCAGTATAAAATACAAAAACAAGAGACCCAAAAAAAACCACAAATTTTTGTTTTTATTTGCAAGTAAAAAGTTGCAGATTTATAATTCATGATTTTCAGACAGATACTTAGATAGTTATCCAGACAAAAACTTGAACAAATATTCAAACTTAGAAAATTATTCTGACAATATCTATTATGATCCACACAGACATGTATTTTCAATCGATAAGGTTGTTGCAGGTTCTCCTGTTGTGACCAGTGTGGTGACATCTTGAGCACTCTGTCGGCATTGTTTGTTTTTCGGTATTTGTCTTCATTCTCTTTTTCTTTGGTCTGCCCGGTTCTTCCTTTGTTAATGGAGGCCTGACGTCTGGTCCATTTTATGACATGTCTTGAAAGAAGTTCTCAATGTTTGGCACTGGATTGAGTGTGAAAGAGTAGGTTTGCCTGTAAAATAGAACTTTGTACAAGTTTTCCATGTAATCATAAGGATTATGTCCTTTCTCTTGAATGACAACAAGTGCATCTAAGCACGGAAACTAGAGCAACTGCCACTGTCCACATGAGTAGGTCCATGTCTCCATGTTGACTGCACTGTTATATGTGTCAGTCTTAACTTCGTAGACAAGACCACTGGAGTGCATCACTCTCCAATACCTCCATTTTTTAAGTGTTTCATTAAGCTTTCCTTCCATTCTCGGTCTCATTATAGTGTGTCATTGGTCTGGTTCTTCTCTTTTGCTTGCAATCCTTTCCCTCACCTTTCTCCTGTGAGAGTAGTAACAGAAAACAAGAAAAGAAAGAATTAAATAGTGCATTATCCTAGAAATAACAAAATGAATCAGGTTGTAAATGGTTGTAATGTAACCAAAAGACAGATACCTGGATAGCTACTCAGTCAGAAACTCAGACAGATACTCATGATATTTTTCAGAAATAGTGTAACAATTTACAGATATCCTGGAAATAATAGAATGAATCAGGTTATAATGGATGACTTGATTTCATCGGCAAGGCCAAGAAGACAGTGGAGTCTTCTGAATCAACTTCTGAGATAGAGAGTGATGATGAGGAACCGTTTAGACAACATCAACAAGTAGTGGATAAGTCGGAAGTTGTCCCGGTGGTGCAACAGACCTGGAAGTGTCTGTTTCGGTGCTATTTGTATGATTTCTAGAAGTTCATTGTTGCTAACCGGAATAATATCAGCAATGATGTGAGGAAGAGGCTGAAGGATACACCATTCAATGATCTAATTTATGCATTCATCAATGGTGATATTGATAAATGGGACTGCTTGAAGCCGGATGATGCAATCGCTGTTATAGCTGACGCGTACAGGAAGGAGAATAGGGCGTTTCAGTTCCATGCGATGTGTATTCACTGTATCACTCCTGATTATGTCAGATATTTGGTGGGTTTGAGCACGGAGGGAAGACCAATTCCATTGAATGATAAGAATGTGAAGATTACAGATTGGTTGTATAGCATGTTTCTGCAAGAAAGTTATCAAGAGTAGGTTGTTGGAGAATTTACTTAGTGTCAAAGATAGGGTTGACGACTGTGTTCGTCTATTGCTTTTGTTTTTGCTGGCCTCTGTTTTGCTGCCTAATTCCAATGGAGGTTTGGCACTTGACTTTGCAAACTGCGTGTGCACTATTGAAGGAATGAATGATATAGCTTGGGCAACTGTTGTTTATGATAACTTGTTCAATGCATTGGACATTTACATGAAGAACTTTGTTCCAAAAGTAGCCAAGAAGAAGGAGGTAGCAAAGAAGGTGAAGAAGGAGAAGGAAGAGAAGATGAAGGTGGAGAAGGTTGAGAATGATGATGATGAGAAAAAGTCATATAGAAGTAATGCGATAAATATTGGTGGTTGCAGCATTATTATTCCAGTAAATTTTTCTTGAGTATTTGTCTGTATTTCTATCTTAGTATCTGTCTTTTGTATATGTTCTTTATTGTGTTCATTATTGTCTTTTGTATCAATTTTATCTTACTTCAATCCTTAACATTGTCAAACCAAAAGCTAGCAAGGAGCATTCAAAGATTGGCATGGTGAAGTACAGTCTCTGTGATATTTTTGTTCATTTTCGAAACATCAAAAGCTTGGAAATGCTGAGGGTGAGTATCTAACTTTTGTTGTTGTTGTTAATAGTTGTCTTGTCGATAAATAGTTGTTTGGGTATCTATCTGTTTGGCTATCTGTCTAACTATCTGTTTTGATTTCTTTTTTCAAAGGCCAATTATTTTTTGGATTCAAGGACCAAGAAAACTAAAGCTGATGGTGTTATAGTTCTTGTCCTGGCTAGTATCAATGATATGGGCTATGATGACTATGCCAATTTTGAAGCCAAGTTGCGTGCCAAAGATGTTGAGTTGAAAGATAGTCAAGAGTATGTTGAGAAGTTGCAAGAAGCTATTATGGAGAAGGATTTGCAGTTCAAGGAAAGTGAAGATTTTAGTAAGAAAATGCTAGATAGTAACATGCATAAGGATTTGGAGATCCAAAAAATGCAGAAATCCAATGCAACTCTTTGGGTTGTCATTAAAGTTTTGAATAATGATAAGGAATACCTTGAGTTTAATTCGGATATTATAGACCGGCAGATTAAGTCTCTTAAGAATCAACTAGCAACTATTGATGATTCTCTGGTGAGGGAGAAATTGTCTCTAGAGAATGAGATTAATTCTCTTAAGAATCAATTAGAAAATACTGATGCTTCTACGGATGTGATTGAAGTATTGAAGGCAGAGAAAACTGTGCTTGAGACGAGATTAAGCGAGATGGAGGATGCTCCTGAAAATGCTTATTTAGAAAATATGATGTTGAAGAAGGAATTGAATGAAGCACAATGTCAACTCAAGGAAGCACAACTTCAACTTGCTGCTCAAGGGAAGACAAAAATTTTTGCTGAAGAAAATTGCAAATTGCATAAGCATGTTGAAGATGGTGCTGATAAAGTTAAAGTTGCTAAGAAGAATTTACTGGATGTTGAGAACAAACTTGTAGCATCTCTCTAGGAGAAATCTGTGCTTGAGACGAGATTAAGAGAGACGAAGGATGCTGGTGAATTTGGTGCGAGAAATTTTGCTTTACAATTTTCTGACTTTAAGAAGAGGGTCGGTGAAGAAGAACTTCAACTCCAGAATGCTCAAGGGAAGATACAAAGTGCTTCAGAAGAAAATACTAAATTGAAGAAGCAAGTTGAATATGGCGCTGTTCAAGCTGAAGCTGTTGATGGAAAAATTTTGTTGTTGAAGAAGCAACTCAATGAAGAACAACTTCAACTTGGTCCTCAGGGGAAGATACAAATTTCTGCTGAAGAAAATAGCAAATTGCAGAAGCAAGTTGAAGATGGTGTTGAAGCACTTCAATCATCTCAAGCAGCAAATGAGGAGCTTTGGAAGAGACTGGATGCTTTGCAAAGTCAAAAGGAGGATCTTGAGAAGGAAATTAAACAAGTTGAAGATGCAAATTAGACACTTGAGCTCTTCAATCAGCAGCTTGTTGAACAGAATGAGAAGTTGGAGAAGAATGTTGCTGCATATAAAAAATCACTATCTGGTATCGATTCTGACATTTGAAAATAATAGATCTCAGCCATTTCATTTTCTATAATTTGCCTAATTTTAAGTCATAGAACACAAGTCCCTACTTCTTTTTTTTGTGGGTATCTGTCTGTGTATCTGTCTGTATATCTGTGTCTGCATATCTGTGTCTGTGTATCTGCATCTGTCTGGATATATGTTTGGGTATCGTACTGGATATCTATTTAGAATATTTTTTTGTTTTTGCTCTGGACATGTAATGTAATCTATCTTTTTGTAACTTTTGTGTTGAATCTTTTTTTTTCTTCTTGTATCTCTGTTAGGAAATTTGTCACAAAGGAAGAAGAGTTCCCAACGGGTAGATTCTGCACCATCTTTCAGTAGAGCGATTACCCATTGTCCTAGTCCAGTGGCATTGCCTGTTACTATAGTTGAGTTTCTAGATGTAGTGGAAATCCTGGTGACTCCTCCTCCTTCTGTTGGTGGTTCATCTCTTCTGTCAGTCCGCAAATGTTACAACCCGTACCAAAATCACACACTTATTGAACCACGTTATGCGTTATCGCGGATTAGGCGCGTTATTAGAGTTGTTAACGAATTTTTCACCGGGCGAGAATTTGACTTGACTTTCTTCATGAGAGTTATAGAATATTTAATTTCAAGCTTGTAGGAATTTTTGGAGAATTTATCGGATAAGCGAGCTATTTTTAATGTTTATTAGAAGTCAGTAGGAGTATTTATTAAAATGTATTAATTTTAAATGTCGAATTAATCTAAGTTGTTAGATCGAGATCAGAATGAATTTCAGCCGTTGGTGAACGAAAGCATTTTTTTTTTGAGTATCCATTTATCTAATTATTCTATTAAAAGTATTAGACCAAGCTGTTAGTGAACCAAAGCATTTACACACGTTTCAGACCTATCAGATCAATGTAATGTAGACATATGGAAGATAGAACTTCATGGGTCGTTACCATGCCTCGTTTCAAACATAGAATCACTTTGTACATTACCAACACCTTCACCCCACTACTTGACAACCAGAAGATGATTGCAAAAAAATATAGTTAATTTTTGGTACATATAATTTTATCTATACAAAGAAAACTGAACCCCAATTATCATATAGTGGAGACTCCCCATAGGTATTCCAAATGTCCCATGGTTCCACATCACCATAGACGTCGAGCTCAGGCATAAATCTATCTTTCATTGTGCTCTCATTATTCTTGTTCTGGTTTTTTTCTGGGTAACTGTTTGGGTAGCTGACTGAGTAGTTGTCTGGATATCTATTTTTTGGTTATAAACTGCATTTCAGTACTTACTATATATACAACTAGGAACCTCACATTTTTGGTTCTTTTCAGGACTCTATCCAATTACATTTGCGATAGTTGATGCCAAAAATGACAGCAACTGGAGGTGGTTCTTGATGAACCTAAGAAATGAGATAGATAGCCACAATATAAACCAAGAAACTAATACTAAGAGGAAAATAACATTCCTCTCAAACTGTCATGATGGAATTATGAGTTCTCTTCTAGAGGTGTTCCCCAATGATGAGCATGGCTACTGTTTTCGGTACTTAGTTGCTAACCTTAAAGACAACTACAGAGGACACTTTAAGGATAAAATTTCTAAATTCTTCATGCAATGTGCATATGATGGAAGTGAAAGACAATATGAGTTCATTTTTAACCAGCTTAAGCTAGAAGGTGGATATAAAGAGATAATCAAATTCTTCAAGGATCTCCTAAAGAAAAAATGGTGTGTTGCATTCTTCAGAAGAGATAGGTATGATGAAATGACAAACAATATCTTGGAGTGCTTCAACAGTTGGATAGTAGATCTCCGCACACTACATGTCTTCCATCTTGCTGATGAAATCTATTACAACCTGATTCATTCTATAATTTCATGGGTAGTTGTCTAGGTATCTGTTTGGGTAGCTAATTCCATAGATGTCTGGATATTTGTTTATTGTTACATTACAACCAAATTCATTCTATTATTTCTAAGATATCTGTAAATTGTAATGTTTCAGTCCTTTTTTCTGTTACTCTTCTTCCAGAAGAAAGGTGATGGAAAGGATTGCAAGCAAAAAAGAAGAATTTGAAAGATGACACACTATAATGGGACCAAGGATGGAAGGAAAGCTAGTTAAAACACTTAATATAGGAAGCCATTGGAGAGTGATGAACTCCAATGGTCTTGTCTACGAAGTTCAAGGTGACAAATACAGTAATGTAATGGTCTGCTCACGTGGACAGTGGCAGTTGATAAGGTTTCTCTGCTCCCATGTCCTTGTTATCATTCAAGAGATAGGAACAGAACCTTACGATTACATGGACAACTTGTACAAAGTTCAATATTACAGACAAGCCTACTCATTCACACTCAATCCAATGACAAACATTGAGAAATTGCTTCAGTACATGTCAGAATACGGATTGGACGTCAGGTCTCCATTAACAAAGAAGCATTCGGGAATATCAAATGAAAAGAGAATGGGGAAGAATGGGGAAAAACAAACAATGCCGACAGAATGCTCAAGATGTCATCAAACTGGTCACAACAGAAGAACCTGCAACAATCTTATCGATTGAACATACAAGTCTGTGTGGATTATTAAAGATGTTGTCAGAATAATTTTCTAAAAGTTAGAATATTTGTTTGGATATCTATTGAATTATCTATCTGGATATCTGTCTAAGTATCTATCTAGATATCTATATACGAATTTCAGATCTGCAACTTGTTACTTGCAAATACAAACACAAATTTGAGGGTGTTTTTTGGGTCTCTTGTTTTTGTGTTTTATACTGCATCGTAAATAAGGAAAAAAGACATATTAATGCATAGTTTAATGCATTGATTCAATAAAATTCAAGGATAGTTGTATGAGTATCTGTGTAGCTGTTTGTGTATTTTACTGGATCAGACTGATGATGTTGTCTCATTCAATGGGTTCACATATTCATTCAAAAACTTCATTTCAAAACATAAAACTGAATAACAAAAGATAGAGAAATAGTATTGCATAGGTTAACGAATTGATTCACTGAAATTCATGGATAGTTGCCTGTGTAGCTGTTTGTGTATCTAATTGCGTCCCAATACCAACTCCCAAAACCAACTATACAAACGGGTTTGAGTAGGTATTGTGTTGTAAAATAGACCAAAGAGTGCAAATCTAATACTTTAGTTCATAGGTTTAATGCATTGATTCTCTCATTCAAAAGTCTAGGGAAACATAAATAGTACTATGCAGACAGATACCCAAGCATATACTCAAGCAGATACTCAATCAGATAATAATATGATCACATTCATAATGCTCACCAAAATGTAACACCTACAAGACAGACCCCTACAACTAACAATAATGTTCACAGAATGATTGCTACAACAAAAATATACACATTAGTTACTATCCTACACTTGTTCCTGAGCTGGTTCAATCCTTCTTCCACGATATCCATAATAGATCATGATCCGTAAACGATTCCAACAATCTGGCCTTGAACCAAGCAACATCCTCACGACTCAGATTTTACTTTTTTTTCCTTGCCTAGAGCTATGTGATACATCATGTAGCAAACAATAGTTCTGCAGTGAAGGCCAGAGGCTGTTGGGGACTATTATTGATTGATTGCACAGGTATTTTGTCAAAGTCTACCTTCTAATCTTTGACCCACTGAATACTTTCGCATTCGTTCTCTAATATAGGGATACCAAGACAGATACCCAGTTAGATACATAAACAGATACGCAGATAGATACTTAAAAAATATCCAGAAAAAAAAAGACTTCTATCACACACAAAACAATAACAACAAACTAATACAACAACCAAAAATCAAACTGAAAACCTTAGAAAAATATCAACAACACTAACAACATACATTTCAAAAAAATTTGAAACGATATCAAGACAGATACTTCAACAAATACACAGATAGATACTTAGTTAGATACTCAAACAGATATTTCAAAGATATCCAAAAAAAATATTTCTATCACAAACACAACAACAACAACAACAACAACAACTAATACAACAAACAAATAGCCTTTTGAACACACTACATTACATATCTTCTACAAAAAATTATGAAAATAAAGAAAAACAATTACTGAAAATCAAACTGAAAACCATAGAAAAATGTCAACAACAACAACAAACTGTGACGACCCGGACCAGAATCAGAAGTATAATCAGCTCAATTCGCGAGTTAGCGTATCGACGTGGATTTCCGATAATGGATTTACTCGCCAGGGTTCTGTTAACGACTAAATTATTGGCCAAGAATTGGAGCTGGGTCTCTTCTCGAGAGTCGTTCTACGTGTGATTTCGAGTTCATGGGCGGTTTCGGATCGTTATTTGGACGACCGAGGAATTAATTATGAATATTTGAAGTTCAGATTTAAATGGTGGGCTACTTAACGACTAAATTATCGGACGGGAATTTGGTTTCGGCTTCTTCACGGAAGTTGTTCAGAATTTAATTTCGAATTCGTGGGAACTTTCGGAGCATGATTTGGAGTTACGAGGAATTAGTTGCAAATTTTTCCGATTGTTGTTTGTTTGGTTGATTTAATTGTGTGTTGGTTCGAAGAGTTGACTTTTTATCGGTTTGGCCGATGTGTTTGACTTTGGGTGATTATTGAAGAGTACGTCGAGATGAGTTTGTGGCCGCGAGAATTATCGGAATCGGATATACGACGAGAAAGTTATGCGTGTTTAAAGTTCGTCGAATTGGATAATTATGAGTTTCCAAATTGGGAAAGTTTTAAATGAGTATTTATTGTGACTTTCCCCTTTGGGAAAGTCAAACCTGGGATTATTAGTGTTGACCGACCAGTTTTGGAGAGAGAGAAAGGGTGCTTGACGGTGGTGCTCGGCCTTGAGTGGTGGTGCACTTTCCGGCCACCCCAAGGCTCGGGGCAAGCCTTGTCCAACTCGCCTTGGTGTCCCGAACATGCTTCCGGCCACCCCTCACGGCGAGGGTGGCTGTGGAGAGGAATTTTCCGGCGAGAAAATGGAAGGTTTTAGGTGAAATCGGGTTCCACTATTCCGGCCGAGATGAACTTCAAGAGGTACTGGGTTTTGTAGCCCTCTTCATTGTGATTCTAACCATATAAACATGGTGTTCTAATTCGATTAGAGTGTGGAGAATTTTGAGATTGAAATTTGTGGAACAATTCGGTTTTTCGTGAAATTGGGTGAGTTAGAGTTTGAATTGGACTTTGTTGCAGTTATGAAAATTGCTCAGTGGGTGATTTTGCATGGAATAGGGGTTTCTTCTCCGGAAAATTTTCAGGTTGAAGGTGGCGCCGCCGTGGGCGGCGGTCAACGGTCAACGGCGGTCAAACTTTGACTTTTTGGGACTTTCGACGAGTTGCATGTCATTTCACTCGAAATCGCGCCCCGATCGCAGTGGGGAGGTTTGTTTTTCGAGTTAAGCGTCCGAAATTACAGTGAGGTATTGCGGTATGATTTCCGGATTTCCGACAGTTTGTCGTGATCGGATTACGTGTTTCCGAGAACGATGGTTTCTCGAGATTTGTTTTGAATTGTCGAATTATGTTTGTGAGAATTGGATATTGTGATTATTCAAGTGTTCGTGATCGTTTGTTTGGCGATGGACTTTCCGCCGGATCACGGGTTAACGCGATACGCGTTACGCCAGACTGTGAGTGGAATATTTATTTTCACGGATTGATTGCAAGTCGTTTATATACGTTTTATGAACTTGAGCATGCAGCATGATTATGGTTTTACGAGCATGAGATTTCATACGAGATTATGATTATATGAGCATGTGTTTACGATTATACGATTATGTTTATACGGATATACGTATACGAATATGCATACACTTTTATGCTATTTCATGCATTTGCATCGAATTGTTTATTATTTGGTTTACACAGAGTACAGTCTCAGTTACGTTGTTGTATCGATACACCTTGCCTCGTCGGCTGATCCCCGACAGAGGGCCGCCTGGAGGGGCGTTTCCCCAACCAGACCGGTGAGGGGCGTATTCCCCGGAACCGAGGCCATTTCTGGCTTAGAATCACGTGGTAGTCAAGGATTCCGTGGTTCAGACTGTACTAGCACGGTGGAGTCCATGAGTGACCCCGTGGGATTTTACTTGCATGCTCAGTACATTGGAGGAGTATGAGTTTTACCTCGTGTACTTATTATTTTATGTTCCTGGACTCGCATATGTATTTTAAACATATACATTAACTGGTGAAAGACATTTATTTTCGTCCACTCACTCTAACGTTTTTATTTGCCTTTCCCCTGGGCTTTTCGGTTTCCGTGCCCAGTTTGCAGTTCGGACTCTGGTGTCGCACGTCGTGGTCGGAGGCATAGTGCTCAAGCTACTTTGTTTCTTCCAGTAGGTTTACTGTTCTACCTACTGTGGTATACGTATATGATTATGTATTAGAAGTCGCTCTGAGCTTCCTATTGTATATGTTATACGATTTTACTCCGGGTTTTCCGTAAAGTACATATATATTTACTACTTTACGTTATTGTTGATATATTGAGAAATCCGGATGGGATAGGTGCCCACGGTTTGCTTTTTGTGGCATAGGATGAAGTGTATTTTCCGCGTGCAGGTAATGGTAATTCAACGTTAGTAACGAAACTCTGCCCAAATTTCGAAAAGTTTTTGTTGGTTCGTGTTTTCGAAAGGGTTTGATTCCGATTTAGGGAGCTAAATCGGGGTTGGGTCCTTTCAGCTTGGTATCAGAGCATTAGGTTATAGGTTCTGTAGACTTCTGTAGTCGTGTTTACTTAGGGTATTTGAGTTGATACAGCATGACTGGAGTGATGACCCGACTGGCCAGCGGTACTCATCAATACTTCGGGTGTTGTGTGTCCTCAAATATCTGCGGTTTCATGATTACGTTCCACTTGTTGTGAACGATGTTTTATTCATTAGGATGCCTCCTGACGTGCTTTCCGTGTCGGTTCGGTTGTGGATCCTATTGAGGATCAATCGATGCGCGATTTGCCAGAGAACAATGGATTGGGATGAGTATTCAGAGTTCAGTGAATTGTGTGGCAAGGTTTGCCTGGTTGTGTATGTATAAGCATCTACATGTTGCCTCAGAGCTGAGCATTGTGGCAGATGATGTATGCCTGAGTCAGATCAGTGTATTTTGTGGGCTGTTATTGTGTGAGTTCCGGTTGCGACTCCACGGCCTATATTCAGGGTGTTGTGTAAATGGTGATGGTGTTATCAGGCTATCCAGCAAATGAATGTGGAGTGTTTACCCACCTGAGGCAGAGATGCATTGCTCACGTGTTGTCCCTGTTTATACGGGTATGTGGCTTCAGAAGGAGCTATGCACGAGGTTCGAGATGAGTTTGAACCTAAGCATCAGAAAGATTCTGATTGATATGCCTCGAGACATCAGTGAGGAGCTTAGTGTGTTGCACTCAGTGGCGAGGCTATTATGAGGAAAAGATGTATGCGGTTTTTGATGTGATGGTTCGAGGAAAGTGGACTTAGTCGAGATTTTGATGAGGTTGAGTTCCGACACTTCGGGATCAGTGACGTCATCAGACTGTGGCCTTTTCGATTATGTTGAGGATCCTCTGCTGGTCCGTTTGGCGATGACGGAGATCACAGTGTAGCGGAATTGCTCATAAGGCATGAGTTCGGGTGATCGTTGGTGATCCTTTCACGCAGCAGGTGTTGCGGTGACTTGTGTTCGTGGAGCACTCTCAGTTGCTGTTTCGGTGGCCAGGAGGGTCACGTTGCGAGAGAGCACCCCCAGCCAGCTGTTATAGCGGTTCGGTAGCTCAGAATTTACGAGGAGATCCTCATGTTGTTCCTACAGTCTGATCAATGTACCCTTTGATGAGTTAATCAGCAATGTCGCGATTGACGTGGGCGACTAGTTGGGCATGTTGGAGTTCGTGCCATGACCTTGTTTGAGGACAGACTTTTCTCCGAGGTTACTGTTGTTTGATATCCATGGCTATTGTACCTGTATCTCCACTTCCGAGGTCTTGGAGAGTGTTGCATCCATCCGGAGGAGTTATCAGGTGTTCCTCCAGTTCGGGAGACTGACTACATTATTGAGTTTGTACCAGGCGCTGGACTCATTTTACCGACACCTTGTCGTTCTGAGCCAGCGGAGCTGATGGAGCTACAGTTTGAGTCCAGGAGATGTTGGAGGAGATTTCAGGAGACTTCGTGCGACCCCACGTATTTGCGGGTTGTGCTCTTGCATCAGTTGTGCGACTGTTTGTATGGTTTGATGAGGTGGCGCATTGACTACCGGAAGCCTGATTCGCTTCAGAGGAGAATGAGTATCCTCCGCTTCAGATTGACGATTGGTTTGATCAGCTCGTGAGAACTACAGTCTTGTTGAGGATTGATTTCGGGATTGGAGATTATCAGTTGAGGACCGATGAGTTAGATGTGGTTTGGACAGCTTTCGGATCTCGGAGCGAGCATCTGGAGTTCTTGGTCACTTCATTGGTTGACCAATGCTCCGTAGATCGTGTGGACTTGATGGATCATGTGTTCAGACGGTTCTGGACGAGTTGCGGTGGTCATGTTTGTTGGCAATGCCCTGATGTACTCCGAGAGTGTGGACCAGCACCTGAAGCAGTTGCAAGCGGTTTTGCGGACTTCGCGAGACGATCTTGTGTTATGAAGGTTAGCCAGTGTGAGTTTTGGCTGATTAGCGTGAAGATTTTGGTCATGTGATGCTATCCGAGGGATTTGGCGTGGATCCTGACCAGATTGAAGCCGTAATGATTCGGAGTTTGCCCTACCATTGTGCCAAAGATCGGGAGTCTCTTGAGTTTGGCAGGCTATTACTGACGGCTTGTGCAGGATTTTCCCGGATTGTCATTTCATTTTTTCCGGATTGACGAAGAAGGCGTCAAGTTCGAGTGGTTCGATGTACGCGAGGAGAGTTACTTCCTCATGTCGGATGGTTGCCCGTTGCTTCGGTGTTGACCTTACCTGACGACCGCGACGAGTTCGTGGGTTATGGTGTTGCATTGAGGTTTGGATTTGGTTGTGCTTTGATGCTGTGTAGCAGAGCGGTGGCTCATGATTCCAGGCAGTGGAACTTTGTGTAGCTACGTATCCTATGTATGATTTGGGTGTAGTTTCCCTTGTGTTAGCACTAGAGAGTTGGAGATACTATTGCTATGGCGTGCAGCGTGGTGTAGGATGTACACTGACCACTGAGTTTCATCCACTTGCATTTTCGGCCAGATTTGGGCTTGAGGCAGTGTAGATGGAGGGAGTCGACTATCGACTATGGCTGCACCTTTGAGCTTGTTCAGAAAAGGCTAGAGGTTGTACTTTGACCATCCGTTTGGAATGTTGTTGTTGGTGCGTTCAGTCGAGAGTCAGGAGTTTCAGTATTGCATGTGTGTATGTGTGGCTCGAGTTTCCGTGTTAGCCGAGTTATGGGCTACGAGAGATGAGTTTGAGTATGATGATGTTGAGGCTCGTGTTTTTGCGCGTGTTTGGCGCTAATGACGCGGAGAAGTGTCAGACACTTCGAGTTTACTACTCGTGGCGCAACATGGAAGAGCAATGTAGCAGTTTGTGTGTACAGATGCCACATTTGTCGACTGACGATGGCTAGGAGGCAGAAATTTGCCGAGATGTGTCAGCCATTTGACATTTCCGGTTATACGTGGTGATTGTTGCTGTGATTGAGTGTGTTTGTATGCACTTTGGTTTGTGATACCAGTTGTTGGACCAGTGTGGAGCGTTTGACGAACTCAGTACGTTTCCTTGTACTTTCGAGGACGATTTCAGTGGCAGGCTGGTATAGCTGTATTTGACGGAGATTGGTCATTTCCGTGGTGTACCCGTGTCCCAGTTCGCTGATCGAGACAATTGGCTACGACTATGTGTTGGCGAGCTTTGCAGTGAGCAATGGGGACCAGATTACGAGTTGGTACCGGTCCTTGTCCTCAGATTGGTGAGCGATCTTCGAGGACTATTCAGGCCTTGGAGGGCATGTTGTGGACCTCGGTATTGCAGTTCCGGAGGATTCGGGACCAGCAGTTTCAGTTGTTCGAGATTGCTTGCAGTACCGGTTTGTTGACCACTGTGATTTTGATGTTGCATGATGTCGTTTTGAGGAACGATGTTGTACTCTATTGTGCTAGAGTGAGTTTGGTTTGAGTTTGAGTTGATGTTGATTCTGATTTTGTGGAATGTGCTACCACAGACTGTCAGATTAGCGGTATGGGTTGAATATTGCCCGAGTTCGATATTTGAGTTATATTGATGTGTGAACTGAATTGTGATTTGCCTTGATGTTTTGATCCATATGTGGTCATAGGCGAGTTTGTGTTATGCCGTATGGTTCGGCATCGCCTATAGCATTGGTTTTTGTATGCGTTGTGTTCCGTGTGGCGGAACTGTGTTTCAGGTTGGTTTCGTGTGGATACCCTGTCTATTCCTTATGCAGGAACACTTGGCGATTGTGTGAGCCAGTTCAGATTTGTGAATTGAGGGTACAGGGATCCCAGCACGGAGTTATCTCCTATTGTGGAGTTAGTTGTCAGAATTGTTTAGTTGATGTGGTCATTGGGCAGTTGAACAGTATGCAGAGGCAGTACTCCTACTTTTAGTCGGTAGACTCGGAAATTTCGAGGTCGAAATTTTTCTAAGGGGGGTGGATTTGTGACGACCCGGACCAGAATCAGAAGTATAATCAGCTCAATTCGCGAGTTAGCGTATCGACGTGGATTTCCGATAACGGATTTACTCGCCAGGGTTCTGTTAACGACTAAATTATTGGCCGAGCATTGGAGCTGGGTCACTTCTCGAGAGTCGTTCTACGTGTGATTTTGAGTTCGTGGGCGGTTTCGGATCGTTATTTGGACGACCGAGGAATTAATTATGAATATTTGAAGTTCAGATTTAAATGGTGAGCTACTTAACGACTAAATTATCGGACGGGAATTTGGTTTCGGCTTCTTCACGGAAGTTGTTCAGAATTTAATTTCGAATTCGTGGGAACTTCCGGAGCATGATTTGGAGTTACAAGGAATTAGTTGCAAATTTTTCCGATTGTTGTTTGTTTGGTTGATTTAATTGTGTGTTGGTTCGAAGAGTTGACTTTTTATCAGTTTGGCCGATGTGTTTGACTTTGGGTGATTATTGAAGAGTACGTCGAGACGAGTTTGTGGCCACGAGAATTATCAGAATCGGATATACGACGAGAAAGTTATGCGTGTTTAAAGTTCGTCGAATTGGATAATTATGAGTTTCCAAATTGGGAAAGTTTTAAATGAGTATTTATTGTGACTTTCCCCTTTGGGAAAGTCAAACCTGGGATTATTAGTGTTGACCGACCAGTTTTGGAGAGAGAGAAAGGGTGCTTGACGGTGGTGCTCGGCCTTGAGTGGTGGTGCACTTTCCGGCCACCCCAAGGCTCGGGGCAAGCCTTGTCCAACTCGCCTTGGTGTCCCGAACATGTTTCCGGCCATCCCTCACGGCGAGGGTGGCTGTGGAGAGGAATTTTCCGGCGAGAAAATGGAAGGTTTTAGGTGAAATCGGGTTCCACTATTCCGGCCGAGATGAACTTCAAGAGGTACTGGGTTTTGTAGCCCTCTTCATTGTGATTCTAACCATATAAACATGGTGTTCTAATTCGATTTGAGTGTGGAGAATTTTGAGATTGAAATTTGTGGAACAATTCGGTTTTTCGTGAAATTGGGTGAGTTAGAGTTTGAATTGGACTTTGTTGCAGTTATGAAAGTTGCTCAGTGGGTGATTTTGCATGGAATAGGGTTTTCTTCTCAGGAAAATTTTCAGGTTGAAGGTGGAACCGCCGTGGGCGGCGGTCAACGCGGCGGTCAACGGTCAACGGCGGTCAAACTTTGACTTTTTGGGACTTTCGACGAGTTGCATGTCATTTCACTCGAAATCGCGCCCCGATCGCAGTGGGGAGGTTTGTTTTTCGAGTTGAGCGTCCGAAATTACAGTGAGGTATTGCGGTATGATTTCCGGATTTCCGACAATTTGTCGTGATCGGATTAAGTGTTTCCGAGAACGATGGTTTCTCGAGATTTGTTTTGAATTGTCGAATTATGTTTGTGAGAATTGGATATTGTGATTATTCAGGTGTTCGTGATCGTTTGTTTGGCGATGGACTTTACGCCGGATCACGGGTTAACGAGATACGCCTTACGCCAAACTGTGAGTGGACAATTTATTTTCACGGATTGATTGCGAGTCGTTTATATACGTTTTATGAACTTGAGCATGCAGCATGATTATGGTTTTACGAGCATGAGATTTCATACGAGATTATGATTATATGAGCATGTGTTTACGATTATACGATTATGTTTATACGGATATACGTATACAAATATGCATACACTTTTATGCTATTTCATGCATTTGCATCGAATTGTTTATTATTTGGTTTACACAGAGTACAGTCTCAGTTACGTTGTTGTATCGATACACCTTGCCTCGTCGGCTGATCCCCGACGGAGGGCCGCCTGGAGGGGCGTTTCCCCAACCAGACCGGTGAGGGGCGTATTCCCCGGAACCGAGGCCATTTCTGGCTTAGAATCACGTGGTAGTCAAGGACTCCGTGGTTCAGACTGTACTAGCACGGTGGAGTCCATGAGTGACCCCGTGGGATTTTACTTGCATGCTCAGTACATTGGAGGAGTATGAGTTTTACCTCGTGTACTTATTATTTTATGTTCCTGGACTCGCATATGTATTTTAAACATATACATTAACTGGTGAAAGACATTTATTTTCGTCCACTCACTCTAACGTTTTTATTTGCCTTTCCCCTGAGCTTTTCGGTTTCCGTGCCCAGTTTGCAGTTCGGACTCTGGTGTCGCACGTCGTGGTCGGAGGCATAGTGCTCGAGCTACTTTGTTTCTTCCAGTAGGTTTACTGTTCTACCTACTGTGGTATACGTATATGATTATGTATTAGAAGTCGCTCTGAGCTTCCTATTGTATATGTTATACGATTTTACTCCGGGTTTTCCGTAAAGTACATATATATTTACTACTTTACGTTATTGTTGATATATTGAGAAATCCGGATGGGATAGGTGCCCACGGTTTGCTTTTTGTGGCATAGGATGAAGTGTATTTTCCGCGTGCAGGTAATGGTAATTCAACGTTAGTAACGAAACTCTGCCCAAATTTCGAAAAGTTTTTGTTGGTTCGTGTTTTCGAAAGGGTTTGATTCCGATTTAGGGAGCTAAATCGGGGTTGGGTCCTTTCACAAACATTCCAAAACTTCGGAAAGCATAGATACAACCCACAAAAAGGAACATGCAAACTGTTTAGAAACAACGAAAATAAAAAACTGAGGAATTTCGAATAGAGATTACTTACGAAGAACAATAAGAACGCCGACGAAGACCGTGAAGGCAACGGAGAGAACAAACCGTGACTTCTCAATGTTTGCCACTAGATTGAGTGTGAATGAGTAGGTTTGTCTATAATATTGAAGTTTGTACAAGTTGTCCACATAATTGTAAGGTTCTTTTCCTATCTCTTGAATGACAACAAGGGCATGGGAGCAAGGAAACCTCAACAACTGCCACTATCTACATGAGCAGGTCCATGTCTCCATGTTGACTGCACTACTGTATTTGTCAGCCTGAACTTCGTAGACAAGACCATTCAAGTTCATCACTCTCCAATGGCTTCGTATATTAAGTGTTTCAATTAGCTTTCCTTCCATCCTCGATCCTATTATAGTGTGTCATCTTTCAGATTCTTTTTTTTTTTTGCCTGCAATCCTTTGCATCACCTTTCTCTTGGAAGAAGATTACCAGAAAAAAGGAATGAAACATTACAATTTACATATATCCTAGAAATAATAGAATAAATCTGGTTGTAATGATTGTAGTGTAACGATAAACAAATATCCAGATAGCTACGCAGTCAGCAACCCAAACAGATACCCAGACAGCTACACATGAAATAATAGAATGAATCAGGCTGTAATGGATGACCAGATTTCATCGGTAAGATAGAAGACAGGTAGTGTGAGGAGATGTACTATCCAACTATTGAAGCACTCCGACATGTTGTTTGTCATTTCGACATACCTATCTCTTCCAAAGAATGCAGCACGCCATTTTTCCTTTGGAAGATCTTTGAAGAATTCGGTTATCTATGTATATCCACCTTCAAGTTTAAGTTGGTTAAAAAGGAACTCATATTGTCTTTCACTTCAAGTATATGCACGTTGCATGAAGAGTTCAGAAATTCTATCCTTCAAGTGTCCTCTGTAATGTCTCTTTGAGGTTAGCAACCATGTGCCGAAAATAGTAGCCATGCTTATCATTAGGGAACACCTCTAGAAGATAACTCATAACTCCATTATGACGGTCTGAGAGGAATGTTATTTTCCTTTGAGTATTAGTTTCCTGGTTTATGTTATGTCTATCTATCTCATCTCTTAGATTCATCAAGAACCACCTCCAGTTGCTGTCATTTTCGGCATCAACTATCGCAAATGCAATTGGATAGAGTCTTGAAAATGACCAAAAAGTTGAGGTTCATAGTTGTATAGCAACTACTGAAATGCATTTTATAAACAAAAAATAGATATTCAGACAACTACTCAGTTAGCTACCTAAACAGCTCCCCAGACAGCTACCTATGAAGTCCTATCTTTTATATGTCTACATTACATTGATCCGATAGGTCTGGAACATGTGTAAATGATTTGGTTAACTAACATCTAGGTCTGATACTTCTAATAGAATAAATAGGTAAACAGATACTCAAACAGATACTTAGACAGATATCCAAACACATCTTCAGAACCAAAATCATATCAAGACCTAATTAAGTAGATTTCAATCTCACAATGTTTATAGTTTAAGGAGCAAATTAATCAATACTATCATGAAATCAATTAATATAAGTACGTACTGAAACAGTTTTGTGTAAAACCAGAGTGAAATTGGATGTACAACAAAACTTAACATATGAAATCATCAATAGCGAGTTAGAGAGAGAGAGAGAGACAGAGTGTTGAAACTTACAACGATTGAAATTTTCAATTTTGTATAACGTCTAGATCGAACAGAGTTTTTATTCTGGCGAAATTGTGATTGCGATCTCAAGAAAGAGAGAGATAGAGAGAGCGAGGGAGATTGCTAGAGAGAGAGAGAGAGGGAGAGAGAGAGAGAGATCGCAGCTCTCTCTTAAAGAGGACAATTAGAATTCAAATTAGGAAAGAATGGCGAAATCGGTAGAAAAAATGGGTTTTATAACTTATTGGGCTTTTTTGGGAGGAAATGATGTCAGCTGGATTTTTTTAGAAAAAAAATGTGTCATAAGTTGGGCATTTTTTACCTCAGTGTCATAAGTTGGTTTTTTTTGGAATTCTTATCTGTTTTTGGGTTTTTAAATAATTTTTCCAAAAAATAAGTTGTAATCCACAAGGCTAACTCGCATCCTGGAGAGCCATTCTCCGATTATTTTCTTTGTATTAGATTATCACGTGATAGTCACATGTATGGGACCCAATACAACTGAATACCAATACTGAGAGCATGTAAGATGTTTCCGTCTTTGTCTACCATATCATACATTGGAAGACACAAAGGTAGAAGTGCTAACTTTATTCATATCATTGAACATGGTCATTACATTTCAATTTGAAATTTTCACCACTTGTGACTCTATTCCCAACTTAGATTGATGTTTGAAACTAGAATTCATTTTCCTTTAATCAATAAACGAAATCGTCATCTTTGAGTCTCGACTCAGTTCTTAAGAACATAAAATACATTGTTTAGTTCTACCACTCGGCGTTATCGATTGGTTAACCTTGTAACTACCAATTAATTGCAATCATCTTCTTCTCATTTCGACACACCATCAGAAAACACCAATCCTCCTTTTCTGATCAACTTTCTCTCACCCTCTCTTCTGATGATAGACAAATGTGTTTTCAAGTTTGACGGAGAGTTCTTGTGCTACGAGTACAATACTCAGAAGTTATTTAATCCTTGGAGAACAACGTCGTACAAGTATGTATGCAGCGTGAAAGTTCTCAAGAGGAGCATGTGATGAATGTGACTCAACTTACTAAGGTTTATTAGCTGTCATAAACAATTTATTGGCAAAGCGAAAGCCTTTAGCTTTCTTTGGGTGATAATTTTTTATTCATCCCTTTAACTATTTGAACAACTAAATATCTTAATTTATTTACCTCATAATAGTTAAGTAAAATAGTATTAAAACTTTTATTTTTCCAACAGAACAAAACAAAGATTCAAACTTTGCAAATCTACAAGGGAATAAATGTTGTGCTGACACCAGATATGTGATCATAACAACAAAGCATATGAGATGCACCCATGCTTTCTGGCGAGGTATACTCGCAATCGACAACGAGAGAAAATATTGGAAATCAGTGGTGCTATGAAGAAATGTATCAAAAAGAGGCAGGAAGATATGATATGGATTAGGGTGTTGTGATTGCATGGAGAGGGTGGCTTTATTCGATCGAGAACGAAAAGGAAAAGGCCTAAAACATAGAAGAATATAAAAACAACCAGAAAGCGGAAAGAGGAAGAGGCATTAGAGCAACTTCAGCAGATCCCCTAAAAGTCAATTTTATCTATAATATGAGGCTTTTGCTTTAAAATCAGCTCCAAGAGATCTCCTATCACATTAGCTATTTTAGGGATTCCCTATATTTCATGCTTTCATCCCCTATCCCCATACCTAAAGCTTGAATTTTAAGTGATGTAAAAGTCAACATATATTGTAATTAATTGTTTCCTAAAAAGTTGTAAATGTAATCAATTTCTAAGTTAATAAATGTTAATTATTTTTATTAACCAATCAAAACAAAGTATTTATTCATATTTAGCTAAATTATGAGTAATATTGTTGGAGTAAATTTTTACAAATGCTTAGCTAAAATAGGTTTGAGCTATATTTTGGAACAAAATAGGAAAATTTTAAGTGATATTGTTGGAGATGCTCTTAAGCCTCAGATTTAGGAGAAGCCACCGACTTTCAAACAGGAGGAAACCCCCTTGTACACCTTCATTTGCTTGTTCTTAAATTCTAACAAATAAAACTGAGTCTTTTGAAAATAGCCGTAACCCTTTAGAACTCGTAGTGCTAATTTTTCTTTGCTTTTTATCTTCTCTTTTTGGGTATGAATTTTACTCATGATTTGATTTGATCTGTAGTATTTTGGGTAAAACAAAGCAGATCTGCATGTAATTGTATTAGATTTTGTATCCTTTTGTCTTCTTTTTTATGACTTAAATCAAACACAATCAATATTCAGCTGCTACATACCTTCTTGCTGCATGTATATAACTGAAATTTATGTTCTCCGTTCAGGTTTGATTTGCATGCAAAGTTAGTTGCTTCGGGATGTTGTTGTTGACAAACCTGAAATGCCTTCAATTGAGAACATTGAGTTCTATGAAAGTGTGGAACAATGTACTAATTTCATTTCTTCTTTTTTTAAATACAAAAAGAGATTCATTTCTATTATGTGTTTTATTGTTCCTTAATAATATTGAATTAATACATCAAAACTTATACTTCATGGTTACTTACTTCTTCTTTTGCAAAAGTTTAGAACTCTGGTACCACATGTCATGTCCCAAACTTCTAGGATAAGAAGAAGAGCTAAATAAACTTTTAAAGTGTGAATTTAATTTCACATTTTTTAATGACTTTGTTTTGTAACTGTGTGATCATGTTAGGTAAGACTTATTATTTGTAATATGGACTTAATATGGGGTCAAGCTATGGTAGCATAAGCTGCCATAGATATTATTTTTTATTTTAGAAAAAGAAGAAGACCACTCATCTTATGACACATGTGTAAAGTATTTGTAGTATTACTGGTAAATTCACCTGCTAGGATTGTAAGAAAAGCTGTATAAACCTTTTAAGTGTGAATTTTCAAACTTTTTAATGACTGCTTGTACAAAATTCTCACAATTCCAGGTTCGAGCCAAGTTGGTTCTCAAGAGGGGAATACTTGTTAGGGCCATCCGAGACAACTAGGCAACTAGCCCAACCCGAGCTCGCCTCAAAACAAGTTAACAACTACATTAACTGATTAGCAACCAAGTACACTGCCGTTTGTGTAATTAATTGCTAATCAGCAACCAAGTACACTGTAGTTTGTGGCACAGTTCACTAAAACTGGTCTCTTTTTTTTTTACAAGAGTATCGATATCTTTTAATTTTAACCTTAATGTTATAAGCTGTAGTCTATTGAAATTTAACTTATTTATAAATACTGTAAAAGTGTTTTCCTTGCATTGGTTTTTAGTTTTGTTTTTCTGTGACATTGGTCATTGCCTCATTGGGTATCGATAGAAAAACGTTTAAACAATTAGTCAATAATTTATTCGTTTTTGTTTGAGAAAGGCAGAGCAGGGGCGGATCTATCTGATCAGCTACTTAGGAATGAGATTGAAGCTGTTGAGGAGCTTAAGTTCATAGCCCCTAAGCTAGCGAGTGTTCATCACTCTTGCTCTCTCTCACCAACTGTAAGTAGGTCCATTTGAATTACTACATAATTCATTATGGATTATCTCTGGCATTGCTCGATACATTTCTCTCGCCAACTGTAGATTTTTTTTTTCTGATCAATACATTTCTCTCCTTTTATTGTCTGGATCCACTATTCGAAAAAACAGGCACTTAGGCGGAAAAAACTAGTCAAACGCCTAATTTCGGGGGTGAGCTGACCTTCTGGGCGGATGCCGTTTAATCGAAAAAAAGGCGGACCGCCTAGTGATTAGGCAATTTTTTTTTAAAGTTTTTTTTTAAGTTTAGAAGGGATAGATTAAATTCAATTTTTTTAATTATTATTTTTTAATTTAAAAGTGCCTAGTAAATCATATATTTTTTTATTTATTTTAGGTGCATACAAAAAAAAATAGACTTGGTACAAAAAGATTGAACAATCTTGTTTTTGTGCAATTTAATGCTAAGATCCTTAACTAGAAGAAAAAAGTAAGAGATCCACTTCTTGCTATTGACGCTAAGAAGGCACAAGGAAGGCTACTTGAAAATGTTAATGATGAAGATGAAGATCTTGAGTTCGATATTTCGGATGAAGATGATAGTGTTGAAAAATGAGCAGTTAGAGAACTTGATGATGATGTTGGAGAGTCCTAAGATGATACCAAAGTTGAAAGAACCGATGACACATTTGAGTTTGACAATTTTGAGTGATTATTCCAGTTGGAAACGTTTTCTTTTTGTGTACTTTTATTTGGATTTGAACTTTTGAGCTATTGTTTGATAATATTATTTTTGAGACATTGTATATTGATGATATTTCTTCATAATTTTTCTTTATTATTCATATTATAATATACTATATAAATATATAATTAATTAAATATATATATAAAATAATCCGCCTAAATACTTATTAAACTCTGGCTCGGCAATTATGCGCTAAAGAGTAGTTCTACTGCCTAATTCTGTCTAGCGCATTTTTGAACGTTGTCTGGTTCCGAAACTGAATAGATGAACTGAAGCTTTTGATGATTTGGGTTTAGGATAAACAAAACTAGGAATATTCATGATTGCTCCTAGAACCATGATGATTCGATTGATCATAAAGTTTGAATTAGGAATTTGCATTGGACTTTGAAGCTAATTCAAATGTTAATTGTTCGTTTCTGTTTTGGGTCTGTTTCGTAGTTCAGTCTTTGTATAGAAGATATGTTATAAATTTCAGGGGTAAGGTTCACTAGACTAGCCTAGGTGTATCTTTGTTTCATTGTTTGTAGTCTAATAAAAGTCTACCCAACCCAGGTTTTCGTTCCTTGGATCCGCTACTGGAGTCACAAAGCCAATGGCTTTTATTTGCAGCAACATTTCCCTTAGCCGTGCATTAACAACGATCGTGCTTCTGACAATTCTAGTGGCTGAAAAACGGGTGTGTAGCATCCGAATCCCAGATCAGATCACTGAAACAACGAAACTAGGGATCTACTCAACAACAAACCGGCCTTTGAAATCTGCAGTTTTTGCTCTTGGGAGCTTTTGGAGGTCTGAAGCAGTATTCGGGTGCTTGAATGGGGTTGTTCAGACCTCTGTTGGTTATGCTGGAGGATCCAAAACCAATCCTGAGTACAGAAGTTTGGGTGATCACGCTGAGTCTGTGCAGGTGTTCTTCCCGTCTTTCTTCTTCTTCTTTTTAAATGATTGATTTTGTGTTCCCCTCTTTTACATTCACCAATGCATGTAAGCTTATTCATATCCAAAAATGATTCCTCTTTCAGTAACTGTGGGGAATTTCATCTGTATAATCCTACGAATCCAGTCAAATAGGATCATACGATCACTCTTGGTCAGAATAGGATCTGCCTGCCATTTTTCTTCCAGTCATTTTTCTTTTAGTCATCCAAATGTAGGCAGGCTATAGTTGTATGTGTTTTGCACTTTTCAGTTTCTGTTGATTTGAATGGTTTATATGTATGTACCAGCCCCATGACTGTATGAGTGACTGTTATGTATATGATTTGCAGGTCGTATATGATCAAAGGCTAATAAGCTTCAAGCAGATTTTGGAGATTTTCTGGTCTAGTCATGATTATAGACAAGTATTTGGACAAGGTCCTGATGTGGGGAATCAATACAGGTAGAAGCTTGACTGACAACATGCAATTTATTCATTCTTGTATTACATAATCTGTCGACACTAGTGAAATTCGTACATGTAAACAGGTCTATCATCTTTACGAATGGCACCGAAGAGTTGAGACTGGCTTCGGTAAGCAAAGAGAGAGAGCAAACTAAGTCAAAAAGCAGCATTGTCACTACTCAAATCCAACCACTTGGAACGTTTTATCCTGCTGAACCTGAACATCAGGTACAATTTAATATCCTTTACTTTTGCACCCAAACTCTAGTCTTAAGGAGAGAATTTATGTTGGATCATCCATTATAAACATCTTTTATGTCATCAAATTGTCAAAGGGGGGTCCTCTTATATCTTGCAATTTAAAGCATACTTTTATGTGGAGCTCTTTGAGATACTGAATTAAAAAAGAGAGAATGGCAGACATAGTTTTGTGAAGTTATCTGGTCTTTTATGAGATCCATGGGAAACTATTAGCCTAGTGGATGAATTTGGTGTTTGCGAACAGATTGTATTTCTATACCTGAAAAAAATGGGTTGCTGAGATCATAATTTATTTTGGTGGGATTATTTCCACCCCCACAATCTTCTTAGTTCAACTTGATCCACCTTTGCCACTTGGTAATCCCTAATTGTTGAATGATAGACTAGTTCGTTTTCGATATGCAGAAGTTTGAGCTGAAGCGTAGGCCATTTTTTCTTCAACTGATTGGGAACTTGCCTGAAGAGGAACTTGAGAGGTCCAGTTTGGCAGCAAAACTGAATAGTTACACGGCAGAGCTTTGCCCCCCAAGTATTCAGAAGAAATTTGATGTAAAGATCAACGATATTATTAAGAAAGGGTGGCCCATTTTGAGAGATTTCTAGCTGGCCTTTGTAGTAGAACTTTAGGTCTCGCAATGTGCACGATTTTCCAGCTTATGTACCGAGAACCCTAGTCTGTAGAATAGACAATACAGTTCACCAGTGTTCTTTACTCTGTGAGTGTCAAAGTTATGTACGGATATAGATTTCTAAGACTATCTCCAATAGTCTGATCACAATTTCATGATCATTCAGAATCTCTTGACTCATAAATTTATTCACTTTTCTTGATATTGTTTGCAATTTAACATACCGAAAGCTATTGGTTTTTCTGTGAAATGTAAAATTATTAATATCATGTCCCGAATTTGCAAACTTGCCGGTAGCAAAGTTTGTCATCTTTAGATACCTTGTAAAGTAGGAGAAGAGGAACCATTTATAAGCACTTCAGAATTACCAAGATTCTTAGCACTTCATAAACCTCCAAGACTCGAGAGTATTTGGGTGAAAACACCGGTTCATTCTCCAGCAAAAAGTTTTTCTTGGCAGTTAATATTATTTTTCCTAATTTTTGCAACATAGAGTTGGTAAATTGCCTAGGAATCGAGTTATCTAGTTCAGTAATGATTCTAGGCAGCAGTGATGTTCCGTTGCTTACGCCAGTAGAGTTTCATATACTAAATGAGTTATTATGTTGTTATTTTTTAGAGGAACATGAGTGATCCAGGATACCTGAAATACAGGGTACATATTTCTTTTATTCTTTTGATATATACAACTACAGAAAAGAACATAACTACTGATTTGGTTTTATTTCCTGTACAATCCCACAATTTCTAAAGTGTCGGTCACGACCCTCAAAGACGGATTGTCAATACCATGAATAATGATTATCGACAAGACATATCAGAAACAGTGTACATCATACTTCAGATCAGATTATATTGGCAATAACATTGAACAGAACAGAATATTCCATACGAGAAGTTCCAAATCACAAACAAATAATTTCAAAAGCATAATGTAATCAGAAGCAGTGTTAAAATCCATACAGTACTCAATTTGCCAATTCCCTTTCATTTACTAGAAATAGCCAGTGTCATTGGCAACAACAGAAAGACAAAAATAAATATAACTTGGATGCTCAAAACTCAACCAGCCTTCCCTTCTAAATGCTCAACCGGTCCTCATGATGATATGAGCTCCGCTGTCTGTATCCACAATGTCACTTATCTCTCCAACCTTGAGAGCAAATGTTGCTTGTTCAAAAGGCTTCTGCATTTGGCCACGGCCAAAAGGACCTGCAACAAAAGTATAACATACAGTTAGGCATGGTCCATTATGAGATGAGGACCTGGTGACATGTAACCAAACTATGAAATTATAGGCCTTGTATAGTTCTTGCCTGACGAACAACAATTGGAAGGCATTTTTAGGGGGAGAACTTCTATAGGCCCTTTTCTCTTTCTCTTATGGTTGTTTCTCGATGGCTAAAGGTCTATACATTAGCTACTTTGTTAGTAGAAAATACAGAGTTCCCAAAAACTGTAGTAATTTCGCTGCAGCTATCAAAATAAAATAAAATAAAGTGAAGTTAATAGTTCACTATAGTCCCTATAGTTCAGAAGTGAAGGTTTCTATATGGCGTTCTCATATCTGAGTTAATTATGTCAAAAAGCTAAAGTAAAAGTAAAACGAAACCCGAACTTTTTGAACTTTTCAGTTAAGTAAGTAGCTACCAAGGTCACCACCACGCTTGGCAGAGCTGCAATCAGAGACGCGAGTAGCAACATCCTCAAACTTTAACTTGCCAGAAACAATGTCATCACGAAGTGACTTGAGTTCAGCGACCGCAGCGTCATGGGTGGTGTTATTGATAACAACACCTTCTGGATCCTTCCATGAGGCTTTTCTTCTAGAACCTTGGTGCTTGATCAGTATGTGGGATGCCCTAACCTGATTTCCCTTCGATGAGGACATTTTTGTCTTCTTTGTCTTGTTGTGTCCCTGCCTTTTGTCTTTGTTATTGTCCAAATGATCTGCTGAGAGGGAAGAACTTCCTTTCTTTCTTTTACGGTCAGAGGGATCTATCTTTGCGGTTTAGAAGCGTTTCTTCTGCATATGTAAAAAATAAAACTTAGAAGGGATTGTGGTCTTGTTATATATTCCACATGAAAGTTACATGAATAAAAATCTGAAATGAAAACATATTAAATCATTTAATTTTATTGTATTCCTGCTCAACAATTTATATATATAGAGAGGCTCCTATATATATAAATAATATTGAACTCTGTTGTTCTTTACACTATGCAGAAAACTATTATCCCTAGGATGGGTAATTTCTAATAATTTACAGTAAGTTCCGCAACATTCGTGTTTCCCCAAGTAATATGTAAATTGATGGCAATCATCAAATGTGACACAATACTGCAACACATCTTTCCCCTCCCCAAGAAAACCAAAACTCCGTATTTGCTGATCACTATAATGTTACCAGGCCTCACCTATATATGATAGGATCATAAATTCACATACAATGATCACAAGTAAACTGGTGGAGTATTATACAATCATATAGTACAGATACACTTGTGGTCCAGTCTAAACCAAAATATCTGAAGGAAGCAAACAATCTACACTAATAATTATATACTCAACCCGGAAATTATTATACAATCAATGGTGTGAGCCAAACTTTGGTTTGATGTACCGAGCCTCAACCCTGAAATTATTTCTATACAAAGGTAAAACTTCACAAATAAAAAATGCAACATTAACAACACAAAATAAATCGAAGCCAACAAGAACTTTAACTCAATAGTGCCTACTGGCTTTCGGCTTTAATACTTGGCGCCATGAAGAACAACTGAGCGATCGCGAATATTTGAGTAAGCTAACTCAACATCAACTGAGTCATGACTTTGTTTATATCGTAGAGCTATATCATCAGAAAATTTTAAAAAGGGACTTTGTATTTATCATGAACCAAAGATCAAACAATGAAACGAACTATACATAACGAAAGATTCCCCACAAAGCCAGAAACAACGAATTGAAATTCACATGAGTTCAATAATGTAAAGACAGTTAGATCCATATATGACAATCATATGACCGGATATAAACCCTAATCTTAACTACGAACTTTTTGTATTTCGGCAGCCCTAAAACTTTTCCCCAATCTGTGTTCAATCGAGCACTAATTTAAATAAATACTTACAGTTGTTTACCACGGCAAGGTGGAGACGAAGAAGAAGAAGAAGAAGAAGAAGAAGAAGAAGAAGAAGAGGAAGAAGAAGAAGATAACGAGTGAGACTGAAGACAGACGGCCACTGCTCCCTGAATTTAATGGGGATCAATTTATTTAATGGCCAAAAACAGAAAAAAAATTTAAAAAAAATTTCATATTATAACACTTTTTTCTTCCAAAAAAATATAGTTGATATCATCTTCTCTCAAAAATGTCGAATAAATTATAAAACCCATTTTTTATACCGATTTTGTCATTCTTTCCTAATTTGAATTCTAACTGTCTTTAAGAGAGAGTTGTGAACCTCTCTCTCTCTCTCTCTCTCTCTGTGATCGCAATTCAGAAATCACAGCAACAAAAACTCTGTTCGATCTCGAGGTCGTAAGAAATTTCAAACATTGTAAGTTTCAAAATCTCTGTCTCTCTATCTCATTGACTTGCTATCTTTCACCATCTCTGTACAGAAATTGATGAATTTCATATGTTCAATTTTGTTGTACATCTAATTTTCACTCTGTTTTTCTATATGATAGACGATTTGAATTGTTGTTGCACGAATTTGTTTCCGTTTGTAGTTGTATTAATCAATTTCATAATAGTATTGATTACTTTGCTCCTCAAACTATATGAATTGCGATATCAAAATCTACTTAATTAGATTTGGATCTGATTTTGGTTCTAAAAATGTGTTTTAGTATATGTTAGAGTATCTATCAACGTACATGCATGAGTATCTGTCTTTGTCTCAGTAAACCTATTTGCCTAAGTATCTGTCTACCTATCTGTCAACATATCTGTCTGAGTATCTGTAACTCTATTTATTCTGTTAAAAGTATCAGACTTTACTGTCAGTTAACCAAAGCATTTACATGTGTTTTTGCAACTCTTCTATAGGTATGTTCAATGACAACAACACATTCTCCAATCATTGTGAAACATATTCATAGTCGAGAAAGTGATGGCAAGGAATTGGCAATGAACTCACTGCATGGAAATGAAGCAGTATAATATACAAACCTTCTCTGGTTCCGAGATGAATTTATGAAGACAATCCTGGATCCAGAGTTGTTGTAGATATTGATTTGGAAACACAAAGGTTTCACCGCCTTTTGTGTCATTCGGTGCCTGCATGCAGGAATAGAACCATTCGTATCTCCCCATAACAGTGGGAAGTATGTCTCATCACAGTGATTATCTGCAAAACTAGCAGTAAAGAGATCACCTGTAAAAAGTTCTAAATAGCGGACAATCATTAGAGAATCATAACCAACATAAATGCTTAATTGTTATTGAAGACCCATTTTTGTACGTAGTAGAAACGTAGTAGGCACATGTACCACCCAACCAGAGATGCGTAGGTGTGAGATATTATGCTCATATCCAGTAACCAACTAGTATGCACTAAATGGTTTGTGGTTTTATGGGTAACAAGTGAATAAGCATAGCTGCATGTACCACTACGTATCCCCAAGCAAAAATCGGTAAATTAATATGCATTACCATTGTGCTGGCCACAAGCTGTAACCACTTAATTTGTGTCTTGCTAAACCGTTCTATGAATGAACATGGGAACCAAGATATTCAACTTCAATCCCAATCAACATGAAATAATCAACAAAATATTGTGATGTAATGAAAGGACCCAACCCCGATTTAGTTACCTAAACCGGAATCAAACTCCTTCTGAAAACACGAACCAACAAAAACCATCAAAATTTCGGCAGAGTTTCGTTACTAACGTGGAATTACCATTACCTGCACCCGAAAAATACACTCAATCCTATGCCACAAAAATCAAACCGTGGGCACCAATCCCATCCGGATTTCTCAATATATCAACAATAATGTAAAGTAGTAAATATAACTGTACTTTACTGATATCCGGAGTAAAATCGTATAATATATACAACAGAACACTCAGAGCGACCTCTAATGTATAATCATATACGTATACCACAGTAGGTAGAACAATAAACCTACTGGAAGAAACAAGGTAGCTCGAGCACTATGGCTCCGACCACGACGTGCGACACCAGAATCCAAACTGCAAACTGGGCACGGAAACTGAAAAGCTCAGGGGAAAGACATAAAAATCGTTCGAGTGAGTGGACGAAAATAAATGTCTTTCACCGAGTAATATATATGTTATAAAAACATATGCGAGTCTAAATGCATAAATAAAGAAATGGTACACGAGGGAGACTCTAACTCCTCACGCATACTAAGCATGCATCATAAATATCGCGGAATCACTCATGGACTACCATGCGATAGCACAGTCTGAATCATTGGATCCCAGACCCACACGTGATTCCTAGCCAGAAAGGCCTCGGGTCAGGATATCTGTCCCCCCCGGAGCGTACTCGGGGATCAGCCGAGAAGCCAAGGTGTATCGATACAACAACATATACTGAGACTGTACTCTGTGTAAACCAAATCATAAATCATTTTCATGCACATGCATAAAACATAGTATATATGTATGTATACTCGTATACGCATATCCGTATATGTATAATTGTAAAACACATGCTCATAAAAATCATGATTAAACTGCATGCTCAAGTTCGTAAATCATATATGAAAGACTCGCAATCAATCTATGAAAAGAAATGTCCACTCACTGACTAGCGTAACGTAGTTCGCGTTAACCCTTATCCGGCGGAAAGTCCATCGCCAAACAAACGATCACGAACCCCTGAATAATCACAAAGTCCATTACTCAAAGTCATAACTAGATAATTCAAGACAAATCACGAGAAACCACCGTTCTCAGAAACACATAATTCAATTATGACGAACTGTCGAAAATTCGATATTCACACCTCAATACCTCACTGTAATTTCGGACGCTCAATTCGAAAAACGAACCTCCCCACTGCGATTGGGGCGCGATTTCGAGTGAAACGACATGCAACTTGTCGAAAACCCCAAAAAGTCAAAGTTTGACCGTTGACCGCAGTTGACCACCGGCGGCGGCGGCGGCGCCACCCGAACGGGAAATTTCTCGGCGGAGCAACCACTATTCCACTCCAAATCACCCACTGAGCAACTTTCTCAACTGCATCAAAGGCCAATTCAAACTCTAACTAGCTCAATTTCACAAAAAATCGAAACCCAAACAAGATTTCAATTCCAAAATTCTCCATGCACAAGTGAAATTGGATCACCAAACTTACATGGTAGCTTCATAGTGATGAGGGCTACAAAACCCAGTCCTTGTTGTAGCTCGAATCGGCCGAAATCGGAATCCACCATTAACCCCAAAATTCTTCAATTTTGGCCGGAATATTCTTCCTCCTCCGGCGTCCCACGCCGTGAACGGTGGCCGGGAAGGCGAAGAAGGCATCTAGACGAGTCGAACGGGACCAGCCCCGCCCCCCGAAGTGGCCGGACGGAGCTCGCCGCCGGCGAGGCCGTGGCTCCCCGTCGCCATCCCTCTCACCACCGAGTTGACTCGGTCAACTCGGTCAACACATTAATGCTTCCTCTGTTGACTTTCCTAAAGGGGAAACCTCCTTTTATACTTGCCCAATTTGGAAACTTCCAAAATTACGTATTTCGACAAACTTTAAACATCTGTAACTCTCGCGTCGTAACTCCGATTCCAATAATTCTGGCGGCAACAAACTCGACTCAACGTATTCTTCAATTATCACCCGAAGTCAAACACTTCGACAAATCAGATAAAAAATCAACGGTTCAACCCAAACACATACTTAAACTGACTAAATAATCAACAATCGGAAATATTCATAACTTAATCTTCGTAACTCGGAATAATGCTCCGAAAGTTCCCACAAGCTTGAAATTAAATTCTCAACAACTTCCGTGAAGAATCCGAAACCAAATTCTCATCCGGTAATTTAGTCGCTAACAAATCTGACATATAAAACCGATTATATCAAAACTTCAAATATTCATAATTTATTCCTCGGTCGCCCAAAAAATGATCCAGAACCGCCCACGACCTCAAGATCTCGCGTACAACGACTCTCGAGAAAAGACTCAGCTCAAATTCTCGGCCAATAAAGTCGTTATCAAGTCCAGTGATTCAAACAACTGTCAGAAATCTACGATAACACGCGAGCTCGTAGATTAATCACACTGCTGATTCAGTTCTGGGTTGTCACATGTAAACTCTCTTGCATTATCCAATCTAATTGACCTGATTAGGTTGTCCGAGTGGTAAGCTCGAAGCTTAATAATATGTGCTAGGAGTTTTGCAAATGCAGCATACCATGTGGATTGCAAAGATGTGTGATCTATGTGTCAATGTAGCAATCAAAACCATATATAAACAATATATATACCGGTTTGATTGATCCACAAATATATTCTTTGAATCTGTGGAGGAATGAAAGTTGTGTCTACAACAAAAGACCGTCATGCATATAAACACCATTACAGACATGAACAAGCTTTGCTAACCGCTATGTTCTTTGGATTTTTCATAAAGGCATCCGATGAGAAAAACGCATGGCATTGTGCTGCACTCATCGTGAAGACCGAGTCTAAACCGAGTGGATTAATCTCACTCCCTTTATCGAAATCGATGGTTTTAGGTACTCACATGCTTCTTCACTCTTAAGAACTGATGACCATGAGAATTTCTCAAAATATTGATCATCATAATGTAAAAGCTCATATGAGACCAAGTTACACATAGTAATATAAGTGATTACATTGGATTTAATGAACCAAACTGTAGTAAGATATAAACCACTACAAATCCTCATAAACCTCTCCAGATTGCACTGTTTGGCAGGATCTTGTAGAGATTATACACAAAACTCTATTCCATTCTCACAATATTATTCCAAGTGAAAATCGTTGACACAAATGTTGTCAAAACTTAGCAAGGTTTGAATGACCATTATATGACCATCATATATCAACAAAATAATGTCAATCAATCTGTTTGTGAAACAAAAACATGGTGAATACTTTAAGTGAATACTTAAAGATTTCAAAGGGTGTAACCCTTATGGAGTGCTGATATGGTTTAAAAATATCTAAAAACAATCGATGTATAACAACATCTAACCGGTCAAAATGAACTTTGTAGATGAAGTTCCATGGCATGAAAAAAACCGGTGTAAAACCACATTCAAAATTTTTCTGAACCTTTCTTTGTCGATAAAATCGATGTAAAACGCATCAAAAACACCACAATCTGGGTATAACATTCGATGGGTCAAGAGAAATTCTCGATAGATTTAAGGAAACCCAAAATAGAATTCTGATTTTTCGATACCAAGCTTCGATGGATCGAAGAAAATATTTGATGGATCGAAGAACTTAACCCAAGACAATTCCTCGATGGATCGAGAAAGTTTCTCAATGGATGAAAAATGCAAAATGGGGACCCGAGGATCGCCTTCGATGGATCGAAGGTGTTTGTGTACAAATTTTCTATGGATAGAAAATTACATAAACTAGCCCGAGGGTGACCTTCGATGAAGAGAAGGAAATCTTTGATAGATCGAAGGTTCCTCGAGATCAACAACATCATCTTCTTTGTGTCTCATTTTTACTGTATGTTTGTGTCATTATGCTATATGTTAATGTAAACATCAGATCATACACTGAATTGGTAGTGAAATAACATTCTCAACACTTTCATATACCGAAAAATAGAGAAAACTTTATTACTTGCCAACTTCAAAAAAATTACATCATAGATGTCTTATTCCATGACCGACTAAAACAAAGTCTCAAACTATGATTAAAACCGAGTCAAAAAAAAAACTAAACTTGATTAGATAGAAATAACATGAGCCTAATACAATGATAAGCGTGAATTAGAAGCAGAATTTGAAGAATTTCTCCCATTTCTAGAACTACAATGATTATTTTTGGAGCTGTTTCGGCCATTATCTTGGTGAGTCCAAGTCAAGTTCTGACTATATCCTCTACCACGAGCTTTGCCTCATTCTCCTCTTCCACCAAGATTATTGTAAGGCTCAGAATGACTGTTGCTCCTATCCTTACGTGTCTTCCCACCAGTGTTGTACGCCTTATGAATCTTTTTAGTACCAGCTGGTCGAGCATTATTGTTGAGTAGAATCTCGTGATACCACTCTTTCTTGGCCAACACATTCATGAGATCACTGAATGATCTAAGTTGTCCTTACGCATAATCTATGCGATATTGGTGCGCAAGGTTGTCCATAGAGGTAGGAAATGTGCTTAAAGACTTCTCGATTATAGCCCGATTGGACTTTACAATGCCACAAACACTCAAATTTGATTGAAGCTCTAACATAGCTTGATTAAAAGCATTAATACTTGGATAATCCAATAACCAGATTGAATCCCATATCTCTCTTGTAGGTCAGGAAGTTGTGCATTATGCACATTATTGAACAATTCTGGTAAAGTCACCCACAAAAATGTGGGGTCATTTTTTAGCAAATATTTTTTTCTTTAGAATTGGATGTATATGTCACCTAAAAAACATGAGGGCTTGAGCTTTGTGAGTTGAAGTTGGTGGCTCAGTAAGAAGTGGTGGTGATGGTGGTTGGATTATATCCATCAAATTCATACCGAGAAGCATGTTCTCAACATCTGACACCCAACAATGGTATTCTGCTCCTTGAAGATCAAGGATATCAAATTCAGGCATGTTCGGCTTTATTCATGACATCTACAAGAGAGATAAGAGATGTCATTAGTTTACCGATCGAAAAACCACGATCACTAATATCAAGTTTAAGAATAAGAATCGTGATCAATGATATTTGGTCATAGAAATTGATTATCAATAAACGGTGGCTCAAAACACACCGAGAAACCGTGATAAACCATCACATAGTATTGTTTTTCTTTTTCTTTCTTTTCTTTTTCTAAACCGTGACTCCCCCATGATCGTCACTTATACTCTATGGATATAGGTCCATAGGAACTAGGGCACAGATATACAATAATCACAATATCACAATCCTAAGATCTATAGGGTTTTGCAGGAAGTAAGTTTTATTTCTAGATATAGAGATTGACGGTTTAGAAACTTTGCCTCGAGTGTGTTATGCTCGGTATGAAAACATCGCTAGGAAAGAAGTTTGAAGAAAAAAACACGAACTCTGAAAACAAGCTTCGGCAGTGGAGAAAATCCAACGGTGGTTGTATGTCGGCAATGGAGAGTGCTGCCGGCGTTGGAAGCTAGTGTTTTAGGGTTAAGTTTTTTTTTTTTTCTGTGGTGATAGGTTGGCTATCAACTCATAGTGTGTTGATAACATGTTGAAGGACAATGTATGTGATAATTGAAAATTGTAATTTTTTTATTGATAGAATGCCTTATATATAAGTTGATACTGTTATAATAACTGTCCCTATAAAATAGGGATTATCTATATCTCTATCTAGACTAATCCATATCTAATTAGGACAAGATATAAACCGGAAGTTACAGAGAATAAATCTCTTTAAATAATTTTAAGATTTTATCATACATACCCCCACTCGAGTCGGCTCAAAATCAGTTTTGCTAGAAAAATTTACTGAAGAGGTTATTTATGCTAGACTGTTAAGAGAATAATGACAATATCAATTTGATCATCTATTATTTAAATTGGTTATTTTGTCCATTATGAACATTTAAAAAAACACATGCACACACATGTGCTTTACTTTGGGACAGAGCCAGAAAATTTGGCAAGGGAGGCAAGAAAAGATAAAATTTGATGAAAAAATTCTAATTGTTTTAGAACCAAGATATACAAAAATATCAAATTTTGATACAATTTATGATATATTACATGGTAAAAATGTATGAGATTCATTCAGAAAATAATAGATCTGTCAATTATATAGAATTAATGTGAAGATAGATGAAAAAGGAAAGACACGATAAATTATATATACTAGGTGACTGCCCGCCCCTTGGGGCGGTTTTTTGAAGAAGAGTTATAATTTTTATGGAAGTGTTATAAAGAGACAATGAAGAACAATATCATTAAAATTGAATTCTATAGCATATGTAACAAAATACTAATAATTTACATTTAAAAACTATAGAAAATATCTCTTAGAGAACTATATAACAAAGAAAAGAGTACCAAAATAGATTGAATGATGAAAATTTAGATTACAAACAACAGTCTTATTACACACTTAAAAAAAATATCTCGACTTTGTCACCATCCTTGGACTAATGCAACAACCTTTGTGTTTATGGAAAGGTGTGAGACATGATTCTTGAACATGAATCCGAAAGGATTCATGTTTTTATTAAAGTATAAAAAGACCAAAACCTGAACAACAATTTGAGAAAATTTTATGGACATTTTTGAATAAAGTAAGAGACATATCCAAGCTTGATTTTCATTTCCTAATCAGAGAGATACAGAGGCTTCAATATGCTTAAGCAATTACCAATACAGAACAACAGACAAATTACTTTGAAATATAAAAAAATAGTGGAAGATCGAAAAAAGTAAAATTAAGACCAAGTTAGCCAATAATTCAATTGCAAAGACCACAATGATGATGTCTAGAAGCTCAGAATGGGACCAAAAATTAGCATAGGATTACCTTCTCCTATTAAAAACATTAAGGATAAGCGGAAATCCTTAACGTGTAGTAAATAATGATGATCACTGATTTGGTTCATCAGCCGACCTTGGTGCTTTTTGAAAGAACCCAACCCTAGTTTAGATAGTAAACTAGATAGTTTAGCTAGTCAACTAGAAATAAATCCTAACGATTAACTAACTCTGAGAAATTCTACGAAAACTTTGACATAATTTCCCTTGAAAACTGAACAACCCAAAAACCTCCAAGAATGGAACATTTCTAAACCAAATTCCCACAAACAAACTGTAACAACCTGAACCAAAATCTATGTATAATTCAGCACGAAATAGAATTATCGCGAATTAGTGATATCGCGTGGGTTACTAACGATTTTTTTATTTGGCAAGAATTTGTGTTGACTTCCTTCACAAGAATTGTAGAGTATTTAATTCTGAGCTCATGTGAATTTTTAGAGAATTTTTCGGATAAGCGAGCTATGTTTTAACGAATTTTGAAGTCGGTAAGTTAAAATATTTAAAAGTGTTAATTTAATTGCTGATTTAATCATGATCGTCCGATTTGGATTAGATTGAATTGTAGCAGTTGATTTGGGCTGGTATGTGTATGGGTATGTATACGGTGTTTATAAAATCTATTAATGAAAGTTTTCCAAATTTAGAAACTGGGTTTGACCCGCATTGACCACGAGTCAAACCAACCCGTTTTGCCGTGAAATTTGTTGCCGGTGGTGTGTCTTTTTTCGGCCACCTCCGACCAAGGTCTTGGTGTTAAATTGTTGGGCTCGACTTTCTCTTTCATTTGGTTGGTGAATCACTGGCATTGGTGACCGGAGGACGGCATTGGTGACCGGAGGACGGCGGTGGAGGGCGAACAAAATCGGCCAAAACCGGTGGATTTTCACCAGAGTTGGAGGCGGCGCAAACGGAAGCGATGGGGGTCAAAATCATAGGGGTTTTGAAGCCCATGGGATGGTGAGTCTAACCCAAGTGGTCTTATCCCTTGCCGTGGCCGGGTTCCGGTGATCGGAGGAAATGATATTCCGATGGGCCTTTCGGTTTTCCGGTTACTTTTTCGGTTTGTGTCAGTTGTGAAAGTTGTTGGGATTGTCTTGAGCTTTCGAATGGTGTATCATTTACAGGTTTTGGTGCCTGTGGGTTTTCAGCCACCACCGGCGGTGGTCCGCATCCCCACACGCCGCCGTACACGGCGGAGCTTCGGCAATGTTGAGTTTTTGACAAAGTTTTATGTCGTTTCGCTCGTTTTCGCGTGCCAAACGCAGTGGTGAGGTCCATATTCAGATCTGAGCTTGATAAATTTGGATGAGTATTTAATCAGACAATAATCAATTTAATTTATGATAATATTACATAATGCATTGGTTATCAGTTTAATTGCGAGTCGTTTGATATTCGATATTTTTTTGCGACTCTTAAAAGTGAGGGATTACAGGGAATTGAATTCAAACCTTGGTTGAGTTACTAATTAAATAGAAATTACGTTATTCGAGTATACGAGACTCTCGATGTTATTACTCACCAGATTACGATCTTAGTTATTCAGTATGAACCCCGATGATCAGATATTAATTTTAATCGTGGTTTCAGGATCATGAGTTAGCGGGCGTGCCAGATGAATAATTATACCGTTTGGTAGGTTTCAGCTTTGTAATTATCCCGGCAAAATGTTGTGAGTAGACACTTTATTTTTACAATTGATTAGCGAGCCTATTTATTATTTTATTCAGTTCAGCTTTTAGTTCCAATTCAGTTTGTGCTTTCAGTATTCAGTATATATATTTTTGGAGGCTTGTTTCAGATAGTTGTGCATCGATGCATTGGTTACTCGGCTGATCCTTAAGTGGCTCTAGGGAAGTAGCAGCACTTACCCCATGGCATTCACGTCGTCTTTGTGTCAGGAATCACCGAACAACTTTAGTGACTCGAGGTTAGAGAACCCTAGCCACTGCCTCCACTTGAGCATGATACTCGAGAAGGGTTAGGTGTTCCCCCTCGACATATCTTTTATACTGTATTTTCAGTATTTTCGACTCGCTACCCGATTTAGAAATTCTATTTGTGGAAAGGCATGTTGTAGATTTTATATATATTTTGGATTATTTTTGCCCACTTACTCTAACAGTTTTTATGATTTTATGTGTCTTTTTCCTGGGCTTTTCGGATTTATTTGCCCAGATTGCAGCGTGTATCATGAGGGTGTTGGATGTCGTTGAGGGCGTCGAGTCCACCAGTCAATTTCTTCAGCAGTAGGTTCCAGCTCACTGTCAGTTTGTCTCTTGTGTTATTGAAGTCACTCTAAACACTGGTTCAGTAATATTGTCCTTGTGAGACTCTTGTGAATAGGTTGTCACTCGTATAGTAGTTGAGTTGAGTTTCTTTGTATGCGAATCAGTATATACTAGAAGTATGTTTTCAAATTATGAACAATGTGTCAGGTTTGATTTTAGTTTTATGCTGAGAAATCTGGATGGACATCGGTGGTCTACGGTATTATTTTTGGGTTTATCTATGGAGTGTCAGTTTTTCTTGCAGGTTTTTAGGTGTCTCTTTTACAAGGGAAGTTATGAAAAAATTTTCACAGAAACTCGTAGATTATGGTTTGCCATTAGGGCTTGATTCTGGATTACTAGTTAATCTAGGGTTGGGTCCTTTCACAATTCGTGGACCACTGATTGTCCATCCAAATTTCTCAACAAATAACATAAACAAGAACAAGAACTTCAACTCAAGAATTTAAAAACGTATTTACAATATGCTGGTTCTGAATACAAAGGAAAGCAAACTCGACTACTACTCGAGTACTGAAAATAACATATACAACTATAATTGAGAGCGACTTTTATAAACATATGATACATATAAATAAGTATGACAATGGAGTGGAACCTACTGAATGAGTAGCTGACTGTTGGACTTTAAGCCTTCGACAACACCACGCAACCTCAGGATTTACACTACAACCTGGACAACGGAAACCGAAAGATCCAGGGAAAGGTATTTAAAATATAAAACGTTAGCGTAAGTGGAAAAAATATCTTAATAATCTATGTAACTAATAAAATAAAGCGAGTTCAAGTATAAATCTTAACTCTGATGGAGGTGGTCGTTCACGAGTTTTTCCCTAACCTGAGTCGACAAACTATATTAAAAAATATAGGTGATGGGCCAGACGAGGCAACCTGAGCTCCCCTAGCTAGACTATCTGGTGATCAGCCGAACAGTCAGTGCATCGATGCAACTAACTAAAGCCATGATGAAGAAAAACCTCCAAATTTAAACTGTTCTAAAATATAGTGTAAATTGAATTGAAATACTGAATTACTGAAAATTGAACTCGCTACGACCGAGAAAATAAAAAGGGTCCACTCACAAGTCTATGACTACTGCTGGGGTCTAGCAGAATTTCCTTCGTTGCTAGGGTTGCGATCATGATATCCTGTAAATACGGATCACATACGATATCAAAATATGCCTAAAACTATGAAAATCGACCCTAAAAAATCCAGAAGTTTCGCCAATAATTCCTACACACTACCTCACTGGAGCACCACCATGGGCGGTGGCACGTGGCCCTTATGCGCCTTAACAAGTGGCGGCCCACACGCCTCCAGTGAAAGTTCTCCGATGAGGGATGTTGACCCCTTGTTGGAAAGCTCACGACAAGCCCTTCCACTTTCATAACTGGACTGTGGTTGAATTTGATGGCGTTTAGCCGGAATATGCCGAAACAAATTGAAAAACCCTTTTTCAGCAATTTCCACTAACAACGATGATTAACCCCTCAAAATTTTCCTCTACTCAAGCACAACCTATCCTCTATCTCTACGCGCCTCAACTTACCTTCATTTGGCCGAAATCGTCTTAAATAGCCACGACCCTAAATTGGACGAAAATTGTCACGGCATCGAAGCTCCGCCTTGGAGCTTTGTCAGACTTTGTGACTAACCTAGTTAGACTCAAGAGGGGGAGAGCTTCAAAATTCCCCTACCCTCGACCCTCAACTCACCCTGAAGCACCGCCATTGACGATGCTGACTCCATCGATATAAACCCGAATCGAGTTGAGCTTAAACCTGAAAAATTCTAAACAACAACCACATCAAACAATCAAGGGAAGTATGGGCTTTGTTTCCCTACTTTTTCCATCATCGGAGGTTGCCAGAATCAGTGGTTCGAGTTGGGTCACGTAAACCGGGTCGCGGGGGAGAGAAACTGGTCGAGCCCGTGCAGGAATTTCAGGCTTATTTTTTTTATTATTTTTCAAAAATAAAACCTATTGACCCCAAGCACCTCAAAAGATCAACAACCCAAATTCAATCCTATTGCGATCAAACGGTCGAGTTTTAATCGACAAAAAAATAATTTCCTTTTTAATAATATCTCGTGCGGACTTCCGTTGAGCATAAGAAATAGCTCGCTTATCCGAAAAATTCCTTGAAAATTCCTATGAGCTCAAAATTAAATACTGTATAGATGTTGTGGAGAAAGTTAAATCAAATTCTCGCCTCATGAAAAAGTTGTTAACAACCTCAGTAACACGACTAATCCGTGTTAAAGCTTAATATAACGTGATAAGCGCGTAATTTTGATTTGGGTCATAACAATCTACCTCCGTTACAAAATTTTCGTCCTCAAAATTTACATATCTGCTAGAAAAGATGAGGGTACTACTCTCTCATGTGCTGCTCTGATTCCCAAGTGGGTTCTTCCACTGCATGATTTCTTCACAATACTTTCACTAAAGGAATGATCTTGTTCCGGAGAATCTGCTTACTACGGTCAAGAATCTTCGCTGGTTCTTCAATATAATCCAAGTCCTCATGTAACGGAATCTGCTGAGGTACAATGACATGAGAATGGTCGGCGATGCATTTCCGTAAAGACACATGGAATACATCATGAACACGTGCTAGTTTTGATGGTAACTCCAAACGATAAGCAACATCACCAACACGTTTAATAATCTCATATGGTCCGATGTATCGTGGCTGAAGCTTACCATGCCTTCCAAATCGCATAACACATTTACATGACAACAATTTCAAAAATACCCAGTCACCAACCACGAATTCTAATTTCTTCCACGTAACGTTTGCATAACTCTTTTGTAGATCTTGGGCAACTTTTAACCTATCTCGAATGATCTACATGTTCTCCGTCATTTCTTGCATAATATCTAGACCAATAAGACTTCTCTCTGCTACATCGCTCCAACACAGCGGGGTCCTGCACTATTTCCCGTATTATGATTCATATGGTGACATTCCAATGTTGGAGTGGAAAATATTATTATAAGAAAATTTCATTAAATGCAGGTACTTATTTCTTTTTCCTAGAAATTGCAATACACAGGATCTTAGCATATCCTTCAGTGTCTGAATTGTTCTTTCGGACTGGCCATCCATCTGGGGTGAAAAGTTTTACTAAATTGTAACTTGGTTCCCATAACATTCTGTAAAAGTTTCCAGAACTGTGAAGTGAAAAGGGAATCTTGATCCAGGATAATAGAAACAGGCACACCATATAGCTTCACAATCTTTTACATATACAATTGAGTTAGTTTGCTTACAGAACGTTTCTCTGTGACTAGTATAAAATGTGTAGACTTCGTGAAGCCATCCACAACTATCCAAATACCTGTATGACCCTTAGATGTATAAAGTAACTTGTAGAAAAAATCTATAGTAACATGCTCCCATTTCCAAATTAGAATTTCAAGATGTTGCATTAAGCCTGAAGGTTTCTGCCCCTCTGCCTTCACTTGTTGACAAATGGGAAACTCACTCACATATCTTTCTATTTCCCTCTTCATATTAGGCCACAAATAATACTCCTTAAAAGTTCGATACATTTTCGTACTACCGGGATGTATTGCATATGCTGAATAAAGAGCTTCATTAAGTATTTCTCGTTTCAACTCTTCATTGTTTCCCACAAAGTCTACCTTTGATCACTAGTAAACCATCTCTCCGTAATGCAAAGTCTAGTTGTCCACCGTTATGTACTGCTTCCTTTAGTTTTAGTAATGAGGCATCAGAATCTTGTAATTCACGAACTCTATCAATAAGAATAGGTCAAACCTGAAAATTGGCTAATAAAACTCCTGGTTCATCATCATCGGTATACAGATATGCGCCAGTGGCTCACAACTCAGAAAGTAGTGGCATCTGAGTCATTTATTTATATAAAAGAGCAACTCCTAATTTTCGACTAAGAGTATCAGCTACCACATTCGCCTTTCAAGGATGGTACCCAAAAGCGTACTCATAATCACTCAACAATTCTAGCCAACTCCTCTACCTCAAATTCAGTTACGGTTGTGTGAGAAAATACGTAAGACTTTTCTGATCGATAAAAATCTGACACCTGGCACCATATAAGCAGTGTCTCTTAATCTTCAACCCGAAAATAATCGCTGCTAACTCCAAGTAATGAGTGGGATAATTCACTTCATGAGGTTTCAGTTGTCGGGAACCATAAGTGACAACTTTGCCTTGCTGCATCAACACACATCCCAAGCCTAACTTAGATACATCATTGAAAACCGTAAACTCCCCACTATCATCAGGTAAGGTCAACACTGGAGCAATGGTCAACCTTGTCTTTAAAGTCTGAAAACTTTCCTCACAAGCCTCTGGCCATTCAAATCTAACTTCTTTTCTTGTAAGTCGGGTAAGAGGTATAGCAATATGTGAAAAGTCTTGTACAAACGACAGTAGTAACTGGCTAAGCCTAAAAAAACTCATAATATCGGCTACACTTGCAGGTCTGGTCCAATTCAACACAGTCTCCACCTTGTCAGGATCAACAATAACTCCATATGCCGAAATCACATGGCCAAGAAATTTAACTCTATCCAGCCAAAACTCACATTTACTAAACTTGGCATACAACTAAGATTCTCTCAAGGCCCTCAGGGCAATATGCAAATGTCTTGCATTTTGCCTCGCATCACTAGAGTAAATCAGGATATCATCAATAATTACAATTATGAATTTATCAAGATATGCCAAAATACTCGATTCATCAAATCCATAAAGGCAGCAGATGCATTCGTCAGACCGAACAACAAAACTAGAAACTCATAGTGCCCATATCGAGATCGGAACGCGGTCTTAGTGACATCTGACTCTCTAATCTGCAATTAATGGTATCCTGATCATAAATCGATCATAGAGAACTTCATAGCTCCTTTAAATTGATCAAACAAATCATCAATCCGAGGCAGGGGATACTTGTTCTTCACTGTAACCTGATTCAGCTTCCAATAATCGATGCATAATCTCATAGATCCATCCTTCTTTATCACAAATAAAACTTGAGCTCCCCATGGTGATATACTAGAGTTGATGAAACCATTATCAATTAGTTCCTGGAAGTTGAATCTACAACTCTCTAAACTCAGCTGGAGCCATCCTATATGGAGCTTGAGCTATGGGGCCTGTATTCGGAAGTAGCTCAATCGTGAAATATATTTTTCTTACTAGAGGAAGACCTGGTAATTCCCCAGGAAAGACATCAGGATATTTCCTAACCACCTTAATTTGCTCAAGGTTAGAGATGGAAATACTGGTATTCACTTTATGTGCTAGTTATGCGGTACACCATCTCCGCAACATCTTCTCAACCTTTATACCTTAAATAAGGCATGATGAAAGAAATTGTTTTTCCCCGCAAATTAAAATCTCAAGAAACCCCAGACATCTAGATACTACCTCTTTTCGATGACAATCAACCAAAGCCTAATGATTGCTCAGAAAGTCCATGCCCAAAATTAAATCAAAAGCGGCAATGTCAAGAGGTCTCAGATCGAGAGACAATCCAAAACCTCCAACCATAACACTACAATCTTGATGCATTAGTCCCACTAAAATCACCTCATCAGAGGGATAAATCACTCGCCACATTTCTGATAAGGGAGTGGCAGATACGTTAATTATTGATGCTAATCTCATGGAGATAAATGAGTGTGTCACCCACGGATCTATTAAAGTATAAAATGCATAACCAAAAATATGTAACATACCAATGATCACCTCTGGAGATGCTCTGTCTTTTTTGTAGTGTCATCCGATGAAATCGGGCTTGTCCAGTATATTCTGTCGGTTGCCCTCTCTAGCTCCGGTCCTGATAAGTTAGCTATCTAGGTAGTGCAGTTCTAACCCCTGAAGTAGCTCCCTGACTACCACCAGAACTCTGTGTTGAAAATCTACCAGAGATGTCCCTCTGCGGACACTCCCTCGTAAAGTGGCCCGTCTAGCCACAACGATAGCAAGCTGAAGTCCAAAGCTGACACTGTCCAGAATGGCATCTTTGATAGATGTTGCATAAAGGAAACTCTCTGAATGGTTATGGAGTAGGTCGTTATATACTAGAACTATTTGAACTAGCTCCAGATCCCTGTATCTATAGTTAACTCTGCCTCCATCTAGGAAAACAACTCGGACGACGTGCGCTAGAGGTCTGAAATCCGTCACCAGAAGATGATGTGGAACTAGATGCGATGGAAAGTTAAAAGACTTTCCATTTTGGGCCACTAACCCGTTGACCCGCGTTGACTTGGGTCTCCACAGTGAAAATCACTGTCGACGTGCTCTCCGGTGGTTAGAGGCAGTTTGGCAACTTTAAGCCATGATTCTGGTCACAAACCCTTCGTCTCACCATCCCCAACCACGATATGGCTTCATTCTCGAAGATGGAGATCCGAGGTGAGAAAATCAAAGGATAGAAGTCTAGGGTTTCAGAGGTATTCGGTTGCTATCTTCGGTGACATCTCCGTTCACATTTCAGGTATGATTGAGTTCATCTAGATGAGTAGATTATGTTGGGGTGTGAAATTTGGTGTGTGCAGGTGTAGATATAGAGAGATGGAAATTGAATTTGTCGCCATCGTTCGGCGCTGTCGTGGGTAGCAGTTACCGGCGATTTTGGCCGACGAGGCTAGAGGGCTTCTGCTCCTCTCCTCGTTGCGATTTGAACTTGACCCACTGCGAGACAAACGGTGGCTCCACGTCAGAGCTATGTCGTTGGAGGAATTCAGACCGAGAATCTTTCGAGAAATTTTCCGGCCAACTGAAGCTAAATTAGGTATTCATGTTTTGAAACTTATTGTTGGGCTTGACGAGAGGAAGAGATTGATATATTATTCTCCGCTGTCGGTGGTGGTCACCGGTTGTGGCTCGTCGGTGGCACGTGCTGCTATTTGTGCTGCGCATTTGGCCGATTTTTTTTTCCAGATTCAATCAAGTTATATATCTTTGGATTCATTTCGACACTACGAGTGTATTGGTGAGGTTATTAAATTCATTGGACGTAGTTTGATGTTGACTTAGAATTAATCTGATATTAATTAAACGATTTTACGATATTATTAAACAGTTGAATCGACTACGAATCGCGTAACGTTTGAAGAAGATGTAGGGACTATAAAAAGGATTCATGAATTTGAAATTAGAATTGGATTAATCTTGTCATTAGTTTGGAAAATACGTTGTTCGAGAATACAAAGTTCTTGACGATAATGCTTGTTGGTATACGAGCTTAGTTATTCATTATTATTTTTGACGATTAGTTATTAAATAATAATCGTTGTTTCAGGACGATGTATTAGCAGTCAGTGACAGATATTTATAAAGGTCAACAGACAGACAGTGGTTGGATGGGAATCAAGACATTGTACTGTGAGAGTGGGCATTTTTTATTTTCACAGTCGATATGGAATTCATTTTTTTAGCATTTCAGTATTACAGTACATTTTGCAGTATGTTTCATAATATTTTAATTTAGAAGTTTACTTTGTGATGGTTTTATTTAATTGTAGCGATGCCCTGGCTATTCGGCTCATCACCGAATAGCCAGTCGGACCAGTTTATGACAATCATGCTGCCTGACCCAGATTGTCTCGTGTTAGGAAAAATACCCTACATGATCTCATCACTTTACTTTGCATATATACAGTCGTTTCGGGTTAGAACAAACACCCTGAATGACCAACTCTACTATATTTTAGATTATGATACTTGAACTCACATTATTTCCCAAAAATTAGTGGAAAGGTATGTAGTTATAGTTTTACAGATTTACATAGTTTATGGTTTTTTGTCCACCCACTCTAGCGTTTTATGTTTTTATGCCTTTCTCTGGGCCATTTGTTTTAAACTTCTTAGATTACAGGTTAGTCGACTGAAGTCTTGACATTTCAGAGTATGAAGCATGACCGTCCACAACTTTTATTTTCTCACAAAGTTCTCAGTAGAAGTTCATGGTTGCTTGTGCTAGAGTAGCTGATATTGATTAGGCGGTGTTAAATACTCTAATATGGGTCTCTCAAGATTTATCCTAGATTACTACAATAATCTCGGGTGGGAATTTTCATAAACTGATTTATATACACTTTACAAATAAATTTTTTTTAATGTTCAAAATGGACGGAGTGATCAATCTAAATGTGCGATAAAACATAGGCCTGGATTCGGTAGTAAAACCGACAATTTTTTCTAGGCCTGGCATATACAGCCGAAATTACCGAGCCGAGCCATACTGAAATTAAGCTGAACCGAGACAAAACCAAAAAGCAGCTCAGCTGAGCCGAACCGAGCTGGGAATTCAGCTTAATAGATGTCTTCAGTTTTTTACATCTCTATTTAACCGAATTACTGGATATCTCAGTTATTTTACATCTCTATAATACGTGGCACCTTATATACCCTTCGATATTCATTAACTTTGATCCAACGACCCATAATCCTCATTTCTCTCTAACCCTAGAGGGGTTCACACGGAAGCAAATTTGCTCCCCACCCTTACTTCCCCACCTTCTTCCCCACCCACCTAAATGATTGACACATGTCCATTGTGTCAATCAGATGATAATAAAATTAATTAGATGGACATGTGTCAATCATTTAGGTGGGTGGGGAAGAAGGTGGGGAAGTAAGGGTGGGGAGCAAATTTGCTTCCGGGTTCACACCCTCCTCTCATTTGCGCAGCCTCACACCCTCACGCTTCCGCTTCTCTGAGAGAATGTCTTCTCTCAATCCTTCCTCTCGATCAACCCATCAATCTTAGCCAAAAATCAATCAACCTTTCCCCAAATCAGTCTTATTCTCTGCCGAATCTATTCCTTCCCCATCCGATTATGCCTTGAATCCAAAACCCCTAATTACTCTTGAATTGTGAAAACCGTAGAAGACTATAACTGATGATTTTTTCTCAAATTGTTCTTGAAGAAGTCTACAACGATGCTTGAAAGGAGTTGAAGCTTCTAAAACTCGACCACAGATTGGTGTAGGCAAGGTATGCATCTTAGTACTGAAAGTAGTTTTCTAGATCATTGTATCTGATTTCATATAATAACTAACTCATTTGTTTGATTTGTGCAATATGGGAATTGAGTGAAGAAGTTTCAGAGGCTTGGTTTGTTTTATGCAAAAAAATTCCAAAATTTCACTATTTCAATTGAGGCTCAAAATTTCGGTTGAGGCCCAATACTGACCGAGTCGCTACAGTACTGAATCTACCAAAATTTTGGTAACCGAAAAATTAGTTTGGTTTCGGTTGCAATTTTGGGCGTACCGATTATATCGGTTCGGTTTCGGTTGGGCGCCCTAAACTAGATTGGTTCAGTACCGAATCCAGCCCTAATTTTTTCTTAAACTGATTACCCATTGAATATGGTCGGTTTGCTCATATCTGTAACCGAAATCGAACTGGGTTCTTCGATTACTAACATTCCAGTAACCGAGATTATCAGTTAACTTTGGTTAGTAATGGTTCAATTTGTGTATGATAAAAACCTGATAAAGGAGTAGTGAAGGTTAAGTAAGAGAGATTGAAACTCACATATAGAGGCAACACACTATCGATTATGATGAATTGAAGATGTGAAGATGAGGATTTAAGTTAAGGAGAAGGTTTCTGGGAATCGATGAGAGAATGAGGAAGAGTCAGAACAGAAGAATCCGCGGAGGTGAGAGAAGAAAGAATACTATTTAATGGTTACAATAAAGATAAAGCCAAAAGATAAAGAGATAATATATCTAATTTTCCATATAACAACAAGTTGATCTACATAGATGTGAGGGTTCGAATCTTAGCAAACTTGATATCTAGCTGAGATTTTGAATTTTCAGTTTCGGTTGAACCGGCCTTCCATAAGGCTGAACCAAAACTGAACCGAAATGACCATTTGGCTCAGTTGAGCCAAACTGATATTTTGGTATACCTAGATTTCAGTTTAAATTTGTGTATTGTTTTGGTTTAAATTGGTATATTTCGGTCAATCTTCGGCTGGTTAGGGATATTTCGGGAGAAATTGCCAGCCCTAATAAAACATGGATAATTGAATCGATATTTGTCAAACATGAGTCACCTGTTTTAGCTCAGTTTTCCCTTGCAATGATTACCTAAAACTACTCAATAAATAATAAGTGTTATTAAATTGGATTTTGGTTCTTTTTAATAAAAAAATTCGATTTTCCGATTTATCTATTTTATAATTTTTTGAAGTATGAATTAGAACTAAAAAATAAAAATATTTACAAGTTTTAACGTACGTGTATGCTTTGGCCTCGCCGGCGGTTGTGGATGTAGCTGGACAAGGTTGAGTGAACTTGTGTCTAGTAGCGATCTTTGTTGTTAGATGTAATCTCGATCTAGGTTACACAAATATGAGGACTGGGCGAGGGGATGTGAATTAACTACTAGATAGTTAGGAAACCATTGTCATCAGTTACATTGTGCAAAGAAAGAAACTCGAAATTTAATGAGTGCAGCGGAAATTCTACAAAACCTGCTGCAAATCTGAACTTTGGGAAATCAGTAGCAGTCAAGCCCGCGCGATGCTGGGGGTTATGAATGGCCACGGGATACCTCGGGGTTATTAGTTGTTTAATATGCATTAAGTTTTTTTCATACCCATATTTACACACACAAATTTTTTAATGGACCAATAATTAAATGCATTAGTTATGATGAAGACCCATTTACATATGTTGTGGTACGAAAAATGGTCGGTTAGTGGGGCAAAACATATCCAGAACACATCATAGGTGAAGTTGTGGATGCTTCGTGCACGGCTTCATACATTTCTTTATGCTGTAATCAATCAAAAATTTGGAAGTTTTGATATTTGTATTAGTAAAGTATGTCAGAGTTTGGTTATTTGTAAGTTTGCATCTTACTTGCAAAAGAATTTTTATACATGCTCTATGTAAAAGTGCTATATCCAAATCTGTTGCCCGTGTTTGTGGAAACGCTGGTCTAGAAATATCTACATATGTTGAAGTTAATATTGAACACAATATTTAGTTGTTCCTGTTCTCTTTGACTGCTATAGATGATGTTGCCTGAGTTTGTTCCTACAGTATGACTTTGAGAGAGTAAAATCATAGATGTGTTCAATTCATCACATAACTATTCCCGACTTTTTGTATATGACAGATACCTACCTATATGAAAGTACTAGAGTTGTCCTCAGCGTCGAGACGTGGTTTGTCGTCGAAATAACATCAATAGTTGACACGGGAGAAACCTATGAATCATATTAATCTCCTAAATAATAATTATATTCAAATCAGAAACATAACGATTGTTTAACCAATCGAATTCAAATTCAACAGTCGTGGCATAAAATCTATAAATGAATAGTCCACGCCAAAGGCGTGGTATTGTTAATATACGTTAAAAAGAGTTGGAAATGATGCATAAATGAGATTATGATTTAGGTAAAAAAAATTGTTAAAGATGAAACTTGTTAAAACAAAAAAAAATTAATGCGGAGAATATAAGAAAAATTTATATAAATTTTTTTATTGTAAAGTTTAAGTAAAAATTAAAAATTATATTGTTAAAAAATAATAATGATGTGTGAATATTAAAAAGTAAAAATAAAATTAGAATGTTAAAATGTAAAACAAAAAATTATAAAAAAATTTGGCAAAAAGTTAAAGTAAAAAATTGAACTATAAAAGTAAAAAAGTAAAATATAAAAAAAATTGATAGAAAGTTATAGTAAAAAATTAAAACTGTAAAAGTTAAAAAGTAAAACAAAAAATTGTAAAAAAATGATAAAAGTCAAAGTAAAAAAATAAAACTGTAAAGTAAAAAGTAAAATATAGTACTATAAAAATTGTTAAAAAGTATAGCTGCAAAAATAAAAAGGTAAAAAAGTAAAAATTAAAAATAAAAAGGGTTACAGTAACTGTGAGCAGTGCGCTTCTCTCTTAGGCAAAAGACGGAAATACCCTGTCATGAACAGTATTTTATGAATAGTAAAACGTGTGTATTTTGATGGAACTTCAAGTATGTTATATAGGAAATATACAACTAATGTCTTATTTGCTAATATTATTTGGGCGGGGACACGAATTTGTAGTATTTAATTTCTGGTCATAGTATCAACTTAAGCATCACTCAACTCATTGAAAATGCAAGATGTCCAATTGTTTCTACTTAGGTATATCCATCCTCCCTAAAAACACATTCCAGATTATCTGTTGCACATCTGTTATGCGTATAATTGATTTGATCATTTTACACTTCCGCAAGTATACGGAGTCAAGTTATAATATAGATGATTGAAAATCGGATGTCAAACCCAGAGTGATTGATCACCCTAATTTCTTAGTTCTTAATTTAAGACTCGATTATACAAGACACACAAACACAAAATACGGCTAGAGATGAGATAAAAGAATGTATCTCGTGATGCTAGGTCCCTTGAAAATCATACATATATCATGAGGGGTGGTATTACTATGATGATTAATACAATTCCGATTGATTGATTGTTTTGATTAGATGACAAATACAAAGTAAAAGTAAGCAAATGCACGAGATTAATTCAAAGAAAATAAATGGGTAGCTAGAGGTGTTCGCACTAACCACTCGAAATGCAAACTATGTCCAATTTATGATTAAAGTTATTTAGTCCGGTTTACCCAATTTTTGTCCAAATCGTAACCCTTTGGATTACATTTGGTTATGATCCGATGCCTCCTAAACCACAAGAGAAGTTGGAAAGATTCGGACCAACATTAGTGCACATGGCAAACCAAAACTAAAGTCTAGTTTTTTTATGCCTTGATTATGACCAATGTTTCGAAGGAATGAGTGTGCATAGTCAATATGTGTTCAATATGGAAGATTTCCTACCCGAGTCTCTATTGGAGGATCTAAGAGATGTGGTTCTTGTAATTCTTCAATCCATACCCATTTAGATATGAACCAAAAGAACCAACCAGTACTCATATGGATTTTGGCCTATATAAGCTTGACCCAAGACTCTTAAGCCCATTGTGACTCAAACATACTTTGGTTCTTGCTTTTGTTCAAGAGGAAACTAACCAATAAAGCATAACTTTGTTGGAGTCAAACTCTAGTCATGTTTATATGCTTATCTAACTCTAGGTGGTTATCTATTCCAATCAAAGTTCATGTTGTAGATTCTCAATACTCACATCAACTTAACTAAGGTCAACACAAGTATATAGAACTCATTCAATAAGCACACGCATTTAAACAACACACAAACACATAATAGATTCTTCACAACCCATTCTCAACACATATATACTAAAAATATGAATTATAGTATAAATCAAACTATTGTTTAACACATCAAATGGTTAGGGTTTGACCCCTAACCTCCCATAAGAATACTACTCACTATACATGTCTAGAAACAAGCTTAGATACATGAATAGAGTAAATAAAGAGAAGAAGTAACCAATGAAATCCTCGAATCTAGCCCAAGCATCTTCAAGTCCTCTTGCTCCAAGCTCCTCTTCTTTTGCTTCAAGAGTACCCAAACTTGTGAGAAGAGGGATACCAAACTAGCCAAGGTGGTGGAGATGGATGAGTGATTTAGATGGTGGTGGTAGTGAGGGATTTGGCTTTGTAAGGTGGTGGTGAAGATAGATTTAAGAGGGTTGGAAAGGAGAAAAGAGGTAGAGAGAGATGGCTAAAAGTGAGAGATTGTAAAATAAAATGTGTGTGAATGAGACGGGTAAGAAGAGAGAAAAGCAATCTGAAAATTCTAAGCCTAATCGTATCTCTATCTACACTCCATCGACATGATTTGCTTCAACATCAATATTATAATTGTATTGTTGCAACAATTAAATGTGATCACCCGATCCTTTATTCTTGTGAACTGGTTTCACCATTTGCCGTTTGAAGAAGCTTGAATATTATGAGGATGATAATGATAAACTAAGATCCATTGTCTTTTGATCCTTTATTCTTATCAGTTTCTTTGTTATTTTACCGTGTGAATTTGTAACAATTGCAAGGTTTGGTCTCAGGTTAGATCCATCCATAAGCAATCTTATAATCAATATCGATACTTATCTATAAATTCAATTGTGCAATTATGAAGACTTATTTATCACACCCAGTTATTTGTGAAATATAAACAGAAGGTGCACATACATGTTTTGTCTCTAGTTTTCTGTCAAATAGAACCAAAAGAGGAGGTGTTAGAAAGAAAAGGGTAAATCAAGAAGTTTTATGAAAAAATTAATTAGAGATGTAAATATCAATTTGGGAGATGTGAATAGATGCACTCTTATCAAATATAAAACCCCTAATTTAGAGATATCTAATGCATATATTGAATCAAATGACTAATTGAACAGTCAACCTAACCGCACATAAATATAATTTACCATAAGGATCAAGCATTTTTCAAAAAAAAAATAAAAAGCAAAGTATACTTAAGGATAAGCTGGAAGTCTCAAATACCCGTACGGACAAGTATTTAGTATTTGGACATTTAAGGACAAAATTTTATAAATAAGGATAAGAGTTTTATAGTTGTCATGTGACATGTGCAATATTATTTTTTCTGCCCTCCTTTAATTTTTTGTGTGAAATAATCATTTTCTTTCTGTTCATTTTTAGTTCGATTTTTTTTCATTAAATTTTTTTATAAGGCATAAATTTCGATATCAATATGCACTGATTGAGAATTTAATAGAAGTCCCATATTAACATTAGTAGCAATTCCAACACAAACATTATGTTACACATTCAATAATATATACTTATTTTTAGCAGCTTGGTGAACGATTCAATAGTAGTTTGACAAACGCTTTAGTAGTAGCTCGACGATTCGGTAGCAGTTTGGCTAACGATTTAGTAGCAGCTTGACGATTGACTCAATAACATTTCAAGAGTGATTCCGTAGTAGCTGGACGAAACTTCAGTAGTAGCTAGACAAACAATGCAGTAAGACCTTGACAAACGATTTAGTAGCAACTCAACAAATGATAAACAACACTTCAAAAATAATCCAATAACAGTTGGACGAAACTTCAGTAGCAACTCGACAAACGATTTAGTAACGGCTCGATGAATGATACAATACTTCAAAAATAATTCAGGAGCAGTTAGACGAAACTTTAATCGCACTTCAAAGTATTCAATAACAATTCAAAAATGTAATGGCAGTCCCAGAAACGAAAATGTAGTAACAGTCCCGAACACAAAATAGCAATCTACAAAAAATGCAGTAGCAGTTTTAAAAATGCAATTGCAATCCACAAAAATATAGTATCAGTCCAAGAACTAAAAATGCAGCAACAGTTCCATAACCAAAAATACAATAGTAACAAATTTATTTGCTTGACCAAAACCAAGCAACGCAAAACCACATCTCCATTTTCGGATTTATAGTCGGTCAAACTTTCAAAATCACGATGCAGTAGCATAATAACTATTGAACTCATGAAAGCTCATGCTACAAAAAAAAACTAAATCTATAACACTGCAGTAGCATGATTCATTGTAATTTTGTTTGTAGTTGGTCTAGGTCATGGAAAACAAGCTTTAGCTCTTTAACAACAAGCAACTTTTAAACCAAACAAAAAATATACAGTAGATCTACACATCCCAGAATTTTATTTTATTTTATGATTTGTTTAAAGTTAATCGAGAAATGTAGTTTATTTTGTCACTGTCGGTAATTATTGAGAACCTTTTAGTTGACTTTTTTTATCAGATTGTCGAAGTTAGTTGACATTGGGTGGAAGTCATAGAAATTATCAAGATGATTCCGTAGACGCGAAAAAATGCCAAAAACAGAGTTATGACAAGAAAGTTATGATTAGCAGAAGTTTACCAGAAATGTATTAGATGTAAACGGACAAGTATAAATAGAAATTTCCATTTCAGAAAATTATATTAAGAAAAATTATAGAGTTTATCGACACGAGTTCGTAGCCACCTCAAGTGTTTAAATCAGAGTTATGACGGAGAAATTACGGTCAGCGAAAGTTTTGAACAATTTACTGAGTTTGTTAGTCGAGAGTATAAATACGACTTTCCACAATTGGAAAGTAAGAAAACTTACCATTTTGAGAAACTAGGTTTAACCCATGTTGACCGACCTCCAGCGGTCCAAAATCGTCGCCAGAGTCGACGGAGACGGTGCGGCGGATTCCGGCCATGAAATTGGGTGGAAATGGAAGGTCTGGAGCTTCTCTTTTGATTGATGGTATCATTTATGACAATTGAAGGCCGAGTTGGAAGAATTTGAGGGATGAAATCTTAGGTTTTTTTGGTTAAATCGGCCACTGTCCTCGGCAACACCTCCGATGATGATTGAGGTATTTTTTGAATCCTTGTGATGTGTGGAATTTATTGGGTGTTGAGATTTTGGGTTTGCAAGTGTGATTGAAGTGAAATGATGTGATTTCCGAATAGAATTCACCGCTGAATCGTCGTCGATGGTGGCGGCGGTTAACGATGACGATAGGTAATGAGGGGTTAGGGGTTTTGTTTCCCACCCTCATGGGAGTCTAACCCAACCGGCCTCGAGCTCTAACGTAGCTCGGTGATGCCGAAATCGGGATTTGAAATTTTTCGACAAATTAGGTTTCAGGCCGATTTTGGACCGGTTTCCGGCTGAATTGGCCATGACCGTAGTTGAACAAATTGTTGGGTTTGTTGAGAGGAAGGATTTGGTGTTCAGGTCGCTGGGAAAAGTTATCGGGGCGGCCCCAATGGTGGTTTGCGGCGGTGCTTTGGAGAAGATAAATTTCGACAAAAGTTGTACACCATTTTACTCGTAATCACATATTAAATGTAACGAAGATGTTATTGAATTGATTTAGACATTGTAAATTAGGACGTATGGTTAATCAGATATTATTTAAATGATTTTACGATATTATTAAACTGTTGAATCAATTGTCGATTCGACCTTGATTCGCATAACATTCGAGAATTGTATTGCAACTTTAAAAAAGATTAAAGATATAGAAATTAGAATTGAGAATAAGTTTGGAAAGCACAATATTCAAGAATGTGATGTTCTCGACAGTATTGGTTGTTAGGTGAACGAGTTTAGTTATTCAATATTATTCTTGATGATTAGTTGTTAAATTTGAATCGTTGTTTGAGAACGACGTATTAGCAGCTAGTGGCAGACGTATAGAAATATCTACTAACAGGCTTCGGCTTGGTGGAAGTCACAGCACAGTATTGTGAGTAGACATTTTATTTTCTCTGTTGTGTTGCGAGTATTTAGTTATGCATTTTTCAGTTATACAATTTACAATTATATATTTACGATTATTCATTTTCATTTGGAGGGACATATGATTTTGTTTTATACAGAGCATAGTACAGTTGATGCATCGATGCACTGCTTCTCGGCTAATCATCGAGACGCTCCGAGAGGGCCAGAGACTTGACCTGAGGATTTATAGAGCACCCATGACAGCCAGGGACCTGACCTGGGCAGTATTAGGGCTTGAGGTCGGTTGACCCAAGTCGTAGCCTCCACATATTTTATAGTACCAAGGAGTACCTAGATGATCATATTTTTAGACTCGCATCATTTTACGTATATTATAATGAAAGACATATTATTTATAGATTTAAATTTGAAGTTAATTATTATTTTCGTCCACTGACTCTCACAATTTTATTATTTTATGTGCCTTTCCCTGGGCTTGTTGGTATAAATTGCCCAATTTGCAGAGTTCGTTTGAGGTCGTGCGCACAAGCAGTTCCTAGCATAGCAATATCTACTGTAGGATCCAAGGTTGATTCTGCAATTTAGTATTTCATTTTCCATAGACAAGTTAATTTGTCTAGCTACTCTAATGTCGAAATCAGTTGTATATATTTTATATTTTAATAGTGAACCAAAATGTGGGAAATTTCTTTATTTCGTGACATTTGAATTTTGGGTCTCTACTTCGATTTTCAATTAGTGAGTAGTAATTAAGATTAGCAGGGTCGTTAGGGCTTAATTTTATTTTTGGCAACTAAATCGGGATCGGGTCCTTTCAAACACCTAAAGTTTTACTCTTTTCCCCTCGAATAGATCAGATAAAGTCACTTTTTCTATTCTTCATACTAGTTCTAACTTGTTCTTTTTCTCTTCTTTCCAAAAATCCTACCCACACATCTCTTCCACAAAAATTTATTTCATTCAAACCTTAAACAAACACAACCCCCAAAACAAGTTCAAAAACCCCTCTTATGATCCAAGAATACATCTTAAAATCTCATTCTCACTACACAAACCTAGAATCTACATGCATGTATCATTTTTACTTCAAATCTATTTCCAGATTCTTCGATTTACCAACTATAACACGTTTTCTTATATTCATAGTGCATGAAAGGAAAAACAGAAAACACACATCTATGGCAGAAAAATCAGAAGCGCGAAATCTTACTTGATTCGTGTTTGCTATTCTGAGTTATGGTTTCTTCTTACTTTTAACTCTGCACTTTGCCTCTTCACCTTTTCCTAAGCTCTCTGTTCAATTTCTATCTCTCTATTCTCAAATATTGGAAACAAGTGGGAGGAAGAGGCAGCCACTCTCTCGCTTTATACTTTCTTTACAAACCCTTGAATGAACAGAGCCATACATGTGGCTCAATCCTGGTCCTTGGTTTCTTTAATACGCCTCTCCATCTTGGAAGCTGAATCGAGGTGCATCATTTCCCCCAATGTAATAATGGTTCATGATATTATGATGAGGGTATGCGACACTCTGTTTTTGTCTCTTCATCACTACAACTTTGTCACATGTGTCCATGACGTATGTCAAGAATGCAATTGTCTTCTGAAATGCATGGATCCGCTCCTTGTTCGCTCCATATTCAAACTTGGAGGTAATTCTTTTACTCTTGCCCCGCCCAAACGCATGTCTCATTTTATTCTTGGGAGGTGAATTATTCCTCACTCACAATGGCAACACCATCTATCATTGGGAGCTTAACAAACGCACCATCTGAGCAGGCCCCATGACTGATCATCATGTGTGTTGTCCCTCAAACCGCTACTTATGAAGTAAGCGCGATATGACACTAGACAATAACCAGCAAGTGACACTCGTTAGGTTCGAGTAGTTCATGTCTCTAATTCTGGGTGACCCGCTCAGATGCAACCAAAAATGGTACTCTATAATTGCATTCACACGTTACAATTTGAGCGCCCCACTTAGGTGTAGAACGTTTACAAAAGTGATGTGTCTACATATGTTTACACGTTCACTATCTTGTTTATACGGTGTTCCCTTCATAATGTGGGCGGATCATTTTTTCTTGCGAAGTGGAAGGGGACTATGGGATACACCCATCTGCTTGACAAATGAAGTCAATCGTGTACGAAGTGGGTGAATCAGTTCAACTCCTCATTCAAGAATGATCTTGATATGGGGACTTGGGAGACTTGTTGGCATAAGCGCTTCGATTTTGCCCCATTTTTGTACATGTTTGTTAAACACAGACAAAGGAAGCGCACAAGAGAAAGGAAAATAGGGGCACACCGAGTCCAACATCGAAGAATGAAGAGGAAGCGCGTTCTCAGATAAGTATATAATAAATTAATTATCATTCAAGAAAGGTAATTAATAACTATTATCTTAACTACATCCTCATTTATGCATCTTTACCTTCTGCATAGACCATACTTACTTAATCATTAGAGTGTGATAGGTGGGCCACCCCACCTTCACTTCTGACGTTTATTTTTCATATTAGCAGGTCAGCACAACCAAGCGAGTCACAAACTCAACACGCCCATCTCTCTTCATCTAAGTGTTCAATCAGTAGCCGCTCGGATCCTGGTACAAACAACACCCATGAAGGGGAAAAATAAATTATGCAATAGATTACTAGCTCTTCCAGAGCCATAAATCAAGATGTACGATTCTTGAGATAATCGTTACTTTGGCTTTCATAAACACCATTTTTGAAGAATCTCAATGATCATCTTGGATCATAGATAATATAAAACATCGTCAAGCATAATTAGCAATATATCCAAAACTTCGGGTTTGGAAATAGGCTTGAGAAATAAATTATATAAACTCCAAGTTCATGTAAGCATATAGAACTTCTAGCCAAAATGCACTCAGGATTCAAGTCTTAAGTTTCAGATTTGCTGGTCCATATGAATAAAATAACTTTAATCTCATTGAAAATAAATAAATACATGTAATGCAATAAGAGAAACACAAAGAAATAAGCATGGGAATTTCTGGTTCCGTTAATCAAGAAAATTGGTAGAACTTCAGATCTGCTTGACTTCAAATTACTTGATAAATTATATTACCCTCGAATGTATAGTCAAAAAACTTCAGTTTCGACTAATGTACCATTTTCTCTAACGAGAAATCCCAAATAACATCAAGGAACTTCAAGTCCTTGTTGAATTCAGAAACATAGGTTTCATATTTTCAATTTCATAATTTGGAGGATCTTCTGGTCCTTGTATAATTGAATTGATTGTGAGAACTTTAGGTTTCAATCTTTGGTAATTGTATAACCATTCACTCAAATCTTCAAGTTTGAATTTCACTATTTGAACTACAGGTTATATGAGTTGGTATTTGGAACTTTCAGATTTACAACAGTTTTACACTCGAAACTTCGTGTTCAAGTAATCAATTTTAGTTTGAGGAACTTCAGGTCCTCCCTTGCATATAACACAGATCTACAGATCTATATTATTATTGCAAGATTTCACATCCCTTTTATAGGAGGAGGTGATGAACCTATAACGATTACAAAAATAATGGTAGATGATCGTTACATCGATTACAAAACCGTTACACCAGTTACAAAGCAATACATAATATATAATGATAGCGGGGGTTACAACCATCACATTAGTGGTGCACTAAGTTTGACTTATACGTCTACTAATTGTAGCGGAACTTTGAATACCCTCGGGTCTAGATTTTTCCATTGATAATTAGGAATTTCATGTCCCAATGCATTCCAATTAAGATCTTGTCAATTTAGTATGGCTATAGATTTAATCCGTCTATTTATAGTGAAGAAAAATAATCCAACCTCAAGGTCTTATGTTACGCCTCATGGATCACTACCGTTGACAATCATTTGTTTAACAAAAACTTTTGTCAATAATTTACCATATGCAACTTAGCATATGGACGGGACTTGCAGGAGATTAATTGTACTTATTGTTCAACTTCTAGATTTTCAAATCAGGTTTTCAAGTTCTTATATTGTTGGTAATATAAACTTCTGGTTCAAATACCTATTATCCTCAAAATCTCTTATTTGAGATTCAAGTGAAACTTCAGTCTCACTTTAGTTTGCATAGATCATGAATGGTAGTAAAACTAAAGCATCTCCTCATCACCTAAAACAAATGAACTCTTAGATCAGAGTATTGGTCAAAACGAAGATCGATGTTGCACAAAAATCTCTTTGATCATCATCGAGTTAGAAAATTTAGAGTAATAGTGCTGATAACATGTTATAAACTGGGGAGAAGAGAGACCTAGAGAGAAAGCAGAGAAAAATTTGCATCCCCATATGAGGATCCTTCAATGAACTGAGGCTCAATAGTGATCCTTCAACGAACATAGACAGATGGGGGAGAAAAGGTAGAGTCATATCTTATTCATCTCATTAGGCCTCTGTATATAGATATTTACATGGTAAGTACAGTTTAATGAGTACTTACATAGACATCCATATACATACAACATTTACAACAAAGCTGGTTTGTTTTTTCATTCTTGAAGTAAAAAACCCAAAATTTTAAATTACTTTAAAAAAGAAAAAAGAAACAATTGAATTAAAAAAAAAACAGATTAATACACATGCATGTTATGCAAACGCTAGTTTGGTTATAATGAAACGAAGAACATTGATTGAAGGGATTGGTGTATTAAGGTAACTATCACAGAGTTGAGACGTTAGAGATTTGAGAATCCTAGTTGAGAAACCACTCCTTTTCTTGACTTTTCATTCAAACCCTCGCAGGCGGCGGCGGTGCTTGGCTTGTCTTCCCTTCTTCATCTCTGGATTTCTTCTCGTCTCTCGGAGCTCTTCCTTCTCCATGGCGGAGGACACCGATGATGTTACAGACCGGTTAGCCGTGGTGGGTTTTGATCATGATTTGGATGACATAGAGGTCATGGATTTGGCTCCAGAGCTGGATGATATGTTGTGGCACATGTCCCTTGGTCTGGGGAAGATTTCTCTCCAATGCTGGGGACTGGATCCGTTCTTTGTCAAGTTCAAGAGTCTAGAGACAATTAAGAGAGCAAGGAATCGTAGGTCGTGGTACTATTGTGACCCCACTGTGGTGGTCGAGGAGTTCGATGGTTTCTCACCATTGGAGGCTTTGCCGGTGGTGAAGGTGACAGTGTAGTTAATGGTCCAGAATCGGCTGGATATGGCTATGGACAAGAATTAGGCGATGCATATCGACAAATCGATCAGTCATACAAAGCCTTTGACGAACTTCTTCACCAATCGGGGAAAATGAAGGTCGTGGTTATAGGCGCCTAATTTGGCCATATATATACATGTGGGTGTTTCCGTAAGAATGCATCTTGGTTCGATGTACGATGAGATTGAGCTTTTAAGCCTGAGCCTATATGTTGAAAGATTTGGACTATATTCGGGTATTTCGTGGATGATTAGAATTATCTAGAAGAGTTTAGAAGTCTCTGAAATGTACGGAGGTAAGGTGTAACAATCCATGTGAATGATTGAGAAAGGATAAGATGTTAGAATGCACATGGATTTTGGGAAACCTAGAAGAGTCCTATTTGTGGGAGACCTGGAGGGATTCAGAAGGTTTCTGGGAAACCTGGGGGAATCTTGGACATTTATGGGAATCTTAGAGGAATCCGCGTGGGACGATGAAAGTTTGCATGAGACCTAGATGGATTGCACCAATAAGAAAATCTAGTGCTTATTGGATTCTCTTTATCTGAAAGTATGTAGTCCTATTTCTACATGGGCTATGCTTATGCCTTGAACGATTATTATATATATAAGGCCATAGCTTGGCAAACATCAAGGAGAAAGAGGTTGAATGAAAAAGAACGAACATGAACTCAAATTCCAACCCTAATATATGGTTATGCTTCGTTCTATATTGACTTAAGCATCAAAGTGTCTAAGTGCAGTACCCACCAGTTCTTGGACTTGTTTTACAGGCTAACAAGTTGGAATGCTCAGGGGAAGCAATACAATGGAGTCTTACATCATCAACAAACCTCATAATGGAGGTCTCAACCTTCAAATGATCATGGATGGTGATTGTCTAAGCCGAATACTCAAGGTAAGGAGACCAGCTCCCATGATTTGGTGTTTTTATTAACAAAAAGGCGCGATCTTGAGGGCGTCCAAAATTTGCTCTCACAGTGGTGGAATTGGATCTTCTCTAAGTTGTGGTGGTAAGGAAATGGTTTTGATTTGCTGCTTTTTGATCTTTTTTGATTGACTTTGATTATCCTGCTTTGTGGGGTTTTTTTTCAATGTGTGGACAATTTGTGCATGGTAGTGGACGTTGCTGGGTTTTGCAATCCCATGATGAGAAGCAAGGGGTGATGTCCACGGCTTATGAGGCTGTTGATATGCGGCTTGATCCGCTGTTTGCGTCACCGAGGTTTGAGACTTTGAGGTTTCGGCGGTGACTCCGGTGGTGTTGACGCCCTCAGTTATGGATACGGGGTCCTCGACAATAGTAGCAGTGGCGGGAACCAAAGTGATTGTTGGCATGATTCCCCGTGCGATGGTGGACTTTGAGTAGGGCATCCTGATCACATGGCAGGCATGGATGAGTCTTAGATTTAGGAGCAGGGATAAGCCTCCTACATGTAGAGAAACTCTTTATTTGGGATGGCCCAATCTCAGACTCGCTAGGCACTACAATCTCACTCGGTAGGTTACAGGCTTGCCAGGTAGCAGGCTCACCAGGTAGCACAATCTTAGGCCTACCTAGGACGTCTGCCAAGGACCATTCCGGTCAGATGGGCCTGTCAAAGGGTATTGTTTCTTATGTTAGATCATACTTATGACGTGCTTTCCTTTAGTTACATGGGAATGGTATTGACTAATATGCAAATGGAACATCCTTGGAATATAGGAAGTGTTTTCCTCGGGAAGAAACTCATCTATTAGTGAATAAGGCGAATGGAGGAAAGAAAGGGGCACTAAAAAATGAGTCCCCACAGAAGAGGGTAGCAATGGATTTGGTGGCACTCGCGATGTTAGAGGCTGAGGAGCACCAGATGACTTTAAAGAAATTTGGAGTAAATAGCTAGATAGGGTGTGGGGCCCCCGATTTATTTAATCTTTGTTCTACACCTAGATTGTTTAGTTATGTTTTGGTACCAGACTGAATTTTGACAATGTAGGGCCAGCAGACTCCTTTATAACTTACCCGATCCTTATTCTACCATTTCATTTTTAAAAAAATCACTAAATTTTTAACATGTGAAGGACATGCACTACAACATTTGGAGACATTGCCGGCGACATTGCCGGCAACATTTAGACATTACCGGCGATTTTCGCCGGAAAATCGCCGGTAATGTCTTTTTTTTTTTTTTTTTTAACATTACCGGCGATTTTTGTCGCCGGTAATGTCCGTCGCCGGCAATCCCTCGATGGTAATGTAAAAAAAAAAAAAAAAAAAAGACATTACCGGCGACTTTATTTATGTCGCCGGTAATGTCTTTTTTTTTTTTTTTTTTTTTACATTACCGGCGACATGAATTTATGTCGCCGGCAATGTCTTTAGCTTCGAGACATTACCGGCGACATAAATTCATGTCGCCGGCAATGTAAAAAAAAAAAAAAAAAATTACATTACCTAAGTCGCCGGTAATGTCCAAAAATCGCCGGCCTTGTTTTTGGACATTACCGGCGACTTAAAAGTCGCCGGCAATGTGTAAAAATGTTGTAGTGATGAGATCTAAATTCCACAAGGAAAATTTAATATTATGAGAATCAAGAAAACTCTATCCTAAACCATGATTCGAACCAGAGTCATCTCCACTTTTGAATGAAGAGGCAACCACCTGCACCAAAAAATGTCATGTTGATATATGCATCATATTGTATATATGCCAAGTAATTAAATTTTTTGAATACAACGGAGTAAAAAATTATAAAAATTTAGTCAAAATTTTGTCTCTCGATATTTTGTCAATATTTCCATCCAATATTTATCTTAGGAACCATCGATATATCCTCGAAATCCGATACTTGGTTTCTTTATAGATGTCTATAATGGGATAGGTAGCCGAGCCTTTTCTTAATTCTTAAAAATTTGAGTTAGGCGAGGCCAAGCTTTTCATATAAATTGTATTTCCATGGAGCATGCCTTATCGTAAGGGCCAGGCTAAACCTATAAGGCAGCCTCGCCAAGCTTTATTTTTTGTATAAAATAAAAGACTTTGAAAACAAATAGTATAATATTTAATAAAATCAATAATTTTAACAGAAAACATATTATATAAGTTTCACGAAAATAAAATTTAAGATATAATGGGTTGGGCCGGTGAAAGGCCAAGCTTTGCGCCATAGATGAGTTTTGGCACCACTACTAAAGTCCACCCTTATGTCCACCGGGCCGGACTTTACTGATCACCACTTAATTTTTATGGACCACCACTTAATAAACCAAACATTAGGTTGAACAAACTAAGTATTTTAGGCATAGATTTTCATGTATAGATTATATATATGGATGTGTTTAAGAAAATTTATTCTCCGTAAATTTTGGTGTGTGTCTTGTCTAATCAAATACGATTTAGTCAATATAGAGCTAGAAAGAATCCCTATTTTATAGGGACACTGATTGTAATAGATTATATCAGCCTATATATATGACATTATATTAAGGAAAGAGTTACAGTTTTAAGTCTATCAAATATTCCTCTACAACACGTTATCAGGCACGATTCGAGTTTAGCCAGCTATCACCACAGAAAAAAAAAACCTCAACCCCAAAACTAATCCTTCTACCACCGACAACCCTTGTTTCCAGCCCCGGAAGTTATCCTTCACCACCGATCTCCACGGTCGGCTAATCCTCCTTGATTCTGGCGATCCACCATGTGAAGCATGTGCTCCAACAAACCCCTCAATTCGCTAAAATTGCTCGACTTTCAAAGAACCGCTTTAGATGACCTCTTCCTCAACGTTGTCCAACTTTTGTACCTGTCACACCGAGCATAACACCAATCGAGGTAAATTTTCTAAACCGTCAATCTCTAGATCTAGGAATAAAACTTTGTTCTTGCAAAACCCTAGATCTTAGGATTATGATATTGTGATTTGTGATTATTGCATATCTATGCCCTAGTCCCTATGGACTTATATCCATAGAGCATGAGTGACGGTCCCGGGTGAGTCACGGTTTAGAAAGAGGACAGAAAGAAAGGGAAATCGATCATATGTTATGGTTAATCATGGTTTCTGGGTATGGTTTTTTTGCTACCGTTTATTGATGATCGATTTTGTGACCATATATCATGGATCACGTTCATATTCATTAAAACTTGATGTTAATAATCGTGGTTTATTGATCGATACTAATAAAATCTCTTTGTATTTTGTAGATGAGTTTTGATCCCCTACTTAAAAAAGAAGAGAGCTAGGCAGGTTATAGATTCATAATGAGAATTTTCGACAGAGAGAGTTCCTTCCGTTTAGCAATCAATTTCAAATAAGTTGGTCAAGCCAGTGTTCGACATCCTTAATCCTCAAGGAAAGGAATACCATCGCTGGGTCTCCGATGTGGTTAGCACATTCATCGAAAAGAGACTCAGCAACACCATTCAACCCGTTGGGCCAAACATTATTCCACAATCAGAGGAATCAAAAGCTCAAGCCCTCATATTCTTGAGACATCATATTCATCCAACTCTTAAGAAATAACATCCAAAGAAAACAGATCCCTTAGATTTGTGGGATGCTTTGAAGCAAGCTTTGACAATGTTCATGATGCATAACTTCCTGAGTTGAATGCAAGATGGAAAGCCCTTATGCTTCTAAATTTTTCAAAGATCCAAGATTATAATCAAGTGATGTGGGATCAGCAGTCTGAGTTGAGCTTCTGTGGGGTGGAAGAGTCTGAGAACAACGTACATGATTGAAAAGTAGTTAAATACCTTTCCTATCTCTATGAGCACTCTTGCTCATCAGTATCAGATCGAGTACAAACAAGGGAGGATCCTTACCTTTAGTGATCTCATCAATAGCCTAGCCAAAAAGAAAGGCACCATGAGATCATCCTCAATAATAACTCAAGACCGGCTGGTACTAAAAAGCCTAGGAGTTACTAAACTGGAGGAAATGCCCATAAGGACAAAAAGAATATTCGTTCGAACCCTACAATCATGGCGGAGCTCCACGGGGTGGGAGAGTAGGGCATGGGTGTGGCCAAGGCCGCAGCCAAAATCTGACTTAGCATAGAGATCAGAACACCAACTCCAATAAGAACAAATTTGGTTCGGGTGATGATGGGCAAAGGCATTCCAGTTATGAAAAATTCACCTGTTACCGATGTGGTTCAACAAAGCATATGCACAAATAGTGTCGGGCTAGTAAAAAAATTCAGAATATCTACAAGAGGCATAAGTGGTACTTGGCTCAAGAGTTCAACTTTCTGGAGATTTCGAGATGGATGCTGACACCAATTTCGTGATTGCAAATGATAAGGAGAATGACCTAGTTACCCCGGATTTTGAATAGCCTATGTAAAAGGCAGTTATCTCTGTAATAGATTCAAGTTTTTGGTTTGTTTTTGTCTTGTGTTTTCTACCATTTGTTTTTTTAGACTATTGCCTTAGTTTTGATTTGATTTTTTGATAAGAACATCTGTGATGTAACCTATAATTGTTGGCGAGTAATGGAATTTTCTCTATTTGTCGGTATATGAAAGTGTTGATAATGTTATTTTTATACTCATTTAGTGTATGGTTCGTTGTTTACATTAACATATGGAATAAACAACATAATGACACTACGATACAGTAAAACAAGACATAAAGGAGAGGATGTTATTTTGATCTCAGGGAGCCTTCAATCCATCGAGGAATTGTTTCTCGATCCATAGAAGGTATTCCATGGGTCGGTTCTGAGATTTTTGATCCATCAAAAATTTGTACCTCGATCTATCGAAGGTCATCCTCAGGTCCTTACACTCCATTTTTCCATCCATCGAGGATTTCTTCCACGATCCATCGAAGGAATGCCTCGGGTCAACTTCTTCGATCCATCGAAGACTAACTCTTCGACCCATCACAAATCAGTATCAAAAAATCAAAATTTATTTTGGGTTTCTTCGATCCATCAAGGAATTGTTCTTCAATCCATCGAAGATATCCTATGGGTAAGTTTGTGAGATTTTTGATCCACTGAAAATTTTATACTTCGATCCATTGAATGTTCTACCCTGTTTGTGGGGGTTTTGATATATAGTGCATCGATTTTATTGAAAAAGGATTAGAAAAATCACCATCTAAAAGGACTAACCTGGAATTCATCTAAAATGACCATCTAAAATGACTAACCTGGAATTCTACACTAGATGTGATCTTACATCAGTTTCAGTCATGTCATATCAGTACTCAACAAGGGTCACATCCCTCTTCAAATCTTTAAGTGTTTACTTGAAGTGTCCTCCTGGTCTTTAGTTCAAAGACTTATTTATTTACATTATTTTTGTAGATGTCTCAATGCGAGATTGATGCAGATAGTGGTACTGTCAACACAATTCTGCAGAATAGGCAACTATTTGTGGATCTTTTTCCATAAAAATTCTCATTGACTACCATGATAGGTGCAACGCCGGTTATTCAAGTGCGTGGTTCAGCAGAATTTCTGCTATCTCATGGTACAAGATTGTTTATCACTGAGGCTTTATACGTTCCAAAGGCCAATCGAACCTTACTAAGTTTCAAAGATATTCGCACCAATGATTTCCACTTAGAAACATATTGTGAGAATGGAAAAGAATTATTGTGTATCACCTCTGTTAAATGTGGCCGCAAACGCATTCTAGAGAAGTTTCCGGCTATTTCTAGTGGCTTATATATAACTACGGTTCGGATCATTGAATCCAATATCATGACTTACACAACTTCGTGTGATTCAGACTCATACAAGCTTTGACGTTTTCTACTGGGACACCTAAATTAAGATCAAAATATTGAAAAACTCTCATGGTCATCCATTATTTAGAGTGAAGAAGCATATGGAAATACCTATATCCATCAGGTTAGATATGGAGGATTAGACTACTCTTCTCATTCCTAGCTCGGTCTCCAAGATGAGTGCACCACAATCCTGGCAAAGTATTGATGTGGCGTCATTCATTATCCCACCAGATTCATATGTTGCAATATTTGATGCACATTGCTCGTTTTGCAAAGCTTGTTCCTAAGCCAAGTTACCAGCACGTCCTTCTTTTGCTATTGTCAACTTCGACATTATTCAATTCTTACAAAGGATCTAAGGTGATATTTGTGGACCTATCAAACCGGAATGCGGACCATTTAAATATTTTATGGTTTTGGTAGATGTATCAACGCGAGTGTTATGACCCGAACAAAAATTACGCACTTACCGAATTATATTTAGTTTTATCGTGGATTAGTCGCGTCGAGTGAGTTGTTACTTTTCATACATACAATCGTTCCAGGTTAGAACAAACACCCTAAACGAGCACCTCCACTGTTAGACTTTTTCATATGCAGTATATGTTTATAGAATTTGCTCCAAATATCAATTGTATCATATTGTTTTCAATTACTCGAGTAGTAGTCGAATTTACTTTCCTTTGTATTCAGAACCAGCATATTGTAAATATATTTTTTAATTTCTGAGTTGAGTTTCTGGTTTTCATTTATGACATTTGTTGAAAAATTCGGATGGACAATCAGTGGTTCACGGTTTGTTTTTGGAAATTTGGTTTTAAAATTGTTTTCTTCTTGCATGTTTTTGGATTGTTCTCAAGGATATTTATGTTAAAATTTTCGTAGAATATCTCAGAGTATAGGTAGTCGTTAGGACTTAATCTAGTTTACTAGTTAAACTAGGGTTTGGTCCTTTCAGCGATGGTCACACGTTGCTTTGCTATCCACAAGAAATGCTACGTTTGTAAAACTCCTGGCACAAATTATTAATCTCAAGCCTCACCACTGGGATCATCTAATCAGGTCTATCAAATTGGACAACGCGGGAGAGTTTACATCTAAATCTTTTGATGATTACTCATGGTTGTTGGGTTTGAAGTTGAACATCTCGTTACTCACGGTCATTTTCAGAACGGTTTAACAAAGGCTCACATCAAGCGGTTATATCTTATGTCACATGCATTGGTAATACATACAAACTTATTGGTATCCACATGGGGTTATGCAGTGTTACACGCATATATGCTTCTTCATTTTTGACTCGTCGGATGCCAACCATTCAGTACGCACCAGTTGGTAATTGGGTATGAGCCTTACATTTCACATCTACACATTTTTGGTTGTGCAGTATATGTGCCTATTGTGCCTCCACATCACACTAAAATGGGTCCTCAATGAAGATTAGACATTTATGTTGGCTATGTGCTCTAACGATAGTCCACTATCTTGAAACTTTGATAGGAGATCTCTTTACTGCAAGATTTGCAGATTGTCAGTTTGACGAGACATACTTCCCAACGTTAGGGGGAGTAAGGAATGTATCTATTTCGGTTCAAAGTCGAGAAATGGCGTGGTCTAATCTAACTAGGTCTCATCACGATCCTCGCACATCTCAGAGAGATTGAAGTGCAAAGAATACTTGATCTTCATAAAGTAGCAGAATCTATACATGACTCCTTTAATGATATCGTTAAAGTGACGATCACGATCAGATATACCTGCTGCAAATGTTCCAACAAGGTTGAAATCCAAAAAAATGGATTGGTTAGTACCAACATCGGGCAAAGAAACGTTCCTCCTGCCCATGTTCAAGCTGTTGCGTCAGCCTTGGCTCCCACCAGGAAAAGAGGGAGACCAGAAAAATCCACTGATGAGCCGTCGGTTAAAAGGAAGACCATCAAGGCACAAAATGATCCATTCATGATATCATCAACATTGTGAATCCTTCACATGAGATTATCTTTAACTACATTTATGTCCTTGAATCACAATTGGCATGTATAGGGGATGCCTTAGAACCTATTATGATGTCAGAGAACAAATAAATCTTGCTTAGAACAAATCATGCACGTGTTCTTATGGATAGATCTTCCATGTTAGTTTATGATGAATTTGTTTATTCCTTCGCTCAAGAAATTATAGAAGACGATGAAGTGGAACCTCGCTCTGTGGCAGATTGCCAATGAAGAGTGGATTGTTCAAATTAGAAGGTAGTAATCCAGGCCGAACTAGACTCTCTGAATAAAATGGAGGTTTTCGGTCCAGTGGTCCTATGCCCACTGAATGTTAAGTCGGTAGGACATAAATGAGTCTTTTTTTGGAAGCGTAATGAGAAGAATGAGGTCTTACGTTATAAAGCTAGATTAGTGATGCAAGGTTCGTCTCAAAGATCTGGGATTGATTATGAGTAGACGTATTCTCCAATTATGGACATCATCACCTTTTGCTACCTGATAAGTTTAGTAGTGTTCAAGAAACTAAACTTGCAGCTTATGGATGTGGTTATTGCATATCTCTATGGGGATATCTTGATTCAGAGATACACATGAAAGTGCCGGATGACATTGTTATACCCAAATCAAGTAACTCTAAACCACAGAGTGCTCATATAATCAGATTGAGACATTCACTATATGGAATGAAACAATCCAGTAAGATGTAGTATACACGTCTTAGTGATTACTCAATTGGGAAGGGATACAAGAATGATGCCCTTGCGTATTCATTAAAAGAACAAGTTCAGGATAAGTAGCCGTCTATATAGATGATATGAACATCATCGGGACTCTTAATGAGATCAATGAGACTGTTGGCTACTTGAAATTTGAATTTGAGATGAAATACCTTGGTAGGACTCAATTTTGTCCCGGATTAGAGCTGAAAAATCGAGTTGGTGGAATCCTTATTCATCATTCTACTTATGTCAAAAACATACTCAGGTGATTTAATATGGACAAAGCACACCTTGTTAGCACGTTAATGGTTATTCGCAGTCTGGACGCTAAAAAAGATCAATTTAGTCCACTAGATGGCAATGAGGAGATCCTGGGAGATGAAATTTCATATCTTAGTATTATTGGCGCATTGTTGTATCTAGCTTAGTGCACGCATCCAGATATTGTCTTCTCAGTGAACTTGTTGGCTAGATTTATCTATGTGCCTACGCAACGTCATTAGAATGGAGTACAACAAATCTTTAGGTTCCATTGACTTGGGTTTATTCTTCCCTTACAAAGAGTACAGAGAGAAATTTGAAATTCTCGAAAAAGCGATGGTTGAATCGCAACAAGTAGATTTCAGAGCTTTCGATCCATCGAAGGTTGCACCCTAGATGAACTAGAATCATGCCTTCGATTCATAGAACAAGTTTTTCGATCCATCGAACATTGGACCTGCTGCGAGTAGCTTTACTAATGTCCCCTATTTTGAAACATCGATTGATGTGTTGGCCGAATCTATTATTGTTGGGTACCTCTCTGGCCCATACAAAGGTCGTTCATAGACTGGTTATATTTTCATTATGGGAAACACGGCGATTTCTTAGAGATCAATTAAGCAAACCCGTGCTGCTACTTCCTCGAATCGTTTAGAAATCATTGCTTTGCATGAAACGGTTAGAGAATGTGTCTGGCTTAGATCAATCATTCATCACATTCGAGGGTCTAGTGGATTACCATCTACTACGACAGCTCCCACTTCCATCTTTGAGGATAATGTGGAATGCATTGAACATATGAAGTTGGGTTACATTAAAGGTGACAATACAAATCATATATCGCCGAAATTCTTCTTCAATCAACAACAACAACAGCTGTTGAATATCCTATGATCCAGGTGGGCTCGACGGATGATGATGTAGACTTGTTTAACAAGTCATTATTGAAAGGACCCAACCCCGATTTAGCACCCTAAATCGGAATCGAACCCCTTCGAAAACACGAACCAACAAAAACTTTTCGAAATTTGGGCAGAGTTTCGTTACTAGCGTGGAATTACCATTACCTGCACGCGTAAAATACACTCCATCCTATGCCACAAAAAGCAAACCGTGGGCACCAACCCCATCCGGATTTCTCAATATATCAACAATAACGTAAAGTAGTAAATATATATACACTTTACTGAAATCCAGTGTAAAATCGTATAACATATTCAATAGGAAGCTCAGAGCGACATCTAATACATAATCGTATACTCATACCACAGTAGGTAGAACAATAAACCTACTGGATGAAACAAAGTAGCTCGAGCACTATGCCTCCGACCACGACGTGCAACACCAGAGCCTGAACTGCAAACTGGGCACGAAAACCGAAAAGCCCAGGTGAAAGACAATAAACACGTTAGAGTGAGTGGACGAAAATAAATGTCTTTCACCAGTTAATATATATGTTATAAAAACATATGCGAGTCGAAATATAAACAAATCAAATCAAACAGTTTACGAGGAGACGCTGACTCCAACTCGTAAACAGAGCATGCATAGAAAGTATCACGGGGTCACTCATGGACACGTCCGTGCTAGTACAGTCAGAATCACGGAGTCCTTTACTACCACGTGATTCATAGCCAGAAAGGCCTCGGTTCCGGGGTACTGCCCCTCGCCGGTCAGGTAGGGGTACTGCCCCTCCTGGTGGCCTACCATCGGGGATCAGCCGAGAGGCAAGGTGTATCGATACAACAACGTAACCACGACTGTACTCTGTGTAAACCAAATCATAAACATTTCGATGCAAATGCATGAAACAGCATAAAAGTGTATGCATGTTCGTATACGTATAGCCGTATAAACATATTCGTATAATCATAAACACATGCTTATATAATCATAATCTCGTATAAAATCTCATGCTCGTAAAACCATAATCATGCTGCATGCTCAAGTTCATAAAACGTATATAAAAGACTCGCAATAATTCCGTGAAAATAAAGTGTCCACTCACAGACTGGCGTAACGCGTATCGCGTTAACCCGTGATCCGGCGGAAAGTCCCTCACCAAACAAACGATCACGAACCCCTGAATAATCACAACGTCCAATATTCAAAGTCATAATCCGACAATTCGAATCAAACCACGAGAAACCACAGTTCTCGGAAATACACAATTCGAATACGACGAATCGTCGAAAATCCATATATACCACCTCAATACCTCGTTTTACGTTCGGACGCTCAACTCGAAAAACGAACCTCCCCACTGCGATCGGAGCGCGATTTCGAGTCAAACGACATGCAACTTGCCGAAAGTCAAAAAGTCAACCCGTTGACCGTTGACCGCCGTCCACGGCGGCGGCGCCGCCGGCCGAAGAATTTTCCGGCGGAGCCACCCTTGTTCCACTCCAAATCGCCCACTGAGCAACTTTGTCAACTGCACCAAGGGCCAATTCTCACTCTAACTCATCCAATTTCATGAAGAACCGAATTGTACACAAATTTTCCAATCCAAAATTCTCCAAATTCAAGCAAAATTAGAGCTTCAAATTCACACAGTAGCTTCAAGAGGATGAGAGCAACAAAGCCCACCCAAAATTTCAGTTCAAATCTTCCAAAAACATAGAACCCGAAATACCTCAATTTCTTCCCGTTTTGGCCGGAATATTCCTCTCTCTCCGGCGAGCTAGGCCGTGCGTGGTGGCCGGGGTTCGAACGAGGACAGCTAGGCGAGTTGATAGCCTCCTATCCCGAAGCCGGAAACGGCCGGAATCCAAGCACCACCGTGGAAGCCGTCGCCACCCACGTGAAAACCTCCTCCACCGAGTTGACTCGGTCAAACCCCAAAATAGAAAGTCTCTCCCTTGCCCAGAATAGCAGGTTGCTATATATAGCCTTTCCCAAAACGGAAACTTCATGTTTATCCATTTCGACGAACTTTAAACTCCCGAAATTTTCTCGTCGTAACTCCGATTCCGATAATTCTCGCGGCCACGAATTCGACTCGACATAATCTTCATAATCACCCGAAGTCAAACATATCGGCCAATCGGATAAAAAGTCAACCCTTCAAAGCAACACACATTAAATCGACTAAATAATCAACAAACGGCAAAATTCGCAACCAATTCCTCGTAACTCCAAATCATGCTCCGGAAGTTCCCACAAACTCGAAATTAAATTCCGAACAACTTCCGTGAAGAAGCCGAGACCAAATTCTCGTTCGGTAATTTAGTCGCGAACAAACCCGCCATTTAAATCTGAACTTCAAATATTCATAACTAATTCCTCGGTCGTCCAAATAACGATCCGAAACCGCCCACAAACTCGTAATCACACGTACAACGACTCTCGAGAAGAGACCCAGCTCCAATTCTCGGCCAATAATTAAGTCGTTTACGAGTCTGGCGATACAAGTAACTGCCGACAAACTGCGACTACGCAGTAACTCATCAATCAAGCTGATCATACTACTGATTCTGGTCCGGGTCGTCACAATTATCTAAATCTAGATTTGTGAAACATGTGAGAAGCATTGGTATTCGCAGGTTATCTAAACTCCATTACTGAGTTTACAGCCAGGGGGAGTTACATTTCTGTAGACATCAGAGGGAGTCTATGCCACATGTAGTAGTGTTTATAGTTGATGCGTTGTACTCTTTTTACCTTAGAAAAGGCTTTTGTTTTACCCATGAAGTTTTTGTTTGCTTGGTGAGGTTTTCAGTGCGGCAACAGATCATGCATCATTCTTGAGGCCATCGATACAAAGAGGAGTGTTTAAAGAGATTTGTTCTCCGTAACTTCTAGTGTGTTTCTGGTCTTAATTAGATACGATTTAGTCTAGATAGAGATACAAAAATCCTTATTTTATAAGGACACTAATTATAACATATTGTATCAGCTTATATATAAGACATTTTATCAATGAAAGAGTTACAATTGTCAGTCTATCAAATATTCCTCTATAAAAGGATGCTTATAAAATGCATATATATTAATTTGTTGAGATGCATGCATGGAAATGGAGATTAAAAACTTCTTAAAATTGAAAAGCAATTGATTTTAAAGAGCAAAGTCATTTGGTGGAACTCATCAAATCGATCACAAATATAGTTTACTCTAATTCAATCACAAACTTATTGTGTAAATTATATATTAATGAGCTTGTTACAACTTCCAACCGGTCCTCCTTTCTTCTCAATTCCCTTGAAACTTTTCTTCTTTTCTAGATATTGAAATCCCAAGCTGATACGATCCAAAAACAACTTATCTAGAGATAAGTCGAAATGTGGTTTCTCTAGTGACCCCGATTTCTCTTCCAGCGCTCTTCCAGCGATGATTCTTTATAGGTGTTCAATATGGTACTCTGTACCACACTGCCGTCCACCACATCTTTTGCATGCCTCCAACTGGGCTTGAGAAATAGGCTTGTTGGTTAAATCATCTTGATTCACTTGCAACTCAAGAACCGCTGCTTCTTTAGGCCTTACCATGGTCTGAGGTAGTTCTTAAACAAGCTCATCGCTCTGACGCTCCTCGGTTGCAAAAATTAATTGCATAGTACTATTCTCATCCGCATTGATGTCTACATTCTTGTTCTTGCTATTGGCCGAAGACATCTCAGCCCCATTGTCCCACAAGCAGTTGCTTGAACTTACAATGTCTTATCCTCCTGCATAGGATTCGCATGAGCAACCCTACGAGCCTGGATCAACCTGGTGTTTCTACAGATATTCAGAGTGAACTACTGTGAAACATTATGGTGGTAGACGTTAAAGGGAAGATAGGGCTGGTCAGCCTTCGACACTCCAACCCTCAAGTAAGTATAAGTGTGGTGAGAGGAAAGAGAACATAAATGAATGAATTTTAGGACAGAATGTGATTACCTTTATTGTGTTTAAGCAGTAGTTTTACCAAGAGTATTATCTCTTCTTTTTGATGTGGGATCAATGCTCCTTATTCTGATTTCAGTTATCCCTAATGCTAAGCTTGTCACCATGAGTAACCTTTCTCCACCCTTCTGCGGGTATGAGGGCATGTGATGGTTTTTTATTCGGCTTTCTTATAATGTCTCTTGAGTATAAAGTATGCGAAATTAAGGTATACATAGTGGTGTATAAAAAAGTTACCCAAGTCTTCACGTCAAGACAATGAGTCTTGATTGGGGAGTTGAAACCATAATCCTTGATTGAGCATGTTTTGGGCTGGCTTCTGTAGAGCATAGGCTGCTATGAAGTCCCCTCGACTTTGCGATGAACATTTGGGCACTGACATAGAACGACGCCTACATAGGAGTAATGAATAGTGAACAAAAATGAACAAAAATAGTGTGCGCTTGGAAAGAAACTAAGAACCAGGAAAGGCGCTTTTAATAACGGGTACAGAGAGTGACAATGGGCGAGAAGAATGGACTTCGAGGTTGTTTTTTAAGGAGATGGGCACGTAAGAACACTTGGTAGAGGGGTCCTGGGGAAGCTAAATCGCTTAGGGCTTTTTTAGGTGCTGAGTGGGGATGTATCCACTGGACACCAATGCACATATGCAAAGTACCGCTCTGGAAAACGTCCAACCTGGGATGATCGGTCGCCAAGGAGTTCGTATGAGATATCTGATACCAGGGTTGGATCAGGGGCTCGAACTCCGAAACAAGGATTTTTATTTCAAGTTCGCAAAGTTTTGTGGAAGTGTTTACAAATGAGAGAGTAAGACTGCTTGGGTCTCAAGTGTGTCTTGCAATCTCTAAGCTTATGCCTTATATAGGCTTACAAACTGAGAAAAAGAAGTTGAATAATTGAGTCCGGGTGCTCTTTGGGCCCCATCGACAACTCACAATATTTCTTCTTATCTCTTACACTTCACATGGAAGAAAAAGACAAATTAAAGAAAAAGCATCGCAGCACATGGACGGCTGCCTTTGGGTCCTTTTCAGGACGATGCCAAAAGTAAAGATAAAATTATTACTACCAGACGAATCTGCTTTCGGTGAGTGGGCTGATTCATCCTTATCTCTTCTTTACTGAGTGGGACGCTTTTGTCTTCATCCCACATTATTTTCCTTAGTGGCCTTCTCTTTCAGAGTGGGAGGCCATCCACTATCAGCTGTCTTTTGTCGTTTTCTTCACAGCTGTGATCCATTCTGAATGCGATGGCTGAGCGCTGTAAGTTTATCTGCGAGGTCCGCGAAGCTTCGCAACTGTCTGACCAATTCAACATACAGCTGTCCCCATCTTCTGTTGATTCCTGCCAGCTGGTGACACCAGTAGGCTCTTTCCCAGAGCATTTCTTTGACGATCTTAGCCCTTTGGAGGAAATCACAGAGCATTGCCTGTAGCAGGTCTGTGGCTTCTTGTCGCCTTCTATCATTGGTCCATTCTGCCGTTTCTGTGAAAATCGCTCTATTGGGCCTTCGTGCCTGGGGGTCTGCCAAGATTCTGCTTGGGCTGGATCTTTGATATGCCACTGTCGAGTATCCTGGACAGCTTTCGTACAGTTCTTGGGCATATGCTGGGGTTTCCCCGACTTCCATGTCCCTGTGCGAGTCTGTTTGGGCTATGATTCTGAACCGGTTGGGGTTTCCAATTGTGCGGTCTTGGTCCATGATTTGGTGGATAAGTATTGGGCCATGGTTGCCTCTAGCTGGTACCCTTGCCCTACTGGGTACTGAGGTTGCGCCGCTTCTTCCAGTGCTGCTGCTGCTAACCTCAGGACTTCTTGGTGATCTCCTTCTGCGCATTCTGCTAACATAGATAAACATATCAGTCGCGATAATGAATCGGCTAACATGTTATGCTTGCCATCTATGTGCTCAAAGTTTACTGTGACCCCAGTGCCCGTGATGTAATCAGTAAACCCTATCCATCTAACCCTAGATGGTTTGTGTTGGGCTGATTTGTTGTAGAAACTGATTATGGCTTGGCAGTCAGTTTTAAGGGTGATCTCCCATTTGTCCAAGTAGTGGATCTTTAATGCCCGGAGGGATTCCATGCAGGCATGTATTTCTGCGTCTATGGTTGATTTGACTGTTGGGAATTTCCCGCTTGCATAGGCGCAGATTTTCTCTGATGGTCGTGGGTCTGACTTGTTTGGCTTCCATTTGCAGACGCCACCCCATCCTTCCATGCAACCATCAGTCTCCAGGATGATATAACATTTCTCCGGAGGTAGCTCAAGGTCTGGCAATCTTTGCACCTGTTCCTTGAGTTTTCTGATGATCTCCCAGTCCGAAGGTTTCATCCTCTTATCTCCGATGGGACTGGTTTTTGAGTATAGTGGTCCGAGCAAGGTTCCGAGGTTTGGAATGTAGCTCCTGGCGTAGTTTAGGATTCCTAGCCATGATCTCAAACCTTTCTTCTGTTTGAGCTGCTCTTCCTTGAACTACACTATTCTCTTGATTATGTGCGGTTGTAATTTGATCCTTCTGTTCCCAATTACTGCTCCTAGGAACTCGATCTCTTCTACCGCTACCTTCATCTTTGTTGGCGATAGCACCAGGCCATTGTTTTTGCAGATTTGTATCATCTGCTGCAGGTGCTTCGCATGCTCCTCCTCATTCTTTGAGAACACCAGGATATCGTCTATGTAGACTGCAATGAATGCTGATGTTCCTTCGAAGCAGGAGTCCATCTTTCTCTGGAAGACTGCTGGAGCGTTCTTTAATCCGAATGGCATGACTAGCCATTCGTACAATCCTATTTTTGGTACCATGAATGCTGTCCATGGTATGCTTTCAGGCTCCATTGCGACTTGGTGGAATCCACTCTTAAGATCAAACTTAGAGTAGATGTTGCTGTTTCCTATGCGCTTTAGGATTGTATTGATGCCAGGCAGGCTGTACTGGTCCTTATGGGTGTTGTCGTTGAGTGTCCTGTAGTTGAACACCATGCGCTCATTCCCCTTTGACTCCTTGCCAGTAACAGGATCTATTGTAGTTCTTGAGTGAACGATTATGGCCATCGTTCTATGCCTGCTGTTGCTCTTTCTTATGACACCTAGTTGTAGTAAGGCGTCGATATGCCGTTTGAAGGCATCTTCCATGGCAGGTGTGACATAACCCAATGGTTTGTCTTGTATGGTGATGTCTGGGTTAATTATTTCCAACTTGCATTGGATCTTATTTTTCGCCCAGTGTTTCAATGAATCTTCTCCTATGTATCCTGCCTTTTTCAGCTCTTCTATCGTGCTGTTGAACTTCCTTTGGAACCAAGGGCTGGTGGTTCCAATGTTGAGGTAGGCGGAGTTTTGTATCTCCTGATATTCCTGCTCCTCCATGTCTAGCTCTTGTATTGCTGCTGCGGAAGTTTCCGTTTCTTGGCTGGTATTTATACAGGCGACGTTCTTGAAGAACGTTACCTTGTCTCCTTCTAACCAGACTCCTGCGAATTTTGCCCTGATGAAATTGCAACCCACTAGGAATTGAATTCCATCTTGTATGTTCATTGGAAAGCAGTACGTGAATGGTACTTTGAACCGATGTCCTCCAATGATCATGTCCCCTCCTTTGAGTTTGGAGTTAGCTGCTTGTCTTGAGTTGACGCCGTTGAAGTACGTTGTGTAGTTTATTGGCGTCACAGCTTCTTTTGGGACTATTCTGCTGTCTATACAGCACGTGGTTGCGCCTGTGTCTAGTATTGCCTGTACTATGAACGTCTTTGAACCTGGAATTTCGAAGGTTACTATGATGTTGAACAATTTGTTCAGCATCTTCTTCTTTGTTTGGGTGCCGTCAGTCAGGTTGTTGAGGGTACAAACCCCTTCTTCATCATCCGATGCTTCTGAGATGTGTCCTTCTTCTGGCTCTGGCTCCTTTAGTACAAGCTCCTTATGGCGCTGCGCTTGTTCTAGCTGTACATGGCTTCCTTCTAGGTTGACTTCCTATGCCATGTTTAGCTTTCTCTTGAGGCTTTCATTCTCAACCTGTAGTTGAGCAATGTATTTCATCAACTCTTTGACGAGCTGATCTCTTTCTTCGTGCTCCTCTGGTTGTTTTGGGGTTGGGATGATCTTTTCATCCAGGTAATACCCCACACATGCCGGGCAGCTGGTGATCCTACAGCTTCTCCAGTGGATTCTCATTTTTTCGATTGTTCTTCCTTTGCAGAACGTGCAGTTGATGTATGCAGCTTCCTCTATGGGCATATTTCTTTCCCATAGGTGCGTGCAATGGAACTGGCTGTCTGGCACTTTGATTTGGCACCTCCATCCCTTGTCTCTGCCTAACATAAAGGCTCCTTCTTCCCGTGGTGGTCTTTTGAAGTCTTTTGTTGAGGAAGGTTTTGGTGGAGTTGTGCTTTCTTCATGGATTTTTCCGAGAGCTGCGAATACTGGGTATTCGAGTTCGGACTCCTCCTGTTTTTCGTCAGCAATTTTGTCGATGGTGGTGGTATCCATCGTTCTCTCACCCCCCTCGAAAAAGAATGGGTCATCCCATTCGTTATCTTTATCGGTGGTGCTCCAGAGTGGCTCCAGATCTGCATCTCCTCGTGGTAAGGTGGCTAAATATTGAATATACCCGAATGGGTTATCAATATCGTCGTCGTCCTCCATTTTATCACCGTCATCTGGCTGTGATGTTGAGTTGGAGCTGCTGTTAACTCCCCATCCTGTTGCCTTGACGTAGTTAAACCAGGTGGGTTCCTCGTCTGGCATGTCTCATGTCTGATGTTGACTGTGTTAGTGACTGATGTGGTTTCGTGCTGTGATGTTGGCTAATTCTGGATCTATTATGAGCTCGGGTTTTTCCTAGTTATGCATATGGCTTTTGGATTTCAAGGTTGGTAGGTGAAGGATAGGTTGACACAGAAACTACCGACTGGCATTTTAAACTTTCAAGGTTGGTAAGTTAAGAACAGGTTAACACAGAAAACTGATTATAGAGGTTGACACAGAAAAACTATTTGTTTGGGTTGACACAGAAAACTGCTTGTTTACTCTTAGCTCAGAAAATCATATGAGAGGCAGACTCATCTCACCGGGTTCCCTTATATTGCCTTCCCTGAGGACTTACTCGAAGGGCCTGGGCTTGCCTTTTGCCTGCGATTCTCCTAAGACTCCTGAACTAAGGATAAACTCCTAGCTTTCCATGCTTCTCCCAAACTCCTGGTTTTTCTATGCTTCTCCTAAACTCTCAGTTTCCCATGCTTCTACTGCACTCAACTCACCTCCCTTGAAGTGTTTAGTGTGCCATAAGGCTGATCTGGGTTTCTCCTAAACTTCTACCTACCTCCCTTGAACTACTCTAGTGTGCCATGAGGCAGAACTGGAATGTTACCTTTCCCCGCTCTGATACCAGGGACGGATCGGGCGCTCGAACTCCGAAACAAGGATTTTTATTTCAAGTTCGCAAAGTTTTGCGGAAGTGTTTACAAATGAGAGAGTAAGACTGCTTGGGTCTCAAGTGTGTCTTGCAATCTCTAAGCTTATGCCTTATATAGGCTTACAAACTGAGAAAAAGAAGTTGAATAATTGAGTCCGGGTGCTCTTTGGGCCCCATCGACAACTCACAATATTCCTTCTTATCTCTTACACTTCACATGGAAGAAAAAGACAAAATTAAAAAGCAAAGCATCGCAGCACATGGACGGCTGCCTTTGGATCCTTTTCAGGATGATGCCAAAAGATAAAGTAAAATTATTACTAATGGACAAATCAGCTTTCGGTGAGTGGGCTGATTCATCTTTATCTGGGGAAGCGGACGAATCTGCTTTAGTGAGTGGGCTGATTCATCCACATTTTGTCGGTTGAGTGGGTTGCTTTAGTGGTAGTGGAGGCTGACGCTTTATCCTTTAGCTGACCTTGTGAATCATGGTCATCTTGCAACAATTGCTTGTACAGGATGAGAATGGTGTGGACGCGTGCCTTCTATAGCTTGGCAGCTGGTAGCTAATCTGAGGCAGAGCTATCCCCTGTTACCCTGCTTCTGAGCTCATCTTCATCCTTCTGGAGGATTACTGCTGCAGATAGTATTGCTCCTCCGAGTTGCTGCAGTAGTTCAGTCTTGACTCTGTGAGCATGGAGCTTCTGCCTTGTATGCTCTTCAGTGGTGCATGGCAGTGCTATTTCCGTATGGTAGTTCCTTGCCTTCTGATTTGGAATGATGGCCGTGGCTCCGTCAGGAAGGTACATGATCGGGTGTACACGGGCGGCCTTGATGGAGTTCTTCCGTTGCTTTATTTCTCCGGGGCTTACTGTACTGGCAGTGGAACTTTCTGCGCTCTTTGTGTGGGTCATCTTGCTGTTCTGGAGAGGTAGCTGGTGTTTCTGGGCATTGTGTTTGCCAAAGTGTCGCCTGCTCTTCTTATATAGGCTTTGTGGCAACAGGGTTGTGCATTGTTTACAACTGCTCCTTTTGCCTTTGTCCCTGGTCCCATTCTTGGGCTGCTGCCTTCTCCCTTGGGCTTGCAGGTCTTGCATTAGAGGCCCATTTACTGGTTTGCAGGCTTTTATGGGTTGTGGGTCTTCTAACAGTTTTGGGCGTTCCTGTGGGTTGCCGGAGTCCTTTGTTTCGCCCATTTCTTCTATCAACATGAAGGCCCCTTTTCCTATTGGCAGGCTTGAGAGCAAAGACTTCATGGTGAAGCTGTTTTGCCCTGTTTTTCCTTCTGAGATGCTACAGATGTCGCTGTCATCTGCGTCTCTTTGGTCAACAGAGACTACGTTGTAGTCGTCCGGCAATTCTAGGCTATTCATGACCGCTTTTCTGGCCATTTTGCCTGTTTTTCTGTTGAATTCGCCCTTCCAGCCTTCTGCACTGGCTGGTGGTTGTCTTGATGTAGAGGTAGCTCCTTGTGCTGGCGGATATCGCACTTGCCCCATAATTGGTTCTGTTGGTGGTGGCCTATTGTAGGATATTGCTGATGAAGAGCTTGGGTATGTGCTCTCTTCATGGACCTTTCTGAGTGCCGCGAATTCTGGGTATTCCAGCTCTGGCTCCTCCTATTTTTCTTCAGCGATTGCTGCGATGGTGGTAGTATCCATCGTTCCCTCACCCCCTCGAAAAAGAATGGGTTATCCCATTCGTTGTCATCATCGGAGGTGTCCCAGAGTGGCTCCGGGTCTGCATCGCCTCGTGGTAAGGCGGCTAGATATTGAATATACCCAAAAGGGTTATCAATATCGTCATCGTCCTCCATTTCATCACCTTCGTCGAGCCGGGATTCTGGACTGTCTGTACCCCAGCCGGTTGCTGTGATCTGGTCGATTGGGATTTGTGCTGATGCCGGAGCATCATATCGGACCTTGAAGTCGTACTTCCCACTAGGTTGGCCTAGTGTGTCCCATATTTCTCCCTTCTTTTCGACGTGATCAGGTGGGGTTGATTCATTTTCCCAAAGGACCCCTGCGAATTCCTCGCTGTCCATACCTTCTGTCTCGTCTTCTTCGACCATCGGTGGAATTCGGTGGTATCCACTAAAGGATACTCTTACTCGTCCATCTGACGTTGACCGTGTTAATGCCCTCTGTGGTTGGATTGACCCATGTTCCTGTGCCGGTTGGATCGTCTGACTCCTTCCTTGCAGGAATTCCGTGCTATGGTGTTGGCCTGCTATCGCCTGGATTCCCGTGCTTGCAAGGTAGTCTACCACGTTTCGTATTTGATAACGAAATCCAACGTGGCTTGTGTTTGTGAGTCTCCCTATGAGGGACCTGGTTATGAGGAGATTACTTTCTCCTCCTTGCCATTTCTCGTACCCGTGCGTTTGGATTGTTATTTCCACATGGTTGTGGAAATCTCTGATTGACAGCTGCATATCTATGGTTATATATATGAGCTGTACGCTTTGGGCTAGATCGACTTCCATGGTGCCAATTATGGACACGTTATCTGACCATCTTGTGTCCCTGACTACCAGTAGGGCGTTTGTGCCTGCTCCTCGCCTGTGAAGTGCGTGGATTCTGATCATTATGAGCCCTGGGTGTGTGAACCGAAAGCCTTCTCGTCTGACTGTGTTGTAGCTTTCCGTGTTCATTAGTGGCATGTTTATTTGCTGCCCATCTTCTACGTATAGGATTTCCTCTTCAAAGTAGTGTTGGTATACTCTGTGGTTTGCTCCTGACCAACCGTACTCATAGAGTACTTCTCCTGGTACTAGATTGGCTCTTCTTGATTGTGACAAGTTGAGCTGAGTGTCTGGATCAAGCCTGCTTTCTAGGCTTCTTCGATGCCTTCCTGGCCTCCTATTGAGTCTCATTTGCGCTTCGTACCGCGCACGACTGCTCCACCTGTAGTTTTGGATTTGATCTTCTTGTGTAGCAGGGCCAGTTCCCTGGCTGCTATGATCTCCCGTTACTGGGGGTAGCGGTTCCGTCCTAGTGCGACTCATGGCCTTTGAGCTTTGCCTTTTCTTCGTCCTAGATCTTTTGGGGATCTTTGTATACGAAGAAAGGTGCCTTCATTTTTGCCTTTGGGAGCTCGTATTCTCTTTAGCTCCTCTTGACAATCTTTGATCTGCTCTGTCTGTCTGATGAGCAGTTGGATGATTGTGTTGTTTTGTTTGATGAGGGTTGCCAACCCCCTTTTGAGTCGTTCCCGACTCTTCACTGGGTCGTGCGAATCTTTTTGCTGGAGGGTCTATAGACTCTGTTGCTTGTAACGCTTCTTTGTATGTAGATGCACTAGCTGTTTGGGTCCAGCTCATTAATTTGGTAGACTACGGGTTTTTGTTGTTTGGCTTCTCCTAGTTTTACCAGATGGCTTTTGACATTCAAGGTTGGTAGGTTTGAGGATAGGTTGACACAGAAACTACCGACTGGCATTTTAAACTTTCAAGGTTGGTAAGTTAAGAACAGGTTGACACAGAAAACTGATTATATAGGTTGACACAGAAAAACTATTTGTTTGGGTTGACACAGAAAACTGCTTGTTTACTCTTAGCTCAGAAAATCATATGAGAGGCAGACTCATCTCACCGGGTTCCCTTATATTGCCTTCCCTGAGGACTTACTCGAAGGTCCTGGGCTCGCCTTTTGCCTGCGATTCTCCTAAGACTCCTGAACTAAGGATAAACTCCTAGTTTTCCATGCTTCTTCCAAACTCCTGGTTTTTCTATGCTTCTCCTAAACTCTCAGTTTCCCATACTTCTACTGCACTCAACTCACCTCCCTTGAAGTGTTTAGTGTACCATAAGGCTGATCTGGGTTTCTCCTAAACTTTTACCTACCTCCCTTGACCTACTCTAGTGTGCCATGAGGTAGAACTGGAATGATACCTTTCCCCGCTCTGATACCAGGGTTGGATCAGGCGCTCGAACTCCGAAACAAGGATTTTTATTTCAATTTCGTAAAGTTTTGCGGAAGTGTTTACAAATGAGAGAGTAAGACTGCTTGGGTCTCAAGTGTGTCTTGCAATCTCTAAGCTTATGCCTTATATAGGCTTACAAACTGAGAAAAAGAAGTTGAATAATTGAGTCCGGGTGCTCATTGGGCCCATCGACAACTCATAATATTCCTTCTTATCTCTTACACTTCACATAGAAGAAAAAGACAAACTAAAGAAAAAGCATCGCAACACATGGACGGCTGCCTTTGGGTCCTTTTCAGGACGATGCCAAAAGTAAAGATAGAATTATTACTACCGGACGAATCTGCTTTTGGTGAGTGGGCTGATTCATCCTTATCTTTTAGCTACTGAGTGAGGTGCTTTTGTCTTCATCCCACATTATTTTACCTTAGTGGCCGTCATTTTCATAGTGGGAAGCCATCCACTATCAGCTGTCCTTTGTCGTCTTCTTTACAGCTGTGATCCATTTTGGATGCGCTGGGTTAGTGCTGTAAGTTTATCTGCGAGATCTGCAAAGCTTCGCAACTGCCTGACCAATTCAACGTACAGCTGTCCCCATCTTCTGTTGAGTCCTGCCAGCTGGTGACACCAGTAGGCTCTCTCCCAGAGCATTTCCTTGACGATTTTGGCCCTTTGGAGGAAATAACAGAGCATTGCCTGTAGCAGGTCTGTGGCTTCTTGTCGCCTCCTGTCGTTGGTCCATTCTGCCGTCTCCATGAAGATTGCTCTATTGGGCCTTCGTGCCTGGGGGTCCGCCAAGATTCTGCTTGGGCTGGATCTTTGATATGCCACTGTTGTGTGTCCTGGACAACTTTCGTACAGTTCTTGGGCATATGCTGGGGTTTCCCCGACTTCCATGTCTCTGTGCGAGTCTGTTTGGGCCGTGATACTAAATCGGTTGAGGTTTCCGATTGTGCGGTCTTGGTCCATGATCTGGTGGATAAGTATTGGGCCAAGGTTGCCTCTAGCTGGTACTCTTGCCCTATTGGGTACTGAGGTTGTGCCGTTTCTTCCAGTGCTGCTGCTGCTAACCTCAGGACTTCCTGGTGATCCCCTTCTGCGCATTTTGCTGACATAGATAAACATATCAGTCGCGATAATGAATCGGCTAACATGTTATGCTTGCCATCTATGTGCTCAAAGTTTACTGTGACCCCAGTGCCTGTGATGTAATCAGTAAACCCTATCCATCTAACCCTAGAGGGTTTGTGTTGGGCTGATTTGTTGTAGAAACTAATTATGGCTTGGCAGTCAGTTCTAAGGGTGATCTCCCGTTTGTCCAAGTAGTGGATCTTTAATGCCTGGAGGGATTCCATGCAGGCATGTATTTCTGCGTCTATGGTTGATTTGACTGTTGGGAATTTCCCGCTTGCATAGGCGCAGATTTTCTCTGATGGTCGTGGGTCTGACTTGTTTGGCTTCCATTTGCAGACGCCACCCCATCCTTCCATGCAACCATCAGTCTCCAGAATGATATAGCATTTTTCTGGAGGTAGCTTTAGGTCTGGCAAACTCTGCACCTGTTCTTTGAGCTTTCTGATGATCTCCCAGTCCGAAGGTTTCATCCTCTTGTCTCCGTTTGGACTGGTTTTTAAGTATAGTGGTCCGAGCAGGGTTCCGAGGTTTGGAATGTAGCTTCTGGCGTAGTTTAGGATTCCTAGCCATGACCTCAAACCTTTCTTCTGTTTGAGTTGCTCATCCTTGAATTCCACTATTCTCTTGATTATGTGCGGCTGTAATTTGATCCTTCTGTTCCCAATTACTGCTCCAAGGAACTCGATCTCCTTTACCGCTATCTTCATCTTTGTTGGCGATAACACCAGGCCATTGTTTTTGCAGATTTGTATCATCTGCTGCAGGTGCTCCGCATGCTCCTCCTCATTCTTCGAGAACACTAGGATATTGTCTATGTAGACTGCAATAAATGCTGATGTCCCTTCGAAGCAGGCATCCATCTTCCTCTGGAAGACTGCTGGAGCGTTCTTCAATCCAAATGGCATTACTAGCCATTCGTACAATCCTATTTTGGGTACCATGAATGATGTCCATGGTATGCTTTCAGGCTCCATTGCGACTTGGTGGAATCCACTCTTAAGATCAAACTTAGAGTAGATGTTGCTGTTTCCTATGCGCTTCAGGATTGTATTGATGCCAGGCAGGCTGTACTGGTCCTTATGGGTGTTGTCGTTGAGCGTCCTGTAGTTGAACACCATGCGCTCCTTCCCCTTTGACTCCTTGCCAGTAACAGGATCTATTGTAGTTCCTGAGTGAACGATTATGGCCATCGTTCTGTGCCTGCTGTTGCTCTTTCTTATGACACCTAGTTGTAGTAAGGCGTCGATATGCTGTTTGAAGGCATCTTCCATGGCAGGTGTGACATAACCCAATGGTTTGTCTTGTATGGTGATGTCTGGGTTAATTATTTCCAACTTGCATTGGATCTTGTTTTTCGCCCAGTGTTTCAATGGATCTTCTCCGATGTATCCTGCCTTTTTCAGCTCTTCTATCGTGCTGTTGAACTTCCTTTGGAACCAGGGGCTGGTGGTTCCAATGTTGAGGTAGACGGAGTTTTGTATCTCCTGATATTCCTGCTCCTCCATGTCTCGCTCTTGTATTGCTGCTGCGGAAGTTTCCGTTTCTTGGCTGGTTGTTGAGGGTACAAACCCCTTCTTCATCATCCGATGCTTCTGAGATGTGTCCTTCTTCTGGCTCTGGCTCCTTTAGTATAAGCTCCTTGCGGTGCTGCGCTTGCTCTAGCTGTACATGGCTTCCTTCTAGGTTGACTTCCTGTGCCATGTTTAGCTTTCTCTTGAGGCTTTCATTCTCAACCTGTAGTTGAGCAATGTATTTCATCAACTCTCTGACGAGCTGATCTCTTTCTTCGTGCTCCTCTGGTTGTTTTGGGGTTGGGATGATCTTTTCATCCAGGTAGTACCCCACACATGCCGGACATCTGGTGATCCTACAGCTTTTGCAGTGGATTCTCATCTTTTCGATTGTTCTTCCTTTGCAGAACGTGCAGTTGATGTGTGCAGCTTCCTCTATGGGCATGTTTCTTTCCCATAGGTGCGTGCAGTGGAACTGGCTGTCTGGCACTTTGATTTGGCACCTCCGTCCCTTGTCTCTGCCTAACATAAAGGCTCCTTCTTCCCGTGGTGGTCTTTTGAAGTCTTTTGTTGAGGAAGGTTTTGGTGGAGTTGTGCTTTCTTTATGGATTTTTCCGAGAGCTGCGAATACTGGGTATTCGAGTTCGGACTCCTCCTGTTTTTCATCAGCAATTTTATCGATGGTGATGGTATCCATCGTTCTCTCACCCCCCTCGAAAAAGAATGGGTCATCCCATTCGTTATCTTTATCGGTGGTGCTCCAGAGTGGTTCTGGATCTGCATCTCCTCGTGGTAAGGTGGCTAAATATTGAATATACCCGAATGGGTTATCAATATCGTCGTCGTCCTCCATTGCATCACCGTCATCTGGCTGTGATGTTGAGGTGGAGCTATTTTTAAGTCCCCATCCTGTTGCCTTGACGTAGTTAAACCAGGTGGGTTTTTCGTGTGGCATGTCTCCTGTCTGATGTTGACTGTGTTAGTGACTGTTGGCTAATTCTGGATCTATTATGAGCTCGGGTTTTTCCTAGTTGTGCCTATGGCTTTTGGATTTCAAGGTTGGTAGGTGAAGGATAGTTTGACACAGAAACTACCGACTGGCTTTGTAAACATTCAAGGTTGGTAAGTTAAGAATAGGTTGACACAGAAAACTAATTATAGAAGTTGACAAAGAAAAACTATTTGTTTGGGTTGACACAGAAAACTGCTTGTTGACTCTTAGCTCAGAAAATCATATGAGAGGCAGACTCATCTCACCGGGTTCCCTTATATTGCCTTCCCTGAGGACTTACCCGAAGAGCCTGGGCTCGCCTTTTGCCTACGATTCTCCTAAGACTCCTGAACTAAGGATAAACTCCTAGCTTTCCATGCTTCTCCCAAACTCCTGGTTTTTCTATGCTTCGCCTAAACTCTCAGTTTCTCATGCTTCTCCTACACTCAACTCACCTCCCTTGAAGTGTTTAGTGTGCCATAAGGCTGATCTGGGTTTCTCCTAAACTTCTACCTACCTCCTTTGAACTACTCTAGTGTGCCATGAGGCAGAACTGGAATGATACCTTTCCCCGCTCTGATACCAGGGATAGGATCGGGCGCTCGAACTCCAAAACAAGGATTTTTATTTCAAGTTCGCAAATTTGCGGAAGTGTTTACAGATATGAGAGAGTAAGACTGCTTGGGTCTCAAGTGTGTCTTGCAATCTCTAAGCTTATGCCTTATATAGGCTTACAAACTGAGAAAAAGAAGTTGAATAATTGAGTCTGGGTGCTCATTGGGCCCCATCGACAACTCATAATATTCCTTCTTATCTCTTACACTCCACTATAGGAAGAAAAAGACAAACTAAAGCAAAAGCATCGCAGCACATGGACGGCTGCCTTTGGGTCCTTTTCAGGACGATGCCAAAAGTAAAGATAGAATTATTACTACCGGACGAATCTGCTTTCGGCGAGTGGGCTGATTCATCCTTATCTCTTATCTACTGAGTGGGACGCTTTTGTCTTCATCCTACATTATTTTCCTTAGTGGCCTTCTCTTTCAGAGTGGGAGGCCATCCACTATCAGCTGTCTTTTGTCTTCTTTACAGCTGTGATCCATTCTGAATATGCTGGGTGAGTTCTGTAAGTCTGTCTGCGAGGTCCGTGAAGCTTCGTCGCTGTCTGACCAGTTTGACGTACAGTCGTCCCCATCTTCTGTCACTTCCTGACAGCTGATGGCATCAATAGGCTCTTTCCCATAACATTTCTTTGATAATTTTAATCCTTTGGAGGAAATCACAGAGCATTGCTTGTAGCAAATCTGTGGCCTCCTGTCGTCTCTGCTCATTGGTCCATTTTGCCGTTTCGATGAATATTGCTGTATTGGGCCTTTGTGCTTGGATATCTGCCAGGATCCTGTTGGGAGAGGGCCTTTGAAGTGTGTACCCTGGACTTTCGTACAGCCTTTGAGCATAGGATGGAGTCTCCCAGGCTTCCCTGTCCTTGTGTGAGTCAGTTTGGGCCATGATCCTGAACCAATTTAAATTTCCGATTGTGCGGTTTTGGTCAATGAGCTGGTGGGTAAGAATTGGGCCAAAGTTGCCTCTAACTGGTATGCTTGCCCTACTGGGTACTGAGGTTGCGCCGCTTCTTCCAGTGCTGCTGCTGCTAACCTCAGGACTTCCTGGTGATCCCCTTCTACGTATTCTGCTGACATAGATAAACATATCAGTCGCGATAATGAATCGGCTAACATGTTATGCTTGCCATCTATGTGCTCAAAGTTTATTGTGACCCCAGTGCCTGTGATGTAATCAGTAAACCCTATCCATCTAACCCTAGAGGGTTTGTGTTGGGCTGATTTGCTGTAGAAACTGATTATGGCTTGGCAGTCAGTTCTAAGGGTGATCTCCCGTTTGTCCAAGTAGTGGATCTTTAATGCCTGGAGGGATTCCATGCAGGCATGTATTTTTGCGTCTATGGTTGATTTAACTGTTGGGAATTTCCCGCTTGCATAGGCGCAGATTTTCTCTGATGGTCGTGGGTCTGACTTGTTTGGCTTCCATTTGCAGACGCCACCCCATCCTTCCATTCAACCATCAATCTCCAGAATGATATAGCATTTTTCTGGAGGTAGCTCTAGGTCTGGCAAACTCTGCACCTATTCTTTGAGCTTTCTGATGATCTCCTAGTCCGAAGGTTTCATCCTCTTGTCTCCGTTTGGACTGGTTTTTAAGTATAGTGGTCCGAGCAGGGTTCCGAGGTTTAGAATGTAGCTTCTGGCGTAGTTTAGGATTCCTAGCCATGACCTCAAACCTTTCTTCTGTTTGAGCTGCTCTTCCTTGAACTCCACTATTCTCTTGATTATGTGCGGTTGTAATTTGATCCTTTTGTTCCCGATTATTGCTCCTAGGAACTCGATCTCTTTTACCGCTACCTTCATTTTCGTTGGCGATAGCACCAGACCATTGTTTTTGCAGATTTGTATCATCTGCTGCAAGTGCTTCGCATGCTCCTCCTCATTCTTTGAGAACACCAGGATATCGTCTATGTAGACTGCAATAAATGCTGATGTCCCTTCGAAGCAGGCGTCCATCTTTTTCTGGAAGACTGCTGGAGCGTTCTTCAATCCGAATGGCATGACTAGCCATTCGTACAATCCTTTTTTTGGTACCATGAATGCTGTCCATGGTATGCTTTCAGGCTCCATTGCGACTTGGTGGAATCCACTCTTAAGATCAAACTTAGAGCAGATGTTGCTGTTTCCTATGCGCTTTAGGATTATATTGATGCCAGGCAGGCTGTACTGGTCCTTATGGGTGTTGTCGTTGAGCGTCCTGTAGTTGAACACCATGCGCTCCTTCCCCTTTGACTCCTTGCCAGTAACAGGATCTATTGTAGTTCCTGAGTGAACGATTATGGCCATCGTTCTGTGCCTGCTGTTGCTCTTTCTTATGACACCTAATTTTAGTAAGGCGTCGATATGCCGGTTGAAGGCATCTTCCATGGCAGGTGTGACATAACCCAATGGTTTGTCTTGTATGGTGATGTCTGGGTTAATTATCTCCAACTTGCATTGGATCTTGTTTTTCGCCCAGTGTTTCAATGGATCATCTCCGATGTATCCTGCCTTCTTCAGCTCCTCTATCGTGCTGTTGAACTTCCTCTGGAACCAAGGGCTGGTGGTTCCAATGTTGAGGTAGACGGAGTTTTGTATCTCCTGATATTCCTGCTCCTCCATGTCTAGCTCTTGTATTGCTGCTGCGGAAGTTTCCGTTTCTTGGATGGTATTTATACAGGCGACGTTCTTGAAGAACGTTACCTTGTCTCCTTCTAACCAGACTCCTGCGAATTTTGCCCTGATGAAATTGCAACCCACTAGGAATTGAATTCCATCTTGTATGTTCATTGGAAAACAGTACGTGAATGGTACTTTGAACCGATGTCCTCCAATGAACATGTCCCCTCTTTTGAGTTTGGAGTTAGCTGCTTGTCTTGAGTTGACGCCGTTGAAGTACGTTGTGTAGTTTGTTGGCGTCACAGCTTCTTTTGGGATTATTCTGCTGTCTATACAGCACGTGGTTGCGCCTGTGTCCAGTATTGCTTGTACTGTGAACGTCTTCGAACCTGGAATTTCGAAGGTCACGATGATGTTGAACAGTTTGTTCAACATTTTCTTCTTTGTTTGGGTGCCGTCAGTCAGGTTGTTGAGGGTACAGACCCCTTCTTCATCATCCGATGCTTTTTAGATGTGTCCTTCTTCTGGTTCTGGCTCCTTTAGTACAAGCTCCTTGTGGTGCTGCGCTTGTTCTAACTGTACATGGCTTCCTTCTAGGTTGACTTCCTGTGCCATGTTTAGCTTTCTCTTGAGGCTTTCATTCTCAACCTGTAGTTGAGCAATGTATTTCATCAACTCTCTGACGAGCTGATCTCTTTCTTCGTGCTCCTCTGGTTGTTTTGGGGTTGGGATGATCTTTTCATCCAGGTAGTACCCCACACATGCCGGGCAGCTGGTGATCCTACAGCTTCTGCAGTGGATTCTCATCTTTTCGATTGTTCTTCCTTTGCAGAACGTGCAGTTGATGTGTGCAGCTTCCTCTATGGGCATGTTTCTTTCCCATAGGTGCATGCAGTGGAACTGGCTGTCTGGCACTTTGATCTGGCACCTCCATCCCTTGTCTCTGCCTAACATAAAGGCTCCTTCTTCCCGTGGTGGTCTTTTGAATTCTTTTGTTGAGGAAGGTTTTGGTGGAGTTGTGCTTTCTTCATGGATTTTTCCGAGAGCTGCGAATACTGGGTATTCGAGTTCGGACTCCTCCTGTTTTTCGTCATTGATTTTATCGATGGTGGTGGTATCCATCGTTCTCTCACCCCCCTTGAAAAAGAATGGGTCATCCCATTCGTATGGGAAAGCGGCCATACCAAGCGGAGGCGGAGATGGAAGAGACACATAGAATTAAGTGACCCAGTTTCCCACAAAGATTAACCAGACGAAATTGACACGTTGCAAGGTGGAGAAGGAAAAGGATACAGGTACAACATGTGGTGTTGTGGCGTAAACAACGAGATGGTGAAAACGGAGAGTCATGAATGTGTCATAATGACGTAGTGAGGAGATGGCTCGTGGAGCGTTATGTGTTCACTCGAATAGAGCAAAATGGGGCACGTGGTGTCCTCAGACATGATCCAAGAGGCACACGTGGATGGTAGGATGCATTGTAGGGAAAGAGCGGAGAATATAAAGAAGGTGTGTATCAGTCAATGGCACACTAACATTTTCACTCTCTCAAAAATACTATTGTTGTTCTATGCCTAACTACGTACCGTGCTTCAAGAGGTATGGAGAGCATAGAGAAGTGTTAAAACCTTGATTCATAGCCAAATTTGTGCAGAAAAATAGGTATGTACACTTTTATGTGTTAACTGCATGTAGTGATGTTGGTGTGATTTATGAGTTTTGATCTACTGTAGAATAGAGTAGCAAAATAATAGATACAAAGGGAATAATGGAAGGGATGTGGTTGGGAGGATGATTTTTTGGGGTCGATGCAAACGTTCTGAGTCAAAGAGAAGTGAGTGAAAAGGGGAGAAATAACTACAATAGGTGAGGAGGAAGAAGCGAGCAAAAAATAGTTATTTCTGGGTATATGTGGAATGAAATTCTGGGTAGAAGTGACTGAGGATGAAGAAAATGAAGAACATGAAGAACAAGGATAAAGAGAACATATAGATCGAAATAAAATGGGAAAAAGTAGGTTATATGTGTTTATAGAAGGTGAGGGTGTTTATAGAAGGTGAGGGGTCAGTGGGCGCAAGCGGGGTGCTAATGACTTGTAAACTTTCCTTTGTCAGGATGTCCTGCGAAGCGACACGGATCCCTTGGATGTAGTAGAAATATCAAGAGATGAATCATGTAGAATAGTAAATGGGAAGAGACGTAGACCAAAAGAGCATGTAGCCATAAGTGAGATAGGGCGAATAATAGGGGTAGCGATGATGTCGTTTAGTGTAAGCCAAACATCATCGTCGTCAAAGTCATCAAATAATGTAGCAACTGTACAACCGCTTAGGTCGTATGGTGAAAATGCTGACGCTCCTCCCGACTTATTGCCAACGCCGTCCAACATGGATGAGATAGAAATAGATGCCCATATAGAGAGAGAGCCCCGAAGGTGGCGAAGGCGCGAACATAAAGTAGGCAAGGAGGAAGAACATGAACCGAGAACATAGCAACAAAGCGGGGTGGGTACCTCGTTTGCACATGGAACTTTATCTCCTGCACTCTCTGTGTTTGGATCAATGGGAGCATGCCTATGGCGTCTGAAGGATGGTACGATTGGGCAAGAACCAGTGGGCATGATGACGTCGAAGCAAATTAGAGACACGTATACCAATTTTCCAGATTCCATCAAATGTGAAGCTAAGGATGCCTAGAGAAGGAGAAAATCTGTTGAATGTGCCTGCAGGCTATGTGTTTCTACCGAATTACGCGCGGGGGCGTAACGGGGCAGAAGCAACACGAATACACTTCTCCTCCTCCTGGTGCGTCCGAACGGTGGGGCTGTTTGTGACGACCCGGACCAGAATTAGCAGTATGATCAGCTGTATACATGAGTTACTGCATAGCAGCAGATTGACGACAAGGTTTGAACCGCCAGGGATTGTTAACGACTAAATTATTGGCCGAGAATTGGAGCTGGGTCTCTTCTCGAGAGTCGTTGTAAGTGTGATTATGAGTTCGTGGGCGGTTTCGGATCGTTATTTGGACGACCGAGGAATTAATTATGAATATTTGAAGTTTCGACGGAATTGGATTATAATGACGACCTACTTAACGACTAAATTATCGGACGAGAATTTGGCTTTGGATTCTTCACGGAAATTGTTCAGAATTTAATTTCGAGTTCGTGGGAACTTCTGGAGCATGATTTTGAGTTACGGAGTTTAAGTTGTGATTATTTCCGTTTGTTAATTGTTTAGTCGATTTAATTATATGTTGATCGGAACAGTTGACTTTTTATCCGTTTGGTCGATGTGTTTGACTTCGGGTGATTATGGAAGATTATGTCGAGTTGAATTCGTGGCCGCGAGAATTATCGGAATCGGATATACGACGAGAAAGTTACGCGTGTTTAAAGTTCGTCGAAATGGATCAACATGAAGTTTCCGTTTTGGGAAAGGCTATAAATAGAAACCTGCTATTTTGGGCAAGTGGAAGACCTGCCATTTTGGGGTTTGACCGAGTTGACCGAGTCAACTCGGTGGAGGAGGATTTCACGTCGGCGTACGGTGGTTCCACGGCGGTGATCGATTCCGGCCACCTCTTAGCTCGGGACTTGTCCCATATGGTGCGCATTGGCCTCCCGAGTCTGTTCCTAGTCACCGTCGACGGCAAGGCTCGCCGGAATGGAGGGAAATTCCGATCAAAAAAGGGAGGAATTTTGGGTGAACCGGGTTCCATTTTTCAGGCCGGATTGAACTACAACTTTGAGTGGGCTTTGAAGCTCTCCTCTCAAGGATTCTAACCATGTAAGTATGAAGTTCTAATTCGATTTGTGGATTGAGAATTTTGGGTTTGAAATTTGTGAACCAATTCGGTTTTACTTGAAATTGGATGTGTTAGAGTGAGAATTGGACTTCGGTGCAGTTGATAAAGTTGCTCAGTGGACGATTTTGGGTGGAATAGGGGTGGTTCCGCCGTAAAATTTCACGTCTAGCGGCGGCGGTCAATGGTCAACGGGTTGACTTTTTGACTTTCGACAAGTTGCATGTCATTTGACTCGAAATCGCGCTCCGATCGCTGTGGGGAGGTTCGTTTTTTGAGTTGAGCGTCCGAACGTAAAGCGAGGTATTGAGGTGTACATATACGGATTTTCGACGATTCGTCGACTTTGAATTTCGTGTTTCCGAGAACGGTGGTTTCTCGTGATTTGATTTGTATTGTCGGGTTATGACTTTGAGAAATGGTTATTGTGAATATTCAGGGGTTCGTGATCGTTCATTTGGCGAGAGACTTTCCGCCGGATCACGGGTTAACGCGATAAGCGTTACGCTAGTCTGTGAGTGGACAATTAATTTTCACGGATTGATTGCAAGTCGTTTATATATGTTTTACGAACTTGAGCATGCAGCATGATTATGGTTTTACGAGCATGAGATTTCATACGAGATTATGTTTATTATGAGCATATGTTTTTACGATTACACGATTATACTTATACGGATAGACGTATACGAATATACATGCATTTATATGCTGTTTCATGCATTTGCATCGAACTGTTTATGATTTGGTTTACACAGAGTACAGTCTCAGTTACGTTGTTGTATCGATACACTTGCCTCGTCGGCTGATCCCCGACGGAGGGCCGCCTGGAGGGGCGTTTCCCCAACCAGACCGGTGAGGGGCGTATCCCCGGATCCGAGGCCATTTCTTGCTAGAATCACGTGTGGGTCTGGGATCCCGTGATTCTGACTGTACTAGCACAGTGGAGTCCATGAGTGACCCCGTGGGATTTTACTTGCATGCTCAGTACACTGGAGGAGTATGAGTTTTACCTCGTGTACTTGTTATTTTATTTACCTGGACTCACATATGTATTTTAAACATATATATTAACTGGTGAAAGACATTTATTTTCGTCCACTCACTCTAACAGTTTTCATGTCTTTCCCCTGAGTTTTTTTCGGTTTCCGTGCCCAGTTTGCAGTTCAGGCTCTGGTGTCGTACGTCGTGGTCGGAGGCATAGTGCTCGAGCTACTTTGTTTCATCCAGTAGGTTTATTGTTCTACCTACTGTGGTATGCGTATATGATTATGTATTAGAAGTCGCTCTGAGCGTCCTATTGTATATGCTATATGATTTTACACCGGATTTCAGTAAAGTATAGATATATATATTGATTTACTTTACTGTTGATATATTGAGAAATCCGGATGGGATTGGTGCCCACGGTTTGCTTTTTGTGGCATAGGATGAAGTGTATTTTCCGCGTGCAGGTAATGGTAATTCCACGCTAGTAACGAAACTCTGCCCAAATTTCAAAAAGTTTTTGTTGGTTCGTGTTTTCGAAGGGGTTTGATTCCGATTTAGGAAGCTAAATCGGGGTTGGGTCCTTTCCGCTTGGTATCAGAGAATTAGGTTATAGGTTCTGTAGACTTCTGTAGTCGTGTCTACTAAGGATATTTGAGAATGTACAGCATGTCTGGAATGGTGACCCGACCTGCCGGCGGATAATCATCAAATTCCGGGTGTTGTATGCTTTCAAATATTTGAAGTTCCATGATTACGTTCTACTTGTTGAGAACGATGTTTTATTCATTAGGATGCCTCCTGACGTGCTTTCCGTGTCGTTTCGGTTGTGGATCCTATTGAGGATCAATCGACGCGCGATTTGCCAGAGAACAGTGGATTTGGATGAGTATTCAGAGTTCAGAGAATTGACTGGCACGGTTTGCCTGGGGATGTGTATATGAGCGTCTACATGTTGCCTCAGAGCTGAGATTTGTGGCAGTGATGTTTGCCTGAGTCAGATTGTTGTGTTTGGTGGGCTGATGTTGTGTGAGTTCCGGTTGCGACTCCATGGCCTACATTCAGAGTGTTGTGTTTACGGTAATGGTTTTATCAGGCTTCCCAGCATTCGAATATGGAGTGTTTATCCTCCTGAGGCAGAGATGCATTGTTCATATGTTTGTCCCTGTTTGCACGTGTTATGTAGCTTAAGAGGAAGCAGTGTACGAGGTTCGAGATGAGTTTGAACCTGAGCATCAGAGAGAGTTTGAATGATGCGCCTCGAGATATCCGTGAGGAGCTTAGTGTGCTGCACTCAGTGGCGAGGCTATTGAGAAGGAAAGGTGTACGCGGTTTTCCGATGTGATGGTTTGAGGAAGTGGACTTAGTAGAGATTTTGATGAGGTTGAGTTCCGACACTTCGGGATTAGTGACGTCATCAGGCTGTGGCCTTATCGATTATGTTGAGGGTCATCAGGTCAAGCAGAAAATCCGTTTGGTGATGGCGGAGATCACAGAGTAGCGGACTTGTTCCTATGTCATGAATTTGGGCGATCGTTGGTGATCCTTTCACGCAGCAGGTGTTGCGGTGACTTGTGTTCGTGGAGCACTTTGGGTTGCTGTTTCGGTGGCCAGGAGGGTCACATTACGAGGGAGTGCCCTCAGTCAGCTGTGTTAGCGGTTCGACAGCTCAGAGTTACGAGGAGACCCTCATGTTGTTCCTGCAGTCTGATCAATGTACCCGGATTTCTAGACGAGCCATTCAGCAAGTCGCAATTGATGTGGGCGGCTAGTTGGGCATGTTGGAGTTCGTGCCATGACCTTGTTGAGGACAGATTTTTCTCCGAGGTTGCCGTTGTTTGATATCCATGGCTACTGTACCTGCATCTCCACTTCCGAGTTTTTGGAGAGTGTTGTATCCATCCGGAGGTTGCGAGATCCTTGTTGGAGGTTATGTGTTAGCCGCGGACCTGTTATAGCTGGACATTGTGGTTTTGGTGTGCTTGCGAGTATGGATTTACTGACGACGCATTTGGCGATGTGCGAGTGCCTCGAGGAGGAGGTTGTGTTTCGACGACCAGATTTTTTCCCGAGATGCTGTTTGTGGTGATGGTCGAGCGGATGGTGGAGATGAGTTGTGTTGTTTGTGTAGCTCATGATGTGGATACTATAGTTGCTGTGCTCGACATTAGTCACATTGAGGTGGTTCCTGAGTTTTCAGGTGTGTTCCGGAGGAGTACCAGGTATCCCTCCAGTTCGGGAGACTGACTATACTATCGAGCTTGTACTAGGCACTGGACTCATTTTACCAACGTCTTGTCGTTCGGAGCCAACGGAGCTGATGGAGCTATTGTTTCGACTCCAGGAGTTGCTGGAGGAGGTTTCAGGAGACTTCGTGCGACCCCGCGTATTTACGTGGTGTGCTCTTGCACTGTTTACACGGATGTTGGATGATTTGATGAGGTGGTGCATTGAGTACCGGAAGCTCGATTTGCTTTAGAGGAGTGCGAGTATCCTCCGCTTCGGATTGACGATTGGTTGATCAGCTCGCGAGAGCTACAGTCTTGTCGAGGATTGATTACGGGACTGGATATCATCAGTTGTAGATCGGTAAGTCAGATGTGGTTTGGACAGCTCTCTGATCTTGGTGTGGCATCATGAGCTTTTGTCACGCTGTTTGGTTGATCAACGCCCTGTAGATCGTGTGGACTTGATGGACCAGGTGTTCAGACGGGTTCTGGACGAGTTGTGGTCATGTTTGTCGGCAACGTCCTGATGTATCCCAGGAGTGGGGGCCAGCACCTGAAGCAGTTGCAAGCGGTTTTGCGGACTTCGCGAGACGATCTTGTGTTTGCGAAGTTCAATCAGTGTGAGTTTTGGCCAATTAGAGTGAAGATGTTGGGCTGTGTGATGCTAGCCGAGGGAGTTGGCGTGGATCCTGACCAGATTGAAGCCGTGTTGATTTGGGGTTGCCCTACCATTGTGCCAGAGATCAGGGGTCTCTTGGGTTTGGCAGGCTATTACCGACGGCTTGTACAGGATTTTCCCGGATTGCCACTCTAGTTTTCGGATTGACGAAGAAGGCGTCAAGTTCAAGTGGTTCGATGCACGCGAGGAGAGTTACTTCCTCCTGCAGGATGGTTGACCGTTGCTTCGGTTTCGACCTTACCTGACGATCGTGACGAGTTCGTGGGTTATGGCGATGCATCGAGGATTGGATTTGGTTATGTATTGATGCTGTGTAGCAGAGCGGTGGCTCGTGGTTCCAGGCAGTGGAACTTTGTGTAGTTACGTATCCTATATATGATTTGGGTGAAGCTGTCCTTATGTTTGCATCGGAAAGTTCGAGACACTATTGTTATGGCGTGCAGCTCAGTGTAGGACGTGCACTGATCATTTGAGTTTCATCCACTTGCATTCTCGGCCAGATTTGGTCTTGAGGCAGTGTAGATGGTAGAGGTCGACTAACGACTATGGCCGCACCTTTGAGTTTGTTCGGGAAAGGCTAGAGGTTGTATTTTGACCATCCGTCTGGGATGTTGTTGCTGATGCATTCAGTTGAGAGTCGGGATTTCAGTGTTTCATGTGTGTGTGGCTCAAGTTTCCGTTTTAGCCGAGTGTGGGCTACGAGAGCTAAGTTCGAGTATGATAGTGTTGAGGCTCGTGATTTTTGCGCGCGTTTGGCGCTAGGGATGCGGAGATGTATCAGATATTCCGAGTTTATTACTCGTGACGCAACATGAAGAATAATGTAGCAGCTTGTGTGTGCTAATGCCCCACTTGTCGACTGGCGATGGCTAAGAGACAGAGACTTGCCGAGAAGTATCAGCCATTTGAGATTTCCGGTTAGACGTGGCGTTTGTTGCTGCTGTGTTTGTGTGTGTTTGTATACACTTTGGTTTGTGATACCAGTTGTCAGGCCTTTGTGAACCGTTTGATGAATTCAGTACGTTTCCCATGTACTTTCGGAGACGATTTCAGTGGCAGGCTGTCATGGCTGTGTTTGATGGAGGTTGTCCATCTACGTGGTGTATCTATGTCCCAGTTCACCGATCGAGGAAATTAGCTACAACAATGTGTTGACGAGCTTTGCAGCGTTCATTGGGGATCAGGTTACGAGTTAGTACCAATTCTTATCCTCAGATTGGTGGACGATCTTTGAGGACTATTCAGACCCTGGAGGACATGTTGTGGACCTCGGTATTGCAATTCCGGAGGATTCGGGACTAGCCATTTCACTTGTTCGAGATTGCTTGCAGTACCAGTTTGTTGATCACTATGGTATTGATGTTGCTTGATGTCGTTTTGAGGACGACGTTGTACTCCATGGTGCTAGAGCGAGTTTGATTTGGTTTGAGATTGAGTTGATGTTTGATTCTGATTTTGTGGAGTGTGTTACCACAGACTGTCAGATTAGCGGAAACGGGTTGATTATTGCCCAAGTTCGATGTTTGAGCTATGTTGATATGAGTGTGTGAGTTATATTGATGTGTGAACTGAGTTGTGATTTGCCATGATGTTTCGATCCGTATGTGGTCATAGGCTAGTTTGTGTTGTGCCGTATAGTTCGGCATCGCATATAGTGTTGGCTTTTGTGTGTGTGTTGTGTTCCGCGTGGCGGAACTGTGTTTCAGGTTGGTTTCGCATTGTGTACCCTGTCTGTTCCTTATGCAGGAACACTTGACTATTGTGTGGAGCCAGTTCAGATTCGAGATTTGTGGGTACAGGGATTTCAGCACGGAGTTATCTCCTATTGTGGAGTCAGCTATCAGAGTTGTTCAGTCGACATTACCACTGGGCAGTTGAGCAGTATGCAGAGGCAGTGCTCCTATGTTTAGCCAGCAGACTTGGAAATTTCGAGGTCGAAACTTTTCTAAGGGGGGTGGATTTGTGACGACCGGACCAGAATTAGCAGTATGATCAGCTGTATACATGAGTTACTGCATAGCTGCAGATTCACGACAAGGTTTGAACCGCCAGGGATTGTTAACGACTAAATTATTGGCCAAGAATTAGAGCTGGGTCTCTTCTCGAGATTCATTGTACGCGTGATTATGAGTTCGTGGGCGGTTCCGGATCGTTATTTGGACGACCGAGGAATTAATTATGAATATTTGAAGTTTCGACGGAATTGGATTATAATGACGACCTACTTAACGACTAAATTATCGGACGAAAATTTGGCTTCGGATTCTTCACGGAAGTTGTTCAGAATTTAATTTCGAGTTCGTGGGAACTTCCGGAGCATGATTTTGAGTTACGGAGTTTAAGTTGTGATTATTTCCGTTTGTTAATTGTTTAGTCGATTTAATTATATGTTGATCGGAACAGTTGACTTTTTATCCGTTTGGTCGATATGTTTGACTTCGGGTGATTATGAAAGATTATGTCGAGTCGAATTCGTGGCCGCGAGAATTATCGGAATCGGATATACGACGAGAAAGTTACGCGTGATTAAAGTTCGTCGAAATGGATAAACATGAAGTTTCCGTTTTGGGAAAGGCTATAAATAGAAACCTGCTATTTTGGGCAAGTGGAAGACCTGCCATTTTGGGGTTTGACCGAGTTGACCGAGTCAACTCGGTGGAGGAGGATTTCACGTCGGCGTACGGTGGTTCCACGGCGGTGATCGATTCCGGCCACCTCTTAGCTCAGGACTTGTCCCATATGGTGCGCCTCGGCCTCCCGAGTCTGTTCCTAGTCACCGTCGACGGCAAGGCTAGCCGGAATGGAGGGAAATTCCGATCAAAAAAGGGAGGAATTTTGGGTGAACCGGGTTCCATTTTTCAGGCCGGATTGAACTACAACTTTGAGTGGGCTTTGAAGCTCTCCTCTCAAGGATTCTAACCATGTAAGTATGAAGTTCTAATTCGATTTGTGGATTGAGAATTTTGGGTTTGAAATTTGTGAACCAATTCGGTTTTACTTGAAATTGGATGTGTTAGAGTGAGAATTGGACTTCGGTGCAGTTGACAAAGTTGCTCAGTGGACGATTTTGGGTGGAATAGGGGTGGCTCCGCCGTGAAATTTCACGTCCGGCGGCGGTGCCGCCGTGGACGGCGGTCAACGGTCAACGGGTTGACTTTTTGACTTTCGACAAGTTGCATGTCATTTGACTCGAAATCGCGCTCCGATCGCTGTGGGGAGATTCGTTTTTCGAGTTGAGCGTCCGAACGTAAAGCGAGGTATTGAGGTGTACATATACGGATTTTCGACGATTCGTCGACTTTGAATTTCGTGTTTCCGAGAATGGTGGTTTCTCGTGATTTGATTTGTATTATCGGGTTATGACTTTGAGAAATGGTTATTGTGAATATTCAGGGGTTCGTGATCGTTCATTTCGCGAGGGACTTTCCGCCGGATCACGGGTTAACGCGATACGCGTTACGCTAGTCTGTGAGTGGACAATTTATTTTCACGGATTGATTGCGAGTCGTTTATATATGTTTTACGAACTTGAGCATGCAGCATGATTATGGTTTTACGAGCATGAGATTTCATACGAGATTATGTTTATTATGAGCATATGTTTTTACGATTATACTTATACGGATATACGTATACGAATATACATGCATTTATATGCTGTTTCATGCATTTGCATCGAACTGTTTATGATTTGGTTTACACAGAGTACAGTCTCAGTTACGTTGTTGTATCGATACACTTGCCTCGTCGGCTGATCCCCGACGGAGGGCCGCCTGGAGGGGAGTTTCCCCAACCAGACCGGTGAGGGGCGTATCCCCGGATCCGAGGCCATTTCTTGCTAGAATCACGTGTGGGTCTGGGATCCCGTGATTCTGACTGTACTAGCACGGTGGAGTTCATGAGTGACCCCGTGGGATTTTACTTGCATGCTCAGTACACTGGAGGAGTATGAGTTTTACCTCGTGTACTTGTTATTTTATTTACCTGGACTCGCATATGTATTTTAAACATATATATTAACTGGTGAAAGACATTTATTTTCGTACACTCACTCTAACAGTTTTCATGTCTTTCCCTTGGGTTTTTTCAGTTTCTGTGCCCAGTTTGTAGTTCAGGCTCTGGTGTCGTACGTCGTGGTCGGAGGCTTAGTGCTCGAGCTACTTTGTTTCATCTAGTAGGTTTATTGTTCTACCTACTGTGGCATGCGTATATGATTATGTATTAGAAGTCGCTCTGAGCGTCCTATTGTATATGGTATATGATTTTACACCGGATTTCAGTAAAGTATAGATATATATATTGATTTACTTTACTGTTGATATATTGAGAAATCCGGATGGGATTGGTGCCCACGGTTTGCTTTTTGTGGCATAGGATGAAGTGTATTTTCCGCGTGCAGGTAATGGTAATTCCACACTAGTAACGAAACTCTGCCCAAATTTCGAAAAGTTTTTGTTGGTTCGTGTTTTCGAAGGGGTTTGATTCCGATTTAGGAAGCTAAATCGGGGTTGGGTCCTTTCACTGTTCGGATGGACGGGCGATTGCTCTCCTCCTTCGTGCGTGCGGGCTTCATCCTTCGGGCGGCGGATTCTTCTTGTCGGGCGTTTCCTCTCTTCTGTTGGATGGTCGGATGGGCGGGTTCACGAGCGGCTGTTAGAAGAATACAACGAAACAGGCAGTCAGGGGTTGAGACGGGGTGGCCCGCCTTCAACGCTCCGATGCCTAAGTCAGATGGTGTATTGGATATAACAGTCAAGCGAACGAGCGAGTAGAGTGATATGAATCGAGTGAGTCAGCTGGCTCTCGATGGGATGATCTTACCTGTAGTTAATGCCTTACCTATATAGGTGGTTGAGCTTGGTGCTTGGTGATGTTCTTCGATGTGGGACTGGTGTACTTGCTGGTGCATGATCCGCATATTCGGGCGTGCGCATGTCGGGCGCGTGTGCGCTCGGGTGGGGTGGGTCTGGTGAGTGAAGTTGGAGCCTCCTTAGTGGTCTTGCGTGTGGTGCGGTAGGTGTTGCTAATCTGCTCAAGTGGATAAGTATGTTAATCGTACAACCAATGATGCAATACTAACAAGTCCCCCAAGTCCCCAAGTCAAAGAGAACTTTCTTGACTGGGGAGTTGAAAAAAGGGTTCGTGCGATTAACAAGAATACTTATCCGATTGAGCAGCGGTGTGTGATCCTGTAACCCCAAGTCCCCCAACTCTCCGGTCAAGAAAGGGCTCGCATGACGGAGTGGGACCTGAGCGTTCGAGTATGTACATGTTCGTTCAATTGTGTACCTGTTCCTGTATTCTGGGCTCGGCGTCCAAACTGATCTTGCTAGTTTGGAGCCGCGCGCCCGTGGGGTGTTTCCTGTTGGTTACCTATAGGCCCGGCCTCCAGAACAAGACTTGCTATTCTGGAGCCGCGCACCCAGATGGGGTGGGTCTTGTAAACATACATAAGTGCAACAGGGATACAGACATAGATATGCAAGTGTGAATGTATGGTATGATGTATGAATGTATGGTATGGTGTATGTATGCAAATGCTGTCCGTACGCCAGCGATGGGGTATACTGCGCACGCCGCACGTCAACGGGGATGCCGTCGCGTACGCTGTAGCGTCAGCGGGGCGATCAGGACCGCGACCTACAAGTGTTGCAGTGCCCACGATCACGTACTCGTGCCGCCCTTCGGCCTTAGCGCGCGCAGAGGCCTCTGCCGCCTAACCCGGGAAGATTTCGCGCCCGGAGAGGACGGACCCCACACCCGATCTACGCTCATCGGTCTCGGACCCATGAAAAAGAGGACGGACCCCACACCCTTACCGGAATCCGAGTCGGCGAATCGATCGTTAACGTTACGCCCACGGAGGGGAAGAACCCCACGCCCGTGCCGCCCATCGAGCTTAGCCCCGCTAATTCGGCTTGTACTTTTGCGATCGTCGAGGAAGGGCGCACCCCACACTCGCGTCGTTCCCGTTGCCTATAGGGGGGGACGGACCTCACATCCCTACTAGGACTTAGTTGGCGTACGGAGGGGAAGAACCCCACGCCCGTGGTCGCCTATCGCGCTTAGCACGTACAAAGAGGGGACGGACCCCATGCCTGTTGCTAGGGCTGGCAATTTAACTATTTTCCAACCGTACCAACCATGTACCAACCGTACCAATTATGTTGGTATACCGAAAAGTTGGTAACCGAACTGTTGGTACAGTACTACCGTACCACTATTGCAATGTTGGTAGGTACTCGGTACAAACTTTTACAAACTTGGTACTACCGTACCGTACCATGTTTTAGGGTAAAATAGTAAAATTCCTAAAATACCTAAATGTTTCTTTGTTTATGTTGGGTTTGCTTGAATTTGAACTTGATTTTTGCTTCACTTTAGTTGTGGGATGGTGTGATGTGATGTAATATTGTAAACTTGTATTGCATTATTGATTCGCTCATTTGATAAGTTTTTTGAATTAATTTTGTTGTCCAGATGAAACATGAAAATCACAACAAAGTGATAAATGATGATGGGCTTTTCTGTTGGGCCTTTATTTTTGGGCCACAATCATAAGCTGGTAGAGGCCCATTACCAACCGTACCAACCGAATACCAACCGTACCAACGAAGTTGGTATACCAACTTCGATGGTTGGTATTGGTAGAACATTTTTCCTACCAATCATAAGTTGGTTGGTACATGGTATTGTTAATTTAAGTTGGTATACCAACCGAATCCAGCCCTACCTGTTGCCGTGTAAACCGATTTTAGTTCGTCAGGAGAGGGGACGTATCCCATGCCTCTGCTAGGAATGAGCTGCCGCACGGAGGGGAAGAACCCCACACTCGTGTCGCCCATCGATTTTTTGGAATATCCAGAGAGGGGACGGGCCCCATGCCTTTGGTAGGAATGAGCTGCCGCACGGAGGGGAAGAACCCCACGCCCGTGGCACCCTTAGCGCGCGCAAGAGAGGGGACGGGCCCCATGCCTGTTGCCGCCTACTGATTTTGGAACGCCCAGAGAGGGGACGGGCCCCATGCCTCTGGCATCTGATCCTGCCTGTATTTGTGCAAACGGGGAGGACGTATCCCACGCCCGTTGCCTGTCCGTTTTAGGGTCTGTAAGGGGAGGACGGGCCCCATGCCTTTTCACGATAGGCAACCTGTATACTTGTGCGTACGGAGAGGACGTATCTCACACCTGTGTGCTTTCAGCGCCTGCAACCTGCCAGGACTGAGTCGGTGCATCGATCGCTAATGTTTTGCGCATACGGGGAGAACCCCACACCCGTGTCGCCCGTCAAGTTTAGCGCGCCATGCCTGTTGCCGCCTAAACAGTGTTGTCAGTTCTTACCGTTGTGCGTACGGGGGGGAGTTCCCTTCACGCGCGGTGGTGTTTACCTTGTTTGGGCGTGCGCGAGTGATCTGTGTTCACTGGTCGTGTGGGTAGTGCGTCTTGCCTTGGATTTGGTGGTGCGCCGATGAGACAGTTGAGGTGACATTCCTTTTGACTTCTCTTTGGGAACTGTTGCGGAATGAATGCTGGTCGTCGCACTTAATGCTGGCGTCGTCATGATTGTTTGAAGGGCAGGCGTCACGCGCGTGGGCGCGTGGGGGTGGTGTATGGGTGCCATGTGTCGAACTGGTGGAGATCGTGCTAGGGTTTAAATTCAAGGTGGGAAGATGATGGGTTGGTACGGTTACTGAGAAGGGTGAGTGAACCGGACTGGGCCACGCGTCACGATCCAACGGTGGATACGCGGGAGTGGACGGCTGGCGTTCACTGGCTGACGTGGGGCGATTAGTATAAATAGGGGTGTGATCCTCGTCTTCTCTTATCACTTTCATATTTTGCCGAAGCTCTGCCCACTGTTCCTCCTTGGATTTCTGCTGCTCTTTCGTTTTCTTGCCGGAGTTTCTTCGTTGGCGATCCTCCTCTCCACCGTAAAGAGGCCGAATTGGTGAGGCCCTTTACGCTGTTTCTGTTTGTTTCCGGTTTTTGGTTTGTGTTTCTGGATTTGTTGGGTTTTTCTGGGTTTTTGCTTTTCAAGAACAGGGTGTGTTCTTGAGGTGGGGTGGGTTTGATCTATTTTGGGTGGCATTTGGTGGGTTTTTTTTTTTTTGGTGTTTCTGGTGGTTTGCCTTCTGGTGCTAAGTATTGCTCTTTCGCCTGTTCGACCAATGTACCCTGGCGCATCCCACACGGGCGGAAGTCCCCCAGTCCTTTCGCACGCGTGCTTGGTGCGAGCGAGCGCCCGGTGGGCGCAGGCGTGCCACCAGACCGTGCTTGCTGTGTTGTAATTTTCTAACAGATAGGAATAGTACAAATTGACGAAGTGTTTGTATCTGTTTGGCTAACCTTTCGTGCGTGCGTCTACAGTGAATGTCGAAGTCCACGGCCACCGATATGGATGAAGCGGTCAAGCGTCGTCTGCTCAGGATGCGGAATGTGGCCGCGAAGGTCCACAAGGTGGCGGATGACGGTGGTGGCCCGTCCGTCCCGGTGGATAGTACCCCAACTGAGACCCCTGTTGCAAGTGTCGCTGACCCTGCCCCGCCTGTCCAAGAGATGCAAGTGGATGCTCCACGCCCGCCACCAGGTGATGCGGCTGGATCCAAGGCCCAGGCCTGGGCGGAGCGCGAACAGCAGCAGGTGGGGTGCGAACGGCGTCAGTCCGAGCGAGATGATGTCGGGGGCAGGCGGGAGGTTGTTCTTGCGCTTTCGTCCTCAAGTCGTGTGCCCATCGCGCCTCCGTCTTCAAGTCGAGCGCCTGTTGCTGCTCTGTGTTTAAGTCGACCTTCAAGTCTGCCACGATACCTGTCTTATCAGTCTTCTCCGCTTCGGTCTTTGGGTCCGCCAAAGTCTTCCGAGCAAGGGGAAGGCGAGGAGCGGGCGCAGAAGCGCCCCCGAACTGAAGGATCCTCTCCCGGCCCCGCTCCTGGGTCGGGCGGTGATGTTTTGGATGGGCTGCGCCGCATGCTGGCGGATGGTGCTGCATCTCTTGCGTCCCTGCTGTAGCCGATGGAGGATGCCGCGCCTGATGAGTTGGATGCGGTTTTTGGTTCGTGCACACGCATGATGCAGCAAGTCTTCCGCGTCCGCTCGCGGGAGATTGCGGAACTTGCACGCCTCAGGGCCGACGCGCTGGAGCACCGGAAGGTGGTGGAGGGGTTGGTGGCCAGGGCGGACAAGGCGAATGAGCTGGCGCGTCGGTACGTCGCCCGTGCCGATGAGGCGAGTGTCCGGGCGGATGAAGCTGCTGCCTGTGAAGCTTTGGCGAAGATCGATCGGGATAAGGCCTTGGCTGAGGTGGAGTGTGTACGCGGTGTGCTGAAGCGCGTTCGTGCTGAAGCAGCCACCCGGGAGGCGTTCCTGGTGTCTGAAGTTGAGAGACTGGCGAGTGCTCAGTTTCCTGAGTACGAGAGGGTGGTGGGGCCTTCTAGGGAACCTGCTGGGGCGGAGCTGGAGCCGGTGATCAAGCCGGTGGATCCAAGCGAGCAGGTAGAAGCTGTTGGGGTTGAGTCGTCGGAGGGTGAAGAGTTGGATGTTGATACGGGGGCGGAGTAGAGTAGCTTTTTTTTTTGTAATAGAGTAGGTCTTGTAATCGGGCGAATGAATGAAGTTTCTTTCCGTTTGTGTGCCTTGTTCTTTTATTATTATTTTTTTTGGCATCTTTTTGAATGACTCACGCGAACGTGCGCCAATTCCCTTGTTTTGAATGGCTATGGGTTTTAACCAACTGTTACATATACGCGAGTGGCCTATCCTCAGTCCCCCGAGTGTATCGGCGGGCGGGTCAAGGATGAACGGGCGCGCAAATATAAACTACCGGAAAGAGCACAATAAAAGTACAATATAATAAGATCCTAACGTAAGTACTTCCCCAGATGAGTACTTCCCCAGATGTTGGACGTTCCGTAGGCGGGGTGTCCCGCCTGTCGGATTGCCTCCCAGTCCCCCGGTTGGGTTCGGGTGAGCCTGAATGCGCTGGTCTGGATGATCGGGCGGTCTGTCTCTTCGTCCTTTCAGTGGTCTGCTATTAAGATGTGGTCCCTCATCGTTTGCGCATGGATCGTGCCCTTTGATTCGTGGGCTCCAAGGCGAGGACCTCTTTTCTGCCGCGAGGCTCTGCGGTTTCCTCGTGGTTGTATCCCCGAACGTGCCCGATCCCACTCTCGGTTGGGAATCTTCCCAAGAGCAAATGCCCTGCGACGATCAATTTTAGTTTGCAGATCCCTGGCCTCCCGAGTATGGCGTTGTAGGGGGAGGGGGTGTCTATGATGATGAAGTCCGTTCGGATCTCGCCGTGCGGGGAGTCGGGCGCGCCAATCTCGACCCGCAGGCTATCGCTCCCGATCGGGTACGATGTCTCGCCCGTGAAGCTGGCCACGCACTCATGGTCCTGTGTCATTTTGCTGGCGGGCCTTCCGAGCGCCTTGTATGCGTCGAAATAGATTACGTTCACGGACGCCCCATTGTCTACCAGCACCCTCTTCATGAGGAATTGGTCGATGATCGCGTCGATCACGAACGGTAGGGTGCTGTCCTTCGGGTTCTCCTCGTCCCTTGCTGTGAAGCTAATGGTGGGCGCCTCCTTCCTTCCTGCCCTGGGCGCTCTCCCTGCCCCGATCGCCAGCACTTCCCTGCTCGTGCGATCGGGCGGCGATGTTCTCTCCTTGCGCTTGCCTCCAGATATCGTATTGATGGTCCCACGGGTCCTGGCGCCCGTCTGGCGCTGTCGTCCTTCTGCCCTGGGAGGGGTTGTCCGCTCGTTCCTCAAGTCTTCAAGGGCCTTCTTCAGCATAATGCAGCTGTTGGTATGGTGGGTGGCGGCGTTGTGGAATTCGCACCATATGTCCGGGAGTTGGCCGGTCGGAACCCCCGCTTTCGTCATGTTGTTTGGCGGCGGTATTCGGTGTCGATGCAAGCGGAGAAGCTGCTCGAGTTGTTGCCTATCGACCGTAAAGACCTCCTGTCCCGCCGGTCGGTAGCGCGGTGCTGGTGGAAAGCGGGCGCTCTGCTGCGCTTGCCCCCGCGCCTGGTTGTAGTCGTTGCTCTGATGTTCGCGGAAGAAAGGCCTCTGGTACTTCTGTTTGTGCGTGTCCCGGTTCCTCTTGAAGCCCCCGGTTGGCCTTTCGTCGTCCGTCAGCTGTCGTGGTTGGGTGCTTGTTGTCTCTGGTCCGCTGGAACCGGGTTCGGAGGCGGACCCGTACACTCGCGTCTCCACTAACGCCTTCTGTACGACCAGGTCCATGATCTCGTCGTAGTCGAGATGCTCCTTCCTCACTAGTTTCTCTACGAATGGAGTGGTGAGTAGGTTATCCATCAGGGCTACCTTGGCCACTCGCTTATCAAGGTCCCTGCACGTGCTTGTGAGCGTCCTCCATCGGTTGACGTAGCTCGACAGGCTCTCGTCCATCCCCTGGCGGACTTTGAGGAGGATGCCCGTGGTGTTGTACTTACCTTGAAGCCTATAGCGCTTCTGAAAGCTCTCCGCCAGCTCGAGGAACGAGTGGATGGATCCTGGCGGGATCTCGTAAAACCAGCTCCGTGCTTCCTCCGCCAGCGTTTCCTGGAATAGGAAACACAAGGTTGGGTCCGAGTATCGGGTTCCGTCCGTGGTGGACGAAACTCGTCCATGTGCGGGCGTGGATCTTCGCTCCCGTCGAACCGAGCGATCTTCGTTATCTTGGCATGGGGGTCCCTTCCCCTCTCCAGTATGTGTGCCGAGAACGGACTGACCCGGGGGGCGAACGTCCCGCCCTGACCGGCCAGCTTGTCCTTGCGCAGGTGCGAGACCTCTTCCGCCAGTGCCTCCATCCTCTGAAGGATCAGAGCGTTGTTCGTCGGGGGCGCCGACTCTTCCACGGGCGAGGGCGCTCGGGCCACCTGGGCGTTGGTCCTGCCGAATGGGCGCTGCTCCTCGCTGGTGGTCTCCTGGGTCTCCTCGTGCTGCTCCATTTGCTGGCTGATGAGCGTGTCCAGTCGTTCCTCCAACCTCTGGCGGATTTGGCGCTCCTCTGCTCTCTCGAGCGCTGCCTCCCGTAGCTCCTGGACCAGGCTGCTGATGCGCCTCTCGCCATCGTCCCTGTCGGTCGCTAGTACATTCCGTCCCTGCGAGTCTGGCGGTGTCTCCCCATCGGGCATGTTACTGCCGTTAGTCACCGGGTTGAGCATGTGGACCTTTGATTTTTGCGGTGTTTATACGAGGTTTGCAATTTGTAAGTTTCCCACAGACGGCGCCAGATGTTTCTACCGAATTACGCGCGGGGGCGTAACGGGGCAGAAGCAACACGAATACACTTCTCCTCCTCCTGGTGCGTCCGAACGGTGGGGCTGTTCGGATGGACGGGCGCTCGCTCTCCTCCTTCGTGCGTGCGGGCTTCTTCCTTCGGGCGGCGGATTCTTCTTGTCGGGCGTTTCCTCTCTTCTGTCGGATGGTCGGATGGGCGGGTTCACGAGCAGCTGTTAGAAGAATACAACGAAACAGACGGTCAGGGGTCGAGACGGGGTGGCCCGCCTTCAACGCTCTGATGCCTAAGTCAGATGATGTATTGGATATAACAGTCAAGCGAACGAGCGAGTAGAGTGATATGAATCGAGTGAGTCAGCTGGCTCTTGATGGGATGATCTTACCTGTAGTTAATGCCTTACCTATATAGGTGGTTGAGCTTGGTGCTTGGTGATGTTCTTCGATGTGGGACTGGTGTACTTGCTGGTGAATGATCCGCATATTCGGGCGTGTGCATGTCGGACGCGTGTGCGCTCGGGTGGGGTGGGTCTGGTGAGTGAAGTTGGAGCCTCCTTGGTGGTCTTGCGTGTGGTGCGGTAGGTGTTGCTAATCTGCTCAAGTGGATAAGTATGTTAATCGTACAACCAATGATGCAATACTAACACTATGCATGTGTGTACATGTGGCAATTGCGAAATGGGTTAAAACTGTCTCTACACCCATTTATGCAATATGTGCTTGCCTGACTAAACCTGGCATTAGGGTAGTGTAGGCCATTAATCATCAAAATACTGCAAGCGCGCTATACGTTATGTTCAATCTCTCAAGGTTAGGGTACCCAACAATGATCGAGATAATGGCATTTGTGAAGCTAGAATATTCCAGTTGCCGGGGAGATACTAGTACATCGATGTTCGCATCAAAGATGAAACAATGGTGGTTCACCGAGATGCCATCACCAACGCCCGTATTGCGACGCCTAGCCTGCTTAGTAGGCAGGAGATGGGAATTTAGTTCTGGTGTGGCAGAAGTGGATGGGGGTGGCCGCTCGCAAAGTGCCAACATGTTTTCAAGCCATAGGTATTTAGGCAATGTTTGGATGGAGAAGTTTTGAATTTTGTATTGAATCTTAAATGATTAGAATTAGATTTTCAGTAAATTAATTTTTTGATGTTTGGATAGTCACATAACTTTTAAAAATAATAATGTTATTGAGATATGATAATGTAGTGATAAAATAATAGAATTTGAAAATTACAGATATATAGATGAAATTTAAAGTCAGGATTTTGAGTCTTTAAATTCTCGTTTATTTTTTCACATAATTTCTTAATTTCTCAGAAGTTGTTTACCAAGCAAAGAGTTTTGTTCATAGAATTTGACAAATTCTTATTTTAAATAAAATTTCATGTCTTTTTCCGTCATCCAAATGCAGTCTTAGAGAAAAGTAGGAATGAATGAAAATTCTGAGAATGAAGGCCTAGTGTTAACGAATATTCTGTTTTTATGCAAGAAACCGAAAATTCTCACTGAGCTGAGCACAAAGAAGTCGCTTGCATCGATTCTTGCCTGTGTGCGACTAGGAGGGTCTTGGCGACACATTTGGGCAGTGCACCATTAGGATTGGTTGGAGTAAACAGGTTTGAGCCGAAAACAGGTAAGCGATGTATTGTTATGATGCTACTATAAAACATATTCGAGTAAGAATAGGTGAAGTAATACGTAGTGTTGTGTAGTGAAACTACTAAAGACGCGACTCGACAAGAAGAGTTGATAGAGCAGGCGATTAGGAAAAAGATGCTTAATTAAGGCCTAGGATGGTGGGGGCTTCAAAAAGGACCAAGAAGAGACGTGCCATCACTATTAGTGCAACAGGCCCTTGTGTTGAAGGAGGTGGAGGCAGAAGCAAAAGAGCGAGCGGAAGAACTGTTAGTGATGGAGGAACAAGCAAGTGATGAGTAAAGGCAGACGGAGGCGAGACACGAGGAAGAGGCTCTAAAATTAGACACAATAGCTGCCAACGCTCATCAGAGCATGCTAAGATGTCCGAAGTGGAAAAGAAAAGGGCGGCCTTAAAAAGGAGGGCAGATAAAAAGAAAGTGAAGATTGATGAATGCTATAAGAAGAAGGAAAACAAGCTATAATCTCTATCTACCTCTTTAGAGTCACTCCCTCGTCTAAACGTGTCTGAGAAAAATGAGGAAACGGGAGATGACAGAGAGACACCTACCTTTAAGCATCCAAAGAAGGCGCCTGCTTTTGCGCAAGATATCTTGGGCGGAAACAAGATCAAGCAGGCGAGCCTTACCATTGTAGGTGTGACAACTTTGCGCTCTCAGTTTATGCAACGGGTAAACTCAACGGTAGATTGTGGCATAGAGAGTGGTCATATCGCACTCTAACATGCAAATCCCTACAAAGAAAACTTGGAAGCCGCTTTTACAGATCACATCACAGCGTCGCATAAGTTATTCATGGTGATTAACATGGAAGGAGCCTGAGCAGGCGACCAACCTAGCAGCGATAAAGGTGAAGAACACAATGCTGCAAGGGGATGTAAAGAAGTTGGAGGAATCAGGAAGGCATCTACATACCTAATGCCTCAAGGTCTAGTGGGCAATCAGCTCCCTTAAAGGAGATGTGGAGGTGGCCAATGAGTCACTACTGGAAGCCGAGGAAAAGAAGGAGGCGGGGGAAAAAGTGGCTGCACTTGAGGAGGAGAAAGAGAAACTTTCCCAGAAGCGGGAGAAACTGGCGGACGAACCCTAATCGCCTAAATTGCAAATCTAGATGAGCTAATTTTGACAGAGGAGAAGAAGAAAAAGTTGTCCGAGGAAGCAGTAACATAGTTCATAGCCTCTGTAGAATATAAGCGGGAGCTTGAAGGAGCTAAGGACGCTAGGCAGAGCGTGCTATTCGAAGAGCTAGAGAAGTCCCTATACTTCGATTGAGAGAAGTTCAAGAAGGATAATGGGATATAGGCGGAGAGGAAGAAAGTTACTTATATTTGCATATTGGTGAACTCTTTTGTCTTTGTATTGTTGTTGGGTTAATTTGGATATAGTATTTTGTGTGGAACGATTTATATGTTTTATGTTGGTGATGTTTGGTTGTTCAAATGATTTCATTGTGTACTAAGCATGTTTGGAGATTCGTTGTAGCCATTTGGATATTGGCTGCTAGAATAGCCATTAAGCAGGGAGAGTTAAGTCTTTATGGAGAGAAAAAAAGAAGAAAGTGTACTTCATTGATAGCATAATGTTCTTGATTTACGCATTTTAGGCGTATTTATTAATATATATTTCTCGATATTAATGTATCTTGTTAATTTCAGGTGTTGACCAAAAGAGACAGAGTAAAAGAGTCTACAAACACGCAAAATGTATGAAAATATTTGAGAAAAGAAGTTGGTTCGAAAATTCAAAGGAAGAAGAAGAAAAATTGAAGAGAAAAGGAAATCCTTAGTTGACTAGGATTTGGAAGCTTCCGAAAGAAACTGGAGAAAGAACAAATGAAAATGGACCAAATTAACTAGAAGACCATTTGAAAAGTCCTAACTTTAAGAACCACTAGTACACAACAACGCTTCAGATGATTGTCATTAACAGTCATCTCATATGCATCCTGACCGTCATATACCACAATGTCATCTGTTGAAAACCCTTTTAGATGACACGCAAGACGCAAAAATGACTGTCAAATATCGATCATAAGGATAACACTCAAAGTATTCAAATGACGGATGGCATTCATGATCCCAAATTGGGTTCGCATCTTCTGTGTTGAATGACATATAGTTAGATGACATGCAACTATCCTATGAAACACAATGTAACCTCGGTCATTTTATCATGTAAGTGTCATCTGAATAAAGCTCAAATGTCATTTGATATCGAAATTGACTGTCATATAATTATCATAAGCATGACAGTTTGAGTTATTCAGATGACGGTTGGCATTCATAGTGCCAACGTATGTCATTCATGCGTGCTTGTGTCTGATGGCATGTAATCTAATGACACTCAACTGTCATGTAAAGTGTATTGTGACCTCAGTCTTACTGTGAAGGCGAGTGTCATCTGAATTTTACACAGAAGTCAGTTACACTATTTTGTTGTGTGTCATTAGACTTTGGTTAAGATGTCACTTTTTTTATTATATGGTGTGTCATAAGAATTTAGTTCAGATGTCACTCGTTTTGTTATAAGAGGTGTCATATGAATGTGTTTCTTGCATTAGTCATTATATGATTGTGTCTGTCATTTGAGTCCATTTGAAATCTTTCCAAATGAACAGTACTGTTTTATCTCCACAGATTAAAACTAAGTTGATGCAAATAAACCATAACATGTCTCTAGTTAGATCTGTATTAAAACATGGAGTTATACAAACACTTCTAAAACTTGTCCCAGCATTGGCAGCAAAACCAAAATCAATTACTTCCATCAAAAATGTACCTGCCAGGACCAAAATATGACCAATTGAAGTCCACAAAACTATAATAGGATTTGCCATATACTATATAGGTACCACTGAAATTCTAAGCATCCTATACATATAACCTGCTTAATACTCATTCAAAGCTTCACATAGCTCTTCAATATATAGCTTGCAAAGTATATATCAAATTACTTTGCATAGTAAGGCATCAAGAAAATTTGACTATCCTTTGCTGAGATAAGTCGATTCTTTATTGGATTGCCCCTACTTGTCGGGGAAGTGTTAGCACCAACAGTTGCTGGGTCAATGTATCCTATCATGTCCTCCATTTTTGATTGCTTAAGAATATCAAACACGTACCTACATTGACATAAACATACATAACATAAAAACATTATTGTTTCTTACAGAGAACTAGATACAGACCATATACAAATTCATACCTCATGTACACAACTATACTCTATGAAATTTGGATAAATTTATAAAATGTATATAAATTGGATAATTTTGTAAAATTTGGATGGTAAATTAGTAATATATATCGAATTGAATTTAACCGTACGTATATTGATGTTATTTGTGAAATATGGATAAACTCAATTTTTTTAAATTTTTTAAGATAAATTGGATATATTAATGTGTGAAATTTAGATAAATTGGATATATTTATATTTCATGAAATTTGGTGAAAATTTGGATTAATTTGGATATATATATATTGTTAATAATTAATTTTTTCAGCTTCATTAATTACGATCGATGGCACCAAAGAAGAGGCGATCGCAAGAAGAGAGGGAAGCCAAACTCCAATCCATTGCACAAGCAATAGGTTGGAGCCAAACTGAGTCGGAGGAGATCGTTTTGGCTCATCTGAATAGTTCGGGTATGCCGACTAGCCAAATCCCTCATGCTCCAAATGAGGCAGTCACTGACAATATCAATGACTCACCTGTCACTGTTTTAGCGGCGACGTCTGAAGGTCCCATGGAATCGATCGACGACTCCATTCACTACGACGCATGGCGAGGAGGCAGTTGTCAGATGAGGTCCCCAAACGGAGTCGGGGACTTGGGAAGGCTGCGAAAACCGAGCGCATAGTCAGGTTGACCGGAAAGAATATCCTGGTGCTGTTTGACGATTTCACCCGAGGCCCTCCGTCCTCGCAACTCGGCAGCCTCACATGCACACCATCGGTTCAATCATACGGAACAACATCCGTATGGTTGCCGCTTCGTGGAACAAGTTGCCTAAATCCGAGAGGTTAATGGTGCACCACGAACTCTAGGTAATACTATTTAATTTTTATATTTATATAATTAATTACCAACCATGAATCTAGGCATAATGTTTAGGTTCTAATTTATTTTTTCTAAACACATTTCGATATCGACGACACGTCAGAGATGATGGAGCACATCAACACCGTGGCCAAGAACATTTTCAAGGATAGAAGTACGACCTCCACAAGTACTATCTCTTACACGGCGCCACGCCTGTCCCATATGAGCTGCGAGACGAAAGGGAACAGTAGTGTGAATGGTTGGTCGGACACTTTGAGTCCAACAAGTATAAGGTTTATCTTCATTTCCTTTAAATTGAGAAAATTAAATAATTTCTTATTTTTAACCATTTATTTATTATTTAATATTTTTTTTGTCAACAGATTAGGTTGGATGCTAACAAGGCAAACCGTGTGAAGAAGGATAAACACCATACTTCGGGCTCAAAATGCTTCATGTTCATCGCAAAGGAGTACAAGGATGCGGGTTCAAAGCATTCTCTCCTGGATGTCAGCGTCTCGGTTTATGTCAGACCCGTGGTCGACAATAAAGTGAGTCAACAAGGGTAAGTGACTCATCTTGCCTAACTAAATTCAATTTAATCGTACTTTCAAAATGTATCGAAATTTACTATAACGGTAATTACATTTTTAATTTCAGGCACGGTTGATAGAAATTGCCCAGGAGCAGTTGATGAACACCCAGCTGGAAAACCCGTGTATGACGCCCAAAGAGGTGCCCCGTCTATTGGTGGAAAGCCAGATCGCTATCACCGATGCTATATACGACCGTCGAGCTGGCAAGGAGGTTCGTGACCTTGGATGGAGGGTCCATAGAGATTTGTCGTCCCAGCCCTCCGGATCGTCGTCAAGTAGGCGAGGTGGGGTCGATGCTGAGGCAGTCCGAGCTGCACAAGAGCAGGTTCGATTGGCACAGGATTTGGCCGATCAGGCATAGGACCAGACCAGGTCTATGCAAGGGCAGGTGGACACGCAAAACCAAAGGATGGCCGACTTCTTCGCGATGTGCACATGCATGGGGTTGCTCGAGGACTTTTGTCGTCCCCCTCTCCTTACGGGCCCAACGACAATGATCAAATTGGCGGCAGCAGAACAGGCGGCATGTTTACCCCCCCCCCCCCCCCAACCCCCCATAGTTTAGTTTTATATTTTCTTTAATTTGTAAAAAAAAAATTTAATGAATATAATTAATTTTTATATTAATTTATAATTTTTAAAAGTATTATTAATTATTTATTTAATTCAAAAAAACATAATTATTAACTTAGGCGACGAAAAAGGCGTGTTTCGACGCTTCAGTGTATTCACTTAGACGACGAAACATCTTCGTCGTTGAACTGGTCTCTTAGACGATGAACATGTTTCGTTATTTAAGAGGTCTTTGAGATGACATACATGTTTTGTCGTTCAGAGGACAAGTATTTAGATGACGCAGTACTTTTTGTCTCTTAAGATGGTACTCAGGCGACAAAATGAGTTAGTTTTGTAGTCTAGGTACTTAGGCGAAAATTCTTAGGCGACGAAACTTGGACGACGAAAAACTCCACTTAGGCGACGAAAAAGTTTCTTCACCTAAGTGTGTTTTTCTTGTAGTGCACATTCGGACACTATGGAGAGTATCACGTTCCTCCTCCCTCTGAATGAGCTTTGACAAAAACTCAGCACAAAGCAAAAATAAATATGGTGATAATGCATCGCCCTGCCTTATGCTCCTCGTCAGACAAATAATACCTCGCGGTTCACCATTAAGAATGAATGAATATATGACTGAATTGACACATGTCATGATCCAATGTATCCACTGCTCACAAAAACCTATGTGTTACCAACTGATTTAAGTTTGAGCAGTAATGTATGCCTCATTGACTCATTCAACTTCAAACAACGAGTCTTTTTGCCCTATGCCTCCTCCGCTTGTTCTACTTGAAAAACACTCATAGGCCTCCCCTTTATTGGGTACGAATAAATAAGCGTATCTTGTAATATAGTAAAAGATACTCGTTAATTTTTTGTGTACTCTTAGATATAATGATACGGATAACTGTACAAAAATTGAGGATCAAATTGGTATTGGACATTTTAGAAGAACATTAGGTACAAAAGTTTGTATATAAATAGAAAAGGTAAAAAAAAAAAAATTGTGATAAATATGTTAGATACTCAAATCCGTAGCTATTGTTAAAAAAATAAAAACTAAACAATTAAACAAAATCGAAAAACTAATTGTCAATTTTCTTCTCAATAATTGTAATTTTTTTTGCTGGGTGTCTACCGAAATTTATGGGATCTTTAGTAAAAAAAAGGTAATTCTTATCATACTTGTTCAAAAACGAGATAGAATTTAGACTCATTATTTCACTCTATCTCTTCATACCTGGAGAGTTATTTCGCGCTGATAAAATAATCTGGGGTTCCATACCAAAATCAATTAACAATGATAAGAGTAGCCTAAATCTTTATAATCCACCAGTAAGATTCCTCATTTCTAATGTTAGAGTCTTTCTCCATTCACATTCTCAACACACGCTTCAGTATTGGGTCCTCAGGCCAAAAGAAATCCAAACCTTGCGTGCAGAAATGATTGGATTTGTCGCATGAACTAGAAACTGTTGGAACCCAAAATGTCAAGAAAAGAACGACGCGTTAATTTTCCAGAGGATTGAGTGAGGAAGTTGAGCGCGGTTAAAGTTTGACGGCAAGGAAGGGAATATTCAACGCGGAGGAAGAAACACAGAAAAGGCAGATGCGGTATACTCTTGTTTACTTGGATTTGAACCATACATGCACCACCATCACGACAACGACATAGCTAGGAAATTCCTCACCTAGTAGTAAAAGAACAACAACTCGTATAAGTCAATTTCATGGCCTAAAATTGTTCCCAGAAAACAAACGAATTCGAAGAAGAAAAAATCGTGACCTAGAACGTTTCTGCATGGAACCAACTTCACTCGCTCAATTCCATAATATAAAGTGGGTAGCTTTATTTCTAGGTCCGGGTTTTGGGGGTTCACTGTTTCGATTTCGGTTCACTATGGTTTAGTTTTTTGACAATATTATGAAAATCGAATGAAGTAGCACAGTTAGTACTAATTAAACAGAATTTTCAATTTATGCGTGAAATCGTACATAAAAATAGATTCCCTAGAGGAAGCTCCGTTTGTCTATATTATTAGGTAGGATCGGGTTGCGCACACCCATATGCAGATTGAATTTTGTTTTGGTTCATCTTTCTTTCTTTTTTCTTTCTTCCTTTTGACAAGAAAAATGTATTAGGCATTATATTGATAAATAATGAGAATGTCAAACACATCAACACGACTTGAATAATCTTTTTTCAAAATGAATAAGCAAATCTAAACAAAATAATGATGCATCTAATGATACATTTAAGCACAAAATAAAACTAAGTTCCAAATATCATACTACTAGAAAATAAAACTAATGTCAAGTCCAAGCCTGCTGGGAGGGTTCAGGTTGGTTGATCTTGTTGTTGACAAGGCACATAACTTTTAAATTTTTTTGAAAGGAGGATGAGGGCTAGTTAACCCCACTCCAATTATTATTATCAATATAATTAAAATCTTGCATCGGGGAGGACATAAGACCTGATCCCCGAGCTACAATTTGAAAAGAACAATTATCCTCCATGAGAACATCCTGAATAATAGCAGATGTCTCGTCTAACAAAACTCCATCAAGGTCACTAGAACTAGCAAGGTGAGCAAGTCTATGTACTACATCATTTGCTTCCCGAAAAATATGAAAAATGTAGACAAATTGAAAAGACTTCAAATAGGACTTACAGTCATCCACTATTCGTCCTATCTCCGACAGATCCTCCCCATCTGCCTGAAGAGCCGCTACCAGTACGACACTGTCGCTTTCAAGTTCTATCTCCGCCCACCCTAGGTAAATACCAAGTAGAAGACCCACCCGACACGCCTCGACCTCCACATTAAGAACCGAGCAAGCATGTTTGAAAGGCCTTGCTGCTTGGAAAAATGGTAGTTTTCCACCATTTTAGTTGGACAATTTAAACAAAATAATTAAGTGAGATGCAAATAATATTAATGGAAGAGAAACATGGATTTATATTCTCCTACAAGAGTACATAAAGGTTATGTCTTCACTTGTTTAAATTGGTTAAGAAGTGAATGAAAAATTGTCACCCAAAGTTGGCAACTTGAATAAAGGAAGTTTATGAAAGGATTTGATCTCGATTTAGGTGCCTAAATCGAAATCAAACTCCTTTGAAAACATGACCTTAAATTTTTTTTTTGCTAGAGTTTACTTTGAAATACGTGAGCCAACATTAGAACCTGCAAAGAGAATCACACTTCGAATATTCCACAAAAGCCAAACCGTGGGGCTCCGTTCCCCATCCGGATTTCTCAATATCATATAACAATACCACAAGGTTTACAAGAAATTCAGAAAACATTGAGGAGTAAACTCAACTGAAAACATAACATAAGTATTCAGAGCGACTCCTATATACATCATATACAATCAGTAGGTTGAACAAAGAACCTACCGAACTGAAGTGTGACCTGAACTCTACGCCTCCACCGTCGACGTGCAACCCTGGAATTCAAACTGCAAACTGGGCAAAAGAAACCGAAAAGCCCAGGGAAACGCAAATAAAATCGTTAAAGTGAGTGGACGAAATAATAATATGCCTTTCACCATTTATATATTCACAAAAATAATGCGAGTTCTTTAAATAAATGAAGGTCGCCATTCCGGCGGATTTCCCTGCCTGAGTAGCATGTCGGGCGAATCTCTCAAGCCCGACGGTGATAGACTAGGCGAATCTCTCAAGCCTAGTCAGCATATCAAGCGAATATCTCAAGCCTGATAGATGGACTACCGGTGATACGCGGGTCAGTTTTGACCTATGGGTCAACGCGGGTCAGTTTTGACCTATGGGTCAACGCGGGTCAACGGGTATTTCCAAAAATAGAAAGTTTCCCAATTTATTTCATATTTATACCGTATACATACCATACACATACCATCCCCAAATCAACAGCTATAATTTAATTTGATCCAAATCGGACGATCACGATTAAATCCACATTCACCAACTGACTTCAAAACTCGATAAAACATTGCTCATTTATCCGAAAAACTCTTTGAAAATTCCCACAATCTCGAAATTAAATCCTCTACGATTCCCACGAAGGAACTCAAACCAAATTCTTTCCAATAATTTAGTCGTTAATAAACCCACGAGTATGATTAATTCACAATAATCACGGCTCGGACCAATATGTGCACATTTCACGGTTCGGGTCGTTACAGTTTATCCCACATGAGAAAAACTAGGAATGTGGAGGTCTTTTAATATGATTCAACTCTACTATGCTTTAACTAAGCAAGTACAAAGGCTCTCTCTTGGTTGAATTGGGCATGCGATGTGGACTTATGTGTGCTTTGGGCCCAGTCGCACAAGTTTTCTTTTGTACTCATGAAAACTTATGGGATTTTTGGCTTTCCACATTCCTTTTGGTTACAAAACTTTTGGCTTTTCAGATTACTCCAGTTACAAACTTATTGTTAGAATAAATTTTGGCAATAAGTTACCGGAATAAATTTCGCTAGTTAATTGTTACAAAACCAAAGACCTTTGGAGTGGTTGACATTTATGTTCCTCCTCATTGTTCCATGTATAAATAGAGGTTTCCTTCTCCTAATTCTTCATGCCATCATAAAGTAATCTCCTCTTCTCATCTCTTCTCTTTCTCTCAAGATTTTGAGTTCAGTTCCGGTGATAGAGTAAAGTATTATTCAATTCGACGAAAAGTTCTTGTGTTGTGGTACAAAAATATTCAAGTTGTTTTATCCTAGGAGAACAGCGTCATACAAACCTATGGACGGCGTGAAAGTTCTTAAGGAGAGCGTATGATACACGCGACTCAACTTTATTTATAGTTCGTCGTTTATCGTTAACCAACATCAACCACTTGGGTAATAAATTCAAAGTTTTCAGATTTTGTTCTTCCCATTTTATTTTATATGTACTAATTATTTAAATTAGTAATTTTAGATTTTATTTAATATCACATTACTTTCCTACAATCTTAAGAACTTTCATATGTGATATTGACTAATGTGGTGCCCTAAACTAAGTGGTTTTCTAACGGAAGATTGTTGCCTTAAGGAATTGTTGTATCACTAGTACAAAAATTGCTTCATATGACGCCTCTCAGATGATGGAAAATAATTGTCCATCGTCTGATTAATTTTGAAATAAACAGACGTCGGTTTCATTTTGTCCGTCATTGCATATTCTTTTAGACAACACATTTTTCCAGCTTATGAGGAGGACATCCAAAATTTAGTATTTTCAAGGGTGAACATCTCAAAAATTGATTGTTCGAAAATTTTACTTAATTCAGATGACGTTTCTCTGTCATGTGAGTACTTAGCAAAAAACTAAAAAAAATATGAATTTTTTTCACCAAGTCAAGTAGATAAGGAGGTACTCAATTGGGGAAAATGCATGTGTAGACACTCTCCCAAGAGCTCACAACATTGAGTTCTTGCATGATATGACAGTTGATTGTCGTCTGAGTTTTGAAATATTTTAACTTCGACTTGTCCACCTATATACCGACTCACATGAACGATTTACATAGCTAAACTGTAGGTTATTAAGAGTTGAGTTGGCATCTAAATTTATTATGGTTTTGAGATATTAGTTAAGATGACAGTCGTATGTCGTCTAATTAAAATTTGACATTCTTTTCCGTAGTTAAACGTCAGATTGCGTAAACAGCCTAAAACTAACCATTTTTCTAAAATGGACCGTTGGATGGAATGCTCAAATTATTGTTAATATACACTATATAAAATTTATAATTTTTTTACTTGAACTTGTTCTTGATCCGAACATATCATTGTTGTGACTTTAAGGCACTTAAGAGTAAATCTCGATTTGCGGCTTTGTTAAAATTTAGTTTCAGACCAAGTTTCACACATGCATTATCGTAGATCTCATATCTATGTTACTATATGAAAAAAAATTTAAAACAAAATCAATTTAGGTGCTCCTCCTGTTGGAAAATGATGAGCAAAATCCTTCAAAAGGGTTATTTTAGTCTTTTGGTAAGATTTGACCTCATTGACTGACCACTAAAAGAACTTCAACGAGGGTAAATTTTTTGAAAACTCTATGTTATTACGACGCTGACGCATATGTATAGACACATTTCTCATTAGACCATTTCAGTTTTTCAATTGTCGTTAATTGCATGTATGACTACCAATGTTGCTTACAATGTTAGTTGGTTGTTATATTTGAAAATCAAACCTTTATGAAGCTAAACCACTAACAATTAATTATTTCGTAAATATAACCGTTGGATAAGATGGTGAGACTAATCTAAGCACGCTGTAAAAAAATTAGAACTTTCAGAATTGATTTCGACCTTGATCCGAGTGTCCGACTATTATGACCATATTGCCCTTAACAATAAAACGTAATTTGCTGATTCGTCAAAATAATTTGAGTGCAAGTACGTCACCCGAATTCTCGTGGGATTCACATCTATCTTTCCATGTAAAAAAATTAAAATTCTAAGACATAAACCCTAATCGTAAACCCTAAACCCTAAACCACAAGTCTTCAATCAAACGACGGATGTGCGATTTCTAGCTACTAGTAAGCTGAAAAATTTCCTCCCAAACTTACCCTGGGTATGCCATCAAAAATTGGAAGGTTGATTACTCAGACGACGGTTGCACGTCGTCTAAATTTTGGGCGCAAAATTTGTCAAAATTTTGTGTGAAGTCGCAGGTTTTGCAATTGTTCCTAGTAAGCTCACTAGAATAAATCAATCAATCAGATGTCAGTTTGACTGTCCTCTGTATCTAAGGCTCCAATTTGAGCACTTGACGGCATTTTTACCTCCAAAACTGACAAACAATCTTAGTATCACCTAATCAATGTCACACCTATCGAAGTGAAAAAAAGAATAACAAACAAAACAACCAAGTCCAAATCTCTCCTTCCTCTCGCCTCCGCGTCCCGGTCACTCAACCTTGCAACCTCCGCCTCTAAACACCGTTCGCCAACGCCTCTGCTCTCCACTCGGCAAAGATCTATTTCGCCTGGCCTCTGCCTCCGCGTCACCATCGTCATCCACGCCGCGCTCAGTAGTCGACCTCAAGCTCCACAAGCCTTAGTTTGATGCATTTCGATTGCGGCTTCCTTAGCTCTACCTTGCATCGCCAACAATCAGACCAGAAATGGCTCTCCTCCGCATCGCGACGACTTCAGGGCTAGGTCACACTCATAAGTGAGCTCTCAGCCTCGAAACAGCACTGTTTGAGAGAAGAAGGAGAGTCGGACACCCACCGCCTGCCCTCCTCCGCCGTCTGTCAAAGACCAGAAACTGAAAAACGTCGATGCTCTCATCAAGTACTTCCGATTTCAATTCTCAATTGCTCTTTTGGTTGATTTACTCAGCATTCCTAAATTTTACATATCACTACAGCTGGATTAAGACCTTGGGTTTGAAATTGGTTTGATTTGAGTAAAATAGAAAAGAGCTTTCTTGATTACTGGATTTTGCATTGTGGATTTGGAGGGATGTATTATAATTGTGGTGTCTAATGATTGTTCTATGCAGGAACTTAAAACGAATCCAAATATACATTAGTGTGAAGACACTGGGTGATCTTGACATGAAGGCATTTCAAGATGCAGCGAAGAGAAGATATTTTGGAGAAGAAGCATATGAGAGGGCAGTGGCGTGGTGTTCTACCTGGGAGAGTTATATTGGGGATTCTAGCTGGAATCCGTTCAAAGCTATCAGGGACGACAAAGGAAAAATGAAGGTAAATGTTGAACTACTGAAGCACCTGTCATTCAATGCAACGTATATCCTGTTGGTGGTTCCTTATTGTCGCTCCTGCCATACTTGTTTGATGAAGAATATAAATGTGGTTTTACCTGCAAATTATAGCGCCTGGTTTCTGTTTACTTCAATGAGTTTGAAATCTGTGTGTTAGATATTTACTTATTTTTTTGCTAATTTTGTTAGCCTTATTAAAGGTTGCCACCTCTAGCAAGCAGATGGAGAGTTTCTTGGCTATTTCGATTCAAGCTTACAAGTAGTAAGCGTGCATCTAAAATTTCTAGTTTGTGTGTAGGTGTACTGCCCCTTGGATCAGATTTTGCAGTTTTTCTTCCACGGGGTTCTACCATTTCAACATCCACAAGATTTTTCTTTTATCCATTTTTCTGCCATCGCTTCCTCCTACCACTACAAGAAAATTACATTTTAGTGACAAAATTATAGGTAACAAAGTTATATTTGTCACTTAAAAATATTATAGGCAAGAAATTTTTCCTTTTTGTCACCTAAAAATTGTCAAATATGCGACAGGTTTAGGTCAAAAAACAATAAAAATAGAAGACAAATGATTTTGTCACCCACTCTGAAAAATTTAAGTTTCCATATATAAATCTCATTCTCTAGTATCTAGAATATCAAGAAGGGCTAATAACGTAAAATCAATCATCTAAGTCTCCAACTATTCTTCGGCATTGTATCGAAAAAAAAATACTGCTATTTCGCAACAGTTCAAAACTTTATGAGCAGTTTGATTGCCGGATGTTGAGAGTTCATCTCTGAAACGAGCACAGATCCATCCATAATTTTGGCTTCAACCTCAACGTCGTCTTCGGCTCCTCCTCATTACTCGACGCCAGCGGCTTTGTCTAGATGCCTTCCCTCGCTTTGGCAAAGCCAATCGTGAAGAAGGAGTTGTGCTAATCAAGAGGGCAAAGAGCAAAGATAACAGCTCAACCCGGAAGGTTCCGATCGCTCATTCGAGTCCCAAGCCTCTGACGCTACTTCCAGAGATCCTACGTCGGATTTCGTCTTCTCTATATTTCTCATATCATTCTTCGTCCTAACTTTGTGGGATTTTCTTATTCGTTCCTGGTGATAAAATACTTTGGACAAACTGTTGCTTGAGTTGTTTCTATTGTCAGCGGATTGAGGCATTTGTAATGGGTAATGCTAGCAAATGGAAGGTTCTCAGTTACTGAAAGTTCAGAGACAAAATGGCAATAAGGTCTGTGGATTCTTCAGTTTTTTGTTTATTTGTTTTTTCACTTAATCGAAATTCACTAAATTTATAATGTTTGGGTCTTTTACTGTATTTCTCTATGATTAGTCTCATGTATCTAACTTGTATATGTATGTTATGTTCACAGATTCTCCTTTCACTTAGATCTATAAAGTTTTTACCATTGATGTAAGCAGGTGCTGTAGTGTTTCAGTCTCATGGTGCTACAGTCTCATAGATATATCTCGATTCTATTATGTTTTAGATAAATAAAACTGTTGTTAGTTTATCCATGACTTGCTATAACAATGTGTTTCGTGTTTAAAGTGATTCATGAAAATGTAGTCGGTAACAATCTGTAGAGAAGATTTTGTATCTATATATTGCAGTTTCTTTCATAAGATTGAATTGGAGAACCCAATGTTAGAGTTAAACTAGTGAGGCAAGCAAGTACAAGAGGCATGAGTGACCCGATCAACCCCACTGAATGCTCTTTCAAATTGGTGAATCTTGTTATGTCTGGCATCCATTGTATATTTGAATTACTTTTATTCTCATATGCAATATGTCTAATATCTTTGTCATCACTGCTCATTGGACTCCAAATTTAGGGGACATGATGATGTGCATCCAAATTTCCAACTATCATTATTAATTTTTCTTTTCCTTTGTTTAACATTTAAGCCCCTTATTTTTCTTTTATTTGTGCTGGTCATTTGGCAGGTTTCAGTTCGTTATTGAAGCTTCAATTTAGAGTCTCCGGAATTGGTAAACCATCAATTTCTATCTTCCTATATAAGTTGGTGTGAATTCATAATTCTAAACCAGAGTCAAGCCTCTTGAATTGGTCTTGTGTTATACGCACTACAAGAAAATAACTTTTAGTAATCAGTTGGCTCTCAGAGCTCCTCTTGGACTATTCAATGTATGTGTTTTATTCTCTTATGCTTGCATTTTATTTAATATCAAATTTTGTGCATTGCGAATACAAATGTTGAATGACAGTATTAGTAAAGTTGTTCAGTAGTAAATACGATAAGTTTGCAGAATGAGCTTTCTTGATCTTGCAGGGTCGGATAGGAATTAACATCAGCTTTTTCCTTTTCATGATCTTCAAATCTTCAATGGTACTTACCAGTTAGTAGTTGACAAACTTAGTATTACATTCATCTGTTGTTGCTGACCAAATATCATCGACAAATGTTAAACTCAGAAAGCATTAGCTTTTGATGTAATATTATAGCTATGACAAATGATTCAATTATCTAGCCAATTTGATCTTGTATTCTCACCTTTTAGTAGTCTTTTATCTCCTTCATAAGTTTCTTTAAGTAAATTATCAAGTACCGATTATTAGTTTTGCATTAGAACCAATATGCATTGCTTCACCAATGCTAGTTTTATTATAGGCATCTTCTATCAACACATATACATGTTCATTTGATTAGTTCATTTAATGTCATATACAGGGGTTCCTATGTGGAAAAAAATAATCGACTAGTTTGAACAATATCTTGTGGAAGCCGGCTGAGTTTCAGAGTTCTATTTTTGGAAAAGTTGGGCATATCCTGGTCGAGGAGCTTGTGTGATGAGGATGAGAATTATTCTATATTGGTTTGATTTTGATAGGTCATGATATGGTAGATATGTTGTGGAGCTTTGATAGTTTATGCGAATTGAATAGCTAATATGTTAATATGATGTGGATTTGACATGTTGAATCTAAAGTTCATTGTATTATATTAGTTCACTCTTATTTCTGAGCATAATGTTATGTACAGTACACTATGAGAATAGAAAATATAAAATAGAATGTAAACAAATTATAATTAAAAAATATAATTATAATTTCTGCACAAATTTTGGCAGGTAAAAAAATAATTTGACGCGTTGTATGAAATTTGGTGAAAATTTAGTAGTGATTGGTGATGAAAAAAGATACATTGAATGACAAATTGTATTTGACACCTAAAACTTCTTTTGGTGACAGACTTGACATTTGTCACTTATAACTATTTGTTACAAGTTAAGGTGACAAACTGATTTTGTCACCAATACAAATAAGTGACAAAATATAGAGAATAGGTGACAAAATTAGTTGGTCACTGTAAGACTTTTTTCTTATAGTGTACCCATAACTTGTCTAGTATTTATGATTTTACTTTCCAACTTGTTTGGTATTGGATGTTGAACAAGAAATTATTTATGAAGAAGATACAAAGTTGAATGATTTGAAGAGCGAGCTGCGAGTTGAAGAGTACAAGGTGGTGACAAATGCGTTGCTAGAGTTGAACGAACATAATTCTAGCGGGAAGTAAAAAATACAAGAGCTTTGGAATTTTAAAGAAGGCAGGAAAGCAACCTTGACAAAGGGAGTTGCCTACGTTCTCAGGCAATGGCAGTCGCTTAAGAATACAAAGAAGTGAAGAACTTAATGAGTAAGGCATGCGCATTTTCGGATTTTATTTGGTTTGACAATGTATCTATTTATGGCAACATATGTTCATATCGGGAATAACGGGTATTCAAGATATGGAACGATAAGTAAACTAGGCTAATGTGATAAGTAAATAACACAATGTTTACAGTAGTTCACCAATTGGCTAGTCCACTCTGGCTTCGTTGGGGTTTCACTATACATCTTGAGCCCAATAATGATTTAGGCCCAAGTGCTAGATAAAGATGAGATTGGTTTAAGTGTGGAGGGGAGGCACCCTTTTATAAGTTAAGGGTAGCCTCTCCTCTTACAATTCTTCCAATGTGAGAGAGGGAAGCTTTCAAGCCACAAACAAGCTAAACTAAGCTTGCCTTCTTGGAAATGAGTGGCTCTGGTTTATGTTTCGATTTGGTTGTTCTTCATGAATGAGTTCTTGGTGACATAGGTTGTATGACCTATATGAACAAGTCTCTCAACTCTTCAAGTAAGAGGAAATTCTTGTTTAGGGAGTTGTAAAAAGAGTCACCAAGTGCAAGTGCGGTATAGACCCCCTAGTTCCTCAACTCTTCAAGTAAGAAGGGCCTCACCTAATCAATGCATAAAGTGACATGAATAACACATGTATTAGTAAACCGATAAGGGAATTAAATTTCTTGAATATTTTCCTCTAGTGTGACATGGAAGATAATGACAAGTAACATCGATAAGCATGTGACCAAATATTTTTGCATCAATGAAAGGTATGAAGAGGATCTATTTGCTTATGTCGATGATGTGAGTAACGTAACTTGAAGAGCGTAAAGAAATAAACAAAGGTCTAAAGAATTCTCGTTTCATTTATGCAAAAATAGTATAATTAATATAAGCGAAAATGTTATTTAAGCATTAATTTAGGCAAAATTATAGAGAGTCGAGTCCGTCATGAGTTAGTACGAAAGTCTAGGAGGATGCGATAATCTCTCTCGGGGGACATAAGTATCATAAGTGTCCAGGAGGATATGATAATCTCTCTTAGGGGACATATTGTAACCATAACTTAACATAGCAAATATCTAATTCGGGGTGACCCAATCGAAACTATAGATTACCTAATCAAGCTTCTAGCAACAACTTTCAACATATATTAATTATAAAAAAAATAGTAGATGTGTAACCATAACATGGAGAATATGTAACGGTGAAACACATGTATGAGTGACTGAAGCTTGACACATGCATATAAGGCATAAAAGGAAACATGCTTCAATTAATAGTAACTAATTAAGAGCTTTAGAAAAAGAAACTTAGCTTAACTGTGCGACTGGACCAAATAGAGGCCCAAGATGACTGGGTAAGCCTGCTGGCAGAGGAATAGAGCCCGAGTGAAAGCCTTTGACTTTCCAACCCTTCCTCACGTGTTTTACAGCCTGCCGCTCCAATTATGTTCTCGTTGCTTCTCCTTGCCCAGCCACCCAATCGAAACTTCTGCCTTTCGATAATTTTTCTTTGAAAGGACTCAACCCCGATTTAGTTTCCTAAACCGGAATCAAACCTCTTCTGAAAACACGAACTTTCGAAACCATGAAAATTTCGGCAGAGTTTCGCTACTACGTCGAATTGCCATTAACCTGCACCCGAAATTACACTTCATCCTATGCCACAAAAACCAAACCGTGGGCACCAATCCCATCCGGATTTCTCAATATCATAACAATAATGTAAAGTAATAAGTAAAACTATACTTTACAGAAATCCGGGGAGAAATCATATGAAAGAATAACCGTAGAATAATCAGAGCGACCTCTAGTATATAAATACATAAATATACCACAATAGGCAAAACAAGAAACCTACTGGAAAAGCAAGGTAGCTCGAACACTAAGTCTCCGACTGCGACGTGCGACACCAGAATCCAAATTGCAAATTGGGCACGGAAATCGAAAAGCCCAGGGGAAAGGCAAATAAAATCGTTAGAGTGAGTGGACGAAAATAATCATATGCCTTTCACCAAATATATATCGTAAAACAAAGCAAAGCGAGTTCAGAAAATGAATGGAGGTGTCAGGCGAATCTCTCAAGCCGGACGGTCAGGCGAATCTCTCAAGCCCGACGATGATAGCTAGGTGAATCTCTCAAGCTTAGTGGGCACATCAGGGGAATCTCTCAACCCTGGATCTGGACTACCGGTGATCAGCCGAGTAGCCAATGCATCGATGCTAAATAAATGCCATTACCATATAAAATATAAAACAATACCTCCAAAAACAATAAATAATCTCAACATCGTATCGTAAATAAATACGGAAATCAAGAACTCGTTACGACAGTGTAAATAAAAAGGTCCACTCACAGATAAGCATAACGTAATACACGTCAATCCAGTGATCCAGCGAAAAATCCCTCGCCAAACGAACGATCATGATCCCCTGAATAATCATAAAATCCACTGCTCAAAATCATATTTCAAAATGTTGAATCACATCTCGATAATCAACCATTCCCGGAAACATACAACTCAATATCGACGAAATCGTCAAAAATCCGATAAACACACAATAAAACCTCGCTATAATTTCCGATGCTCAATTCAAAATATAAACCTCACCACTGCGATCGGTGCGCGATTCCGAGCAAAACGACATAAAACTTGTCGAAAAATACCTCGGCCGGAAAATCGCCGCCGCCGGAAAATGCCATCGGCCCAGAAAAATTCGACCTACACATGGATTTGAAGATCTCGACATTTCCAACAACTTTCTAGTTCAAAGTTAAGGCCAATTTTCTGACGACCCGGAACAGAATCAGTAAGAGGAATCAGCTTAATCTACGAGCTTGCGCATGGTCGCAGATTTACGACAGTTGTTTGAATCGCCGGACTTGATAACGACTAAATCGTTGGCCGAGAATTGGAGCTGAGTCTCTTCTCGAGAGTCGTTATATGTGTGATTTCGAGTTCGTGGGCGGTACCGGATCATTATTTGGACGACTGAGGAATAAATTATGAATATTTGAAGTTTCGACATAATCGGATTTAAATGGTGGTGCTCTTAGCGACTAAATTACCGGACGAGAATTTGGTTTCGGCTTCTTCACGGAAGATGTAGAGAATTTAATTTCGAGCTCGTGGGAACTTCCGGAGCATTATTCCGAGTTACGAGGATTATGTTGTGAATATTTCCGATTGTTGAGTTTCAATATTTCCAATATTTCCGATTATGTTGTGAATATGGCGTGCAGCACAGTGTAGGATGTACACTGATCACATGAGTTTCATCTACTTGCATTTTTGGCCAGGTTTGAGCTTGAGGCAGTGTAGATGTATGGGGTCGACTAACGACTATGGCTGCACCTTTGAGTTTGTTGGAGAAGGCTAGAGATTGTACTTTGACTATCCATTTGGGATGTTGTTACTAATGCATTCAGTCGGAAGTCGGGAGCTTCAGTGTTTCATGTGTGTGTGACTCGAGTTTCCGTGTTAGCCGAGTTGCGAGCTATGGGAGCTGAGTTAGAGTGTGATGATGTTGAAGCTCACTGTTTTGCGCGCATTTGGCACTAGTGATGCGGAGATGTATCAGATATTTCGAGTTTACTACTCGTGACGCAACATGAAGAAGAATGTAACAGCTTGTGTGTGTAAATGCCACATTTGTCGGCAGACGATAGCTAGGAGGTGGAGACTTGCCAGAGAGTTACAGCCATTTGAAATTTCCGGTTATACATGACGTTTGTCGCTGTGATCTGGTGTGCCAGTACGCACTTCGGTTTGTGATACCAGTTGTCAGGCCATTGTGGACCATTTGACGAACTTAGTACGTTTCCTTGTACTTTTCGGAAAAGATTTCAGTGGCAGGCTGGCATAGCTGTGTTTGACAGAGATTGTCCATCTATGTGGTGTACCTGTGTCCCAGTTTGCTGGTCGAGGTAATTAGCTACAACTGAGTGTTGGTGAGCTTTGCAGCAAGCATTGGGGACCAGATTACAAGTTAGTACCGGTTCTTATCCTCAGATTGGCGGACGATCTTGGAGGACTATTCAGACCTTGGAGGGCATATTGTGGACCTCGGTATTGCAGTTCCAGAGGATTTGGGACCAGCAGTTTCACTTGTTCGAGATTGCTTGCAGTACCAGTTTGTGGACCACTATGGTTTTGATGTTGCATGATGTAGTTTTGAGGATGATGTTGTACTCCATTGTGCTGGAGCGAGTTTGGTTTGAGTTGACATTTGATCCTGATTTTGTGGAATGTGCTACCACAGACTGTCAGATTAGCGGAAATGGGTTGATAATTGCCCGAGTCCGATGTTTGAGCTATGTTGATGTAAGCAGGTTAAGTTGTGAATTGCCACGTTGTTTTGATCTGTATGTGGTCGTAGACGAGTTTGTGTTGTGCCGTATAGTTCGGCATCGCCTATAGTGTTGGCTTTTGTGTGTGTTGTGTTCCGTGTTGTGGAACTATGTTTCAGGTTTGTTACGTGTTGTGTACCCTATCTGTTCCTTATGCAGGGACACTTGGCGATTGTATTGAGCCAGTCCAGATTCGAGATTGAGGGTACAGGGATTTCAGCACGGAGCTATCTCCTATTGTGGAGCTTGTTATCAGAGTTGTTCAGTTGACATTGTCACTGGAGAGTTGAGCAGTATGCAGAGGCAGTGCTCCTACTTTTAGTCAGTAGACTCGAAAATTTCGAGGTCAAATTTTTTTTAAGGGGGGTGGATTTGTGACGACCCGGAACAGAATCAGTAAGAGGAATCAGCTTAATCTACGAGCTTGCGCGTGGTCGCAGATTTACGACAGTTGTTTGAATCACCGGACTTGATAACGACTAAATCGTTGGCCGAGAATTGGAGCTGAGTCTCTTCTCGAGAGTCGTTATACGTGTGATTTCGAGTTTGTGGGCGGTACCGGATCATTATTTGGACGACCGAGGAATAAATTATGAATATTTGAAGTTTCAACATAATCGGATTTAAATGGTGGTGCTCTTAGCGACTAAATTACCGGATGAGAATTTGGTTTCGGCTTCTTCATGGAAGATGTAGAGAATTTAATTTCGAGCTCGTGGGAACTTCCGGAGCATTATTCCGAGTTACGAGGATTATGTTGTGAATATTTCCGATTGTTGATTATTTAGTCGGTTTAAGAATGTGTTTGGGTTGAACAGTTGACTTTTTATCGGATTTGTCGATGTGTTTGACTTTGGGTGATAATTGAAGAATACGTTGAGTCGAGTTTATTGCCGCGAGAATTATTGGAATCGGAGTTACGACGAGAAAGTTATGGGTATTTGAAGTTTGCCGAAAAGTGTGTTTGTTAGTTTCCATTTTGGGTAAGTCTATATATGGAAGTTGCCTGTTTGAGCAAGTCAAACCTTGCCATTTATATTGTTGACCGAGTTGACCGAGTCAACTCGGTGGAGGGAGAGAGATTCACGACGGCAAGGGCGAGCTCCACGGCGGCGTGAAGATTCCGGCCACCCCACGGCACGGGGCTTGTCCCTTCCTCTTCGCCTCGGCCTCCCGAGTCTATCCCCGGCCACCTTTCACGGCGTGGCTCACCGGAAAGAGAGGAAATTCCGTCCAAAGAATGGAAGAAACTTGGGGTTTTGGTTGATTTCGATTTCGGCCGAATTGAGCTACAATTTGTAGTGGGCTTTGAAGCTCTCCTCACCATGATTCTAACCATGTAAGCATGGAGTTCTAATTTTGCTTGTGCTTGGAGAATTTTGGAATTGAAATTTGTGTGAACATTCGGTTTTACATGAAATTGACCTAGTTAGAGTGAGAATTGGACTTCGGTGCAGTTATGGAAGTTGCTCAATGGGTGATTTTGCAAGGAATAGAGGTTGCTCCGCCGGGAAAATTTCAAGTTGGTGGTGCCGCCGCCGCCGGCGGTGGTCAACGCCGGTCAACGGTCAAACTTTGACTTTTTGGGGTTTTTGACAAATTGCATGTCGTTTCACTCGAAATCGCGTCCCGATTGCAGTGGGGAGGTTCGTTTTTCGAATTGAGCGTCTGAAAGTACAGCGAGGTATTGAGGTGTGATTTTCGGATTTTCGATAGTTTGTCGTAAACGGATTACGTATTTCCGAGAACGGTGGTTTCTCGTGATTTGTTTTGAATTGTCGAATTATGATTTTGAGAAATGGACTTTGTGAATATTCAGGGGTTCGTGATCGTTCTTTTGGCGAGGGACTTTCTGCCGGATCACGGGTTAACGCGAACTACGTTACGCTAGTCTGTGAGTGGATATTTCTTTTCACGGATTGATTACGAGTCTTTTATATATGATTTACGAACTTGAGCATACAGTTTGATTATGGTTTTATAAGCATGTGTTTTACGATTATACATATGCGGATATGTGTATACGAATATACATACATATGTATTATGTTTTATGCATGTGCATGAAAAGGATTTATGTATTTGGTTTACACAGAGTACAGTCTCAGTATATGTTGTTGTATCGATACACACTGGCTTCTCGGCTAATCCCCGAGTACGCTCCGGGGGGGACAGATATCCTGACCCGAGGCCTTTCTGGCTAGGAATCACGTGTGGGTCTAGGATCCCGTGATTCAGACTGTGCTATCGCGTTGAAGTCCATGAGTGATTCCGCGATATTATGATGCATGCTCTGTACGCGTGAGGAGTTAGAGTCTCCCTCGTGTACCCGGACGCGTGAGGAGTTAGAGTCTCCCTCGTGTACCATTTCTTTATTTATGCATTTAGAATCGCATATGTTTTTATAACGTATATATTAATCGGCGAAAGACATTTATTTTCGTCCACTCACTCTAACAGTTTTCATGTCTTTCCCCTGGGCTTTTCGGTTTCCGTGCCCAGTTTGCAGTTCGGACTCTGGTGTCGCACGTCGTGGTTGGAGGCATAATGCTCGAGCTACCTTGTTTCTTCCAGTAGGTTTATTGTTCTACCTACTGTGGTATATTTATATGATTATACATTAGAAGTCGCTCTGAGTATTCTGTTGTATATTCTATACGATTTTACTCCGGATTTCAGTAAAGTACAGATATATTTACTACTTTACATTATTGTTGATATATTGAGAAATCAGGATGGGATAGGTGCCCACGGTTTGATTTTTGTGGCATAGGATGAAGTGTATTTTTCGCGTGCAAGTAATGATAATTCCACGTTAGTAACGAAACTCTGCCGAAATTTTGTTGGTTTTTGTTGGTTCGTGTTTTCGAAGGGGTTCGATTCCGGTTTAGGCAACTAAATCGGGGTTGGGTCCTTTCAAATTTTGACCGGAAAAAGTCCAAAACTCACCTTAAAGTCACAAACCCTCGCCGAAATTTCTCCACCTCCGATCTCCCTCCTCTGACCATGGCAAGACTTGAAACCACTTCTAAAAGCTTCCTCTCTTCAAGGCTAACAAAACCCCCCAAATGGCAACCACCAACTCGGCCGTAACGCCACCACCCAAGACCGCCGAATTCTCGCCGGAAATCGCTAACTTTGTCACGCCGATTCTCTCTCCTCCGGCCACCATAGGGGACGATCCACCGACCAAATTGAGGAGGGGCACGAGCCCAACACTTTCCATGAAGAAACCTCGGCCAACCGTGGCTGGAATCAAGCTCCACGACGGAGAAACCAACTCGGCCTCCAAACGGGTCGACCCACCCGTGGTCAACGCGGGTCAACACCCCATTTCCCAATTTGGAAACTTTCCCAATTCGTCACGTATTCGCCCGTATTTATACCGTACACGTATCGAAACCCAAACGGATAAATACGACAAAATCCAACGGCCAAAAATATTCATAAATTATTCCTCGTATCTCGAAATAATCCTCCGGAAGTTCCCACGAGCTCGAAATTAAATTCTCTACAACTTTCGTGAAGGCTCTAAAATCAAATTCTTGCCCAATAATTTAGTCGTTAACGAGGCCGCCATATTAACCAATTACGACAAAATCGTGACTAATCGCGAAACTCGCAAATCAAGTCAATAAACATTCCATTTTTGGTTTGGGTTGTCACATTCTTTTTCTTTTTGAGAACGCTAACGGCGTTGTGAATCTCGGAGTAAACCGACTTTGTTGATCTCAGAGGCAGATCGGGTTGAAGATCAAAGCATACCGACATTGGAAGTATCCCGGCGTGACGGTATATCGGCGTGAGCACATCGCTCTCGAGGCTGCAAATTGTTGACGGGGCAGGAAGCCAAACCGGGGAAGGAAGTCCAACTGTTGATGCAAACCACTAACAGTGATCAAAACCGCTGACGGGGAACTCATCACTAACGGGGACACTCTGCCACTAACGGGGGTGTTAACGGGTAAGTCCAACGCTGACGGGGCTGTCTGACGCTGACAGGGCGGTCTAACACTAATGAGGATGCTAATCACTGCCTCCCACGTTGCTACCGCTCAAGATTCAAACCGATGCCGCTCATGTCGTTGCCGCCCAAGAATAAAACCGGTCGGGGAAGGAAGGTAGTGTTGAGGAATCTACTCGCTCAAGTAGTCGCTCCGGTATCAGGGAACTCGGCCGTTGATGGGCCACTCTGGGGGTAACGGGCCATGCTGCTGCTAACAGGGTGCACACCGTTACCCCTACCGCTATTGGGAAGCACATAGTTGCCGCTCGGGAAGCACACTATTGTTGCTCTCAGAGGAAGCCTACCGCGTGGGGAGCAAACCGCTTAGGAAGCAACCCGCTCGGCCAAGCGTACCGGCTCGGCGAAGAACATCGGCAGGCAAAGCATACTAGTCTTGGGGCAGGGCTTGCTCTCGGGGAGGTGACTTTGGCCCGAAGTCCCCCGGTGTGGGCAGTCCCTCAGGCGGATTCGGCTCGGATCTGCTCATGCCTGGTAAGTTTTGTTGCCGCTATGCTTATATTTGTCCATCACCGTTGTTGCTATTGTTGATTGCTACTTGTAGATGATTGTGGACGTGGTTGATTATTGTTGTGACTGTTGATTGATTATTGCTTGTGTGATTGTTGACCACTAACGCTAGACTTTGCTAGTAGTCCCTCAACTATCTCGCTCATGCTCATGCTCATGCTCATGAGTTTTAAGTAAGAAAAAATTTCTTCCTATCTTAGCTTGCTAGCATAAAGCCATATGGAATTTTTTATGATTCCTATAGACGGCGCCAATGTTCATATCGGGAATAACGGGTATTCAAGATATGGAACGATAAGTAAACTAAGCTAATGCGATAAGTAAATAACACAATGCTTATAGTAGTTCACCAATTGACCACTTTTGCCTCGTTGGGCTTTCACTATGTATCTTGAGCCCAATAATGATTTAGGTCCAAGTGCTAGATAAAGATGAGATTGGTTTAAGTGTGGAGGGAGTGCTCCCTTTTATAAGTTAAGGGTAGCCTCTCCTCTTACAATTCTTTCAATGTGGGAAAGGAAATCTCTCAAGCCACAAACTAGCTAAACTAAGCTTGCATTCTTAGAAATGAGTGGCCCTGGCTTCTGTTTCGATTTGGTTGTTCTTCATGAATGAGTGTCTTGGTGACATAGGTTGTATGACCTATATGAACAACATATGTTACATGTACTCCTACATGAGAAAATGGCCATTTTGGATTCGTTCAAGATTCTGGGAGTGAAGTTCTATAAATAGGATGCTTGTATTGAGCAATAAGATCTCTTTCTTGAATCATATATCAGTGGCTGAAAGACTAGTTTTAGTGAATTGTATTGTTTATTTGGGGAGTATAAATCATAGCAAATATAAATTATAATAAAAAAAAACTTGAGATTAGAACTAAACTCATATGACACACTAATGTATAAGGAGACTGACGTCTGAGAAGCAATCATATGACGCTCGATTTGACAAACTGACTGATGTTACAAGCAGCATTACATGACGGTCGAATGTCATCTTAGTACATGCCATCAAAAACAGAAATGCTCATGCATGAATGACATTAGTTAGCACCATGAATGTCATCCCGTCATCTGAATACTCTAAGTGTCATCCTTATGATCGGTATGTGACAGTCATTTTTGCGTCTTGCATGTCATCTGAAAGGGTTTTCAACAGATTACACTGCGGTATATGACGGTCAGGATACATATGAGATGACGGTCAAGAACAGTTATCTGAAGCATTTTGTGTACTAGGTTGTCTTCGAAATTTGGAGTTGTATTGCAAAAGACGAAACGTGGCTTAAGAGAATTAGATTCCAAATAAATTACCAATTAGTTACCTATGCTAATGAGGGTCTTTTCAAGGTTAATGGAAAGTTTTCTTGAAATAAGGAAGCACTATGATTTGGTTATATGCCAAATTCAAGTGATTGAATATTGAGATATTCAATAAGAAATTCCTTGTGAATTTGACCAAATAATCAATGGAGCAATAATATTCGATATTAACTACCAAGTATTATTTATTTATTAAAAAAATAACATGTTGTGTGTATTTTCGAAAAATTTAATGGGAGGTGTAAAGACACTAAAAAAGCTAGATGTCACATCGAGTCATTTGGCTGAAAATGAGAATGTGATAATGAGTGTTGATCAGTGCCAACTATGAGTGACTTGCACTTGATGATGTGAGATCTCACATCGCATGGAGGAGATGAGGTGATGTGTCTTATAAGTAGAGTCACCTTTCTATAGCAAGACGGGTTTTGGGGTGAGGCCAAAAGCAAAACCGTGAATGGTTGGCCTAAAGAAAAGTATCTTGTTATGAGAACTGTGTTGTGACAAATGATGTTATAACCAATGGACAAGGCATGAAAGCAGTCAAAGATTATGACCGAGAGATTAAAGACTTGGAGTGGTGGTATGACCAAACCAAGTTCGATGAATAATCAAGGGTCAAGTAAGGAGGTCCAAATGTTGATCTCTAGAAAAGAACTAAGCAACATATTGTACATTCCTAAGGATTGAGTCGAGGCTCAGTGAAGATGATTTTTGTTTATTAATTAAAGGAAAATGAATTCTTGTTTCGTAACTTAGAATGTACGTTGGTAATAGATACATGAGTGGTGGAAATAAATGTAATGGCCATAGTAAATGATATGGATAAAACTAGCGCTTCCACCTTTGTGTCTTTCAATGTATGGTATGATAGGCAAAAACATGTTAATTATGATACTCTGCGAAGGTTAATTAACTTAGAAAGTCTACTAATGTTTCAAGCATAAGTGTGAAACATGTATTGAGACAAATTCAACGAAATCATTTTTCAAAAGTATTGAAAGAAATAATTAACCCCTTGATTTAAAGGCAACTCCAGCAAAAGTGGTAATAAATATTTTATTATTTTTGTTGATGATAGCAAAAATATTGTTATGTGTACCTCATAAAGAGTAAAGATGAGGCTATAGAGAAATTTATTCTCTATAAAAACGAGGTTGAGAATTAACTCAACATAACAATTAAGGTCATAAGGAGTGATCGAGAAGGCGAGTATGAATCATCATTTGTTGACCGAGGAGTGACCGAGGAGGCGAGTCCTTTTTGTATTCTCATTTAAAGTGATTTTTGGATTCTGTGGTTTTTTCTTTTGAGTTTCTGCTGCATCTCAGGTTTGTGGATTCCTTGTCCACTGTGTTTGCAGTTATCTTCTGTTTGATAACGTTTGTTTCTCATCAGAAGAAAAAGGAGGAAAAAGTAAAAAGAAAGAAAGATGGAAATGTTGGGGTAAAAGAATGGTGGTAAGGAACAATAGGTAGGGATATTCGTATTGACGGTTAACATGGTTGTTTTCTGTTGAGGAGAAGATAAGCAAAGTAGTTTTAGATAGTTTGATCAAGTATATGGTGGGCCGCACAGATCTGTATATTCAAAGAGGATAGCCCCTGTATTCTCCAAAATGAAATTGACCGCCGCATTTCTGTCTCCGCCGCATTTCGATAACGCTCGAAGAATCCCGTATTCGGGTATTTCGGCACCAATAACCGACCAATGCGAATACCTGGGCGCATAGCCGCCATCATCATCCCCACCATTGGCCACAACATCAACCACTTCTTCACTCCTCGCTGTCCTTTGAATTTGAGACATAAGAAGGTTAGCTAATTTAGTTTGATTTTTCCTTGGGAAGAATGATACGAAACAGAAAACTATACATACTGTTTTTAAATTCAGGTTCCTTGTCAATGGAGAAAGCAATTCTTCTGAATCTCCCGTTAATTCTTCTGGAGCTCAAGGCCGAGCTCAGGCTGCGAATCGAGACCGAGCTCACCAACTACCGCGACCGTGCCGGAAGAACTATATATGACTCGGACTGGAGAACAATAATCCAAACAGTCGGGACTGACATCATCATATTACAATGAAAATCCTAGTGTTAATCCAACACTTCCCTCTTAGTATATCCACATTTCCACAACCATGACTGCAGAACAACCATAGGCCGTCCCGGATTCGAGTTTTCTTTTCATCCTTCAAAAATCCAAACTGTCTTTGAAATCTACCATGTTCAATTTATAAACAAGCACTTCATTAATCAAAATCCACTTTCTCTGAAGGTATTTCCGAAATTTAAGTGATGCCTTACTTTCGGTTAAAAGAACTTTTTCTACTTGAGAGGTCAGTAATTCCTTGGTTATAAACTGTCTAGGTTGATTTAACTAGGGACTGTTGGTTTGCCTTTTCTGGGACAATATGGCATGATCATCCCATCTTTTCTTGAGTATGGTAGAGATGGATTTTTGGAGTTCAATGGACCATACATGTTCTTCAAAGTTTGACAACTGAAAAAGTAGACATACGACATGAGCTGATCTAATACTCTTTGGGGTTACTTCTAACAATTCCATCATCCACTTCTATGCTGACCGAAGCACCGGTGGAGAAGAAGTTAAACGTTTTGTCAAATAAATAGAAGTGCATATGCACATTTTTTTTTATATTATTGGGAAAAAGGGGACCTAAGGGTTTCACCAGGTGACTACTAAAGACCTACTTCCTAGGTAGTAGTGCATTTACATACTGATTCTATATGATATGTGGTAGATTCTGAGTGTTTACAGTAGTAGCTTATTTCTTCCAACCAAAATTTACTCAACTGTTCAGTTGATGCAAGATAGTATTTCGTTTCTTCTTTTTAATTGTCTGTCTAGATTCTTACATCAATCTATTGGATGCAATACATTCCGGCAAGCTTGTTTGTGAGCACTTAGTGATATTTAGAAAGATCCATTACTAAATCTTGTGTGTACATGCTATTATCTTCTCAAACAGGTGCTGGATTCTATCTCAATGCTACCCAGGAGAAATGGAAGAACTGGCGTATGTACGATTATGTTGTCAAGGAATTGCCGAAACTTCTGAATGAAAACTTTCCACAGCTTGATACATTGCGGGCATCTATATCTGGTCACTCAATGGGTGGGCATGGTGCTCTGACAATCTACCTGAAGAACCTAGACAAATATAAGGTAGTAGATCTATCCATTTTACCTGAAGTTGAATTCCTAGAAATGACACTGTAAAGATGTGTTTTTCTGTTACTGAAACATCTAATGCAGTTATTGTAATGAATCTTGCCTTCATTACTGTAGAATCATGAATGGTATATTGATACTGAATCCTTTCTGTTGACATTTTTTAAATCATTTATTTTCCAGTCAGTATCTGCCTTCGCCCCAGTTGTGAATCCTACCAACTGCCCTTGGGGCCAAAAAGCCTTCTCAAATTATCTAGGTGGCAATAAAAGTGATTGGGAGGTGAGTTCAGAAATATACTTAAATTAATTATCTGTTATACTCTTCAGGTTCCTAACAAGCTGTATGCAAAACTGCAGGAGTATGATGCTACTTGCCTAGTTAAGAAGTGTAATGATGTGTCAGCTACCATTTTAATTGATCAGGTATGATATTTATCATTCAATCTTTGCCGACATCATCAGATTGTCTGTCTATATAGTTAGGAACTAAGGATAATTGCGGAACTTTATTATTTTAAACACTTTTTATACACTTTTAATTGTTATCATGATGTGTGCCACGTACTATTTTATGTTTTGAATTCTTTGATCGTAGTGCTCTCATTTGTGAACTTCTCCACTTACTAAACTGAGAGTTTGAACTTGGGACCTTTACTAATTTACCACCAGGGTCCGAAATTTTACAAAGTCCTCAATGTGATGTCTACATCTTAAAAACTATCAAAGTTTTAAAATAGCATTTTCGTGATGCCTAAAATCATTTTCCATCACGTAGCAAATTCCAATTATCACCACCAGGGTCTGAACTTTTGCAAAGTCGTCAATGTAATTTTCACACTTTGAAAACTATCAAAGTGATCCCCAGAGTTTCAAAACAATGAGGGGTGTATTCAATCTAGATTTTAAATGATTCTTTATAATCCGTAGATTGTTGTAGATTGTTTTAAATCTACAGATTGTTTTAATTCCAGATGGATTTAAAAGGATTCTTTTGTATTGTTTTATAAGGATGTAGTTGAATTTCTAAGGATTGTTCAAATAATTAAAGTCTAATAAAAAACTCAAATGTCAAAATACACTATCACGTATTCAAAAATGAAATGCATTATTCTTGATCTTTCCAACATTATGTCACACTCTTGAGTCTTAAATTGGCACCGTCATCGTATTTCTAATTCACGTTCTCATTATCTTAAGTCTCTTTAACATTCCGTAAATGAAGTAATATTATCATTTCCGTAAAAAATGAAGTTCTTTATTGTTTGAAAACAAAAATTATAAACACTTATATATGAGAAAATTTGTATCCACTATAATGGATCACTCAATATTTTAAATTAGAAGAGACCGATAAATGACGAAGACATCTCATTGCTATAAAATAAAATTTTGAGAATTATTTTAATAATATTTATAAAGTCGTAGTAATTAGACCAAAGTTTATACCCTATAGAAATTAATTATTGAAAGTATAGTAGTAAAAGTCATTAATGAAATCAAACCACGAGGAAATAATAATGAAAGCAAAGGTTAAAGACGTTATCTTTGTTGTGACACCAAGGTAAACGCTTTAAAGACGTATGTAGAAAAAAAATTGAGGGAGGGAGGACGCTTTAAAAACGCATGTAGAAAAAAAAAATAGAGAGAGAGAGAGAGAGAGAGAGATGTTCTATTTTGAAATTTATCAAAATCCATGGAAATTTCTTGGATGGGAGGCTTGATTTCAAAATGTCATTTTGTGTGTAAACAATCCTTCAAAATCGGTTATTTAATAAAATCCTTAAAAATCTGTAGATTGTTAAATACCACAGGATTTTTATGGATTGTTTAAAATCCAGAATGAATACATCAAAATTTTTAAGGATTGTTTAAAATCCAGATTGAATACATCAAGATTTTAAAGGATTTCTGATATACAAAACAATTATACCAAATCCGTGATTGAATACACCCCCTATATCTACGTGATGCCTACACCAATTTTTCATCACGTATATCGTTGACATGGTAATTTTTTTTTCAAAACATATAGAAAAAGACTTTAATACCCTTAAATTTTTGTTTTTGTTTTTTTTTACTCTCTCTCACTTCACTCACTATCTCTCTCTCTTCTTTCTCTCTCTCTCGACTCGATTCAACGAGAGATTGTGATTCGCCTTTATCGAGCCCGAACCTATTGTTACATCACCAATCTACATCATCCTCGTTCAACTACCACCTTGGTGCCGTCCATTTTCACCTCGGCAACTACGACGTCGACGTTGTCAACCAGATACTTATCAAAGAAACTAATTAACCGGATTGCTTAAGCAAACTTGTCGGCATCTAATTCTGCCACTTAAGGTCATCTTCTCATCTATACCTCGACTTGCGCACCAACGACGGTGGTCTGTTACTCTGCAACGACAAATATATTTGCTCTAATTTTGTTCACCTCTATTTCGCACCAATTCAGTTGGGTGCAGATTTGGTTAACGAAAGAATACAACAATATGATCTCCATTACTATTTCGTCGAGCCCGCAACAAATGCAGTAGATCTGTAGATCCTTTGGGGCCATTATGTACATGATATAGCAAAAGAATACGACATATGGGTTCATGTGGATGCTGCCTATGCTGGTAGTGCTTACATTTGTCCAGAGTTTTGCCACTTGCTCGACGACATTGAATGTGCAAATTCGTTTAGTTTCAGTCCACATAAATGGTTATTCATAGGTGTTGAGTGTTGTTGCCTTTAGGTTAAGAGCAGAAGTTTATTCACAAATTCGTTGTCCACAAATCCGGAGATTTTAAGGAATAAAGTGAGTGAGTCAAAGCAAGTGCTGGACTATAAAGATTGGCAGAAAACACTAACTCTGGGATTATTGATGAGTAATGCTGGGTCTCTGAACTGGTCGAGAGAGAGAAATAAAAGAAAAAAGTCAAAAGAAAAAAAATTAAAGGAAATATTAAGGGTATTAACAAACAATAATACCCTTAATTGTCATGTCAACGACATAGACGGCTATGTTATGAAAAATGGGTCTAAGCATTACGTAAATATAGTTTTGAGAGTGTGAGCACTATTGATAGTTTTGAAAGTATGGGTATTACATTGACGACTTTACAAAAGTTCAGACCCTAGTGGTGATAATTGTAATTTGCCACGTCATCAGCATAAATGGAGCCGTGACTGAAAATGACTTTAGGTATCACGAAAATACTGTTTTAAAACTCAGAGCATCACTTTGATAGTTTTCAAAGTGTGTGCATCACATTGAGGACTTTGCAAAGTTTAGACCCTGGTAATGATAATTTTCTTTAGGATTCTTGGTTATCATTTAACCCCAAAAGCTTGGGTTAGGATGCGGTCCAGTTTATAAGTGCTATTGATGAGAATATGCACCATTTAAATGATCTTAGTGCAGATAAATGACAAGAAACTTGTTTCCCTCCCTAAACATCTATAAAACAGTTGTATTCTGTCGTACAGCCAGTTCAATGTTATTTTTTTTTTAAATTAACAAAAAATCTTAAAATTTGTAAGTTCGATGACCTGCTTATGATGGATGGCAAAATTCAAACTTTCTGGGTGTAGGCACAACCGGACAATGTTTATAATGAGAAGGTTGTAAATGCTATCAACTTGGCATTACAATAATTGGAGTGAAATCCACTACAGAAATGGAGTTCTAATGTTACTCCAAGTTGTGCCATTTTTGAATACTTAACCAGGATAACTCTTTCAAGCAAGGAAGATGAATTATTCATGAAGGTTTTTATTATTATAGATTTTAGTTGTGTTCATTACCTAGTTAAGTTGATTACTGTTATTTTGGTGCGTAGGGGGAGGACGACAAATTCTTGCATGATCAGTTGCTGCCACACAAGTTTGCTGAGGCATGCAGCAGTGCCAAAGTTCCGCTTCTATTGCGTACGCAGCCCGGTTATGATCACGCATACTATTTCATCTCTACTTTCATAGATGATCACATCAGTCACCATGCTCAAGCTATTAATCTACCTACACCACCGTGAAGGTTATGCTCATTATGAATCTAGAACCTTAGAAAGCTTAAATACTCTGAAACATCTCTGTTTCCTTTGGTTTGTTTGACAGTTAGTGTTAATAAAAAGATTTGGATTTACATGATATGTGGAAGTTGTGCCTCATAATACTAGTCTAAATCCCTTAATTGGTTATTCACACGAAATGATGTTATCCGTCTTTTGCTATTTGCCTATTTGGACTCATTCTTTTAGGTCTTTGGTATGTATGAGACGCAGTAGCTTAATGAGCGTCAACAATGATCTGGTAAGTTTTTGTATATGGATTCATAGATGTTTTGGCCTTATAGTTATTGTTAAGATGAGGCCAAGATTCCCACGAAGGGCTAGTTGCTTTGGTTAGGTTGAGAAGTGGTGGCATATGCCCTTGTGTAGGGGAAGGCGTAGAGACTGGTATGTGAGGATCAAGGTGGTTGCTATCACCGGACGTCAACGTGGCTTTTGGTCAGGAGACTTATTTTGAGTTCCCTCTAAACAATATTGCACACACTATATTACTATTGATCGGCCATTAGAAAGTCCCAGTTGAGTGAATAAAATCTAGGCTTACTGGGACTCGATTAAAATAGGAAAATGGGGTATGAGTCGTATGACACTATTGACCTATAGAAGAAATTTCATGAGACAAATTGGGAACCTTACATTCAGTTACAAGTTCGTAGCAATGACGTAGAAACAATCAACACCAACTGATATAAAAAAAGCAACGCAAGTTGGAACTAACAGCATATGAGCATATCAGATATGAGCCAAGTAAAGGATGACGGGGCATTCATCAATTCGAACAACTATCACGCTTTGAACCTCAAAACTTTTGCAAAACAGTACAAATCGAATAGCAGACCATTTGATGTACTACCAGTGTGCAACCCCTACCCTTTCACATAATTTGTAGGAGCAAACAATCTCCTGGTTGAAAGGTGTAGGTCAAAATCATATAAAACACACTCCTTCAGCACACTTTCACAAAACAAATATAGACAAAATAGAAGCAAAGTGGTTAAACCAAATTCTTGAACATTATTATTATTATACTAAAGCAGTTGGTCAAACATAGCTGTACCACTAAAAGTTCACTAGCAACCGAGCACATATCATACTAATCATAGTAGACTCTAGACAAGAGAGTTCAGTCTTATGATCTATGCAATGAGGAAAGGCAGCACAATCAGCATGAAGTCCTCATAGCTGAATGTTGCATGACCAGTGTATGCTTTGTCCTTCTCCTTAAATTTCTCAGTTAATCCCTGCAAGACAGAAAATTATTAAACTTATAGAAAGTTAGAAACATATCTCTGAATGACATGTGAACATCATCTTTATTCAAGAGTACTTTATCCTAATTCGTTTTTCATTATTTAGTTAAATTACTTAATAATGAAAGCTTGTTTTTAAAGTTTTTAATACTGCACAAACTCGAACTTGGTCATGTAAAATGGTTATTGAGCTTATATAAGTTCAAGATAGAGCAAGATTTACAAGATTCTTGTAGTTTAAAACTTGGTGTGAGCTAAAAGCTAAAACTTGTTAACATTCAACCATATCATGTAATCCCACAACTTTATTACTAGCACAACCAAAGTGGTAGTATAGGAGAACACAAAAATTCAGTGAGTAATATGGGCACAAGTAAGCTCACCTTCACAGTAAGACAACACCTGCATTTCACAAAAACAAAAAGAAGCAACGATTACTAAGTGAATAAGTGGTAGCAAGAGATATAGTGTCAATCACGAAAACGGAGGGCAAATGCACAAAATTAGAACTAGACGTACTCGATGAAATTGTCATATTCAATAGCTTTCATGTGACCTCCAGTCTTATCAAACTTAGACACCAGCAAATCCAAAACAGCAGGTGACACAGAAAATCCCAGACTCCCCAATGCATCCCTCAATTCAGTCGAGTCGATCTTCCCACTCCTGTCTCTGTCAAACTTCTCAAATATTCCCTAATTCACACAAACACACAACACAATCACTCAAATATTCCCTACACTGCACTTTACAAAATAAATATTTTTAAAAAAAACAGATTATAGAAATTACCCTCCAGTTCTGAAGACTGTAAAACACCGCAGTGAATTCCTTTGGCCCTGTGCGTTCTCAGTTAAAAAATCAATATTACATATTTCAAAAGGTTTAAAAAGTCAACGAAAAAAGCAGAAGTAAGACGTGTGTAGAGTCACTCGGTCCCAGAAAAACGCGGTTTAGTTACGCGGATACGTTACACAGCCAAGTCGAAAGGGCAAAACCGATATTTTAACGAATGAATCACACTCACCGATCACTCAGACGCCGGAATCAGCCCTAAAATTACGACCAAAATCCCCCAAATTTGACGATGAATCAATTACAATTGAACTGAAATGAGAAAGAGAGAGTTACCGATCTTTCTGGTGTTGGTTTGAGTGAAGGTATACATGAGAAGATGGACAGTCCTCAAGCTGAAGCTCTGGTTGTACGACGACAGCGCCTTCTGCAGCTCCTTGTCGTCGATGAACCCGCTGCCGTCCTGATCGGCGATCTGAAAGCACGCTACAATGCTCGGGTCCGTCCCCGGCGGAAACGACGACGGAACCAGAGCCGCGAACGGGCTCCCGTAAGCCGGAGCCGGAGCCTGAGCCGGACCTGGGGCAGGGTATCCACCGCCGCTGCCTCCACCGTGAGACGGAGGGGCCGCGTAGGGAGCACCGTAGCCTGCGCCTCCGCCTCCGTGGGAGGAAGGAGGAGGAGGAGAGGCGTAGGGCGGAGCGGAAGGAGCTCCGTAGGGGGAGGAGTGCTGCGTGTGCTGCGGCGGCGGCGGTTGGTTGTTGTGTTGGCCGGGAGGAGGTGCGCCGTAGGAAGGGGAGGCGGCGTAGGGTTTTCCCGGGGGAGGAGCGCTGCCGTAGCCGTAGTTTGGCGGTGGGTGAGGGTATCCTGACATGTTTTTCTTTCTCTCTAGTTTGAGAAATTGATGTGAAATTGAGTTTTGCTGATCGCGTTGTGGTGTGACTCAGCTCGCTACATTTTATATCTACCTGGGAATCATTGTAACTACGGCCTTGCCCTTGTTCGAAGATATTATTTTCCTTTATCCAACTGAATTTGAAATTAAAATTATTAAAACGTAAATTACATATGTGACGGCAGGTGCGCCTAATAGTGGTTGCGTTGAAAAAGGCGTCTGCAGTGGTTTAAGATGATCATAGGTTAAAAAGTCAAATTTAACTTATGGTTATTTTTATCATAAATTAAATTTTAATTTTTAAGACAAAATATTTATCCTTAGCAATTTTATAAGTCAAATTTGACCTTCTATTTCTATTGGCTAAAGTCAAATAATATTTTATTCAATTTTTTTTCTTCAGATTTTTCCTTCTACCTGTCATCTTTTTTCATTTTATATCTTTTTTAAATTTGAACTAATTTTTTTTAATCTTTCACAACTACATAATTAAAAACTCGTTTCTATTTAATTTTTTTACCATTACGAAGATCTCGACAAGAGCTTTCATATAACTCTCATATCTAATATATTTAGATAAAATCATATACTTGATTAATTATTAAATTAAAAAAAGTACATAATTTATTCTTGAAAAGAGTTACGTTACTTATTAAAACGTAAACAATACAAAATGTTAAACTTAACAAAATTACAATATAACGAAATAACTAATATAAAATGCTAGACTTATTAAAAACACATTATTTTTCAATAAAAAAACCCATATTATAAGAACCATCAATAGTAATTTGGTACTTCACCGCTTTCATTACGGGGCTCCTTCATGTCCATCGCTTGTTCTGGTACCTCCGCTTCCTCCATAATCTTTACCTTTTCCAATTCTCAATTCTCATCATCTTCTATTTCATCAAATGATACTGATGGTTACTTTCATCAAGTCATGGCAGCATATGATGAAGAGCAAGAATTACTACTTCGCATGTACGCGAATAATAACCTTCTCGTGGCAGAGATTCTTGATGATGAAGATGATGATGCTCAATCAAAATACCGTGGTGCAATTCCAGGCCATGTAATGGTCAATCGACCCCGAGAAGAAGCTGCATACAATTTATGGAGGGATTATTTTGCCGAGCGCCCAATTCATGATGACAAAATATTTCGAAGACGCTTCCGAATGAGTAAAACTTTATATCATCGAATTGTGGATGCTGTCAAAGATCATGACACGTTCTTTGTACAACAACGCGATGGGGTCGAAAAGCTCGATTTGTCATCCTTTCAAAAGATCACAGCCATTTTTCGAATGCTTGCGTATAGTGTACATGCTGATGCTCTGGACGACTATTTGAAAATTAGTGAGTCTACTGCTATTAGATGTATACAAAAAATCTGTCGAGCAATTAAAGAGGTATTTGGACCACAATATCTAAGGAGACCTAACTCTGATGATACAGCAAGACTTCTTTATATAAGTGAAGAACATGGTTTTCTAGGAATGTTGGGGAGTTGAGATTGCATGCATTGGTGTTGGAAAAAATTGCCCAAAAGCTTGGGCAGCAATGTACTCGGGGCGGAAGGGATCACCAACCATTATTCTTGAGGCCGTAGCTGATTATGATTTTTGGATATGACATGCATATTTTGGGTTACTGGGATCGAACAACGACATCAATGTGCTAGAAGCATCTCACTTATTTGTAGATCTTGTGGAAGGTAAATCTCCTCCGGTTAGTTATACAATTATGGGAAAGAATTATAGTGTTGGTTATTATAGAGCCGACGGTATATATCCTAAATGGTCTACACTTGTCCAAACAACACATGATCCACAAGGTCGGAAGAAAACTTTGTTCGCCACAAGGCAAGAATCATATAGGAAGGACGTGGAGCGTGCATTTGGAGTTCTTCAATCACGTTGGGCAATTATTAAAGGACCAGCACGATTTTGGGATAAACGTATCTTACATGATATAATGACTACATGTATCATAATGCACAACACAATTATCGAGGATAAGCGAGACTTATCGGCTCCGATTAGGGAATTTAATGAAGCACCCGCCCCTACTGTTGAGATGGTGGCCGATGAAACAACAAGATTAACCAATTTCTTGATAGCCATACAAAAATTAAAGATAAGAAAAATCATTATGAACTTCGAGATGCTTTGATTGAACATATTTGGCAGCGACATAGAGGAACATAAGTTTGAAATCGTGATCGTTAAATGTTTATTTTTGTTTTCAAATAAATTTACTGTTATATTTTTTTAATTTTCGTTGGTTGTATCTTTTAATTATCATATATTGAAGGAATAAGATCTATGTATGTCCTTCTCAATATTTGTAGTTTTTAATTTATTTTTAATATTATATATATGAAGAAAGAAAGAAAAATATGCATAAAAATATAACATTACATTTATATGACAAAAGAATTAGAAATGGCTTTACCTTGAGATTTAGCTTCTGATGGGAGTGTATTTTAGAGTCAAAAGGCTATTAATTTGCCTAAGAATTTAGCTTACGGTGGAAGATTTTGATAGGCTAAAAAAGGATTCCACAGAATATTCTTGTTTGGCTGAAGTTATAATTTAGTCACTTAAATATATTATTTAAATGAGTATGAAAATTTGTGCCGTTTTCAATCCATAATAATTATAATCTTAATTTTATATTATTTATTAATTTAAAATTTTAAACTTATATATATTCTAATGAAATCTTATGAATATTATATATATAACTTAGATTACATGTGTTGTTTTTATAAAAAAATTTATTATTATTTCTAATGAAATCTTATAAAAATATATATAACATGGGAGAAAAGAATAAGAGGAGAAATATGAGAAACGGTATGAAAATAAGAGAGGTGTATTTATTGAAGAAAAAAATTACCGTTGTATTTAATTTAGTTGTTAAAAATAGTTGTTGAAAATATTACTGTTGATATTTATATTGATATTTTAATTGTATTGTACTTGTTATATTCATTGATGGTTTATTTAACAAATAATTTATTATTAATATTTTAAAATAATACCTTTCATGTATAGGAGGGAGGAATTTAGAGTAACATTATGGGGAGATGTCGCATTGTCAGTTGATTTAGAGCACATAGTAAACGTACCAGCGCCAGCGTTAGTAGTTGCGTTAATAGTTTTTACTAGATTGCAGCTCGACTACTTTGCTGGTATCATTTCCACCTGCACATTAATTACTTCCAATGAATTAATTTCATATTATTTTTTTCCTCAAAATTTTAATACCACACTATTCAAATTACATTGTAGGAAGAAGTACTAGACATACCTGTATTTTTCAATCCAAATACTCCACAGATAGAACAATACCAGACTGAGTATGTCAATTAATCAAGTCAATATATAATATATTTTCACCTTTCAAATTTCAAAAACGTCTTCTTTCGAACAATAAAATTACCATATTGCTCAATCATCAACAAATTTTAGTAACTATTTAAATTTTTCCTTTATTTTTAGGTTCACCAAAGTATACGATAGAATCGGGGTATATGTTTAATTATGTTCGACTTTTAAAATTTTATCATTTTTTCTTATAATACGACAATCTATTTTATAGATTAGGCGCTAGAACTAGGATGTATTGTACAACTCTACAAATTTCGCACTCATATTCCCCGTTCACTATGTTTATTAAATAAATAACTACTCGCTAAACTTTAGTGTTCACAATAAGAATCCTTAAATAGTCGAATTTCCATTGTTAGATGCTATTCATATTTTCCGGTCTGTAATATTAGCAACTACTTGAAACTACATTCCAATGATCTCCATTTATTCAATATAATTTTTATTTCATAATTCAAACAATGTTTATTTTCCAAATAAATTACATGTCTTCGATATCGGGATTTTTAGTTATCTGAATTTGGTGTCCCGTTTAAATAAATAAATTGCATATGACTAAGAATGTTTATCATCTATATTTGAGTTATATAAATTACCATTTATATTCCTCTTCCTTATAATTTTGATTTCATATAATTTAATTTGTTTTTCTTATTGTAAAATAGAGGACATGTACAAGAAAGTATACTCTCTCTTTTTCAAATCAACATTTATTTCATAATGAAATAAGAGGGTATACTTTTTGTTTTTTGCTAAGAATGTGATCCTATACCCATCTCTGCAACAAGTACGACGAATGAAACTCCTTGCTATTGAATGCAGTCATGGATGATGATGCACCAACTATTCCACCAAACTACTCCAACAACATCCTCTTTTTAGGCAAACAATTGCTCAAACACTTTACTCTCAATCACTCTTCCTCTATTTCTCGCCTCCACTCTCTCCTCTTCCTCTATTTCTCGTCTTCACTCTCTCTGTCTCAGTCGATCTCTTCTCCCTCTTTTCCTGTCTTTCTCACTTTCTCTATTAGATTTGGTTTAATATGCTTCTGCTTTGGCATGACTATTGGCAATGTTAAATTATCCAATGTGGTATTACTGTCAAATGCAATGTCTGAAGATGAAATTCAATCGAGAAAAGTTCATATTATTTCTCAATTTCTCTAATTTCTTTTATTGTTTCTGTCAAATTTTCTCCCCCATACTATGATAATTTCCAGCTCCACTGATGTCAAGTATTTTCTTCAAATCTCATATCTTACATCAACTGAGCTCTCCTCATTTTATAAATCTCATATTGATGAGAACACTTGCGTGATGCTTTACATTGTTGCCAATATTATGACCGAAGAACTTGAGCAAGTAAACAAGCTCAAATAAGATATTGAGCACCTCTTGACCACTGCATAAGGTAGCTACAAACTAATGTATCTCTTTTCTTCCAACTAACCCAAGGAATGAAAGGTCTCTTGGTCTTGGTCTTGATCAATTAACTAACTTTTCTTCATCTTTTTTGTTTTGTTTACAGGGGCTTTTTATGTATGTAGCGGCATACAAATTTTGTACATAGAATACAAGAAAGGAAAGTTCTTTTTCCAATTTTCAGTCCACTTCATCTCATCTTCTTTTATTGATGTAAAATATAACATCTTAGAATGTCTAATTTAGGCTTCTATTTAGCCAGAAAATTGTAGCCTTTTGGTATGATATGTCTTAATGTCCGTACTGTATGTCTATGACTACAACAATATTTATTCTGTATTGTTGTCTGTGGTACAAGTTTGCAATATATTGTTGTTGTATGTTGTTGTTCTATGTAGGCTCTGTTTCCTCCTATCTTTTACTTTTCTCATTGCAAAGTTGAGGATTTCTATTTTATTGTTAGTGTATGTATAACTAGTATAACTATTATGTGATCAATATAGCTTCAAATTACAGACTATGCCAAGAAATCTATTTCTCCAATAATCCAACAATAGTCATATTTAACTTGCCATATCAATTGGCCAATTGCAATTGCGTAAAAAAGATCAACTAGCCTATAAGAGCATTGATCTATTATATATTTTGATTGCCAGATCGCTTAAATGCAGTCTTAATCCCTTGCATTCGTACTATAAATAGATCGTTGCTTTCCATATATCCACAAGTCTCTTCAGCCCTCTTTTATCTTATCTATTGTCTGCATTTCAGTACTAATATTTGATGAAATAGTTGTTGTAACACCGCCCCAACGGAGCGAGCACCCACCTAGTCACTAACAGACAAGGATATTTGCCTTACATAACAAAGCTACATTACTATCACAAGTCAATAGGCTAGTTAGGTTACTATCACTGAACAACAAGGCTACTATTATTCAACGACAAGGACAATGTTATTGTTACTAAACAATAAGATATTATCACTAGATAACAAAACTATTATTACATAGCAACAAAATGTTTAAGGAAACTATATTCCTGATTTTCTGGTGTGTGTCTTACCCTAATTAGATTATAAGTAGAGATTTTATCAGTCCCTGATTTATCGGGATACTGATTGTAATTGATTGTAATACCTACATTTAAGGTCATCTATCAATGAATGAGAATACAGTTTCAGTCTACATCTATTGCGTATCTGTTTATCTTTTAACACGTTATCAACACGCTCTGAGTTGATAGCCAACAATCACTGCAGAGAAAAGAAAAACCCTAAAACCCTAAACACAAGCCATCACCGCTAGTCCCACCGTCAACAACCACCGGAAAAATTGCTCCTCAGCATTCCTTGCACCACATGTAAGCACTTCCTCCAAAGTTTGTCAACAAACTACAATTGTGGTCGTACTAAGCATAACACAAATCGAGATCAATTTTCTAACCCCCTCAATTTAAAAATTAGGTCGAATAATTTAATTTCTGCAACACCCTAGATCTAGGACTAGATTTAGGTTGTTTACTGCTTTGGATTATATTGTGATATAACCATGTTAAGGAAAGTGTAACAACCTGAACCAAAATGGTGTACTTAATGACTTGAATTAGCTTTATCGCAAATTAGTCGTGAGTGTTAGATTATTAAACGATCTTTTAATTAATTTAGAATTTAACTAGAATTTCTTCTTGAGAGTTCTAGAGAATATTCTTTTGAGCTCGTAGGAACTTTTATGGAGTTTTTCTGATAATCGAGCTAACTTTTACGAATATTTGAAGTTAGACAAATTTTAAAGTTTGAAGTTTGAAGCTATTATTTATATTCAGTTCAGTTTGAAGTTTTAATATTCAGCTTATTATTTTGGTGGCCAGATTCAGCTATATTTTTAGTTAGTCTTGTATCGATGCATTGGTTACTCGGCTGATCCCCGAGTGGCTTCAGGGAAGGATCAACACTTCCCCCTGGAATTCATGTCATATTTGTGTTAGGAGTCACTAGACGAGTTTAGGTAGCTAGAGGTTTGAAGACCATGTCACCGCCTCCACTAGCACATGATACTCGAGAAGGGTCAGGTGTCACCCTCGATGTATCTTTTACACTATTTTTATAGTATCTTTGACTCGCAAAATTTTATATATTTTTATCACCAGAAAGGCATATTGTAGATTTTATTTTACGTATACTTGATTAGATTTTTTTCACTCACTCTAACGGTTTTCATATTTTCTATGCCTATCCCTGGGCCTTTCGGTTTCTCGTTGCCCAGTTTGCAGTATCTATCGTGTGGTTGTACGTCATCGTCGGAGGCTTAGAGTTCAAGTCACACTTCTTTCCTAGTAGGTTCCTGGCTTAACCTACTAGTCTACTTTATATGTAAATTAGAAGTCGCTCTGAATATCATGTTCTAGTTTGCTTCCGTTTGTGTTATGTATTTAAATAAGCATAAGATTTCTTGTATCTTTATGAATTCCGTACTATTGTAGTAACTTTTGTAATTTGTTAATTTGAGAAATCCGGATGAGCATCGGTGACTCATGATTTGGGTTGTGGGATATGATTTTAGAAGTGTTGTTCAATGCAGGTTTTTAGTATCCTATAGTTTACGGGGAGGTTATGCCAAATTTTTGGTAGAATTTCCTTATATTCTTTTAAGTAGTTAGGACTGAATCTTGGTTTACTAGCTAAATCGGGGTCGGGTTCTTTTATAAAGGTACTCGAAAAGTTTGATTAGTGACGGTCTTGGCCGGGGGAGTCACGATATTAAAAAAAGAAAAGAAGGAAAATCGATATACGCGACTGATTTTGATTGTCACAGTTTCAGGGTGTGGTATGAAGCCACTGTTTATCGAGTATCAATTTTTGTGATCATACATCTTGGTTCTTATTTCCTAAACTTGATATTAGTGATTGTAGTTTCGATCGTTACTAATTATCTCTCTTGTCTCTTTTATAGATGACTACGACTACTATGCTGCCTAAGCCAGAGTTTGACATCCTTGATGTCGATGGAAAAGAGTATTATCGATTGTTCTTTGATGTAGAAAATACTTTCATTGGAAATGGATTTTTCAGCACCTTCCACCCACCAACGGAGATGAATGTCATTCAACCCACTCCAGCAGTTAAAGCTCAAGCCCTCATGTTTTTGAGGCATCATATCCATCCAGTACTCAAGATGCAGTATTTAAATATGACATATCCCAAAGATTTCTGGAACGTTCTTAAGCAACGCTTCAACAACATGCATGGTTCCACAACCAAGCTATGTTGGAACTACAATTTGAGTTGACTTTATATGGGGTTGACAAGACTGATCAAGATATGATCAAGAAGTCATTGAACACCTTCCCATCTTCCATGAGTATACTTGCTCATTAGTACCTGCTTGAGTACGAACAAGGGAGAATCAAAACTTTCAGTGATCTCATGAATATCCAAGCTAAAAAGGAGAGACATCATGAGATAATTCTCAACAATAATTCAAGGCCCGATGGGACCAAGAAAACACCTAAGAATTATAACACTGGAGGGAAGTCATTCAAGGAAAAGAAGAACAATTGTTCTGAACCTTATAACCATGGTAGGAAAGGAGGGCGCAGCAAAAGTCAAAACCATTTAGGTTCGAATTCTAGGAATAATGAAAATGCTTCACACTCTGCTCCGTCTAGATAATACACTTGTTTTAAGTGTGATTCTACTAAGCATATGCACAAACAATGTCGTGTAAGCAAGAAAATTGAAAATATCTACAAAAGACACAAGCAATACTTGGAAAAAGAGGCTAAATTTGTTGGGGGAGACCATGAGATGGAAGAAGACTATAATGTCAATCTCATTATAGGAAATGACAAAAAGGAGAATCTTGAGACTCCGGATTTTGATTCGTCTATATATTGGGCTGTTATTTCTACTATATCATCAAGTTTAGTTTATTTTTGGCTTGTTTAGTCATGATTTTGAGACTTCGTTTTTAGACATTGTGGAATAAGACATCTTTTATGTAATTGAGTTAACAAGTAATAAAATTTCTCTATTTTCGATATATGAAAGTGTTGATAATTTTATTTTACTTCTTAATGCATGAACGGTTCAAAATATACAATATTCCATGGCAATATGACACCAATAAACAAAAAATACACAGGAAAAAAATGAGGACAATCGTGTTCCTATAGGTTTCGACTCATCAAGAATTACTCTGGACCCGTCGAAACCATCACCGTGGAATGGTTTATGCACTTTTTCGACCTGTCAATTTTTTTTCTCTATTTTCTTGGACACGTCGAAGATGGTCCTCCGTCCGACTTTGAGCACTCTCAGCCCGTTGAGAGTAAGTCTCGACTTATTGAGACCATCACCTGGGATCATTTTTGGCATGTTTTTGACCCGTCTAAATTTTTCTTCCATGTTCTCTTTGACCTTTCAAAGATGGTACCTTGGACCTGTTTTCAATCAATTTCGACCCGTCGGGAACACCTCTTGACCCGTTGAAATTACAGTTTCGTAAATTATATTTCGGGTTCTCGGAGAAGAAAAGAAGTGAAAAAATTTGTCTGATGTTGTTTTTTATCAGTTTTTGGCTATTGTTATGATCAACACTTTAATTAAACTTTGCTATGTTTTAAAAAATTATGCCAACGATTAATACTTAGAAATATACTGTGAAAGTGGAAAAGAAATCTTGTGTGTAACCTCCGTAGCATGTGGAAGAAAGTGCATTATGGAGAAGTTTATAAGCATTCATAGTCATTTATATCCAATACAGTCACTAACACTACTGTGTGTGACTCAGACTCATATAAGCTTTAGCATTATCGACTGGGTCATCCAGGTCAAGATATGATGATTAAAAATTTAAAAATTCTCATAGTCATCCATTCTTTAGAGCAAAGAAGCATGTAGGAATACCCAAAACCATCGGTTTAGATGGAGGGGCTGAGATTACTCCTCTTAGTCCAGGCTCAGTCTCCAAGATGGGTGCAGCAGAATCCCGACGATATATTGGAGGCACCGTGTGTTATCCCACCGGATGCCTTTATGGAAATAACCAATGCACATTGTTTGTTTTGCAAAGTTTGTTCATTAGCAAAGTTACAGGCACAACTATATTATGTTGTTGACAACACTGAGAATATACCATTCATACAACGAATCCAAGGATATATTTGTAGACCTACCAAACCTGAATGCGGACCATTTAAATGTTTTATGGCTTTGGTAAATGCATGAATGTGTTGGTTACACATTACTTTGCTAGCCACAAGGAATACTGCATTTGAAAATCTCTTAGCTCAGATCATTATGCTCTGGGCTCACCATCCAATCAAGTCTATTAGATTGGATAATATAAGAGTGTTTACATCACATTTTTTTATGGTTATTGCATGTTTGTTAGGATTGATGTTGACATCCTGTTCTCCATGTTCATGTCTCGAATGGTTTTACAGAAGCACATATCAAGCGAGTATAACTTGTGGCTCTACGTGGGGTTATGCAAGTTTGAATGTAGTTAAGCTTATTCGTTTTCAGACCCGTAGCACGTCAACCATTCAGTGTGTACCAGTTGATAACTAGATATGAGATTGAGTTTTCACATCTACGCATATTTGGTTGAGCGGTATATGTGCATATTACGTTTCCACTGCGTACAAAGATGGGTCTTCAGAGACTATTATGAAGCTCCAACGATTATCTGCTATTTAGAACCTTAGACAAGAGATCTCTTTACTACTAGATTTGCAGATTATCACTTTGATGAGACATACTTCCCACCGTTAAAGGGAGATTTGAATGGTTTTATTCCGGTTTAACGTCAGGAATTGACGTGGACTATCCCCATTATGTCTTATCATAATTCACACACATCTCAGAGTGAGATTGAAGTGAAACGTATTCTCGATCTTAAAAAAAAAAATATTTGATGCCTGACTTCTTTACTGATATTGCAAAATTGACGAGATCAAATATACCTGTTATAAACATTCCTGCAAGGTTGAAAGTCCCTGAAATTAGGCAAGTTAATGCAACACCCAGGCAAAGTAGTGTTTCTCCTGCCCAGAGTGGAGGTGTAGCATCGGTCAAAATACACGGATGAACTACCACTACTACATTTTTAACTATTGCCGGCGATTTAAAATCGCCGGCAATAGTTTTTTAATCATTGCCGGCGATTTTTCCCCCAAAAATCGCCGGCAATACTTCTTCTTTTTTTAATCATTGCCGGCGATTTTTCCGGCAAATCGCCGGCAATAGTCCGCCAGTAATAAAAAAAAACTATTGCCGGCGACTTCCATGCAAGTCGCCGGCAATAATAATAATAATAAAAAAACTATTGCCGACGACTTGCATGGAAGTCGCCGGCAATGATTATTATTTTTTTTATTACCGGCGGCCTATTGCCGGCGATTTGCCGAAAAAATCGCCGGCAATGATTAAAAAAAAAAAGTATTGCCGGCGATTGTTGAGGGAAAAATCGCCGGCAATGATTAAAAAACTATTGCCGACGATTTAAAATCGCCGGCAATAGTTAAAAATGTAGTAGTGTACTGGTGAAAAGGTAAGTCATCAAGGCACAAAGTGATTCATTCATCATCAACACGTGAAATTATTTCTAACTACAATTATGTCAAAAAGTCGACAATGACAAACATTAGGGGACGCTCCAGAGTCAATGACGATGTCAGAAAACAAAGAAATCTCACAAAGTGAAAAATAGGCATGGCTTAGTTCGGATTTGTGTATAAAATAATAGGACCCGAACTCGAACCCAAATTGTACAACACGGATTAGGATTGAATAACTTTTTAAGGAAACCCGAACTCAACCCAACCTGAATTATTCGGGTTCAAATTTTCCGGGTTTTCAAATTCTAAAAAAATTATAGAGCGAGAAAAAATGAAGATACACAATCTCAAAGTACATATTTTATAATGCATATTACATAATCTCACCATATTAGAAAGATAAATCCATTAGACATTTATAACCTATTACAACACTTCAAGTGCGCACAATATAAAAATAAGAGTTAGAGAATATTAGTAGACACAAAGTACACGATTTTAAAATGGAGAACCTCAATTAGCAATTTAATGAAAATTAAGTCAGTATACAATTGAGTCTATTAAAATTAGGGTTGCATTATATGTGACGACCCAGAACAGAATCAGTATGAGAATCAGCTTAATCTACGAGTTTACACGTAGTTGCAGATTGCCGACAGCTGTTTGAATCGCCAGATTTGATAACGACTAAATTATTGGCCGAGAATTGGAGCTGGGTCTCTTCTCGAGAGTCGTTGTACGTGTGATTTCGAGTTCGTGGGCGGTTCCGGATCGTTATTTGGACGACCGAGGAATATACTATGAATATTTGAAGTTTTGACGTAATTGAGTTTAAGTGGTAGATTCCTTAACGACTAAATTACCGGACGAGAATTTGGTTTCGGATTCTTCATGGAAGTTGTTGAAAATTTAATTTCGTGCTCGTGGGAACTTTCGAAGCATTATTCCGAGTTACGAAGATTAAGTTGTGAATATTTCCGATTGTTGATTATTTAGTGGGTTTAAATATGTGTTGGTTTGAACAGTTGACTTTTTATCGGTTTGGTTGATGTTTTTGACTTCGGGTGATAATTGAAGAATACGTTGAGTCGAGTTTGTTACCGCGAGAATTATTAGAATCGGAATTACGACGAGGAAGTTACGTGTGTTTGAAATTTGTCGAAAAGATAATTACGAAGTTTCCATTTTGGGAAAGCTATAAATAGTGGAGTTGTTATTTCGGGTAAGTCAACTTGTGGCATTTATGAGGTTGACCGAGTTGACCGAGTCAACTCGGTGGTGAAGGAGAGGTGCGACGTGCTCGGCGGTCCACGGCGGTGGTTGGCCGTCCGGCCACCTCCGGGCTCGGCCCGTGGCTCATTCCACTCGCCATGATGCCCTCTATCTCATGCCGGCCACCATCGACGGCGTAGGTCGCCGGAAGGAAGGAGTTTTTCCGGTCAAAATTGGAGGAAAATTTATGAATTCGGGTTGCTTCATTTCGGCCGAATTGAGCTGTAAAAAGGACTGGGTTTTGTAGCTCTCCTCACCATGATTCTAACCATGTAAGTATGGAGTTCTAATTCGATTTGTGCTTGGAGAATTTTGGATTTGAAATTTTGGGAACAATTCGGTTTATCATGAAATTGGACTAGTTAGAGTGTGAATTGGCCTTTGTTGTAGTTGTGAAAGTTGCTCAGTGGGTGATTTTGCATGGAATGGTGGTTGCTCCGCTGGGAAAATTTCAGTTTGGTGGCGGCGGTCAACGGTCAAACTTTGACTTTTTGGGGTTTTCGACAAGTTGCATGTCATTTCACTCGAAATCGCTCCCCGATCGTAGTGGGGAGGTTCGTTTTTCGAATTGAGCGTCCGAAAGTACAGCGAGGTATTGAGGTGTGATTTTCGGATTTTCGACAGTTTGTTGTAATCGGATTATGTGTTTCCGAGAACGGTGGTTTCTCGTGATTTGATTTGAATTGTCGAGTTATGACCTTGAGATATGAACTTTGTGATTATTCATGGGTTCGTGATCGTTCGTTTGGACTTTCCACCGGATCACGGGTTAACGCGAATTGCGTTACGCTAGCTTGTGAGTGGACAAGTTTATATTTTCACAGTTGATTTGCGAGTTCGTGGATTTTATGATTTTCGTGTTTACTTTATACGATGATTGAGATATATGTTATTTTCGGAGGTGTTATTATATGTTTATTGGTGATGGCATTTATTGCATCGATGTACCAGAGTTGAGAGATTGCTCTGGACCAGAGTTGAGAGATTCCTCTGGACCAGAGTTGAGAGATTCCTCTGGGCAGGGTTGAGAGATTCCCCTGTATGCCGCCGGGGTTAAGAGATTCCCCAGGCCTATCACCGTCGGGTTGAGCGATTCACCTGACGTCGGGTTGAGCGATTCACCTTACGTCGGGTTGAGCGATTCACCTGACGTCGGGCTTGAGAGATTCGTGCGACAACTTCCATATATATATGTTTTCCAAACTCGCATTGTTTTACATTGATTATGTATATGAACTGGTGAAAGACATACGTTTATTTTCGTCCACTCACTCTAACGTTTTTATTTGCCTTTCCCCTGGGGTTTTCGGTTTCCGTGCCCAGTTTACAGTTCGGATTCTGGTGTCGAACGTCGTGGTCGGAGGCATAGTGCTCGAGCTACCTTGTTTCTTCCAGTAGGTTTATTGTTCTACCTACTGTGGTATACTTATATGATTATACGTTAGAGGTCGCTCTGAGTATTCTGTTGTATATATTATACGATATTACTCCGGATTTCAGTAAAGTACAGATATATTTACTACTTTACATTATTGTTGATATATTGAGAAATCCGGATGGGATTGGTGCCCACGGTTTGATTTTTGTGGCATAGGATGAAGTGTATTTTCCGCGTGCAGGTAATGGTAATTCTACGTTAGTAGCAAAACTCTGCCAGAATTTCTACGGTTTTTGTTGGTTCGTGTTTTCGAAGGGGTTTGATTCCGGTTTAGGCAACTAAACCGGGGTTGGGTCCTTTCAGCTTGGTATCAGAGCATTAGGTTATAGGTTCTGTAGACTTCTGTAGTCGTGTTTACTAAGGATATTTGAGAATGTACAGCATGTTTGCCTGAGTCAGATTCTTGAATTTGGTGGGCTGATATTGTGTGAGTTCCGGTTGTGACTCCATGGCCTACATTCAGGGTGTGGTTTATACGGTAATGGTTTTATCAGGCTACCCAGCATTCGAATGAGGAGTGTTAATCCATCTGAGGCAGAGATGTATTGTCCACATGTTTGTTTCCGTTTGCACGTGTTATGTGGCTTCAGAGGAAGCAGTGTACGAGGTTCAAGATGAGTTTGAACCTGAGCATCAGAGGGATCTTGATTGTTATGCCTCGAGACAACCGTGAGGAGCTTAGTGTGCTGCACTCATCGACGAGGCTATTGAGAAGAAAAGGTGTATGCGGTTTTCGATGTGATGGTTTGAGGAAAGTGGACTTAGACGAGATTTTGATGAGGTTGAGTTCCGACACTTCTGGATCAGTGACTTCATCAAGCTGTGGCCTTTTCGATTATGTTGAGGATTATCAGATCAGGCAGAGGATCCATTTGGTGATGGCGGAGATCACAGAGTAGCGGACTTGCTCCTATGGCATGAGTTTGGATGATCGTTGGTGATCCTTCCTCACAGCAGGCGTCGCTGTGACTTGTGTTCGAGGAACACTCTCAGTTGCTATTGTGGTAGCCAGGAGGGTCACGTTACGAGGGAGCGCCCTCAGCCAGCTGTGTTTGCGGTTTGACAGCTCAGAGTTCACGAGGAGATCCTCATGTTGTTCCTGAAGTTTGTCCAATGTACCATTTTGATGAGTTATTCAGCAAGTCGCAATTGATGTGGGCGGCTAGTTGGGCATGTTGGAGTTCGTGCCACGACCTTGTTTGAGGACAGACTTTTCTCCGAGGTTACTGTTGTTTGATATCCTTGGCTATTGTACCTGCATTCTCCACTTCCGAGGTTTTGGAGAGTGTTGCATCCAACCGGAGGTTGCGAGATCCTTGTTGGAGGATATGGCTTAGCCCCGGATCTATTATAGCTGGACATTGTGGTTTTGGTGTGATTGTGAGTATGGACTTACTGACGACGCATTTGGTTGTGTTCGAGTGCCTCGAGAAGGAGGTTGTGTTTCGACGACCAGATTTCCCCAAGATACTGTTTCGCGGAGATGGTCGAGCGGATGATAGAGACGGGTTGTGTTGTTTGCTTAGCTCATGTTGTGGATACTACGGTTGCTGTGTCCGACATTGGTGACATTGAGGTGGTTCCCGAGTTTCCAAGTGTGTTCCGGAGGAGTTACCAGGGGTTCCTCCAGTTCGGGAGACAGACTACACCATTGAGTTTGTACTGGGCGCTGGACTCATTTTATCGGCATCTTGTCGTTTGGAGCCAGCGGAGCTGATGGAGCTATAGTTTCGACTCCAGGAGTTGCTGGAGGAGGTTTCAGGAGATTTCATGCGACCCCGCGTATTTGTGTGGTATGCTCTTGCATTGTTTGTACGGATGATGGATGGTTCAACGTGGTGGTGCGTTGACTACCGAAAACCTGATTCGCTTCAGAGGAGAGCGAGTATCCTTCGCTTCGGATTGACGATTGGTTTGATCAGTTCGCGAGAGCTTCAGACTTTTCGAAGATTGATTTCGGGTCGGATATCATCAGTTGAGATCAATGAGTCAGATGTGGTTTGGACAGTTTTCGGATCTCGGTGCGGGCATCATGAGTTCTTGGTCACGCTGTTTGGTTGATCAATACCCCGTAGATCGTGAGGACTTGATGGACCAGATGTTCAGACGGTTTCTGGACGAGTTTGCGGTCATGCTCGTTGGCAACGTCCTGATGTGCTCCGGGAGTGTGGGCCAGTACTTGAAGCAATTGCGAGCGGTTTTGCGGCCCTTACGAGATGATCAGTTGTTGGTAAAGCTGTGACGACCCGAACCAGAATCAGATGTGTGTTTGGTATGATTCTCGAGATTTGGTTTTAGTCGCAGTTTTGCGATATTATGTGGTTTGCCGATTCGATTCGCGACTTTGTTTTTGGTCAAGAATTTGAGTTGGGTGTCTTCACGGAAGTTGTAGAGTACGTGATTTCGAGTTCGTGGGCGGTTTCGGAAGATTTTTCCGATAATCGAGGAATATTTTATGATTATTTGAAGTTTCAGGTTCCGACGAGTTTATCCGATTGTTTCGAGTTTATCCGAATTGTGATGGTTATCCATTTCGAATCGTCGTTTGACCCGAGGGACGAGTATAAATATCGAAAAGTCGAAAAATAGTCGTGAATTGTCGGAAACTTCATTGTGAACTTTGACCAAGCTTTGACTTTTGGTTGACTTTCCTATTTTGGAAAGTGGAAGAGCTGCCGAGAAGGGGAGGTTTCCCGAACGGGAAAGTGAATTCCGGCGACCGGATTACGGCAACGATTCACCTCGGGACAGGTATGGTTAGGTTCCTCCTTTGATTTCGAGCTTGATGGTATGTTGTTTGAGTGGATTTGATGTCGTTTGGGTGTAACCCGAAGTGGTTGATGTCGCCGGATTTCGCCGGAGACGGGAGGTGGTGCTCCGGCGAGATTTGAGGGGGGATTTGTTGGGGCTTTTGCTCCCTACACCTTGGGGAGGCTCTCGGGGTGGTTAGTTTTGGAAGGGAGAAGGTTTTGGGTCGAACCCGAGTTAGGATCCGATTTGAATGTTCGATCGGGTTTCATGATGTTGAGGTGGTTCCGGGCTGAATTGGCCTTCGGGGTAGAAGGGAAACATGTTCGCCTTGATGAGACCTAGAGGACTGGAGAGTTTGGCCGTGGGATTCCTCCGTTGACGGCGCGCCGCCGCCGGCGGCGGCGGTCAACGGCGGTCAACGGTGGAGGAAAAGTCAACTTTTCAGATTTTGATGTAATTAGTGTCATTTTTCTCGTAATCGCGCCCTGGTTATCGTACGGAGGTTTTCGGGTTGATTTGGTTAGCCGATTTTCAGTCGAGATTTCGAGTTGGGATTTCGGGATTTCCGTAATTCATTTTGCACTGCATTTTGTATTTCCGGGAACGGTTGGTTTCCGTGCATCGGTACAGTGTTGTGGATCACGATATTGATCAGTTGTGTGTATATATGTTCAGGGGATCGAGATTGAGATTCGGATCGTGATCGTGCTTCGGGCGAGGGTACTTCCGCCGGACCACGTGTTTAGCGCGAGATCGCGCTAGCTGATCTGTGAGTGGACATTTCTTTTCACGGAAACGATTGCGAGTCTTTTATATGATATATGAACTTGAGCAGGCGTATGAGTTTTCGGATTAAATGAGCATGTGTTTTACGATTATACGATTATATTTTTACGGATATACGTATACGAGTATACATACATAAATATGCTGTTTCATGCATTTGCACCGAAATGTTTATGATTTGGTTTACACAGAGTACAGTCTTGGTTATGTTGTTGTTGTATCGATACACCTTGCCTCGTCGGCTGATCCCCGACGGAGGGCCGCCTGGAGGGGCGATTCCCCAACCAGACCGGTGAGGGGCGTATTCCCCGGAACCGAGGCCATTTCTGGCTTAGAATCACGTGGAAGTCAGAGAGACTCCGTGGTTCAGACTGTACTAGCACGGAGGAGTCCATGAGTGACCCCGTGAGATTTTACTTGCATGCTCTGTACACTGGAGGAGTGTGAGTTTTACCTCGTGTACCATGTTATGTTTTTATTTACCTGGACTCGCATATGTTTTTATAACATATATACTCGGTGAAAGACATTTATTTTCGTCCACTCACTCTAACGTGTTTATTGTCTTTCCCCTGGGCTTTTCGGTTTCCGTGCCCAGTTTGCGGTTCAGGTTTGGTGTTTCACGTCGCGGTTTGGAGGCTAGTGATCAGAGTCACCTGTGTTTTCCAGTAGGTTTCAGTTTCACCTACTGATGTACATGTTGTATATATTTTATATTAGAGGTCGCTCTGATACGTTCTGATACTTGTTTATACGGATTTTCTCGGATATACATATATATGGTACAGTATGTTTACTGTTTGTTGATTATATTGATGTTGAGAAATCCGGATGGGATTGGTGCCCACGGTTTGCTTTTTGTGGCATAGGATGAAGTGTATTTTCCGCGTGCAGGTTAAGGTAATTCCACGCTAGTAACGAAACTCTGCCCAAATTTCGGAAAATTTTTGTTGGTTCGTATTTTCGAAGGGGTTCGATTCCGGTTTAGGGAGCTAAATCGGGGTTGGGTCCTTTCAACTTGGTATCAGAGCATTAGGTTGTCAGATTCTGTAGACTCTTGTAGTTGTGACGCTTAGGGTATTTGAGTTGATACAGCATGGCTGGAGTGATGACCCGACTGGCCAGCGGTACTCATCAATACTTCGGGTGTTGTGTGTCCTCAAATATCTGCGGTTTCATGATTACGTTCTTTCTGCTTGTGCCTAATGCTTGTCTTGTATCAGTAGGATGCCTCCTCGACGTGGTCCCCGTGTCGATCGGGATGATGATCCTGATGAGGATCGCCGAACGCGCGACTTGCTTATGCGAGTGCTGCGTTTGGAGGAGCGTTTTGACCCTGTGGTCAAGGCTCGTACTGCGGGTGCTACTGTGTTTTCGGGTTCAGTTGATCCAGAGATATGCGAGGCATGGTTGGTTCAGATTGAGCGTGTTTGTGAGCGTCTGCAGTTTACACCTGAGCAGATGTCAGTAGCCGCAGTTGGTTTACTTGAGGGTGATGCATACTTTTGGTGGGTCAGTACTGACAGAGTTCCTGTGGATACTCCGTGGACATTGTTTCGTGATCTGTTTATGCGGAGGTACTTCAATCAGGCTACCCAGCAGCGCAAGTACGAGGAGTTTACGAACTTGAGGCAGGGCAGTTTGTCTGTACTTGAGTATCGGGATCGATTTACCCGTTTGTCTCGTTTTGCGCGGGATATGGTGGCTACTGAGGAAGCCAAGTGTCGTAGATTTGAGCTGGGGTTGAATCTGAGCATCAAGGCGACGCTGACTACGATGCCCCGGAACAACTTCGATGAGTTTGTTAGTGCTGCACTCCGAGGTGAGGATATAGAGCGGGAGAGACAGCAGAGGTACCAGCCCAGACGGTTTGAGGAGGGTGGACCGAGTCAGGGGCCTTCGAAGAGGCAGAGTTCTGATACTTCCGGTTCAGCTTCATCCTCAGGCGGGGGATCGTATCGACCACCAGCTAGTGTACCTAGACGGAGGCCGGGATGGAGGAGAGACAGACCACAGCGACCGCAGGCTAGTGCAGGTTCTAGCGGTTCTAGTTATCCTCGGCGTACTGGTGGCACATTTGCTGTACCAAGGGAGTACCCGTTGTGTAGTCTCTGCAGTCGACATCATGTGGGTCCCTGTCAGCGAGGTCCTGTTACTTGTTTCCGCTGTGGTCAGGTGGGTCACTATGCGAGGGAGTGTCCCCAGTTGTATGGTGGTGAAGGACAGGCAGCCCAGAGTTCAGGAGGTGAACGAGGTACCACTTCGGGAGCGCGACCAGCACAGTCTGCAGGCCAGGGCAGGCAGCAGGGTCAGGCTCAGCGAGGACGACCGGCCGGACAGGCGAGGGTTCATGCTATGACTCTACGTGAGGGCAGAGCATCACCGGAGGTCGTTATCGGTACGTTACATGTTTTTGGTATTCCTGTAGTTGCATTGCTAGATCCAGGTGCCACACATTCATTCATATCATTTAGACTGTCATCATTGGCTACGGTACCTGCATCTCCACTTCCGGGGTTGTGGAGAGTGTTGTATCCGTCAGGAGAGGTTGTGAGCATCGGTTGGGTTTACCGAGATTGTGAGGTGTTTATTGATGGCCATGGTTTAGCCGCTGATCTGTTGTTGCTTGATATTGTGGATTTCGATCTGATATTGGGCATGGACTTTTTGGAGTCGCACTGGGCTATGTTTGATTGCCACAGGAAGAAGGTCGCGTTTCGACGACCAGGGTTACCCGAGATACTGTTTCGCGGCGAGAAGAACACTTCCCTACCGTGTTTGATTTCCGCGATGAGGGCGGATCGGCTGATGAAGAAGGGTTGTGTTGCTTACTTAGCCCATGTTGTGGATACTACAGCTGTAGTGCCAGACCTTGGTAGTATCGAGGTTGTATCGGAGTTTCCGGATGTATTTCCAGCAGAGTTACCTGGTATACCCCCTGTGCGGGAGATTGACTTTACTATTGAGTTGTTACCAGGTACTGGACCGATATCCCAGACACCATACCGGATGGCGCCTGCAGAGTTGAGGGAGTTACAGATTCAGCTTCAGGAGTTGTTAGAGAAGGGATTCATTCGACCGAGTGTTTCTCCGTGGGGTGCTCCAGTGTTGTTTGTGCGGAAGAAGGATGGGTCCATGCGTTTGTGCATCGACTATCGGAAGCTGAATCAGATTACAGTGAGGAACAAGTATCCATTGCCTCGGATTGATGATTTGTTCGATCAGCTGAAGGGAGCGGCAGTCTTTTCGAAGATTGATCTTCGATCCGGATATCATCAGTTGAGGATCCGGGATTCAGATGTTGCCAGGACAGCGTTCAGGACGCGGTATGGGCACTATGAGTTTTTGGTTATGCCGTTTGGGTTGACCAACGCCCCCGCAGCTTTCATGGACTTGATGAATCGGGTGTTTCGACGGTTTCTGGACAAATTCGTGATTGTATTCATTGATGATATTTTGATATACTCGAGGAGTGTGGGCCAGCACAGGAAGCACTTGCGAGCGGTGTTGCAGACTTTGCGGGACCATCAGCTGTTCGCGAAGTTTAGCAAGTGTGAGTTCTGGTTGGATAGTGTGAAGTTTCTGGGCCATGTGATTTCGGCCGAGGGAGTTAGTGTTGATCCTGACAAGATTGAGGCCGTGCTGAATTGGAGTCGACCCACTACTGTGCCGGAGATCCGGAGTTTCTTGGGTTTAGCGGGCTACTACAGACGATTTGTGCAGGATTTCTCCCGGATAGCTACACCACTGACCAGATTGACGAAGAAGGGCGTCAAGTTTGAGTGGTCTGATGCGTGCGAGGAGAGTTACTTGCTCCTGAAGGAGAGATTGACTACCGCACCGGTTCTGACATTGCCAGACGACAGTGGTGAGTATGTTGTGTACAGCGATGCGTCGAAGTTGGGCCTTGGCTGTGTGTTGATGCAGCATGGTAGAGTCGTGGCATATGGTTCCAGACAGCTGAAACCGCACGAGGTCAACTATCCGACGCATGATTTGGAGTTAGCCGCTATTGTGTTAGCGTTGAAGAGTTGGAGACATTACCTGTATGGTGCTCAGTGTAAGATTTTCACTGACCACAAGAGTCTCACCTACTTGCGGACACAGCCGGATCTAAACATGAGGCAGCGTCGATGGATGGAGTTGATCAACGATTACGATTGCACTTTCGAGTACCATCCGGGAAAGGCCAATGTTGTGGCAGATGCACTTAGCCGGAAATCGGGAGCCTCATTGTTTCATATGTGTGTGGCCAGAGTATCGATGTTAGCCGAGTTACGGGCTACGGGTGCTGTGTTTGGTTATGATGATGATGGAGCCTTGTTGGCTAGTTTTCAGGTTCGACCTGTGTTGGTTGATCAGGTACGTGAAGCACAGGATTCAGATCCTTACTTGTTGAGCAAGAAGACCATGATTCAGAATGGTGTGCCTACAGAGTTCCGATTGAGCGACAACGGTACGTTGTTATTCAGAGGCAGATTATGTGTACCCAGGGACGAGGACTTGAAGAAGGAGATTCTGGACGAGGCCCACAGTTCAGCGTATGCGATGCATCCCGGAGGTACGAAGATGTTTCGTACACTTCGAGTGTACTATTGGTGGCGCAACATGAAGCGGGAAATTGCCACGTACGTGAGTCGGTGTTTGATTTGTCAGCAGGTGAAGGCGGAGAGGCAGAAACCTGCAGGGAAACTACAGCCACTTGAGATTCCAGTTTGGAAGTGGGAGCATATCACGATGGATTTCGTCTATCAGTTGCCACGTACTTCGGCGGGCAACACTGGCATTTGGGTTATCGTTGATCGATTGACGAAATCCGCACATTTTCTTGCACTTCCAGGGAAGGTTTCAGTGGGCAGATTAGCCAAGTTGTACTTATCAGAGATTGTTCGCTTGCACGGTGTGCCTGTATCCATTGTTTCTGACCGTGATAGTCAGTTCACTTCTGAGTTTTGGCAGGCGTTGCAGCGAGCGTTGGGCACGAGGTTGCGATTTAGTACAGCTTTTCATCCTCAGACTGACGGGCAGTCCGAGCGGACCATTCAGACTCTTGAGGATATGCTAAGATCATGTGTGTTGCAGTTTCGTGGAAACTGGGATCAGCAGTTACACTTGATTGAGTTCGCCTACAACAACAGCTATCAGGCCAGTATTGAGATGGCACCGTACGAGGCTCTGTACGGAAAGCAGTGTCGCACTCCATTATGTTGGAGTGAGGTGGGCGAGCGTTGGCTTATTGGTCCGGATTTGGTGAAAACTACGATGGAGGACATTCAGATTATTCGAGATCGACTGAAGATTGCCCAGGATCGGCAGAAGAGTTACGCGGATGTGAGGAGGAAGAGTTTAGAGTTCGAGGTTGGTGATTGGGTCTTCCTGAAACTATCTCCGTGGCGGGGAGTTGTGCGTTTCGGGAAGCGGGGCAAGCTTCGACCGCGGTATATTGGTCCGTATGAGATTACGGAGAGGGTTGGAGCTGTTGCTTACAGACTTGAGTTACCGACAGAGATGGCTCGTGTGCATGATGTCTTCCATGTTTCGATGTTGCGGAAGTACATCTCAGATCCTTCACATGTGATAGCCCCACAGCAGTTGCCGATTAGAGAGGACTTATCGTATGTTGAGGAGCCAGTACAGATTCTCGATCGACGTGAGCAAGAGCTGAGGCACCGTGTGATTCCGCTGGTGAAGGTCTTGTGGCAGAACCACTCAGTTGAGGAGGCCACCTGGGAGACCGAGCAGCGTATGCGGGAGCAGTATCCTCATCTGTTCACATGACAGGTACGTAAATTTCGAGGTCGAAATTTCTTTAAGGGGGGTAGATTTGTGACGACCCGAACCAGAATCAGATGTGTGTTTGGTATGATTCTCGAGATTTGGTTTTAGTCGCAGTTTTGCGATATTATGTGGTTTGCCGATTCGATTCGCGACTTTGTTTTTGGTCAAGAATTTGAGTTGGGTGTCTTCACGGAAGTTGTAGAGTACGTGATTTCGAGTTCGTGGGCGGTTTCGGAAGATTTTTCCGATAATCGAGGAATATTTTATGATTATTTGAAGTTTCAGGTTCCGACGAGTTTATCCGATTGTTTCGAGTTTATCCGAATTGTGATGGTTATCCATTTCGAATCGTCGTTTGACCCGAGGGACGAGTATAAATATCGAAAAGTCGAAAAATAGTCGTGAATTGTCGGAAACTTCATTGTGAACTTTGACCAAGCTTTGACTTTTGGTTGACTTTCCTATTTTGGAAAGTGGAAGAGCTGCCGAGAAGGGGAGGTTTCCCGAACGGGAAAGTGAATTCCGGCGACCGGATTACGGCAACGATTCACCTCGGGACAGGTATGGTTAGGTTCCTCCTTTGATTTCGAGCTTGATGGTATGTTGTTTGAGTGGATTTGATGTCGTTTGGGTGTAACCCGAAGTGGTTGATGTCGCCGGATTTCGCCGGAGACGGGAGGTGGTGCTCCGGCGAGATTTGAGGGGGGATTTGTTGGGGCTTTTGCTCCCTACACCTTGGGGAGGCTCTCGGGGTGGTTAGTTTTGGAAGGGAGAAGGTTTTGGGTCGAACCCGAGTTAGGATCCGATTTGAATGTTCGATCGGGTTTCATGATGTTGAGGTGGTTCCGGGCTGAATTGGCCTTCGGGGTAGAAGGGAAACATGTTCGCCTTGATGAGACCTAGAGGACTGGAGAGTTTGGCCGTGGGATTCCTCCGTTGACGGCGCGCCGCCGCCGGCGGCGGCGGTCAACGGCGGTCAACGGTGGAGGAAAAGTCAACTTTTCAGATTTTGATGTAATTAGTGTCATTTTTCTCGTAATCGCGCCCTGGTTATCGTACGGAGGTTTTCGGGTTGATTTGGTTAGCCGATTTTCAGTCGAGATTTCGAGTTGGGATTTCGGGATTTCCGTAATTCATTTTGCACTGCATTTTGTATTTCCGGGAACGGTTGGTTTCCGTGCATCGGTACAGTGTTGTGGATCACGATATTGATCAGTTGTGTGTATATATGTTCAGGGGATCGAGATTGAGATTCGGATCGTGATCGTGCTTCGGGCGAGGGTACTTCCGCCGGACCACGTGTTTAGCGCGAGATCGCGCTAGCTGATCTGTGAGTGGACATTTCTTTTCACGGAAACGATTGCGAGTCTTTTATATGATATATGAACTTGAGCAGGCGTATGAGTTTTCGGATTAAATGAGCATGTGTTTTACGATTATACGATTATATTTTTACGGATATACGTATACGAGTATACATACATAAATATGCTGTTTCATGCATTTGCACCGAAATGTTTATGATTTGGTTTACACAGAGTACAGTCTTGGTTATGTTGTTGTTGTATCGATACACCTTGCCTCGTCGGCTGATCCCCGACGGAGGGCCGCCTGGAGGGGCGATTCCCCAACCAGACCGGTGAGGGGCGTATTCCCCGGAACCGAGGCCATTTCTGGCTTAGAATCACGTGGAAGTCAGAGAGACTCCGTGGTTCAGACTGTACTAGCACGGAGGAGTCCATGAGTGACCCCGTGAGATTTTACTTGCATGCTCTGTACACTGGAGGAGTGTGAGTTTTACCTCGTGTACCATGTTATGTTTTTATTTACCTGGACTCGCATATGTTTTTATAACATATATACTCGGTGAAAGACATTTATTTTCGTCCACTCACTCTAACGTGTTTATTGTCTTTCCCCTGGGCTTTTCGGTTTCCGTGCCCAGTTTGCGGTTCAGGTTTGGTGTTTCACGTCGCGGTTTGGAGGCTAGTGATCAGAGTCACCTGTGTTTTCCAGTAGGTTTCAGTTTCACCTACTGATGTACATGTTGTATATATTTTATATTAGAGGTCGCTCTGATACGTTCTGATACTTGTTTATACGGATTTTCTCGGATATACATATATATGGTACAGTATGTTTACTGTTTGTTGATTATATTGATGTTGAGAAATCCGGATGGGATTGGTGCCCACGGTTTGCTTTTTGTGGCATAGGATGAAGTGTATTTTCCGCGTGCAGGTTAAGGTAATTCCACGCTAGTAACGAAACTCTGCCCAAATTTCGGAAAATTTTTGTTGGTTCGTATTTTCGAAGGGGTTCGATTCCGGTTTAGGGAGCTAAATCGGGGTTGGGTCCTTTCAAAAGCTCAACAAGTATGAGTTATGGTTGATTAGCGTGAAGATTTTGGGCTGTGTGATGTTAACCGAAGGAGTTGACGTGGATCCTGACCAGATTGAAGCCGTGTTGATTTGGGGATTGTTCTACCATTATACCAGAGATCAGGGGTCTCTTGGGTTTTGCAGGCTATGATCGACGACTTGTGCAGGATTTTCCCGAATTGCCACTTCACTGTCCGGATTGACGAAGAAGGCGTCAAGTTCGAGTGGTTTGATGCACGCGAGGATAGTTACTTACTCCTGCAGGATGGTTGATCGTTGCTTCGGTTTTGACCTTACCTGATGATCGCGACGAGTTCGTGGGTTATGGCGATGCATCGAGATTTGGATTTGGTTATGTGTTGATGCTGTGTAGTAGAGCGGTGGCTCATGGTTTCAGGCAGTAGAAACCTTATGTAGTTGCATATCCTGTGTATGATTTGGGTGTAGCTGTCTTTGTGTTAGCATCAGAGAGTTTGAGACATTACTGTTACGGCGTGCAGCACAGTGTAGGATGTACACTGATCGCTTGAGTTTCATCCACTTGCATTTTTGGCCAAATTTGGGCTTGAGGCAGTGTAGATGGATGGGGTCGACTAAGGACTATGGCTGCACATTTGAGTTTGTTCGAGAAAGACTAGTGGTTGCACTTTTACTATCCATCTGGGATGTTGTTGCTGATGCATTCAGTCGGAAGTCAGGAACTTTAGTGTTTCATGTGTGTGTGTGACTCGAGTTTCCGTGTTAGCCGAGTTGGGAGCTTCGGGAGCTGAGTTTGAGTGTGATGATGTTGAAGCTCACTGTTTTGCGTGCATTTGGCGCTAGTGGTGCGGAGATGTCTCTGATATTCCGAGTTTACTACTCGTGACGCAACATGAAGAGCAATATAGCAGCTTGTGTGTGCAGATGCCACATTTGTCGACTGGCGATGGCTAGGAGGCAGATACTTGCCAGAGAGTTACAGCCATTTGAAATTTCTGGTTAGACGTGACGTTTATCGCTATGATCTTGTGTATGTTTGTACGCACTTTGGTTTGTGGTACCAGTTGATTGGCTATTGTGGACCATTTGACGAACTCAGTACATTTTCTTGTACTTTCGGAGACGATTTCAGTGGCAGATTGACATAGTTGTGTTTGGCGGAGATTGTCCATTTACGTGGTGCGCCTGTGTCCCAGTTTGCTGGTCGAGGTATTCAGCTACAACTGAGTGTTGGTGAGCTTTGCAACGAGCATTAGGGACCAGATTACAAGTTAGTACCGGTTCTTATCCTCAGATTGGTTTGCGATCTTTGAGGACTATTCAGACCTTGGAGGGCAGATTGTGGACCTCGGTATTGCAGTTCCGAAGGATTTGGGACCAGCAGTTTCACTTGTTTGAAATTGCATGCGGTACCAGTTTGTTGACAACTATGATTTTGATGTTGCATGATGTCGTTTTGAGGAATGATGTTGTACTCCATTGTGCTGGAGAGAGTTTGGTTTGAGTTTGAGTTGACATTTGATTCAGATTTTGTGGAATGTGCTACCACAGACTTTCAGATTAGCAGAACAGGTTATTAATTGCCCGAGTTTGATATTTGAGCTATGTTGATGTAAGCAGGTTGAATTGTGATTTGCCATGTTGTTTTGATCCGTATGTGGTCATAGGCGAGTTTGTGTTGTGCCGTATAGTTCGGCGTCGCCTATATTGTTGGCTTTTGTGTGTGTTGTGTTGTGTTCCATGTGGTGGAACTACATTTCAGGTTTGTTACGTGTTGTGTACCCTATCTGTTCCTTATGCAGGAACACTTGGCTATTGTGTGGAGCCAGTTCAGATTGGAGATTTGAGGGTACAGGGATTTCAGCACGGACCTATCTCCTATTGTGGAGTCAGTTGTCAGAGTTGTTCAGTTGACGTTGTCACTGGAGAGTTGAACTGTACGCAGAGGCGGTGTTCCTACTTTTAGCCGGCAGACTCGGAAATTTCGAGGTCAAATTTTTTTTAACGGGGGTGGATTTGTGACAACCCAGAACAGAATCAGTATGAGAATCAGCTTAATCTACGAGCTTACGCATAGTCACAGATTGCCGACAGCTGTTTGAATCGCCAGATTTGATAATGACTAAATTATTGGCCGAGAATTGGAGCTGGGTCTCTTCTCGAGAGTCGTTATACGTGTGATTTCGAGTTCGTGGGCGGTTCTGGATCGTTATTTGGACGACGGAGGAATATACTATGAATATTTGAAGTTTTGACGTAATTGAGTTTAAGTAGTGGATTCCTTAACGACTAAATTACCGGACGAGAATTTGGTTTCAGATTCTTCACGGAAGTTGTTGAGAATTTAATTTCATGCTCGTGGGAACTTTCGGAGCATTATTCCGAGTTACGAAGATTAAGTTGTGAATATTTCCGATTGTTGATTATTTAGTCGGTTTAAATATGTGTTGGTTTGAACAGTTGACTTTTTATCGGTTTGGTTGATGTTTTTGACTTCGGGTGATAATTGAAGAATACGTCGAGTCGAGTTTGTTACCGCGAGAATTATTGGAATCGGAATTACGACGAGGAAGTTACGTGTGTTTGAAATTTGTCGAAAAGATAATTACGAAGTTTCCATTTTGGGAAAGCTATAAATAGTGGAGTTGTTATTTCGGGTAAGTCAACTTGTGGCATTTATGAGGTTGACCGAGTCAACTCGGTGGTGAAGGAGAGGTGCGACGTGCTCGGCGGTCCACGGCGGTGGTTGGCCGTCCGGCCACCTCCGGGCTCGGCCCGTGGCTCATTCAACTCGCCATGATGCCCTCTGTCTCGTGCCGGCCACCATCGACGGCGTAGGTCGCCGGAAGGAAGGAGTTTTTCCGGCCAAAACTGGAGGAAAATTTATGAATTCGGGTTGTTTCATTTCGGCCGAATTGAGCTGTAAAAAGGACTGGGTTTTGTAGCTCTCCTCACCATGATTCTAACCATGTAAGTATGGAGTTCTAATTCGATTTGTGCTTGGAGAATTTTGGATTTGAAATTTTGGGAACAATTCGGTTTATCATGAAATTGGACTAGTTAGAGTGTGAATTGGCCTTTGTTGTAGTTGTGAAAGTTGCTCAGTGGGTGATTTTGAATAAAATGGTGGTTGCTCCGTCGGGAAAATTTCAGTTTGGTGGCGACGGTCAACGGTCAAACTTTGACTTTTTGGGGTTTTCGACAAGTTGCATGTCATTTCACTCGAAATCGCTCCCCGATCGTAGTGGGGAGGTTCGTTTTTCGAATTGAGCGTCCGAAAGTACAGCGAGGTATTGAGGTGTGATTTTCGGATTTTCGACAGTTTGTTGTAATCGGATTACGTGTTTCCAAGAACAGTGGTTTCTCGTGATTTGATTTGAATTGTCGAGTTATGACCTTGAGATATGAACTTTGTGATTATTCAGGGGTTCGTGATCGTTCGTTTGGCGATGGACATTCTGCCGGATCACGGGTTAACGCGAACTGCGTTACGCTAGCTTGTGAGTGGACAAGTTTATATTTTCACAGTTGATTTGCGAGTTCGTGGATTTTATGATTTTCATGTTTACTTTATACGATGATTGAGATATATGTTATTTTCGGAGGTGTTATTATATGTTTATTGGTGATGGCATTTATTGTATCGATGTACCAGAGTTGAAAGATTCCTCTGGACCAGAGTTGAGAGATTCCTCTGGGCAGGGTTGAGAGATTCCCCTGTATGCCGCCGGGGTTGAGAGATTCCCCTGGCCTATCACCGTTGGGTTGAGCGATTCACCTGACGTCGGGCTTGAGAGATTCGTCCGACAACCTCCATATATATATGTTTTCCGAACTCGCATTGTTTTACATTGATTATGTATATGAACTGGTGAAAGGCATTCTTTTATTTTCGTCCACTCACTCTAACATTTTTATTTGCCTTTCCCCTGGGCTTTTCGGTTTCTGTGCCCAGTTTACAGTTCGGATTCTGGTGTCGCACGTCGTGGTCGGAGACATAGTGCTCGAGCTACCTTGTTTCTTCTAGTAGGTTTATTGTTCTACCTACTGCGGTATACTTATATGATTATACGTTAGAGGTCGCTCTGAATATTCTGTTGTATATATTATACGATATTACTCCGGATGTCAGTAAAGTACAGATATATTTACTACTTTACATTATTGTTGATATATTGAGAAATCCGGATGGGATTGGTGCCCACGGTTTGATTTTTGTGGCATAGGATGAAGTGTATTTTCCGCGTGCAGGTAATGGTAATTCTACATTAGTAGCGAAATTCTGCCAAAATTTCTACGGTTTTTGTTGGTTCGTGTTTTCGAAGGGGTTTGATTCCGGTTTAGGCAACTAAACCGGGGTTGGGTCCTTTCATTATATAGGTGGCCTTATTAATTATCGAGCTATATTGATATAAACGTTGTTGTAGTAACCGAATAAAATGTGACATGTGTCTTACTAAAATTTTATTTGGGTTTTTTGGGTTTAATTATTTTATGAAAATAATACCTGAACCCGAATTTTGAGTTCGGTCCGGGTTCAATATATTAGACTATTTTTATTTCAAGGATCCGACCCGAACCCGTAATTTTTGGGTACTTCTGTTTGGGTTCTTGGGTATTCAGATCCAACGAGCCAACCCTAGTTAAAAAAATGCTAGCTAGTGTTATTATTGATAGATCTTCCATGTTCAATTGATGATGCATTTACTTATTTTCTCGCTTAGGAATTGACAACGATGAAATGGAACCTCGCTCTGTTGCAGATTGTTAACGTAGAGTAGATTGGTTGAGATGGAAAGTAGAAATCCATACTGAACTAAACTCTCTTACAAAAAGACAAGTTTTCAACCGATAGTGCTATGCCGACCGAATGTTAAGCCAGTTGAACATAAATGGGTCTTTGTCTTGAAGCACGCATATACTATTTTAAGTATATACTTACTTTAGGTATAAGGTTTCCTCAACGCCCTGATATTAATTATGAGGAGACGTATTCTTCGGTCATGGACAACATTACTTACCACTACTTGATCAGTTTAGTTATGTTTGAAAGACTGAGTATGCAGCTCATAGATGTGGTTACAGCATATCTCTATGGGGATCTTAATTTAGAGATATACATGAGAGTGCAAAATGTCATAGTTATACCCAAATAAAGTAAGTCTAAAATACAGAGTGCTCATGTGATAAGATTGAGACGTTTGAGTAACTAATTAATTGGGAAGGGATACAAGAATGATGAGTTATACTCATGCGTATTCATTAAATGAACAAGTTCATGATTTGTCATTGTAGCCGTCTATGTTAATGAAACAGTTAGATGCTTGAAATTCGAGTTTGAGATGAAAAACTTTAGAATGACTTAATTTTGTCTCGGTTTAGAGCTAGAACATCGAGTTGATGCAATTCATATTCACCAGTATGCTTATGTCCAAAAGAGACTCATGCAATTTAAAATGGACAAAGTACACCCTATTCGCACAACAATGGTTGTTCGCAATCTGAAACCTAAAAAGGATCTGTTTTGTCAGAAAGATGATGATGAGAAACTTTTTGGGAGCTGAGATTCCATATCTTAGTGATGTTGGAGATTTATTGTATTTAGCTCGGTGCACATGTCCAGACATTACCTTCTCAGTCTACGCTTGTGCAAAGTCATTGGAATGGAGTAAAACAGATATTCAAGTACTTGAAGGGATCCATTGACTTGAGCTTATTCTTTCCGTATAAAGAAGCAAGAGAGAAACTTGTAATTCTAGTAAATGGAATGGTTGAAACGAAATTTTCTCATTCTGCACAGTTAGACCCATCAAGCCAAGTATTCGGGATGATTCTGCTAGAGTCCTTCGACCCATCGAAGGATTCCCTTGACCTATGGAAAGCTGACGCTGAACCATCTTTTAGCGTAGTCCCCTATTTCGAGATACCGAATAATGTGTTAGTAGGATTTGCTCATGCTGAGTATCTCTCTGACCCGCATAGAGGACGTTCCCAAACTGGCTATGTATTCACCATGAGTAACACGTCAATTTCACCGAAGTTCTTCAATCAGGAACAATAGCAGTTAATGAATATCCATGTGAGTCAGATTGCTTATGTGGATAATGCTGTAGACTTGTTCACCAAGTCACTTCTTAAATCTACATTTGTGAAACATGTGAGACATATTGGAATACAAAGATTATCTAAACTCCAAGATTGAGTTACCAATCTGGCGGAGTCACATTCTGGTAGACATCAGATGGAGTCTACATCACATGTAGTATCATTTGTAATTGATGCATTATATTCTTTTTCCCTTTGACCAATTCTTTGTTTTCGCGGTGAGGTTTTTGTTTACTTGACAAGGTTTTTAATAAGGCAACATATTATGCATCATACATTAGGAACTCAACACGAGGAGGAGTGTTTAAGGAAAGTATATTTCTGATCTTCCGGTGTGTGTCTTGTCCTAATTAGATTAGAAGTAGAGTAACTAGCAATCCTAGATTTATCAAGATACTGATTGTAATTAATTGTAATGTATGTATTTGAAGCCATTTATCAATGAATGAGAATGTAGTTTCAATCTCCATCTATTGTGTATCTGTTTATCCTTCAACAAAATTATTATTACTGAAAAATAGGCCTATTGTTACTGGACATCAAACATCAAAGTTAATATCACTAGACTACAAGTGTAATACCCCGAAAATTAGTATAATAGTTTAGATTATTGTATGACTCGTTAAACTTAGAATTAGGTACGTAAAATTCACACTTATTCATAGAATTAGGTACGTAAAATTCGAGGACGAATTTTCTTTTAAGGTGGGTAGACTGTAATACCCCGAAAATTAGTATAATAGTTTAGATTATTGTATGACTCGTTAAACTTAGAAATCACCATAATTTAGTTTGACCTTAGAGCTTTTAGAAAATTCGATAAAAAAAAATTGTCTGGCGAAGACAATGTATAAAAACGAGCTTTAGAGAAATATTAACGGAGTGGGGCAAATGGTCCAGTGGATACTCAAGTTCAAGTCAGGTACTCCCTGGTCTTGGGTTCGAGGCCACGAGCTGGAATCGTGAAACATTCCATTTTATAGGTTAGTAAAAATAATAAAAATATTTTTACTCCAGTTAGAAACGGTAAGAAACTCTAATTCCAACTAGCCGATTTTTCGGAAATGGAATTTTAGCAAAACGACCAAATTTTCCTTATTTGAATCTCTTCTCCGAATCGAACTTTGTATTTTAAGATTGCAATTCATACCTTTAGAGGTCATGCTCATATATCAATTTGGTGCTAATTATTATTGGTTGATATATATATATATATATATATATATATTACACTACACTACACTTTATTAGTAAAACCATACATTTTCACACATCACATTACATATTACATTCACATGCATACATAATCACATTTCAACATTTCAATCAGATTTCCAACCACATTACTATTGTTTTTACAAGTGCATTTTAACCCTAGAATTAGTAGCCCAACTATTCCATTGTCAACTTGTCTACAAAAGTCTACAAAAATAGTTATGAATTTATTTCCCATGTCTCCTCCCATGTCTATATAAATCACCCTTGAGTTCAATCTGATTTTTGCACCATTTCAATCTTCCCCTTACGTACTGATTTGAAGTCCTCCCAAAAGTTGCAATGCAACTCCCCTAAAATCCCACACCAAACTACATTTCTTCCAAATACTTTAGTAGTTAATTCATTTGCTTCAAGAGGGTCACTTGAGTTAATCAAATACCTCCATCACCTACTGAAATTCTTGAGTAAGTACATGAGTACATTCCTATACTTCTTTATCTTTAAGATTACATCAAAGTGCATGGCTAAGAATAAAAGAGAAATAATGAGCCTTAGTGTAAATTTAATATTTTCGTTTCTGTAAAAGTTTTAATTAGTCAAATATTTTTACATATTCAGATTATACACAAAAAGTTATTCAACTTTGGCTTTTGAATCACTTAAAAAGATTAAGTAATGAGAAAGTTATGGCTAAAACAAGTTTTGTTAATCTTTTCCTTAATCATGTTCGAAACCTCTTAATGTGCTCTTAACTTGAAATATTCATATCTCACTCATTTCTTAACCAAATTTAGTGTTCTTTATATCAAAACGAAGCTTAGGAGTTCAACTATCAATCTAGAAAGTTTGAAAGGTATTAATTAATACTTACTAACTAAATTGGTTGAAGTGTGAAGTCGGGTGTATAGTATGAATTAACTCGTGCTTAAGTGAATTGCTGGTAAATTATTTTGAAGTGATGAGAGTTAGCCAAGGGCCCTAGTCCCTTACAGATAGTGCACTATTATACTCTAAGGAATGAATTGTGTCAAACCGGAAGTATACATGCTTGGGCAGGTGGCCTTAGAATGCTGTGGCTTTATATATGTATTGGTATTGTGAGACTAAGCACATGATTTTTTTTGAGTAATTACCAGTTAATCTAAAAGAATTCACTTCGGAAGTATTGGCGTGTTTATGTGTAGATGTGAAGTTATACAAGTATATATATATATTGTGTACCTAATTGTATATATTACAAAGACGCAAATATAAGTATGGAAGAATAACCGGTTTCAATATTTCACCTTTTTGAATTGGTTGTTCGGTTTGATGTTTCTTAGAGATAATTTAGTATACGCTTGTAAGCTGTACTTACTGGGTCAGTGTGACTCATGGTACTACATCTTTCTCCTTTTCAGGTGATGAGTAGAATGCTTGGGGAAAATGGGATATGTCGCCTACTAAATAAACGAATTATTTTCTACTTGCATTTTGAATTGAATAAATGTAATGACTATTATTTTCAAAAACTTCGGTATTGTAATATTAGCACTTTTTCTTTTGAATAAATGTACTATTCAGACACCTTGATTTTTGAAATTATTTGGGTTTCTTATTCACATCACAAATCCTTACACCATATTTCAGTATAATACTGGCCCCGGATTTGGGGGTGTGACAACAAGATTGCTAGCTATTGCCATTAAATGACGGAGAGAGATGAGAGAAATGGGCCAAGATTGACCCAATGTCAGATGCGTAACTCTTTTGAACTTAAAGGGATTTCGCCCGTGTTTGTAAACAAAGTAACTTTTTTTGGGTAAATTTTATGATTCAGGTTTTTTTTTTCCTGGCATAAAGTGACTTCTAGGTTAAAGACTCATTATATATACCATGGTTTAGTATTGATTTGGTAAAAACTGAAAATGAACCGAATGTTGGAATAAGTTTGGAAAAGAGAAGAGAACATTCATATTATTCATTGATGACCCCTTATATAGGAATCTATCATTACAAAGTCCATATAGGGATAGGTAAACCATAACTTGGTGGACAAGTAAGAATATATTCTATGACATAATAAGTTAAGAGCATATGCACCCATGTAGCACCTCCTATTGGTTTTGCACCTCCTATTTGAGGAGGTGTAATCACTATTCATCGAATATGAGGTGTAGTTCATGTTTTTCCTATAGCGGTATAAATAACACATCCTATTACTATTCATCAATTTTACATATTTGTTATTTTTATTTATTTTGAAGACTTTCGACAAATAACAATACGACACATGTCAATATTACATAATTTTATCGTCTGAGTAATTAGTTCAGATTCATGATAAAAAAATTTGCAATTTTTTTTTTGAATTGGTATTTGCATTTTATATTATATTAAATATACAATCTCAAAGAGTCCAACCAAAGCTTCACCGCTTTCTCTCATCCTCGCCGTGTTTTTCTTCTCTTCTTTTCTTTTCTCTTCTCTTCTCATCCAGGATCGACAATTCCAATTCCATTGCTCACGACTCGGTCAGTTTAGGTTTTTTGATTCAATTAAGTTTGGGAACATGCATAAATTATTGGGACTGGGAGATTGGGGTGGGTCGGTCGGAGTCGGGTCGGGTCAGTTCAAGCGAGATTAGGTCAACAGAGGGAGATAACTGGCAGCTAGTGATCAGGGTGAGAGATTGACGTGTAGCAGTGGGCTTCGCCAATTGCTCGTCCTCTCATATGAGCAATTTTGGTTCGTTCGGCTGCTCGAGCAATTAGTAAACGAGTGGTCACCTTAGCTAAAACCCACCATTGTATCGTCTCCTGCTCTTGCTCGTGCTACTTTTGGCTTGGGCCCGCCACCTACTCGCCCTATTTGGACGTCGCTGCAGATGCTCTAATGATATCTATCTATATTATAGTAAGGAAAAGCATACAATTTCTTGACATATTTCAACACCCCTTGTGGTTTCCGAAATGTTCACCATTGTGTAGTCTTGATAGTATCCGCTCTTTTGACCTATTTGGTTGTCTTGTTAAAAACCTTACCGAGAAAGTCAACAACCTACAAGTAGGAGAAAAAGTGTAAAAACTCGAACTAGGAAACGAGTACAACATTTCCTACACTTCGAATAAAAATACGTCACTTATCTGACTTAAAGCTCCCCCTGAAGTCGGCGTCTTGACTGGTGGTGGATCAGTCTAACTCAGATAAAAGACGCATACCAATGCTCCGTACATGCTTCTCGAAAGTAGACTTAGGCAGTGCCTTGGTAAACAACTCTGCTAAGTTTTTCTCTGAACTCACTTGCATAATGTTAAGCAAAGTCTGTTGTTGCTGATTATAAAAGAACTTGGGTGAAATATGTTTGGCGTTGTCACCTTTTATGAATTCCAACTTAATTTATTCAATGCAAGTTGCATTGTCCTTAAACAAATAGAAGGATCATCTATTGTAGATTTAAGTCCACATGTCGACTTAATATGGGAGATGATATTGCAAAGCCAAACACATTTGCGAACTGTCTCATGTAGAGCAATAATCTTCACGTGATTAGATGACGTAGCAACAAGGATCTGTTTGGTAGACCTCCAAGAATTCGGTGTATTTTCCATGGTAAATACATAACCAGTTTACAAACGTTCTTTATGTGGATCAGAGAGGAATCTTACATTAGTGTATCTGGTGAAAGTATCAATCGAACACCGATTAGTACAAGGAGATCTATCTATGACTTGGTCATACATAGGTTCAAGGCTGAGTCGGTAACTTGGGTAACCTGTATTTGTAACTTCTGACACTACACTGTTTGTCTCTAAGTAGGGATAGAACAAATCAAAATATGCAGTATTCTTCAGATATCAAAAAACATTTTGGACACCAGTCCAATGTCTATGAGTTGGTGTTGTGCTGTATCTTGCTAATAAATTCAAAGAGAACGGGATATCTGGTCTAATACATAGAGCTAAGTACAACAAAGCTCTAGTAGCACTTAGATATGGTACTTCTGCTTCAATTAGCTTAGCTATTTGTTCTCATCTCGAGGTCGAAAATGATCCTTCAACGGATCAAGACTTTGGACAACCATAGGAGTACTACAAGGTTTAGTTTTATCTAGATTAAAGCGCCTGAGCAATTTCTGCATGTAGCCTAAATGAATGAAGATTCCATCATCACGATGTTCTAGTTCAAGTCCTAGGCAAAATCGTATCTTCACATGATCTTTCATCCCGAACTTAGATTTCAACTCTGTAGCAGTTTGGTTTAACTCTGGAAGAGTTCCAATTATATTCATGTCATTGACATATACTACTATAATTGTAAATCTAGAATCTGATCTTAATGAAGATGCAAGAACACAGTTCATTGTTCATATACCTTCTTCCCACTAGGTACTCACTGAGTCGGTTATACCACATCTGCCTGGATTATTTCAATCCGTACAATGAATGTTTAAAACGAATAGAAAATGCGCTTTTAGAACTAGTGTTACTTAGTGGGTGAATCTGAATATTGTCAGGGATTTTCCTATGAATTACTGTATGTAGATCCCCATATAGATAAGTAGTGACCACATCAAGTAGCTGCATGTTTAAACATTCAGAAACTACCAGACTGATCAAGAATCAAAAAGGGATGACGTCTATGAAAGAACTGTAAGTTTCATCATAATCAATTCCTGGAAACTGAGAGAAACCTTCGGTGACAAGGCGAGCCTTGTACCTCACAATTTTATTTTTTTCATTGTGTTTCTTAACAAATACCCATTTATTACCAACGGGTTTTACCTCTCTTGGTGTAGGTTCAATACGGTTGAGAAAGTCCCTCTTTGTTAAAGAATCAAGTTCAGCTTGGATTGCTTTTTTTTCATTTAGGTCAATCCGAACGTGCTTCCCATTCGACAATAGTTCGGGGTTCTATGTCATCAGCATCGATTATTTCTTGAGCAACCATATATGCAAAAGCATCGTCGATAGCAATATCGCTTTGATCCCACATGTCTGTGTAACAAGTATAGTTTACGGTGATCTCCCTGTTATCATATATAGGACTAACCTCTTGAGGTTCACTATATTTGGGTATGATCTCATGTAAGGGATTAATGACATCGATTGTCATTTGATCTCGTCTAGATCCTCTATTCATTCGCTTTCGCGAACGTGAATATGTAGAACCAATCAGTCTCCCCCTCTTGCGAGGAGGGTCCGATTGAAAGAACCCAACCCTGATTTAGTTGCCTAAACCGAAATTAGGCCCTAACAACACCATAACTTACAAAAAAATTTGCCAGAGTTTACTTTGTAAAACGTACAAACCAAAAACCTGCAAGAAGATTACACTTCAAAGATAAATTCTCAGACACACCGTGGATCACCTTTGTCCATCAGGATTTCTCAAAATCCAAATAGATAATAAAACTCAAGGTTTACAAGAAATCCGAAAATTATTCAGGAGTATAACTCAAATAGAACAACACTACATAAGTATTTAGACCGACTTCTAATTACAAAATACACAAGACTAGCAGGTTATATCAGGAATCTACTAGAAGGAAATTGTGATTTGAACTCTAGGCCTCCTGCGATGACGTGCAACCACGAAAAAGATTCTGCAATCTAGGCGGCGAGAACCAAAAAACCTAGAGAAAAGCATATAAATAATAAAACCGTTAGAGTGAGTGGACGTAAATCATAATATACCTCATAAATAAATCCAACATGCTTTTCACAATAAATGCACATAAAATCATGCGAGTCAAAACAAACAAGCCCATGTCAAGTGCTCATAAAGACGCAACTCTCCTAGGTACTGTGTGTGTGGAGGCAGTAACTTGAGTACGTTTTCCTCAAAGTTATAATACGCCCGGGTCAAGTTCTCATAAAGACGTAACTATCCTGGGTACCGTGAATCACGGGTCAGGTGCTCATATAGATGTAACCCTCCCGAAGCATCTCGGGGATCAGCCGAGAGGCCATAGCATCGATGCATCCTATATCCATACCCAGTGTAAAAACAAATCACATGTGCCTCCAAATCAATGTATGCTCTTAAAATGCATAATCATAAATACGTACTCGTAAATGCATAATCGTAAAGCATACTCATAGACTCACAAATCCACTGTGAAAATCAAAGTATGAAAATCAATGTGGGATAAAATGTCCACTTACAGATAACAGCTAGCCCTAAGGCCGGGCGGAAGATCCTTCACCAAAAACTCGATCACGATCACCTGAATAACAGGGATACGATCAATACATATTCAATTTCAACATACGGAGAAAATACGTCAAGAACCCTGAGTTCTCGAAAAGCGTATCGCTCGAAATATTGACGAGGATAACAAAATTCCCAAAATACACCCAAACAACCCTCGTTCCAAGTTAACACATTCAACTCAACTTGAAAACCTCATGACTACGATCGGAGCACGATTACAAGCAAAACGACATAAAAATCACCAAAAACCACAAAAGTCAACCCCTCGCCGGAGCTCCGTCGTTGACCACCCCTCTGGCGGCGGCGCGGCGTCAACGGTGACCAACTCCGGCGAACCATACCTTAAAATTTTCCTCTCCTCAAGCCCAACAAAACCCCCAAAACCACAACACCAAACAACCACCACCGTGGCCGGAATTTCCCTCGAAATTACAAGGCCGAACTCAATTCCGGCAACCACCACGGGCTACCCCAAAACTCCTCTTTATCCAAAAGTAATCACCTAGGCAACTTCAAGGGGTTGAGGGGAACCAAACCCCTAACCAACCCGACACCAAAACTCGTCGGAAACCGCCACCCAATTCTGGCAAAATCCACGAACTTCACCGAGTTCGAACTCCCTCAAAACTCAACCAAATCTCACAAATGAATACATGAATCAATAATAAATCACAAGAACTTTCTAACCATACCAAGAACATGGCCGGAAGTGGCTGGAATAGACGGGTCAGTGGAGGAAAACGAGTCAACTCGGTCAAACTCCGTCCAAATGTGTGATTTTCTGATTTTTACGACTATTTGATATTTAAATGTCGCGAACCTACCAAATCCATGACTCGGATAACTTCAACACAATTGGATAAGTACGACTAACTCGACGACAATTTCAAATATTCATTTCATATTCCCCGATTATCTGAAAAATCCACCGAAACCTCCTACGATCTTAAAATCAAATCCTTTACAATTTACGCGAAGGAACTCAAACTAATTTCTTGCCTGATAATTTAGTCGTTAACAAACCACATATGCACAATCAACTCGCGATTATCACATGTCGTGCCGATAATCATAGGACTCAAAGTTCGGGTTGTTACACTGATACCTCATGGGATGCCACTCCCACGACAGTACCCCTCCGTCGGGTATCGTCAAGTCTGGGATGCATTCCAGGGACATATATCTTCTCAGGCACGTTTGCAACTGGTATAGTAGATCTTGTCACTCGTGCAGTGTCTGCAAATGTATCGGGGAGTTTATCTACAAGCATGTGTATATCAACAATGCAGCGAACTTCAACTTCAGACTCTGAAGTTCTAGGATTGTGATGGACATAGTGAAGATGGACCATGACACTTCCTATTGTTCCTTTAGAACTCTGTTCGAATCTCCCCCTAACAATGGGAAGTCTACCTTAGAAATTTTTTCCTTATAGACCTGGCATGTAGTGAAAGGACCCAACCCCGATTTAGCTCCCTAAACCGGAATCGAACCCCCTTTGAAAACACGAACCAACAAAAACTTTTCGAAATTTGGGCAGAGTTTCACTACTAACGTAGAATTACCATTACCTGCACGCTGAAAATACACTTCATCCTATGCCACAAAAAGCAAACCGTGGGCACCAATCCCATCCGGATTTCTCAATATAACAACAGTAAAGTAAAGTAGTAAATATATATGCACTTTACTGAAATCCAGTGTAAAATCGTATAACGTATTCAATAGGAAGCTCAGAGCGACATCTAATACATAATCGTATACGCATATCACAGTAGGTAGAACAATAAACCTACTGGATGAAACAAAGTAGCTCGAGCACTATGCCTCCGACCATGACGTGCGACACCAGAGCCTGAACTGCAAACTGGGCACGGAAACCGAAAAGCCCAGGGGAAAGACAATAAACACGTTAGAGTGAGTGGACGAAAATAAATGTCTTTCACCAGGTAATAAATACAATAAAAACATATGCGAGTCGAAAGCATAAATAATCAAATAGTACACGAGGGAGACTCTAACTCCTCACGCGTCCGAGTACACGAGGGAGACTCTAACTCCTCACGTATACGGAGCATGCATAAAATCCCACGGGGTCACTCGTGGACACACCCGTGCTAGTACAGTCAGAACCACGGAGTCCCTGACTTCCACGTGATTCTAGCCGGAAATGGCCTCAGGTCAAAGGTCTGCCTCCCTCCGGTAAAGACCTCGGGTCAGGAGTCACAGCCTCCCCTGGAATAAAGCCTACCATCGGGGATCAGCCGAGAGGCAAGTGTATCGATACAACAACGTAACCACGACTGTACTCTGTGTAAACCAAATCATAAACATTTCGATGCAAATGCATGAACAACATATAAGTATATGTATACTCGTATACGTATATCCATATAAGTATAATCGTATAATCGTAAAACACATGCTCATGTAATCCGAAATCTCATATGCATGCTCAAGTTCATAAAACGTATATCAAGACTCGCAAATAATCCGTGAAAAGAAATGTCCACTCACAGACTAGCGTAACGCGTATCGCGTTAACCCGTGATCCGGCGGAATGCCCCTCGCCAATCAAACGATCACGAACACCTGAACAAACACAATGTCCAATACTCAAAGTCATAATCCGACAACTCAAATCAAATCACGAGAAACCACCGTTCTCGGAAACACACAATTCGAATACGACGAATCGTCGAAAATCCATATATACCACCTCAATACCTCGCTTTACGTTCGGACGCTCAACTCGAAAAACGAACATCCCCACTGCGATCGGAGCGCGATTTCGAGTCAAATGACATGCGACTTGTCGAAAGTCAAAAAGTCAACTCGTTGACCGTTGACCGCCGTCCACGGCGGCGCCACTGTTGACCGGAGAATTTCACGGCGGAGCTACCCTTGTTCCACTCAAAATAACCCACTGAGCAACTTTGTCAACTGCACCGAAGTCCAATTCTCACTCTAACATGGTCAATTTCATGAAAAACCGAATGAACACACAAATTTCAAATCCAAAATTCTCCTTCCACAAATCGAATTAGAACACCAAACTTACATGATAGCTTGTAGGTGAGGAGAGCTTCAAAGCCCAGTAAAAATTGCAGCTCAATTCGGTCCAAATCGAAGAACTCGAATCACAAAGTTTTCCCTCCATTTTGGCCGGATTTTTCTTCCATTTCCGGCAAGCCTTGCCGTGAAAGAAGGCCGGAGTCACCCTCAAGGGACCAAGGCGCATCGAATGGGACCAACCCCGTCCCACGGGGTGGCCGGAATCGATCGCCACCGCAAGCCACCGTGCATCCCGTCGCCAACTCCTCTCTCCACCGAGTTGACTCGGTCAACTCGGTCAAACCCCATTATGGTAAGTCTTTGACTTGCCCAAAATAGCAGGTTGCTATATATAGCCTTTCCCAAAACGGAAACTTCATAATTATCCATTTCGACAAACTTCAAACGCGCGTAACTTTCTCGTCGTAATTCCGATTCCGATAATTCTCGCGGCCACAAACTCGTCTCGACATATTCTTCAATAATCACCCGAAGTCAAACACATCGGCCAATCGGATAAAAAGTCAACTGTTCAGCCCAAACACATAATAAATCGACTAAACCAACAACAAACGGAAATATTCGCAACTAATTCCTCGTAACTCCAAATCATGCTCCGGAAGTTCCCACGAACTTGAAATTAAATTCTGAACAACTTTCGTGAAGAAGCCGAGACCAAATTCTCGTCCGGTAATTTAGTCGTTAAGTAGCCCACCATTTAAATCCGAACTTCAAATATTCATAATTAATTCCTCGGTCATCCAAATAACGATCCGGAACCGCCCACGAACTCGTAATCACACATACAACGACTCTCGAGAAGAGACCCAGCTCCAATTCTCGGTCAATAATTAAGTCGTTAACAAGCTCGGCGATTCCAATAACCGTCGGACAACTGCGACTACGCAGTAACTCATCGATCAAGCTGAACATACTACTGATTCAGATCCGGGTCGTCACATGTAGAGGGTTCAATATAACGGATTAAATCTAGTGCGACAAAGCCAACATACACACCCATTGAACATTGAGGTCCCATTTTATTATTTTTTGGCAGAGCAATGGGTACATAGCACATGCATCTGAATGTTCTAAGATATGAAATGTCTGGTTCCACTCCAGTGGTTAACTGTAACAGTGTGAACATTTATGTGACTACTAACCTCAAGCGAATAAGCGAGCCTACATGCAATATTGCATAGTCCCAAGCAGTGGTAGGGAGGTTAGAATGCATAAGGAGTGTCCTAGCCGATCATCTGTAATTGTTTGATATAGGCTTCTGCTAGACCATTTTGTGTGTGAACATGAGGAACAAGGTGTTCAACTTCAATGCATAACGCAGTGCAATAAACATCAAAAATTTTTGATGTAAACTCTGCAGCATTATCAAGTCGAATGGATTGAATCCGACAGTCAAGGTGACAAGCCCTCAAGATAATTATTTGAACTAAAAGTTTAGCATAGGCTGAGTTTCTTGTGGACAACATCGCGTCGTGTGACCAACGCATTGATGTATCAACCAGAACCATAAAGTATCTAAATGGTCAGCTTTCTGAATGAATGTGTCTACAGATATCTCCTTGATTACTTTAGAGAAAAGAATAGGTTTCTTTCTCAAATTGTACATAGGTTGGGCGCCTTCCAAGTTTCCCTAAAGAACATGCTTTGCAGAGCGATTTGCCCACTCGTCCCTTCTGATCTGTGGTGCCTGAGGAAATGTGCAAATTCTTAGGGTTGACTCTTTCAATCATCATGACTTCTATGGAAGCCATGTCAAAGTGTGCAGAGCTATCTAGTGCATAAGCACTTGACGTCTCTATCGCTTATACCTTGGATCTTCCTGATCTCTGGATAATCTGATGGAAGGGATGACCATGTGTAATCTTAAGGATCCGCACCATTAATTAATGACCTGGATGTCCAAGATGGTCATGCCATAGCCTATAAGTTTCATATGCTAAAGTCATGAGATCTGTGCGTAACGCATAATTGACTTCAACTGCTCGAATCATCATTGAGTATAAGCCCATTTTGACTCGAGGACACTTTTCTAGGAAGCGTTTAAATCCGCCTCTCGTAGAAGTGAGGTAAAGAAACTCTTCAACTTTATCAACATGCATTTCGAGGTGGAAATCATTGGCTCTAACATCCCTAAAGCACAAGAGGGTTCGAAAATTTTTAGGTGCATAAAGGGCGTTAGGGATGGCGATCACGGTGTCGTTTGATAACGCCACAATGGCATGTCTATGTTCTTCAATTATGTTCAAAGTCACGGATGATATGCAAGAGTTAGATCAGTGAACAAAAATCTGTGTTTGAACACAGAGTGTGTCGCACCATTGTCGACAATGCATTGAACTTCATCATTGTCCATGCCTACAAAAAGTAAAGTTTGGAGTTAGAAAACTTTTGAACTCAATAACAGTTGCTTCACTAATTACCCAATGTATTTACATACCTCCGTTTTACAGAATTTATTGTACATTTTACACACTTTTGAGATCGAAATTTTTTTGTATCATCTATAAATCGTTTGGGTAGTTCTTTTTACTCGTGAAAAGGATGAGAAATCAATGTGGGCGGGGATGAACCCTCTTAAGTGAACTTTATTGAAAGTCTCTTTCTAGACATCATGAACTATTAAAGTGAGTCGTATTAGATAGTAGAATAGAAAAACAATCTCTTTATTAAGAATTGGTGTGTAAGTTTATTACAAAAGCGTCTAGTGCATTGAATCTAAGAACAAAAACTATATCAAAGGGGCAAAAGCGTCTAGTGCATTGAATCTAAGAACAAAAACTATATCAAAGGGGAAAACTTGAGAATCACTTCCGTAAGCACGAAACACATTACAGGGGTTCTAGTTTGTAGATCCTCTTCCTTTCACGTTGTTTAGTCCCTTAACTCGTTTGGAAGCCTCTTTCTTCGGACGGAGAGTTCGCATTGGCTGCCCATTGGGGTGTACCGGCGGTGGTACACGTGGATAATCGGCGGCGGTGCTCATCTGGCCACTCTTATGATGATGTCCGATGGTGACGCCATCGGTGTTGCATTCATCATATCAAACCGGTAGCTTAATGCTTCCTCAGTGTAGGTAGATGCATCAGATGAAGCAATCACTAGCTCAAGTATAGTCCCTCCACTGATGTCGAGTTCCACTAATCTCACACACAATTCTTAGAATGTTGCGTTCCGTTCGGGTTCTCTAGAAATTCAAGTCGAAGTTCTTCTTTGAATTTCTCAAACCAAGGTGAAAGTTGACAGAGTGCATTCGATTTTAGTCCATTAGTCGATACGATGAATTAACCCCAATTCTTGTAGTCAAACTGCCAAATCGTTATACCATGTATTGAAGCCGTGGTCAACGTATGTGATGGGACGTAGGGCTAAACTATGCAGGCGCGGCATCTGAAAGATTAAAGGAGAACGTTTAGTTTCTTAGATCCAGATTAAGTAATCGAAGTCTATGCAGGTCACAGGCGCGGGAAACCGCCCTGTATCCCCAATATATGTACTATCTTTTACGTCTTCGTTTGATAAAGTCAGGAAAACGGTATTTAATGTCTCCGAGAGAAGTCGGTAAGACGGAGTAGAAGAAGGGTGTTGTAAGCCCCGAAGAAAAAAGAATCGCAAAGTCGTGAGGAGAGAGATTAGAAAACTTTTGTTCTATAAGGGGACTTACTTGTTTAAGCGAGATGGTCTTCTTCCTGGTCTTGTGTGCGTCTGCCGGTGACGGAGGACGACTGTCGGGATCGGTCGAGAGGCTCAGAGGCAGCTGAGATTGGCAGAGAAAGAAGCTGAATTGGTTTCCTAGTCGAGTTAGGAAAACCTAGGGTTTTTTGGTTACAAGGAGGAAAACGGAAGAGTGGAACACCTCAGGGTGAGTGTAGAGCGGCTTGGCTGCAGCTTAGCTTTGGCTTCACGGTGGAGGAGGTGGCAGTCGATTGTAAAAGGAGAAAGAGAAGAAGGAGGTCGATGGTGAAGGTAGGAGAAAAATGTTTTTGGGTTTTCTGAGTTTTTCTCAGGGTTAAAGCTCGTGCTTGATAACGTATTAGAATAAGTTTAGAAAAGAGAAAAGAACATTTAAATTATTCATAGAGGATGACCCCTTATGTAAGAGCATCTCCAACAACATTATTCAAAATGTCCCCATTTTGTTGAAAATTGTACCTCTAAGCTATTTTGGCTAAACATTCTTACAAATTTGTTCCGACAATGTTATTTAAAATTTAGTTATATTTGAATCAATATCTAATTTTGATTGATTAATAGAATATATATATAATAAAATACATCTATTTATTAAATACGTTTGCACTACAGTAATTATAGGTTGCTGGAGGCAACATTGAACCTGCCTATACTCACACAGTTTACACGACAGACTGAGATAGACGCGCGTAGAGTACCCCAATCATACGCACACCCTGACACACCCACCCAAACAAAACAACGATCCAAACAAACAAAAATAAGAAGAAAAGGCTCAGATTACAGAGCTTCTGGGAAAACAAATCTAACCACAATGTCATCAAAGAAAGAAGCCATTTTCATATGTTCCCTCATTGTTCTCTGGTACTCATCCAACATCGGAGTCCTCCTCTTAAACAAGTTCCTCCTCTCAAACTATGGCTTCAGATTCCCAATCTTCCTCACAATGTGCCACATGTCTGCCTGTGCCATTCTCAGCTACATCTCCATCGTCTTCCTCAAGGTGGTTCCTTTACAGACCATCAAATCGAGGGCCCAGTTGGTAAAGATTGCAACTTTGAGCGTTGTCTTTTGTGGGTCTGTTGTGGGTGGCAACATTTCCCTCCGGTACCTCGCTGTCTCGTTTAATCAGGCCGTCGGTGCAACGACGCCGTTTTTTACTGCCCTTTTTGCTTATATGGCCACTTTCAAGAGAGAGGCTTGGCTCACCTATGCTGCTCTTGTCCCTGTTGTTACTGGAGTCGTCATTGCTAGTGGGGTAAATAATTATGCTTTTCTTTGTCTTGTTTGAGCTTGTTAGATCAGTTTCCTAGATAGCTAGTTTTGACTGCTTTAATGCAGATCTGTCACTGTTTAATGTTCTGTCATGAATACATTGGACTAGAAATGGTGTTTGAGGTAATGTATTGATGCAAGGGTGTTGTTGAATGTATGTGTTGGCGTGCCGAATAGTGATCTGAATGAACAATGTCAGTCGGTTTCTTAGTTTCGCTTACCAATCCATTTCGTTTTGTAAAATCCTAACTACAAGAGCATTAGATAGGAGAATGGTTGGCTACATTTAGGCCGTACATAAACATGTGCCGGTGAGATAGCTGTCCATTTACTGATGATGAGGGTTGTTTGGATTCATAGAGAGGCTAGTCTGAGTTCTCTTTCTGTTCTTTTTGCATAAAGGCAATGTGTTTTTTTGTTTCCAATTCTAGTGCAATTTAAAGGAATTCCATGGTTCATGCCAGGGCGAGCCGAGCTTCCACTTATTTGGATTTGTTATGTGCATTAGTGCAACTGCTGCAAGGGCCTTCAAGTCTGTTCTTCAGGGTATCCTACTTTCTTCTGACGGGTAAAACTTGAAAGCTTAAGCTGTAAATTCTGCCATCTGCTCACTTGCTTATATTTATATTTCTGTGCTGGTTTTTTTCCAAAGATTAAAATTTACCATCTGAAATTTTCTTAGAAGATTAAGTCTACCTCTTTTCGTTAATAATGTGCTGGCAATATTTGTCGATACGCAAATTCTGATTTTTGATATGGCCTGCGGTACACAACTGAAAACCCATATATGTTACAAATATGAATCTAGATCTAAATTTTCATTTTACTTGACCAATCCCAATTATTGGGAGGGCAGTTAAATGTAGTGAAATGTTAGAAACGTATAGCTATTTAAAAGACTTTATTGTGACATATTTTTTCTCTTAGTAGAGTAGAGATGAGCCTGTTACCACAAAATCTGTTATACAGTAGAACTACTGCTGCCATTTTTGGCTATGATTACCTTAGACACAACCATTTGATTGCTTACCTTGACCTTAAAATCTCGTAATTCATGTTATAACAGTGTGGACCTGGGATGACTGCATAGATTGCTCCTATTTTTGTGGTCTGTTTTAATGACAGCATTTCTACATTCATAATCTCCTCCCGAAGTGACTATTCCAGACTATCATATGCTTGAACATGATAAAAGAGGCTTCAGTCTGCCCCTTTTTTAAGGCAAAAGGGGCTTCAACATATACCTCCCTTATCAGATAGCATGACTTTCTGCTATAGTTAGAGAGATTCTAGGATTGGATTAATCATATTTAAATCATCTATTTGCTTTAGTAAACACACAATCCCATACGTATACAAAACCTTTAATATTGATGCAATGATTCTTTTTCTTGGTTCTACAAATTATTAGCAAACTATTGATGTTATCCATCCCTTACCACTCCATTGAGTTGACAGTGAATGAACGGTCTGCAAACAAATATTAGCCTTATATTAATGAGAGATTTTAAATTGGTATTTAAATTTACTGGGAACTATTGGAATTTTTTTGGCCTTTCTTGGTTTGCTCCATTTTCTCTAGCCAAGCAGTCTGTTTTTTTTCCTTGTTCAGTTGGTCTTTTTAATTTAATTCTGTTCGCTGTGGTGTTTTTCTTAGTACTTGGTTTGTTTCGATGTCTTACACTTGACAGGGAGAAGTTGAACTCGATGAATTTGCTGCTATATATGTCTCCCATTGCTATTCTAGTACTGTTGCCTGCTTCACTTATAATGGAGCCTAACGTTGTAGATGTCACTCTGTCACTTGGAAGGGAGCATAAATTCATGTGGTTACTTCTTTTGGTTAATTCAGTAATGGCCTATTCTGCTAATTTGTCAAATTTCTTGGTGACCAAGCATACAAGTGCACTAACGCTTCAGGTTTGACATCTTATACCTTTTATTATTCCAAACTACTAGACTGACTGCTTTTAATGGGAAAATGTGGGTGGGTGTATGTATGTGTTTAACTCCATCTTGTTGTCACACGAAACTATAAACTCCCAGTTTGAGGAATTACTTCTGCTCTCAGAACTTCCTTTTGCATTTTGAGAGTTGACTAAAATCAAATGAAACTGGCAGGAGTGCATTGCTTTTTAGTTTTTAGTTGTGTAGGAAAGTTTTACCGAAAAAAAAGGGAGAAACACTAAGTGCACCTTTTGATGACTACAATTATTCTCACAGAAATAGTTCAATGCTATTGGTTTTGCATAACCTCCAAATCCATTTCAATTTTTTCTACTCAAAAAAAAAAAAAAAAAAAACTTAAAACTTTGTTTTGGTATATTTTTTCCCTGCTGTTGAGCTAGTCTCCACTAAGTATATGTTACAACTTACAATCAGGTATTAGGCAATGCAAAAGGTGCTGTAGCTGTTGTTATCTCAATTCTTTTATTCAAGAACCCTGTCACTGTTATCGGCATTGGAGGCTACATGATAACTGTTATGGGGGTTGTTGCTTATGGAGAAGCGAAACGAAGGTTTAGATAAGTGATCCTTCTCTGTCATTATTTTTATTGATGACTCAATTATTTTGTTTGAAGAGGTTAGTCAGATTATGGTCAAGTAGATTCTTAGTGAATGCTCTTTCGGCGTTTGAAGAGGGGAGAAGGAGAGCGAGAGGGAGAGGATTAGTTATTTTCATCTTGGCGTTGTATTATTATGTATACAAGCAACTTCTTTGTACTTGGTTCTACCCTATTATATAGTGCCATTTTATTTACACGAAATACTCATGCTTCCCCTCTTTGTCGATTTTGTTTAGTGTTTGGTTACTATCATGACATCTTTTTTATGGTCCCAAGGCAAATTGGCAACAAAGATATATTGATATTCGACTGAACTGAGAAAACTTATGATACAGCAAGTAAAATGAACACAATTCAACTCCATCAATTGTAATACAAAAGGGTACAAATACTGTTGTAATCACTCTTGTGAATACATTTGGATCCGTGTTGAAGAACAACATAAATTTTGCCCTCATAAACCAATGTTTCAGTAAAACTTCAACATAGTTGGGACTTCTTCCACTGAACTGGAGTACTGCAACATCAGGGTTTAGGGTTTTCTTAAGAAACTGGGTCCTATTACCTTTGTAGGAGGACAGTATTATAAAAAATCTGCCTTCAATCTCGTGGGTACTTTCCTCTCAACAAACAAAATTTCTTGATCTCTAAAACTTGACTTTCTGGCCATCTCAGTTCTCACAACATTTACCCAAGAGATCATTTGAAAACTCACTGTCCGACTAATTAATTCAGAAAAATTGATTTCTACCCTGTAGATAGAAACAAACTCACAAAACGCTTTTCCACACTTGTATTCAAACGAGGCCAGCTGGAGGACCATCAGGGATACCTTCATAACCTTCAGGGGGTGTAACTTTACTTTCAACTGGTATGCATTTTAGAACAACTGCAACAGGCATGCTAACCGAACCAAGTAAAACGCAGAGTAGCCATAGTTGCCAGCTTAGTGGCACAGTGCTCGCAAACGCGCCCAAGAACTCCACTATGACAATTTGGAAGGCGACTGTGCAAACCATGACCCCTAGGAATACCCAGCTGTCAAACATTCCACGGAATATGTTTATCTTCTCAATATCACGACTGTTTATCTCATTAAACACCTGATTGGAGAAAACAAGGAACATCATAATTACTTGTGGGAATTCAGCAATGGCACCTCTGTTGTAGTATAATAAATAGTTTTAAGATTTAAGTATATAATCAGAGCTACATAGGCAGCGGTCAAGTCTCAGAATATCAAAGCTAGACAGGATTAATACTCAAATTTATAACCAACAGCTAGAACGCAAAACTGAAAAAAATTGCATTGATACCAAACGTGAATGTATATGATTTTAAGGGTTAATGGACCACAGCAAGACAAACAAGTAGAATTGCTTTTAACCAGTAATATGTACCTGGCAAAACACAAACGCATTGAATATCACAGTGTTGAGGGTGTCAGTTGCATCTGAACCAGTAAGCCCTAGTAACTGCGTCCCACGGAAATTGAGAACTCCAAGAATAGCCAATTGATAGATGCTCTGACCAATGATATTCCTCCACATGGCCTTGGTGATAAAGCTTGTACCCCTAAAAACCGGGGGCCTTTGCATCAGTCCATCATTTGGAGGCTCTGTAGCCAGAGCCAAGGCACCAAGAGTGTCCATAATCATGTTGACCCAGAGTAATTGCACAGCAGTAAGGGGAGCATCTCCTGAAAATCGTGTGGAATTTGTCATTAGTTTTGTCTTTGTGCAATTAAAAAAAAGATAAATAAGAATGAGATTGCATGAAACAAAATAGGGCACAGCCCAAATACCTGTTATACAGGCCGAAACGAAATTGATCATCAGAGCAACAACATTGACTGTCAACTGGAACTGCACAAACTTTTGAATATTTATGTACACTGAACGTCCCCATCTGGCCACATTTACTATTGTACTGAAATTGTCATCCAATATGATGACATCAGCACTTTCCTTGGCTACCTGTATATATATATGCATCAGTATAGAATTCAGAATAAAGAGTAGACGAGAAATCCTAAAGCACATAAGACCAAGCAAAATGGCACAGAAGAGAGCGATCCTATACCCTACTTTCATCGTCAAACGGATGAAAAAAAAGAATGGCTCTTTATTGCGACCACTTGCAATAAGAGATGTTAATGAAAGATTGACGGATTGCAGTTTATTTAGCACACCTTGCTCACCCACAGAACCAGCAAAAAAAACACACAAAAGCGCGGGACTTGTCTATGAAGAGTAATTTAGTTCATATACCATTTATACAAAAAAAGTAGACACATCACACATCTTTTAGTTATCAAATTAACTGGAACAGGAAAGGCATAAGACATTAAGAATCAAACTGGCCCCAAAATTAAATAATGATGGAAAAGATTGCAATTCCTTAACTCACACATCAGGAAAAACTGAAAGACCCTGACTTGAGCCATCTAGCACATATGACTTGAGTCAAAGATGCAACCACAACATTATGTAAACAGACTTTGAATTCGGGAAAATAGATTGTAAAGCCGAAAACAAAACCAATGATAGATCAAAAAAAATTATAAGAAAATGATCTGGTAGGCACAAATAAAATAGATAGTTGACAATTGAGATTGTAAGAGGATGCAGCTGAGACACAAACCTCTGTGCCAGCTATGCCCATAGCAAGTCCAATGTCTGCCTCATGCAAAGCAGGAGCGTCATTGGTCCCATCACCTGTCACTGCAACTACCTCATGGAATGTATTTCTCAAATTCTTTACCAAGGTATGCTTATCCAATGGTAAGGATCGGGCCATCACCTGTATACAACATTTGAGAAAATTAAGGCATCTTGAATCATGTATAGGATTTAGTGCCAAAGATCTACAATGCAATTATATACAGACCTGAATCCTTGGTATAACAGCTTTCATCTCTTCTGGAGACATGTTACGAAACTCCGGTCCTTCTATTGCCAAACCACCCTCTGTGAGTATGCCACATTCTCTAGCTATGGCTTTAGCAGTATTTATGTTGTCACCAGTGACCATTCGTACGGTTATCCCCGCAGCCAAACATGTTTGGACTGCTTCCTTCACACCTGGGCGCACAGGATCCTTGATTCCAACAACGGCTATCAATGTATAGCCATCACCTGGTATGTCATTGTTTCTGGAAGTTTCATCTATATCTTTGAAAGCCAAGCAGAGAGTTCTCAATGCGTCAGAGGCAAAAGAATTTATGACATCTGTTATCTTATTTGCCTCTTCCCTAGCAAGGATAACAGAATTTCCATTACAATCAACATATTTGTTACACATCCCCAATACTATTTCAGATGCACCTTTGCAGAAAGCTCGTATCCCACCATGAGGATTAGCAATGAGCACAGACATCTTCTTCCTGACAGAATTGAAAGGTTCAATCTTGAGAATCTTAAACTCACTGCGCTGGGTATCAAAATCGCCACCCAAAAGTAAACCAAATTCTAATAATGCCGACTCGGTTGGTGTTCCCAAAATGGAGGTCTTTCCATCATCCTTGATAACCTCAGAACTTGTATTTTGAAAAATAACCTGCAAAAGGATGCTTAACGCTCCAGAAATTTCTGACTTCACTACTTCTTTACTTTCATAACCATTTACATCTATAGATTTTTCACCTATGAATATCTTGGTAACTACCATATGGTTAGTGGTTAGAGTTCCTGTTTTATCCGTGCAAATGCAATTAGCAGAACCCATTGTCTCACAGGCTGAGAGATGCCTCACGAGTGCCTTATCATTCATTAATTTCTTCATTGCAAAAGCAAGACTCAGTGTTACTGCCAATGGTAATCCTTCAGGGACTGCGACAACAATTATGGTTACTGCAATGGCAAAGTAGTTTAAAAGTGTCATTGCATCAGTTGAAGACCAATCATTAATCTCATTGCTAAGTGCTTTTTCCACCAAAAATCTTACTGTCAGCACCAAAAATGTCACCACAGCAAAAAACAGACCAATTTTTCCAATAATGGTAGCAACACCATTCAGCTTCACCTGCAGTGGAGTCTCATCTTCTCCACCCTCACTCAGAGTTTCCATCAGCTTTCCCCATTCAGTCCTCATTCCAACTGTTGTTACCAGCATTTTACCTGATCCATCTTGCACTTTGGTTCCCGAAAGAAGAAAAGGCTTTTCATCATATACATTCGTCGGCTCACTCTCCCCTGACAAGCTTGACTCATCAATCAGCAAGCTGTATCCTGATATGAAAAGTCCATCAGCTGGAACTTGGTCTCCAACTGCCAAATGAACAATATCTCCAACAAGCAGGTCATAAATGGAAACTTTTTGTCTTTTCCCATCCCTAGTGACCTGAATGAATATCTTTTTCTTCTCCTTATCCAAATCCTTGAATTGCAAGGACTGCCTGTAGTCACTAATGGCAGTAACCAAGACAACTAAAACTATACTTATTAAAATTCCCACCCCATCATACATGCCTGCAGGCCACCCTTCAGTAGCAATTCCCACTCCTATTGAAACCACGGCACAAACCATAAGAATCATTAAAGTTAAATCCTGTAGTGCTTCCCATACGAATCTAAAGAATGATCGAGGAGGTTTCTCTGTAAAGCAGTTTATGCCATAAACATTTTGTCTTGAGGGTATACTACTACTCCTGATACCTTCTTCTGGTACAACAGAGACTTTTCTGAAAATTCCATCAACTCCACCATGGTTTTTCAAGGCTTTAACATCATGGCTACGTATGAGTGATGCAAGTTCATCGGGGTGAATGCTGAAACCATCATTTTTGGCCTCTTCAGATAGTTTGTATTTCTCTTGATCAGTCTTTTCAGTAGTTGGATGACTGTCTCCAGCTTCATAAGATTACAAAGAAAAAAATTGTAGAAAAAGGATAAAAATTATGAGATTACCACACATATTAGTTGACATGAAAGTTCAAAGACGATACCATCAATGAATTGCAATGCTGCTTTCTGGACATAAAGAGCAACTCGAATTGTATCCTGTTAAAACAAACAAAAATAATAAAGTTGGTCAAAGTACTTGTAAATTTGCAGTAAAAATATAATGAGCTAAGTAAAGCTGAAAGTAACAGTATGAACAGCTATATAACTACTAACATATCTGCAAATACATAACTTGAGCATCCTCTGTTTGGGTGCACCGTTATTACTGTTATTTCTCTCACAAGGATCTCTCAAATCTTATTCAGCATCTCAAGTCAGTTATGAGATAAGAAATGGACATTTCTCCTATTTTCAGGCAAGCTCTCTTTATTGGAGAACACCATTAAGATAATAAGTTCATTTGAAATGTATTCAAGTTTTTTTCGATACATGAAATGTATTCAAATTGGTGTATTTAATAGATTATTAATATCAAAAATCATACTTTTGTATTTTTTATATGTTATCAAGATAAAGAGACTAAATGTTGTAACTATATCCAAAAAGAATTCTTAGAATATAAAATTTCCAGTGTTCTTCCATTTGTTGCATGTGACAATTCATTCTTTGCGTAACAATCACTTGTGAACAAGTGTCAAACAAGCCTATTTCTTGATACAGGTATCGAGGATTAAATACTAAAAGAACAGAGTAATCGTAATATCTAAATATATACACATTGTATAATAAATTAAGTGCAAAGTTTGTAAAAAATTTAGAAAGGTGAACACCCTAAATCTAAAGTACAATTTCAGTTTCTCAACCTTCATAGAAAAACTTTGAAACCATTACCGTTGCAATTCACGGTCATAGAATCAGTATGCACTGCAGACTAATATTGACAATGTTTATAACATCGAAAGAAGCAAAAATAAAACCAAAGACTAGGAGACAAACTCATTTGTAACACTTCCATATAAATTAATTCTTAGCATACATTTCTTTATTTTAAATGATTGAGTCAAGTATAAGTGCTGACAATACTCTTTTTGAACAATCAAAGTGGCATATGTCTTTGAGTGAAGTTCTTTAATCACAAAAATCTAAAATTCACTTAATGTTGTATGAATGAGCCCAGTCTTGCAATCCTTTTTGTTAGAATATGCCTTGAATCAGGTCTCGCGAGTAAAAGTCTTTGGCGAGAGAGTCAGAGTTTTTGGCGAGGAGTTTTTTAGCGAGGAGTCTTTCACGAAAGAATTGGCTTGCTAATCAGGATTCCGTAAGGAATAGGGATTCCTTAGTCATTTCGATTTAGGATTCCTCAGACGTTAGGGTCTGAGATTCCTCTTGTATTCAGGACTCTGTTAGGGCTATATATACTCTAGGTTATTAGCCAACAGAGGTGTGGATGGTATTCTACAATCTGGTTTTATCCTGTAGGTTGTGTTTAATCTAGTGTGGTAAATTCTGTATCTGTAATCTGGTTTCCTCAAGGATAAACAAATCTGTTTTCCTTCTGCCGTAGACGTAGCTAACTCGTGTTAGTGAATCACGTAAATCTGTGTTATTTCTTACATTCGTTACTTCCGCTATAACACTTTTCTTTTACTGCTTATAAGTTCATTATAACATATAAAATTTGCCAGAAAAATAGTTTAAAGTATAAGCTGAACAAAACCGTGTGCAAGCCGTGTTTTGTCAACATGAGAAGATCAAAGATTGTATCTGTAACTGCGGTAACAGATTTTAAGTCAAATAACAAAGTTGTCCATAACAAGAATTCAACAGAAGGTTGCTGCACATTACACACTGTATTTTGAGGAAAAGATATCAAAAATTGAATGATCCGAATCAATACTGATGGCTATTCTAACCAAAAAGCATCCATGAATGAGAAAAGGCATATCCTTATGTTAAAAAGGGCCAAGTGGATGGAATATTGTAAAAACACAAAGTAAATGGAAAGTAGGTCTTTTGTATTCACTATATCACTTTGTGAGGAGGAAAAGAGAGAAAAATATTTGCCTGACCTATCATTTCAACATTTAAGGATCCATGTGGAATAGAATAATAAGGCCATCTCTATTAACACCCACCCACTACCAAAATAATCAAATCTCATTTTTTTTGTCCACTCCTCCATCAAGTATTTTTTTATTATCTTACACTATTTTTGAATTTGTGACATGCGCCAAAGTTCCCAGGAAATTTCGTGCCTTGCCATTATTTGAGTACAAAGTCTTTTCTTTCATTTATTATTATTATTTTTTTTGAAAGGGCACAAAGTCTTTTATGGAAAACCACTCTTCTTATTAAGCAAATACAAATATGGGACCAATGGACCCAGCAATAACACACTACCCCATCCCTTTCCAAATGGGTTTTACTTCATCATATGATAATATCATCCACAAAATCTGGGTATATCATATTCCAAACCAAAAAAGGGCACCAAACCAAAATTTTCAATTTAAACTACACGCGATAATCGTACTTAAAACTGCAAATGTACTACTGCAGAGTTCAGGTCCTCTGTCTCCATGCGAGCATAAAAACACCCTATTTATCATTTAAGTGGGGATGGGGTTGCCATCATCAACATTAATATTCGTTATCAGAAGAAAAAAAAAATCTAGACTGATTTAAATTTTTGAATATAGAATCGTGCATTTACTCATCGAACAAAAAAGAATGAAAAATTGTGGATCTAAATGTATGGGGGTAGACACATTTATAGGGAGAGCGAGCGCATTGTAAGCTGCAAATAATGCTAAACACTATTCCTAATTTTCTATTCCTAAAAGCATTAAAAGCATGTGACTGACGCCACAATGCCAAACGGCCACTTTGTAAAATCCTAATTTTCTATTCTCGATTTGGCAGCGGAGAAAATCAAGCAAACACTACCAGTAGTGGTCTACATTTTCTCTTTCACCAAAAAAACAAAATAATTAAAAATACTCAAGTTAATCTCAGCGAAACAGTACTCACGGACAACACTTCCTAAATCAGTCAAAACCGATATTGAAATTGAATTGAGAGAGAGACTACTGACTCGGATTTGTTTCTTTTTGTTCTCGGCCTCGGCACGCTTGGCGAGATCGGCGACGTGACGCCACCGTCTGTGGGGGTTCTTGACGACGCGGCCGACGGCTTTCCTCCAGTTCGCTAGAGCCTCCGGCGACGTGTTCTTGTTCTCAACCTCAAACTGCTTCCGCAAGAAGTTGTCCATTTTTGTGTGCTTCTCGTCCACAGAGAGAGCACAAAGAGAAGGTGCAGGGTCACTATGACTCTTCCAATTATATGACAAGAAGAAAAAAGAGAGATAATGAAAAGAGGGTTTTCCACACTGAGAGAGAGAGAGAGAGAGTGAGAGAGAGAGTGAGAGAGTGAGTGAGGCCAGATACGCTATATTCTTGTTATGGTCGTGAATAATTGGACAAAAGATTTTCTACTTTCTGGGCCTTTGCTCCACGGCCGAGTCAAATTTTTATATTAGTACTTAATTTTTGTCAAGCAGACAAAATTAAAAATTAAGGCCAACTCCTTCCCTCCGAGGCGTCTACCTACCCAGGACGATGTGGATCGAGTAATTGACGGTGCGGTCTTCTGCCTTCGAAAGCAGAGACAATGTCCTCAGATGCCGTCAGAGAAAAATAAAAGAGATCAGAGAAGGAGGCAACGGACGACGCGGCCGGTAAAATAATGAGGAGTCGCCGTGGTCTAGTGGTAATGGTTTTTGAGTGCATCTTAATGATTAAGTTTTGAAACTCATTGTTGAATTTTTTGGTGGGAAAACGACATAAAGTGATAATTATTGTATCGATCAATATTATAAAAAACTCACTTTCATTTCACTAGTATCTCTATTAATTATTGCAGAGGGGCTTAGGGAAGTTTTGAGTAGTTTACGGCAGTTATGGAGAAATTAGATGGTAGAACATTGTTAATGCCAAATTTGTCCTTTTAGTTTTCTAAGTATACAGCAACAGTTTGGGATAAAAGAGGAATTCCCCGTCCACGGTGGTTTTGCTTGGAGTTCGATCCAGTTACCCCATCAATTGGATGGTTATAGTTGAAGTAGACATCAACCCCTCTAGAGCAAATGAAGACTGAGACTGATTGAGTGAAGACATCAACCCCTCTCTAGCGAATCAATTCGATCAATCAATTGCTAGAGGGTTCTGGGTTCTGGGTCATGTTTCTTTTGCGCAAGACTGGCAGCTTCGGCTGCCTTACCGGCGGCGGTTCGATCGAGTCGAGGACGTCAACCTCCAGCGATTGAAAGTTCAACCTCTATCGCCGCCTCCATCTTGGTTCTGCAACCGCTGACATCGTCGTCGCCATCCCCGACCAGACCGAGCCAAAGACAGCCGACGATGGAGGAGGTGAACCGCGATGCATCATTATGATGGAGATCGACAACGCTGACGTCATCCAAGCCCTCCCCGACCCAACTGAGTCGAGGGAAAAAAACACGAGCCGGTGGAGGAGGTTGACGGTGGTGCAGTGTAGTCGTTCATGGAGTAGTGGTTTCAGATTTGAGTCATTTTAGAGGAGCATCGAGATGAGATCTATCTTCATGAGAGGATTGGATGATGGCCAGTGGTTCCAACTTCGTCCATGCTTCTCTTCTTCCGTCCATGAGGTAAGAATTCGATCTGCAATCCTTTTGTTTAGAAATCAAAGTCTTCAACAAACTTATTGGCCATTGCAGTTGGAATCAAGCAAAAACAAAGTGTAAACAAAATTGTAAACAAGGTAGAGTAACCGATCTTCGTCATGCCATATTTGCAGTTTTTGTATCTTTGAGTTCATTGAGTTCAAATCATACTTTGTACTTTCCATTTCACAGTTTCTATCAAGTGATTTCACCGTGATGCTATTTCATTATGATGGTAATGTAAACGACTGGAGGGATTTGGAATGGAGTGGTCGGGCCATACATGTATCTGCTATGAATCAAACCAAGTGGTAATACCTCTCGAGCCATGGATGCAATTCAATTTTGGTTCTTTCTTGGATTTGCATAGTCCGTTCAACTGATATGGTTAGTTATCCTCTTCTCACTTAGGTGGTATGCTAAGCGACTCTTACATCCAGATATTGTTTTTGAATATGAATTCATCTTCCTTTGGGATGAAGACCTTGGAGTTGCGAACTTTAATGTTGGAAGGTACATGTTCCTCTGCTTACATGCATTTATGCTCTAAAAATAGTAAGACTAATTAACATTCTGTTTCTTGGGATTACATCTATGCAGATACCTTTCAATAATTAAAAAAGAGGGGCTTGAGATTTCACAGCCAGGACTTGATGCTGACAACTCGGAGGTGCATCATGATCTTACAGCAAGAGACAAGAGATCAGTAGTGCATAGGTATTCTATCTCTCTACAGAAACAGTAAAGATCTATTACGAACTGTTTTATGAGTCTGCTTAATCCTTATCAACTCCTACCAATAATAAGGCTCAAAGTGTTATATAGTTTGATCTTCTCATCAAAATTTTCTGTTTAATCTAAATATGTATGTACATCATGTCTTGGTGTTGGACTATCAGGAAGATAAAAAAGACAATTGGTGGTGGAAGACGGTGCGATGAAAATAGCACAGATATTCCATGCACAAGGTAGGAAGCTTAGATTTCTCATGATATCAGACCACAAGTGCATCTAATTCTTTAAAACTGAAATGCTGAGAATAATAAATGTGATACCAGGTTTGTTGAAATGATGGCTCCTGTGTTTTCGAAAGCATCTTGGCGTTGTGTATGGCATATGATTCAGGTATGCGCATGGCTTCTGTACCAAATTTTCTTAAACATTCATCAGATGTTAAAGTTTTTGTGCTTTTAGCTTGAGGCGGCAGGACCACTGATCATTTTTTTTGATGCAACGAGAGGCCAAAGATAAACGCTGATTAGCAAAATCGAGGCGAGGCTGCTGTCGAGTAGAGGCGCGGCGAAAGGCTAGAGGTTGATAGGATTTGAAGAGCCGCTGTCGCTGGAGTTGAGGAGGTGGAGAGATGCTCTGACTGTACTGTAAAATCTGTTTTGGAGAGAGAGAGAGAGAGAGAGAGAGAGAGAGAGAGAGAGAGAGAGAGAGAGATACAACCGGAGAGAAAGAGACGATTTCTCAGAAAAGGGGAATCTTTCACAAATTCGGCGACATATTTTGTAAATAAGAGAAAAAATTTAAGTCGTTACATACTCAAAAAATAGGATAGTTTTTTTTGGAATTGAAAACTTATAATGAGTTTTTTAGAAAAGAGAGGGTTGAAAATATTTTTGTTTTGGATTTTCCCCCAAAAAAAACCATCTTTTTGAAAATATGATTCTAATATGCTCAGCACATATCCGATTCGGATCGATATGTTTTTTGTTGGATTGTAAAACTGTAAAAGTGTGAATTATTTTGTACTCCGAAAAGAACAAAAAAAGAAGTGTGATTTTCTTACTAAATTTCTTCTGTACTACATGTCCAAGTTGTACACTCTCTTTCTTTATCTACTAACCTTCCTGCACGCGCATATGCGCGTGCGAAAGGCGTTGCGCTCGCGCGTGCGACTTATCGGTGGCATACTTTAAAGTGTGCAATTATATCGTCTTCACTTAATTGCCCAAGTCCATTGCTCACAACAGATACTATCGTACACTTTCAGGCCTATCTCTATTATTCGAATACTGATCTAATTGAGATCTCTATTATTCGAACACAGATGTAATTGAGATGTGAGAAGAATTACCAATGATTGATGATTTTATTTGTAAAATAATATTAGCCTACTTCATATTAAGTCAACACTATGTAAAAAATAATTAATCACTGATAATAAATGCAGTGCAAGTGCATATGAAAATAGAACAAAAAACACACAAATAGAAACCATAAAAAAATAGCAAAAGCTTTAACTATGTTGACACGATTTATAAGACATTATCTCATCCCCACTGGAGCTTTTCATATCGTGATGACCCTAATGCAAAACAAAGAGATGCAAGAACAATTCAAGACCTTTGCATAGAAACATCAGAAGGTTCATTGCAGAAGGTAACACCTCTATCACCTAAAAGTATCAATTTAACTATCATGTCAAAATCCTTACCACCAATCCATGAGAAAGATCACGATGTTGATCACAAAGCCAGCAACCTCTGTTAACATATCTGATTTTATCACAACCAATAGTCTCATTGGACTGTAAGCTCTTCGTTGGGGACATGACCTGAATCACGGTTCCTGAATGCTCCTTAATGTTACTTATCTGGTCGCATAGACTGTCGAGCTTATGCTGCATGTTCGTTAACACCTGATCCTGGTATACAGTTCAAACCAAAGAATTAAAAAACCAACTAAACCAAACAATGAAGCACATAACCCCCAATTACACAGTACAAAACAATTCTATATTTTTCTTCAACATTAGTCAATTTATATATATTATAACTTGATAAATATCAACATGATACTCAAATTTTAGTTATAATATCAATGACATCTACACATTTTTAACATGTTACCCAATTTATGGTCAAAGCAATATATCACACGATCAATACTAAAGGCACCCACAAATTGCTATTGGCAACCGTAAATTATTTGGGCACCTCCTTCTCTAAATTAATTATTACTAGCCTTCCTACACGCGCATATGCGCGTGCGAAAGGCGTCGCGCTCGCGCGTGCGACTTTTCGGTGACGTACTTAAAAGTGTGCAATTATATCGTCTTCACTTAATTGTCAAGTTCATTGCTCACGACAGATACTATCATGCATTTTCATTGGTAATTCTTTAGATCTGTGTTCGAATAATAGATATCTCAATTAGATCAATATTCGAATAATAGAGATAGGCCTGAAAGTGCACGATAGTATCTGTCGTGAGCAATGAACTTGGACAATTAAGTGAAGACGATATAATTGCACACTTTTAAATATGCCACCAAAAAGTCACACGCGCGAGCGCGACGCCTTTCGCGTGCGCGTAAAGGAAGGCTAGTTAGTATTTAAAGACACAAATTTAAAGTTAATCCATTAACCGCATTTTGCCCCTAAATATAATCGATTAAAAACTACCAGAAAAAAATAAAATAAAAAATCATCCCCCCTCCCTCTCTGTTTCACATCAGAAACACGAAACGCAGTAGCACCTCGCCTCTGCTCCATCGACCTCGTGACCCAGCCTTGCCTCTATGTCGTTCAAATCTGCTCATTCATGCTTCACACAGCTTGTCCCATCGCGACTCGGCCTCCCACACCTCTCGAGCCGCGGGTCTGATCTCCTCTGCCTCGCATCAATGTGGGCGGCGACGCATACATATCTGCTCCAACCTCCAACTTCGTCCTCGAGTTCACCTTTTGGATCGGTCATGGTCACTGGCAAGGTGAGATCGGAAGTAGCATGTGAATGGTTGTACGCAAGGATTTTGATTAACTACTTGAACAGATTCAAACTTGGTGAAACGTGAAGCTGACGGAGACAATGGTACAGTATCCTTAGCTCTCAGTTCTTGATAAAGATTCACTTTCAGTTTCAATTCACTAACTTTTTTTGTTCTTGATAGACAAAATGTCGAGTTTTCTGTTACTTTCTTGATATTTGGGAATAATTCGATTGGTTAGAGACTTAGAGATGACTGAGTTGGTCTTGTTTAGGATGACGATGATATTAACTGGAATACGGAAGATGAGCTTGACATCGATAACTTCACTTTTTCGACGGCTTCTTCGAGTGTGATCATACATCCCGGCGAAGCTAATCAGGTAAACAACGAATTACACTCCTAAATTCGCGTATCGAGTTTATCAAAGTAGTGCAAGACATTTGATGTGGTGTTTGGGTTCAATGTATGTGGAGCTAGATGCCTATATGTGATTGATTAAGCAGATATAGTGTTACCTCTACCTCATTTATGTGTACACTTGATGAAGATTTTGATATGGGAACTCTTAATTACCAATTTTCAAAACTGAAGTATCGAGTCAAGATCATGTTTAGAACCTCGAATTCGTGAACTCCACCTCAAGTTTCTGATATGTAGCCAATGTAGGTATGTCATCTCGATTTTGTTCATCGGCCTTTTGGTTTTTGCTGAACTTTATCAGCATTCATATTACTGAATGATTGGGTAGAATCATACAACCAAACGTATCCTTTTTTTTCAAATTATTTGATTGATTTGGTTGTCAAAGTTGAAATTACAAATGACTGCCTTTTGATTTTTTGAATTTTCAGTAGCAGTGTTGTATTATTGAATGATAGTGTTTTGGGGTTGCCATTGCATTTTTAGTTCGATTATACTGCATTTTCGGGCATTATTGTTGCATTTTTGGTTCAATGTAGCATATTTGGGGACTGCTACTGTATTTTTGGAACTACTACTGCAATATTTGGGGACCGCTACTGTAAATTTTGGGATTACTATTGCATTTTCAGTTTTATATGGTTTGATTCGATCAGTTTTTAATTTGGATTTGATTTGGTTCAATGCTACTGTGTTTGACGTTTCTAAACACGTAAGAAACTTTTGCTATGCTTTCGAAATTATGTGGGCAATCTTGTGTTCTTTGGAAAGAAAGAAGAAATCAAAATAGGAATGCATTTTTTGCTTGTTTTTTACAAAACTTGCTGCCGATTTCAAATCGAGAGTATCATTTTTATTATAAGGTTTTACAAAAGCTTACAAGTTGTTGAGGTGCTACTGTATTTCACCTTTTTTCAATGGCTGATACTATATTTAACATTTTACCAATTGCTGCTACTGTGTTTGTCATACTGTGATTTTCATATTGTTGCGACCGTGGTTTTTAAATTACTGCTACTGAAGCATTCGTCAAACTGCCACTAAATTGTTAATTGAGCTGTTATTGAAGTTTCTTCCAGCTGATACTTAATCATTTTGATGTACTATTGAACTGTTCTTTGAGCTGTTACTGTCGTTTGCTAAGCTGCTACCAAAGTTTTGTCAAACTACTTGCATCATTTTTCACAATGCTACTAAATTATTCGTCTAGTTGCTACTATAATGTTAATCGAACTGCTACAAAATTCCTCAAGCAGCTACTTAAGTTTTGTCAAGTTGCTACTATCTCGAAATTTTGTTGGATTGCTACTGCATTTTTAGGTGCTACTACTGTATTTCTGTTTGAGGACGGGTATTGCATTTTCGGGAACCACTACTGTATTACTGCTATTTCGGGGACTTCTACTATATTTTTTAAGGACTGATCGATTGAGATGCTACTGAATCTTGGTGCTAGTAAATTACACATTGCTGCTATTGTATCACGTATTACTATTTTTTTACTGTATTTGTATCACGACTACTGAATTTTTATTTTCGAGCGTACCACTGCTATTAAATTGAATGTAACACTGCAGATTGTGAGAAGTGCTATTATAATTTTTTCTAGTTGATTTTGAACATTTGCTACAAGGTGTTATATAATAGCCTTTTCGTTTTTGCACAAGATTTTTGCCGAATGTTTTGTTTTATTGAATTTGTTACAGTGTATTTTGAAAGTATATATGCTATTGTTTTAGGCTTTTAGCTATTGCGATGTCAAGATGCTATTGGTTTATTTTAAATTGTTCTTAAAATAGTTATCTTGAAATTGTATGATATTGTGTTTTCTTTTAGAATGTTTCTACTGCTGCTGTACGCTGATTTTTTTTTTTTTTGGAGTTGCTATGGTACTTTTTAGGTTGATATTGCATTTTTCATGTTGTTACTATGGTTTTCAACCTATTACTACTGTATCTCTCGTCAAGTTGTTACTAAATCATTAATCAAAATATTAATGCATTGTTCGTCTAATTGCTACTGAGTCATTATCAGACTAGTACCAAGTCATTCGTTAAGCTATTACTATTGTGTTTTTCAAGTGCTATTAAGTTTGTATAAAAACTGCTACTATTGAATTATAAGTACTCATCACACCTGTTACAATTTTTTTTCTCTTTGTACAAGGGCTACTTAATTTTCATTAAAGCTGCTATTGAAGTTGTATGAAAAGTCTTATTTGAATTGCAACTGCTACTGAATGCATCTTCAGTAGCACATACATCTTCAGTGTTGCTACAGCATATCTTCTTAAAGTTCGAAAATAGATAACATCAATCCTAAATGTTAAACATTTAGGATTTAGTAGCAATATGCATCACCTCTCGTAGGATTTTATTGTGGGCATTCAAAACCCTAGCAACGTGCATTCTCTTTCAGTATCGGGTTTCATTCTCGTACGAGTAGCAAAATGCATTCTCGTCGACACTAGTACTGCATTTTCGAAGCTGATAATAAAATTGATTGTGTATTTTTTGAAATTGATACTGCATTTTTGAAGTTGATACAACATTTTTCGAAGCTGATACTGAAATTGATACTGTATTTTTCGAAGCTGATACTGAAACTGATACTGCATTTTTGAAGTTGATACAACATATTTCGAAGCTGATACTGAAATTGATACTGTATTCTTTGAAGCTGATTCTATATTTTTCGAAGCTGATATTGCATTTTCAAAGTTGATATTGAAATTCATACTGTATTTTTCAAAGCTGATACTGTATTTTTTGAGTTAATACTACATTTTCGATGTTAATACGACATTTTTCAAAGCTGATACTAATCATTATCAATTATGTTATTGAATTTGTATCGGCAACTATTGTGTGCTTTTTTGACGTTGATATTGCATATACTGAATTGTTACCAATTGTATTATTGAATGTGTAGCGACTGCTACTAAATTTGTAATGAAACAGTTGCTGAGATTGTATTGAAATTATTACTGAATTTATATTGGGGACTGATGCTGAATTCTTATCGGGGACTCTGAATTGTTAGAAGCTTGATGAACATTCAATAGCAGTTCGAAACGAAATAAACTTTAACAACACAATTCAGTAGCAACTTTGATAAAAATTTAACATCAATTTACATATTTCTATACAAAATATGTAACAATTTCACTTCAATTCTAGTAGTACCAAGTCGAAAAAATTGGGCAACAAATTGATACAAATTCAGCAGCAGTTCTGATATTCAATAACACTCTAATAAATTTCATTCCTAGAGATCACAATATCATTGCCCAAAAAATATAATAGTAGTCTTCAAAATGCAATAGGCATCTTCCAACCGAAAATGCAGTATTAGTCCTCCAAACACATTAGCAATATCCGAAAATGTAGTAGCAATCCCTAAAACACAGTAGCGATCTCTGAAAAAACAGTAGCAGTCCCAAAACTAAAAATGCAATAACTCTTCCCAAAAACATAGTAGCAACCCTTAAATCGTAAATACAGTAACAGTCACGAAAACATAGCAGCATTAAATTTTTCACAAAAATGAGTTATATTAGCAGCACTATACCACTACTATTGTCCCTCCCTAACCATCATCAAACTAATCCAAAATACATAATGCACTAAAATAAATCAAATTGCACAATTTTAGAAAGAAAAATCATACATGCTCTGCTACTATTAAGTGCAAATATCAACTGCTACAAATCACACATTAAATTGCAAATCACCCATTAACTGCTACTAAATAAATCATATGACTGCTATTGTATCGAAAATGGAGTGCAATGTAAGGCCCTTCAACCAAACCAAATCATTCAAGTTTCAAAAAGAAAACCAAATGACATGTTCTGCTGCTACTGCAAAGAAAACTTAACCAAATCACAAAACCAAATTGTTAGATCCTAGTACAACACAAAGCCAAATTGTTAGATCCTAGTACAACACCAAACCTGGCAAAACATTTTATTTTTTTAAAACATATCACATTCAAGCCTCACATGATGAAATTGCTCAAGGAAGCCCTTCTCATTGTATTGCTACTGAAAGCTGCTTGCAACCAAAAAATTTCCAAGCTGCTACTGTAAGAATGAAATGCAAAAAGTTGGAGCATTTTCTTCCTTCATCTCTCTCACAGTAGCAACGGAAAACATAACACAATGTCAAATCTCCCAAAACAATGCCAAAACAATCCACACATAATCATAATCCACAAAAGTTCAATTCAATTTTTTAAAAAATCAAAAATTTCACAGAAATCAGATTGGAAGTTGTTGAGGCCAACGCCTGGGCTCGAAGCCGAGGCAAAACGATGTGGAAGCGGCACTGCAACTCAGAAGATCCAAGGGCATCATTGCAGGATTGGCTCGGTCGACCACAATTGTGACGCTAGGCGAACCGCTACTACTGAAAGTGAATCCATAATTGTTCGGCGGCTGAGTGAGCGCAACCGGAGTTGGGAGGAGAGCTGCGGTGTGACGACCCAGAACAGAATCAGAAGCGTAATCAGCTTAATTCGTGAGTTAGTGTATAATCGTAGATTTCTGATAATTGATTGAATCGCCAGCTTTGATCACGACTAAATTATTGGCCGAGAATTTGAGTTGAGTCTATTCTCGAGAGCTGTTGTACGTGTGATTTCGAGTTCGTGGGCGGTTCCGGTCATTATTTGGACGACCGAGGAATATAATATGAATATTTGAAATTTTAGTATATTGTCGAGTTTATCCGTTCGTGTTCGAGTCTATCCGAATCGTGATTGTGATCCGTTTTAGACCGTTGATCGACCCGAACCGTAAATTGAATGATTATTGACTTGATTTGGAAGTTTCGCGATTTGTTGTGATTTCGGCATAATCTGTTAATATGGCGGCTTCGTTAGCGACTAAATTATCGGGCGAGAATTTGATTTCGGATCCTTCGTGGAAGTTGTGGAGAATTTAATTTCGAGCTTGTGGGAACTTTCGGATAATTTTTCCGAGTAGCGAGGAATAAGTTATGAATATTTTCGTCCGCCGAATATGGTCGTATTTATCCGTTTGGGGTTCGATACGCGTACGGTATAAATACAGAAGCGATACCTGCCGAATTGGGAAACTTGCCATAAAGGGAAAGCTGGGTTGATCCACGTTGACCACGGGTCAAGAATAACCCGTTTGGAGGCCGAATTGGTTCGCCGAAATTGAGGCCAATTCCGGCCATATTTGGGCAAGGCTTCTTCACGAGATTTGTTGGGATCGAGCTCCTCTTCAGATTGGTAGGTGGATCGTCCCGTGGGGTGGCCGGAGGAGAGAGAATCGAATCGGCAAAGTTATGGATTTTCCGGCGAGTTTTGTGGCGTTTGGGTGGCGGCGTGGAGACCGAGATGGTGGCTCCTCTTTGAGGGGTTTTGTTAGCCTTAATGAGAGGAAGCTATTGCAAGTGGTTTGGGAGGTTGCCGTGGCCGGAGGAGAAAGATTTATCGATGTGAAATTTCGGTAAGGGTTTGGAACTTTGGGTTGATTTTTGGAGGTTTTCCAGTCAAAATTGGCCTTAACTTTTAACTGGAAAGTTGTTGGAATCGTCGAGATCTTTGAAACCATGTATGCCATGAATTTTTCTGGGCAGATCTGAAATTCTGGCGGCGGCGACTTTTCACTCGACATGGTTTTTGACGAGTTATATGTCATTTCACTCGAAATCGCGCCCCGATCGCAGTGGTGAGGTTTGTTTTTTGATTTGAGTATCGGAAATTATAGCGAGGTTTTGAGGTGTGATTATTGGATTTTCGACAATTCGTCGTTATTGAATTATATATTTCCGGGAACGGTTGTTTCTCATGATTTGATTTGGGGATCCGAGTTATGATTTTGAGAAATGGATTTTATGATTATTCAGGGGTTCGTGATCGTTCGTTTGGCGAGAGATTTTCCGCCGGATCACGGGATTAACGCGAACTGCGTTACGATCATCTGTGAGTGGACAATTTCTTTTCACTGATAATCGCGAGTCTTTATACACGTTTACGAGCATGAGCATGCATACGAGATCAAGGTTCTAAAAGGCGCTAGGCGGAATTAGGCGGTGGAGCTACTGCCTAGCACTTAGGCGTTTAGGCAGAGTTTAATCGGTAATTAAGCGTTAATTAGGCGGATCATTTTTTATATATATTTAATCAATTATATATTTATATGGTATATTGTAATTTGAAACATAAAGTAAAAATTATAAAGAAATATCCTAAAAATTCTAAACTAAGTTTATAAAGAAATCCAATTAACCATCCATCTCAATTTTTTGAAATAGATGTGCATAAACAAGAATCCCAAGAATATGAAATTATCTATTTCGAAGCTGATAATTCACAAATCACAGTACATTATGAGTTTATGATAATGAAGCTTACATTATAAACTTGCAACCATGGAAACCATTCAAACATAAAGCTTCACGGAATTAACCATGACTCTTTCACAGAATCAAGTTTTATTTGTATGATGGCCATAGACATTATGCTCCTGCCAACATTTAATTATATCAAATTATCAACATATAACAAACAAGGATGACGGCGGTGGACGGCAAGTGGCGGCGATCGGCGAGCGGCGTCCAAGTCGCGGCGTTTGCAGAATGAGAGAGACGACGTTTCGCGAAAGAAATTGGATTGGATTTTCTATTTAGAATTCATTCATTTGCGTTGTACCTCTTAATTTTAAAAAAAAATTAATAATAAAAAAAAAACCCGCCTATGCGTGCTTTTTCGCCGATTAGTCGTTAGTCGCCCGCCTAATTGCCGATTAGTCGGTTCCCGCCTAACTACCCTGCCCAGAACCAAAATTAGGCCATAAGATAATTTTTTCCGATTAGTCGGTGCATAGGCGGCCGTTTTTTAGAACAGTGTAGGAGATTATGATTTATATGAGCATGTGTTATACAATTATGCTTATATATTTATATATTACGTATATGCATTTATATATTGCTTTACACATTTGCATCGAACTATTTACGATTTGGTTTACACAGAGTACAGTCACAGTTTATGTTGTTGTATCGATACACTTGCATCCCGGCTGATCCCCGAGGGTGCCTACCAGGGGGGAACTGTACCTTGTGCCGATGTATTTCCGGGTGAGAACAGATACCCTGACCTGAGGCCTTTCTGGCTAGAGTCACGTGTGGGTCTGGGATCCCGTGATTCGGACTGTACTAGCACGGATGTGTCCATGAGCGACCCCGTGAGATTTTTACTTGCATGCTCAGTACGCTGGAGGAGTATGAGTTTACCTCGTGTATTTTATTATATTTATTTATCTGGACTCGCATATGTTATTTTAACATATATCATCTGGCGAAAGACATTTATTTTCGTCCACTCACTTTAACAGTTTTCATGTCTTTCCCCTGAGCTTTTCGGTTTCCGTGCCTAGTTTGCAGTTCAGATTCTGGTGTCGCACGTCGTGGTCGGAGGCATAGTATTCGAGCGATGTTTCTTTTATGGTAGGTTCTAGTTTGACTTACTATTTGTATATCTATATTAGAAGTTGCTCTGAGTATTCTTATGTCATGTTTTTATACGGTTTTCCCCGAATTCCTGTAAAGTATAGTTATATTTATTACTTTACATTACTGTTGATATATTGAGAAATCCGGATGGAACTGGTGCTCACGGTTTGATTTTTGTGGCATAAAATGAAGTGTATTTTCCGAGTGTAGGTTAATGGCAATTCCGCGTTAGTAGTGTTACTCTGCCGAAATTTTGATGGTTTTTGTTGGTTCGTATTTTCAGAAGGGATTTGATTCCGATTTAGGAAACTAAATCGGGGTTGGGTCCTTTCAGCGGTTTGTCCAGAGGTTGCGGCGAGGTTGAGTTAAGGGAGGTGGCTTGGAGACGAGCATAACTGTGGCATTGAACTTGAGCCGAAGCCGGCGTTGAAGATCCAGGCGAGTCGGCTGGCATCTAAGGCCACCCTCGAGGTCAAGCTCGAGTGAGCTAGGAGATGCACAAGGCTTGGCGTCACGGGAAATGGCGTTGTTAGAGACCGACGTCGGCGGGAAATTTCAGCAAGGCTGCGAGCGGCGATTAAAGGGCAGCTTATAGGGTATTTGACTTTATTAGTAAAATTTTGTCCTTGATTGTCCAAATTAAAGGACTTTGTCTTAATACGTATTTGGCTCCTCATATCTGTCCTTTAGTGTATTTTGTTATTTTTTTTCCAAACTAATGAAGGGCAAATGGGTATTTTTAACATGAAATTTGAAATCTCTGTTTGCCACGTCAGCAATGTAGACAGAGATTGTCAGAAAATTTGCTCGAGGTTCAATTATGCAACTAATACTTTTGAAAGTTCTGGTACTAAGTTGATAAGGCCGGTAAAATTCAGGTATCATCGGAAAAAAATTCATTATTTTTTAATCGATCATCACTTTAATGACTAAAAATTTATAAGTTAAACAACAAGTATAATATTACTATTGCATAAGGTCGAAATATATAGTAACTAGAGTAAACCTATTTAAATGTGTGAAATTGTCTAGGATAGTAGATACTTTTTATGGGTAAAACTCATTATTTATGAGATAAGTAGTAGTCTTATGATACAATTACAACATATAATTGTAGAAACATATATTACCACAAACATATAATAAAAACATAAATTCTTGTTGAAGATATCTAAAATGTACACTTTTTTCTCTCTAGAAAACCCTATTACCTAACGGCGCGCTGGTCGGCCGGTAGCTTTTCCATCCATGGCCGATTTCAAAATCATGCTGAAGATATCTGATCCCGATTTAGTTGCCTAAACTTAAGCCATAACGACAACAGAATCTATAAAAAATTTGCCAAAGTTTCTTTTAAAATCAAGAAACCCAAAAATCTGCAAGGAAAACACACCTCTAAAATGTTCACAAAAACAAACCGTGGACACCAAATCCCAACCGGATTTCTCAAATCAGTCAAACACTGAATCTACTAGAAATATAAACTGTTTACAGAAGGTGATAAGAAATCTGAAGACTGAATGGAAAATACAACACAACAGAAGTAAACTCTATACAGTATTCAGAGTGACTTCTAATTTACATATTACACATGAAAGGACCCGACCCCGATTTAGTTCCTAAACTAGAATCAGACCCCTTCCGAACATATGAACTTTCAAAAATCATAAAATTTTTGACAGAGTTACTCTATATCGCGTAGTTACCATTAACCTGCAGCGGAAAATACACTTCATCCTATGCCACAAAAGCCAAACCGTGGGCACCAATCCCATCTGGATTTCTCAAAAACATATCATAACGTAAAGCAATAAACAAAACTGTAGCTTTACAAAAATCCGGGAAAATCATGTGGAAATATAAACGTAATAGTATTAAGAGCGACCTCTAGTATATACATATATACACAACAATAGACCAAACTAGAAACCTACTGAGAAGGAAAAGTAGCTCGAAATACTAAGTCTTCAACCTTGACGTGCGACACCTGAATCCAAACTGCAAACTGGGCATTGAAAACAAAGAGCCCAGGGAAATACATATAAACTGTTAGAGTGAGTGGACGAAAATAAATGTCTTTCGCCGAATAAATATATATGTTTATAAAACATATGCGAGTCTAAATGTATGAAAATCATATGGTACACGAGGGAGACTCTAACTCCTCACGCGTATAGAGCATGCATCAAAAATTCCGCGGGGTCACACATGGACACATCCGCGCTAGTACAGTCTGAATCACGGGATCCCTGATCCTCACGTGATTCCAGCAAGAAAGAGCTCGGATCAGGGTATCTGCTCCCCCTCCCGGTAAAGACCTTGGGTCAGTCCCCCCCGGTAAACATCCTCGGGGATCAGCCGAGATGCTAAGTGTATCGATATAACAACTACTGAGACTGTACTCTGTGTAAACCAAATCATAAATTTTTTCCATGCAAATGCATAAAAGTATATTCGTAATTGCATAATCATAAAACACATGCTCGTATAATTCATAATCATAACTGCATGCTCATGCTCGTAAAACGTATATAAAAGACTCGCAACCAACAGTGAAAAGAAATGTCCACTGACAGACAAGCACAACGCAAAAACGCGTTCATCCCGTGATCCGACGGAAGATCCCTCGCAAGCGTACGATCCCGATCTCTTTAATAATCACAAATACCATTGATCAAAATCACAATTCAAAATCCTGAACCACACCTCGGAAACCAGCCATTTCCTGAAACATATAACTCGAATATCAACGAAATTGTCGAAAATCCCATAAATACTCTACTTATCCCTCGACACAAAATCTACCTCCCAAATCAACTCAATAACCTCATCACTGCGATCGGAGCGTGAAAGCAAGTCGGAAACACATAAAATTTTCCAAAAATTAGGACCTCGCCGGAGCTCCGTCGCGGACCACCGCCTGCTGCGGCGGCGTGGCGTCGCCGGAGACTTTTTCCGGCGGACCAAACCTAGAATTCTTCCTCTCCTCAAGGCCAACCATTTCTCTCAAAGGACCACCACCATCCAAGGCCCACCGTGGCCAGAATTCCACCTGAAAATCTAAACCTCCATTAATTTCGGTGACCTATTCCGGAGAGCTTCAAACGGCCTCCAATTCCAAAATTCTTTCACCCAAAAGAATCTATGGATTGAGGGGAGCAAAACCCTGAACCCCGTAGACCCTAAAAGTGGCCGAAAAAGCTCACCCGATTCCGGCAAAAATCAAAAACTAAACCGAGTTGGTTCTCCCTCAAAACTTAACCAAATCAACTCAAATCAAGTTCAAAACAATAGGAAATCACGAGAGAAAGCTAACCATACCAAGCTTGAGGTCTGAAATGGCCGAATCGGAAAGTCGATCGGTGGTCAAAATCCTTCCCGAAATGGCTCGGTCAACGCGGGTCAACGTCTGGTCAACGGTCCAATTTTGGTCAACTCGGCCCAAATGTCACTTTTGAACAATTTTACGACTATTTCGATACTTATACTCGCCACTAAAACAATCAACGGTCGAAAACGAATCGAAACCAAACGGATAAACTTAATTAAATCCAACGGTTGGAAATATTCATAACTTATTCATCAGACATCGGAAAAGTCCTCGGAAAACTCTTACAAGCTGGAAATGATAAACTCTGCAACTCTCGTGAAGGAACTCATATCAAATTCTCGCCCAATAATTTAGTCGCAGACATGGCCGCCAAATCGATTAATTACGATAAACTGCGATTACATGTGAAACTCGCGAATTAAGCCGATTAACTACCATTTTCGGTTCGGGTTGTCACAACACAGGACTAGCAGGTTAAGCTAGGAACATACTAGATGAGTACAGTGACACGAACTCTATGACTCTGTCGCTGATGTGCAATCACAGGATATAAACTACAAACTGGGCGGAGGAAACCGAAAAGCCTAGGGAAAGACATATAAAATAATAAAACTGTTAGAGTGAGTGGACGAAAATAATAAAACTGAAAATTATAAATAATATGCATTTCACTATAAATGTACCTAAAAATAATATGAGTCTAAAAATATGATCATCTAGGTACTCCTGGGTAATATAAAATATGTGGAGGTTACAACTCGAGTCATCCCGACCTGAAGCCCTAATACTGCCCAGGTTAGGTTCTTGGCCCTCCTGGGTGCTCTATAAATCCTCGGGTCAGGTCACTGGCCCTCCCGGAGCGTCTCGGGGATCAGCCGAGAAGTAGTGCATCAATGCAACAACTATGACTATGCTCTGTGTAAAACAATATGTTGTATGCCTCTAAGCTAATGCATAACTATAATAATGCATAACTAAAAAGTGCATAACTATAAAATGTATAACTGTAAATGCATAACTATAGACTCGCAAAACAACAATGAAAATAAAGTGTCTACTCACAGTACAAAGCTAGCTCTGTGGTCCGGCGGAAGTCCCCTCGCCAAAATCATGATCACGATATCCTGAATAAATAACAGATTTATTTAATACTGGAATTCGATAAAATGTGCGAAAATTAACTCTGAAACTATCCGAAAAACCCCCCCGGTTATTTTGAAATTTCGCCTCACCAGCGAACTTGCTTCGATTGGAGCATGTTACCTACCAAATTGTAGATCGCACTAAGCCCAAACGATCTCCCAACTATAGGTTCCCCTGAGTCCAGCTCGTTTCACCGGAATCGCCCTCGAAAGCCGACATATCCAAAATCTGGCCGGAATGTTCACGACGTTGAAATGCCGGCCACGCACCTCCGTTGCCCATGAAACCAACCTAGATCGACTCCCCGTGGTCCAATCGACCAAAACCCCACTCCACTACTGATAAATCTCGTCGGAGCGTCGCCGACGACGACGACACCCCACGAGTCAAACAGTCAGTATCCAAACCCTCTCCAAAACTAACACAAATCAACTAATTCACTCCATAAACACAACCACAACGATGAGAGGAGAAGATTTTACGATGAGAGGAGAAGATTTTATATCTTAAGTACTGAAAAAGATGGCCGGAAGGCCGTTTTTCTGGCGGGTTCATAATCGGGTCAGGTCGAGTCGCGGAAATGGGTCTTGCCTGAAACGGGTCAACAAGATTTCTGGTACTCCTATCCGAAAATCATTAAAAAAGCTCGCTTATCTGAAAAGCTCTCCGAAAAATCCTACGAGCTCGAAATAAAATACTCTATGTCTAATTCTCACTTGGTGAAAAAGTTGTCAACAATCTACACAATACAACTAATTAGCGATAATTATAATTCATGTGGAATTGTGCGTAATTTTTAGTTCGGGTTGTTACAATATATCCCCCTAATAAAAATTTCGTCCTCAAAATTTACATACCTTCTAATTGAAGAGATAGGGATACTGCTCTCGCATCTGCTGCTCAGGTTCCCAAATGGCCTCCTCCATTACATGGTTCCTCCACAAGACCTTCACAAGTGGAATGGTCTTATGACGTAGTTCCTGGACTTTCCGATCAAGAATCTGGACTGGCTCTTCCACATAAGTCAAATCATCCCGTATAGGGAGCTGATAAGGTGTCTAAACGTGAGATGGATTAGAAATATATTTCCGCAACATAGACACATGGAGCACATCATGTACTTTGGCCATCTCAGAAGATAACGCTAACTTATATGCCACTGCACCCACTCGTTCAATTATCTCATATGAACCGATATAGCATGGGTGGAGTTTTTCACGTTTTTCGAAACGCACAACACCTTTCCAAGGAGATAATTTAAAAAATACCCAATCACCAACCTCAAACTCGAGGTCCTTTCTCCTTACATCAATATAACTCTTTTGTCGGTCTTGTGCAGCTTTCAACCTGTCTCGAATAATTTGAATGTCCTCAAAGGTGTGCTTCACTATGTTAGGACCAATAAGCCACCTTTCCTCTATTTCATTCCAACACAACAGAGTTCGACATTGTTTCCTATATAAAGCTTCATATGGAGTCGTCCCGATGCTGGCTTAATAACTGTTGTGTAAGCAAATTCAATCAGATGAAGCTGTTGATCCCAATTTCCTTTGAACTGCAGAACACAGGATCACAACATATCCTCCAAAGTCTGAATGGTTCTCTCTGATTGGACATTAGTTTGAGGATGGAAGGCTAAACTAAAATGCAATCTGGTCCCCAACGCCTTTTGCAAAGCTCGCCAAAATTTCGATGTGAACTGAGTATTCTGATGAAAAACTATACACTCAGGCACTCCATTCAATCTTACAATCTCTGCCATATATAACTTTACTAATTTACTCACAGAGAGTTTTCCTGGAAGAGCTAAGAAATGAGATAATTACGTAAGGCGGTCAACAATTACCTAAATGCCAGTATTAGCATTAGATGTACGAGATAGTTGATATACAAAGTCCATGGTAATATGTTCTCACTTCCAACCCGGAATCTATCTGGATGATTTGAAAGTGGATGAAGGTTGGAAAATAGTTAACCATATGTCTCATCGAGGAATATGGAGTGTCACAACACTTGAAGGGACGTTAGCTACTAACACTGAAGCGAATAATGTCAATGCATATCAAGAGCCTAATACTGTTGCCATCCCCTATACAATGCAAGTGAGTCACTATAACGAACACTCACCCGTACTTAATCACGTCATAGATGTTACTAAAAAGGAGATCGAGGACCTAGAGAATAAGGCCTCTGAAGAGGAGCTGGAGGATGACGGCGATGTCGTATACGAGGATGATAAGGATCAAGCAGATGAGAGTGAGGAGGATGATTCAGACGATGCGGATTTTGATGATGGAAGTGATTGATATTATTATATAAATATATGTAATACTTATAATTAATTAATGGAGAGAATTCAATTGAATTTGAACTGAATTAGTTATTTTAGTTACGTATGATAACTCACATTAATTAAAAGAGGTTTACAGTGTTTGTAATACTTGTTATGTCTTACAGGAATGACTTTAGAATAAACGAATGCAAGATATTTTTTTGGTTAAGAGGACATCTTAGATGACGAAATCATGGAAGTTCGTTGTCTAAGTTAATCTAAGATGATGAATATTTGATAATTTTGTTAATCTAAGATCCTTTCTAAACCCTTACCCAAAACCTTAAACCGTAAACCCTTATCCCCAAACTCTAAAGATTTTAGACGACAAATGACTGAAGTTTCGCCGTCTAAAATCTACTTAGACAACGAAATTCAACAATTTTTGTCGTCTAAGATGAGTTTCACAATCTGACCTCTAAGAGTACGATCATGTGTACCATGTTAGATTGTGAATATTATTCATCCATGAACTATGAGTGTCGAAGGTTCAAAGAATGGAGTTACGAAGATTCGTATATGAACGTTTCCTTTTCATTGAAATTTTGGTTTTATAGTTGACTACACTGATCAAACCCTTAATGAACTTCATATTGAATGTACTTATATATTATGTTGTGTTGAATATATCTAACGGTTATTTTGTCTAAATTTAATTTTGTTAATATTGATGTGGAGTGAATACAAACAAACGAACACTTAAGTTATACAACATTAGTAGATGTATAACAAGTATTTAGTCGTATATCTACTGTTTATGTCAAATTTTAATTAATTTATATCTAATTGATTTATAAAGGAATGACATAAGTAGAAATGCTCGTAACTTCGGAAATGGGTTTACGATTAATAATTTATGATCATTTTCATATTTTAAACATTTGTTGATAATCAAGAAAGTATATTGATCGAGCTCGAACACCCACCGAACTGGCTCTAATTTTTTTTCTACAATATGTCATATGAATGAAACGGTTACATATGACGGTTTCTTTTTTATAATTCTTAGGCACGTACCCAATATTTTTGTTTTTGATATATCTAAAAAATTAAGTAAATTATGTCTTAGACGACGAATTGTGATTGTTTCGTCGTCGAGGTGACAAGCTTAGACAATGAAATTATGTAGTTTCGTCGTCTAACCTTAATTATTTGGCGGGTTTTTTTGCCAAATATTTTCGTGAATTTTGAAAACTACTTATACATTGAAGTGGCTTGCTTTGTCCTCTAAGTCCATGAATATGATTGACTTCTTCGATCTTATTCCCTAAAATCCATAAATCCATCCGACACTGATCTTTGCCTCTCTCTCTCTCTCTCTCTATCTCTCTCTCTCTCTCTTACTGATGCCGCCGTCTCCCATTGCTCAGCCTCACTCAGTCATCACCATTGTTGTCTCTATCGGTCATACCTCACTGCCACGGTCGACTGGTCATACTGTTAGGTCCATAATTATGTGTTAATTATGTTAATAATTTCATGTTTATTGCTTGTCTTTTATCAATAAAACATCATTTTTATAATGTTTCCTTTTTATGCTAGGAAATTGGGAGTTGACTAGGAAATGCTCTTGAAGAGGGCAATTGGTCACTTTTTGGAGAAGCCGAGCACATTGCCGAAGTCATGAGAGAATTTGGAGCAACTTTGAAAAAAAAAAGATAAAAAGTAGTCGCCGAAAGTTATCGAAAGCTGCCGAAAAATCTCCGGATTTGTCCATGGTTAGTGGGACCACCAAGTAAGGCTCAAACACTTTAAGCTAGGCCAAAGGGAAGCCCAAACCACCTAGGATACAAACCCTAGCTGATTTGAAAGGGGAGTCACACATTTGAAATTTTGAAGTGTTAGGCAAGGTTTGGACTTTTTCCTAAAAGCCTAAAAAAGGGGATCTTAATTTATAGCCTTTAGATCAAACTTTATGGCCACTCTAGCACATCTAAGGGCTAACAAAACACCTCATTTTCTCCCCCTCATCCCATCTTGGTCGAGCTCCCCATGAACCATTATCACAATACACCTAATTCGACATCTTTTTCATAGTTTTTGCATCTAGAGACAGCCATCATTCTCTCCCTAACCCTTTAGCAACTTCCTCCACCTTAAACACTCTCTCCACCACCACAAAACAACCTTTTAAGGTGGAGGTATCTAGCGTCCCTTGAGGTTTCTTTTCCTTTCCTCCTCATCCTCACTTGGTTGTGCACCCATTTTTGTGTAATCAGGGCTTTTCTCCTCTCATCTCTCTCTTAGGGTTAGGTGAGAGTTCTACAGTTCAAAGAGGTGAGAAGTAATCCCTCTTCTCCCTTGCCTCTTGGGGTCCTAGGGCTCTTCCTTACCTCCTCTACAGGTTGAAGGCATTTGAAGCAAAGAAGATGGAGTTTAAAGCACGAGATTGGACTTGAAGAAGCTTGGCTTGCGTTGGGGAGATTCTTGGGTTATTCCTTCACTCTATTTACTCTAATCATGTACTAAAACTTGTTTCTAGTTATGATGTGTGAAAGGACCCAACCCCGATTTAGCTCCCTAAACCGGAGTCAAACCCCTTCGAAAACACGAACCAACAAAAACCGTAGAAATTTTGGCAGAGTTTCGTTACTATCGTGGAATTACCATTACCTGCACGCGGAAAATACACTTCATCCTATGCCACAAAAATCAAACCGTGGGCACCAATCCCATCCGGATTTCTCAATATATCAACAGTAAAGTAAAACAATAAATATATCTATACTTTACTGAAATCCGGAGTAAAATCGTACAACATAAACAACAGATTACTCAGAGCGACCTCTAATGTATAAACATATAATTATACCACAGTAGGTAGAACAATAAACCTACTGGAAGAAATAAGGTAGCTCGAGCACTATGCCTCCGACCACGACGTGCGACATCAGAATCCGAACTGCAAACTGGGCACGGAAACCGAAAAGCCTAGGGGAAAGACATGAAAACTGTTAGAGTGAGTGGACGAAAATAAATGTCTTTCACCAGTTGATATATATGTTTAAAATAACATATGCGAGTCCAGGTAAATAAAATAACAAAGTACACGAGGTAAAACCATAATCCTCCAGCGTACTGAGCATGCAAGTAAAAATCCTACGGGGTCACTCATGGACACATCCGTGCTAGTACAGTCAGAATCACGGAGTCCCTGACTTCCACGTGACTCTAGCCAGAAAGGCCTCGGTTCCGGGGAAACGCCCCTCGCCGGTCAGTCGGGGTAACCCCCCTCCTGGTAGCCTACCATCGGGGATCAGCCGAGAGGCAAGTGTATCGATACAACAACGTAACTGAGACTGTACTCTGTGTAAATCAAATCATAAACAGTTCGATGCAAATGCATGAAACAACATATAAGTGTATGTATATTTGTATACGTATATCCGTATAAGTATAATCGTATAATCGTAAAACAGATGCTCATGTAATCCGAAATCTTATACGCATGCTCAAGTTCGTAAATCATATAAAAGACTCACAAGAATTCCGTGAAAAGAAATTGTCCACTCACAGACTAGCGTAACGCAGTTCGCGTTAACCCTTGTTCCGGCGGAAAGTCCCTCGCCAAAACAACGATCACGAACCCCTGAATAATCACAATATCCAATTCTCACAATCATAATTCGACAATTCAAAACAAATCACGAGAAATCACCGTTCTCGGAAACACATAATCCGATAACGACGAATTGTCGAAAATCCAATAATCACACCTCAATACCTCGCTGTATTTTCGGATGCTCAAATCGAGAAACGAACCTCCCCACTGCGATCGGGGCGCGATTTCGAGTGAAATGACATGCAACTTGTCGAAAATCCCAAAAAGTCAAACTTTGACCGCCGTTGACTGTTGACCGCCGTCAACGGTGGCGCCGCCACCAAACTGAAAATTTTCCGGCGGAGCAACCCCTATTCCACTCAAAATCATCCATTGAGCAACTTTCATAACTGCAACAAAGTTCAATTCAAACTCTAACTAGCTCAATTTCACACAAAACCGAATTGGTACCAAATTTTCCAATCCAAAATTCTCCACCCACAAATCGGATTAGAACACCATACCTATATGGTTAGAATCATGGTGAAGAGGACTACAAAACCCAGTGCTTGATTTAGCTCGAATCGGCCGGAATACATAAACCCGATTTCACCAAAATTCCTCCATTTTCAAGTCGGAATTTCTCCTTTTCCGGTGAGCTAAACCATGCGTGGTGGCCGGGGACAGAACCAGAATGTCGGGGCGAGGTGAACGGGACCGGAGCCGAGCTTCGTGGTGGCCGGACGGCGTCTCGCCGCCGTGAGCCGTCGGTCACCGACATGACTCCTCCACCACCTCGGTCAACCCGTGTTGACCAGGTCAACCATCTTGAATGCATGTTTGACTTGCCTGTTTTGGAAACCCCACTATTTAAACCTTCCCAAAAAGGAAACCTCCAAATATACATTTCGGCAAAACTTAAACATCCGTAACTCTCGCGTCGTAACTCCGATTCTGATAATTCTCGCGGCAAAAAACTCGACTCAACATGTTCTTCAATTATCACCCAAAGTCAAACACATCGACCAAACGGATAAAAAGTCAACGGTTCACCCAAACACATACATAATCCGACTAAATAATCAACAATCGGAAATATTTACAACTTAATCTTCGTAACTCAGAAAAATGCTCCAGAAGTTCCCACGAACTCAAACTTAAATTCTCTACAACTTCCGTGAAGAAGCCGAAACCAAATTCTCGATCGGTAATTTAGTCGTTAAGAAATTCACCAATTTAACCCGATTCCGTCGAAACTTCAAATAGTCGTAACTTATTCCTCGATCGTCCAAATAACGATCCGGAACCGCCCACGAACTCGAAATCACACGTACCACGACTCTCGAGAAGAGACCCAGCTCCAATTCTTGGCCAATAATTTAGTCATTAACAAGTCCGGCGATTCAAACAACTGCCGTAACTCTGCGACTACGCGCAAGCTCGTAGATCAAGCTGATTCCACTACTGACTCTGTTCTGGGTCGTCACAATGTGTGAGTAGTTACTTTATGGGAGGCTAGGGGTTAAACTCTAGCCATTTGATGTAGACAATGATGCTTAGATTTATGTTAATAAGTATGTTTTGGGGGTTTTTTGTGCCATTGAATGAGTTTGTCATATGTGTGATGTGATTGTGGCATGTTGTTGTGTTTGTGCTTAATGGTTAGCACTACTTATGCATGTCTTAGCTTTGGCTAAGTTAGGATTTGTCTAAGGGACTAAGAATTTACACTCAAGGAAACTAGCCATTCACTTAGGTAATAGATGAGCATGTAACATGATTTAGGCTTAGACTTTAAAGGTTAAGCTTAGGATTTGGTTTCCTTGTGTTTGAGCATGAATCAAAATACTTTTGAGGTCCAAGTGACTCAAGGGTTTTCAGTTAAGCTTACAATAGACCAAGAGACTTTGTAGCTAGTGATGATTCTTTCGACTCGTAACCCAATAGGTGCGAGTTTGGAGCATTCATAAGAATTCCCAAGTACTCCAATAGAGGCTTGGAAAGGGAAGCCATCCACAATCTTCACATGTGTTTGCAACCAAACTCATTATGCGTGAAATGCTATAGGATCCTAGAACCAAAAGTCCAGTTCTTAATCTTGGTTTACTTTATGCTTCATAGAGGGAACAAAACCTTCTAGAATCCCAAAAGGCTTAGGAGTTTCAGCCCATAACCAAGCATGACCCAAGATGGCTTGATTTAGAAAATGAAATGATTCATTCTTATGATCCAAAAGATATTTGAGCATGTAAACTAGACTAAACAACTCATGACCTAAAATTGGACACTATTTGAGCATGAACTAGTTAACGAGGAGGCATCCATAGCCAACCATTCTTCTTTCTTGAATTTGTGATCAACTATATTTGCCAACTTGCATTAGTAGTAAACAATCAATCAACCTTTCGTTAATCACTCATATTAGTCTAATCACCCCTTGCGATGCTGAGTCTCCAAAGGATTTGATGTTACAAGATACATTTCCATCTTTTGTGTTTCTTTTTTGTATCAATTGTTTGTGTATCACGTATATAAAAGACTTAACTGAAAAAAGCTATGAAATCGGGTTAGTCAATCCTCGTGGGTTCGACACTCGACTTCCATATAAATTATATTACTTGACTCCGTATACTTAAGTGTAAGGGAAATGCACTTTGCCTTGGACTAATTTATAGTCAAAAGGTTAGAGGGAAAAATCTCTTAGCACATACCTCACCACCAGCGTCTCGCTGTGTGTGTGTGTGTGTGTGTGTGTGTGTGTGTGTGTGTGTGTGTGTGTGTGTGTGTGTGTGTGTGTGTGTGTGTGTGTGTGAATTGTTTGTCGAATTATTGGTTGAAGTTGATTTATGATTTAGTGGGTAAAGTTGATTTATGAAGTTGATTTAAGAATGGTACTGGATTGATACATAAGAAATTGATTTATTGGTATTGGATTGAAGTTGATTTATTGGCACTAGTCAGATTGATTTAGAAGAGAGAGATAGGTACTGGATTACTTTGCCTTAGACTAATTTATAGTCAAAAGGTTAGAGGGATAAATCTCTTAGCACATACATCACCACCAGCGTCTCGCTGTGTGTGTGTGTGTGTGTGTGTGTGTGTGTGTGTGTGTGTGTGTGTGTGTGTGTGTGAATTGTTTGTCGAATTATTGGTTGAAGTTGATTTATGATTTAGTGGTTAAAGTTGATTTATGAAGTTGATTTAAGAATGGTACTGGATTGATACATAAGAAATTGATTTATTGGTATTGGATTGAAGTTGATTTATTGGCACTGGCCAAATTGATTCAGAAGAGAGAGATAAGTACTGGATTAGTTTATAGGTACTTGATTCATTGGGTGTTGCATATACGTGTGTTTTGGACAGTAATTAGGATTGTACTAGATTAATACATAAGAGAGAGATAGGTACTGGATTGGTTTATAGGTACTGGATATATTGGGTGTTGCATATATGTGTGTGTTTTGGACAGTAACTAGGATTGGTTTATAGGTACTGGATTGCTATATTGGTTGATAAAAATGTGTGTTGTTTGGACAATAAGTAGGATTGCTATATAGGTATTGGATTACTATATTGGTTGATGCATATATGCATATAGGTCGAACTTCAAGCTGTTGATGCATATAGAGTAATGTTGTGGTGCTTAAGATGTCTGACAGGAGGAAGAAGCATACCGAATAAGAGAAGAATATCGAATGGGAAGCCCTAAATCCACAAATGGGTTGGGGTCAAAAGTTAAAAGAGACCGTTATGGCTCCTGAGAGGCCAACGACGATTCCAAATGCTCCCATTGAAGCGTCGATAACCTATACAGTCGAGGCAATGATTTCCGCTTCAGGAGGCGTATCATTATAACCTTCCCCATCTTCCGACAAATCTGTTTACTTTAGCGCATGATAGAGAGTGAACAGGGACTTGTGAAGGGAGCTAAAGTCGAGAAGATGGTAAAGTCAACGGGGCAGAGGATGAAGCTGTTGTACGACGATTTTACTAGAGGCCTCAGACGCCCGATCTCAGAACTTTGTACTTGCACAACATCAAGTTTATTATAGGGAACCACATACATATGAAGCCCCCCCCACTTGGAGCAAGCTAGACTACGCTGACAAGTTCAGAGTATATCGCAACACACTCGGTAATAAGCTCTATTTTTATTTTATTTAATTTCATAATTAATTACAAATTGTAGGGTTTAGGAATTAATTATTATTATTATTTTCCTAGGTTCATTATAACTATGCTCAAGTTAAGGAGATGCGTGACCACGTAGAGTAGACAACATCGAGTATTTTCTCTGATTGGAAGTACCGACTGCACTTTCACTACAAGGCACATGACGTCGTAAGTATCCCAGCGGAGTTGGCAGAAATGACAGATGAGTGAGAGTGGTTGGTTACGCACTTCGAGTCCTATAAGTTTAAGATTTGTCGTACTTTTCATTAAGGTAATGAATTATTTATTAGTTTTTAAAAAATTAATTATTATTTAATTTTTCTTGTTGTGAAACAGAAAAGATTGGCGCCCAGCACGAGTAATCGTGACAAGAAGGCGTTGCACCATAAGTCGAACACGTATAGGATGATCAACAAGGCAAAGACTCACAGAGATGAGGGTTCGAGGCAGTGTTATCTTGATGCCTACGAGACTTGTTACGTGAGGCCCATGCAAGAAGATATGGTGAGTCAAAATGCTGTGAGTAACTCTTTATCCAAAATTTATCGAGTTTAATCTTACTGTGGGTAAGATCAAAGAAATTGAATAATTATTAGGACATTTAATTAGGTTGTTTTAACGAACCGAACAAAAAAATTACACACAAATCAGCACAAATTAGGATTATCGCTAATTAATTATATTGTATGGTTTGTTAATGAATTTTTCACCGAGTGAGAATTAGACTTTATTTTCTTCATGGAAGTCGTAGAGTATTTTGTTTCGAGCTTGTAGGAATTTTTGGAGAATTTTTCGGTTAAGCGAGCTATTTTTTTTGGAAGTCTACGTGAGGAAAATATTTAAAAGTATTTATTTTAGGCCAGCTTAACCTGAATCGTTGGATCTTAATCATATCAAATCTCAGTCGTTGATTGGATCAGGTGCTTGAGGGTATAAATATGGTATTTACGGTGTAAATACATAGAAAAATAAGAAAATACAGAATACCTCCGCTGACCTGTATCGCCGTTCGACCGACCAGAAATCAAACTCGCCGGAAAATGCCACTGTTGTCGACAATCTTGGTATTGTCGACAATGTATTGTCGAATTTTTAGGTTGATTTTGGGTGTGAATCGTTGAGATTTGTGGCTTAGGTTTCGGGTTTAATCGTCGGTGGTGTTCCTGTCGTTTTCCGGTGATGACGATTGATGTAATCGACTGGGTTTCACCCTAGGAGACGAACCTCTAGGGGTTTGGGGACCGAGGGGTGGCGATGGCGTCAAAATTGACCGAAAAGATTTTCCGGCGATTTTTGGGCCGCGGACTTTCGAGCCAATTTTCGGCCAAACAACGGCGAGTTGGGGAAGGGTCTAGTTAGGAGTGTTGTTGGGCTTGGTGAGACCTTTCTAACCATGTATCGAACATTCCTATCAGAATAGTCACTGCCGAAGACGCGTAGGACTCACGCGTCGCTGTCCACAGCCTGGCTCCGACGAGGCAAAAATATAAAATTTACCGGGGGGTTTCTGGGATAGTTTCTGAGTTAATTTTATTGCACATTTTATAGAATTCCAGTATTAAATAAATCTTTTATTTATTCAGTAGACCCTAATCGAGATTTTTGTGAGGGTGCTTCCGCTGGACCACGGAGCTAGCTATATACTGTGAGTGGACACTTTATTTTCACAATTGATTAGCGAGTCTATTTATTATTTCTATTTAGCTCAGTTTTCAGTTTTAGTTCAGTTTGTGCTTTCAGTATTCAATATGTATTTTTGGAGGCCAGTTTCAGTTAGTTGCGCATTGATGCATTGGTTACTCAGTTGATCCCCGAGTGGCTCCAGGAAGTAGCAGCATTTACCCCCTATCATTCATGTCATCTATGTGTCAGTAGTCACCGGACAACTTTATGTGACTAGAGGTTCTGAGATTCTCGTCACCGCCTCTAGTATCACATGATACTCGAGAAGGGTTAGGTATCCCCCTCGATGTATCTTTTATACTATATTTATAGTATGTGACGACCCGAACCAGAATCTGTTGTGTATTCGGCACGATTCTCGAGATTGAGTTTAGTCGCAGTTTTATATCGTATAAGTGATTTGCCGATTCGATTCGCGACTTTATTTTCGGTCGAGAATTTGAGTTGAGTGTCTTCACAGAAATTGTAGAGTACGTGATTTCGACCTTGTGGGCGGTTCCGGAAGATTTTTCCGATTACCAAGGAATATTTTATGATTATTTGAAGTTTCAGGTTCAGACGAGTTTATCCGATGGTTTCGTGTTTATCCGAATCATTTCGTATATTCGTTTTGGACCGTCGATTGACCCGAGGCGCGAGTATAAATATCAAAAATAGTCGTAAAATCGTCGAAAATTTCAGATTGAGTTTGACTTGCTTTGACTTTCCTATTTTGGAAACTTTGACCGTTGACCGTTGGAGGAGAACTTTCCGTTTCGGTTTCAACTTCCGGCGACCAAATTCCGGCCACCTCCGGCCACGGGACAGGTACAGTTCGCTTCCTCTCATGATTTCGAGTGTGTTTGGCTTTGGTTTGATGGAAATTGGTGAGGTTTGGAGGGAGTTCGATTAAGGCCGAGTTGGGTTGAATCGCCGGTGACGGTGGAGGTGGTTCCGGCGAGGGTTGAGGGTCGAGTTGTTAGGGGTTTTGCTCCCCACACCTTGGTGGTGCTTCCTTGTGGTTTGGTTTTGGACGTGGAGGTGTTTGGGGAGGAACCCGATTAGGGATTCCGGTGTGAAATTTCGTTCGGATTTGTTGAGTTTTGGAAGGGTTAGAGTTGGAATTGGCTTGAGTGTTAGTTGGGAAAGTGATTCGCCTTGATGGGACCTTGAGAACTGGAGTTCCTCTGCCGGTGAATCTCGCCGTTGACGGCGCGCCGCCGCCCGCGGCGGTCAACGGCGGAGGAGTTGACTTTTCAGATTTCGACGTTTTTAATGTCATTTTTCTCGTAATCGCGCCCTGATCATCGTCCAGAGGTTTTTGGGTCGATTTGAGTAGCCGATTTTCAGACGAGATTTCGAGTGGGGATTTTGGGATTTCCGTAATTCATTTTGTTCTGCATTTCACATTTTCGGGAACGGTTGGTTTTCGTGCATCAGTACAGTGTTGTGGATTACGATATTGATCAGTATGTTTTGTGAACATTCAAGAGATCGAGATCGGGACCGAGATCGTGCTTCTGGCGAGGGATCTTCCGCCGGACCACGAGTTTAGCGCGAGTGCGCGTTACGCGAGTCTGTGAGTGGACAATTTATTTTCATGGATTGATTGCGAGTCTTTTATTTATGATTTACGAACTTGAGCATGCGGATTGATTATGATTTTACGAGCATGTGTTTTACGATTATGCATATACGAATATACGTATACGAGTATACATGTGTATATATATATATATTATGTTTTAAGCATGTGCATAGAAAAGATTTATGATTTGGTTTACACAGAGTACAGTCTCAGTATATGTTGTGGTATCGATACACATTGGCTTCTCGGCTGATCCCCGAGTACGCTCCGGGGGGGACAGATATCCTGACCCGAGGCCTTTCTGGCTAGGATCACGTGTGGGTCTGGGATCCCGTGATTCAGACTGTGCTATCGCGTGGAACCCCACGAGAGTCTCCGCGATATGTTTTACGTTGCATGCTCTGTACGTGAGTGGTAGTCAGCATCTCCTCACGTACCATTTGATTTTCATGCATTTGACTCGCATATGATTTTATACGTATATATTACTTGGTGAAAGACATTTATTTTCGTCCACTCACTCTAACGTGTTTATTATCTTTCCCCTGGGTTTTTCGGTTTCCGTGCCCAGTTGCAGTTCAGGTTTGGTGTTTCACGTCGCGGTTTGGAGGCTAGTGATTAGAGTCACCTGTGTTTTCCAGTAGGTTTCTGTTTCGCCTACTGATGTACATATTGTATATATTTTACACTAGAGGTCGCTCTGATACATTCTGATACATGTTTATACAGATTTTCTCGGATATACATATACATAGTACAGTTTGTTTACTGTTATTGATTATATTGATGTTGAGAAATCCGGATGGGATTTGTGCCCACGGTTTGGCTTTTGTGGCATAGGATGAAGTGTTATTTTCAGGGTGCAGGTAATGGTAATTTCACGCTAGTAACGAAACTCTGCCGAAATTTCAAAAAAATTTTGTTGGTTCGTATTTTCAGAAGGGGTTCGGTTCCGGTTTAAGTAACTGAATCGAGATTGGGTCCTTTCACAGTATTCTTGACTCGCTACCAGATTTAGTAATTTTATTCATGGAAAGACATTATGTAGATTTTATGTTACATATCTTGGATTTATTTTCGTCCACTCACTCTAACAGTTTTGTTATTTTATGTGCCTTTCCCTAGGTTTTTCGGTTTCCTCCACCAAGTTTGCAAATTGTATCCTGTGACAGCACGTCAGTGATGGAGGCATAGAGTTCGTGTCACTGTTCTCATCTAGTAGGTTCCTAGCTTAACCTGCTAGTCCTGTGTATTAAATAAATTAAAAGTCACTCTGGATATTGTATAGAGATTACTTCCATTGTATTGTATTTTTTCTTTTAGTGTTCGGATTTCTTATCACCTTCTGTAAACAATTTATATTTCTAGTGGATTCAGTGTTTGACTGATTTGAGAAATCCGGATGGGATTTGGTGCCCATGGTTTATTTTTGGGGTTGACATTCTAGAAGTGTGTTTTCCTTGCAGGTTTTTGGGTTTCTTGATTTCAGAAGAAACTATGGCAAAAAATTTGTAGATTCGGTTGTCGTTAAGGCTTAATTCTGGTTTAGTCTACTAAATCGGGATCGGGTCCTTTCAGTTGATATCAGAGCATTAGGTAGTAGTTTCTATAGACTTCAACAATTGTGTTACTAAGGACATTTAGGAATACACAGCAAGTTCGGAATGATGGCTCGACCATCCGACAGATCCCCACCAACGCTTACGGTGTTGTGTATTTTTAAATGTTTAGGGTTTCATGACTGTATCCTTGGTATTTTGTTGACTAATGTGTTTTCTCATCCATATGAGATTCCTCTTAGACGTGGAGCCCATGTTAATAGGACTGAGGATCGTGAGGAGGATCAACAAACGCATGACTTGCTTATGCAAGTTTTACAATTAGATGAGCGTTTTGATCCTATAGCAAGGGCAAGAACAGGTGGAGCAACCACTTTTTCTGGTTCTACAGTTCTTGAAACATGTGAGGCATGGATAGTCCAGTTGGAGCAAGTATGTGAATGACATCACTTCACTCCGGAGTAGAAGACTGTAGCAGCTATTGGTTTACTTGAGTCACATGCTTACTTCTGGTGAGCCACTACTAAGAGGGTTCCTGTTGACACCCCATGGCCTACATTTAGAGAATTCTTCATGCACCGATATTTCAACCAAGCCACCCAGTAGCGGAAATATGAAGAGTTCACCAACCTGAGGCAAGGTAGTATGTTAGTGCTTGAGTATCAAGATAAATTTACTTGTTTGTCTCGATTTACGCATGATATGGTGGCGAGTGAGAAATCAAAATGCAGGAGGTTTGAGTTAGGTTTGAATTTGGATATCAAGAGGACATTGACAGCTGTGCCTAGAGATAATTTTGGTGAGTTTGTTAGTGTAGCAATCTGAGGCGAGGATGTGGAAATGGAGACAACTGTAGTTTCAGTCTCGCTATTTTGAGGAAGGTGGACCCAACCAGGGTCCTTCAAAGAGATTGAGTTTAGGTACATCGGGCTCAGCTTCTTCTTCTGGCAGTGGACCTTATCGATTTCCTGCTAGTACATCTGGCCAGAGTAGAAGACTAGATTAAAGGAGAAACCGATCACGGAGACAGAGCAGCGGAGCTAGTTCCAGTGGTTCTAGTCGTAGTGGTCATCGTATTAACCTATGCAGCGGGATTTTCTACTATGCAGGATATGTAATCGACACCATTTGGGTCAGTGTCAATAGAGCATCAGGGGTTGTTTTTCTTGTGGCCCAGGAGGGTCACTTTTCTAGGGAGTGTCCGCAGATGGGCACTTATGGTGGTGCAACAACCCAGAGTTCAGGTGGAGATCAGAGTATCACTTCTGGAGTTCGGCCAACGCAATCCACAGGGCAAGCAAATCAGGAGAACCACAATCAACGTGGACGACTAGCTGGGCAGGTCCGAGTGCATGCCATGACCCTACGAGATGGCTGAGCTTCCCTAGAGGTTATTATCGATACGTTATATGCTTTTGGTTATCTAGTCCTTACTTTACTAGACCCGGGGGCTACGCATTCTTTTATGTCGTATAGATTGACATCTTTTGCCACTATACCTACCTCTCCACTTCTGAGAATGTGGCGAGTGTTATATCCATCCGGTGAAGTTGTGAGTGTTGGATAAGTGTATAAGGACTGTGAGATTTTCGTAGGAGGTTATGGGTTAGCTACGGATTTGATGTTGTTAGACATTGTAGATTTTCATATATAATTCTGGGCATGGACTTCTTAGAGGCTCTTTGGGCACTCTTTGATTGTCATAAAAGGGAGGTAGTCTTTAGAAGTCTAGGAATGCCAGAAATCTTATTTTGCGGCGAAAAGAATTCTTCTTCACCTTGTATGATTTCGGCAATGATAGCAGAAAAGATGTTAAGGAAGGGTTGTGTGGCATATTTTGCTTATGTAGTCAACACAAAGGTGTGCTTGCCTAATATCGAGGACATTTCCGTAGTTTGTGAGTATCCAGATGTTTTTCTCAAGGATTTACCTGGTCTTTCTCCATTGATTTTACCATTGAGTTACTTCCAGATATTGGTCATATTTCTCAGGCACCATATCGAATGGCTCCAGCAGAGTTGAAGGAGTTACAGGTTCAACTGCTGGAGTTGATCGATAAGGATTTTATTCAACCTAGAGTTTCACCTTGTGGTGCTCCCATGTTGTTCGTGAGGAAGAAGGATGGTTCAATGAGGTTGTGCATTGACAATCGAAAATTGAATCAAGTCACGGTGAAGAGAAAGTATCCTTTACCGCGGATTGATGATTTATTCAATCAACTAAAAGGAGCTACAGTTTTCTTGAAGATTGATCTCAGATCGGGATATCATCAGCTTCAGATTAGGGAATCATATATTTCTAAGACGACATTTCGATCACGCTATGGGCAGTATGAATTTCTTGTTATGCATTTTGGCTTGACAAATGCCCCAGCCGCTTTCATGGACCTCATGAATCGAGTCTTCAGGCGATACTTGGATAAGGGTGTCATTGTATTTACCAATGACATCTTTATATATTCCAAGGATGAGAAGCAACACCGGAAGCATCTAGGTGCTATTTTGCAAACTTTGCGGGATTCTCAGTTGTATGCAAAGTTTAGCAAGTGTGAGTTTTGGCTGGATAATGTGAAATTTCTGGGTCATGTGATTTCAGCTAAGGGAGTTAGCATTGATCCAGATAAAATTGAAGCAGTGTTGAATTGGATTCGACCTACCAGTGTAACTAAGATAAGAAGTTTCTTGAGTTTAGCAGGTTATTATCGCCATTTTGTATAAGAATTTTTGCGGATTGCGACTCCGCTTACCCGATTGACGAAGAAGGGGGTCAAATTTGGGTAGTCCTATGCCTGTGAAGAGAGTTATCTGACGTTGAAGGAAAAATTGACTACGACACCAGTATTGACATTGCCTGATGAAAGTAGGGAATATGTTATTTATAGTGACACTTTGAAGTTGGGCTTAGGCTGTGTTTTGATGCAACATGGCAAGGTTGTTGCGTATGGTTCCAGACAATTGAAGCCCCATGAAGTTAATTATCCAACACATGATCTTGAGTTTGCTACTATTGTGTTGGCACTGAAGAGTTTGAGGCACTACTTGTATGGAGAACAATGTAAGATTTATACTGATCACAAGAGTCTCACTTAACTAATTACTCAACTAGATATGAACATGAGACAACGAAGATGGATGAAGTTAATTAATGATTATGACTGTACTTTCGAGTACAATCCAGAAAAAGCTAATGTTGTGGCTGATGCTCTTAGTAGGAAATCTGGCCCCTCTCTATTTAATGTATGTGTCGCAAGCGTATCCCTGTTAGCTGAGTTGCAAGTTATGGGAGTAGAACTGGAATTGAGAGATGATAGAGCACCGTTAGCCAGTTTTCAAGTCCAACCTGTGTTGTTTGACCAGGTGCAAGAGACCCAGGATACAGATTCATATTTGTTGAGTAAAAAGAATATGATTCAGAATGGTGAACCAACAAAGTTTTGTGTAAGGAATGACGATACTTTAATGTTCAGAGAAAGACTGTGTGTTCCTAGGAATGATGAGATGAAGAAGAAAATACTTGATGAAGCTCATTGTTCAGCTTATGCCATGCATCCGGGTAGTACGAAAATATTTCGGACACTTAAAACTTACCACTGGTGGCGTAACATGAAAAGAGAAATAGAAATGTACGTAAGGAAGTTCCTTATTTGTCAACAGGTGAAGGCAGTGCGGCATAAACCTGCTAGAAAGTGACAACCATTAGAGATTCCAGTTTGGAAGAAGGAGCATATTACCATGGACTTTGTTTATCAGCTACCTCGTACATCCAATGGTAATACTGGCATTTGGGTAATTGTTGACCGCCTTATGAAATCATCTAATTTTTTAACTCTTCTAGGAAAACTCTCTGTGAGTAAATTAGTAAAGTTATATATGGCAGAGATTGTAAGGTTGAATGGAGTGTCTGTGTGTATAGTTTTTGATCGGAATACTCAGTTCACATCGAAATTTTGGCGAGCTTTGCAAAAGGCGTTGGGGACCAGATTACATTTTAGTTTAGCCTTCCACCCTCAAACTGATGGCCAATCAGAGAGAACCATTCAGACTTTGGAGGATATGTTGTGATCCTGTGTTTTGCAGTTTAAAGGAAATTGGGATCAACAACTTCATCTGATTGAGTTTGCTTACAACAACAGTTATCAGGCCAACATCGGGATGGCTCCGTATGAAGCTTTATATGGAAAACAATGTCAAACTCTGTTGTGTTAGAGTGAAGTAGGGGAAAGGTGGTTTATTGGTCCTAACATAGTGAAAGACACCGCAGAGGACATTTAAATTATTCGAGGTAGGTTGAAAGCAGCACAAAAAATGACAAAAGAGTTATGCTGATGTAAGGAGAAAAGACCTTGAGTTTGAGGTTGGTGATTGGGTATTTTTGAAATTATGTCCTTAGAAAAGTGTTGTGCCTTTTGGGAAGCGTGGCAAACTCCGCTCGCACTATATCAGTTCGTATGAGGTTATTGGACGAGTGAGTGCAGTGGCGTATATGTTGGCACTACCTTCTAAGATGGCCAGAGTGCATGAGGTGTTCCATGTGTCTATGTTGCAGAAATACATTTCTAATCCGTTTCATATTTTGACACCTTATCGGCTTCCTATGTGGGAGGATTTGACTTATGTGGAAGAGCCAGTCTAGATTCTTGATCGAAGAGTCCAGGAACTACGTCACAAGACCATTCTACTTGTGAAGGTCTTATGGATGAACCATGCTGTTAAGGAGACCACTTGGGAACCTGAGCAACAGATGCAAGAGCAGTATCCATATCTCTTCGATTAGCAGGTATGTAAATTTTGAGGATGAAATTTTAATTAGGGGGGTAGATTGTAATGACCCGAACCAAAAATTACGCACAAATCGGCACAAATTATGATTATCGCTAATTAATCGTATCGTATGGTTTGTTAACGACTTTTTCACCGACCGAGAATTAGACTTTATTTTCTTCATGAAAGTCGTAGAGTATTATGTTTCAAGCTCGTAAGATTTTTCGGAGAATTTTTTGGTTAAGCAAGCTATTTTTAATAATTTTTGGAAGTCTGCGTGGAGAAAATATTTTAAAATATTTATTTTAGGCCTGTTTAATCAAAACCGTTGGATCTTGATCAGATAAAACTTCAGCCATTGATCTGATCAGATCAAACCTCAGTCGTTGATCTAATAAGGTGCTTGGGGGGTATAAATATAGTATTTACAATATAAATACGTAGAAAATCAGAAAATACAGAATACCTCCACCAACCCGTATCACCGTTCGACTGACCCGAAATCGAACTGGCTGGAAAGTGCTGCCGTTGCTGGCAATCTTAGTATGGTTTTGAAGCTCTGCTTTTGTGACGACCCGGATCTGAATCAGCAGTATGTTCAGCTTGATCGATGAGTTACTGCGTAGTCGCAGTTGTCCGACGGTTATTGGAATCGCCGAGCTTGTTAACGACTTAATTATTGGCCGAGAATTGGAGCTGGGTCTCTTCTCGAGAGTCGTTGTATGTGTGATTACGAGTGCGTGGGCGGTTCCAGATCGTTATTTGGACGACCGAGGAATTAGTTATGAATATTTGAAATTCGGATTTAAATGGCGGGTTTGTTCGCGACTAAATTACCGGACGAGAATTTGGTTTCGGCTTCTTCACAGAAGTTGATCAAAATATAATTTCGAGTTTGTGGAAACTTCCGGAGCTTGATTTGGAGTTACGAGGAATTAGTTGCGAATTTTGCCGATTGTTGATTGTTTGGTTGAACAGTTGACTTTTTATCCGTTTGGCTGATGTGTTTGACTTTGGGTAATATTGGAAGAATATGTCGAGACAAGTTTGTGGCCGCAAGAATTATCAGAATCGGAGTTACGACGCGGAAGTTACGAGAGTTTAGAGTTTGTCGCGAAATGTATTTATGGGGTTTCCTTTTTGGGAAGCTATAAATAGTGACCTGCTGAAAAAGGAAAGTCAACAAAGGAAACATTTATTGGTTGACTGGTTTGACTCGGTTTGACCGAGTGGTGCGACGGTGGCGGTGCTCCATGGCGGTTCGCCGGCGACGTTTCCCTTCCGGCCACCCCGTGGCTTGATTCCGGTCACGTTCTCCTCGGCTCGACCTTGCGAGTCTAGCCCCGGCCTTGTTTTCCGGCGTGGCTCACCGGAGTGAGTGGAATTTCCGGCAAGAAACGGTAAGAAATTAGGGTTGTTCGGGTTTGTGGATTTTGGATGAATTGAGCTATGAATTGGATTGGGCTTTGTAGCTCTTCCCTCCACGAATCTAACTAAGTTGGTTTGGAGTTTCAATTTGATGTGTGTAAGGAGAATTCTTGATTTGAAATTTGTGGAACAATTCGGTTTTTCGTGAAATTGGGTGAGTTAGAGTTTGAATTGGACTTTGTTGCAGTTATGAAAGTTGCTCAGTGCAGGATTTTGAGTGGAATAGAGGTTGTCTCGCCGTGAAATTCTCTGATCAACAGTGGCGCCGCCGTGGACGGCGGTCAACGGCGGTGGTCAACGGTCAGGGTTGACTTTTTGACTTTCGACAAGTCGCATGTCATTTGACTCGAAATCGTGCCCCGATCGCAGTGGGGAGGTCCGTTTTTCGAGTTGAGCGTCCGAACGTAAAGCGAGGTATTGAAGTGGTATATACGGATTTTTGACGATTCGTCGACTTTGAATTATCTGTTTCCGAGAACGGTGGTTTCTCGTGGTTTGATTTGTATTGTCGGATTATGACTTTGAATATTGGACATTGTGAATAATCAGGGGTTCGTGATCGTTGTTTTGGCGAGGGACTTTCCGCCGGATCACGGGTTAACGCGATACGCGTTACGCCAGTCTGTGAGTGGACATTTCTTTTCACGGAATTCTTGCGAGTATTTTATATGATTTATGAACTTGAGCATGCGTATGAGATTTCTGATTACATGAGCATGTGTTTTACGATTATACGATATACTTATACGAATATACGTATACGAGTATACATACACTTATATGCTGTTTCATGCATTTGCATCGAACTGTTTATGATTTGGTTTACACAGAGTACAGTCGTGGTTACGTTGTTGTATCGATACACTTGCCTCTCGGCTGATCCCCGATGGTAGGCCTTATTGCCAGGGGAGGCTGTGACTCCTGACCCGAGGTCTTTACCGGGGGGAGGCAGACCTTTGACCTGAGGCCATTTCTGGCTAGAGTCACGTGTGGGTCTGGGATCCCGTGATTCTGACTGTACTAGCACGGAGGAGTCCATGAGTGACCCCGTGAGATTTTTATTTGCATGCTCAGTACACTGGAGAAGTATGAGTTTTACCTCGTGTACTTGTTGTTTTATTTACTTGGACTCGCATATGTTTTTATAACATATATATTAACTGGTGAAAGACATTTATTTTCGTCCACTCACTCTAACGTGTTTATTGTCTTTCCCCTGGGCTTTTCGGTTTCCGTGCCCAGTTTGCAGTTCAGGCTCTGATGTCGCACGTCGTGGTCGGAGGCATAGTACTCGAGCTACCTTGTTGCTTCCAGTAGGTTCTTTGTTCTACCTACTGTGGTATACTTATATGATTATGTATTAGAGGTCGCTCTGAGTTTCTGTTGAATATGTTATACGATTTTTACACCGGATTTCAGTAAAGTACTATTATATGTATTGTTTACTTTACTGTTGAGATATTGAGAAATCCGGATGGGATTGGTGCCCACGGTTTGCTTTTTGTGGCATAGGATGAAGTGTATTTTCCGCGTGCAGGTTAAGGTAATTCCACGTTAGTAACGAAACTCTGCCCAAATTTCGAAAAGTTTTTGTTGGTTCGTGTTTTCGAAGGGGTTTGATTCCGATTTAGGGAGCTAAATCGGGGTTGGGTCCTTTCAGCTTGGTATCAGAGCATTAGGTTGTAGGTTATGTAGACTTCTGTAGTCGTGTTTACTAAGGATATTTGAGAATGTACAGCATGTCTGGAATGGTGACCCGACCGGCCGGCGGATAATCATCAAATTCCGAGTGTTGTATGCTTTCAAATATTTGAAGTTCCATGATTACGTTCCACTTGTTGTGAACGATATTGTATTCATTAGGATGCCTCCTGACGTGCTTTCCGTGTCGTTTCGGTTGTGGATCCTGTTGAGGATCATACGACGCGTGATTTGCCAGTGAACAGTGGATTCAGATGAGTATTCAGAGTTCAGAGAATTGTGTGGCACGGTTTACCTGGGGATGTGTATATGAGCGTCTACATGTTGCCTCAGAGTTGAGATTTATGGCAGTGATGTTGCCTGAGTCAGATTGTTGGGTTTGGTGGGCTGTTATTGTGTGAGTTCCGGTTGCGACTCCACGGCCTACATTCAGAGTGTTGTGTATACGGTAATGGTTTAGTCAGGCTACCTAGCATTCGAATGTGGAGTGTGTACCCACCTGAGGCAGAGATGCAGTGTTCAAATGTTTGTGCCCGTTGCACGAGTTTTGTGGCTTCAGAGGGAGCTGTGTACGACGTTTAAGATGAGTTTGAACCTGAGTATCAGAGAGAGTCTGATTGATGTGCCTCGAGATATCCGTGAGGAGCTTAGTGTGTTGCACTCAGTGGCGAGGCTATTGAGGAAGGTAAGATGTACACGATTTTTGATGTGATGGTTTGAGGGAAGTGGACTTAGTCGAGTTTTTGATGTGGTTGTGTTTCGACATTTCGGGATCAGTGACGTCATCTGACTGTGGCCTTTTCGATTATGTTAAAGATCCTCTGCTGATCCGTTTGATGATGGCGGAGATCACAGAGTAGCGGACTTGCTCCTGTGGCACGAGTTGGGTGATCGTTGGTGATCCTTTCACGCAGCAGGTGTTGCGGTGATTTGTGTTCGAGGAGTACCCTTAGTTGCTGATTCGGTGGCCAGGTGGGTCACGTTGAGAGAGAGCATCCTTAGCCAGCTGTTCTAGCGGTCCGACAGCTCAGAGTTCGTGAGGAGATCCTCATGTTGTTCCTGCAGTCTGATCAATGTACCCTTTTGACGAGTTATTCAGGAAGTCGCAATTAACGTGGGCGACTAGTTGGGCATGTTGGAGTTCGTGCCATGACCTTGTTTGAGGACAGACTTTTCTCCGAGGTTACTGTTGCTTGATGTCCATGGCGATTGTACCTGCATCTCCACTTCCGAGGTCTTGGAGGGTGTTGTATCCATCCGGAGGTTGCGAGATCCTTGTTGGAGGATATGGGTTAGCCGCGGATCTGTTATAGTTGGACATTGTGGTTTTGGTGTGATTGTGAGTATGGACTTACTGACGATGCAATTGACTGTGTTCGAGTACCTCGAGAAGGAGGTTGTGTTTCGACGACCAGATTTCCCCGAGATGCTGTTTCGCGGTGATGGTCGAGCGGATGGTGGAGACGAGTTATGTTGTTTGCTTAGCACATGTTGTGGATACTATGGTTGCTGTACCTGACATTGGTGACATTGAGGTGATTCCCGAGTTTCCAGGTGTGTTTTGAAGGAGTTACCAGGTGTTCCTCTAGTTCGGGAGATCGACTACACCATTGAGCTTGTACCAGGCGCTGGACTCATTTTACCGGCATCTTGTCATTCGGAGCCAGCAGAGCTGATAGAGCTACAGTTTCGACTCCAGGAGTTGCTGGAGGGGATTTCATGCGACCCCGCGTATTTGCATGGTGTGCTCTTGTATTGTTTATACGGATGTTGGACGATTTGACATGGTGGTGCATTGACTACCCGAAGCCTGATTTGCTTCAGAGGAGAGTGAGTATCCTCTGCTTTGGATTGACAAGTGGGTTGATCAGCTTGTGAGAGCTTCAGTCCTTTCGAAGATTGATTTTGGTTTTGGATACCATCAGTTGAGGATCGGTGAGTTAGGTGTGGTTTGGACAGCTTTCGGATCTCGGTGCGGGCATCAGGCACTCTTGGTCATGCTGTTTGGTTGACCAATGCCCCCGTAGATCGTGTGGACTTGATGGACCAGGTGTTCAGACGGTTTTTGGACGAGTTGCGACCATGTTCGTCGACAATTTCCTGATGTACTTCAGGAGTGTGGGCCAGCACCTGAGACGATTGTGAGTGGTTTTACGGACTTCGCGAGACGATCAGCTGTTTGTGAAGTTCAGCCAGTGTGAGTTTTGGTCGATTATCGTGAAGATGTTGGGCTATGTGATGTTATTCGAGGGAGTTGGCATAGGTCCTGACCAGATGGAAGCTGTATTGATTTGGGGTTGTACTACCTGTGTACCAGAGATCCAGAGTTTCTCTTGTGTTTTGGCAGGTTTATACCGACGGCTTTGTGCAGGATATTCCCGAATTGCCACTTCACTTTTCGGATTGACGGAGAAGGCGTAGAGTTCGAGTGGTTCGATGCACGCGAGGAGAGTTACTTACTCCTGTAGGATGGTTGACCGTTGCTTCGGTTTTGACCTTACCTGACGATTACGACGAGTACGTGGGTTACGGCGATGCATCGAGATTTGGATTTGGTTGTGCTTTGATGCTGTGTAGCAGAGCGGTGGCTCATGGTTACGGACAGTGGAAACCTTATGAAGCTACATATCCTATGTATGAATTGGGTGTAGCTGTCCTTGTGTTTGCACCAGAGGGTTGGAGATATTATTCCTATGGCATGCAGCATGGTGTAGGATGTGCACTGATCATTTGAGTTTCATCCACTTGCATTTTCGGCCAGATTTGGGCTTGAGGCAGTGTCGATGGATGGAGTCGACTGATGACTATGACTGCACATTAGAGTTTGTTCGAGAAGGCTAGAGGTTGTACTTTGACCATCCGTCTGGGATGTTGTTGCTGATGCATTCAGTCGAGAGTCGAGATTTCAGTGTTTCATGTGTGTGTGGCTCGAGTTTCCGTGTTAGCCGAGTGTGGGCTACGAGAGCTGAGTTGGAGTATAATGGTGTTGAGGCTTGTGGTTTTGCGTGCGTTATACACTGTTGATGCGGTAAGGTATCAGATACTTCGAGTTTACTACTCGTGACGCAACATGAAGAACGATATAGCAGCTTGTGCGAGCGCAGCTTGTGTGTGCTGATGCCACATTCGTCGACTGGCGATAGCTAGGAGGCAGAGACTTGCCGAGATGTGTTAACCATTTGAGATTTCCGGTTAGACGTGACAGTTGCTGCTGTAATTGTGTGTGTATGTGTACACTTTGGTTGTGATACCAGTTGTCGGGCCTTTGTGGATCATTTGACGAACTCAGTACAGTTCCTTATACTTTCGGAGATGATTCTAGTGGTTGGCTAGTATAGCTGTGTTTGATGGAGGTTGTCCATCTACGTGGTGTACCTGTGTCCCAGTTCGTCGATCGAGGTGATCAGCTACGACTAAGTGTTGGTGAGCTTTGTAGCGAGCATTGGAGACCAAATTACGAGCTAGTACCGATTCTTATCCTCAGATTGGCGAGTGATCTTTGAGGACTATACAGACCTTGGAGGGCATGTTGTGGACCTCGGTATTACAGTTCCAGAGGATTTGGGGACCAGCAGTTTTCAATTGTTCGAGATTGCTTGCAGTACCATTTGTTGACCATTGTGATTTTGATGTTACATGATGTCGTTTTGAGGAACGATGTTGTACTTCATTGTGTTGGAGTAAGTTTGGTTTGAATTTGAGTTGATGTTTGTTTCTGATTTTGTGGAGTGTGTTACCACAGACTGTCAGATTAGCGGAAATGGGTTGATAATTGTTTGTGTTCGATGCTTGAGTTTCGTTGGTATGAGCAGGTCGTGTTATGATTTGCCTTGATGTTTTAATCCATATGTGGCCATAGGCGAGTTTGTGTTATGCCGTATGGTTCGGCATCGCCTATAGTGTTGGCTTTGTGTGTTGTGTTCCGCGTGGCGAAACTATGTTTCAGGGTGTTGCGTGTTGTGTACCCTATCTGTTTCTTATGCATGAACACGTGGCGCTTGTGTGAGCCAGTTCAGATTTGTGATTTGAGGGTATAGGAATTCCGGCACGGAATTATCTCCTATTGTGGAGTCAGTTGCCAGAGTTGTTCAGTTGATGTAGCCACTGGGCAGTTGAGCAGTATGCAGAGGCAGTGCTCCTACTTTTAGCCAACAGACTTGGAAATTTCGAGGTCGAAATTTTTCTAAGGGGGGTGGATTTGTGACGACCCGGATCTGAATCAGCAGTATGTTCAGCTTGATCGATGAGTTACTGCGTAGTCGCAGTTGTCCGACGGTTATTGGAATCGCCGAGCTTGTTAACGACTTAATTATTGGCCGAGAATTGGAGCTGGGTCTCTTCTCGAGAGTCGTTGTATGTGTGATTACGAGTGCGTGGGCGGTTCCGGATCGTTATTTGGACGACCGAGGAATTAGTTATGAATATTTGAAGTTCGGATTTAAATGGCGGGTTTGTTCGCGACTAAATTACCGGACGAGAATTTGGTTTCGGCTTCTTCACGGAAGTTGATCAAAATTTAATTTCGAGTTTGTGGGAACTTCCGGAGCTTGATTTGGAGTTACGAGGAATTAGTTGCGAATTTTGCCGATTGTTGATTGTTTGGTTGGTTTAATTGTATGTTTGGTTGAACAGTTGACTTTTTATCCGTTTGGCCGATGTGTTTGACTTCGGGTAATATTGGAAGAATATGTCGAGACAAGTTTGTTCCCGCAAGAGTTATCGGAATCGGAGTTACGACGCGGAAGTTACGAGAGTTTAGAGTTTGTCGCGAAATGTATTTATGGGGTTTCCTTTTTGGGAAGCTATAAATAGTGACCTGCTGAAAAAGGAAAGTCAACAAAGGAAACATTTATTGGTTGACTGGTTTGACTCGGTTTGACCGAGTGGTACGACGGTGGCGGTGCTCCATGGCGGTTCGCCGGCGACGTTTCCCTTCCGGCCACCCCGTGGCTTGATTCCGGTCACGTTCTCCTCGGCTCGACCTTGCGAGTCTAGCCCCGGCCTTGTTTTCCGGCGTGGCTCACCGGAGTGAGTGGAATTTCCGGCAAGAAACGGTAAGAAATTGGGGTTGTTCGGGTTTGTGGATTTTGGATGAATTGAGCTATGAATTGGATTGGGCTTTGTAGCTCTTCCCTCCACGAATCTAACTAAGTTGGTTTGGAGTTTCAATTTGATGTGTGTAAGGAGAATTCTTGATTTGAAATTTGTGGAACAATTCGGTTTTTCGTGAAATTGGGTGAGTTAGAGTTTGAATTGGACTTTGTTGCAGTTATGAAAGTTGCTCAGTGCAGGATTTTGAATGGAATAGAGATTGTCCCGCCGTGAAATTCTCTGATCAACAGTGGCGCCGCCGTGGACGGCGGTCAACGGTCAGGGTTGACTTTTTGACTTTCGACAAGTCGCATGTCATTTGACTCGAAATCGCGCCCCGATCGCAGTGGGGAGGTCCGTTTTTCGAGTTGAGCGTCCGAACGTAAAGCGAGGTATTGAAGTGGTATATACGGATTTTCGACGATTCGTCGACTTTGAATTATCTGTTTCCGAGAACGGTGGTTTCTCGTGGTTTGATTTGTATTGTCGGATTATGACTTTGAATATTGGACATTGTGAATATTCAGGGGTTCGTGATCGTTGTTTTGGTGAGGGACTTTCCGCCAGATCACGGGTTAACGCGATACGCGTTACGCTAGTCTGTGAGTGTACATTTCTTTTCACGGAATTCTTGCGAGTCTTTTATATGATTTATGAACTTGAGCATGCGTATGAGATTTCTGATTACATGAGCATGTGTTTTTACGATTATATGATATACTTATACGAATATACGTATAGGAGTATACATACACTTATATGCTGTTTCATGCATTTGCATCGAACTGTTTATGATTTGGTTTACACAGAGTACAGTCGTGGTTACGTTGTTGTATCGATACACTTGCCTCTCGGCTGATCCCCGATGGTAGGCCTTATTGCCAGGGGAGGCTGTGACTCCTGACCCGAGGTCTTTACCCGGGGGAGGCAGACCTTTGACCTGAGGCCATTTCTGGCTAGAGTCACGTGTGGGTCTGGGATCCCGTGATTCTGACTGTACTAGCACGGAGGAGTCCATGAGTGACCCCGTGAGATTTTTTCTTGCATGCTCAGTACACTGGAGAAGTATGAGTTTTACCTCGTGTACTTGTTGTTTTATTTACTTGGACTCGCATATGTTTTTATAACATATATATTAACCGGTGAAAGACATTTATTTTCGTCCACTCACTCTAACGTGTTTATTGTCTTTCCCCTGGGCTTTTCGGTTTCCGTGCCCAGTTTGCAGTTCAGGCTCTGATGTCGCACGTCGTGGTCGGAGGCATAGTACTCGAGCTACCTTGTTGCTTCCAGTAGGTTCTTTGTTCTACCTACTGTGGTATATTTATATGATTATGTATTAGAGGTCGCTCTGAGTTTCTGTTGAATATGTTATACGATTTTTACACCGGATTTCAGTAAAGTACTATTATATGTATTGTTTACTTTACTGTTGAAATATTGAGAAATCCGGATGGGATTGGTGCCCACGGTTTGCTTTTTGTGGCATAGGATGAAGTGTATTTTCCGCGTGCAGGTTAAGGTAATTCCACGTTAGTAACGAAACTCTGCCCAAATTTCGAAAAGTTTTTGTTGGTTCGTGTTTTCGAAGGGGTTTGATTCCGATTTAGGGAGCTAAATCGGGGTTGGGTCCTTTCAGCTTTCCCTCTTTCGATTCACGTATGTTTTGTTGATTTTTGGGTTGATTTTGGGTGCAAATCGTTAAGATTTATGGGTTAGGTTTTGGGTTTAATCGTCGGTGGTGTTTCGGCCGTTTTCGAGCGATGGCTATGGATAGAATTGACTGGGTTTCACCCAGGACGCAAACCCCTATGGGTTTAGGGACTGGGGGGGGGGGGGGGGCGACGATAGCGTCGAAATTGATCGAAAACATATTTCGGCGATTTTCAGGCCAATTTTTTGCCAAACGACGGTGAGTTGGGAAGGGTCTAGTTAAGAGTGTTGTTGGGCTTGATGAGACCTTTCCAACCATGTATCGAACACTCTTATCGGAGTACTCACCACCGGGGGTGCGTGGGATTCACATGCTGCCACTTGTGGAGGCGCGTGAGGGCCACGCGTTGCCGTCCATGGCAGAGCTCCGGCAAGGGGAAAATCCAAAATTTACTAGGGGATTTTCGGGATAGTTTCTGAATTGATTTTTGCACTTTTTATCGAATTCCAAGATTAAATGAATCTGTTATTTATTCAGGAGACCGTGATCGAGATTTTGGCAAGGGGACTTCCGCCGGACCACGAATCTAGCTATGTACTATGAGTGGACACTTTATTTTCACAGTTGATTAGTGAGTCTATTTATTATTTATATTCAGCTCAGTTTTTAGTTTCAGTTCAGTTTGTGCTTTTAGTATTCAGTATATATTTTTGGAGGCTAGTTTCTGTTAGTTGTGCATTGATGCATTGGTTACTCGGCTGATCCCCTAGTGGCTCCAGGGAAGTAGCAACACTTACCCCCTGGCATTCACTTTGTCTTTATGTTAGGAGTCACTAGACGACTTTAGGTGACTAGAGGTTCTAAGATTCTCGTCACCGCCTCCTCTAGCACATCATACTCTAGAAGGGTCAGCTGTTCCCCTTGACTTATCTTTTATACTATATTTATAGTATTCTTGACTCATTACCAAATTTAGTAATTGTATTCATGGAAAGGCATTATGTAGATTTTATGTTACATATCTTGGATTTTTTTTCGTCCACTCACTTTAACAGTTTTGTTATTTTATGTGCCTTTCCTTGGGCTTTTCAGTTTCCTCCGCCCAGTTTACAGATTGTATCCTGTGATAGCACGTCAGGGATGGAGGCATAGATTTCGTGTCACTGTACTCATCTAGTAAGTTTGTAGATTAACCTGCTAGTTCTGTGTATTATGTAAGTAAACTAGAAGTCACTCTGGATACTGTATAGAGTTTACTTAGATTGTATTGTATTTTTCATTCAGTCTTCGGATTTCTTATCACCTTCTGTAAACAATTTATATTTCTAGTGAATTCAGTGTTGACTGATTTGAGAAATACGGATGGGATTTGATCCCCACGGTTTATTTTTGTTGACATTTTAGAAGTGTGTTTTTCTTGTAGGTTTTTGTGGCAAATTTTTTGTAGACTCGGTTGTCGTTAAGGCTTAATTCCGGTTTAGGCAACTAAATCGGGATAGGGTCTTTTCAGTTGTGCTCTTGGAATTTGGTTTAGTTGGATGAACATGATTCTGAACTTGAGATATTTGAATGGGAATCAGTGCCTAGGGTTTGTTATTTTGGAATGGTTATTCGAAGTGTCTTATTTCGTATAGGTTTTTGGTTTCCTCCATTTTTAGAAGAAACTATGTCAATTTTTTTTTTTAGAAATCGATATTCATATCTTGTTCATAATATTAATTTTAGGAGAAGTTGAAACAATTGATCGAGAAGCAATTTGCATGCATACAATCACAGAACTCAGAGATGACGCCTGAAGACCTGTCTTCTTTATCAAAGGAGACTCAGATTAATATTATGTATACAGTTTTCAGCCGCCGACCTAGGAAGGAAGTTCGTGGTCTTGGACGAGCAGTTGAGCGAGATTTGATCCAGCAATCAGTTTCGGCGAGTAGGCTTTCGAGTGTGGCAGTTGCCGAGGAGCGGGTCCGAGCGGCCGAGGAGGAGGCTCAAGCGGCCAAGGAGCAGGCTCGAGAGGTACTAGAGGAGACTCGATCGGCCCAGACTCAGACTGATATTTTACAGGCTCAGATAGATTATATGGTCAACTACCTCACATCATTGGGCATGACTCCTCCCACTTGTCATCCAAATTCCATGCCTCAAGATTCTAAACACGATGACGACGATCCGAGCACAGGGGAAATCGGCGGGATCCAAATTCCAGATGTCGATATCGTCGTTTCTGTTTAGTTTCACAGTTTATATTTTGATCGATAAACTTTTTATATACAAATTTTATATTTTTATATATTCAATGAATATAGGAATTTTTTTATATAGTTTATAAAATATTTTATATATTCAATAAAATGTTACTATATTTTATATTTTTATATATTCAATGAATTCAATATTTAATTTCCAATTCAATTTCTAATTCTGAAACAATTATGGGAAGAAAAAAATTAAAACAAAAAATAACACTTAGACGACGAAATTAGAAGAATTCGTAGTCTAGATGTGACATGATAGACGACGAAATGATTATCATTTTGTCGTCTACAAATACCCTTAAAGACGACGGAAAAATTTTTGTCGTCTCGAATGGATCAGTTTGACTACGAATGTATAGGCTTTGTCTCGTAGCATTAGTTACTAAGATGATGAAATAGTTTCTGAATTCGTTGTTTAGGTGTGCTACTTAAGCCGACGAACACTATGGTTCGTCATTGAAATCATAACACCTAGACGAGGAAATTTTTTCGTCGTCTAAGAAATTTTACGCGACAAAAATTTCGTCGTCTTTTTCAACAAAGTTTGTAGTCTTGAAACTTAGACGACAATATATATTTCGTCGTCTAAAGTGTTACTTAGATGACGAAGATTTTTTATTTTGTCGTTTAAGTACTTACACGACAACACTTAATTGTCGAAACTTTCATTGTCTAAGTACTTAGATGACGAAAACTGGCTCTTAAACGACAAACTGTCTTCGTCGTCTAAGTTTGTTTTTCTGGTAGTGCATATCATTTTTGTTACGGGAATTTTTCTAGTAGTGCACATCAATTTTTTACATTCCCGTAACATTATGACATATGGAATCTCAGTATCCAGTCAGCAAGCTTCTAAAATTCCGTCTTAGCACCGTTTACCTTGGTTGATACATCACCATTTTTGTGGGGATATCAGAACTGTACTTTGCCACATTCTGGTAACCTTCTCTCCTATGTATCCATCATTCCAACCTTACTTTCAAAAACCTATCTTTAATAAAACCAATGGGTTCTCCATCAATTCCAAATTTGCGGAGATCAGAGAACACGAGTGGCTTGAATCTATGTACCATGGTGATTTACTCATCCATCTCCAACGAAATATTTGTCAAAAAGTTGAAGAATCTGATTAATCGCTGGAATCGATCTTGGAGGCTGTGGTGGCAATAGTAGTCCATGGTGTAGTAAATAAAATTCTTATTTATGTCAATGGGTATGCGTCAAGATGTGAAATATTACACAGTTCCCTGAGGTCCCAAATTTGTGAAGTGAAGAGGGATTCAATTTCAAGCTGATGTCATTCCTAATTTTATCAAATATGTTATGGAAGGATTTTGGGTTTGATTTATGTACATATACCTGGCTAATTATACTATCTTTTACGTGCTTAACGTTCTTCATTACTTTATAATTATATCTCACCACCAGCATGACGACATTCACCGGTAAGAAACCTAAGACTTCTCTGGCCGGTCTAAGTCCTATCTCTGCGTGGTTAACGCTCACGCGCCCATCAAAGAATCCATCAGAAGACACTTCAGCAAAAGAGTAAGCACACTGATCCCACATCAAAGAATTGATAAGAGTTCAGATCTCAACCACCTTTATAAGCTTGACGGTTGAGCATTAATAGTATGCATTAATTATCCATTTGTGTCGTTACTCTGTTTAAATCATATCTCATTTCTGACTTAGGCATTAGAGGGTTGAAGGCTAGCACACCTGGTCTTTCCTTAATTATTGTCATTCTTAGCAGCGAGAGCGATTGAACAAGAGCGATCGTGAAGCGTTATCGACAGTAGGAACTAATATAAATTAAGAGCGACATCAATATAGATCAAAATCGAGCGACAACGATATAGATCGAAGTCGAGCGACAGTGGTATACATAGTATGGAGCAACCGTGCATTAATCTTGACCGTTCAATATCAATTATCCCTTTGGTGATTTTGGATATCAAAATTGGCGCCGTCTATGGGAAACTACACCGGAAATTATTTTCCAAACCACGAAGCATACAGCGAGCGACGAGCATGGATACCTATCTGACACTTGGCATGACACCGAACACTCAGCAAGAGCTCCTCCACCAAACGACTGTTACAGATGAGAACAATGACGAGCCTGCGCTCATGCAGCGACCTAGAAAGTAACAGGTTACTAGAAACCAGGAGTCGTCAGCCGACGCCGAGAGGCGAACCAGCGACATTGAACAACAATACCAGTTGGCAATGTAGAAGTGCATAGAGCTTGAGAGAGCCCGCGAATTTGAGCACCATCGGTATACGTAGTTTAAGTCAAGGCTAAGGGCCATGGAGCGATTACGGCTTAACTCAGAATCCACAGCGGACTCCTTGAGCATAGAACCTCATTAGGTGATCCGTCAAAGGGAGGTGGTCATTAGGTCGCCCTTGAGTCCTCAACATCTGCAGAATGCGGGATCACCACCGATGCCGGAGAGGTTGCAGCGAAATCTCGAACCGAAATTAAACAACGTGGCACACCAACCCGACCTGCCCATCTGGGTACAGCAGTTACCACCACCACCCCCACTCGATATCGCGCCACCAGCACAATGGTTGGATGTGGGAGTAATAGCGAGAATCATCGGGTTAGAGGCCATGATACGAGAGTTGGCGCAACCAAAGACAAGTTACCTTGATCGAACACTGCCAACGGTCCGTGTCAAGCCATTTTCGACTGAAATCATGCTCTTAGGCCGACACCCATTGGCCAAAGTAAAGATTGAGCAGTACAAAGGAAAAACGGACCCATCCCTACACACCGACATTTTCATCTCGGCAACGACTGGTAGAGGCTACGATGACGCAACAAGTTGTTATCTATTCATGGAGAGCCTTACCTTCAGCCTACCGCCGAGATCCATCAACTCCTTCAGGAACTTATAAGAGCATTTTTGAAAAGATATATCACATTGGCTAACTATTCTCTTACTTATAATCTATTGCAAGCTGTTCGGCAGGAATCATCTGAAGGACTATCTACCTTTGTCTCGCGATGGAACACCGCCATCACAAAGTGTCGCGACATCACTAACAACTCAGCCTTCTGTGTACTCCGGAATGCACTAGAGCTGGGTTTACTAACATGGAAGCTTAATGAGAATTCGGCAATCACTTACGACAACCTACTGGACTATGTGACATCACTCGCCTAATTGAAACTACAGACTTTTGGCTCTAACCCTACATCGACACAGCAGGTAAACACTTTTTCTAACACCACGGTTCCTAGGGTACAGAGCACGCTCCCTGCACCAGCGCCAACACGAGCGGCATCGCCAAAATATTGGGGCTCGCATGATTACAACCGCCGGGATTGGAAAAAGGATAACCAAGGGTCAGGACCGGAAGCTATCAAACGCACTTTAACGAAAAGAGTAGCTACAAGGGTCATCAAACGACGCCAACTACCTGACAAGAGGTATATGCTTTAAAGCATGCTTCGGGGAAAAATGCCCATGCTACTAGGGTCATCAAACGACGCCAACTACCTGACAAGAGGTATATGCTTATTAACAAGTGACCTATCGACCGAAACATCAGATGACCCAAGAGAGGGACCCCTAACAGCAAGGCCTGTCAATGAGGAATCCACCAAGCTCATCCAGGTGTCGAATGGGTAGCCTGAGCGAGCGGTTGGGATTGGGGCTAATCTGGAACCAGCCGTCAAAACCGCCCTCGTCAACATCCTCAGGGAATGCAACGATGTCTTTGCATGGTCCTACGCCGACATGCCGGGCATATCAACAGATATTGTATCACACAAGTTGGGCATAGTGCCAAATGTGGTGCCAAAGAAGTAGAAACGAAGGGCCTATAATGAAGAGCAGTATGTCTCCATGTAGGAAGAAGTAACTAAGCTCCTCAGCATAGGTTTCATTAAAAATGTTCAGTATCCGACATGGGTCTCCAATGTCGTCATAGTCAGAATGAGCAACAATAAGTGGAGGATGTGCGTTGACTACACCAACATCAATAAAGCTTGCTTAAAAGACTTCTTCCCGCTGCCAAGAATAGACCAACTAGTGGATGCGACCAGTGGCCACAAGCTTTTATCAACAATGGATTGTTAGTCAGGGTACAATCAAATAAAAATGGAGCCGGCAGATGTAGAGGTGACATGCTTCATAACGGATATAGGACTCTATTGTTATAACGTCATGCCGTTCGGGATGAAGAACGCAGGGGCAACCTATCAGTGATTCATGACAGAACTGCTAGCCCCGTTGGATAGCGATATGGTAACGGTCTACGTCGACGATCTAATGGTAAAAAGAAGACATCATCAGAATTACCTAAAGGATCTAAAAGTAGTGCTAGACATCCTTATCAGTAGCGGGATGAGGCTCAACCCTACGAAATGCATTTTCGAAGTCTCAGCGGCTAAGTTTCTAGGATACATGGTAAATCAGAGGGGCATAAAGGCCAACCCAGAAAAATTCTACGCCATCCTCAACACAACACGACCTATAACAAAACAAGACCTCAAAGCCTTGATCGGGAAACTAGAATTACTGTCACTGTTCATTTCCCGCTACACCGACAAGTGCAACCCATTTTTCAAGGCGATAAGGATCACAAAGAAGAAAACGGTAGAGTGGACCGACGAGTTGGAGGTGGGCCTATTCGGGGTCAAGCAGTATCCCGTCCATATTCCATTTTTGTTTTTCCCGATACCGGGTGAGATCTTATACATTTATTTTGCTGTCTCATTAATCTCCGTTAGCTCCGCCCTTGTCAGGCGAGAAGCGGATACAGAGTTACCAGTATTTTTTGCAAGCAATGGCCTAGATAAAGCGGAGACGGGGTATCCAGTGCTAGAGCAGCTAGCCGTAGCCCTAATTAAGTTGAAAGGTGACTCAGGCCATACTTCTAATCACACACCATTCATGTCCTAACAGACCAACTGCTCTGGTAAGTACTCAAGAGCCCGGACCACTTGGGAAAGCTAACCAAATGGGCAGTAGAACTCATCAAGTTTGATATCAAATACTAGCCAAAGACGGCGACAAAAGGTCAAGCGATGGTGGACTTCATAGTAGAAATCACACCAACAGTGCACAACCAACAAGATTTACCAGTACCAGTATCGCCCGTTATGGCATTACGAACACCACCTGTCCGATCATCAGATTGGAATTTATACGTCGATGGCTCACAAACATCGGAGGCAGCAGGAGTGGGAGAAATCCTGGCAGGGCCAGGGAGAGTCTATGCCGTGTATGCTGTCTAATTCCTCTTTTCAGCCTCAAACAACGAAGCCGAGTATGAAGTGTTAATCATTGGCCTGCAACTCGCCACCAATTTGGGAGCAAAGAGTGTTAACATTTTCAGTGATTCCCAGCTCGTAGTCAGCCAGGTCACCGTGGACTTTGAAGCAAAAGGAACTCAAATGTCGGCATACCTGGGGTATGTAAAAGCAATTTTAAACAAATTTTCTTTCTACAATATTAATCACATCCCAGGGGAGCAAAACGCAAAGGCTGACACCCTAGCAAGGCTAGCAAAGGCACCAATACACATAACGAGAGGACATTCTATGGTGGAAACACTGGAAAAGCCAAACATCTCCAACAGTTTTCAGGAAGTATTCGCGCTCACGTTAGTTGCATCACTACCGACAGAGAATTGGAAAATGGGCTTAATCAACTACCTAGTCAATGGGACACTACCGATAGATCGTGTAGAACCAAGGAAGCTAACTCAGCGAGCGGCATTCTACGGTATGAACAACGACCAGCTTTACATGAGCAGGAAGGGATTCCCCATACTCATGTGCATCACGAGAAAAGAAGGACGAGGACTGCTAGAAGACGTCCACAGGTGTAAATAAGGGAACTACAGCAAACTAAACATGATCATCCACAAGCTTCTCTGTTACGGATTCTATTACAAAGGAATGAGGGAGGATGCGAAAGAAATTGTGGACAAGTGCGAATTGTGTGCCCAATATACAATAAGGATACATGCCCTGGCAGCCCTAATGTCAATCATGGTCAGTCCTATCTCGTTCGTGTAGTGAGGACTCGATTTTATCAGACCGTTGAAAGCATCATCATGCCAGTTCAAGTACATCATCGTCTGCATTGACTATCACAATAAATATATCGAAGCGAGGCCGTTAGTACTCAACACGACATAGAAGGTAATCAACTTCCTGTGGAAGGATATATACTGCCAGTATGGGGCATCACTCGCTATCATCATCGATAATGGGAAGTAGTTCAACAACGACGAGATGCAGAAATTCACTTTCGACTTGGGGACTCGACTAGTATTTGCGTCGGTATACTACCCCTAGACCAACGGTCAAGTGGAAGCGGCCAACAAAAAGATCAAGGTGGGGCTCAAAAGAAGAATGGAGGACTACAACCACAGATGAGCGGAATGTCTCTATGAAGTACTTTGGTCAATTAGAACTACGCCAACTAAGGCAATAGGAGCTTCACCATTTTCACTCATCTATGGAGCAGAAGTGGTTCTACCACTAGAGATCATGCATCGAAGCCCCTGTTTCAATGGATGCGATGAAGACACCAACGAAGATGGGCTCAACATGGAAAACATATTACGATAAGAACAGGAGGATGAAACCAACATTGAACTCATGACGAACAAGCAATGGGTTGCCCAACATTATAACCGCCGAGTCAAAGCGCGAAAGCTTCTGGTAGGCGACATTGTATAGAGAGAGGTCATCTAAAACCAAAAGGGCTAGCACCGACATGGGAAAGACCGTTCAAAATTGTTGAGAGCCTAATGCCAACTACGTTCATCCTCGAAGACAGTGTCACCAGAGTACCGAGAACGTGGAACGCAGAGCATCTCTAGTATTGTCACCAGTGAAACAGGTTCTACTATTTTGGCAATTTTCTAGCGTTAGGAAAATTTCTCCACCATACCGGAGACTAGCCCGACTCCGTATGATTATATATCGTAATTAATGAAATGAAAATTCTTCAGACCTTTGCTTGTAAAAAAGAAAAATAGGCACTCGGGCCTAAATTTCTTGTAGGCTCGAGATGCATAGTGAAAGCCCGACGAGGCATAAGTGGAGTAACCAAATTGGTGAACCATTATACATATTGTGTTATCTACTTCTTATATTAGCATGTTTACTATTTACTTACTTCGTCTATCTGGTCTAACACTTTGGTAGAACAGATAAATGATACAAGAAAACGAATTTCCTTCAGACTTTTTATTGATTAGCGATATATAATCATACTTGGAGAAATTTTCACAAAATATACCTTCTCATTAGCTCCTTGACAAAGCGAGTAGCGTATCGACCAGGCTCATGACCAACAGTCTCGACATTGACTGAAGAGCAAAAAATGCCTTAGCAGCGAGAAGGATAAATAGTTGCATCATAAAGTATAATTAAATTGTTCGAAAAAGAAAAGAAAACTAATTCTATTACAGAAGGGCACCAAGCTTCACGGTAGGCCATGAGTCCCGCCACCTTGCATGTCCGACTCTTGCTCCGCTTCGCACATACGCTGACGATAGTTGTCAGCGATTTCCTTACTTCTCCCCTGGCCCATACCTTCAGCGTTACAAATATGATGGGTTAGATTCATTGATGACGATGGATTAGGAATTAAAGGATGATAACCATTAGGGGTCATACCTGATGCCACATTCTGCCGCTACCACTCATTCTCTTCCTCCCCCTCTTGCTTGATCCTTTCCATCTCGGCCCACTCAGCCTCACGCTTCAACCGGTGCTCATCATTAATCCGAGTGATATTAGCATGGTACTTCTCATTCACCCACTCATTCAGGAGGAACTTAGCCCAAGTGTCTTGCAGACCCTTCAGGAAAGCCGCCTGCATCGCTTCACGGTACTCGGCGCCGGCTCGGTAGTCTTCAGCGGCGTTATTAAGCTCCTGCTCCTGGCCCTCCTCCAGCTGCCTAACCTGGCCCAAGAGAGCAATGAATTGACCCTTGGCAGCAGAACGTGCCGCCTCGGCCTCCTTTGAACGACGCCGCTCCTCCTTCAACTCTGACTCCAGCTCCTTAACAAGTTAGACAGAGTTCGCCAAGCACTCATCGACCTCCTTTTTCTTCCTCTCCAAGAGCTCATACTTCTGCTCCAGCGCTTGCCACTGCTCACTAGCTTGTACCAGCTTTTCTTCCCTCTTAGCCAACTCCAAACCTACCCGGGCTAGCTCTTCCGATGACGACACCATGGTATGTCATTGATGGCACATTAGCTGAATAGCAGGGGCAAAAAAGTTCAGGAAGTCATCAGCACCAACAGCGATATCAGCCACAATACACACCATGCCCGGGAGGTAAGACACTGTCTGAGCAGAATACGGTGGCGGGGCCGACCAAGTAGTAGACTAAGGGATCACAACGCTAGCATCAACATTATCCTCAGCGTGAGACCCATGATCAGGGCTACCGAGATCGACGACGGATGAGGGGTTCATGATGGGGTGGTCGGTAGGAAAGGTCTCTATGCCAATGGACCAGTGACTATTGGAATCCCTCAGCTGCCCAGCAACGATGACTACACCGGCACCGGCAGAAGCGGTCTTCTTCGATGTCCTTTGCATACCACCAGTGGCATCATTTTTTCTCTTCTCACCAAGGCTGGTGGACTTAGCCATGGTCGATGCAGCAATGGTCTTAAGCAGAGCGTCACTCCCTATCTGGTCAGTCTCGGACTCATGGGGAGGATCGATGGCGATCAGAACGGCAAGTGTGATGCTGGCGCCTGATCGAACATCAAGGTCCATCAGCTAGGCCTGGCTTCCCTCCTCCTTGAGTTGGGCGATCAGGTCATTGATATCGCCATAGCTTTTCATCTTCCTATCCCATTTTGCGTTAGTATAACCAACTACAGATTCACAAAGACAAGAAGCGTTATAGCCAGCGGGAGACTCAAAATAAATGCATGGAAAGGAAAAGTACACAAAAATAACGCTATCAACAAAACACCAATGGCTAATAACATACTGGGTGTTTTGGCAAGACTGGTCAACTCCAAAATTTGGTAATCACTCAAAAGGTACACACTCCGAAACTTTTCGCTATACCCTTTTTCTACTCTGTGGCAACGTCGTTTTTCAGTGGCAGAGAGCGTAATGGTGGGTAACTATAACAAAGAAAATGGGAGATAAGAAAAAGATAGCTCACACCGCTAGCGAAAAAGGCAAACGTCAAAACACCCTAATCACCTCGGGGATGAAACCTAGTGGGCACGCAGGTCTGACCACCAACATCCACCAACCGAGACTAAGCACCACGGGCGAGAAAGTGTTCAGACCTCCACTCCGGGTTGGACGATCGGAAGCCTTGTAGGGCAAAGAAACTACCTCGCCGTTGAACTAAGCGGAGCATCCCATGACACCCATTCTTCGTCGAGTACAACACTTTGAAATAGTTCAGCACCTCATTCTGGGTAGGATAGTCCATCTCGGCAAGTTTCCACAGCACGAATATATCGTTTAGAGATTGAAGCATTAACGGGGAGACTTGCCCGACTGCACACCGCAGCTCGCCAAAAATATATTCGTGAAACGGATGAAGCGGCAGCCACACGCCGAACTGCAACTAAACACGGTCCAAGGCGATATAACCTTTGGGCGGCTTGGTAAAAAATTCATCCTTACCCAAGGGTCTGGGGATAATGTTCCTGGAAATTTGGAATTCGGCCTTCATCGCCTTAATGGCAGAAATGGACAATGACTTAGCAGGTTCATCCACTTCCTGGTTATTGCTTAGCATCCAAACCCTTGGTTCGCCTAGTCCAAGCATCAGCAAATTGGGAAGCACATAGGATGTCGCACTAGAAGTTGATCTTGATGGCTCTATATCACCCAATACGGGTTGGGAGATTGATGCCATGTTACCTGTGAAACATTTACGGATAAGGTTAACCCAGGGTTTACCCATTTCAACTTCCCAATCTGTAAACGACTTCCCAAGAAACATGTCTGGTTCCGGCCCCCAACATCGAAGCAAGTTCCTTAGTGGTTATGGGCCTAATACTAGACGACGCATACAACACCATTAATCTGTCTGGGGACACTCTTGTAGAGCCAGAACTTGATGAGTCACCAGAGCTAGAGACTTCACTACTGTCAGAAGACAATACTACAGTATCCATGCTGAACCTACAACCCATAATGAAAGAACCATTATCATCTAACCGACGAGATCACACGCGACACCAACATACAACACCAGCACCTCCAAAAAATAATTGGGTCTGGGGACTAGGTCCAGGCCCAGATGCACACAAATCAGACTACGGCCCAGAGGCAGAAAGGCTCGAAAGACTCAATTAGTGGTGAGGATACCTCCAACCACCGCGAACGATGACGACATGATACCAAAACTATGTACATTCACCTAAGGAAGCAAAACCACCATCAACGACATAAGTAGGGATAAAACATGCAGACCCACCCAAGAAATTCAAAGAAAAATCAACTAAGAATAACAAGCATGGAATGAGCAGAAGTGCGACTTACTTGGTCTTTGAGGGAGATGATCGGAAATTGCAAGAAGCGGCGAAGCAAGACTCGGCGATACAGCAAAGATGCGGTGGCAACAAATGGATTCAATATCTCTCTCTCTCCAAACCTAGTTCCAAAATTCGCAGAAGTACAAAGTGTGGGTAGAGAGGAAGAAAAATGGGTTTAAATACGCCACCTTGGGGTGTGATCACCACCATTCAAAAAGACACGTCGGTTCCATAGATTTAGACAAGCGTCTACTAACATCATCAGAAACAGAAGAGTCTGAAACATGAAATGATACGCACCATTTCTATAATTGCAGTTTCCAAGAGAAACGTAATGATCACACTTTAAACCTATGAAGGGACGTTTGGGTAACCCAAGACGCCGTAGGACAACACGTGGTGATTGCAGATTTGGTGGCATTTAATACAGGCAGTAAGTAGTTACACCTACCACCATGGTAGGTAAGGATAACAGTGACGCATGTCCCACAACTCCGATATGGGTAAAAACTCCCCCCCCCCCAAAAAAAAGAGAGAAAGAAAACTTTGCGTTAACGACATCACCTCCTATAGTGCCCACACTATTGATATCCACCAGCATCACCAAGACAAGAGATAGACTACGCCATTTAACGACAAATGAATTCTATCATCGGTCAAAGTGACAACAAGTCACGCGGAAGATTCGAACTCGGGGACTTAAGGGTCACCAATTCAAACGAGTTCCACCTACCATAGCGCCCCCACCGGTATAGCTACCCACAGCTGAGCAGTAAAAGCAACCGAATTGGGTGGGACCAAGTGTTTGAGCACCAAAGAGCGTATCCCTCGGTCGGTGCAATGTATCCGCTCATTGCATCCCCCGACACTGAACAATTACGAAGGAGTATGTCAGTTACCGGGAAGGGCTTCATTGGGAACGGGCCTACTAGGTTAAACCGTTACTTGAAGGAACCTCGTTATGAAGTCATGACTCATTCGGGAGACAAACAAGCCTGAGGGCGCTATCATTATTGTTACAATTTCTTTATCTCAGGAGACGGTAAACTAGCTACTTACCGACCTTGCCGCTGCTAACCACAAACCAATTTTATTGTGTTCACTTTAGGTCTCAACTTCACCAAGCGGCACTACCTTGGTTAGCGATCCGGGGGATTGTATGGTACGATATCTGGCTTTAACAGGTAACAACACCCGTTAAGTACGTACAGGTAATATCGCTGATATTCGGTTTTGCAACTCACCAACCACGATTGATCCCCTTGGCTGAGCGAGTTGGGGGCCTTGTACATATACCTGGCTAATTATACTATCTCGTACGTACTTAACGTCATTCATTACTTTATAATTATATCTCACCACCAGCATTACGCCCTTCACCGGCAAGAGACCTACAACTTTGTTGGCCTGTATGAGCTCTATCTTGGCGTGGTTAACGCTCATGTGCCCATCAAAGAATCCATCAGAAGAATTAATAATAGTTTAGATCTCAACCACCTTTATAAGCCAGACGGTTTAGCATTAATGATATGCATTCATTATCTCTTTACGCCGTTACCCTATTTAAAGCATATCTCATTTCTAACTTAGGCATCAGAGGGTTGAAGGCCGGCACACCCGGTCTCTCCTTAACGTTTGTCACTCTTAGCAGCGAGAGTGATTGAACAAGAGCGATCGTGAACCGTTATTGAAAGTAGGAACCAATATCAATTAAGAGTGACAACGATATAGATCAAAGTCGAGCGACAGTGATATAGATCAAAGTTGAGCGACATTGATATAGATCAAAGTCGAGCGACAGCGATATAAATCGAAGTCGAGCACCAGCGGTATACAGAGTCTGGAGCAAATGTGCATTAATCTTATCCGTTCGATAACAATTATCCCTTTGATGATTTTGGATATCAACAATTTAAGATTAAAGTTTTGATTTATTTTGTATTTTTGTAGATCTGCTGTTACCGATTTTCCTCATCATATTGGATAATTATTAATATTATTTCCAAGCCAAATAATAATATGTTGACCATGTCATCGTGTTCTTCGTAAGGTTGAATTCTAAAACATGATGAAGACACTGGCACGCTAACAGCAAAAGAAAGAAGAAGACGGAGGAAAAGAATTTCTGATGACTAAACAGAAAAATTATTCTATGCACAGCAAACAAGTACACACTGCATAAGGGATATTCCTATTTTACCCACTACTCTCACTATCCACCCGCCGCCTACCTCGTGCTCCCACTTGCGCACCTCACCCTAGCCCCTCACACACCGCTAGACTATGCGTCGCTCTCCTTCTCCCTCTCCCTCTCCCCTCTTCCTTTGGAGTTTGGACAACCTTCAAACCATACCAAGTAAGCTCATTTGCCACCGAGAGTTTGCTTCAGATGAATTGAATATCATGTGCAAGTTAATTTGTATTCCACATTAAGCTTATACAGACTCAATTGAATTGAATTGTTTATGATTCAGTCAAGCATTTGGGAAGCTTCATATTCAGAAACATATGAAAAATCCAGATTTTGAATTTGATAAACACCCAATCGATCTTGTCTTGTATATGTTTTATCGAACATCATCAATCATGCATCATGATCCTGTAAAAGAAGAAGTAAACATGAAAGATACATAAAGGATGCATGAAATTAAAGATAGAGCTAGGTGTGCCGGCGTTGCTTCTTTTTCCAGATCAATATCGATAGCGACGGTACGGACAGGAAAGTGGGCTATGAAGATTTGAGGGTAAAATAGAAACATCATCTTTCTTTATTTTATTTTTTCTAAAATCATTAGTTTTAAACCAATAAATGGTAGACAATATAAGTGCACTACGGTGCTGAATACCTTCTGGACTAAATAATACATATTCAATTGTCATGCATGATATTTGTGGAAAGTCAAACAAGGGACATGGTGTTACGGATATATGGAAAATTTTCTTGAGTTTTCTACTATCATATAAATTGGGATAAATTAATTATAAAACACACCCTTAATTATAAGATCATTTTTAAATTCATATCTAAGTATCAACAATTTACGTTTTTGTACCCCAACTCAAACTTCGTTAGCACTGAACTACGTAGTTAACTATGAAATTCAATCTGTTAAATATTGACGTGGCCAAATATGCAGGGATTTTTTGTCTACTCGACTAATAGTTAAAGTGAGAAAAGTTCATTGCTTATTAGCAATACCATGGATCAAACCACCATTCTCGTGATGGGAACAGAGAGTATAAGCATAAGGCTTGTAGCAGCGGTCACCCTTCGACCTCAAAGCCTGTCACTTTTTAGCCCATTCGACCCATGACTTGCCCTTATGTTAGGTCGGCCTAGCATTATTAATTAAAATTAGGGTTGGACTCGGGACATGTAAGTGAAACTTGACCTATCTCTTCGACCCGATTTTTTTTATCCCTAGAGGCCAAACCTAGTTCGGTCTATTTTGGCCTTGAAAGCCCAACTCATTTGGCGCTATTTATTATAAAAAGTCATATAATATATGATTATTATCATATTTTCTTATTTTCTTTATAATTTTTCTTTTATTCTCCTAACTTTTCTCTTTTTACAAACATATTTTCAAAATAAATATCATAAATCAATAATTGTAATACTCAAACCTTCTTTATATTATTCTTTTTCAATTTAAGGGCTATTTTTGCCCGGCCTCGTTCTGTTTGATTTTTGACCAAGTCCAGCCTAACCCATGATGACTTTAGTTTGTAGTTATAAAAGCCCAACATTTGTTGAAAAAGGAAGCAAAAAGAAACACTACAACAAATATAGGCTTTAGTGACACTCATTAGTATCAAAATAAAGATTTCATCACTATTGGCCTTCTTTTAGTGTCAAAAGATTAAATTCGAAACTAAAAGCATCAGTGACAGTATTATTTTGACACTAAAGGTATTAGTGTCAAAATTCATTTCATCGCTAAAGCCATTTCAAAGAGGTACGTCTATTCACACCTCCAAATTTTGTATTCGTACCTCTCATATATTTTTACTCATTAAACTTTCACTTTTGTCCATATACTTTTTCAGTCTATACCTCCATATTATGTATAGATTTTAAAACTTGAAAAACTCAAAACCAACCCTAGTAGAAGAGGAAAAAGAAGAAGATGAACAAAGAGTCAAAGATCTAGAGAAGGAGATGATCGAAGAGGGTATTGAACGTGTGCAAAAAGAGAAAAATATGTTGATTCTTCTATTGGAGATGTAAGAAATATGATTAAGAAAAAAGAGTAAAAGGATGGAATTTGCACAGGAAATTGTGGAGTCGAGAGCCATGGCTCTCCAAGTTCATTGCTAATTTCAATTATCAAGCATTCAGTTTACACTGGGGAAAACAAAATCAAGCGAGTAGTCGAGTAGGGCAGTAGACCATAGAGTATGGGAGTCAAAACTACTTCGTAAAGCATTCTCCCTTTTATTGTTTCTCAAACCTAATTAACCTCGATTCCATCTCTCTTTTCAATTCTTAGGCATTCAACAATTAGTATTGTTGGAGTGAGTCACACTTATTGTATATTTAGGAGGTGTACATTATATAATTAAGTAGGATTCTATAATTGATTAGGTTTGCTTTTATGACTGTAAGTATGCTTGTATATATACCCAATACGAGATTGATCAATATATTAGAAAATTCTCAAACACTTATGTTTTATTTGACTTGGTATAAGAGCCTAAGTTGATCATGGCAATCTGACCTGACCTAAATTCTAATGCCTGACATGAACTTGTTCGACGCGTCGAAATCTATCCTCAACCTGTCAAAGCCTAACGACCTGAAACTGTTCTTTCCGGCTATTTTTTTCCTATTGATCTACTTGCTTGAATTTGTTTGAAGATCTACTCATGTTCCTTTTCCAAGATCGTCTTGTTCGGAAATCCTTGTCCTGATCAAAACTCCTATCATTTTTTTAATATGTTTGTTGCTTGTCTTGTTCACTTGGGAAGATTTTGTCATGGCTTTGGACATTTTGATGTTTAAGGAACCTATTTTCTATGGCATGGAAAGTCAAGACCACATGAAGGGTAATGTTTCTCTAGCTGAGACACATCAAGGTAAAATTGGTATTGCTTTGAAAGTTTTTGACTTTATTTGTGGTGATACATGGATAATTGATTCGGGTGCATTTGATCATATGACCTTTGATAAGTGCTTATTTTCGAGTCCGACACCTTCTCCTATACCTCAAGTGTCTAATGTAAATGGTGTGTCTTTTCTAGTCTTAGGTATTGGGTCAATCCAAGTTACTCCATCTCTAGCTTGTGTTACATAATGTTCTTTATGTTCCCTCTCTATCCTATTATCTATTGTCAATATCTGAGTTGAATTGCCAAAACAAAAATCCTGTTACTTTTTATCCTATGTATGTGGTATTTCAGGATCTATGCACTTAGGCAATAATAGGCAAGGAAGATCGGAGGGGGAGACTATTTCACTTGGACTGCATCTATAGCAGGGAGACACAAGCGCCATCAAGACTTGTTGCTTTGGCATTGAATTCTGATTGAGTTAAAGAAATTTGGTTATGGCATCACCGGTTGGGTCATCAGTCCTTTGGTGTTATGAAGAAGTCCATGCCATCATTGTTCTAGAAATAAAAGAATCTAGTCTCCTTTGTGAAACCTGTGTGTTTGCTAAAAGTCATAAGTCCAGTTACTCTCCTAGTACTCATTCTAGTTCAGCACCATTTGAGTTGATCCATTCTAGTGTTTGGGGGCCTTTGAAGAATCCAACCTTAACATGAATGAGATACTATGTTCTGTTTATTGATGATTTTACAAGACTAACATGAGTTGTGTTGATGAAAAAGAAGGATGCTATGTTTTCTGCCTTTATTGTATTTCATAATCTGATTCACACTCAGTATGATGCTTGTTTGAAAGTATTTCAATTTGACAATGGAGGGGGGTTTGTCGATCATTATAACATCCCTACCCGAGATTTACCTAGTTATTTTGATTAAACATTAATCGTCGATGGTAATTAGTTTTTACTGTCGATAACTATCACTGGCATTTCGTCTAAAATTTATCGATTAAGTATTTTGAGGTATTTCTTGGAAAAAAAGTCGTAGAGTTTATCGAGATGAGTTCGTGGACACGTCAAGTGTTAAAATCAGAATTACGACAAAGAAATTACGGTCAACGAAAGTTTTTAACGACTTACGGAGTTCGTTAGTCACGAGTATAAATACTACTTTCCCAAAATGGAAAGTAAAAACCTTCCATTTCGGGCAAGGGTGGGTTGACCCACGTTGACCAGCTCTAGCGACCCAGAATCATCACCGAGCTCGGCGTCGATGGGGCATTGGCGTTCGGCCACAAAATCGACCAACTTATATACCAAAGTGATCGGCTTGACCTCTTCTTTATTATCTCCATTGTCTCCGTCCTTAATTTCACCAGAGCAAGCCAGAACTTTGTGAAGAATCGCCGGGAAAACCTTGGTTTTGGGCTGATGGTTTTTTGGTAGACTTGATCACCAATTTGGATATGTTTCGATTCCTCTTGTTGTATGGATTGTTGTGGTGGTATGATTTTTGATGAGATTTGCAGGTGTTTCGACGCCGAATCGACGCAATTTTTGTTTGGAAATCACCTTTGAATTTCGTCGTTGGTGGCGGTGGTTAGCGGTGGTAATTGGCATCGAGTTGTTAAGGGTTTTGTAGCCCACCCTCATGGGAGTCTAACCCGACTAGCCTCGAGCTCCGACGTGGTTCGACCGCGCTGGAATCGAGATTTGAAATTTTCAAGCAAATTAGGTTTTAGGCCAATTTTAGACTAGTTTCTAGCCGAATTGGCCGTGGCCGTAGTTGAACAGATTGTTGGGCTTGTTGAGAGGAAGAGTTTGGTGTTCGAGTCGCCGGGAAAAGTCACCAGAGCCGGTGGTGGTGGCGGTGGCGGTGGTTCACAGCCGCACTCTGGCGAAGATGAATTTCGAGAAAAGTTTTATACCGTTTTGCTCGTAATTATGTGCCGAAGGTAACGAAGATGGTATTGAATTGTATTAGACATTGTAAATGAAGACGTGTTGGTAATCGAATAATATGAAAGGACCCAACCCTGATTTAGTTCCCTAAACAGGAATCAAACCCTTTCGAAAACACGATCCAACAAAAACCGTAGAAATTTTGGCAGAGTTTCGTTACTAACGTGGAATTACCATTACCTGCACGCGGAAAATACACTTCATCCTATACAACAAAAATCAAACCGTGGGCACCAATCCCATCCGGATTTCTCAATATATCGACAGTAAAGTAAAACAATAAATATATCTGTACTTTACTGAAATCCGGTGTAAAATCATATAGTATATATAACAGATTACTCAGAGCGACCTCTAATGTATAATCATATAAGTATACCACAGTAGGTAGAACAATAAACATACTGGAAGAAACAAGGTAGCTCGAGTACTATGCCTCCGACCACGACGTGCGACACCGGAGTCCGAACTGCAAACTGGGAATGGAAACCGAAAAGCCCAGGGGAAAGACATGAAAACCGTTAGAGTGAGTGGACGAAAATAAATGTCTTTCACCAGTTGATATGTATGTTTAAAATAACATATGCGAGTCCGGGTAAATAAAAATAACAAAGTACACGAGGTAAAATCATACTCCTCCAGTGTACTGAGCATGCAAGTAAAAATCCCACGGGGTCACTCATGGACACATCCGTGCTAGTACAGTCAGAATCACGGAGTCCCAGACTTCCACGCAATTCTAGCCAGAAAGGCCTCAGGTCAGAGGTTTGCCTCCCCCCGGTAAAGGCATCAGGTCAGGAGTCACAGCCTCCCCCGGTACACATCCTCGGGGATCAGTCGGGATGCGGGTGTATCGATACAACATATATAACGACTGCACTCTGTGTAAACCAAATCATAAATAGTTCAATGCAAATGCATGAAACAACATATAAGTGTATGTATACTCGTATACGCATATCCGTATATGTATAATCGTAAAACACATGCTCATGTAATCCGAAATCTCATATGCATGCTCAAGTTGATAAAACGTGTATAAAGACTCGCAAACAATCCGTGAAAAGAAATGTCCACTCATAGACTAGCGTAACGCAGTTCGCGTTAACCCGTGATCCGGTTGAAAGTCCCTCGCCAAACAGACGATCACGAACCCCTGAATAATCACAAAATCCATTTCTCAAAATCAAAATCATAACTCGAAAATTCAATACAAATCACGAGAAACCACCGTTCTCGGAAACACATAATCCGATTACGACAAACTGTCGGAAATCCGGAAATCACACCTCAATACCTCGCTGTAAGTTCGGATGATCAAATCGAGAAACGAACCTCCCCACTGCGATCGGGGCGCGATTTCGAGTGAAATGACATGCAACTTGTTGAAAACCCCAAAAAGTCAAACTTTGACCGCCGTTGACCACCGCCCACGGCGGCGCCGCCACCAAACTGAAGTTTCCTCGGCGGAGCAACCCTTATTCCATTCAAAATCATCCACTGAGCAACTTTGTCAACTGTAGCGAAGGCCAATTCAAACTCTAACTAGCTCAATTTCATGCAAAACCGAATTGGTACCAAATTAATTTTCAAATCCAAAATTCTCCATCCACAAATCGAATTAGAACTCCATACTTACATGCTTAGAATCATGGTGAGGAGAGCTTCAAAACCCAGTACTTGGTTTAGCTCAATTTGGCCGAAGTTCAAGAACCCGAATTCATCAAAATTCTTCATTTTCTTGCCGGAAATAACTCTCTCTCCAGTGAGCCACGCCGTGGAGGGTGGCGAGAATTGAGTTCGGGACATCTGGCCGAGTCGTTTGGGTCCTCCCCCGTGGCCGGAGATGGTCGGATCATGCAACTACAACATTTCTTCCCATTGCCGGCGACTTTTATGTCGCCGGCAATGTTTTTGGACATTACCGGCGATTTTTGCCGGAAAAATCGCCGGTAATGTCTTTTTTTTTTTTTAACATTACCGGCGACATAAATGTAAGTCGCCGGTAATGTCTTGCCGGAAAAGACATTGCCGGCGACATACATTTTTGTCGCCGGTAATGTAAAAAAAAAAAATAAATTAAGTCGCCGGCAATGTCATTACCATCGAGACATTGCCGGCGACATACATTTATGTCGCCGGCAATGTCTAAAAAAAAAAAAAAAAAGACATTACCGGCGACTTAAGTCGCCGGCAATGTTAAAAAATCGTTGGTAATGTTAAAAAACATTTAAGTCGCCGGCAATGAGTCATTATGTGGTAGACGGCAGCTCGCCGCCGACCACCGTGGAACACCGTCGAGCTCATCTTCTCCTCTGCCTTTGACCGAGTCAACAACCATCAAAGCAAGGTTGACTTTCCCAAAGGGGAAACCCCCCATTAAGTACTCATTAAATGCTTACCCAATTAGGAAACTATCATAATACATTTTGCGACAAACTTTAAATATCTGTAACTTCTTCGTCGTAATTTCGATTTCGATAATTCTTGCGGTCACAAACTCATCTCGACATGATCTTCAATTATTATCCGAAGTCAAACACATCGACCAAACCGATAAAAATTTAACGGTTCAAACCAACACATATTTAATCGACTAAATAATCAACAATCGGAAATATTCACAACTTAATCTTTGTAACTCAGAATAATGCTCCGAAAGTTCCTACAAGCTCAAAATTAAATTCTGAACAACTTCCGTGAAGAAGCCGAAACCAAATTCTCGTCCGGTAATTTAGTCGTTAAGAGCACCACCATTTAAATCCGAACTTCAAATATTCATAATTAATTCCTCGGTCGTCCAAATAACGATCCGGAACCGCCCACGAACTCGAAATCACACATACAACGACTCTTGAGAAGAGACTCAGCTCCAATTCTCGGCCAATGATTAAGTCGTTAACAAGCTTGGCGATTCAATCATCAGTCGGAAATTTGCGATTACGCAGTAACTCACAAATCAAACTGATTATACTTCTGATTCTGTTCTGGGTCGTCACAAATCCACCCCCCTTAGAAAAATTTCGACCTCGAAATTTCCGAGTCTGCCGACTAAAAGTAGGAGCACTGCCTCTGCATACTGCTCAACTCTCCAGTGACAATGTCAACTGAACAACTCTGACAACTGACTCCACAATAGGAGATAGCTCCGTGCTTAAATCCCTGTACCCTCAAATCTCGAATCTGAACTGGCTCACACAATCGCCAAGTGTTCCTGCATAAGAAACAGATAGGGTACACAACACGTAACAAACCTGAAATATAGTTCCGCTATACGGAACACAACACACACAAAAGCCAATGCTATAGGCGACGCTGAACTATACGGCACAACACAAACTCGCCTATGATCACATACGGATCAAAACAATGTGGCAAATCATAACTCAGTCTACACACATCAAACTCGAGCAATTATCAACCCATTTCCGCTAATCCGAAAGTCTGTGGTAACACATTCCACAAAGTCCGAATCAAATGTCAACTCAAACTCAAACCAAACTCGCTCCAACACAATGGAGTACAACATCGTTTCTCAAATCGACATCAAACAACGTCAATTCATAGTGATCAACAAACTGATACTGCAAGCAATCTCAAACAAGTGAAACTGCTGGTCCTGAATCCTCCGGAACTGCAATATCGAGGTCCACAACATGCCCTCCAAGGTCTGAATAGTCCTCAAAGATCGCTCGTCAATCTGAGGATAAGATCCGGTACTAACTTGTAATCTGGTCCCCAATGCTCATTGCAAAGCTTGCCAACACTCAGTTGTAGCTGATTATCTCGATCAGCAAACTGGGACACAGGTACATCACATAGATGGACAATCTCCGCCAAACACAGCTATGCCAGCCTGCCACTGAAATCCTTCCCGAAAGTACAAGGAAATGTACTGAGTTCGTCAAATGATCCACAAAGATTCAACCACTGGCACCACAAATCGAAGTGCGTACAATCACACACAAGATCACAGCGACAAACGCCACATCTAACCGGAAATCTCTAATGGTTGTAACTCTCTGGCAAGTCTCCGCCTCCTAGCCATCGTCTGCCGACGAATGTGGCATCTATACACTCAAACTGTTACATTCTTCTACATGTTGCGTCACTAGTAGAAAACTCGAAGTATTAGACACATCTCCGTAGCGCCAATCGCGTGCAAAACCATGAGCTTCAACGTCATCACACTCTAACTCAGCTCTCATAGCTCGCAACTCGGCTAACACGGAAACTCGAACCACACACACATGAAACACCGAAGCTCCCGACTTCCGACTGAATGCATCAGCAACAACATCCCAGACGGATGGTCAAAGTACAACTACTAGCCTTTCCCGAACAAGCTCAAAAGTGCAGCCATAGTCGTTAGTCGACCCCATCCATCTACACTGCCTCAAGTCCAAATCTGGCCTAAAATGCAAGTGGATGAAACTCAAATGATCAGTGTACGTCCTACACTGCGCTGCACGCTATAACTGTAGTGTCTCGAACTCTTCGATGCTAACATAAAGACAGCTACACCCAATACCCTACACAGGATATGTAGCCTCATAAAGTTTCCACTGCCTGAACCATGAGCCACCGCTCTTCTACACAGCATCAAAGCACAACCAAATCCAAACCTCGATGCATCGCCATAACCCACGAACTCGTCGCGGTCGTCAGGTAAAATCAAAACTGAAGCAACGGTCAACCATTCTGCAGGAGTAAGTAACTCTCCTCGCATGCATCGAACCACTCGAACTTGACACCTTCTTCGTCAATCCAGAAAGTGAAGTGGCAATCCGGGAAAATCCTGTACAGGCCGTCGGTAATAGTCTGCCGAACCCAAGAGACTCCCGATCTCTGGTACAATGGTAGGGCAATCCCCAAATCAACACGGCTTCTATCTGATCAGGATCCACGCCAACTCCCTCGGATAACATCACACAGCCCAAAATCTTTACGCTAACCAACTAAAACTCACACTAGTTGAACTTCACAAACACCTAGTCGTCTCGCAAAATCCGTGAAACTGTACACAATTGCTTCAGGTACTGGTCCACACTCCCGGAGTACATCAGGACATTGCCAACGAACATGACCGCAACTCGTCCAAAATCATCTGAACACATGGTCCATCAAGTCCACACGATCTACGGGGGCATTGGTCAACCAAACAGCGTGACCAAGAACTCATGATGCCCGCACCGAGATCCGAAAGCTGTCCAAACCACATCTGACTCATCAAACCTCAACTGATGGTATCCGGACCCGAAATCAATCTTCGAAAAGAGTGAAGCTCTCGCGAGTTGATCAAACCAATCGTCAATCCGAAGTGGAGGATACACACTCTCCTCTGAAGCGATTCAGACTTCCGGTAGTCAATGCACCGCCTCATCGAACCAACCAACATCCGCACAAATAATGCAAGAGCTCACCACGCAAATACGCGGGGTCGCATGAAATCTCCTGAAACCTCCTCCAGCAACTCCTGGAGTCGAACCTATAACTCCATCAGCTCCGCTGGCTCCGAACGACAAGACGTCGGTAAAATGAGTCCAGCGCCTGGTACAAGCTCAATGGTGTAGTCAGTCTCCCGAACTGGAGGAACACCTGGTAACTCCTCCGAAATACACCTGGAAACTCGAAAACCACCTCAATATCACCAATGTCGGGCACAGTAACCATAGTATCCACAATATGAGCTAAGCAAACAACACAACTAGTCTCTAACATACACTCGACCATCACAGCGAAACAATATCTCGGCGAAATCTGGTCGTCGAAACATAACCTCCTTCTCGAGGTACTCGAACACAGCCAAATGCGTCGTCAGTAAGTCCATACTCATAGTCACATCAAAACCACGATGTCCAGCTATAACAGATCCGCGGCTAACACATAACCTCCAACAAGGATCTCGCAACCTCCGGATAGATACAACACTCTCCAAAACCTCGGAAGTGGAAATGCAGGTATAATAGCCATGGATATCAAACAACAGTAACCTCGGAGAAAAGTCTGTCCTCAAACAAGGTCATGGCACGAACTCCAACATGCCCTAACTAGCCGCCCACGTCTATTGCGACTTGCTGAATAATTCATCAAAAGGGTACATTAATCAGACTTCAGGAACAACATGAGGATCTCCTCGTAAACTCTGAGCTACCGAACCGGTACAACAGCTGGCTGAGGGCGCTCCCTCGTAATGTGACCCTCCTGGTCACCACAATGGCAACTGAGAATGCTCCTCGAACACACGTCACCGCAACACCTGCTGCGTGAAAGGATCACCAACGACCGCCCAAACTCATGCCACAGGAGCAAATCCGCTACTCTGTGATCTCCGTCATCATCAAACAGATCCTCAGATTGATCTGATGACCCTCAACAAAATCAAAAAGACAACAGCCTGATGAAGTCACTGATCCCGAAGTGTCGAAACTCAACCTCATCAAAATCTCGACTAAGTCCACTTTCCTTAAATCAACACATCAAAAATCGCGTACACCTTTCTTTCTCGATAGCCTCGCCACTGAGTACAGCACACTAAGCTCCTCACGGTTATCTCGAGGCATATCAATCAGACTCTCTCTGATGCTCAGGTTCAAACTCATCTCGAACCTCGTGCACTACTTCCTCTGAAGCCACAATACACGTGCAAAACGGAAACAAACATGTGGACAATGCATCTCTGCCTCAGGTGGGTAAACACTCCACATTCGATTGCTGGAGAGCCTGATAAAACCATTACCATATAAACACCCTGAATGTAGGCCATGGAGTCGCAACAGAAACTCACACAATATCAGCCCACCAAATACAATAATCTGACTCAGGCAAACATCAACTGCCACAATTCTCAGCTCTGAGGCAACATGTAGACACTCATACACAACAACCAGGCAAACCGTGCCACACAGTTCACTGAACTCGGAATACTCATCCAAATCCACAGTTCTCTGGAAAATCGCGCGTCGATTGATCCTCAATAGGATCCACAACCGAAACGACACGGAAAGCACGTCAGGGAGGCATCCTAATGAATAAAACATCGATCACAACAAGTGGAACGTAATCATGGAACTTCAAATATTTGAAAGCATACAACACCCGGAATATTGATGAGTATCCGCCGGCCGGTCGGGTCACCATTCCAGACATGCTGTACATTCTCAAATATCCTTAGTAAACACGACTACAGAAGTCTACAGAACCTATAACCAAATGCTCTGATACCAAGCTGAAAGGACCCAACCCCGATTTAGTTCCCTAAACCGGAATCAAACCCTTTCGAAAACACGATCCAACAAAAACCGTAGAAATTTTGGCAGAGTTTCGTTACTAACGTGGAATTACCATTACCTGCACGCGGAAAATACACTTCATCCTATGCCACAAAAATAAAACCGTGGGCACCAATCCCATCCGGATTTCTCAATATATCAACAGTAAAGTAAAACAATAAATATATCTGTACTTTATTGAAATCCGGTGTAAAATCATATAGTATATATAACAGATTACTCAGAACGACCTCTAATGTATAATAATATAAGTATACCACAGTAGGTAGAACAATAAACCTACTGGAAGAAACAAGGTAGCTCGAGTACTATGCCTCCGACCATGACGTGCGACACCAGAGTCCGAACTGCAAACTGGGCACGGAAACCGAAAAGCCCAGGGGAAAGACATGAAAACCGTTAGAGTGAGTGGACGAAAATAAATGTCTTTCACCAGTTGATATGTATGTTTAAAATAACATATGCGAGTCTGGGTAAATAAAAATAACAAAGTACACGAGGTAAAATCATACTCCTCCAGCGTACTGAGCATGCAAGTAAAAATCCCACGGGGTCACTCATGGACACATCCGTGATAGTACAGTCAGAATCACGGAGTCCCAGACTTCCACGCAATTCTAGCCAGAAAGGCCTCAGGTCAGAGGTCTGCCTCCCTCCGGTAAAGGCCTCGGGTCAGGAGTCACAGCCTTCCTCGGTACACATCCTCGGGGATCAGCCGGGATGCGGGTGTATCGATACAACATATATAACGACTGTACTCTGTGTAAACCAAATCATAAATAGTTCAATGCAAATGCATGAAACAACATATAAGTGTATGTATACTCGTATACGCATATCCGTATATGTATAATCGTAAAACACATGCTCATGTAATCCGAAATCTCATATGCATGCTCAAGTTGATAAAACGTGTATAAAGACTCGCAAACAATCCGTGAAAAGAAATGTCCACTCACAGACTAGCGTAACGCATTTCGCGTTAACCCGTGATCCGGCGGAAAGTCCCTCGCCAAACAGACGATCACGAACCCCTGAATAATCACAAAATCCATTTCTCAAAATCAAAATCATAACTCGACAATTCAAGACAAATCACGAGAAACCACCGTTCTCGGAAACACATAATCCGATTACGACAAACTGTCGGAAATCCGGAAATCACACCTCAATACCTCGCTGTAAGTTCGGATGCTCAAATCGAGAAACGAACCTCCCCACTGCGATCGGGTGAAATGACATGCAACTTGTCGAAAACCCCAAAAAGTCAAACTTTGACCGCCGTTGACCACCGCCCACGGCGGTGCCGCCACCAAACTGAAATTTCCTCGGTGAAGCAACCCCTATTCCACTAAAAATCATCCACTGAGCAACTTTGTCAACTGCAGCGAAGGCCAATTCAAACTCTAACTAGCTCAATTTCATGCAAAACTGAATTGGTACCAAATTTTCAAATCCAAAATTCTCCATCCAAAAATCGAATTAGAACTCCATACTTACATGCTTAGAATCATGGTGAGGAGAGCTTCAAAACCCAGTACTTGGTTTAGCTCAATTTGGCCGAAATTCAAGAACCCGAATTCATCAAAATTCTTCATTTTCTTGCCGGAAATAACTCTCTCTTTGGTGAGCCACACCGTGGAGGGTGCCGGAATTGAGTTCGAGACATCGGGCCGAGTCGTTTGGGTCCTCCCCCATGGCCGGAGATGGCCGGACGGCAGCTCGCCGCCGACCACCGTGGAACACCGTCGAGCTCATCTTCTCCTCTGCCTTTGACCGAGTCAACAACCATCAAAGCAACGTTGACTTTCCCAAAGGGGAAACCCCCCATTAAGTACTCATTAAATGCTTACCCAATTAGGAAACTACCATAATACATTTTGCGACAAACTTTAAATATCCGTAACTTCTTCGTCGTAATTCCGATTACGATAATTCTTGCGGTCACAAACTCGTCTCGACATGATCTTCAATTATCACCTGAAGTCAAACACATCGACCAAACCGATAAAAAGTCAACGGTTCAAACCAACACATATTTAATCGACTAAATAATCAACAATCAGAAATATTCACAACTTAATCTTCGTAACTCAGAATAATGCTCCGGATGTTCCCACAAGCTCGAAATTAAATTCTGAACAACTTCCGTGAAGAAGCCAAAACCAAATTCTCGTCCGCTAATTTAGTCGTTAAGAGCACCACCATTTAAATCCGAACTTCAAATATTCATAATTAATTCCTCGGTCGTCCAAATAACGATCCGGAACCGCCCACGAACTCGAAATCACACATATAACGACTCTCGAGAAGAGACTCAGCTCCAATTCTCGGCCAATGATTAAGTCGTTAACAAGCCTGGCGATTCAATCATCAGTCGAAAATCTGCGATTACGCAGTAACTCACAAATCAAGCTGATTATACTTCTGATTCTGTTTTGGGTCGTCACATAATATTTAAATGATTTGACAATATTATTAATCTGTTTGATAGATTGTCGATTCGACTTCGAGTCGCGTAACATTTGAAGAATATGTTGTGACTACAAAAAAGATTCAAATTTTTTAATTTGGAATTAGATTAAGCTCGTCATTAGTTCGGGAAGCACGTTGTTTAAGAATGCGAGGTTCTCGACGACAATGCTTGTTGGTATACGGGCTTAGTTATTCATTATTATTTTCGACGATTAGTTATTAAATAATAATCGTTACTTCATAACGACATATTAGCCGCCAATGGCAAATGTTTAGAAACGTCAACAGACAGGCTTTGGCTGGATGAGAATCAAGGCACAGTACTGTGAGTGGACTTTCATTTTCACAGTCACTTGTGAGTTCATTTTTTTTCCAGCATTTTAGTATTATTGTACATTTTGCAATATGTTTCATAGCATTTTAATTTGGAGGTTTAATTTGTAATGGTATTATTTAGTTGCATTGATGCTTTAGCTATTTGGCTGATCACCTGATAGCCGATTAGACCAGGTTAGGACAAACACTCTGCTGGACTTAGATCAGGTTAGGACAAACACCCTAGACATACGCTCCCATCACATGTACTTTTCATTTATACAATGGTTCTGGGTTAGGGCAAACACCTTAAACGACCACCTCCATTTGCAGTTCAATTTATGAAATTTGAACTCTCATTATTTCACAGAAATCCGCATAAAGGCAAACAGTTATCGTTTTTCAGATTTACAAAGTTTATGAGTTTTGTCTACTCACTCTAAGGTTTTATGTTTTTATGCCCTTCCCTGGGCCCTTTGTTTTAAATTTCCCAATTTTAAGGTTTGCCAACTGAAGTCGTGACCATATAGAGTACGATGCATGACAGTCCACAACTTATATTTTCCTGTAAGTTCTTAGTTGAACTTCAGGGTTGCTCATTCTAGGATAGCTGGTATCGAATAAGCAGTGCCAGATACTCTAATATGGGTCCCGCAAGACTTACCCTGGATTACAACAGTAATCTAGGTGGGTCTAGTCAATTGGTATCAGAGTATGGTATCCAGATCTTGGTAGTTATCTTATACTTTTAATGATACTTAGTGTGTGATGGCTCGACTACAACGGGTCCCATCGTATGCCTTTTTAGCATTGGTATCACTAAAAGTATCTGGTAGCTCTTAAGTCTGTAGTTCTTTCGGGTCATGCCTCATAGACATGATCATCGACTTCAACACCTATACTTGTCTGTCCATAGTGTCAACGACGAGTTACCTATACGATCTTTAGATGAAAATGTAGGCCTAACAAATTAGACTTGGAGTTTTTTTTTCACATATCAAATTTTTGGAAGTGCCTGGACATTGCTTTAAGCTTAGCAAAACAAGGTGGTTAGAAATAATCGAGTTTTCAAGATTGTAAGAGTGGCGAGGAGACTTGTGGAGTTAAGTATTAGACCAATTTCTTCCCAATGGACTATGCACTATCGTGCATTCTTTGTTTCCAGCTTCACCTTGTGTTTGTGTACATTCATCGATGGCACCAGTCGAGTACACGAGGAGACTACCGATGCAAATCATTGACTATGATGATGTTGAATGAGTTAGAGCAATAGGTCCATCGACCCCTAGTTTTTATGTGATGTCCAACCACATTCGTTGAGAATTCTTTGCATTTTATGTGCAACATTCGATTCTTGTTAGAATATATAGTAAAGTACCTACATTTATTCCAATTTTCTAATTACTCCTTGTCTAAGATCCATTCAAGCTATTTTAACATTCCGTCCGACTAGAAATAAGAGGCACTCAACAGTTTTGGGGACTTGATAATTAGTAGTTGCGCCGAAAGTCTTGAAGAGCATAGTGGCAGTTCACGGCGATACATCAGATTCTCATTACTCTATTGGGTAATAGTATCTCTCTTTCCAGTACTTGTTTCTTCTAGTCCAATTTTGAAATTATTTGTTAATAAGAGTCATGGACGTGAGCACAGATGTGGATAAAGGAGCCATGATGACAACTACATGAAGAAAGGTTTATTAGTGAATGGTCTTGATGATCGGGTTGACCACGACGAACATACTTTGGGCCATTGATCCTCGAATTACTGACTTCAATGATTTCTTCGGCTTTAACAAGTAGTGTTACAGGTTAAGGTGTTTCTTCTCCATTCGAGAAAAAGGTGTGGTACCATAGGTGCGGACGATACAAATAGAGTATCAAGAACAGGCTATGATCATGAAATTGAAGATGAAGTTATGGCAGTGGTTTAGTTCATCCTCTGTTATCTTGCAGAGTTTGTGATTTACCGAAAGTATATTCTTTTGAGTCATATGTTTATTCTTTTACTCAACTTTTACTGTTTCAACCCGACCTAAGTATCTGACATACCACTATCTTTTTCTTGTTGGTCACTATCGTTAGTATTTAAAGTAATGTCCTGGAGCTTTCTTCCTCCAAATTTGTGTTTTGTATGAGTTGTTGAGTATATATATGATTTGTAGTGGAAACGAATAGATACTATATGAGGAGCATTATTGTCAGGTTTATTTGTACTCCGGTTGGACATTGACGTGGGTGTCAAGGATAACTATATTTTAGTATGGTACTGAGAGACAATTTCATATCTAAATGAAGTAGTTAGGATTGTTGCTTATTAGGTAAGCAACCTTAAGTTATTTCTATAATGGGAACTTGTCGTCCATTTTCGAAAATTGTGTTATTTGTTAGGACTTCATGTTTCATTCAGTTAGCAATGTCTTCAGCCAAATTTAATACCACTGTGTGGCATATTAATTACCCCCTTGTAGACGATTTAAGTTCAATCATTCACGTGCGAATTTATATAATTTGACTCTTTGATCGTTATTAAAGAATTGAGCTTAGATTCTGACTCCAACTTCTTTTGTTACGTAGGATAAATATCATTATTACCTACAAGAGAAATGCAGCAGAACCATAATGGAAAAGGAAGTTTACCACGACGTTTAAATAATAGAACTCTTCTTGTGGTTACCTCATTATGTAGATTTAAATTTGACTCCAGTAGTAGGGACTCATTCACTATTTTTGATTCTAGTAATTCAGTTTTGTTAAATTATGATTAACCTCAAATGTTTTCACTCTTACCTTTTCTTGAATTGGTCGTGTTTGTTTTATGTCGTGAGCACATTTTTCTTTGCAAAGGTACCTTTTGTGATATATAATCAGTTTGAAAGTGAAATTTTTTCAGTTTTGAATCGTGAGAGTTTGCGAGTGTAAAGATTTTTATATCAACATTGGATCAGTGTGATGTGTGATATGCCATGGAGATAGAACAACTAAAGCTCGATAATTGGCAACAATTTGCAAGTATAACAGGTATGCGTGGAGATGTTTAACAGATGAGTGAGATTTGAGACTAGGGTTTGTTGCACGATTTCTGGATTTTCGCTAGACTAGATATGGGCGTCATGTGGATAACCTAGTGTTTAACACGCACATGAGGATATGAAAATTATACATGCAAGTGCAAGTTCCGATTAGTGTTATTTGTCTGATCTTCTGTTTAGTTTTTGTTAGTTAATGATCCAGTGTCAGGGGAAATTACAATATTTATGGTTGTACAACATGGAAAGTTGCAGTAATTCAGTTATTCAATTCGAGATGGAGTCCTAATATGTAGACTAACACCCGTGTGTCTTATTACCTTCAGTGAATAGATATTGCAGATATAGATGCATGTATGTGTAGTTGTAGCCTATGTCAATTTTCATTGAGTCTTTCGGCTCTAAAGAGTAGTAGTTATATGTTTGTTTGAGCCATATAAGTAAACTGTTAATGTTTAGCTTTGGGTGCGGTTTAGTTTACAAATTTGAGTATTTGAGTCCCGGGGATGATCAAGCAAATTCATAGACTCAAGTTGCGAATTGACATCTATTTCCATTATTAGTGGATATGTGGCTTGGTATGACTAGTTAGACGTTGATTTAATGGGTTGAGTTGATACCTTCATATTGGAGTGAGTTAGGAGATAATAGTAAGAGTTTTGGGAATCCATCCACATTATTGGGAGCTACGCGGGTGAAAATCAGGTGAGCACATGAGAATTCTAATACGTTGTACTTATTATTGGTTAAGTTAAATGTTATAATAAATTTGATGTTTTATTTCAAATGGAATGCTAAGTCTATATCTCCAGATGCATAGAGATGACAGTAACTCCCTAGCATTCACCCATAGTTTTGGATTTATTAGAGGCATAATGTGGCTAATTTACTAGGAGACTCTTTATGATATAGTGGAGTTTAGTTGAGATAGTATGTTGAATGAAAGTTATGAATTGTGGAGATATTTTACTTTGCGATCATTATCATTCATAAATTCAGACAAGTAGTAGTGACTTATGTTCAAAATTTTATTCTTTTGGACTATGAGAAATCCGGATGGGATACGGTGCTTACGGTTTGTTTTTGGAATGTGATTATTCGAAGTGTTCTCTTATACAGTTTTTTGTGTTTCTTTGAATTTTAAGGCAAACTATACCAAAATTTTTAGTAAAATTTAAGGAATAAGAGAACTGAGTAAGATTAGAAGGTTTGCTTATGATCGGCCTATTACCTACTTATGATGCAAATTTTGAATGGTTAGTTTGGGTCTTCAATTTATTACCTATGTGACCTTAGGGGTCACTTTATATGTGAGTGTCCACAGAGGGACAATTCAGATGGACTGTCGGGGCAAGGTTATGGTTGTGATCAGGAGACTACTTCAGGAGTTAGAACCGCACCGCTACTCATATAGTCATTTTATCAGAACTGTAATCAGAAGTGGTGTGACGACCCGGACCAGAATCAGCAGTGTGATCAGCTATATTCGTGTATTACTGTGAAATCACAAATTTCCGACAGATGATTGAATCGCCAGGCTTGATAACGACTTAATCATTGGCCGAGAATTGGAGCTGAGTCTCTTCTCGAGAGTTGTTGTACGTGTGATTTCGAGTTCGTGGGCGGTTTCGGATCGTTATTTGGACGACCGAGGAATAAGTTATGAATATTTGAAGTTTCGACGGAATCGGGTTAAAATGGTGAATTTCTTAACGACTAAATTACCGGACGAGAATTTGGTTTCAGCTTCTTCATGGAAGTTGAGAATTTAATTTCGAGCTCGTGGGAACTTCCAGAGCATTATTCCGAGTTACGAAGATTAAGTTGTGAATATTTCCGATTGTTGATTATTTAGTCGGTTAAAGTATGTGTTTGGGTGAACCGTTGACTTTTTATCGGTTGGGTCGATGTGTTTGACTTCGGGTGATAATTGAATAATACGTCGAGTCGAGTTTGTTGCCGCGAGAATTATTGAAATCGAATTTACGACGAGAAAGTTACGGGTATTTGAAGTTTGCCGAAAAGTGTGCTTGTTGGTTTCCATTTTTGGAAAGTATAAATAGTGAAGTTTCCATATTGGGCAAGTCAGCAAAGGGCATTAATGAGGTTGACTAGTTTGACCGAGTCAAACTCGGTGGAGGTGAGGCTCACGACGGAGCCACGGCTCGCCGGCGGCGAGGGGCATTCCGGCCACCTCCGAGCTCGGCTTGGGGTGAAACCGGTTCGCCTTGGCCTCCCCAAGGTAGCCCCGGCCACCGTCGACGGTGTGGGACGCCGTAAGTGGAGAGAATTTCGGCCAAAAAATGGAAGATTTTGGGGGTTTCGGGTCGACATGATTCCGGCCGAATTGAGCTGCAACAAGGACTGGGTTTTGTAGCCCTCATCACTAGGAAGCTACCATGTAACTTTGGTGATCTAATTTTGATTGTGCTTGGAGAATTTTGGATTTGAAATTTTGGGAACAATTCGGTTTTGCTTGAAATTGGACTAGTTAGAGTGAGAATTGGCCTTTATTGCAGTTGACAAAGTTGCTCAATGGGTGATTTTGAGTGGAATAGAGGTTGCTCCGCTGAGGAATTTTCAGTTCGGGTGGTGGCGCCGCCGGCGGCGGCGGTCAACGGTCAAACTTTGACTTTTAGAGTTTTCGACAAGTTGCATGTCATTTCACTCGAAATCGCGCCCCGATCGCAGTGGGGAGGTTTGTTTTTCGATTTGAGCATCCGAAAGTACAGTGAGGTATTGAGATGTAAATATCGGATTTTCGACGATTCGTCGACATTGAATTACGTATTTCCGAGAACGGTGGTTTCTCGTGATTTGTCGAGTTATGATTTTGAGAAATGTATTTTGTGAATATTCAGGGCTTCGTGATCGTTTGTTTGGCGAGGGACTTTCCGCCGGATCACAGGTTAACGCGAACTGCGTTACGCTAGTTTGTGAGTGGACATTTCTTTTCAAGGATTGATTGCGAGTCTTTTATAAATGATTTACGAACTTGAGCATGCAGTTGATTATGATTTTACGAGCATGTGTTTTACGATTATGCATATACGAATATACGTATACGAATATATACAAACGTACATATTATGTTTTATGCATGGGCATGAAAAGGATTTATGATTTGGTTTACACAGAGTACAGTCTCAGTATATGTTATGGTATCGATACACATTGGCTTCTCGGCTGATCCCCGAGTATGCTCCGGGGGGGACAGATATCCTGACCCGAGGCCTTTCTGGCTAGGAATCACGTGTGGGTCTGGGATCCCGTGATTCAGACTGTGCTATCGCGTGGTAGTCCACGAGAGACTCCGTGATATATTTACGTTGCATGCTCTGTACGTGGGTGGTAGTCAGCGTCTCCTCACGTACCATTTGATTTCATGCATTTGACTCGCATATGATTTTATACGTATATATTATTTGGTGAAAGACATTTATTTTCGTCCACTCACTCTAACGAGTTTATTGTCTTTCCCCTGGGCTTTTCGGTTTCCGTGCCCAGTTTGCAGTTCGGACTCTGGTGTCGCACGTCGTTGTCGGAGGCATAGTGCTCAAGCTACCTTGTTTCTTCCAGTAGGTTTATTGTTCTACCTACTGTGGTATACTTATATGGTTATACATTAGAGGTCGCTCTTAGTATTCGGTTGTATGTACTATATGATTTTACACCGGATTTCAGTAAAGTACAGATATATTTATTGCTTTACATTATTGTTGATATATTGAGAAATCCGGATGGGATTGGTGCCCACGGTTTGATTTTTGTGGCATAGGATGAAGTGTATTTTCCGCGTGCAGGTAATGGTAATTCCACGTTAGTAACGAAACTCTGCCGAAATTTTGTTGGTTTTTGTTGGTTCGTGTTTTCGAAGGGGTTCGATTCCAGTTTAGGCAACTAAATCGGGGTTGGGTCCTTTCAGTGGTGACTGGCAGATTAAGCTCAGTTATACTAGTAGAACTGGCCACTAGTGTTGGCATGAATACTTGATGTTTTTAAGTATTCACGTTATAGAGTTCAGATTATGATGTCTTTTGTATCAGGTTTATAAGGTGTAGTCAATTCTAACTCGAGATTTGAAAAGCGAGACTTTGTAACAAGATGTTAACATGATAATAGTGTTACGAATAATTCTAATAGTTATAGATATTACTTATGAGCTGAAGAATGTATGGAGGAGCAGTAACTGTTGGAATTTTTCTAGTATATGAGTATGTGTAAATTTTGAGGATGAATTTTTTTTAAGAGGGGTAGATTGTAACATCCCGACCCGAGATTTACCTTGTTATTTTGATTAAACGTTAATCGTCAATGGTAATTAGTTTTTACCATTGGTAATTACCACTGGCATTTTGTCGAAAATTTATCGAGTAAGTTTTGTGAGGTATATTTTTGATAAAAGTCGTAGAGTTTATCGAGACGAGTTCATGGCCACGTCAAGTGTTAAAATAGGAGTTACGACAAAGAAGTTATGGTTAGTGAAAGTTTTTAACGACTCACGGAGTTCGCTAGTCGAGAGTATAAATATGACTTTCCAAAAATAGAAAGTAAAAAACCTTCCATTTTTAGCAGGGGCGGGTTGACTAGCTCTGGCTACCCAGAATCACCACCGAGCTTGGTGTCGACGGAGCATCCTTGTCCGGCCGCCAAATCGGCCAACCTATATACCAAAGTGATCGGCTTGACCTCTTCTTTACTTTCCCAATTGTCTCCGTCGTCAATTTAACCGGAGCAAGCAAGAATTTTGTGGTGAATCGATGGGAAAACCTTGGTTTTGGGCCGATGGTTTTTCGGCCGATTTGATCACCAATTTGGGTGTGTTTCGATTCCTGTTGTTGTATAGATTTTTGTGGTGGTTTAATTTTGGATGAGATTTGCAGGTGTTTCGAAGGCAAATCGATGTGATTTTCTGTTCGAAAAATCACCGTCGAAAGCTACCATGGGTGGCGTTGGTTAACGGCAATAATTGGCGTCGGAGGGTTAGGGGTTTTGTAGCCTACCCTCATGGGAGTCTAACCCTACCGGCCTTGAGCTCCGACGTGGCTCGACGGCGTCGAAATCGGGATTTGAAATTTTCTAGCAAATTAGGTTTCGGGCCGGTTTTGGACCTGTTTCTGCCCGAATTAGTTGTGATCGTAGTTGAACAGCTTGTTGGGCTTGTTAAGAAGACGATTTTGGTGTTCAGGTCACCGAGAAACATCACCAAAGCCACTGCGCCACTGCCGCCGACACTCTTGCGATGATGAATTTTGTTAAAACTTTTATACGGTTTTGCTCGTAATTACGTATTGAAGGTATCAAAGAAGTTATTGAATTGTATTGGACATTGTACATTAAGATGTGTGGTTAATCGGATATTATTTAAACGATTTTACGATATTATTAAACTATTGAATCGATTATCTATTCGATTTCGAGTCGGGTAACGTTTGAAGAATATGCTACAACTATAAAAAGGATTTAAGAATTTGAATTTGGAATTAGATTAAGCTCGTCATTAGTTCGGGAAACACGTTGTTCGAGAATACGAGGTTCTTGATGATAATGCTCGTTGATATACGAGTTTAGCTATCCATTATGATTTTTGACGATTAGTTATTAAATAATAATAGTTGTTTTAGAATGACGTATTAGTAGTCAATGATAGATATTTAGAAACGTAAACAGACAAGCTTTGGCTGGATGGGAATCATGGCATAGTACTGTGAGTGGAGTTTTATTTTCACAGTCGCTTGCGTGTTCATTTTTTTTTCCAGCATTTCAGTATTACAGTACATTTTGCAATATGTTTCATACCATTTTAATTTTGGAGGTTTACTTTGTAATGGTATTATTTAGTTGCATTGATGATTTAGCTATTCGATTGATCACTGGATAGCTGGTCGGACCGGTTTAGGACAAACACCCTGCTCAGCCCAGATTGTCTCGGGTTAGAACAAATACGGCGTACGCTCCCATCACCTGTACTTTTCATTTACACAGTTTTTCAGGGTTAGGGCAAACACCTTGAATGAACACCTCCATTTGCAGTTCAGTTTAGGATATTTGAACTCGTATTATTTCACAGAAATCAGCAGAAAGGCATACAATTATCATTTTTCAAATTTACAAAGTTTATGAGTTTTGACCACTCACTCTAACATTTTATGTTTTGATGCCTTTCCTTAGGCCTTTGTTTTAAATTGCCCAGTTTTAAGGTTTGCTAGCTGAAGTCATGACCGTCCAAATTACGAGGCTTGGCAGTCCATAGCTTCTGTTTTCTCTGTATGTTCTTAGTTGAAGTTCAGAGTTGCTCGTGATAGGGTAGCTAGTACCAAATAAGCGGTGCTAGATACTCTAATACATGTCCCGCAAGACTTACCCTGGATTATTACGGTAATCTGGGGCGAGTCTTGTCCATCATTCTTTCCAGGATTATTTTCAGCAGCATGGAATTATTCACCAGACTACCTGCCCATAGACACCGAACCAAAATGAACGTTCTGAGATAAATAATCGCCATCTCTTAGACATGGGAAAAACTCTCTTACTCAATATCAACATGCCAAAATAATTTGGGGAGAAGTTGTAATGTGTGCCTCTCATCTTATCAAACGCCTACCATCTGTAGCTCTTCAAAATAGGATTCCATTTCAGGTATTGTTTAAACATGTTGCCATCCAGTTTCTCAATAGACTTCTTTCTTGAGTCTTTGGTTGTGTGGCGTATGTTCATCTTCATAAGAACCAGAGATCTAAGTTGGATGCCCGAGCCCTCAAATGTCTGTTTGTTGGTTATGGTACCCATCAGAAAGGTTACAAATGCTACCATCCTCCTTCTCAGCGTTTCTATGTCACAATGGATGTCACCTGTAGAGAAGACTTGTCCTATTTTTCTCCTACGACGTCTCAGAGTGAGGAGGAGAATAATGTGTTTTATAAAGACCAGTTTGAATGACCAGAAGTCACTAGTATAATTGAAAGTGCCCCAGCCAGAGCACATGTTCAACCAGTCGAGACAGACACTCGACCCATTGAAAACCTTGTCCAGAATTAGATAGAAGGAGACGTCCGACCCGTCGAAAATACCCAGGTAGAAATTGACAGATTAGTTCCAAGTTGTTAAAGTGTTCGGCATGTCGAACAACTATCCGACACATTGAAAGGAGGAGAATTAGTTAGTGATCAACCACCAATGATTGAAGAGGTACATAAAAATCCAGTTACTCATAGACTGTCTAAGCCTTATGTAGACTTTATGAATCAATTATCTGCTATGTCTCTTCCTAGTAAAGCACAGGATGCAATCAAGGAGAAGAAGTGGCTCAAGGCAATGGAAGTTGAGATGGAGGCTCTCAACAAGAATGGTACTTAGGATTTGGTACCTTTGCCACCTGGAAAGAAGACCATTGGGTGTAGATTGGTTTATACTATGAAGCATAATGCAGATGGCTCAGGTGACAAGTATAAGGCAAGGTTGATTGCAAAAGGTTATACTCAGAGATATAGAGCGGATTATGACGAGGCGTTTGCACCAGTAGCAAAAATCAATACCATTCAAGGTCTTATGTCTTTGGCAGCTAATCTGGACTGGCTTTTATAATAGTTTGATGTGAAGAGTTTCTTTCTTCATGAAGACTTGAGTGAAGAAATTTACATGGATCATCCTCCAAGATATGGTACTTCTACAGGTGAGAAGGTGGTGTGCTGATTGAAGATGTCTTTATATGGATTAAAACAGTATTCAAGAGATTGGTTTGGAAGATTCACAACTTTCATGAAGAAGATTGAATATAGACAGAGTAATTCATATCACACTGTGTTCCTGAAGCACCGACAGAGTAGGCTAAATAGCTTTGATTATTTATGTGGATGACATAGTGATGACTGGTGATGACTTTGATGAGATCAAAAGATTACAAGTTTAGTTGTCTTCTGAATTTGAGATAAACGATCTTGGGAACTTGAAGTATTTCTTATGTATTGAGGTGACTCGAAACAAGGACTACATCATGTTGAGTGAGTCAAAGGAAATATCTTTTAGATCTATTGGCTAAAACTGGTATGCTTGATTGTAAACCGGTTGATACAGAATGATCGGATTGCAGAGTATTCTAGATCTATTGGGGAGAATAATCGGATTGCAGAATATTCTGATCAAGTTCCTATAAACAAAGCTCTATATCAGAGGTAAGTTGGGAGGTTTATTTACTTGTTACACTGAAAAGACCCGACCCCGATTTAGTTGTCTAAACCAGAGTTAGACCCTAACGACTCTACTCAAATTACATAAGAATAGAATTGGAGATCCAAAACTCAAAAACCATAAATGAATGAAATATTTTCTTTTATATATACAAAAAGCTATAAATAACAATTATAAACTATTTGCGACATCAGAGAAGCTACACATTCTAAACTAACTACACTGATGAGAATACTAACTCGTAGGATCTACCTCATATCCAACGATAGATATCATTATACCTGCGTGCACGCTCGACTTCAAACAAACTCTGCAAACTGGGAAATTTAAACTAAAAATCCTAGGGAAAGGCACATAAAATAATAAAACTATTAGAGTGAGTGCACGAAAATAAATCCAAGATATGTCATATAAAATCTACAATATGCCTTTTTGTAAATAAATTACTAAAACTGGTAGTCAGTCAAGAATACTGTAAAAATAGTACAAAAGATACGTCGAGGGGGACACCTGGCCTTTCTCAAGTATCATGTGCTAGTGGAGGCAATGACGAGAATCTCAGAACCTCTAGCCACCTAAAGTCGTCTGGTGACTCCTGACACAAAAACGATGTGAATTGAAGGGGAAAGTACTGATCCTTCCTTGGAGCCACTCGGGGATCAGCTGAGTAACTAATGCATCAATGCAAATACTGAATGTATGTATGTATCTAGACTCCAAAACTGAAACTAAAATTGAAAACTAAGTTGAATACATATAATAAATAGACTCGCTAATCAACTGTGAAAATAAAAGTGTTCACTGACAGTACTGTGTCGTGATTTCCAAAAAGTCGAAGCCTGTAAGTCGGCGTTTCTATACATCTACACTTGGCTATTAATACATCGTCATGAAATAATGATTCATATTTAACAACTAATCGTCAAGAATAATATTGAATAACTAAGCTCGTTCACCTAATGAGTAATACCGTCAAGAACATTGCATTCTCGAATAACGTGCTTTCAGAACTTCTTTCCAGTTTAATTCCAATTATAATTTGTGTCCTTAATTCTCTTTGGAAGTCACAATACGTTCCTCAAATGTTGTGCGACTTAAGGTCGAATTGACGTATTACTCGACTGAGCAATAAAATTGTAAAAACATTTAATTAATGTCCGATGAATTTCAAGTTCACACCAAACCACGTCCAATGAATTTAATAACCTCATCATTGCGATAAGTATGCGATTACGAGTAAAATGACATAAAACATTTGTTGAAATTCATCTTTGCAGGAGCACCGCCTACGGCGGCGACGCGGCAGCAGCTGTGACTTTTCCCAGCAACCTGAACACCAAAACCATGCTCTAGTCAAGCCCAACCATTTCGTCCAAAACACATATGCCTATTTCTGGCCCATTAGGCCGAAACCGTTTGGCCCTAAAAATCGCCGAAAAACTTTGTATCCCAATTCCGGCGCCGTTGAGCCACGCCGGAGCTCGAGGCCGGTTGGGTTTAACTCCTACGACGGTGGGCTATAAAACCCATAACCCCTCGTTGTCTATCATCGTCGTTAACCACCGCCACCATTGACGATGATTCGGCGGTGATTTCCGTTCAGAAATCATGTCGTTTCACTTCAATCACACCTGCAAACCCAAAACCTCAACACGCAATACATCCCACACATCACAAGGATTTGAAATATACCTCAATCAACGCTGGAGGTGTCGCTGGCGAAGGTGACTGATTTAACCCGAAAAACCTAGGATTTCTTCCCTCAAATTCTTCCAACTCGGTCTTCAATCATCATAATTGATGTCATCAATCGAAAGTCATGTCGAGACCTTCCATTTCAACCCAATTTCATGGCCGGAGGTGGCGGGAATCTACCGCACCGTCTCTGTCGACTCCGACGGCAATTTTGGGCCGTTGGAGCTCGATCAACGCGGGTCAAACCCGGCTGCCCAAAATGGTAAGTTTCCTGACTTTCCAATTTGGGAAAGTCATATGTATACTCACGACTAACGAACTCCGTAAATCGTTAAAAACTTTCGTTGACCGTAGTTTCTCCGTCGTAACTCTGATTTAAACACTTGAAGTGGCTACGAACTCGTCTCGATAAAGTCTACGACTTTCCTCAATATAATTTTCCAAAATGAAAAGTCCTATTTATATTTATTCATTTATGACTAATACATTTCCGATAAACGTTTGCTAATCAGAACTTTCTTATCGTAACTTCGTTTTCGACATTTTTCACGTTTACGGACTCGTCTTGACAGTTTCTAGACCTCCACCTGAAGTCAACCAACTTGAACAATATGATAAAAAGTCAACTAAAAAGAGAATAATTACCTTCACGACGGTGATAAAAGTAACTACCTTTCTTAATTAACCTTAAATAAATCATAAAAAGAGAATTTTCAGGACGGGATGTCACAATCTACCCCCGTTAAGAAAAGTTTATCTTCGAAATTTATGAACATACTAGTAAAACACCAACGGGTACTACTTTTGTATGAGCTCGTTTAGCTCGCAAGTAACCTCCACAGTTACGAGAATTGTGCGTAAAACTGTCACCATACTATCATCTTGCTACAAAGGCTGCCTCTTCTAATCTCGAGTCTAAATCAACTACTCGATATAAGCCTGATACATGAGAGTGTCCTTATCCAAACTCTATAACATAAATACCTGGAAACATCAAGTACCCATGCCCACCCTAGTGGCAAGTTCTATTAAGGTAATTACGTGTATTCGGTTAGTCCAACCTGACATCCTGAAAGGACCCGAACCAGATTTAGTTTCCTAAACCAGAATCAGACCTCTTCTGAAAACATGAACTTTCAAAAATCATAAAATTTTTGGCAGAGTTCCATTATATCGCGTAGTTACCATTAACCTGCAGCGGAAAATACACTTCATTATATGCCACAAAAGCCAAACCGTGGGCACCAATCCTATCCAAATTTCTCAAAAACATATCATAACGTAAAGCAATACACGAAACTGTAGTTTTACAGAAATCCGGGAAAATCATGTGGAAATATAAACATAATAGTATTCACAACGACCTCTAGTATTTACATATATACACAACAGTAGGCCAAACTAGAAACCTACTGAGAAAGGAAAAGTAGCTCGAATACTAAGCCTCCAACCTTGACGTGTGACACATGAATCCAAACTGCAATCTAGGCATAGAAAACAAAGAGCCCATGGAAAGACATATAAACCGTTAGAGTGAGTGGACGAAAATAAATGTTTTTCGCCGAATAAATATATATGTTTATAAAACATATGCGAGTCTAGATGCATAAAAATCATAAGGTACACGAGGGAGACTCTAACTCCTCACGCGTACAGAGCATATATCGGAAATCCTGTGGGTCACTCATGGACACATCCGCGCTAGTACAGTCTTAATCACGGGATCCCTAATCCTCACGTGATTCCAGCCAGAAAGGGCTTCGGGTCAGGGTATATGCTCCCTCCCCCCCCTCGGTAGAGACCTCGGGTCAGGGTAACAGTACCCCCCGGTAAACATCCTCGGGGATCAGCCGGGATGCTAAGTGTATCGATACAACTACTACTGAGACTGTACTCTGTGTAAAACAAATCATAAAGGTTTCCATGAAAATGCATAAAGCATAATGTAAAAGCATACTCGTAATGCATAATTATAAAAGCATATTCGCAAATGCATAATCATAAACACATGGTCGTTAATTCATAATCATAACTGCATGCTGATGCTCGTAAAACGTATATAAAAAACTCACAACCAACAGTGAAAAGAAATGTCCACTCACAGACAAGCACAACGCAAAAACACGCTAATCCCATGATCCGGCGGATGATCCCTCGCCAAACATACGATCCCGATCTCATGAATAATTACAAATACCACTGATCAAAATCACAATTCAAAACTCTGAACCACACCTCAGAAACCAACAATTTCCGGAAACATATAACTCGAATATCAACGAAATCGTCAAAAATCCCATAAATACTCTACTTATCCCTCGACACAAAACCCACCACCCAAATCAACTCAATAACCTCAAGACTACGATCAGGGCGCGATTACGAGTAAAACGGTATAAAACCTCCCAAAATTCAAAAAAGTCAACTCTTCGCCGGAGCTCCGCCGTTGACCGGCGGCGACGGCGCGGCGTCAATGGTTGCAAATTCTGGTGAAAATTTCTAGATCACATCTACTCCTCAAGCCCAACAACTTTTCCTTCTACACCAACCTCCAATTCGAAACCCACCGACCGGAATCAAGCCCGAAAGTTCCAAACTCTACTGATTCCGGCAAGATTCCGGCGAGCTTCAAACGGCCTCCAATTCTAAAATTCTTTCACCCAAAACCATCTATGGGTGGAGGGGAGCAAAACCCCCATCCCCATCTACCCCAAAAGTGGTCGGAAAAGACCACCCGATTCCGGCAAAAATTTGAAACTTTAACAAGTCGGTTCTCCCTCAAAACTCAACCAAATCAACTCAAACCAAGTTCAAAACAATAGGAAATCACGAGAGGAAGCTAACCATACCAAGCTTGAGGTCTGAAGTGGCCGGAATCAAAAATTCGATTGATGATCAACGACGGTGTAATTCCTCTTCGGTCAACGTGGGTCAAGCTTGGTCAACGGTCCAATTTTGGTCAACTCGGCCCAAATGTGACTTTTCGACAATTTTACGAATATTTCGATATTTATACTCACGACTAAAACGATCAACGGTCGAAAACGAATCGAATCCAAATGGATAAACACGATTAAATCCAACGATCGGAAATATTCATAACATATTCATCGGACATCGGAAAAATCCTCGGAAAACTCCTACGAGCTCGAAATCATAAACTCTACAACTCTCGTGAAGGAACTTATGTCAAATTCTCCCCCGATTATTTAGACACAAACAAGACCGTCAAATGGATTAATTACGACAAACTACGATTATACGTGAATCTCACGAATTAAGCCGATTAACTACCATTTCTGGTTCGGGTTGTCACACATCCCCTAGCTACGATCCTGATAAGATACTGTATTAATGGTGGTGCAACTCTAACTCCTGTAGTGGCTCCCTGATCACCACCAGAATCCTGCACCGAAAACTTAGCTGAGATATCCCTCCATGGACACACACATAAAATGACCCTCCAGGCCACAAAGGTATCAAGCTAAAGACCCACACTAACCATTCTAAAGTTGTAACATAAGTGGGCATCTGACCGATTTCAGGGAACGTTCTGACCCTACTCAATTCCCTTATTCTTGAAAATTCTACTGAAAATTAGGCATAATTTCCCCTAAAACTAAAGGAAACCAAAAAATTGCACGAGGAGAACATTTCCTTTAACAATTCCCACAAACAAACCGTGGGCACCGATTTCTATCTGGATTTCTCATTATCAATATACACAACATTATAAACATAAACGACCACAGATACTCATATGAAATTATGATTTACTAGGACCACAATACTAAAAATCTCCAAGCTTCAAATAACACCAGTTCGAAACACTATAAAGACTAACTCAAATATCAATAATTATAATGTAGAGAGGCTCATAAGAAATCACCTAAAATTTGCCTCTAATACTGAAAGGACCCAACCCCGATTTAGTTGCCTAAACCGGAATCAAACCCCTTCTAAAAACACGAACCAACAAAAACCATCAAAATTTCGGCAGAGTTTCGTTACAAACGCGGAATTACCATTACCTGCACTCGGAATTACCATTACCTGCACTCGGAAAATATACTTCATCCTATACCACAAAAATCAAACCGTGGGCACCAATCCCATCCGGATTTCTCAATATATCAACAATAACGTAAAGTAATAAGTATAGCTATACTTAACAGAAATCCGTGGAAAATCGTATATATTCTCAGAATACTCAGAGCGACTTCTAATATAGATATACAAATAGTAGGCCAAACTAAGAACCTACCATAAAAGAAACATCGCTCGAATACTATGCCTCCGACCACGACGTGCGACACTAGAATCCGAACTGCAAACTGGGCACAGAAACCGAAAAGCCCAGGGGAAAGACATGAAAACTGTTAGAGTGAGTGGACGAAAATAAATGTCTTTCGCCGAATAATATATGTTATAAAAATATATGTGAGTCGGAATGCATAAATAATCAAATGGTACACGAGGGAGACTCTAACTCCTCACGCGTACAGAGCATGCATAAAAATCTCACGGGGTCACTCGTGGACACATCTGTGCTAGTACAGTCCGAATCACGGGATCCCAGTCCCACACGTGATTCTAGCCAGAAAGGCCTCAGGTCAGAGGTCTGCCTCCCCCCGGTAAAGGCCTCGGGTCAGGAGTCACACCCTCCCCCGGTACACATCCTCGGGGATCAGCCGGGATGCGAGTGTATCGATACAACAGCATATAATGAGACTGTACTCTGTGTAAACCAAATCGTAAATAGTTCAATGCAAATGCATGAAACAATATATAAGTGCATATACGTAATATATTTTGGTATAGGCATAATCATATAACACATGCTCATATAAATCGAAATCTCGTATGCATGCTCAAGTTCGTAAAACGTGTATAAAGACTCGCAATCAATCCGTGAAAAGAAATTGTCCACTCACAGACTAGCGTAACGCGGTTCACGTTAACCCGTGATCCGGCGGAAAATCCCTCGCCAAACGAACGATCACGAACCCCTGAATAATCACAAAATCCATTTCTCAAAATTATAACTCGACTATTCAAATCAAATCACGGGAAACAACCGTTCTCGGAAGCACATAATCCAATAACGACGAATCGTCGAAAATCCGATAATTACACCTCAAAACCTCGATATAATTTCGGATGCTCAAATCGAGAAACAAACCTCACCACTGCGATCGGGGCGCGATTCCGAGCGAAACGACATGCAACTTGTCGAAAACTCCGAAAAGTCAACCTTTGACCACCGTTGACCACCGCCGGCGGCGGCGGCGCCACCAACTGTAAAATTTCTCGGCGGAGCAACAGCTATTCCACTCAAAATCACCCAACAAACAACTTTCACAACTGCATCAAAGGCCAATTCTCACCCTAACTAGTCCAATTTCATGCAAAACCGAATTGTCACCCAAATTTCAAATCAACAATTCTCCATGTACAAGCAAAATTAGAACTCCATACTTACATGGTTAGACTCGTGGAGAGGAGAGCTTCAAAGCCCACTACTTGTTTCAGTTCAATTCGGCCGGAATTGAAATCAACCAAAACCCCCAATTTTCAGAAACTTTAACCGGAAAAACACCCTCCTTCCGGCGACCCACGCCGTCGACGGTGACTGGGAGGTGACCGGTTAAGGCGAAGAGAATGGGACCGGAGCCAAAGCCGGAGGTGACCAGACGGCGTGCCACCGTCGGCAGCCGAAACCACCGTCGCGCCACCCCATCTCACCCCGCGTTGACCAAGTCAAAGCCATCAATGAATAGTTGACTTGCCAAAAGAGGAAACCCCTCATTAAATACTTGCCATTTAAGGAAACCTCCGTATTTAATTTTACGACAAACTTTAAACACCCGTAACTTTCACGTCGTAATTCCGATTTCGATAATTCTCGCGGCAACAAACTCAACTCGACATGTTCTTCAATTATCACCCGAAGTCAAACGCTTCGACAAACCCGATAAAAAGTCAACGGTTCAACCCAACACATACTTATCCGATTAAATAATCACCGGTCGAAATATTTGTAACTTATTCTTCGTAACTCGGAAAAATCCTCCGGAAGTTCCCACGAGCTCGAAATTAAATTCTCTACATCTTCCGTGAAGAATCCAAAGTCAAATTCTCGTTCGGTAATTTAGTCGCTAAGAAGGCTGCCATTTTAAAACCGATTATGTCGAAACTTCAAATATTCATATTTTATTCCTCGATCGTCCAAATAATGATCCGGAACCGCCCACGAACTCAAAATCACACGTACAACGACTCTCGAGAAGAGACTCAGCTCAAATTCTCGACCAATAATTTAGTCGTGATCAAAGCTGGCGATTCAATCGATTATCGAAAATCTGCGATTACACGCAAGCTCGTAGAGTAAGCTGATTTCATTGCTAATTCTGTTCCGGGTCGTCACAATTCCACCCCCCTTAAAAAAATTTCGACCTCGAAATTTCCAAATCTTTCGACTGAAAAGTAGGAGCACTGCCTCTGCATACAGCTCAACTTTCCAGCGGCAACCTGAACATAACAACTCTGACAACAGACTCCACAATAGGAGATATCTCCGTACTATAATTCATGTACCCACAAATCTCGAATCAGAATTGGCTCCACACAGACGCCAAGTCATCCTGCATAAGGAACTGATAGGGTACAAAACTCGTAACACATCTGAAATATAGTTCCATCACACGGAACACAACACACACAAAAGTCAACGCTATAGGCAATGCCGAACTAGACGGCACAATACAACTCGCATATGATCATATACGGATCAAAATAACGTGGCAAATCACAACTCAACCTGCTCACATCAACATAACTCAAATACCGAACTCAACCTGTTTCCGCTAATCCGAAGGTCTGTGGTAGTACATTCCACAAAATCAGAATCAGACGTCAATTCAAACCAAACTCACTCCAACATAATGGAGTACAACATCATACCTCAAAACGAAATCATGCAACATCAAAATCATAGTGGTCTCCAAACTGGTACTGCATGCAATCTCGAACAGCTTAAACTGCTGGTCCCAAATCCCTCGGAACTGCAATACACAAGACCACAACATGCCCTCCAAGGTCTGAATAGTCCTCAAAGATCGCCCACCAATCTGAGGATAAGAACCGGTACTAAACTGTAATCTGGTCCCCAATGTTCTCTGCAACGCTTGCCAACACTTCGTTGTAACTGATTATCTCGATCAGCAATCTGGGACACAGGTACACCACGAAAATGGACAATCTCCATCAAACATAGCTATCCAAGCCTGCCACCGAAATCTGTTCCGGAAAGTACAAGTAAACGTACCAAGTTCATCAAATGGTCCACAATGGCCTGACAACTGGTACCACAAACCGAAGTGCGTACTGGCACACAAAACCACAGCGACAAACTCCAACTTCTAATTGGAAATCTTCAATGGCCGTAACTCTCCGGCAAGTCTCTGCCTCGCTGCCATCGCCTGACGACAAATGTGGCGTCTGCACACACAAGCTGCTATAATACTCTTCATGTTGCGTCACGAGTAGTAAAATCGAAGTATCTGACACATCTCCATACCGCTAGTGCATAATGTATGCAAAACAATAAGCTTCAACATCATCACACTCAAACTCAGCTCTCGTAGCTCGCAACTTGGCTAACACGGAAACTCGAGTCACACACACATGAAACACTGAAGCTTCCGATTTCTAACTGAATGCATCAGCAACAACAACATTCCAAATAAATAGTCAAAGTACAACCTCTAGCCTTCTCGAACAAGCTCAAAGGTGCAGCCATAGTCGTTAGTCGATCCCATCCATCTACGCTGCCTCAAGCTCAAATCTGGTCGAAAATGCAAGTAGATGAAATTCAAGTAATCAGTGTACGTCTTACACTGCGCTTCACGCCATAACGGTAGTGTCTCCAACTCTTCGATGCTAACACAAGGATAGCAACTCCCAAATCATACACAGGATATGCAACCACATAAGGTTCCCACTGTCTGAAACCATGAGCCACTGCTCTGCAATGCTACATCAAGCATAATCAAATCTAAATCTCGATGCATCACCATAACCCACGAACTCGTCACGATCGTCAGGTAAGGTCAAAACTGAAGCAACGGTCAACCATCCCTCAGGAGTAAGTAATTCTCCTTGCGTGCATCGAACCACTCGAACTTGACGCCTTCTTCGTCAATCCGAAAAGTGCAGTGGTAATCCGGGAAAATCCTGCACAAAGCACCGAAAATAGTCTGCTAAACCCAAGAGACTCCCGATCTATGGTACAATGGTAGGGCAATCCCCAAATCAACACGGCTTCGAATTGATCGGAATCCACACCTACTCCTTCAGCTAACATCACGTGAACTAAAATTTTCACGCAAATCAACCATAACTCACACTTGTTGAACTTTGCCAACAAATGATCATCTCGTAAGGGCCGCAAAACCGCTCGCAATTGTTTCAGGTGCTGGCCCACACTCCTGGAGTAAATCAGGATGTTGCCGACAAACACGACCACAAACTCATCCAGAAACCATCTAAACACCTGGTCCATCAAGTTCGTAAAAACTGCGGAACATTGGTCAACCAAACAGCGTGACCAGGAACTCATGATGCCCGCACCGTGATTTAAAAGCTAACATGGCCACATCTGACTCATTGATACTCAACTGATGGTATCCGGACCCGAAATCGATCTTTGAAAAGACTGAAGCTCTCGTGAGCTGATCAAACCAATCGTCAATCCGGAACGGAGGATACTCGCTCTCATCTGAAGCGAATCAGGCTTTCGGTAGTCAATGCACCACCTCGTCGAACCATCCATCATTCGCACAACTAATGCAAGAGCACACCACGCAGGTACGCTGGGTCACATGAAATCTCCTCCAGCAGCTCTTGAAGTTTAATCTATAGCTCCATCAACTCCACTGGCATCGAACGACATAATGCCGATGATATGAGTCCAGCGCCCAGTAAAAGCTCAATGGTGTAGTCGGTCTCCCGAACTGGAGGAATACCTGGTAACTCCTCCGGAACATACCTGGAAAACTCGGGAACCACCAATGTCATCAATGTCGGGCACAGCAACCGTAATATCCACAACATAAGCTAAGCAACGACACAACTCGTTTCCACCATCCGCTCGACCATCACCGCTGAAATCAGTATCTCGGGAAAAGTCTGGTCGTCGAAACACAACCACTTTCTCGTGACACTCGAACATAGCACAAATGTGTCGCCAAAAGTCTATACTCACATCATAACAAAATCAACGATATCCAGCAATAACAGCTCAGCGGCTAAGCCATATCCTCCAACAAAGATCTCGCAACCTCCGGTTGGATGCAACACTCTCCAAAACCTCGGAAGTGGAGATGCAGGTACAACAGCCATGGACGTCAAGCAACAGTAACCTCGGAGAAAATTCTATCCTCAAACAAGGTCGTAGCACGAACTCCAACATGCCCAACTAGCCGCCCACGTCAATTGCGACTTGCTGATTAACTCGTCAAAAAGGCTACATTGATCAAACTCCAGGAATAACATCATGACCTCCATGTGAACTCTGAGCTGCTGAACCGCTAAAACAGCTGGCTGAGGGCGCTCCCTCGCAACGTGACCCTCCTGGCCACCATAATAGCAACCGAAAGTGCTCCACAAACACAAGTCACAGCGACACCTGCTGCGTGAAAGGATCACCAACGATCACCCAAACTCATGCCACAAGAGAAAGTCCGCTACTCTGTGATCTCCATCACCAAATGGATCCTCTGTTTGATATGATGACCTCCAACATAATCGAAAATGCCACAGCCTGATGAAGTCACTGATCCCGAGGTGCCTGAACTCAACCTCATCAAAATCTCGACTAAGTCCACTTTCCTCAAACCATACATCGGAAACCGCGTACGCCTTTCCTTCTCAACAACCTCGCCTCTGAGTGCAGCACATCAAGCTCCTCATGGTTATCTCGAGGCATAACAGTCAGAGTCTCTCTAATGCTCAGGTTCAAACTCATCTCGAACCTCATACACTGCTTCCTCTGAAGCCACATAACCCGTGCAAACAGGGACAAACATGTGAACAATACATCTCTGCCTCAGGTGGGAAAACACTCCTCATTCAAATGCTGGGTAGCCTGATTAAACCATTACCGTATAAACAACACCCCGAATGTAGGCCATGGAGTCACAACAGGGACTCACACAATACCAGCCCACCAAATGCAATAATCTGTCTCAGACAAACACATCAACTGCCATAATTCTCTGCTTTGAAGCCACATGTAAATGCTCATACACGCACAACCAGGCAAACCGTGCCACACAATTCTCTGAACTCAGAATGCTCTTCCAAACCCACAATTCACTGGCAAATCACGCGTCGATTGATCCTCAATAGGATCCACAACCGTACCGACACGGAAAGCACGTCAAAGAGGCATCCTAATGAATAAAACATCGTTTACAACAAGTAGAACGTAATCATGGAACTTCAAATATTTGAAAGCATACAACACCCGGAATATTGATGAGTATCCACCGGCCGGTCGGGTCATCATTCTAGACATGCTGTACAATCTCAAATATCCTCAGTAAACACGACTACAGAAGTCTACAGAACCTATAACCTAATGCTTTGATACCAAGCTGAAAGGACCCAACCCCGATTTAGTTGCCTAAACCGGAATCAAACCCCTTCTGAAAACACGAACCAACAAAAACCATCAAAATTTTGGCAGAGTTTCATTACTAACGCGGAATTACCATTATCTGCACCCAGAAAATACACTTCATCCTATGCCACAAAAATCAAACCGTGGGCACCAATCCCATCCGGATTTCTCAATATATCAACAGTAACGTAAAGTAATAAGTATAGCTATACTTTATAGAAATCCGTGGAAAATCGTATAAGAATATACATCAGAATACTCAGAGCGATTTCTAATATAGATATACAAATAGTAGGCCAAACTAAGAACCTACCATAAAAGAAACATCGTTCGAATACTATGCCTCCGACCACAACGTGCAACACCAGAATCTGAACTGTAAACTGGGCATAGAAACCGAAAAGCCCAGGGGAAAGACATGAAAACTGTTAGAGTGAGTGGACGAAAATAAATGTATTTCGCCGAATAATATATGTTATAAAAACATATGCGAGTCGGAATGCATAAATAATCAAATGGTACACGAGGGAGACTCTAACTCCTCACGCGTATAGAGCATTGATCTACGCATTTTATGCTTGATTATTAATGTCTTTCTCTCTATATTTAACTTTGTTTTGTGCTTAGTAAATATGTTGTTAACTTACTTTATGTTTGTAGGTAGAAATAAAGGAGGAATCCGTAAAGGAGGCAGAAATGAGCTCAAAACCTACTAAGGAGGAAGTTCCTAAAATGAGGAGGAAAGATGAAGAAGAATGGGCCACGATTTATAAAGAATGGATCAAAGATCACTAAGATGGGTCAAGACCATGCTCATGTGTCCACGAATGTCCAAGATCATGTCAAGATTCACCCACAAAGAAGCCCAAAAGAAGAAAATGGATCAAAAGCTAGAAATCAGGAAATCTGCCTGTGCAGATCAGCCCACTTCAAAAGGCCACTGTGAACAGATCCGGATGATTCTAGAGGCTATTAGCATATGGTTGGAAAGATCTAGAAGTCTAGTTTCCAACTCAACTGGAATCAAGCGATTTGGAGTTCTAGAACAAGAGAAATTCCTATTTTAGTGGAGAAGGGTCAGGTTACCCGGGTGGAGTAGTTAGACTTCTAAAAGGAGTCGAACTAGGCTTTGCTTGGCCTATATAAATGAGGGCTCGACTAGGGTTTCATCATCACACATCATAGACAGCAAAGCTCTGCCCAAAACACCTCCCAAGTTGTCCTAAGCCTAATCCCCTCCAAGGCCGAAGCTCCCTCCTCACGGATCAAGAATAATCGGCGCTCTTCGTCTTGTTCTTGAGAATCCATCCACTCGAGGCGTTGTTAGTGCTCTTCACAGACTCCAAAAGTGTAACCATAAACCTTCTATCTCATCTTTTGTCTTGTAAAGAATTCGGTTTACGACTTGTGATTTGTTTAATAAAGGCTATACGTTTTTACTTACTTATGTTATCTTCCATGTGTTCTTAGTTTTTGGTCTTTGACTTGTATGCATGCTTGTATGCTTAAAGCTTCTTAATGTGTTGGGTGATACGCTCTTCGTTCCTCCCTAGCATGTTTTGTATGAATCTTAGATAAATTAAGGTGTAGGCGCTCTTCGTCGCACTCTTAAAAGCATGTGTATAAATTGCAGGTTGAAGGTAAGAATTTCGTTGATACTGGGTAAGTGAAGCATGAAAATGGTGGAGGTAGACATGATGTGATGATCACGTGTACATAGTAGAATTAGGTTTAAATTTCGTAGGTCATTAGTTAAACAAACCAAATCTCGCACCCCCATAAACAAACCTAGCATAGTTATGCATGCACCCTCAATCCCCGGTTAAGAACGATCCCTATTTACCAATGCTACATCTACTAAAAAGGGTTTTAATTGACTCATTGTTGTTGAGTGTTAAGTGTTAATTTAGTACTTAATAATGGTGAGTATCAATTTTGGCGCCGCTATCGGGGATTGTAAAGAATTGTGTGACTTTGCTTGTATAATATGTTAATATTTTTTTTTTATGTTTTCGGAACTGTGCACTGCCCTGTTTTGTGTAAATTATTTGACATAGCTACAGGTCTCATAAAAATCTGGAATTTTGTAGGATTGTTGGATTACGTGTCTAGTTTGTGCCTGTAAAGTTTCATTACATTCGGCCAAGCCAATAATTCTGGAAAAAATCGACAAGCTGCTGTGCTCAAGTTTGCACGAACCTGGAATTGCATGTGTTCTTGTGAATATGTGAAATTGTACATTAAACCTACGAAATTTCTGTTCATATTTATACTAGCACTTGTTCATATTATATCTTTTGCAGCCATGTAACGTTAAGGAAGCTTGGATTTTCATTGAGTACATGAGCTTGGTTGATTAAGTCGCACTCATTGTTGAATAGATGACGCCTCTTTTCCATGTTTATCTCCTTAACCCCTCGTGATGTATGGATTTCACCACCATACACCATAACCTAAGTGAAGTTATGGACATGAAGTTGAGGGCGGAGTCTACATTGGACTTGAGGGAGTTGTACATTTTCGAAAGTTTGGTTGAATGTCGGACATGGTGTCTAGAAACGGGTTATGACTGGTGACAGGTTTTGGATCTAAGAAAGACTTACACCATTGGAGTATATACCATTGGCCCGGTTAGCCTCGGGGTGTATTGTCGAAATTAGTCCTACCTCTCGCGTTATCTCTATCCCTAACTGGCCATGTTTATCGATTGAACCAAGACCATTCGATTGAAAGTGTACACTTTATCGCGCGGGTCGCACGTCCTTTGAACGACCTAAAGATCAAGCGAATGTACTCTCTTCAAATCTAAAGCGCAACACAATGAACCCTAAGTGTACATAACCAACGAAAATTTTGTGTATATTGTCAACATGTAAAGGCCTTAACCACTTGCATTTGTAGATTGCATAACCCTCTGGCGGCTTTGTGATGTGTGGATTTCATCACCACACACCCTAACCTAAGTGAATTTAGGGGCATGAGGCCAAGAGAGTGGTCACGTTTACATCATGTATTTAGCACGTAACTTTTGTGTTTTCTGCAGGTTCTAACGTTTTCTCTTATGCATTCACTTCATCCTTCACTTAGGTTCTTGCTTGATGCACTTTGAATGAAAGTTTGAATGAATTCTTGCATGAATTCCGTGGACTATGGTGTGTGCTTGCATCTTTTGAGTAACAACTTGTATATAACGTTTACCTTAGTGTTTATACAACTAACCCCTGCAGGATACATGTACAAATATACATAACTTGTTCTTAGTAACTTGCATTCATTTTAGGATAAACTTAGAGCTCTTGCATTTCATTTTAGTGTCTTAGCCGTAGCTAGTGTGTGTACAATGTGTCTTAAACGTAGCCTAGTGTCTCTGTATGTTTTTGGTGTGTTTTCTTTTTCTTACTTTGAATTCGTGTGTTGTGTTTTTGTGTGTTTTAGTGTGTTTTTGTTTTTTCTCTCTTGCTTTCCAACGTTTTGGCTTAGTATCATACATTCCTTGTGTATTCTATTGATACTAACACTTGATCTTGGTTGAATTTTAGACTTGTGAATGACCAAACCTTCTCCATGTGAAGTACAACTCCGTAACCGCACACTGATCATTCCTCCTAACACAGTGGAAGACTTGGACCGACCTATTGTTGAAGACGAAGTTAACTCACCAAGATCCCATCATTCCGAGCAAGATCAAGAAGAGGAATTTAGGATGAATAACAACAACAACAACGTCCCCAACAACAATGTGCTTCCTAACAATGGTGGAGGCAATAACGTTGCAAGGCAAACTCTTCGCCAACAAACCTGCTCAACGGATTGGAGTGCTGGCCCCTCATGCATTCGATTTCCTGAACCTCAACATGACAAGAAAGACATTGAGCTTAAGAGTGGATTTCTCCATCGCCTTCCAATCTTTCAAGGGATGGCACATGAAGATCCTAACATGCATTTGAGGCAGTTTCAGTTTGTGTGCTCGAGTATGAAGCCCACTGATGCAGATGATGAGCTTTTGAAGTTGAAAGCATTTCCATTTACTCTGAAGGAGAGAGCTCAGACTTGGCTCATGGAACTTCCACCAAATCACATCAGTACATGGAAGCAACTTGCGGATGCTTTCTTGAGCAAGTACTTTCCAGCCTCAATGATCACTGTTTTGAGGAAGAAGATCACTGGAATCACGCAAGCATCAGATGAGACATTTGGGAAGTATTATGATCGTTTCAAAGTCCTCTGTGCCACATGTCCCTCCCATGGTTTCTCTGAGACAAATCTTATGAATTACTTCTATGATGGACTCAAACCGATTGATCGAGAGCTTCTAGATGCTTCTGCAAATGGAGCCTTCATGGATTTAGATGAAGAACGTGCCCGTGCACTCTTGGAGAACCGAGCTAACAATGATGCTCAATATGGGATGGCTCCAAGGAAGACTGTTGCCGAAGTGAGCTCAGCAAAAGTCGCTGCAGATGACAAGTATGACAAACTTTCTAACTTGATGGAGCAGATGATGGAGCTTGAAGTGAAACGTCAGAAAGTCTCTCTTGGACAATTATGTGGCGTTTGCTATTCTCAAGGGCACTTAGGTGATCAATGTCCTACCTTGGCCGAGCAACCACATGAAGAACAAGTCAATGCCATAGGGGGATATCAAGGAGGCCAACACTACAACAATTACAACAACTTTGGCAACCGTGATCATCCTGGTTTCAAATGGAGCAGCAATGAGGGATGTCTTAACCCTCCAGCACCTCAGCAGCAGCAATACCAACGTCCCCAACAATATCAAGCAAGGCCACCAATGGCCCCAACGTCACAAGTTCCCTTGCCCCCTCCGGTTCAGACTTTCACAAATCCGGATTACGACAAGATGTTGGCTCAACTATCCAACACCACACAAGCTCTAATTGCTGGACAAAACCAAACGAAGGCAGTGTTGGAGTCACATGGTAATGATATATCCGAGATGAAGAAGTAAATGGGGCAACTTGTGGACTTTATGGGACACATTCGAGCCTCTGGACAACTTCCCTCTCAACCTCAACCACCACCAAGGACGACATGAAGGATGGAAGTTGCATCACGTCTAGGCTGTAAGACGTTAAAAAACAAGCGCTTGTTGGGAGGCAACCCAATGGAGGAGTCTACAACAGATTTGCATTCTCTTCCCTTTCTCTTTTAGTTTTCGTAAATTTTACTTCATTAGTTAGAAATTTTCGTAAGATTCTTCTTTCATGCTTAAATTCTATGACTTTACTTTGGTACATTGAGGACAATGTAGAGTTTAAGTGTGGGGGAAGGGGTTTACAACTTTATTGAGTCATAAAATTGAAAAATTGGGCGGACAATGGAACTTTCCGGCGGATGATGCCCTAAAAAAAAAAAAACATTTGAGTCATACTTAGTGTATTTTGAGTCTTTTTGTTTAACTTAGTGTTTTAAAGAGTCTTAGGATGCCCTTAGCTAGTCGATGATGAAAATGGACTGAATTTGAACATACATATGGCACTGCATTCATGATTTCTTGTGTTAATTGAGTTATTTTGAGTGTCATGACATGTAGTAGATATGGATAGTTAAACATGGTACAGATTTCGCATGTGAGAATAAGTTTAAGTCATATGAACCCTAAACGTGAGTTTTGAGCCTATACATTTCTTTTGGGTGAATTTTATGCATATTAGTCTCAAAACTATGCATGTGCATCATTTGGTTACTTGCCATAGATTTTAATGAACTAGAGATTACTAGAACTTACTCATGTCGAATTTGCAAAGCTTATAGTTGACATATACTCTGATTTTGGATATGATAAGAGGCACTTAGGTTTACCACCACTAGCCAAATTGCCATGAGTCCCTTATGTGCGCACAAGTTGCGACACCCTTAGATAAACCATTTGAGCCCACATTAAGCTTTCTTTCGTCACCCGTAATACCTAAACACTTTGCCTAGTGTAGGACTTCTTTACCCTATGTTCTGCAGACTTAGTGTGAAGTAATGTCGACAAGAGCCGAAGATGGAGATTTTTGGTGATGCTCCTTGATTGGTATAATTTGTGTATGGGGATAGACTTGTCCAAATAGCTTAAAAAGTGTGTTATTGCCAAAGGAATTCGAGAGAATGAAAAGAAAAAAAATTGTGATCTCTCATGGCAATGTGTTCTGTTTTGTAAAAGTTTGGATTAATGTCCCCTATACTTATGAATTTGGAGATTGCTACGAATTGAATGCCCAAAAGTGAAGAAATATGGCCTTTGTCCTGTTCATAAAGCTCAATGGGAGTTTAGAATGAAGTTAGGGTCCAACAAAATGAAATTTGGCCCTCGTTTATAGAAGATTGACCATGGAGACGTGGAAAAGATGAAGGAGTCTGGTTTTACAAAGTTTGTGATATTTCGACTAAGTCTTTGGAACGTTTTTAACCACCACTTATCTAAATTTTCGAATGCCTTAGCCTTGCCCCATTACAACCCTTCGAAAGTCCATTTTGATCCTTAAGATGAGTAGCAGTTAATCTGTTGAGTAAGTTGCATGAGTAAGCATATGGTTTGGTTCATTTGTGCAAGTATTTCATTCATGAGGTTTTCAATTATTTCTATCCATTTTTGAGTGAAAATATGATGAGTGCATCCATGTGAGTTGATTTCAACTTTATTCGAAACATGCACAGCTTTAACATCACCATTGTTTACACCACGTCTTACTTGTTCATTGCATGAATCATATCTTGGTTATCATTTGAAGTTATGTAATTCCATTGCCATATACATAAAGAAATTTCTGAGACAAATTTTGACTAAGGGCTTAGTGTTGTTTTACTTAGTATCTCTTACGTTTTCAAACATGATAACATGAAAATTTGCGGCTTTGAAAGATTGAGACTTCTAAGTGTTTTGTACATATAAGTGTGACGTTTTTCCCATTGTTATTTTTTTCCCTTTATTTTTCTTTTATCGAGTCCGTTGCTTTGATTTGTATTTGCTAGGGACTAGCAAAGTCTAAGTGTGGGGGAATTTGATCTACGCATTTTATGCTTGATTATTAATGTCTTTCTCTCTATATTTAACTTTGTTTTGTGCTTAGTAAATATGTTTTTAACTTACTTTATGTTTGTAGGTAGAAATAAAGGAGGAATCCGTAAAGGAGGCAGAAATGAGCTCAAAACCTACTAAGGAGGAAGTTCCTAAAATGAGGAGGAAAGATGAAGAAGAATGGGCCACGATTTATAAAGAATGGATCAAAGATCACTAAGATGGGTCAAGACCATGCTCATGTGTCCAAGAATGTCCAAGATCATGTCAAGATTCACCCACAAAGAAGCCCAAAAGAAGAAAATGGATCAAAAGCTAGAAATCAGGAAATCTGCCTGTGCAGATCAGCCCACTTCAAAAGGCCACTGTGAACATATCCGGAAGAATCTAGACGCGATTAGCATATGGTTGGAAATATCTAGAAGTCTAGTTTCCAACGCAACTGGAATCAAGCGATTTGGAGTCCTAGAACGAGAGAAATTCCTATTTTAGTGGAGAAGGGTCAGGTTACCCGGGTGGAGTAGTTAGACTTCTAAAAGGAGTCGAACTAGGCTTTGCTTGGCCTATATAAATGAGGGCTCGACTAGGGTTTCATCATCACACATCATAGACAGCAAAGCTCTGCCCAAAACACCTCCCAAGTCGTCCTAAGCCTAATCCCCTCCAAGGCCGAAGCTCCCTCCTCACGGATCAAGAATAATCGGCGCTCTTCGTCTTGTTCTTGAGAATCCATCCACTCGAGGCGTTGTTAGTGCTCTCCACAGACTCCAAAAGTGTAACCATAAACCTTCTATCTCATCTTTTGTCTTGTAAAGAATTCGGTTTACGACTTGTGATTTGTTTAATAAAGGCTATACGTTTTTACTTACTTATGTTATCTTCCATGTGTTTTTAGTTTTTGGTCTTTGACTTGTATGCATGCTTGTATGCTTCAAGCTTCTTAATGTGTTGGGTGATACGCTCTTCGTTCCTCCCTAGCATGTTTTGTATGAATCTTAGATAAATTAAGGTGTAGGCACTCTTCGTCGCACTCTTAAAAGCATGTGTATAAATTGCAGGTTGAAGGTAAGAATTTCGTTGATACTGGGTAAGTGAAGCATGAAAATGGTGGAGGTAGACATGATGTGATGATCATGTGTACATAGTAGAATTAAGTTTAAATTTCGTAGGTCATTATCACTACAAGAAAATGAGTCATTACCGGCGAGATTCCGGCCAACAAGGCCGGCGACCGGAAAAGTCGCCGGTAATGTCCATCATTACCGGCGACTTACCCCGTCGCCGGTAATGTCGCCGGAATCTCGCCTGTAATGTTCCAAAACATTACCGGCGACTCCAAACGTCGCCGGCAATGTCTAGGCACACATTTCCGGCGATTTTCCGGCCGGAATTTCGCCGGAAATGTGTGCCTAGACATTGCCGGCGACGGTTGGAGTCGCCGGTAATGTTTTGGAACATTACCGGCGAGATTCCGGCGTAAAGTCGCCGGTAATGTCTTCATTTCCGGCGACTTACTCCGTCGCCGGCAATGTGTCTTATATTAGATGCCGGATGGGGTAGCTCGATCATTCAATCATTTTGAGCGAAAAAAATCCAGAGAAATCGAAAGAAGGAAAATGTACGCTCTGAAATCGATCATTCGGTATATTGTCAAAATTAAGGCGCGCGTCGAAAACTCGATCACTCGGGAAGTTATATATATAGGTACGTAGGTGTATATATACGTATATGTGGTATATATATATATATATGTGTGTGTGTTGATCAAATCCAATTCGTGAGATATATATGAAATGTTGTTGATGTACGGTCACCGAAACGAGAAAACAGCTTGTAGTTAATCTTGTGTCTGAATCAATGACTGGTATTATCGTATTGTTATCGGAGCCAGGCTTAACAGAGCCTCCTCCTACCCAGTCAAATACGTTTTGAATTGAAAAAAGGAGAATACTATCATCGAGTACTGAATCGAATTCAGAGATTAGATCGATATATATACATATGCATGCATGTGTTGATTTAATTAGAGTTGAATTGAGAGATCACGTCGATTATTAGTAGTGAATGTGTGTATATATATATAATTAATACGTAAAATTGTTAGAATTTTCAGGATGGACAAGAGTTGGATGAGCCTCGAAAGATGGGATGTCAGATATCACCAGGGAATTAGGAGTTTTGTGGATTTTGTGAAGGCTAATTGTGGAGACACTACACTTCATTATTGCCCGTGTAAAGAATGTAAGTGTTTCAGCGATCGATTTCGATTTCCCATTGATAAAGTCCAGAGACACCTGAGTAAATACGGGTTTTGGGATAAGTACACTTGTTGGATTTATCACGGTGAAACATCGGTAGCGGGTCCGCATGATCATGGACAATTTGGTGAGAGGGCCAGTCCACGCTATGATCATGGAGATTTTGCTGAGAGGGGCAGTTCATCCTATGATCCAACATCGATGTTAATCAATGATATGTTTCCTCATGAGAGCGGTGTATTTGCTGATGAAGCACCAAATGTCCCTCCCGTCGTTGAGGGTTTCCCCCATATCGAGCCAGTCGAACCATTACCTGGAGGTCATGTCAACACAAGCGGTATGGACAAGTACAACAACCTGATTGCATTGCAACAGACTCCGTTGTACGACGGTTGTAGTAAGACTGTTCTTGAAAGTGTGATGGGAGTGATGCAGCTCAAAATGGAGAACAAAATGTCTGTCAAAGCTGTTGATTCTTGGTTGAAGTGGACTGCTTCGCTACTGCCACCCGGTCATCGTCTTCCTACCACTCATCATAAGGTGCGACATATCCTGAAAGATCTTGGGCTTTCCTACATCAAAATCCATGCATGCAGATATGATTGTATTCTCTTCTGGGGAAAAGATCTCGAAGACCTTGAAGCCTGCCCGGTATGTTTTACAGAAAGGTATAAGTTGACTCCTGCAGGCAACAAGAAATCTGTGAAGATACTTCGATATTTCCCGCTTATTGATAGGTTGGAGCGGTTGTTCATGTGTGCTTTCACGGCTGAGGCAATGAGATGGTGGGCTGAGAGGAACTTGCCTGACGATGACACCCTTATACACCCTTCCGACAGAGAGGCTTGGAAGCACATGGTCAGGGAGTTTGATCATTTTGCAGGAGAGGTCCGAAATGTTTGGCTAGGGCTCTCATCTGACGGATTCAACCCTTTTGGCAACATGAGTCTTCAATACAGTATATGGCCAGTTATTTTGGTACCGTACAACCTTCCACCATGGATGTGCATGAAGAAGGAATACAATATGCTCACTCTGTTAATTCCGGGCCCGGGTTATCCAGGAAAGTGTCTCGATGTGTATTTGAGGCCTTTGATTGAGGAGCTTAAGTACCTGAGTGAGTGTGGCCACCCCACTTACGATAGGTTCAAAAATGAGATGTTCCAGATGCATGCCATGCTTATTGGCACCATCAGTGATTTTCCTGCCCGCGGTATGTTGTCGGGCAACGTTACCAGGGGTTACAGGGCTTGTTCAGAGTGCATGACGGTTGATTGTTGCAGTCCTCATTGCAGTAAAATTGTTCAGATGCGTCACCATTGTTGGCTTCCATATGATCACCCATTTAGGCAGGATCCAGACGCGTTTGATGGGACTGTGGAAACAGGTGTGGCACCCAGGCGATGGATAGGGGAAGAAATTTTGGAAGTGTTGAATGAATACGATTTTGGCCAGCTGAGCAATCATCCTGACATAGTGGCGTCAATTCCAGACAAGCCCGAAAGGTATAAGTTTTGGACACACAAGAGCATATTCTGGGAACTCTCCTACTGGCCCAGGTTGCCTATCAGACATTACCTAGATGTCATGCACATAGAGAAGAATGTGTGTGAAAGTGTGGTGGGCACAGTTCTTAACTTGGAGGGGAAAACAAAAGACATCCATAAGGCACGCATTGATCTGAAAGCAATGGGTGTGCGGAAACATTTGTGGTTAAGAGATGGTAAGAGAAAAATGCCGCAAGCTTCGTACACCGTAAAGCCGAAGCATAAGCATGAAATTTTTCGGTGGCTGAGTAATGTCAGGTATATATTCTTATGGCTATGTAGGAATTTGGCCTTAAATTTTTAGCGGAGTATATATGGTTATATGCGAGAAATATAATTGGTCCATATATATGGCTTTATCTATATATATGCAGGTATCCTTATGGCTATGCAGGAAATATAAGCAGGTGTGTTAACTTCTGGGACAATAAGATGTACGGATTAAAGAGTCATGACTGCCATGTACTGCTTCAACGCCTTTTCCCTATTTTCATTCGAGGGTACATGCCCAAAGAGGTGGTGGAGCTGTTGGTGGCCTTGTCAAGATTCTTTCAGAAGTTATGCACCAGGGAAGTTAAAAAAGCAGACCTGAGGGAGATGCAAGATGACATCATTTTTATCATGTGCAAGCTTGAGAGGATATTTCCCCCAAATTTTTTTGACATAATGCCGCACCTGATGATCCATCTTCCCGAACAATTGTTACTTACCGGTCCCGTACACTACACTTGGATGTATCCCATGGAAAGGTACAAATGATTCATAAATTTGGTTTGCCTATGTTTTTATATGTAAATTCTTGTGGTTAAGTAAGTTAACATGTACTTGTTAACTTGTAGACAATTGGGAGCCTACAAGGACTATGTGAAGAATAAATATGCACCTGAAGGGTGTATCGCTGAAGCATATCTTGCGCACGAGTGTGTAACGTACACCAAAGTGTACCTCGAAAATGTAGAGGACCCCCAACAACATATGCCGATAGATGAACCCCAGTTTAACCTTTCTATCATCTCCAGTGACGTGGTAGTACAGGGAAGCTTGCCAAAGTCGTACAAGTTGGATGGAAATGAGGTAGCCATTGCCCACTGGTCGGTACTGATTAACTTTCAAGAAGTACAATATTAGAAAAACTATCATCTTCACTGCCCTGCTATTGCCGGAAAATGTTGATTACCACAACAAGACGTTTGCAAACTACTTTGGTCAATGGGTAAGTATATGTGCATATGTATATTTTTATATATATCTTTATATAGCATGTATGTATGTACGTGGTTTTGTGGTTTCAAGATGACATAATTTCTTCTGTCCGTATTAATATATGGACGTTTTCAGATGAACCATGTAGCAGATGATGGTTGCCCAGAGTGGTCAAACGAATTGAGGGTCCTGGCGATGAAACCGATTGCTTCAAAAGTTTACTCGATGTGTCAGGTCAATGGCGTGAAATTTATATGTGAAAATCGAGACGACCGACTGAAAACACAGAATTGTGGGGTGATGGTCCATGGTGGGCAGGATGGCGTTGACTATTACGGTGTCCTTCATTCAGTTGTTGAACTAATTTATGGGAACCGCATGAAAGTGCACTTGTTCAAGTGTAGATGGTTTGATACTAGCCCGGAGAACACAAGGACCGATCAGTACGGAACATTTTCGGTGAATACTGCTACTACCTGGTATGAAGATGACCCTTTCGTTCTTGCCTCATCAGTAAAACAAGTGTTTTACCTGGACGATCTTCTTAACAAAGTCCCATGGAAGGTGGTTAACCATGTTGCTCATAGAAACATATACAGTGCTGCCACACTTGGTGATACCGCAGATGATGAGGAAGTTACTGCATACCAAGAGCCAAACGCTTTTGACATTCCGGAATCATCTACGATTCGCCTTAATAATGTGAGATCTGGGAGTGTGGTTCGAATTACTAGAGCAGAACTTCTCGATGTTAATCCATATGAAGTTGACGCTGATTCAGATGACGAGGAGCGGCACATATTGCCAGAGGTTACCTATGAAACCGAGTCAGACTCAAGTGATGAAGACGATTACGATTATCATCCTTAGTACGTTGGAAATTGTAGTTGGCAAATGTACGTAGTAAAATGTACGTAGTAAAATGTTTACGGAAATTGTAGTCGGAAAATGTACTCGGAAATTGTATGTAGTCGGAAATTGTACGTAGTCGGAAATTGTATGTAGTCGGAAATTGAACGTAGTCGGAAATCGGAACCGTAGTCGGAAATTATACGTAGTCGGAAATCGGAACCGTAGTCGGACATTGAACGTAGTCGGAAATCGGAACCGTAGTCGGAAATTGGAACCGTAGTCGGAAATCGGAAATTGAACGTAGTCAGAAATCGGAAATTGAACGTAGTCGGAAATCGGAAATTGAACGTAGTCGGAAATCGGAACCGTAGTCGGAAATTGAACGTAGTCGGAAATCGGAACCGTAGTCGGAAATTATATGTAGTCGGAAATTGTCCGTAGTCGGAAATTATACGTAGTCGGAAATTGTACGTAGTCGGAAATTATGTAGTCGGAAAATGGTCGGAAATTGGTCGATCGGATAATAGTCGACAAATAATGACATTACCAACGACTTGACAAGCAACTCGTTGGTAATGTCATTACCAACGACTTAGCAACTCGTGGGTAATGTCATTACCTACGAGTTGCTTCTCAACTCGTTGGTAATGTCATTACCAACGAGTCAAGTCGTTGGTAATGACATTACCCACGACGTACGTCGTTGGTAATGTCATTACCAACGACGTTGACCTACCTCGCCGGCAATGGTGGCGGTATAGCTCGAGCTCGATCTCCTCCTCCCCATTTCTCTTCGGCCTAATTCAATTCTCTCTTCCCTCTTCCCTCTCTTAGCACGAAATTTTCACCTCACCCCTCTCCTCAATCCTCTCTTCTCTCTTCCCTCTCCCCTCTCTTCCTCTCCTCCCCTCTCTCCTCCCCTCTCTCCTCCTCCCCTCCTCCTCTTCCTCCTCCCCTCACCTCCGTCGCCGGCAAAGTTGGGTCGAGCTCCACCATGCCAGGTTTGAGCTCACTCTCTCTCCCTCTCTCTTTCCCTCTCTCTCTCTCTCATTCCACAATATTTTTTTTGTGTATTTTAATTAATTAATTTTTGATAATTGTGGGATGTATATATGTATGCATGTGGACAATATTTGTAAAATGTAATTAAGGTATGTATGAAAATTGTGGGAAAAAAATGTGGATAATTGTGGGGTGAAGGAGCAATATATGTGATGTATATATGTGAAAAATTAATTAATACATATGGAATGTATGTATATACGTATGTTTGAAAAATGTGGAAAATTAATTAGCTAGGGTGAATTGGATTAATATGTGATGTATCTATATATGTGTGAATTAAGGTGAAATTAAGATGCATGATCGATGTATATATGTGTGAAAAGTTTAAAGCCGGAAATGATGTATGTATATATGTTAAGTTAGGTGATATAGTTGTTAATTTAACGTATAATAGGTGATATTGGAACCATACCAAATCGGAACCGGAACGGTTTGAAACCGGAACTGTTTATAACCGGAACCGTTTGAAAACAAACGGTTCCGGTTTCAAACGGTTCCGGTTCCAAACCGTTCCGGTTCTGATTTGTTATAGAACCGAAACGGTTTGGAACCGGAACTGTTTGTAACCGGAACCGTTATGTTACAAATTGTTCCAGTTACAAACAGTTCCGGTTTCAAACGGTTTTGATTCCAAACCGTTCCGGTTCTGATTTGTTATAGAACCGAAACGGTTTGGAACCGGAACCGTTTCGAACCGGAACTGTTTGTAACCGGAACCGTTATGTTACAAACGGTTCCGGTTACAAACAGTTCCGGTTTCAAACGTTTCCGGTTCCAAACCGTTCCGGTATTTCTGATTTGTTATAGAACCGAAACGGTTTGGAACCGGAACCGTTTGGAACCGGAACTGTTTGTAACCGGAACCGTTTGTAATATAACGGTTCCAGGTTCAAACGGTTCCTGTTCCAAACCGTTCCGGTTCCAAACCATTCCGGTTCCGATTTGTTATAGAACCCCAGTTCCCATGACTATTACGGTGTCCATGCCAGGAGGTTTTGCGGCTAATTGGCTTCGGAGAGGTTCCCGAAATAGTGGAGGGAACAGTAGTCAAGCTTCCTCCTCGCCCGCAGTTAGCAACACGCCCAGTGGGCCAATGATGAGTGCTCGCACGAGAGCCTTGCTAGAGGCGCGAGCTGAGGAGGAAGCTGCACGATCAAGAACCGTGCAACCGGAAGTTGAGCCTCGAGCCTCAGTCTCCAGACGCTCAATCAGCAGACGTCCCTCCGGTGGCAGAGCCTCAGACGAGCGACAGTCAACGGGGGCATCAGAAACTCCCTCAATCCGAATGCCCCATATTCGCCCGGTGCCTACTCCCGTTTCACGGGAATCATCTGAGACACATGGTGGTGCGGGCGCCTCATCGTCTACGCCTCGTATATCTCCGCCGTCCGGTATCTTCCTACCCGACGAGATTCCTGTCATCCCTGAATTCGATGATAGGGGGATGCCTGTTTATATTGAAGGACGGCCGGAGTTCCTGAGCGTGGAGGAAGCGTATAACTTCCTCCCGTTCGACCCAGTGTATCTTTGGAGTGTGAGGTGCACCAACCAACAAACGGACGATGCAGGTAAATTTTATTTAACATCAGATTGATTACTTAATTATTACTTAAGACTTGCGATAGGTTAAATTAATGATATCAATTTGTTCACATTGTATTATTAGGCAATTTCGTTAATGGGACTGGAAAACGGAAAGGGGCTAGAGGCACCTGCACCGGGAAGAGACTTGAGCAGGCCACCGGCGGAAGGAAAACGCCCATAAGGGCCAATGAGGATGGCAAGGTGATCGAGGCATTCGACACCACGCACAAATATGTCAGCATGGCCGGTGCGATCGTGCGGGACAAGGTCCCAATGCTTTGGCCAGATTGGGAATCTGTGCCTATCTACGTGAAGATGCAAGTGCATAATGCACTCAGTGTGAGTAAAATCGTATTTTCATTACGTAAATTTTACATTTATTAATTAAGTCCGAATAAATATATAATTTTACCTTTTATATATTCATATTGCAGGTGTGGTTTGACGTGGATGAAGTTCTTATTCACACGTGGGTAGAGCGTCAACTACATATGAGGTGATGTGCTTCGACTTATTTGAATATATATCGAGTTAGATTTTTGTTTATCAAGTGTTTTAATATCTCTAACTTTTTTTCCTTCTTTTAATATAGGTATAAAGAGTGGAAGAACGAGCTTTCTTCCCATTACACTGTATACAAGGAGCTAGGCCGAGGTTCCACCCCTAGCGAATTCCGGTTTAGGGAGTACGAGTGGCTGTGGCTGATAGCCCACTTCGAGCACCCCAAAGCTCAGGTATGCATCCTTAATATATCTTTCAAGCCTAATGTATCGTATCAGATTGAAATAGTTAGTTACTAATTTTTTTTCATATGTTTATCAAACAAGGCGATTTCGAAGACGAACCGGGCGAATAGATTGAAAAACACCAGGGCCCATCATGCAGGTTCACTCAACTACATGGGTTGGTCGACTAAGGCGCAACAACAACAAGAGGTGAACCCGTTGGTGTATATTCATCAGAAGTTCTACCCGCAGTGCCCTGAAGAAGCGGTAAGTCTTTCGCCTCTCCATGTGTTAATAAAACTATTTTTCAAGATGGAAATAGATTTTGTTAGCTAATACGTTGTTCATTTTCCCTTTTCAATTAGTCGAGAGTGGAGGAGGCGACCGCAGAAGTGACCATGAGTATAGCTCGGACTAACCATCCTGACTGCTCCGAGGAAGAAGTCACCCAGTATGCCTCTCAGATCGATCCGCTTGATCCCCCGATAGCGGCTCTGATCATGGCAAAAGCGTGCGGGACTGGAAAGAATACCTACTACTGTAGGGGAATGGGCACGGCGGGCGAAGGACTATTGAAGAACACTTCAGAATACTCTACCGGGTCAAGAAGTTCAACTTCTAGTCGTAACCTCGCGGCGGAGCTTCATAGGACGCAGAGGGAGTTGGAGGAGCAAAAGAGGCAGATGGTCGAGTACCAAATGCAGCAGACACAGGTGCAGGCTCAGATGTACACATGGATGCGGACGATGTACGAGGCTCAGACTACCGGACAACCCTTCCCCACACCTCCCCCGGTCCCTCATATCCCTACCTATCCACCACCACCACCGCACCAGTCAACGCCAGAGCAAGACCAAGGTAGCCACCGGAATTCAAATGAGTACATGGATTACTTCAACCCTGATGACCCGCAAGTTCCTGGACCTGACCTGTAGTTGTAGTTAATTTTTTTATCGTCGTTGCTATTTGTACTATACGTTGGACATTTATGTTGAACTTGTATGACTGTCTTTGCTACGTGTACTGTTGAACTTGTATGATTGTACGGTTTATCCGGTTCAATGCAGGTTATGGAATTGGGCCCAATCTAGAACCGCGTTTTTTTTTCAAAATTTTTCCCCACATTGCCGGCGACATGGACTCGAGTCACCGGTAATGTCTCACATTCCGGCCACGGCGGCGCTGCCATTGCCGGCGACACCGTCGCCGGTAATGTCCAAGACATCACCGGCGACTTGAGTCGCCGGTAATGTCCGAGACATCACCGGCGACGGCGTTTCCCGTCGCCGGCAATGTCAACACCGGCGGGGAATCTCCGGCGACGTCATTGCCGGCGACAAGTCGCCGGTAATGTCAATTCCGGCGAAAAAAAAAGACAAGGCCGGCGACGGCAGGTCGCCGGTAATGTCTCCATTTTTGGTAGTGTTAGTTAAACAAACCAAATCTCGCACCCCCATAAACAAACCTAGCATAGTTATGCATGCACCCTCAATCCCCGGTTAAGAACGATCCCTATTTACCAATGCTACATCTACTAAAAAGGGTTTTAATTGACTCATTGTTGCAAAGTGTTAAGTGTTAATTTAGTACTTAATAATGGTGAGTATCAAGCATGCATAAAAATCTCACGGGGTCACTCGTGGAAACATCCGTGCTAATACAATCTGAATCACGGGATCCCAGACCCACACGTGATTATAGCCAGAAAGGCCTCAGGTCAGAGGTCTGCCTCCCCCCGGTAAAGGCCTCGGGTCAGGAGTCACAGCCTCCCCCGGTACACATCCTCGGGGATCAGCCGGGATGCGAGTGTATCGATACAACAACATATAATGAGACTGTACTCTGTGTAAACCAAATCGTAAATAGTTCAATGCAAATGCATGAAACAATATATAAGTGCATATACGTAATATATTCTGGTATAGGCATAATCATATAACACATGCTCATATAAATCAAAATCTCGTATGCATGTTCAAGTTCGTAAACGTGTATAAAGACTCGCAATCAATCCGTGAAAAGAAATTGTCCACTCACAGACTAGCGTAACGCGGTTCGCGTTAACCCGTGATCCGGCGGAAAATCCCTCGCCAAACGAACGATCACGAACCCCTGAATAATCACAAAATCCATTTCTCAAAATCATAACTCGACTATTCAAATCAAATCTCGAGAAACAACCGTTCGCGGAAACACATAATCCAATAACGACGAATCGTCGAAAATCCGATAATTACACCTCAAAACCTCGATATAATTTCGGATGCTCAAATCGAGAAACAAACCTCACCACTGCGATCGGGGCGCGATTCCGAGCGAAACGACATGCAATTTGTCGAAAACTCCGAAAAGTCAACCTTTGACCACCGTTGACCGCCGCCGCCGGCGGCGGCGCCACCAACTATAAAATTTCTCAGCGGAGCAACACCTGTTTCACTCAAAGTCACCCAACAAGCAACTTTCACAACTGCATCAAAGGCCAATTCTCACCCTAACTAGTCCAATTTCATGCAAAACCGAATTGTCACCCAAATTTCAAATCGACAATTCTCCATGTACAAGCAAAATTAGAACTCCATACTTACATGGTTAGACTCGTGGAGAGGAGAGCTTCAAAGCTCACTACTTGTTTCAGCTTAATTCGGCCGGAATTGAAATCAACCAAAACCCCCAATTTTCACAAACTTTAACCGGAAAAACACCCTCCTTCCGGCGACCCACGCCGTCGACGGTGACGGGGTTACCTTGGGGAGGCCAAGGCGAAAAGAGAATGGGACCGGAGCCAAAGCCGGAGGTGGCCGGACGGCGTGCCACCGCCGACAGCCGAAACCACCGTCGCGTCTCCCCATCTCACCCCGCGTTGACCAAGTCAAAGCCATCAATGAATAGTTGACTTGCCAAAACAGGAAACCCCTCATTAAATACTTGCCATTTAAGGAAACCTCCATATTTAATTTTACGACAAACTTTAAACACCCATAACTTTCACGTCGTAATTCTGATTTCGATAATTCTCACGGCAACAAACTCAACTCGACATGTTCTTCAATTATCACCCGAAGTCAAATGCTTCGACAAACCCGATAAAAAGTCAACGGTTCAACCCAAAACATACTTATCCGATTAAATAATCACCGGTCAAAATATTCGTAACTTATTCTTCGTAACTCGGAAAAATCCTCCGGAAGTTCCCACGAGCTCGAAATTAAATTCTCTACATCTTCCGTGAAGAATCCGAAGTCAAATTCTCGTCCGATAATTTAGTCGCTAAGAAGGCTGCCATTTTAAAACCGATTATGTCGAAACTTCAAATATTCATATTTTATTTCTTGATCGTCCAAATAATGATCCGGAACCGCCCACGAACTCAAAATCACACGTTCAACGACTCTCGAGAAGAGACTCAGATCAAATTTTTGGCCAATAATTTAGTTGTGATCAAAGCTAGCGATTCAATCGATTATCGAAAATCTGCGATTACACGCAAACTCGTAGATTAAGCTGATTTCGTTGCTAATTCTGTTCCGGGTCGTCACAAATACACCCAAAACTATGCGCAGACTCCATAGAGTCATATGAACTCAGTTCACTATCAAATCTGGAGATATGAACAAAGTATCCCATCTCAGGTCATAGTAATGCTAGCAAGTTATGTATATGTCTGAGAAGAGTAAGTTGAGTCCCAAAACTCATAGTCCAATAAAGATAACCATAATGTGACGAGGCTTATAAGGGATCACTTGACCTTTGCTTCCACTACACCCGATAATATGGGTGGACTCCAATGAGTCTAACTATACTCTCCAATCACACTCAAATATTCGAATCTGTAAACCAAACCACACTGAAAGCGGAGCATCAGTAGCTTATAACAAGACTCATATATAGCATATGGACTATAATCCAATGTCGAAAAATTCATTGGAAAAAGATATGCCTTTGCTTAAAATATCTAATCACTCGAGGTGGTAAAACAAAGAGGTGCGAATTTACATACCCAGACTCGCTCTTAAATTGAATAGTGGAATTGATGCCACTATGCTTATTATATAACTACCGAAATTTGTGATTTTCTGGACACTGGATGCTTAACCTATAAAACTAATCAGATGATGAGAATGCTATGAAATATAAGAAACATGAGAACTCTTTGGTTGAAATCAATGATAAGACTTATACCCCATCATGTCGATAAACCACATCTTCATTGAACACAAATCTAAAACTGGTGGAAAGTTTGCGTTTTCGCGTAAAATTCTCATATATGCTCATGTGAGTAATGAACACTTGGTCACTTGCATGATGCTCCTCTATCCAGTCTAGCGTGAATCCAAAGATTGTGCAACATATATTGAAACAAGTCACTAATATTTTCCTGATTTCAGCACGTACTTATGATGTACACAATTCCTTGCTGATTATCGAACTTAGTGTTTCCTAGGTGTAGAAGTATTAAACGCACAACTCTGATCCAGAACCTCGATATCAACGTCTTCATCCTTCCAAACCCTCTTGATTCAAAACAAGGAAAATTATATTTCTGACATGGCTACACATCACAAAAGATATCTTTATAGAGGGAAGTGTGTTTACGAAAAAAAAATGAACGCGACCTGATCATAAAGTGATTGATGTAGAGAAACTTAAGGTTAATCCTGACTAACCAAATTAAATTAGTAGAATCACAAGATAAAGAATAAATATCCATTGCTGATGTCAATGAGAAACTCTCTACACGTCAAGGTGACCAGTGGTGATTTAATCAAATTTTACGTAGTCTAAGGCAACAAACTACCTCGAGCACTACAAATTCACTCCATGAAAAAGCGTTATACAAAGAAATTGAACGTCTAAAATGAAATAAGTACGCATTCCAATGATATTGTCTACTAAGATCCCTGCAGATTGCAATGCAAATGTGAAGTTACTCCTTACCTCTGACGTCAACCACGACACGAAGCGTATCACCGAACCCAGTGATAGAGCTAAATAGAGAGAAAACTATTTGATTCTCTTATACTAGTATTCGTAGGCACCAAACCCAATGAAAATCAAACCAAGAGAAGGAAGCCTCAGGACAATATCTGAAACAATGATAGAGGTTGGCTGGAAAAGATGATGGAACACTACCACATAACTTCTCATAGCCGACGACTTAGAGAAACAAAGGCCGACGATTTTTGAAGTCGTCGGTTATAGTGTATTATAGCCGACGACAACACCAAAAATCGTCGGCTATAGTACTACTGCCAAAGATTTTTGCAACTAAATCGTTGGCTATACTCTATAGCCAACGCTTTATAGCCTACAGGGGTTTTATACTATAGCCGGCGACTCGTAAAAATCGTCGGCTATAGTCCTGTAGGCTATAAAGCGTTGGCAATGAGTATAGCCGACAATTTTGTTGCAAAAATCGTCGGCAATAATACTATTGCCGACGATTTTTGGTGTTGTCGTCGGCTATAGTACACTATAGCCGACGACTTAAAAAATTGTCGGCCTTTGTTTCTCTAAGTCGTCGGGTATGAGAAGTTATGTGGTAGTGGAAGATCTGATAGTTGGGTCGGTTCATTCTAGAGAGTAAAAATAGGGTTAGATAAAACTTACTTTCCATAAAACCCATGTTCCCTAAAAATATCAGAGAATCAACTTGAGCTCTTCAATAAATTTCATCTACAATTTCACGATTACACTATATCCTTGCTACTCTATTTGCCTCATCCACAACTATGGCACTTTTTCTGATGGGACAGAAAACACATTAACCCAAAGCACTTCATGTTGAAGCAAACGAAATTACTGAAATCGCTGAAATCACCAACTTGAGGGTTAATGACTCCGAAGTCCATTCCTAAGGAAATCTTACTTCCCGTAGTTGTCATCATAAACACCTCGTTTACTATAGTAATAATACCCATGACTCACATCGCACAAACAATTCTGGAATGAGGGAAAAGGCAAAACGAGCATAGGAAAGAGGATTTTTGATACCACATAACCGAGGAAAAATGATTATAAGACTACTAAATATTGTATTTTTTCCTATAGAGCAACCTCATATCTCGACTAACATTTGATTCGATGCTACAGGTCGATAACTAAACACAATAGTGTCACTGAATTCTCATAGTGCCACTCAATAGTACTACTCAGGTTGCAATCCTAAAACTAAGAAACAACCCAGATGATCAATATCTACAAGTTCTCTATGCACGCATCGAAAAAGAAAACCGAAACCTGAATGAAGACACGTGGTATACAGCTATGGTGGTGACGTCTCCGGTTGGTAGCATCGCAGAATAGACACAAGCAAGAGGTAGACATTGAATACAAGAAGTTCACCATATTACTCAAACAACGCGAGGAAACCGGTCCAATACTTGACTCTTCACTAAATTTACATTCCTTAAGAACTCAATTATTTCTAATCGTTTCATCACGTTCTGCTTAACATGGAGAAATGCCTAAACACTTCCATAAATCTAATCGAGTTCAGCACACGCAAGGCATAGCGACTAGGGCATACTGACTCACGGATTGAATTTCATCCTCGGTCACATTTGTCATGTATTCAACGACGTTCAACACCGTGAGTATTAGATGGGATCCATTGTAGTCGGGCCATCACTCCGGAGGTGTTGAGCATAATCAAACATGACAACGAAAGAAACCAAGTACAGTCTATAAAACCTATAACCTAATGCTCTGATACCAACTGAAAGTACTTGGCCCCAATTTAGTTGCCTAAACCAAAGTTAGACCCTAACGAATCTACTAATCCAAGTGTCTACTCAAATTACACAAGAATCGAACTGAAGATCCAAAACTCAAAAGCCATAAATGAAGGAACTATTTTCTTTTATATCAACAAAAAACTATAGATAACAATTATAAACTGTTTGCGACATCAGAGCAGCTAGACATTAATTCTAAACTAACTACATTTATGAGAATACTAACTCGTAGGATCTATCTCATATCCAACGGTAGATACCACTATGCCTTGATCTGTGTGCACGCTCAACTTCAAATGAACTCTGCAAACTGGGCAATTTAAACCGAAAAGCCCAGGGAAAGACATATAAAATAATAAAACTGTTAGAGTGAGTGGATGAAAATAAATCCAAGATATGTAACAAAAAATCTACAATATCCCTTTCCGTGAATAAAATTACTAAAACTGGTAATGAGTCAAGAATACTGTAAAAATAGTATAAAAGATACGTCGAGGGGGACACCTGAACCTTCTCGAGTATCATGTGCTAGTGGAGGTGGTGACGAGAATCTCATAACCTCTAGCCATCTAAAGTCGTCCGGTGACTTCTGACACAAAGGCGACGTGAATGCCAGGGGAAGAACGTGTTGATCCTTCCTTGGAGCCACTCAGAGATCAGCCAAGTAACCAATGCATCAAAGCAAATACTGAATGTATGTATATATCTAGCATCGATCCAAAACTAAAACTGAAAAGTGAGCTGAATATAAATAGACTCTCTAATCAAATGTGAAAATAAAAGTGTCCACTCACAGTATTGTGCCTTGATTTCTACCAAGTCGAGCCTGTCAGTCAGAATATCAATACATCTACCACTAGCTGCTAATACATCTCCTGAAACAACGATTCATATTTAACAACTAATCATCGAGAATAATATTGAATAACTAAGCTCGTTCACCAAACGAGCAATACCGTCGAGAACATCACATTCTCGAATAACGTACTTTTTGAACTTCTTACCTGTTTAATTCCAATTCTAATTTGTGTCTTTAATTCTCTTTGGAAGTCACAATACATTCCTCAAACGATGTGTGACATAAGGTCGAATTGACGTATTACTCTACTGAACAATGAAATTGTAAAAATGTTTAATTAATATCCAATTAATTCCAAGTTCACACCAAACTATGTCCAATTAATTTAATAACCTCATCATTGTGATCAGTACGCGATTACGAGTAAAACGACTTAAAACTTTTGTCAAAATTCATCTTCGCCGGAGCACCGTAGTGAACCATCGCCGACGGCGGCGGCGCGGTGACGCTGCTGACTTTTCCCGGCGACCCGAACACAAAAACCTTCCTCTTGTCAAGCCTAACCATTTCTTCCAAAACACATATGTCTAATTCCGGCCCGTTTGGCTGGAATTGGGCCCGAAACCGTTCGGCCCTAAAAGTTGCTGAAAAATTTTGTATCCCATTTTCGGCGCCGTCGAGCCTCGCCAGAGCTCGAGGCCAGTCGGGTTTAAATCCCATGAGGGTGGGCTACAAAACCCCTAGCCTCTCGTCGCCTATCGTCGTCGTTAACCGCCGCCATCATCGACGGCGATTGGGCGGTGATTCCCGTTCGAAAATCATGTCGGTTTACTTCAATGACACTTGCAAACCCAATACATTCCACACATCACAAGGATTCAAAATATACCTCAATCGTCGTTGGAGGTGTTGCCAGTGAAAGCGACCGATTTAACCCAAAAAACCTAGGATTTCATCCCTCAAATTCTTCCAACTTGGTCTTCAATCATCATAATTGATGCTATCAAACGAAAGACCATGTCGAGACCTTCAATTTCCACCCAATTTCATGGCCGGATGTGGCCGAAATCCACCACACTGTCTCAGCCGACTCCGGTGGCGGTTTTGGGCTACTGGAGCTCGGTCAACACGGTCAAACCCAATTGCCCGAAATGGTAAGTTTCCTAACTTTCTAATCTGAGAAATTTGTATTTATACTCGCAACTAACAAACTTCATAAATTGTTAAAAACTTTTGTTCACCGTAATTTCTCCGTTGTAACTCCGATTTAAACACTTGACATGGCTACGAACTCGTCTCGATAAACTCTACAACTTTCCTCAATATAATTTTCCAAAATGGAAAATCCTATTTATTTTTGTCCATTTATGACTATTACAATTTCAATAAACCCATTTATGACTAATCATCACTTTCTTAGTCGTAACTCTGTTTTCGGCATTCTTCACGTCTACGGACTCGTCTTGACAATTTCTACGACTTCCACCTGAATTCAACCAACTGCGACAATCTGATAAAAAGTCAACTAAAAAGCTCTCAATAATTATCGACGGTGACAAAACTAATTACCTTTCTCAATTAACCTTAAATAAATCATAAAAAGAGAATTTTCGGGACGGGCCACACACACACTAGACCTGATCTTGCTTATGTTGTTGTGTGGTAAGAAAGTACATGCACAATCCTAGTGAGGATTACTTGAATGCTGTAATAAAAATATTGAGTTACTTGAAGTCTGCTCCTGGTAAAGGTCTTGTATTTTGTAAGCATGGAGAATCGGAGACTAGTGGGTACACTGATGCAGACTAGGAAGGTATTATTACTGGCAAGCGTTCTACTTCTGGCTACTTTACGTTTGTTTGTGGAAATATAGTTACATGGAGGAGTATGAAACAAAATGTTGTAGCTCATTCTAGTACAGAGGCTGAGTACAGAGGTATGGCACGCTCAAAGGGGTTGTGAGTTGTTGTGGTTGAAGTATTTATTGGTAGATTTGAGTTTCAAGCAGAAGTGACCAATGCCTCTTTATTGTGATAACACTGCTGTAGTTGAGATTTCACATAACCATGTTCAGCATGATCGGACGACGCATGTGAAGACTGATAGACACTTCATCAAGGAACAGCTAGATGCTCATGTTATCTCATTCCCATTTGTACATTCAGAGGAGTAGTTAGCTGACATCCACTACCATAAATTCTACTATAGCCAACAACATGAAGTCATCAGCCTGTTAACTTAAGTCGTCGGTTATAGATATAACCGATGACATGTCGTCAGTCATACCATCGTCAGGAATACACCGTCGATTATACTATAACCGACGACCGGTTAGGGAAGTCATCGGTTATAGTGTGGGACTATAACCGACGACAACAAGTCTTCGGTAATAACTTATACCATAGCCGACGACATTGTCATCGGTTATAGTTTGATTTAGGAATATTTTGGGAATACTATAGCAGACGAGATAGGTCCATGTCGTTTGCTATAGTTGGTGCATTTAAAAAAAAAGGTAGATTCTTAATTGGGCCCAATTCTAGAACCTGAAATTGCATAATACTCAGAAAACACAACTACACTAAGACTAATCAAAATCTATATTGTGTAAGTAATTAGAGTGGTGACTCCCCTGGTCGCGCTGATCCTCTAGTGGCTGCGGGTGTGGAACATCGAAAACGTTTGAAGGTAAGGGTGGGATCTGGATTCCAGTAGCCTAAAACTATGGCATACATTGTTGCCACCATGCCGCCATAGATGCATGCTGCTAGGCTAATCTCTGCTGCTCGGCGAATCTCGTATTTTGTAATGCAATCGCCTGCTCCATCTCCTCTATTCGTCTCTATTACTCCTCCATATGTCTATGTTGCTCCTCCATCTCCCTCGTCTGCCTCAGGAGCTGCTCATGTAGATGGGAAGTCTTGGAAGATCTGGACCGGCAGGAGAATTCGGAAGTCATTTTCAAGACCCCTTGGCACTTCTTGCCCAAACCCCTGACATAGAAGGTGTTCTTCCCATGAGGTATCGCGGATGCTATGATCCTCACCGACACAGTCGGATCAAATGTATCAACCTGAGAGGCGTACTGGGTGAGCTCCTCATCCGAGGTGTTAGGATTTTGCTCTCGAACTATCTTAGTTAACACCTGTGGGATCACCTCCTCCACTATGGCCTAATTTTTAATGAAATATGAATAACGTATTAAACATACAAAAATATGTAAAGAAAAAAAATATATATATATAATGAAGCAAATATGTGAAATAATTTATGAGAGACTTACAGCATCTTCGGGGCACTGCGGATACGCTTGATTCGTAGTAAACACCAACGAATAGACTTCTGGGTATTTGGCAGCTGCCACCTCCGCCTAACCGGAATAGATCTGGAACCGCAATGATGGTTCTTGCTGTTTTTTGCCTGGTTCTGAGAGTTTGTCTCGGAGATGGCCTTGTTAGATAAACATATGTCAAAAAATGATTAAATAATTTTTTTCATATAATTAATACGACACAACACAAATATGCTCAAGTTGCATACCTTGAATCGCGGGTGCGTGAAGTAAGTTACCAACCATTGCCACTCGTACTCCCTAAACCGAAAATCGCTAGGGGTACTATCTCGGCCGTTGCTGTACTTTTCCTAGTGTTTTTGAGCTCGGACTTCCACTCCTTGTACCTATATTAATGCAACACAAATGTTAGACACTGAAACTCTTGATAATAAAAATTCTAACTCGATATATACAAAAATCGGGAGACATCACGTGCTCCCTTGCACCTCATTTGCCCACGTGTGTTTGAGTATGTTTTCCACGTGAAACCACCTCTGCAATGGATATATAAATGGTAAAAATTGAGTTTGAAATGAGGGCTTGATTAATAAGTAGAAAATTTACGTAATGATGCAAAATGTAACTCACCGACAGTGCATTATGCACTTCCAACTTCACATAGTTTGGCACGGAATTCCAATCCGGCCACAACATTGGGACTCTGTCCCGTAAGATGCTTCCAGCCATTGAGGCGTACTTTCAAGTATCATCTCTCTCAATCACCTTACCTCCTTTAGTCATCCTAATGACCACCTGACCGTGCCTGGTCACATGTTCAAGAAACTTGCCGACGACGGTGCCTCTGGTCTTTTAGGCTTTGCCGTTAACGACGGTGCCTAAGACATGGTAACAAGATGAAAACACAAGAACCCAATTTAATTTACATATCGACTATATATATAAGTTTGAAATTAAATAATGTAACGTTTATTAATATTTACCCAATTCGTCTGTCTCTTGTCCCGTAATCCGAGCACTCCAAAGAGGTGTCTCGAACGGTATGTACACGTACGTTTGGTCCACCGTAAGAAAAGGATCCTGTCATCCAATAGGCCTCCCCATATCGTTGAAAATAGGTATGGCCAGTATCTCGTTGGGCACGAAGATGGTGAACGGCGGTGATAATCGCACACCGGCCCTCGAACTACCTGAAGCACATGCCTCAAATGATTGGGCCGTAGAGGGAGCAGGCTTCGGCTCGGCAATGTGTGGCATACGCCTACAGATCAACTGTTAAGATATGCTACCTGTTGAGGGTCGGCTGGCTGTTTGCTACGGCGTCGCCTCTTGTTAGAGGCTCCTCGTGATGGAGGCTCGGTTGGGTTCCTGTGGCGTCGCAACCTCACCAAGTAGAATACGTTGGCAAGATGTGATAGGGCCTGAATAACTATTGCTGATCGTGGCCGAGCTGCTACTCTCATTTCCACCTTGGGATCTCGAACCGAATCTCGAGAAACTTTTTTTGCAAAAAAAATTCAAATTCATACCTAAAAATGTATATTAATTGACATATAATCTATAAATCCAAATATATTCAATAAATCACATACTCAATTTTATATTAATATATTCATCGCACATGTTCAATAAAGTAACAAATTCAACAAAAACACAAATTCATATCCGCTGCACATATATTCATCGGCATATTCAACATTAAATTACAAAATCAAAAAATCACGATTATATATACATTCAATTATTGTTACTCCTATATTTAAATATATTTTCACATACTGTATATTTATATATATTCCTAATTATATTCATAGGATTATATTTATATATATTCCTATATATATAGTTTATATATATTCACTATTATATTTATATATATTTACAATTATATATATAAACATAATTATATATATAAACATATATATAGAGAGAGAGACTCACCGTGGAGAGAGATACCGGAGAGAGATGGAGGAGGCGACGGGGTGTCAGTGGATGGAGGAGGCGACGGGGCAGTGGCGACATGATAGGAGGAGAGAGAGAGAAGGTTGGGGCGGCATGCGGCGGAGGAGCGAGATGTGAATCGATCGATTGCGACGGGGCCGGTGGGTTTTATTCACGTTTGCGGCGTGAAAGCAATGGGTTGCAACTAATTTTTTAAACAGAACTATAACCGACGACAATGAGAGTATGTCATCGGTTATAGTGGGGAATTTTTTTCGGAAAACATTCTCATGTAGAAACACACTTTAAATACCTGTTTAACTAACCGATCATTCACACGTTTCTCATAAAAATACTATGTTATACTCAAATACGTACATCTCTAACTAAGGCTGATAATCAGAATCATCGCTTGAGTCTGACTCGGTTTCATAGTTAATTTCTGGTAAGATGTGCTACTCCTCGTCACCTGAGTCTTTGTCAATTTCATATGGATTAATATCAAGAAGTTGTGCTCCCAGAATTCGAACCACAACACCCGATCTCACATTATTAAGGCGAATTATAGAAGATTCTGAAATGTCAATTGCGTTTGGCTCTTTTTATGCAGTAACTTCTTCATCATCTGTGGCCTCACCAAGTGTAGCTGTACTGTATATGTTTCTAGGAACAACATGGTTAACTACTTTCCACGCACCTCTATACACAAGATCATCAAAATAAAACACTTGTTTTACCGCTGTAGAAAAAATAAAGGGGACATCTGTGACGACCCGAACCAGAATCTGTTGCGTATTCGGCATGATTTTTGAGTTTGTGTTTAGTCGCGGGTTTTTGTCGTGTGTGTGGTTTGTCGATTCGATTCGCGACTTTATTTTTGGTCGAGAATTTGAGTTGGGTGTCTTCATGGATATTGTAGAGTACGTGATTTCGAGTTTGTGAGCGGTTCCGGAAGATTTTTTCGATAACCGAGGAATATTTTATGATTATTTGAAGTTTTGGGTTCCGACGAGTTTATCCGATTGTTTCGTGTTTATCCGAATCATTTCGTATATTCATTTTGGACCGTCGATTGACCCGTGGCGCGAGTATAAATATCGAAAAGTCGAAAAATAGTCGAGAAATAGTCGAGAATTTCATTTTGGGCGTTGACCAGACTTTGACTTTCCATTTTGGGAAAGTTGACCGTTGACCGATAAGGAAAGGTTTCCCGTTTCGGCTTCACCATCCGACGACCACTTTCTGGCCACCTCCGGCCACGAGACAGGTATAGCTAGCTTCCTCTCTTGATTTCGAGTTTGATGGTGATTGGTTTGATGTAAATTGGTTTCATTTTGGATGAGTTCGAATCGAGCCGAGTTCCTCGATTTCGCCGGTGACGGTTGGCCGTTTCCGGCGAGGTTTGGAGGTGGGGGTTAGGGGGGTTAGACTCCCCTTGCCCCTCTGAGTCTCGTGGTATATTCAGTTTGGTCTGAGATCGAGTTTTGAAAGGAGTTCGATTAGGTCACCGGAGCTGTGAATCGCCGAACTGTTTCGGGTTAATTGACATGGTTATGGATCGAATTGGACTTCGTGCCAGTTATAGGAATGGTTCGTCTTGGTGAGACCTTGAATTCTGGAGCTTCCCGCCGTGTGATTTCACCTTTGACGGCGTGCTGCCGGCGGCGGTGGCGGTCAACGGCAAGGAAAAGTCAACTTTTCAGATTTCGACAATTTTAATGTCATTTTTCTCGTAATCACGCCCTGGTTATCATACAGAGGTTTTCGGGTTGATTTGGTTAGCCAATTTTCAGTCGAGGTTTTGAGTTGGGATTTCGGGAATTTTGTTTATCGCTTTGTACCGCATTGCATATTTTCGGGAACGGTTGGTTTCCGTGCATCAGTTCAGGGTTGAGAACTATGATTTTGATCAGTTATGTTTTTGTGAATATTCAGGAGATCGAGATCGTGACCTGGATCGTGATCGTGCTTCAGGCGAGGGATCTTCCGCCAGACCACGAGTTTAGCGCGAGTGCGCGTTACGCGAGTCTATGAGTGGACATTTCTTTTCACAGATTGATTGCGAGTCTTTTATAAATGATTTACGAACTTGAGCATGCGTAATGATTATGATTTTACGAGCATGTGTTTTACGATTATGCATATACGAATATACGTATACGAGTATACATGTATATATATTATGTTTTAAGCATGTGCATAGAAAAGATTTATGATTTGGTTTACACAGAGTACAGTCTCAGTATATGTTGTGGTATCGATACACATTGGCTTCTCGGTTGATCCCCGAGTACGCTCCGGGAAGGACAGATATCCTGACCCGAGGCCTTTCTGGCTAGGAATCACGTGTGGGTCTGGGATCCCGTGGTTCAGACTGTGCTATCGCGTGGTAGTCCATGAGAGATTCTGCGATACATTTACGTTGCATGCTCTGTACGTGAGTGGTAGTTGATGTCTCCTCACGTAACATTTGATTTTCGTGCATTCGACTCGCATATGATTTTATACGTATATATATTACTTGGTGAAAGACATTTATTTTCGTCCACTCACTCTAACGTGTTTATTGTCTTTCCCCTGGGATTTTCGGTTTCCGTGCCCAGTTTGCAGTTCAGGTTTGGTGTTTTCACGTCGCGGTTTGGAGGCTAGTGATCAGAGTTACCTGTGCTTTCCAGTAGGTTCTTGTTTCGCCTACTGATGTGTATATTGTATATGTTTTACTTTAGAGGTCGCTCTGATACACTCTGATACTTGTTTATACGGATTTTCTCGGATATACATATATACATAGTACAGTTTGTTTACTGTTATTGATTATATTGATGTTGAGAAATCCGGATGGGATTGGTGCCCACGGTTTGGCTTTTGTGGCATAGGATGAAGTGTTATTTTCTGGGTGCAGGTTATGGCAATTCCACGCTAGTAACGAAACTCTGCCGAAATTTTGAAATTTTTTTGTTGGTTCGTATTTTCGAAAGGGTTTGATTCCGGTTTAGGTAACTGAATCGGGGTTGGGTCCTTTCAACATCTTCATATCAGCTTGTAGCAGTATTCACCGAAAATATACCGTACTGATCAGTCCTTGTGTTCTCCGGGCTAGTATCAAACCATCTACACTTAAACAAGTGTACTTTCATGGCCTCCCCATAAATTAGTTCAACCATTGAATGGAGAACACTGTAACAGTCAATGCCATTCTACCCACCATGCACCATTACCCCAGAATTTTGTGTCCTCAGTCTGTCGTCTCTATGTTGACATAGAAATTTCACGCCATTGACCTTACACATCGGGTAAATATTTGAAGTTACCAGTTTCATTGCCAAGAGCCTCAATGCGTGTGACCATTGTGGGTAACCATCATCTTGTACATGGTTCATCTGGAAAAAAAAATCACACTTTGAATATGAACATTGATATTACTTTGTATATATATGCAAGTACGCTTATATATATATGACATTACCCATTTTTCAAAATAGTTTGCAAACGTCTTGTTGTGGTACTCAACATTACCGGCAATAGAAGGGTGTGAAGATGTATGTCTTTCCAGTATTGAACTTCTGGACAGTTAATCAGTACCCACCAGTGGGCAATGACTAATTCATATGGTTCCAACTTGTACGACTTTGGCAAATTTTCATATACTTCAACATCATTGGAGATGATAGAAAGGTTGAACTGGGGTTGATCTACCAACATATGTTGTGGAGGGTCCTCCATAGCTCCCAAATACAACTTGGTGTATGTTACGCACTCGTGTGCAAAATATGCTTCAGCGATACACCCTTTAGGTGCAAATTTATTCTTTACATAGTCTTTGTAATCTCCCAGTTGTCTATCAAATTGAAAAGTGCATGTTATGATTATACTTAAATAAGTATTAATATATAAAAACATAGCCAGTACAAAAATGTCAAATCGTATATACCTTTCCATGTGATACATCCAAGTGTAGTGTACAGGACCGATAAGCAACAATTGTTCGGGAAGATGGATCATCAGGTGAGGCATGATGTAAAAAAAATGGGGGAAATATCCTCTCAAATTTGCACAGGATAAAAATGATGTCCTGTTACATTTCCCACAAGTTTGACCACTTCACTTCTCTCATGCATAGCTTTTGAAAGAAACTTGACAACGCCACTAACGGCTCCACCACCTCTTTGGGCAGGTACCCTCGAATGTAAACAGGGAAGAGGCGTTGAAGCAGTACATGGCAGTCATGACTCTGTAATCCATATATCTTATTGTCCCGGAAGTTAACACACTGGCCTATATTTCCTGCACATCCATAAGGATACCTAACATTACCCATCCAACCAATAATTTCTTTCTTCTAGTTAGGCTTCACGGTGTAAAGAGCTTGATGCATTTTTTTCTTCCCTTCTCTCAACCACAAATGTTTTCGCATTCCCATTCTTTTCAGATCAGTGTATGCCTTAGGGCCGTCTTTAGTTTTCCCATCCAAATTTAGCATTGTCCCCACCACACCTTCGCACACATTCTTCTCTATGTGCATAACATCTAGGTAATGCCTAATCGGTAACTTAGGCCAGTACGGGAGTTCTCAGAATATGCTTTTGTATGTCCAGAATTTGTACATGTCGGGTCTATCAGATATCGACGCCACTATTTTGAGATGATTGCTCAGTAGCCCAAAATCATATTCATTCAACACTCCTAAACTTTCATCCCCCGTCCAGCTCTTGGGTTGCACACCCGTTTCTACGGTTCCATCAAATGCCTCTTTATCCTCCCGAAATAGGTGATCATAGGGAAGCCAATAACAAAGACGTATCTGGACAATCTTCCTGCATTGAGGTCTTCAATACTCAACAGTCATGCACTCTGAACAAGCTCTATATCCCCTAATAATGTTGCCCAACAACATCCCGCGGGCAGGAAAATCACTAATGGTACCAACAAGCATATCTCGCATCTGAAACATCTCATTTTTGTACTTGTTATAAGTGGCATGACCAAATTCACTCAGGTTCTTAAGCTCCTCAATCAAGGGTCTCAAATACACATCGAGACACTTTCCTGGATAACCCGGCCCTAGAATCAACAAAGTGAGCATATTGTATTCCTTCTTCATGCACATCCATGGAGGAAGGTTGTATCAACAAAGTGAGCATATTGTATTCCTTCTTCATGCACATCCATGGAGGAAGGTTGTACGGTACCAAAATAATTGGCCATATACTCTATTGAAGACTCATGTTGCCAAAAAGGTTGAATCCGTCAGATGAGAGCCCAAGCCAAACATTTCGGACCTCTAATGCAAAATGAGAAAACTACCTGACCATGTGCTTCCAAGCATCTTTGTTAGCAGGGTGTATAAGGGTATCATCGTTAGGCAAATTTCTCTCAGCCCACCATCTCATAGCTTCAGCCATGTGTGCACACATGAACAACCGTTCCAGCCTATCAACTAGTGGGAAATATCGAAGTATCTTCACAGCTTTCTTATTCCCTGCACGAGTCAACTTATACCTATCTATACCACATACCAAGCAAGTATCAAGGCTTTCAAGAACATTCCCGTAAGCGTCTTCACCCCAAAAGAGAACGCAATCATATCTGCATGCATGAATTTTGACGTATGAAATCCCAAGATCTTTCAGGATATGTCGTACCTTACGATGAGTTGTAGGAAGGCGATGACCGAGGGGCAGCATTAAAGCAGTCCACTGCAGCTAATCATCACTGACACTCATTTTGTTTTCCACTTTGAACTTCATCACTCCCATGACACTTTCAAAAACAGTCTTATTACACCCGTTGTACAACGGAGTATGTTGCAATGTTATCAAATTGTTATACTTGTCCATACCGGCAGTTTTGACAACTCTAGGTAATTGCTGGAGTGGCTCAATATGAGGGAAGCCCCCAATGGCGGGAGAATCTTGTGCTTGAGCAAATACACCGCTCTCATAAGGAAACACATCGTTGATCAACCTTGTTGTTGGATCATTGGATGTACTGGAACTCTCAGCAAATTGACCATGATCATGCAAATCCGCTGATGATGTTTCACCGTGATAAATCCAACATGTATACTTATCCCAAAACCCGTATTTCTTCAGGTGCTCCAATACTTTTTCAATGGGAAAACGAAATCGGTCGCTACGACACAGACAATTATTACACGGGCAATAATAAATTGACATCCCTCCACAATTAGCCTTCGAATATTCCACAAAGCTCCTAATTCTATGGTGATATCTTACATCTCAACTTTCAAGGCTCATCAAACTCTTGTCCATCCTGAAAATTCCAGCAATATATATATATATATACACACACATGCACTAATTAATTTAAAAATCATCATTATATAGATATATCTATATCAAATTAATTAAACTACAAATTACATAATTTAATTCTTCTACATACTCCCTAATTACAAATTTACATATATATGTATATATCAATCATATATATCAACGTACAATTAACATCTATACATACGTACATATATATATCAACAATCAACAATTACAAATTTACAGATATACAACTATATATATACATATCAACAATTAATCAACAAATTTACATATAATTATATATATACATATTTTCGTCGAATTCAACTCAACTCAACTCAATATCAACAGTATATCAATATATTACTCAAAATCAACAATCAATTCAACTCTACTTCAACATTAATCAATGCAACTCTAAATCAACATATATTACTTAATCAACATATACGTACGTACCTAGCTAGCTAGCTAGCTATATATATAGCTTCACGAACCTCTCTTAGACAGCTTCAGAGCGTTTTGAGTTTTTCTCACCGAATTATTTTTTAATGACTGAGGTGTTGCAAAATAGATCTGAAATAAGGACTATAGCGGATGACTTACTTAGTCGTCTACTATAGTAAAAATGTCGTTGGAAATTGTGGCAAAACAGTCGTCGGGTATAGGGTGTGTACCTATAACCGACGACTGATCCCGTTGTCTGTTATAGTATACTATAATTAACCGACGACAATGTTTGTCGTTGGGCTGTTTTTTCCGTTTCGTCGGGTATGATATAAAATCTGGTAGTGATCCTTACCAAAGCTATTTCGTATAGGACCTTCAGTGACTCACTTGACAAGTTGGGCATTTGAGACTTGTATGCTCCAATTTGAGAAGGAGTGCTGGAGTGAGTCACACTCATTGTATATTGAGGAGGTGTATATTCTGTACTTAAGTAAGATTCTGTAATTGATTATGTTTCATTTTGTGACTGTAAGTATATTTGTATATATACCCAATATGGGATTGATCAATATATCAAAAAATTATAAAACATTTGTGTTCTAATTGACTAGTATTTCAGATCGCATAGAGGATAACAAAATCACACGAGTAGGAGATGGAAAAAGAAAATGTAGCAAAAATGAATTTTTTTTTTCTCTTTCTTCTGAATAAGGGTAAAACAGAGATTAAAAAGTTCCAAAAAATATGAAAGATATGAATATCAATTTTAGAGGTTTGAAACTTTGAAAAAACACTCCATTTCAAAGAAAAATAAATAATTGTGCCACTAAAAGCAATAGATAGGCAAAATCAATTTCGACAGTAAAGCTATTTATCCAAACAAAAGTTTAACAAAAGTTTACACCATAGGAAAAACCCAAATATTACACCCGGCCCAAACAATTCAAAAAAATAAAAGAACAGAAGAAAGAGTGATGAGCTCTCAGTCTCTCACTGTAGTCAGTGTAGTGTCGAGCTCCATTGAAGTCATTGGAGCAAGCTCCGTGAAGCGATCGTCGTCGGATCCAAGGAGTTAGAAGAAGAAGAAGAGGCGAAGGAGTTTCGATAATTGGAGTGAGGGGTTTCGATAATGCTCCCAAGAAAAGGAGAAGAAGAAGAGGCGAAGGAGGAGGAGGAGAAGAAGAATCTAGGGCTAGGGTTTTAAGTTTGAAAACTATGTTCATAGCAGAGGACAGAGTCAATTGGAGCGATAGCACTGGTGGATTCGCCGCCGACGACCGATTTTTAGGACGAGGAATGTCGATAGATGTCGACACTCTCAATCGACGTCTCGATGAAGATACCCCGGTAACTTGCTTTCTCCTCGAGTAAAATCTAGTCTTTTACTGTGAAGCTTGTAGAGAATTTTGCATATAGCTCCGTAAATTTTGTCGATTTTGGGATGAATTTGATTGATTTGGGATTGACTTGGATTGGGTTGAAACCTATGTTGCATTGACATGGATACAAGGAGATGGACACGTGGGGACACGGGACACGGAAAAATCTTTAAATGTAGTACAGGGATACAAGGCACGATAATTTAAATAAATTAAATTTAAATATTTAATAAATATAAAAACTTAATTGAGTAAAATAATTAAAATTATCCATAAATATAAAGATCTCGTAACTTAAAAATTCATAATAAACTTAAAAATTCATGTCATAAAAAAATACTAAATATCTCGTAGCTTCATGGTATGATGATAAGTTGCACCCACATTGTCATCATTCTAAGATTCCAAATAATATGCCGTTATTGTTAGTTCGTCTAGAGAAAGATTTTCAAGTTCAAGAACATCTTCCAATCCTATAGTGAATAGGATTCTCATTTATTTAGATTAAAAAATATATAAAAAAACCTTAATACGCTAAAGTGCCCCCGAGCGTCAACGAAGTGTCCCCAAGTGTCCAAAAATGAATATTTTTAGACACACCATATGACATTTTGGACACGGCGTCTCCAAGTGTCCCCAAGCGTCGGACACGTAACATGGCACTGCAATGAAATGTCGGTGCTACAAAGGTTGAAATTGTTTGGTTCAATTCATGAACTAATAGCCACGGTTCGATTTAGTATTTGGAATTCTAGCTAGTGAGTAATTTAATGGAGTTTTTGAAGTGTTGGTAATGTTAAAACTGTATAGATAACTTGATTGATTACAAGCTGCAGAGTGAGCTTTAGGCTGATCAGCTACATGTTGTGAATTGTGAAGGTCAATTTTGACAATGAAGAGCACACTCAAGGAGATGAGGGACGGTGCTTTTATGCTTGACTAGGACCCCAAATCCACCGAGGACCAACTTGTAACTCCCTGGTCTTACTCCTTCGCCAGGTCAGATCACTAGTACTATACCTGATCATGGTTTGGTTTTGTTGTTCTGTTCTATTAGTAGTATGTACTATGACGAACATGGACTGAATTGACCTTATTACATGGACTGAATTGACCTTATTTAGTTAGTATTACGATGGTTGGTTTTATAAAGTAGAAGAGTTTAGAATTTAGAAGAACATTCACAAAAGAAGTGATTGAGGCACTAGCTTCCTTCAATGAGGTCCTCCTCTCCTTCCTTCTTTGCCCCAATTTCTGCTTGTCTAGATTTATATACTAACTTTGTCTAACCTGCTTATTAACATTGAGATACGAATGGTGCACGAACCTCTCATTTTGGCTCTTTCTAACCCAACGTCGCTGTCAGAATGTACAGCTGAAGAAGCTTACACTTGGACTAAGGTATAATATTTATATGGAGGATTTTTTTAAACAAGGTGTTCCGGTTAGTACACAAACCAACTACTTTTCCTTGATTCTTTTCCAAGGGTCGTGCAATTTTTGCTAGTGGAATCCTAAGTCTAATACTCATTGTCTTTTCTATACACCAATGAGACAACATAAAGATTGCAACTTCTCATACGCTGGTCTGAAGACTCAAGTGAGGCTAGTAATAGAATCTAATAATATGTAATCTCTAGATATATAAAATCATTTTGGAAGTTACTTATTTACCTTACACATTCCGAAAGATATGGAAATCTAACTATTTATTGATGTTGAGCACAGTCACACAGCTCATGGAACTGATAAAATCTAGGAAATGCACAACAGATGTTTCTTGAACTTGATTTCTGTCAGTGTTAACTATATATCTATCCAGTGATTTATGTCACTTAACTTATTTATTTCTATGCCCCATTTTTCGTATGTTCTGCAGTGATGCTACGATCCCTCTTTCTTCAGCAAGTAGTGAAGATAGAAGGTCTCGAGCTAATATTGCTGCTTTTTCTCAGGTTACTAGTGTTTTTTTGTGTCATTTTCCTCCATGTTGGTCTGATCAAAGATTTCAGTTTTTAGGTTTTCATTTTGCTTCTTTTATCTCTTTGTGACTTTGAGGTTGCCCCTTGTGCAGAGAGTTGCAGCATTACATTTAGAGGAAAGATGTGAGCAAGCCATTGAATGGGCTTTGAAGATTGAACCTTCTGTAAAACATATGGTGTGTAATCTGTGACTTTTGGTTCTGTATGGTTCAACCCACATTTACTCCGTAGCTGAGTATGCAGACCTGATTATACTGTTTTCTATGAAGGTTGTGTCTGGAGGCGTTGCATCGAATCAATATGTTCAAGCTTGTGTGTCATTTTTGCATCGAATCAACTTGATCAAGTTGTGAAGAAGAATAAATTACAACTTGTGTGTCATTTTTTGTTTGTATTTATTTTTCAGTAAGTTGTCCAATGTGGTTATGTGCTGTTGCATTTTACTGACAATGATATTCATCAGGCCTGCATCTTTGTCCATGCTCAGTGGGGTTCAATATAGATTAGTCTGCCAATCATACTAACGACCCTCCAAAATGTGTCCAATTTGTTAAGGAATGTGTTCTATCAAACGCTGGAGTGGATAGTTACATTGTCAATAGGAAGAAGGTAATTCTCGTATTGTTTTATTCCACTGTTCTTCCTATAGCTTCTTGATCTAAGGTCAATTCTGAATTTCCCTTGTGAACTGCACTATGCAGAAGTCTGACTATGAATTCATCACGGTAAAAAAGAAATGGACTGTCAATGATAACTTGTACATAAAGGTGATTGCTAGTCTTGTCTCATATACATGTCTAAACTTGAAAGTTGAAACTGAGTTAGTTTATATTGGAAACTTTGTAGCCACAAGTTTCAAGAGAGAGCTTTGCAATTGGTAATGATGAAAAGAGACCAAATGGCAACACCAATCACTGTGAGGAAGGGGAGAAAGTGATGTGCAGTAGTAGGTCAACCCAAGACAAGCGTTCTAGGAAAACAAGCATGGTATGAAATTGTCACACCTCAAATTTTAATTTAATTACCATTAATAAATCAAAATTGAGCACGTGAATATCTCACCGTAAATGCCTGAACCCCAAATATAGAGATTCATATATTTGAATCATAATTTACATTCTTTAAGTTTACAAATTCAAATCCAATCGTCGACGAATACATTACACAACAGATGCAAAATAACAAATACAAGATTAATAACATTCACCACCACGACAATACTAAGGAGCTTCTACCTTTGTTAGTAACTTGCAAGATTAACCCTTACACCATTGAATATTGCACCGAGTTGAAAGTAACAAACGCGGTAAGCTATTTTAAGCTCGTATGAGTAACCTCAAATTAAAACTTCACTTTACACCTAAATTCTAACACATGTTTATCATAACAACAAACAATACCCGCAGTTTAATTTTACTCCCAAAACTCCTGGATCAAAATTAGTCCGAAAGATTTTCTCAAACAAAATAGTGTGCTATGATCAATACCATAGCTCAAATTCACGACTCTTTCATCAATTCCAAAATGAGAAAAAATTACACATTGTTCTTTCACTTAAAGAAATCATAACTCGACTCCACAACAAAATCAGAACTTATGATAAATAAAACAAGAGAACTTAACTACACCACTCAAGGGCGATAAAAGAAGAATGCACTCGAGTCTTTTTAAAATAACGTTCATGTGGCAGACATACTAGAGCTCTAACTGATCGGATCTCCCGACTTCAAAAGCACCGTCACTTGTGATCTCACAATCCAGACACAAGTAACCGACGCTCATGACCTCACATCACGGAACATAAATGATGTCTCAAAAACTAAACTCGTAACCTCACAACACAGAAACGAGTGACAACAACTCAACTGACGATACTCATGACTTCACATCGTGGAACGTGAATGACAAACAACTCAAGACTACAATTGTAACCTCACATCACGGATACAACTGGAAACACCTCAATGACTCTTGACATTATCTCAAAACTACATATGTAACCTCATATCATAGATATGAGCGACAACACAAACAATTGACTCTAGCAACCTCACATTAAAGTTATTAGCAACACACTTCAAATCAATTACACCAAGACATATAAGAAGGAAAATACAAGACCTAATGCATTTTAGACATCACACACCAAATCATTCACCAACAATGAGAATGTTATCTTAAAAGAAAACGGATTCTCACTTACCTATGAACAGTAGACAATCAAGTTCATAATTTGAAATATAAAAACTTTAATTTTTTTTTTCCAGTGACTATTCTTTTCCACAACAAAACACAATTTCATGAACCAATCAAATGAACTCCAATCAAACATAATGATGTAGAACAGATGGCATTGAAGATTGAAGAAGAGCTCGCTCGTCGGAAAGATAAAACCGGTAAACTGCAGGTCTGGCAAACGGTGTCCGATTTGGGCGCATAACACCTTTCCGGAAAGGGAACAACGAAATAAAATGGGTCCCCATGGAGCATAGTTCGATGGGGACTATGCTCCGTTTTTCGATCTGAGGTCGTTTCGGCCTCGAAAAACGTGTTTTTGTGTTTTTGGACCCTTTTAGGATTTTATTTATTTTTGGATTTATTTTTATTTCTCCCGTGGGCCCACTTGTTATCACCCTAGGGTTTTGTTTCAGTATTTAAGCGCCTTTTGTGGCTGCTAGACGCATCTTTCATATTATTAATCAAAAACGAGAACTTTTCTCAATATCTGGTGGATTCCAGTTTATCTTGGTTCTTTCTAGGTTAATCGCTTAATAACCTATACACTCCGCTGCGTCACATAAAGATAGTGAGATTACTCACCTATAGTCCAACTGTGTCTTCTCACGCATACCAATAAAACAAAAGTACAAATGCAACGAAACTCGTCTCGTCAATCACCTAAACAATTACAATTCTCCCTTAATAACACAAAAATTTAATTGCCTATCGCAGATTGAACTAATTCAGTGCCACATAATCCAATTTCTCCTGACCCAACTTACCAACATCTACTAACACGATCTCATTTATAACCTTTGATATAACTAAAGTCTCTAAACAGCTAATTTGAAAACCGGTTTGATATCAGACCCATTTCACCTTACTAAAACTAGAGCATTTTATCACAAAATTGAATTCAATTGGTGAAAAACATCAACTCATCCCCCCATCCAAACAAGCAGACTAAACTCACATCACAAAACGTCAATTACTTGCCCAAAAATCCACTGAGCCAAAACCAACAATCCTACACAGCCATATATGCCGTCCTCCGTCGTTCACTTGTCGATCGCCACTCGTGACTCAGGTAGGCCTGCCTTGCTCTGCCGCTCTTCACAGCTGAACGCCGCCGATGTTGCTCACGCCACAGCCCCGCGCCCTCACTACTCGGTCAACTCGTTCGCATCGCCGGCGATCGCACGTCACCACTCCTCTCTCTCCCTCTAGATATGCGTTGCCACTCCTCTCTATCTCCTTCTCAAATTCGTGCGTCCTCCATCTCCCTTTAACTCTCTTTCTCACTCTCTCATTCCTTTCTTTTGTTTTGTTTTCTTTTCTTCCACTTGAGGCCGACACCCCCACTTAGTTCAAACAAACAATTAGGTTTTCTTCTGTGCTTCCCTTTGACATGGGCTTAGCTTCCAAAGGGTCCAGCTCCCTTAAGCCTTTTTCCCTTTTTTCTTCTTCTTTTGTTTGAAGTAAAACTTTCTCCAAAATAAATTAATAAGAAACTGTAATTAATTAATACTTTTCTAATAAAAAAATCTGAAAGCCTGCCACTTAAGCACACCAAAACAAAAGAAAATAACTCAGTACTCAAACATTAATTACAGGAAATTTTGGGTTATTCCAGATACTGATTCAACATCCTTATTAAGTAGTATTAAATTCACCCGTGGTACCCAGACTCTTGGTGTTATACCAAAAAGGGTCTCAAATTTTAAAACCTATCAGAATAGTATCCAAACTTTAAAATCGTATTACTGTAGTACCTGGAAGGTTTTTCCGTCAATGAGCCGTTAACTTTACTGATATGACAATTTGTTTTTGTAAACAAGGGATATATTAGTCAATTTACGTTTATTATAACTTGATGAATATCAACATGATACCCAAACTTTAGTTACAGTATCAATGATATCTACAAATTTTTAACATGATTTTTTTTATTGAAGAATGATGAACCCAGCACCCAAAAGGCTTTGAACCCGGAACCCATTTTCAGAGGTGAAACTATGAAAGCAACAAAAGACTCGTTCCCTTCTATGAAACTTCACAATCTTTAACTAGTTCTTATGTCTCTTGCACCAAGCTTAACTCAAATTCACAATATAAAATACACATACTTGGTCTACATTCACAAATTTTCAACCAAGACCAATAAAGATTTCAAAATGATAAAAATTAGGTACCTCTTTGATTTTTGAACCAACGAGAGTGTTGAAATTTTTGATGACAGTTCCTTTACTGCTTGCGGTGGCGAGCGATCTGCCGTCTTGGGTTAGAGCGAAGCAAGCGAGCCTGGAATCGTGAGCCATAAAGAACTTGGTCCGCTTTGACCCCTAATTCTCGACCCGAATATGACCTTTCTAGAGCCCCGGGCAAACAAGCATGGCCTGAGTTCCCAAGTGAGAGACTTCGCAGAGTCCCTTAGGGTTCGCGTGTAGAAGCTTCAAATCGGCGAAGTTGTAGACCAAGATCTTCTGGACAAGAACGATGATCCGATCGCGGCAGACCTTGACGGATTTGACCTCAGAGCGGAATGAGAGCTCACCGATGCAGTGGACTGATGGTCGTCCCAGATCATGATGACCTTGTTTGGAGAATACAGTGGGTCAGGTCCAGGTTGTCTGGGTGAGGGTAATGACCTGACGAGGGTGAGGATGTTGCAGCGGAAGAGCATGTGGACGAGTTCGACGAAGCCATGTGGGCCGAAGTCGCGGCGGAAGATCTCGCGGAAAGGATCGCAGTTGTAAATGCGGAAACCGAGGTCAGTGTCCGCGGAGAAGCAGCCATGGTCTTGGTTGAAAGAGAAGTGAAGGAGAGAGGGGACTTAGTTTTGGGCTGGGTTTGGACTGGATCGTCGGGTTAGGTCTCGGCCATCGGAGGACCGGAAACGGAGAGGGAGGAGGGGAGGAAGAGGCGGTGGTGGTCATAGCCACGGGAATTGAGAGGAAGAGGAGGGGAGGAAGAATAAAAAAAATTAAAATACAAAATAAAATGAAAATAAGGGCATTAAGGTCTTTTTGCTCTTATTTTGTTAAAAAAAAATTACCACATTAGCAAATTTAACACCTCACTAACGGTTCATCAGCAAATTACCACGGTAATACGATTTTAAAGTTCGAATACTAATATAATAGGTTTTAAAGTTTGGTACCATTTTTGGTATAGCACTAAGAATATAGGTACCACAGATGAATTTAATCCTATTAAGTATATCTTGAGCTAAAGCTTACATGGATACTAAGATGCCATTTCTGATTTAATTACTGATAAGCTATTGTGTATCTAATGCACATCTTATTCCCTCATCATTCCAGGCTATTGAAGATATATCCAATGCATTAGAGTTTAACCAGATTCAGCATATATTCTACTGGAGACAGGTAACTTGCTCAATGCCACGACTTGTATACCTATAACATAATATACTCACACTGTGGACTTTGAATATTATTGCCCTCTTCTGGGTTTCAATTTGCGGTTTATATCCTATGTATGTGTTTCAATTCTAGACACCTAGATTTAAAAGATGACCAATTATTTTGGTTTTGCGTTGGATACTTGCATTGGTAAAAAATAGACTGGATGATGTTTGAAATCACAAGTCATATGCAGAAAGATTTGAGGAAATTAATCATGCTTTTTGTGTGAATCTGTGATAGATTGTAATGTGGATATGAAGTTAAGATTGCTCAGTTACAGACATGTAGGTAGCTTACCTTATGCACATGTTTATGATCTGTCTTCCGAACTTTCATTTTTTGCAGAGGCTTGACAAAGATAGCTTGTTTTGCATTTAACTAAATCATGTAGTAAAACTTCTGTAATGATATTATTTTTACAGGTAATTTTGGTTGTCAACTCCCTTCTAGCTTTGAATGATGCAATTTCCATGGAGCTTCCTGAGATTGTTGAGATGAACGATTTCTCATCTTAGCTAGCTAGAGCCATAGATTACAGAGTTATTAGTCACATTGCTCAGTTGATCTGTATATGCGTTCTTTTGTCAGTGTGGATTTATTTATTTATTGAAAGAATTGGTGTGGATTTATTATTTTGAATTGATCAGTTTCTTACTATGGATGGTGATGGTGCTGTAACTAAAAAGTTGTCTAAATATATAGTAGCTCTTCTTTTGCAATGAAATTTTGACTGATGATACATTTATATGTAGTGGGGTTTCTTGATTTAGATTCTTTTCACTACCAGCAAAACCATTATATTCGACGAGTTGCCAAAAAACAGACCGACGAGAAGGGATCTCGTCGGTTATAGTTTAACCGACGACAGGATTATCTCGTCGGTTATAGTTTTTTGACCGTCGATATTTTCTTGTCGTCGGATATAGTCGCCGGAAACTCGTCGGTCATAGTTTTCGACTATGTCCGACGATTTTTTTTTACTATTACTAACGATTTTTTCATATCGTCGGTTATAGTTTCTTATTTCAGATCTGGGCAGCAGCTCGATCTGTCATTCAAAAAACTTTCCATTTTTTCTGAAAATGCTCTGAAATCGATCTTTGGGTGATGTCGAGAATGAGTTCGTGATGATTCATGCGCATTATATATATATAGGTACGTCGTGCTTAATTAATATATATATATGTGTTGTGCATGCATGTATTAATGCTTAATTTGTTGAATATATAGATCGATCGATATTAATTAATTGATTTTGAATATATACATATATATTGATCAATCGATCGAGTTAATTAATTGATTCTTGAGTTTGAGTAATTGATCGATGGTTGATTTTGAGTACGTACGCGTGATTGATCGTAAATATATATTAATTGTTGTTAATTTTAATTTGATTATTGTGAATATATATATAGGAATAACTAGCTAGCTAGCTAGGGTGATTAATTAATTTAATTAATATATTGCATTATATATATTGTGATTATATATATATAGGATTAAATGTACACTAGCTAGCTAGCTAGTACGTGTACGTACGTGCATGGTTAACGTTATATATATATATTTAGATTTTTGTGATCGATTATATATATATAGTTAGGGTGTACGTGTGTGTATATATATATATTAAAATGATGGGAATTAAAATAATAAATATTTATATCTAGCTATGAAATTTGAATTAATAAGATCATGGATATATATACATGCAGTTATAATTTTCAGGATGGACAAGAGTTGGATATGTCTTCCAAGATGGGATGTAAGATATCACCGTGGAATTAGAAGTTTTGTAGAATATGTGAAGGTTAATTGTGGAGGGATGACAATTCATTATTATCCGTGTACGAAATGTCAGTGTCGCAGCGAGCGATATCGTTTTCACATCGATAAAGTATTGGAGCACTTGAAGAAAAACGGGTTTTGGGGTAAGTACACATGTTGGATTTATCACGGTGAGAGCTCAATAGTTGGTCAACATGATCACGGACAATTTTTTGAGAGTGGCAGTACATCAAATGATCCATCAACAAGGTTGATCAACGATATGTTTCCTCATGAGAGCGGTATATTTGCTCAAGCACCGGATATCGACATCCCTCCCGCCGTTGGAGACTTCCCTCATATTGAGCCAGTCCAGCAAGTACCTACAGCTGTCAACACTGCTGGTATGGACAAGTACAACAACCTCATTGCCTTCCAACAGACCCCGTTGTACAACGGGTGTAATAAGACTGTTCTCGAAAGTGTTATGGGAGTAATGAAGCTCAAAGTGGAGAACAAAATGAGTGTGAAGGCTGTTGATGATTGGCTGAAGTGGTCTAGTTCGTTGTTGCCCCCCGGTCATCGTCTTCCTACCACTCATCGTAAGGTGCGACAGATCCTTAAACATCTTGGCCTTTCCTACATCAAAATCCATGCTTGTAGATATGATTGTGTTCTCTTCTGGGGTGAAGATGCTTATGGGAATGATCTTGAATCCCTTGATGAATGCCCGGTATGTGGTACAGATAGGTATAAGTTGACTCCTGCCGGAAACAAGAAAGCTGTGAAGATACTTCGGTATTTTCCGCTGATAGATAGGCTAGAACGGTTGTTCATGTCTGCACACACGGCTGAAGCTATGAGATGGTGGGCCGAGAGGAATTTGCCCGACGGTGATACGCTTATACACTCTGCTGACGGAGAGGCTTGGAAGCACATGGTGAATGAGTTTTCTTATTTTGCATCAGATGTTCGAAATATTTAGCTGGGGCTTTCATCTGACGGATTCAACCCTTTTGGCAACATGAGTCTTCAATACAGTATATAGCCAGTTATTTTGGTACCGTACAACCTTCCTCCATGGATGTGCATGAAGAAAGAATACAATATGCTCACTATGATCATTCCAGGGCCGGGTTATCCAGGAAAGTGTCTCGATGTGTATCTGAGACCCTTGATTGAGGAGCTTAAGTACTTGAGTGAGCATGGTCATCCCAGTTATGACAAGTTCAAAAATGAGATGTTCCAGATGCATGCCATGCTTGTTGGCACTATTAGCGATTTTGCTGCACGCGGGATGTTGTCGGGCAACGTTACCAAGGGATACAGGGCTTGTCCAGAATGCATGATGGTTGAGTGTTGCAGACCTCATTGCAGGAAGATTGTACAGATGCGACATCGTTGTTGGCTTCCACATGATCACCCATTTCGGGAGGATATGGAGGCATTTGATGGGACTGTGGAAACAGGTGAGCAGCCGAGGAGATGGACGGGGGATGAAATCTTAGAAGTGCTAAATGAATACGATTTTGGGCAGCTAAGCAATCATCCTGAGATAGTGGTGTCAATACTTGACAAACCCGACAGGTATAAATTCTGGACACACAAAAGTATTTTTTGGGAACTTCCTTATTGGTCCAAGTTGCTGATCAGACACTACTTAGATGTCATGCACATAGAGAAAAATGTGTGCGAGAGTGTGGTCGGCACAGTGTTGAATTGGGAGGGAAAAACTAAAGACGGCCCGAAGGCACGCATTGATCTTAAAAGGATGGGACTGCAAAAACATTTGTGGTTGAGAGATGGGAAGAAAAAAATGCCACAAGCTCCTTATACCGTGAAGCCTGCCCAGAAGAGTGAAATTTTTGGCTGGATGGGTAATGTCAGGTATCCTTCAGGCTATGCCGGAAATATAAGTCGATGTGTTAACTTCAAAGACAACAAGATGTACGGACTAAAGAGTCATGACTGTCATATACTGCTCGAACGCCTCTTCCCTGTTTTCATTCGAGGGTACCTGCCCAAAGAGGTGGTGGAGCCGTTAGTGGTTTTGTCAAGATTCTTTCAGAAGTTATGCACGAGAGAAGTGAAGAAATCGGACTTGTTGGAAATGCAACAGGACATCATTTTTATCATGTGCAAATTCAAAAGGATATTTTCTCCAAACTTTTTCGACATCATGCCTCACCTGATGCTCCATCTTCCGGAACAATTGTTGCTTACTGGTCCAGTACACTACACATGGATGTATCCTATGGAAAGGTACGTAATGCATCTCTAAATCTGGCTATATATATGTCGATCTTTAATATTATTTATTCACTTATTGTTGCAATAAGCATAACATGCTCGATCTGTAATTACCAATTTACAGACAACTAGGGGACTACAAAGACTATGTGATGAACAAATCTGCCCCCGAAGGGTGTATCGCTGAAGCATATATTGCGCATGAGTGCGTAATGTACACCAAGTTGTATTTGGGAGCGTTGGAGGACCCTCCACAACATATGCGAGTAGATGGAGGGCAGTTCAACCTTTCGATCATCTCCGATGATGTTGAAGTTTCTGGAAAGTTGCCCAACTCGTACAAGTTGGAACCTTATGAGCTAGTCATTGCCCATTGGTCGGTATTGATTAACTGTCCAGAAGTTCAATATTTGAAAATTTTGCACCTTTACTGCCCTGCTATTTCTGGTGATGTTGAGTACCACAACAAGACGTTCGCAAACTATTTTGGCAACTGGGTAAGTTGATACTTAAATTGACCTGTATATGATCGATGTTAAGTGCATGTCTCGCATCCTATTTATAGTTAAGTTAATAAATGATTATTTTTAGATGAATCATGTACAAGATGATGGTATCCCTCAGTGGTCACACGAATTGAGGCTCTTGGCGCAGAAACCGGTAACTTCTAGAGTTTATCCTATGTGTAAGGTAAATGGCGTCCTATTTATTTGTGAACATAGAGATGTCAGACGAAAAACACAGAATTCTGGGGTAATGGTGCATGGTGGGCAGAATGGAGTTGACTATTACGGTGTTCTCCATTCAGTTGTCGAATTAATATATGGGGAAGGCATGACCGTGCACTTGTTTAAGTGTAGATGGTTTGATACCGACCCTCAGAACACAAGGACCGATTAATACGGCATTTTTTCGGTGAATACTGCCACAAGCTGGTATGAAGATGATCCGTTTGTGTTGGCCACGGCAGTGAAACAATTGTTCTATCTTGATGATCTTGTGCATAAAGGCGTGTGGAAAGTGGTTAACCATGTTCTTCCACGAAACATATACAGTGCCTCAACCCTTGGTGTGACCTCGGATAATGAAGAAGTCAGTGCATACCAAGAGCCGAACGCAACTGGTATTCCTGAAACCTCAACAATTCGCCTTAATAATGTGAGACAGGGCAGTGTGGTACGAACACATCAACCGAATCTTCTTGATGTTAATCAAAATGAAGACAATGAAGACTCAAGTGACGAGGACATACACATCTTACCTGAAATTAACTCGGAAACAGAGTCAGACTCAAGCGATGATTCTGATTATGCGCCTTAATTAGTGTATATATATGTATGTTATTTTGACTTAGAACGTGCAATGTAAAATGAATTTTATTCAGATTATCGACTGCCGAATCTTCTCGATCGATGAAATTGCTATATCCGGCCCCATCATAAATGAGAGAGCTCGAGAGATCGATCGAAAAAAAATACACAACCGATCGATTAATAATTATATCGTATTATTAAATAATAATTTAATAATTTGGTATTAACTATTAATAATTTCGTATTAATTTGGTATTAACTATTAATAATTTTGTATTAATTACCTATTAATATATATATATATATTAATACACTAAATATTTAATTAGTTTACCGGAATAATCAGAAAATTAAATAGAAGAACTATATCCGACGACATGCATATGAAAATATCGTCGGATATAATTGAACCGAAACTATATCCGACGATATGCATATGAAATCTCGTCGGATATGGTTTCGGTTCAACTATATCCGACGAGATTACTTATCTCGTCGGATGTAGTTCTGTTTTATATCCCGATCTGGGTACGTTTTGGGGCAGAAACGAAACTGCCCCAAACTGCTCCAACGCCTCCGATCGATTTTCTGGGCTTTCATCGTGCTACAAGCAAGCAATCGAAGCTCAAGTGGTATTCCATCGATCCTCAAGCCAAATCCCTCGTCGATTAGTTCAAAATCAGGTTTGAAATCCCTAAATTCAAATTTTCGAATTTTTGTAATTTAAGTTAGATTTTGCATGTGGAATGTGTTGATCGATAATGTGGATGCATGTATTGATATAGCAATGGAATTTGTTAATTTTATGCATGTATTGATATATATTTTGGGATAATTTTGATTTTAGGTTAAATTTAGGTTAAATTTCGATTTTTTGGTTAAATTTCGAATTTTTTCCATGTTTTTTGCATGTATGTTTATATAGTGGAATATATTAGAATTTTAGGTTAAATTGGATTTGGAATTATTGGATTAACAAATTGGAATTGGAATTATCCAAGTTTTTTGTTAATTGGATTTGGAATTATTGTTGAATTTGGATTATTGGAATTATTGATATATATATATAGTTAAATTATTGGATTATATATGTATTGGATTTTATGGAATTATTGTTGATTTTTGTGGAATATTTATATATTGGAATATATATTGGATTATTGATATATATTGGAATATGCATGTGCTAGATTTTTTGGATGAATTAGGAATTATTTTTAATTTTAATAATTTTATAGCAACGATGCAATGGTTTAATTGCGAACCTTCCCGAGGGGCCGGGTCGAGTACTTCGAGGGGGAGGTCCAGAGGGAGAGGGAGATCGGGACGTGGGGATGAGGGCTCGGGAGCTGGGGATCCTGATGGCACCGGAAGTCGGTCCGCATCAGGATCCACCAGCGTCCCCAATACTTACAGTCTTCCGCTGACCTCTCGACACCGTCGGCTGATGGGCGAGGGACAACCTCAGCAACAGCCCGAGCCGGCTCGATCCTCAGGCGCGAGGAGGGTTCATCAGGTCAGTCGCACACCTTCAACGGATAGTGCGACTCAATCCTCGGTCCGAATGCCAGACATTCATCGCGAGGACCCTTCCCCCGTCATCCACCAGATAACTCCTCATTCTTCCGAGGAGGCTGGTGGATCCACTCAGTCCTCGGCGAGGATGCGACTATGCTCGCCGCCTACATTATTCTTACCGTTGGAAATCCCGACGATACCTCACGTCGATTCCGACGGGATGCCTATTCCGGGACAGCTAGGGTTCATTACCCCGGAGCAGGCATATGCGTATATACCCTTCCCGGCACCTCTCTGGAGTGCGAGGATTCTGGGACAACGCACCGACGAATCAGGTAAATATTAATTAGTGATATCTTTTTACTCCCTAATATTTAAATTCAATTAGGTGTTGATGTTTAAAAAATCGTCTACATATATATGTGATAGGCGAGATCGTGCCCGGTGCCAAACAGAAGAGAACCAGAGGCCCCGTCGTCGGCAAGTTACTGGACGAAGCCATTCAGGCTAGCAGTGGTGGCCAACTTATGATTCCGACCGGGGATAAAGGGCAGGTGATCGAGGGAAAGGTCACTCGAAAGTACGCGGGGATGGCGGGCAGCCTCATACGGGATAGAGTCCCAATGTTGTGGCCAGATTGGAATTCAGTGCCGCAATCCGTCAAAAATCAGCTGCATAATGCGTTGTCGGTGAGTTGAATTGTATATTCATTATGTAAATTATCTAAATAAATTTTTAATATTATTGATATATATATGCATTGCAGAGGTGGTTCCGCGTGGATGCAGACATTAGACCCACGTGGGCGGATGAAGTGCATGGGAGCAGGTTTGCAGACGGGCATTTGTTTCAATTTTTTCGTTTCTTTTGATTATGTTCATACAATGTTGTTAGTTACTAACGCTTGATTTTATGGGTATATATAGGTATAAGGAGTGGAAGGCCGAGCTGAAGAAGCATTGGAAAAAGTACGGGGACGATCGTGAGGGTACCCCTAGCGAGTTTCGTTATAGGGAGTACGAGTGGCGATGGCTTGTGGTTCACTTCAACAACCCAAAATTGAAGGTACGCAACCTTCAATCGATTTAATTTTTGTTTTATCGTACTTCCCTTAAATTATTTGGCTAATAAGTGTTTTGTTTATGTTTCATTAATCGCGCAGGCTCTTTCTGAAGTCAACACAAGGAACCGGGCCAAAAACACCAAAAATCATCATGCCAGTACCAGATCATACTCGGGTTGGATCGAGGAGGCGGCCAACCACCCAGAAAAAGATCCCCTTGTCTATACGATGCAGCACGCGTATCCGCAGTCCCCCGAATATGCTGTAAGTGTTCTTATAACAAAATAAACTTATTTCTTATTTATTTAGATTGTTTTTTTTAATTAATATTTTATTGTTCTTTGTCAATTAGGCGAGAATTCAGGAGGCGATTCTGGAGGTGTTGACTCAAGTGGCGAGAGAGCTCTATCCTAACACCCCCGATGCGGAACTCCCGATTGATCAGATTGATCGATCTGATCCGATCGTCAGGGCCAGGATTATGTCAACTGCGATCCCTCCAGGGAAGAACACATTCTACTGCAGGGGTTCCAGAAAATGGGGTCAAGGGCTGCTGAAGCATACCCCTGAATTCTCTCGCGGATCGGGATCATCATCATCTTCGAGGACTAATGAGCTACACGACCAGCTTCATAGGCAATCAATTGAGATGGAAGCTCAACGGTGTTGGATCGAGGAGATGGAGTAAGCGCAAGCAGCAGAGCAGAATCGGTTGGCCGAACAGCAGCAGCAAATGGGGACATGGATGCAGCAATGTTATGCACAGTTGCAAGCATCTGAAATCCAGATAGCTCCCCAGCCCATTTTCGGTGCGCCACAGCCACAACCACAGCCACAGCCTCAGCCTCAGCATCAGCCGCAGCCTCAGCCTCAGCCAGACCAGGACCAGGACCAACCAACTTTCTCCAATCCGTTTGACCACATAGACTTAGGACCAGGACCCCCCTACATTTGAACAATTGTCGGTTTAATTTTTATTTGCATTATTTACTACGCATATGTATACAGATTTGAACGATTTCGGTTTTTATTATTTATTTATTTACTACGTATTATAGTTTCAATGGTTGTTGATTTTCAATTTGAACAATATATAGATAGCGTGATTTTTTTTGAATGCAGGTTTTGGGATAAAACCCAAAACCTGCAAAAAAAATTAAATATTTTTAACTATAACCGACGATTTGTGTCAACATCGTTGGTTATAGTTTTCTCCACAGTCAACCATTTTGACCATGGAGAAAACTATATCCGACGATGACATCGTCGGATATAGTTTAAACTATGACCGACGATAAGATATCGTCGGATTTAGTGTCTCTATTTTCCAACGATAACCCTAAGTTATCATCGGATATAGTATTACCGACGGTTTATTACCGACGATACTATATCCGACGATGTGTCGTCGGATATAGGTATGACCGACGATAAACGGAAACAGACCGACGACACCAAGTCGTCGGTCATAGTAATTCTTCCGGTAGTGTTTATTTTGTTTTGAAATTTTTTTCATCTAAATTTCAATTTTATGTATTTATATGATGTGTTATACTTTATGTAAGGTAGATTGTATTTGTAGATAGTACAAATACAATGTATAATACATGAATTTTTTTTTACGGGAAATGATGAAAAAACCCAATTTGGACATTCTCTTCCTTAAAAATTTCACCATCAATTTTGTGAAAGGTTTCCCCCTTGTGAGAAATCATCTCTCTCTCTCTCTCTCTCTCTCTCTCTCTCTCTCTCATATGTAAACCAAAACCAAATGGCGGTGTTTTGATTGGTATGATGATGACGATTGCAACGGTGTTCGGAGTTGTGGCGGTTCTGGGCGAGACGAAGGTGGAGATTGGAAGGTATTAAGGGTTGAGGTCAGCGAACTCTTTCGCACTCGTTAGAGGAGACACGTCGTCGGTCGCTTGTTGACTTTGTCTTGGAGCTCGTTGCTCATTCAAGTTGTTGCTACGGTGCGGTTTCTTCTTCTTTGTGTCTTTGCATTTAGATGTAATCCACAATTTGTGAAATTGTAAGGATGACGATGATGATGTGTGGTTTGGTGAGAGATTTGCTAAAAGTTGTTCGTAGAATTTGATCCCGTTTAATTTGGTTTGTTTGAATATTTGGCTCGGTTTTGTGTTGATCTTTGTTTGGATTGTGGTGAAAGGAAATGTAGGTGAGAGTAAATAAGGGATGCATGGAAGGTGTTCGATAAAATGTCTGAAAGAGACTATGTTCTGGAACACTAGTATCTAGGTGGTTTCTGAAAGGACCCAACCCTAATTTAGTTGCCTAAATCGGAATCGAACCCCTTCTGAAAACGTGAACCAACAAAAACCATTCAAAATTTCGGCAGAGTAACGTTACTAACGCGGAATTACATTAACCTGCACCCTGAAAATAACACTTCATCTTATGCCACAAAAGCCAAACCGTGGGCACCAATCTCATCCGGATTTCTCAATATCATAACAATATCAATAAACAAAAAACATATCTGTAATATATAATATATCCGAGAAAATCCGCGTAAAACATGTATCAGAATGTATCAGAGCGACCTCTAGTGTAAATATATACAATATATACAATATATACATCAGTAGGCAAAACAAGAACCTACTGGAAAACACAGGTAGCTCGGATTACTAGCCTCCAACCGCGACGTGAAACACCAGAACCTGGACTGCAAACTGGGCACAGAAACCGAAAAGCCCAAGAGAAAGACATGAAAACTGTTAGAGTGAGTGGACGAAAATAAATGTCTTTCACTGTATAATATATATGTTATAAAAACATATGCGAGTCAAATGCATGAAAATCAAATGGCACGTGAGGAGACGCTGACTCCTACTCACGTATAGAGCATGCATCATAATATCGCGGGGTCACACATGGACTCACACGCGGTAGCACAGTCTGAATCACGGGATCCCAGACCCACACGTGATTCCTAGCCAGAAAGGCCTCAGGTCAGGATATCTGTCCCCCTCGGAGCGTACTCGGGGATCAGCCGAGAAGCCAATGTGTATCGATACAACCCTGATAACAGAGACTGTACTCTGTGGAAACCAAATCATAAATCCTTTCCATGCACATGCATAAAACATAATATATACGTATGTATATTCATATTCGCATATTCGTATATGTATAATCGTAAAACACATGCTCATAAAAATCATGATCAAACTGCATGCTCAAGTTCATAAAACATATGTAAACGACTCGCAATCAATCTATGAAAAGAAATGTCCACTCACAGGTGAGCAAAACGCGCACTCGCGCTAATATCGTGGCCCGGTGGAAGATCCCTCGCCTGAAGCACGATCTCGATCTCGATCCCCTGAATAATCATAAAACATAACTGATCAAAACTATACCCCACAACACTGTACTTAACTGCAGAAACCAACCGTTCTCGGAAACATATTAAACTGTATAAATAATCGACTAAATTTTCCGAAATCTCCACTCGAAACCTTTGACTGAAGATCCGATACTCAAATCAATACGAAAACCTCTAGGCGATAATCGGGGCGTGATTACGTGAAAAATGACATTAAAAACATCGAAATCTGAGAAGTCAACCCTCCCGCCGGAGCGCCGCCGTTGACTGCCGCAGCCGCCGGCGGTGGCGCGCCATCAACTGTGACTTTCTCCGGCGAGGAAGCTCCAGTCCTCTAGTTCTCCTCAAGCCCAATCACTTTTACAACTACAACAAAGTCCAATTCAAAGTCTAGCATCTCCAAAACAGCTCGAAACCGAACGGAAAAACCAACTCCGGCAACCATTTCGGGTTCTCCTCAAAACTCCATTTCAACCCAAAATAAATACAGGGAAAGCATCACTAGGCCAAGGGGAAGCGAAACCCCCACCTCCCCGCCACCGTGGCTCGCCGGAAAGCCCTAACCGTCACCGGCGAAATCCACGAAATTAACCCGATTCGTTCTCCACAAAAACTCAATCAATTCACACAATTCCAATTGCAAAACAACTTAAAATCTCAAGGGGAAGAGAACCATACCCTTAACGTAGCCGGAGGTGGCCGGAAAACCCAAGTCGGCCGGCGAAACAAAACGAGAAAGTTTTCCTCCCTCAGTCAACGGTCAAACTTCCAAAAATGGAAAGTCAACGTCAGTCAACATCAAACAGTGTTTTTACGACTATTTCTCGACTATTTTCGATATTTATACTCGTGCCTCTGGTCGATCGACAGTCCAAAACGAATAACTAATACGATTCGGATAAACACGAACAAACGGATAAACTCGTCAATAATCCAAACCTTCAAATAATCATATTATATTCCTCGGTTATCAGAAAAATCATCCAGAACCGCCCTCGAGCTCGAAATCACGTGCTCTACAACTTCCGTGAAGAAACTCAATTCAAATTCTCGACCGTTATTTAAGTCGTAAACTGAATCGACAAACCACACAATTAACGACTAACCATGATTACGCTTAATCTCGTGAATCGTACTGATTACTCTACCGATTCTGGTTCGGGTCGTCACAATTCTACCCCCGTTAAAAAAATGTCGACCTCGAAATTTACATACCTGTCAAGTGAACAGATGTGGATACTGCTCCCGCATACGCTGCTCAGTTTCCCACGTGGCCTCCTCAACTGGGTGATTCTGCCACAAGACCTTCACTAGCGGGATCACACGGTGTCTCAGCTCCTGCTCACGACGATCAAGAATCTGCACAGGCTCCTCCACGTACGTTAAATCCTCTCAGATCGGTAACTGCTGTGGGGCTAACACATGTGAAGGATCTGAGATGTATTTCCGCAACATCGAAATGTGGAAAACATCATGAACACGAGCCATCTCAGCTGGTAACTCAAGCCTGTAAGCAACAGCTCCAATCCTCTCTGTAATCTCGTACAGACCAATGTATCGTGGTCGAAGCTTGCCATGCTTCCCGAAACGCACAACACCCCTCCACGGAGATAGTTTCAGGAAGACCCAATCGCCAACCTCAAACTCTAGACTCTTCCTCCTCACGTCCGCATAACTCTTTTGCCGATCCTGGGCGATCTTCAATCTATCCCGGATAATCTGGACATCTTCCATAGTGCTCCTCACCAGATCAGGGCCAATAAGCCATCGCTTGCCCACCTCACTCCAACACAACGGAGTGCGACATTGCTTCCCGTATAGGGCCTCGTACAGTGCCATCTCGATGCTGGCCTGATAGCTGTTGTTGTAGGCGAACTCTATCAAATGTAGCTGCTGATCCCAATTCCCGCGGAACTGCAACACACATGACCGCAACATATCCTCAAGTGTCTGTATAGTCCATTCGGATTGCCCGTCAGTCTGAGGATGAAAAGCTGTACTAAATCGTAACCTCGTGCCCAAGGCTCGCTGCAACGCCTGCCAAAACTCAGAGGTGAACTGACTTTCTCGGTCAGAAACAATAGTCACAGGCACTCCATGCAAGCGAACAATCTCTGATAAGTACAACTTGGCCAATCTACCCACTGATATCTTTCCCGGAAATGCGAGAAAATGAGCGGATTTCGTCAGTCGATCCACAATAACCCAAATACCAGTGTTACCTGCCAAAGTACGCGGTAACTGATAGACGAAATCCATCGTAATGTTCTCCCACTTCCAAACCGGAATCTCTAGTGGCTGTAATTTTCCTGCAGGTTTCTGCCTCTCCGCTTTAACCTGCTGACAGATCAAATATCGGCTCACGTACGCGGCAATCTCCTGCTTCATGTTGCGCCACCAGTAATACGCTCGAACTGTACGAAACATCTTCGTACCACCGGGATGCATCACATATGTTGAACTATGGGCTTCATCCAGAATCTCCTTCTTCAGGCTCTCGTCTCTGTGCACACATAACCTGCCTCTGAACAACAACGTACCGTCGTCGCTCAAACAAAACTCTGTAGGCACACCATTCCGTATCATGGTCTTCTTGGTCAACAAGTAGGAATCTGAGTCCTGGGCCTCTCGTACCTGATCAACCAATACGGGTCGAACCTGAAAGCTGGCCAACAAAGCTCTCTCATCATCCAACTCAAACTCAGCACCCGTAGCCCGAAGCTCGGCTAACATCGATACTCTGGCCACACACACATGGAACAATGAAGCTCCAGATTTTCGGCTAAGTGCATCAGCTACAACATTGGCCTTCCCTGGATGGTACTCGAACGTACAATCGTAGTCGTTGATCAACTCCATCCACCGGCGTTGCCTCATGTTTAAATCCGGCTGCGTCTGTAAGTAAGTGAGACTTTTGTGGTCGGTGTAGATCTTACACTGAGCTCCATACAGATAATGTCTCCAACTCTTCAATGCTAACACAATAGCGGCTAACTCCAAATCATGCGTCGGATAGTTGACCTCATGAGGTTTCAGCTGCCTGGAACCATAAGCCACAACTCTACCATGCTGCATCAACACACAGCCAAGCCCCAATTTCGACGCATCACTGTACACTACGAACTCACCGCTGTCGTCTGGCAATGTCAGAACCGGTGTAGTAGTCAACCTCTCCTTCAGGAGCAAATAACTCTCCTCACATGCATCAGACCACTCAAACTTGACGCCCTTCTTCGTCAATCTGGTCAGTGGTGTAGCGATCCGAGAGAAATCCTGTACAAACCGCCAGTAATAGCCTGCTAAACCCAAGAAACTCCGGATCTCCGGTACAGTAGTAGGTCTGCTCCAGTTCAGCACGGCCTCGATCTTGTCAGGATCAACACTAACTCCCTCAGCCGATATCACGTGGCCCAGAAACTTCACACTATCCAACCAAAACTCGCACTTGCTAAACTTCGCGAACAACTGATGGTCCCGTAAAGTCCGCAACACCGCTCGCAAATGCTTCTTATGCTGGCCCATACTCCTGGAATAGATCAGAATATTGTCAATAAACACAATCACGAACTTGTCCAGGAATCGTCTGAACATTCGATTCATCAAGTCCATGAAAGCTGCGGGGGCGTTGGTCAACCCAAACGGCATAACCAAAAACTCGTAATGCCCATACCGCGACCTGATAGCTGTCTTGGCCACATCGGAGTCTCGGATCCTCAACTTGTGATATCCGGATCGAAGGTCAATCTTCGAAAAAACTGATGCTCCCTTGAGCTGATCGAACAAATCATTAATCCGTGGTAATGGATACTTGTTCTTCACTATAACCTGATTCAGCTTCCGGTAGTCGATGCACAAACGCATAGATCCATCCTTCTTCCGCACAAATAACACCGGAGCACCCCACGGAGAAACACTAGGTCGAATAAAACCCTTCTCCAGCAATTCCTGGAGCTGAACCTGCAACTCTTTCAACTCCGCTGGCGCCATATGATACGGTGTCTGTGAAATCGATCCTGTACCCGACAATAACTCAATAGTAAAATCAATCTCCCGCACATGGGGTATACCAGGTAACTCTGCTGGAAACACATCCGGGAACTCAGAAACAACCTCAATACTACCAAGATCCGGCACAGCTGCTGTAGTGTCGACCACATGAGCTAAGTAAGCAACACAACCCTTCCTCATCAACCGATCCGCCCTCATCGCGGAAATCAAACACGGTAGTGAAGTGTTCTTCTCGCAGCAAAACAGTATCTCAGGAAAGCCTGGTTGTCGAAACGCGACCTCCTTCTTATGACAGTCAAACATGGCCTAATGTGTCTCCAAGAAGTCCATACCCAAGATCAAATCAAAATCCACAATATCAAGCAACAACAAGTCTGCGGCTAACCCATGGCCACCAACAAACACCTCACAGTCTCTGTATACCCAACTGATGCTCACAATCTCACCTGACGGATATAACACTCTCCACAACCCAGGAAGTGGAGATGCGGGTACCATAGCTAATGATGATAGTCTATATGACATAAATGAATGTGTGGCACCTGGATCTAACAATGCAAGTACTGGAATACCAAAGACATGTAACGTACCGATAACGACCTCCGGTGAAGCTCTACCCTCACGTAGAGTCATGGCATGAACCCTCGCCTGCCCGACTAGTCGTCCACGCTGAGGCTGTCCCTGTTGTCCGCCCTGGGCCGCATACTGTACTGGTCGAGTTCCTGAAGTGGCACCTCGCTCTCTACCGGAACTCTGGGCTGCCTGATCACCGGCACCAACTAACTGAGGACACGCCCTCGCATAGTGGCCCACCTGGCCGCAATGATAACAGTTGAGGGTACCTCGCTGACATGAACCAAGATGATACCTATTGCACAAGTTGCACAACGGATACTCCCTCGGTGTAGCAAAAGTGCCGAAAGTTCGTTGAGGGTAACTGGAACCACTGGAATCCCCACTAGCCTGTGGCCGCTGCGGTCGATCTCTCCTCCATCTCGGTCTCTGCCTCGGTGTACTAACTGGTGGGTGATAAGATCCACCACCTGAGGATGAAGCCGAACTGGAAGTATTAGAACTCTGCCTCTTTGAAGGCCCCTGACTCGGTCCACCCTCCTCAAATCGTCTAGGCTGGTACCTCTGCTGCCTCTCCTTCTCGATGTCCTCACCTCGGAGTGCTGCACTGACGAACTCATCAAAGTTGTTCCGAGGTATTGTAGTCAGAGTCCCCTTGATATTCAAGTTCAAACCCAGCTCAAACCTGCGACACTTGGCTTCCTCAGTAGCCACCATATCACGCGCAAAACGAGATAAACGGGTAAACATGTCCTGGTACTCAAGCACAGACATACTGCCCTGTCTCAAGTTCGTAAACTCCTTATACTTGCGCTGCTGAGTAGCCTGATTAAAATATCTCCACAAAAACAAATCACGGAACAAAGTCCACGGAGTATCAGCTGGAACTCTGTCGGTGCTAACCCACCAAAAGTATGCATCAGCCTCAAGTAATCCAACTACTGCCACTGTCATCTGCTCAGGGGTAAATCGCAGACGCTCACAAACACGTTCAACTTGAACCACCCATACCTCACATATCTCTGGATCAGCTGAACTCGAAAACACAGTAGCACCAGCCGTACGAGCTTTGACCACAGGGTCAAAACGCTCTTCCAAACGCAGCACTCTCATCAGCAAGTCGTGCGTTTGGCGATCCTCATCAGGATCCGCTTCCCGATCAACACGGGGACCACGTCGAGGAGGCATCCTACTGATACAAGACAAGCATTAGGTACAAGCAGAAAGAATGTAATCATGAAACCGCAGATATTTGAGAACACACAACACCCGAAGTATTGATGAGTACCGCTGGCCAGTCGGGTCATCACTCCAATCATGCTATACAAACTCAAATACCCTAAGCGTCACAACTACAAGAGTCTACAGAATCTGACAACCTAATGCTCTGATACCAAGCTGAAAGGACCCAACCCTGATTTAGTTGCCTAAATCGGAATCGAACCCCTTCTGAAAACGTGAACCAACAAAAACCATTCAAAATTTCGGCAGAGTAACGTTACTAACGCGGAATTGCATTAACCTGCACCCTGAAAATAACACTTCATCCTATGCCACAAAAGCCAAACCGTGGGCACCAATCCCATCCGGATTTCTCAATATCATAACAATATCAATAAACAGAAAACATATCTGTAATATATAATATATCCGAGAAAATCCGCGTAAAACATGTATCAGAATGTATCAGAGCGACCTCTAGTGTAAATATATACAATATATACAATATATACATCAATAGGCGAAACAAGAACCTACTGGAAAACACAGGTAGCTCGGATTACTAGCCTCCAACCGCGACGTGAAACACCAGAACCTGGACTGCAAACAGGGCACAGAAACCGAAAAGCCCAGGAGAAAGACATGAAAACTGTTAGAGTGAGTGGACGAAAATAAATGTCTTTCACCGTATAATATATATGTTATAAAAACATATGCGAGTCAAATGCATGAAAATCAAATGGTACGTGAGGAGACGCTGACTCCAACCCACGTACAGAGCATGCATCATAATACCGCGGGGTCACACATGGACTCACACACGATAGCACTGTCTGAATCACGGGATCCCAGACACACACGTGATTCCTAGCCAGAAAGGCCTCGGGTCAGGATATCTGTCCCCCCCGGAGCGTACTCAGGGATCAGCTGAGAAGCCAATGTGTATCGATACAACCCTGATAACTGAGACTGTACTCTGTGTAAACCAAATCATAAATCCTTTCCATGCACATGCATAAAACATAATATATACGTATGTATATTCATATTCGCATATTCGTATATGTATAATCGTAAAACACATGCTCATAAAAATCATGATCAAATTGCATGCTCAAGTTCGTAAAACATACGTAAACGAATTGCAATCAATCCGTGAAAAGAAATGTCCACTCACAGGTGAGCAAAACGCGCACTCGCGCTAATATCATGGCTCGGCGGAAGATCCCTTGCCTGAAGCACGATCTTGATCTCGATCCCCTGAATAATCATAAAACATAACTGATCAAAACCATACCCCACAACACTGTACCTAACTGCAGAAACCAACCGTTCTCGGAAACATATTAAACTGTATAAACAATCGACTAAATTTTCCAAAATCTCCACTCGAAACCTTCGACTGAAGATCCGATACTCAAATCAATACGAAAACCTCTAGGCGATAATCGGGGCACGATTACGTGAAAAATGACATTAAAAACATCGAAATCTGAAAAGTCAACCCTCCCGACGGAGCGCCGCCGTTGACCGCCGCCGCCAGCGGCGGCGCGCCATCAACGGTGACTTTCTCCGGCGAGGAAACTCCAGTCCTCTAGTTCTCCTCAAGCCCAATCACTTTTACAACTACAACAAAGTCCAATTCAAAGTCTAGCATCTCCAAAACAGCTCAAAACCGAACGTAAAAACCAACTCCGGCAACCATATCGGGTTCTCCTCAAAACTCCATTTCAACCCAAAATAAATACAGGGAAAGCATCACTAGGCCAAGGGGAAGCGAAACCCCCACCTCCCCGCCTCCCCGCCACCGTAGCTCGCCGGAAAGCCCCAACCGTCACCAGCGAAATCCACGAAATCAACCTGATTCGTTCTCCACAAAAACTCAATCAATTCACACAATTCCAATTGCAAAACAACTTAAAATCTCAAGGGGAAGAGAACCATACCCTTAACGTAGCCGGAGGTGGCCAGAAAACCCAAGTCGGCCGGCGAAACCAAACGGGAAAGTTTTCCTCCCTCGGTCAACGGTCAAACTTCCAAAAATGGAAAGTCAACGTCAGTCAACATCAAACAGTGTTTTTACGACTATTTCTCGACTATTTTCGATATTTATACTCGCGCCTCGGGTTGATCGACGGTCCAAAACAAATAACCAATACGATTCGGATAAACACGAACAAACGGATAAACTCGTTGATAATCCGAAACTTCAGATAATCATATTATATTCCTCGGTTATCAGAAAAATCATTCGGAACCGCACTCGAGCTCGAAATCACGTGCTCTACAACTTCCGTGAAGAAACTCAATTCAAATTCTCGACCGATATTTAAGTCGTAAACTGAATCGACAAACCACACAATTAACGACTAACCACGATTATGCTTAATCTCGTGAATCGTACTGATTACTCTACCCATTCTGGTTCGGGTCGTCACAGTTTCGATGATGAGCAGGTGTTGAAAGTACACAAACTAAGAAACCAAGAATTATCAATGTTAGTATAGCTGTATTGAGATCAGGCTTCATCTGTGAGTAGAAATTATGTAGGCTTCACTATGGGTAGCAGTAGGGGTGGGATCGGTTCGGAAAGATTCGGTATTAGGTCGGAACTCGTACCGTACCGTAATAAAATATTCGGTTCAGATCATATTCGGTTCAATTTTTTGGCAAGTCCGTGCCACGAGTTTCAGTCCCAATGGGTTTCGGATCGGTTTTTCGATAAAATTTTCTAGGCATAAACAATTGTTTAAGTTAATTATTATGTGAAGAAATCAATATCATAGAGAGATAGAAGAAATGTGAGATAATAAGAGCATTTTTGTAAGAATTTTCTATATATATTTCCTAAAAAGATTCAAAATTGGTGAATATATATTCATTTGTGTAAAGAAATAAGCACAATTTTGTCACATATATCATTTCGGAACGGTTCGGTTTTATTCGGTACCGTACCATAAAAAGTCATTCGGTTCGGATTTATTTCGATTCAGTTTCTAAATTAGTCCGTCCCACGAGTTTTGGGCCCAACGAGTTTCAGTTCGGTTTATTTCGGTTTTCGGTTTGGTTTTTCGGTAAAACATCCCACCCCTAGGTAGCAGTATTTAGATTAGGCTTTATATATGGTACTAATATCCTTTGAAGTTTTTGTTTCTCTTCTTCTGGTGTTCTATATTCATATCTTTTTCCTTTCTAGCTATACTAACCTAGATGCGCGCGCGCGTGTGTGTGTGTAACACCCTTCCACTAAGATATACCCTTTTTTTGGTCATTTTTCAGGTATAGGGTATTATACCAACTTTTCGATCATATTTTTCCATCTCCACCGTTCATATCTTAGGTCCTAATGTGTAGATCAAGCCTGTAAATTTTCAGCCAAAATGGTGATTGTTAAGTTATTCAAAACTGCAATTGAAGTTTAAAAGTATGAACGGTTCGGGTTTGACAGATTTGGTCCGTCCCTTGATTTAATCTAGTTTGATGCCTTAATGATTACCATTTTAGCTGAAAATATATAGGAATGATCTACTCATAAAGACCTAATAATTAGACAGTGGAGATGTTAAAATATGATCGAAAAGTTTGTGTAATGTCCTATACCTGAAAATGACCCAAACAAGGTATACCTTAGTGGAATGGCTCTCTCTCTCTCTCTCTCTCTCTCTCTCTCTCTCTCTCTCTCTCTCTCTCTCTCTCTATATATATATATATATATATATATATATATATAAGTTAACATGTTGATTCACTTGTATTGCAAATCCACGTCTCTCCTTTTAAAGGAATAACAATCTAGATTTGATAGAGGTTGATAGAAATTAGAGATGACATCAGTTGTGCTAGTTCCCCAAATAACTAAATGATGCTTGTTCTTGGTGAATTAATTAATTCTTTGTTGTTTGTATTCTAATAGTTTTTGGTTCATGCATCTCAAGGTTGGGAGTTCGGTAAGAACTCTTATATGTACTAAATGTTGGCACAATGAGAAAGCTACATATATATGCTGAAAAGACTAGGTAACAAAATTAGAGCCGGGTACTTCTTGTCAGGAAATGCACTATGAGGAAGTGCAATTGGTACAAGTGTCACGACAGACCAATACGCTTCAGATATGAAAACTCTCTGAAACAAGGTGCGAGATATTTACTCATGCTCTGAAGCTAAGTCACTATTGTTGGCACTAGGAGGAATGTCAACTGGTTCTTAGAGTTTATTGAAAAAGCACCTCCTCAGTCTATTCAAGTACCCACTCACCACATATATAACCTTGCTCAGGTATACCGACCTAGTTAACTAAACTGCTCTTATATTACTTTCCTTTGCTTTATACCTATTGAACTTTTCGACTGGCACTTGGCTTTTGATCTTTTTCGTTCGTATGATTTAAATAATGTGACCGATCTTGTTGAAAAGATCATAGATCCTACTGAACTTGATGTTATTTCCAAAAACTACAACGACCTACAAATGATACTTAAGAATTCAAGTACTCTAGTAATGGCATGAGTTAGTGAATCACGAGGTGTTTACAACAGTGGTCAGAACTCACTACAAATACTTTTGCATTTAGTTTCTGGTAACTTAATCTGATCTCATTTGTTTATTTTATTGGATATAGATATGTTATATATTTCCATAGAAACTTAAGCGCAAGTCTTTCACTAATCACACGGGTACTTGGACAAGCTTGGAATGGGGGCATCTTATGATGCCAAAACATTTTGCAGACAAACACTGATCGGTGGAAAATATGGCCTCCTTGACACCAACACCTTTATACCAAATCCTGATTATTACAAGTCAGAACATATCATCAAGATCAACACCATCCTCTTGATTCACATTCTGAAGAAGATATCATTTCATTTGGCAAAATATAATGTGTGCGCGCCTTTACAGTGCTATTCTTTGGCATTGACTAATGAGAAACAATGTCTTGTCGACAAGCTTCTCAGGGACAAAGAAACTGTGCACATACGCTTATTGCTCCAACAATACAATAAGTGTAACAAAATGCAGAATTAATTCACTTATGCCAAAAGGAAAAAAACGTTTGTATATTAATAAGTGATTTTACTTTCTTCATTACTCAATGCAGCAAGGAATCACAACGTTGCTCATCAACCTAGACGGTAATACTACAGTTCAAGTAAATGTATCGACTAAAAATATTGGCAGTAACTTCAGTACTTTGAACTCAGAACAAGGCCTTAAGGATGCACAAGCGAGCAAGAACAATGTGAGAGAAGAATACCACCTAACAGCTAAAGATGGAGACTTGCACACCCGAGTGAAGCTTCTGAATGGGCAAATTTCAAGCTTAGAACCAATGGTAGTTGGGATATCAGATCCCACAACTCTGGCACCTTTCTCTATTGTATTTGTTCACATTGCTAACATTATTGCGCCTGCTTGCAAATAAAGCCAATCTACTTGTTATTTACACTATTCTTAAACTTGATGATAAATAGGTATTTAATCAGATTGTTGAAGAGATATATAGACAAATATTAGACATGTAGTTGAATAAATATTCATACTTTTGGTACTTTCAGCATGTACATTATTGGCAGGCCCTTATTTTTCGGTAATTTTTCCAATCTAATTCTTTTTTGAAGTAAAGTAGAAATTTTTAAAACATAGAGAAAAACCTCCATTTAGTACATGTATGTAACATTCCGTTACAAAAATTTTCTTTTTAAGTTTCGATTAAACTTTGATCGAGAAAGGTAGTTAGTTTTTACCGTTAGTAATTATCGATGGTCTTCCCATCAAAATTTTATTGATAATTTTTTTTCAAGAAATTTCTTTGGGAAAAGTCGTAGAGTTTATCAAGACGATTTCGTGGCCACTTCAAGTGCAAAAATTGGACTTAGGTTGAAGAAGTTATGGTCAACAAGAGTTTATCGGGATTTACGAACTTTGTAATTATTCATGTATATATAGGATTTACTAGAAATGGAAAGTCAAAACCATTCCATATCCAGTCAACCTTTTTCTCTCTCTTTTCTCTCCCCTCCCTCCCTTGTCTCTCTCCTCTCTCTCCCAAGTCGTGAGTCACTGAAGAGGACGGTGTCAAACTCTGAGTCTCACTCTCCTCTTTCAAACCCCCAAGGCTTTAACCTTCATCTCTCAAAGATTAAGCCATAGTGTACAGGAGAAGCACCACCGACGAACCAAAACTCTAAGCTTTAGGGGTGACGGTTTCAAGCTTGAATTGATGGTTGTAACCTACTAGGCCTTGTAGGCCTTATCACCACAAGTCTAGCCATACGAAAAAACTCACTTCAATTCAAACCGAGGATGAAGAATCGACGATTTGAAGGTTTGAGAATTTTTGGTGTTCTTGATTTTCAAAGGTAAATTTGATGAGTTGTGGCCGAATTGGTAGATGTTGTAGAAGATAAAGTTTTTGTTAGGTTGTTTTTGCATTGGATGAGTCTCGGGTCGCCGAAAAAAGTCACCGGCTCTGCTGCACCGGTCCACTGCTGCGCTCTGATGGAGGGAATTTCGGCAAAAGTTTTATGTTGTTTTACTCGTAATTACATACTGAATTTAATGAAGAGGTTATTGAATTAATTTGGACATAGTTGATTAAGACGTGTGATTAATCGGTATTAGTTAAATGATTTTACGATAATAATGAATGATTAAGTTGAATGTTGATTCGACCTCTAGTCATGTAACGTTCGAGGAATATGTTGCGACTTTAAAAAGGATTTAAGAATTAGAATTTAAATTTTGATTAAAGATTGCCATTAGTTTGAAAAGCACGTTATTCGAGAATGTGATGTTCTCGACGATAATGCTCATTGGTATACAAACTTAACTATTCATTATGATTTTCAACGATTAGTTATTAAATAATAATCATTATTTCAGGATGACATATTAGTAGCCAGTGATATATGTTTAGAAATGCCAACAGACAGGCTTTGACTTGGTGAAAATCAAGGCACAATACTGTAAGTGGACATTTTATTTTTTCAATTGATAGTAAGTTCATTTTTTAGGATTTCAGTTTGATTTACAGTATGTTTTAGACATTTTAATTTGGAAGTTTTTCTTTGTAACGACATTAGTTAGTTGCATCGATGCACTGACTGTTCGGTTGATCACCGGATAGTCTAGTAAGAGGAGGTCATGGTGCCTTGTCTAGCCATTAGGGGAGGTCAGGATATCTCGTCTGGCCCGTTGATCATCTACATTTTTCTTATACAGATAGTCGACTCATGTTAGGGAAAAACTCGTGAGCTACCACCTCTATCATGATTCAGATTTATGATACTTGAACTCACATTATTTTACAGAAATCAACGGAAAGGCATACAGTTATATCTTTACAAATTTACACAGTTTATAATTTTTGTCCACTCACTCCAACTTGTTTTAAATTTCTCAGTTTTTAGGTTTGCCAGCTAAAGTCGTGAGCGTCCATTGTACGAGGCATGACAATCCACAGCTTCCGTTTTCTCAGTGTAGGTTTTCAGTTGAAGTTCTGGGTTGCTCATGGTAGGGTAACTGGTACCGATTAGGTGGTGCTAGATATTCTAATACGATTCCCGCAAGGCTTACCATGGTTTACTACAGTAATATGGGGCGGGTCCTGTCACTGTACTATATTCTTTTGCCCCTTTTGATACCTAGACTTTTAAAAGTCTTCAAATGGTACCTGAACTTATAACATGAGTCTCTATATAGTACCTATGTAATTTTTTGTTTATGTTTTTTTCTTTTCTAAAATAGCCTTATTATGCCAACAAAAGTAAAAGAAAGAAAAATACCCACTAAAAAAATAAAACTAGCATTCGTCAAGTCACAAATTCACCTCTAGGTTTCAACCTTACTGGGTTACTTACGCAGAAGGACTCACTGTTGAATGTTTTTTTAAGGGCTATTTTTCTCTTAACTAAGTTATTTTAAATTCTAAGATATGGAAATCTACTAGAAAGATGCTTAATAACAAACAACTCATTTTTTTTTCCACCTTTTGGGCGGTAGTCCACCTCCTAGGGAATTAAGATGAGTATGAATAAATATAAAAAACACACTTTCTTCCTCCTTCTAGGTGGTAGTCCACCTCTCAGAAGAGTTTTAATGAGGTTTTATGAATATATATGTAACAATTTGAAAGAATTGTAGTGGGAAATCATATCTTATTTATTCAACACTTACAGACTAAACATCCAGAGCCTTGCTCTCTTATAAGTTGTTTAGCTACTCATACTAACAGACATACTTGCTTGAAAATAGAGAAGCTGAATAGTTTGCTTCAACTCTACCTCTCGACTCACAAGCTTGACTCTCAGGCTTTCTACTCTCAGGTAGATCGATATCTCTTCTATTCTGATTTTCGATGCCTAGAACTAAGACTCAAGACTCTTTATATAGAGAGTGAAAATCAATCTAAAAATGAAATATGCATAATTAGTAGTAGCTCCGCTAAGAAAAGTGACCCCATGTTGATAAGGTTCTGGCTCTACTTCATTGTTTTCTTTTGAAAAACAGATTCCTTATTGATAAGAGATGTTCTCTCATTCAAAAAAAGATGATACGAATTTTTATGTCTTTACATGAAGGCATGTCATCGTATTTCTGAATTTCTCCAAGATAAGGTTCTTCAAATTCAAGCCTACTTCTGTTTCCATTTTCTTCCACGTCTGTATCTCATACATCTTGTAGTGCCTGTCATTCTCGATCTTTTTGAGTCACTTAGCACTTGCAAGGGTGTAATCAATCTCTTTTCTTTTGAGAGAAACAAATAAGTCAATAATAACAGCCTCTGGGTGGTCATAAGCGGTGACAATTATCTTCTTTTCTGAAGCAAGAAAAGTAATCTCTTGATCTTCTTCGATTATTTTCTTGATGTATTCCAATGTCATGGCGTTCATCCATGGTACTTAAGACTTTTCCATATTTCATAGCAAAGCTATGAGCCTTTTTTTTATACGAATCCCTTCTCGAAAAAGGTATTATAATCACTTTGACATAATACTTTTGTAGTTTCCTTTTATAAAGTTTTTTCATTAACATTTTAGTCTCTTTTGCGCTCTAGTTGTTCCTCGATCAATCTTTATCTTGTCATTTATTTCATAATATTATTTGACCGTTGTGATGACCCGGACCAGAATCAGTAGTATGATCAGCTATATACGTGAGTTACTGCGTAGTCGCAGCTGTCCGACAGTTATTCCAATCGCCGAAGCTTCTTAACGACTAAATTATTGGCCGAGAATTGGAGCTGGGTCTCTTCTCGAGAGTGGTTGTACGTGTAATTACGAGTTCGTGGGCGGTTCCGGATCGTTATTTGGACGACCGAGGAATTAGTTATGAATATTTGAAGTTTCGACGGAAACGGATTTAAATGGTAGGTTTGTTCGCAACTAAATTATCGGACGAGAATTTGGTTTCGGCTTCTTCACGGAAGTTGTTCAGAATTTAATTTCGAGTTCGTGGAACTTCCGGAGCATGATTTTGAGTTATGAAGATTTAGTTGTGATTATTTCCGTTTGTTGATTAATTAGTCGATTTAAATGTGTGTTTGGTTGAACAATTGACTTTTTATCCGATTGGCCGATATGTTTGACTTTGGGTGATATTGGAAGAATATGTCGAGACGAGTTTGTGGCCGCGAGAATTATCGGAATCGAATATACGACACGAAAGTTACGCGTGTTTAAAGTTCGTCGAATTGGATATTTATGAAGTTTCCAAATCGGGAAAGTCTATATATGGCAGTTTCCCCTTTGGGAAAGTCAAAAGCTGGAATTAATTAGGTTGACTAGTGTTGACTTGGTCAACACGTGGAGGAGGAAGGAGGTGCGTCACCTTCACGGCTCGCCGGCGGTGATTCCTTAACCGGCCACCTCCGAGCTTGATCCATACCTCTTTGGACTCGGCTTGGCTGCCCCGTGTGGATGCCGGCCACCGTTCACGGCGAGGTGGACGGTGGAGAGAGAAAGCTTGAACCAAAGTTTGTGAATTTTGGGTTTAATGGTGGTTTTTGATTCGGGCCGAGTTGAGCTACATCAAGCACTGGGTTTTGTAGCCCTCATCTCCATGATTCTAACCATATAGGTATGGTGTTCCAATTTGATTTGTGTGAGGAGAATTTTGGGTTTGAAATTTATGAGACAATTCGGTTTTACATGAAATTGGATGAGTTAGACTTTGAATTGGACTTTGTTGCAGTTATGAAAGTTGCTCAGTGAGTGATTTTGAGTGGAATAAGGGTTGCTCCGCCTTGAAATTCTCCGGTCGGCGGTGGCGCCGCCGTGGACGGTGGTCAACGGGTTGACTTTTTGGACTTTCGGCAAGTTGCATGTCATTTGACTCGAAATCGCGCCCCGATCGCAGTGGGGAGGTTTGTTTCTCGATTTGAGCGTCCGAAAGTAAAGCGAGGTATTGAGGTGTTATATATGGATTTTCGACGATTCGTCGTATTCGGATTATATGTGTCCGAGAACGGTGGTTTCTCGTGGTTTGATTTGTATTGTCGAATTATGTTGTGAGATATGGTTATTGTGATTATTCAGGAGTTCGTGATCGTTCTTTTGGCGAGGGACATTTCGCCGGATCACGGGTTAACGCGTATCGCGTTACGCCAGTCTGTGAGTGGACATTTATTTTCACGGATTAATTGCGAGTCTTTTATATACGTTTTACGAACTTGAGCATGCAGATTGATTATGATTTTACGAGCATGTGTTTTACGATTATGCATATACGAATATACGTATACGAGTATACATGTATATATATATATTATGTTTTAAGCATGTGCATAGAAAAGATTTATGATTTGATTTACACAGACTACAGTCTCAGTATATGTTGTGGTATCGATACACATTGGCTTCTCGGCTGATCCCCGAGTACGCTCCGGGAGGGACAGATATCCTGACCTGAGGCCTTTCTGGCTAGGATCACGTGTGGGTCTGGGATCCCGTGATTCAGACTGTGCTATCGCGTGGAAGCCCACGAGAGTCTCCGCGATATGTTTTACGTTGCATGCTCTGTACGTGAGTGGTAGTCAGCGTCTCCTCACGTACCATTTGATTTTCATGCATTTGACTCGCATATGATTTTATACGTATATATTACTTGGTGAAAGACATTTATTTTCGTCCACTCACTCTAACGTGTTTATTGTCTTTCCCCTGGGCTTTTCGGTTTCCGTGCCCAGTTTGCAGTTCAGGCTCTGGTGTCGCATGTCGTGGTCGGAGGCATAATGCTCGAGCTACTTTGTTTCATCCAGTAGGTTTATTGTTCTACCTACTGTGATATGCGTATATGATTATGTATTAGAAGTCGCTATGAGCTTCCTATTGTATATGTTATACGATTTTACTCCGGATTTTCAGTAAAGTACATATATATTTACTACTTTACGTTATTGTTGACATATTGAGAAATCCGGATGGGATTGGTGCCCACGGTTTGTTTTTTGTGGCATAGGATGAAGTGTATTTTCCGAGTGCAGGTAATGGTAATTCTGCGTTAGTAACGAAACTCTGTCCAAATTTCGAAAAGTTTTTGTTGGTTCGTGATTTCGGAAGGGTTTGATTCCGATTTAGGAAGCTAAATCGGGGTTGGGTCCTTTCAGCTTGGTATCAGAGCATTAGGTTATAGGTTCTGTAGACTTCTGTAGTCGTGTTTACTAAGGATATTTGAGAATGTACAGCATGTCTGGAATGGTGACCCGACCGGCCGGCGGATAATCATCAAGTTCCGGGTGTTGTATGCTTTCAAATATTTGAAGTTCCATGATTACGTTCCACTTGTTGTGAACGATATTGTATTCATTAGGATGCCTCTTGACGTGCTTTCCGTGTCGGTACGGTTGTGGATCCTATTGAGGATCAATCGACGCGCGATTTGCCATAGAACAGTGGATTCAGATGAGTATTCAGAGTTCAGAGATTTGTGTGGCACGGTTTGCCTGGGGATGTGTATATGAGCATCTATATGTTGCCCTAGAGCTGAGAATTGTGGCAGTAATGTTTGCCTGAGTCAGATTGTTGTATTTAGTGGGCTGTTATTGTGTGAGTTCCAGTTACGACTCCATGGCCTACATTCAGGGTGTTGTGTATACGGTATTAGTTCCATCAGGCTACCCAGCATTTGAATGTGGAGTGTTTACCCACCTGAGGCAGAGATGCATTGTTCATATGATTGTTCCTGTTTGCACGGGTTATGTGGCTTCAGAGGGAGCTATGCACGAGGTTCGAGATGAGTTTGAACCTGAGTATCAGAGAGAGTCTGATTGATGTGCCTCGAGTTAGCCGTGAGGAGCTTAGTGTGTTGCATTCAGTGGCGAGGCTATCGTGAGGGGAAAATGTACACAGTTTTTGATGTGACGGTTTGAGGAAGTGGACTTAGTCGAGATTTTGATGAGGTTGAGTTCCGACACCTCGGGATCAGAGATTTCATCAGGATGTAACCTTTTCGATATTGTTGAGGGCCATCAGATTAGGCAGAGGATCCGTTTGACAGTGGCGGAGATCAAAGTGTAGCGGACTTGCTCCTGTGGCACGAGTTTGGGTGATCGTTGGTGATCCTTTCTTGCAACAGATGTCGCTGTGACTTGTGTTCGTGAAGCACTCTCAGTTACTATTGTGGTGACCAGGAGGATCATGTTACGAGGGAGCGCCTTTGGTCAGCTGTTGTAGCGGATCGGCAGCTCAGGATTTACGAGGAGATCCTCATGTTGTTCCTGCAGTCTGATCAATGTACCCTTTTGACGAGTTATTCAGCTAGTCGCAATTGACGTGGGCGACTAGTTGGGCATGTTGGAGTTCGTGCCATGACCTTGTTTGAGGAAAGACTTTTCTCCGAGGTTACTGTTGCTTGGTATCCATGGCTATTGTACCTGCATCTCCACTTCCGAGATCTTGGAGAGTGTTGCATTCATCCGGAGGTTGCGAGGTCCTTGTTGGAGGATATGGCTTAACCGCGGATCTGTTATAGCTGGACATTGTGGTTTTGGTGTGTTTGTGAGTATGGACTTACTGACGACGCATTTGGGCTATGTGCGAGTGCCTCGAGAAGGAGGTTATGTTTCGACGACCAGATTTCCCCGAGATATTGTTTCGTGGTGATGGTCGAGCGGATGATGGAGACGGTTTGTGTTGCTTGCTTAGCCCATATTGTGGATACTACGGTTGCTGTGCCCGATATTGGTGACATTGTGGTGGATCCCGAGTTTTCCAGGTATATTCCGGAGGAGTTACCAGGTATTCCTCCAGTTCGGGAGACTGACTACACTATCGAGCTTGTACCAGGCGCTGGACTCATTTTACCGACGTCTTGTCGTTCGGAGCCAGCGGAGCTGATGGAGCTATTGTTTCGACTCCAGGAGTTGCTGGAGGAGGTTTCAGGAGATTTTGTGCGACCCCGAGTATTTGCGTGGTGTGCACTTGCATTGTTTATACGGATGTTGGATGGTTCGACGAGATGGTGCATTGACTACCGAAGCCTGATTCGCTTCAGGGGAGAGTGAGTATCCTCCGCTTCAGATTGACGATTAGTTTGATCAGCTCGAGAGAGTTTCAGTCTTTTCGAAGATTGATTTTGGTTCCGGATACCATCAGTTGAGGTTTGATGAGTCAGATGTGGTTATGTTAGCTTTCAGATCATGGTGCAGGCATCAGGAGTTCTTGGTCACGCTGTTTGGTTGACCAGTGCCCCGTAGATCGTGTGGACTTGGTGGATCAGGTGTTCAGGTGATTTTGGACGAGTTGCGGTCATGTTTGTTGGCAATGTTCTTATGTACTCCAGGAGTGTGGACCAGCACCTGAGGCAATTGTGAATAGTTTTGCGGACTTCGCGAGATGATCAGCTATTTGCGAAGTTCAGCCAGTGTGAGATTTGGCTGATTAACATGAAGATTTTGAGCTGTGTGATGCTATCCGAGTGAGTGACGTGGATTCTGACCAGATAGAAGCCGTGTTGATTTGGGGTTGCCCTACCATTGTACCAGAGATCAGGGGTCTCTTGAATTTGGCAGGCTTGTACCGACGGCTTGTGCAGGATTTTCCCGGATTGCCACTCTACTTTCTGGATTGACGAAGAAGGCGTCAAGTCAAGTGGTTCGATGCACGCGAGGAGAGTTACTTACTCCTGCAGGATGGTTGACCGTTGCTTCGGTTTTGACTTTACCTGACGATCGTGATGAGTTCGTGGGTTACGGTGATGCATCGAGGTTTGTATTTGGTTACGTTTTGATGCTGTGTAGCAGAGCGGTGGCTCATGATTTATGGCAGTGGAACTTTGTATAGCTACGTATCCTATGTGTGGTTTGGGTGTAGCTGTTTTTATGTTAATATTAGAGAGTTGGAGATATTACTGCTATGGCGTGCAGCGCAGTGTAGGACGTACACTGATCACTTGAGTTTCATCCACTTGCATTTTCGGCCAGATTTGGGCTTGAGGCAGTGTAGATGTATGGGGTCGACTAACGACTATGGCTGCACCTTTGAGTTTGTTCGAGGAAGGCAGAAGATTGTACTTTGATCATCCATCTGGGATGTTGTTGCTGATACTTTCAGTCGGAAGACGGGAGCTTCAGTGTTTCATGTGTGTGTGTGTAACTCGAGTTTCCGTGTTAGCCGAGTTATGGGCTACGAGAGCTGAGTTCGAGTGTGATGATGTTGAGGCTCGTGGTTTTGCACGCGTTTGGCGCTAGTGGCACGGAGATGTATTGGATACCTCGAGTTTACTACTCGTGACGCAACATGAAGAGCTATGTAGTTACTTGTGTGTAAAGATGCCACATTTGTCGACTGGCGATGGCTAGGAGGCAGAGACTTGCCGAGATGTGTCAGCCATTTGGAATTTCCGATTAGACGTGGCGATTGTTGCTGTGTTTGTGTGTGTTTGTATGCACTTTGATTGTGATACCAGTTGTTAGGCTTTTGTGGATCATTTGACGAACTCAGTATAGTTCCTTGTACTTTCGGGAAAGGATTTCAGTGGCAGGCTGGTATAGCTGTGTTTGATAGAGATTGGCCATTCACGTGGTGTGCTTATGTTCCAGTTCGCTGACCAAGATAATCAGCTACGACTGTGTGTTGGCAAGTTTTGCAGCGAGCTTTGGGGACCAGATTACAAGTTAGTACCGGTTCTTATCCTCGGATTGGCGGGCGATCTTTGAGGATTATTCAGACCTTGGAGGGCATGTGGTAGACTTCGGTATTGCAGTTCCGGAGGATTTGGGACCAGCAGTTTAGTTGTTCGAGATTGCATGCAGTACCAGTTTGTGGGCCACTATGGTGTTGATATTGCTTGATGTCGTTTTGAGGACGACGTTGTACTCCATTGTACTGGAGAGAGTTTGGTTTGGTTTGAGTTTGAGTTGATGTTTGATTCTGATTTTGTGGAATGTGTTACCACAGACTGTCAGGTTAGTGGAAATGGGCTGATTATTGCTTGAGTTCAACGTTTGAGTTATGTTGATATGAATGTGTTGAGTTGTGATTTGCCTTGTTGTTTTTTTTGGTATGTGATTTTGGGCGAGATTATGTTGTGCCGTATAGTTCGGCATCGCCTATAGTGTTGGCTGTTGTGTGTTGTGTTGTGTTCCGTGTGGCGGAAATGTGTTTCAGGTTGGTTACGTGTTGTGTACCCTGTCTGTTCCTTATGCGGGAACACTCGGCTATTGTGTGGAGCCAGTTAGATTTGTGATTTGTAGGTACAGAGATTTCAGCACGGAGCTATCTTCTATTGTGGAGTCAGCTATCAGAATCGTTCAGTTATGGTTGCCATTTGCAAGTTGAGCGGTATGCAGAAGCAGTGCTCCTACTTGTAGTCGGCAGACTCGGAAATTTCGAGGTCGAAATTTTTCTAAGGGGGGTGGATTTGTGACGACCCGGACCAGAATCAGCAGTATGATCAGCTATATACGTGAGTTACTGCGTTGTCGCAGTTGTCCGACAGTTATTCCAATCGCCGAAGCTTCTTAACGACTAAATTATTGGCCGAGAATTGGAGCTGGGTCTCTTCTCGAGAGTCGTTGTACGTGTAATTACGAGTTCGTGGGCGGTTCCGGATCGTTATTTGGATGACCGAGGAATTAGTTATGAATATTTGAAGTTTCGACGGAAATGGATTTAAATGGTAGGTTTGTTCGCGACTAAATTATCAGACGAGAATTTGGTTTCGACTTCTTCACGGAAGTTGTTCAGAATTTAATTTCCAGTTCGTGGGAACTTCCGGAGCATGATTTTGAGTTACGAAGATTTAGTTGTGATTATTTCCGTTTGTTGATTAATTAGTCGATTTAAATGTGTGTTTGGTTGAACAGTTGACTTTTTATCCGATTGGCCGATATGTTTGACTTTGGGTGATATTGGAAGAATATGTCGAGATGAGTTTGTGGCCGCGAGAATTATCGGAATCGGATATACGACACGAAAGTTACGCGTGTTTAAAGTTCGTCGAATTGGATATTTATGAAGTTTCCAAATCGGGAAAGTCTATATATGGCAGTTTCCCCTTTGGGAAAGTCAAAAGCTGGAATTAATTAGGTTGACTGGTGTTGACTTGGTCAACACGTGGAGGACGAAGGAGGTGCGTCACCTTCACGGCTCGCTGGCGGTGATTCCTTAACCGGCCACCTCCGAGCTTGATCCATACCTCTTTGGACTCGGCTTGGCTGCCCCGTGTGGATGCCGGCCACCGTTCACGGCGAGGTGGACGGTGGAGAGAGAAAGCTTGAACCAAAGTTTGTGAATTTTGGGTTTAATGGTGGTTTTTGATTCGGGCCGAGTTGAGCTACATCAAGCACTGGGTTTTGTAGCCCTCATTTCCATGATTCTAACCATATAGGTATGGTGTTCCAATTTGATTTGTATGAGGAGAATTTTGGGTTTGAAATTTATGAGATAATTCGGTTTTACATGAAATTGGATGAGTTAGACTTTGAATTGGACTTTGTTGCAGTTATGAAAGTTGCTCAGTGGGTGATTTTGAGTGGAATAAGGGTTGCTCCGCCTTGAAATTCTCCGGTCGGCGGTGGCGCCGCCGTGGACGGTGGTCAACGGGTTGACTTTTTGGACTTTCGGCAAGTTGCATATCATTTGACTCGAAATCGCGCCCCGATCGCAGTGGGGAGGTTTGTTTCTCGATTTGAGCGTCCGAAAGTAAAGCGAGGTATTGAGGTGTTATATATGTATTTTCGACGATTCGTCGTATTCGGATTATATGTTTCCGAGAACGGTGGTTTCTCGTGGTTTGATTTGTATTGTCGAATTATGTTGTGAGATATGGTTATTGTGATTATTCAGGAGTTCGTGATCGTTCTTTTGGCGAGGGACATTTCGCCGGATCACGAGTTAACGCGTATCGCGTTACGCCAGTCTGTGAGTGGACATTTATTTTCACGGATTAATTGCGAGTCTTTTATATACGTTTTACGAACTTGAGCATGCAGATTGATTATGATTTTACGAGCATGTGTTTTACGATTATGCATATACGAATATACGTATACGAGTATACATGTATATATATATATTATGTTTTAAGCATGTGCATAGAAAAGATTTATGATTTGATTTACATAGAGTACAGTCTCAGTATATGTTGTGGTATCGATACACATTGGCTTCTCGGCTGATCCCCGAGTACGCTCTAGGGGGAACAGATATCCTGACCCGAGGCCTTTCTGGCTAGGATCACGTGTGGGTCTGGGATCCCGTGATTCAGACTGTGCTATCGCGTGGAAGCCCACGAGAGTCTCCGCGATATGTTTTACGTTGCATGCTCTGTACGTGAGTGGTAGTCAGCGTCTCCTCACGTACCATTTGATTTTCATGCATTTGACTCGCATATGATTTTATACGTATATATTACTTGGTGAAAGACATTTATTTTCGTCCACTCACTCTAACGTGTTTATTGTCTTTCCCCTGGGCTTTTCGGTTTCTGTGCCCAGTTTGCAGTTCAGGCTCTGGTGTCGCATGTGGTCGGAGGCATAGTGCTCGAGCTACTTTGTTTCATCCAGTAGGTTTATTGTTCTACCTACTGTGGTATGCGTATATGATTATGTATTAGAAGTCGCTCTGAGCTTCCTATTGTATATGTTATACGATTTTACTCCAGATTTTCAGTAAAGTACATATATATTTACTACTTTACGTTATTGTTGACATATTGAGAAATCCGGATGGGATTGGTGCCCACGGTTTGCTTTTTGTGGCATAGGATGAAGTGTATTTTCCTGGTGCAGGTAATGGTAATTCTGCGCTAGTAACGAAACTCTGTCCAAATTTCGAAAAGTTTTTGTTGGTTCGTGATTTCGGAAGGGTTTGATTCCGATTTAGGAAGCTAAATCGGGGTTGGGTCTTTTCCACCGTAAACTAGTGCGCTTCAAGTTCATCGTCCAAACTACATGCATAGATGTTTTGATAACTATATGCTGTCGTTTTCTCGAATTTTCTTGTGGCTCACTAGAGGGTTTCTTAAGATTCTCTTTCTAGGAAGATTAGTATGTTTTAACATTTAACACATGAGATATACCAACTTGTGATTTGGGTCTCAAAGTTGTAAAATGAATATTTTAACTTTTTATTTTTTTTTAAAAGTTATAAAAATATTTTGATCGAGTAATTATGGTTAATGAATTACAAGAAATGACTCATTTTACAACTTTTTGTATAATTGACAAGTTGATACATATATATGTGTATATATCTTGATACTTCTATGTATATCGAATGCTTCGTTTCTATTTTCAGTTCATCCTAGATAATCATCTGGTAATATGAGCAATAAAAGAAGACAATTCGAGGGAAGAATCGCCACCTTCGACCATAGATGCTCGTACGGCAACGCCCAACTTCGATGCCCTATTCCTTATCTCTTCCACTTCTCCATTTCCCATCAGCTTCCCAACACCAGACTTCACCATCGACGATGTCAACAGCTCGTTCCTTCTCTCCCAATCTCTTATAACTACACCAACTTTGAGCAATCTCGTAACCAAAAACGCATTCCTCGGTTGGTCTGAGTGCATCGGCCAACATGCTATGGGCACTCCCATGGTGATACTCTCCATGCATGAGTTCCATCCGCAGTGGCTCAAAAACCAAGAAGTTGATTTGTGGGACAAAATTTCCAATTGGGGCGCCCAATCTCTTACCACCACTCCCTTATCTTTCACTCTCTCTTCATACCCTTCCAGAAGCTCAACCTTTATGACCCGATCCTCTCCGTCGATGAAAATGTCACTCTTGTCAGCATCCGTCAATACCCAAATGAACTTTTGGTTGCTCTCTTCCAACCCTATAGCTAACTCCTTGATCTGTTTGTCTTTCATTGTTGTCGTCGTCCCAAAAGAGACATATATAACCGAGTGTGGTTTCTGTTCATCAAGCCAATCCATGCACATGTGTCTTTTACCTTGATTTAAACACGTGATCGGGGTGAAGGGTCCAAGAGCCCAATGCTTCTTGTTATGACCTAGTTTGTTGAGTAAATCAACGTACTCGGGTTCTATAGTTGTGCTAGCGTTGTAGATGCTTCCACGGTTGTTCTTCGAGTACTCGTATTGAGAAGCAATGAAATCCAAGAACTCTCGAGGGAAACAGTCCTCGAGACCCGGGATATTTTCGGGTATCGGGACATTTACCGCTTGGAGTTTTGGTGGCTTCCCGATTGCTTCCCACAAGAACATGAAGATGGTGAAGGCCGACACAGTGTGGAAGGTGTAACACTCGGAGTTGGCAATAGTTTTTGCGTCTTGGACAACGGAAGCCATGAGCGAGTCGTGGATGATGATGACTCGCTTGGCATTTGAGGCTAGCTTGCGGAGGAGTGCCGCCACTGGGTAGCGGAGATTGGTGGTAGCGTTAAACAAGGGTTGGAGATGAGAAGGGAACTTGCTTGGTGCATTGGGATCGGGAGGGGGGCAAAGGAAATGAGGGATTGCAAAATCATGGAATTGGATCTTGTTTGTGACTTCCAAGCCTTGAGCTCGAGACCTAGCTTGACGATTGTGATTGGGGCTTCCGACGAAGTAGACGGGTACGTCGTGGGCGGAGATGAGTCGAGAGAGGTGGAGGAGCTGATTGAGGTGGCCTTGTGCGGGTAAGGGCACCATGACGACCACCACTTCATTATGGGCATGGTTTTGGTGGTTGTTAGGAGCCATGAATATGAAACTTTCTTTGTAGGTTAATTAGGTAAGTGAGGTTTGTGTGCTGTGACCAAAAGCCTTGGCTATAGTATGGACTCGTGTATGACCTGAACTATATATATATATATGCCGAGGAAAGTTCTTGTGCATGTGGATATTGTCGTTTCGCTTAATTAAGTATACACAATTTCAGGGGCGGCGCATAATTTTTTTTTGTAAGTTTGTATATTTATTAGGAGACTTATTTTTATGTATATATTATAATAATAATATAATATAATAAACACATAAGTAAACTTAAATTTTGAAAATAAAAAATTTTATGTTGATATTAACCAATTATATTTCATTCTGCGAGATCAACTTACTTGAAATTTAATATAAATTAAATTATTATTAATATATACTATCATCATATATAAAGATAATGAGTGTGCATGTATGAATTTTTTTTGTTTAATGTTTAGGGATTAATTGATGAGATATAGAACTGTGACAGTCGAGTGAAAGTTAAATAAATAAATAAATAAACAAATATATTTTATATTTATTTTTTAATAATATTTTATAAATAAATATATTTTTATATTTTTTAATTTTTAATTAGTTGAAAAATTGCGGCCAAACCAACCTGGCTGGATCCACCCCTGTGCAGAATGAGTGGATATATACGACACAAGTTTATTTTGTAACTTTTGGAGTTTTGGGGTCCATGTATATCTTTAAATTTGAGATGAGTATGAACAGCCATGCATAAGTTAGCCGTCGTTGAGCACTTGCCGTTATATGTAATAATATAAGCCACCAAAATAAACAACGGCGGCCGACAGCTAGGAGTCGATCGATCTCATCGCAGCAGATTTGTGTTAGTTTTCTGGAAAGAAAGACGTGTTATTTTGATCAACGTGTTGTTTGGATCGATGCTAACTAGATAGAGATTAGAGGGATAAGGACATCCTTGTTATTAATACTGGGAGCTAGCAAAGTGCGCACATATTAATATCAATATTGATATGATATGATATGATTTGTAATTTTCATTTGTGCACTTTGTGACGTCATGATGTTTAATTTATGATCTTAGCTTAATTAGCTATCATGTCGGCTGAGTCATAGGACCAGAAAAGTGGGAGACAAGAACCATAAGTGATTTGAGTACTTCAGGCGCCAAAACGGCATATAATTGTACGTGACAAATACGTGGTTGGGGGTGACCGAGTTGTCGGTGAAGATAATGCACGCAAATATATATGGAAAGAAATAGCCCGGCGATCACCACTCACAAATCTATGGATGTGGTTAGAACAGGGGGTCGGCAATGGAAGAGGTTGGCAATGGAAGAGGTTGGGTCGCCCAAGCTCACGTTAAGGTCAGGATTGAGCATAACGCCTTTAAAATTCAAGCCGTGGTCGAGTTGATTTTTTTTGAGAATTCGAAACTCATGAGGCGAACTTTATGGAGTTTTTTGGGTCGCTTTTTTTAATGTGCTGAATTAAAAAAAATTAAAAAAATTAAAAGTATTTTGCAATCAAATATATATATCAATAATTATACGTACCGAATAATATGTCACAAAAAAATATTTTGTATATGAATAATTGATACTAGTAAATTACGTAAGACCTTGTTCATTTTTACATGACGTTATTTTTCAGGGGTTTTATATATTCTAAAGGTTGATAGTGATATAGTAATCTATAATATTTATATTTGATGGACTTTACGAGTAGGCCTCTATGAGCCTCAATGGGTCGTGCCTTTTTGGGTCTATGGGCTTTGAGACTTCATTGCAAGCCCGGTTTTATGCCTACATGGTCGGGCATTTCGTGGCTAAATTTGGGCCGAACCGGGCTTGGATTTGATGGGCCTTATAGTTGTATATTTATACAACTTTATTGTACTTAATTATTCACATTATTTAGTTTAATTGTCTTAGTTTCAACAACATTAATTTACTTTATTGTTTTATAGGTAGAGAAAAATGCATTTATAGTCAACCATAAATTGCGCAGATCAATGAGTTTCATATTAGAAGCATTCTTGAGTGAACAATTACATTCTTGATATAGGCCTTCTTAGATGTGGACCTCTGCACATATTAAAATATGCAGATTTTCTTGATTTGGCCATTTTTTTGTCACATAATCACATCTCCACCGTTCAGTTTGTAGATATATATATATGTATAGATCAACTCTATAAGTTTTCATTCAATTTGATAATTTGAGTTCTCATAATTTTGATTTACTACCTATAAACATGAACGGTTTCAGTCGTACCGATTTTTGTCCATTCATTAATTTGATCTAAATTGGATGAAACTTTGTAGAAGTAATCTACTAAGACCTAAAATCTGAAATGTGGAGATGTGAATATATAACCTAAAAGCTAGCCAAATTAAGAAATCCGCATATATTAATATATGTGACGGTCCGCACCTAAGAATTTTTGTATACGTACATATATATATATATATATATATATATATATGTAGTTCTTATTCATAGCGGAGCTCTTCTTTGAAAAAAGAGAGCAAAGCTTCGATCTTCACTAGATTGACAAAATTGTTCGTCCATTAAAACCATTCAACGTGTAGATTTTTATTCAAGGATCTTGCATAAAAATAATGTGCCCAATCGTAGATGATTTTACCATTTCATGGACACATTGAACTTTTGATTTATACAATTCATTGGATATAGCTTGAAAGTTGTATTTGACAACCAAATTGCCAAATCATCTCTGATTAGGCAGATTTTTTGTAAGAGCATCTGCAGCGGTAGCTATGGCGCTCGGGCAAACGGTGGGGTACGGCGGGAGAAGCTCGAGAAAACGAAAAACTAAGATGCAGCAGTGTAGATCGATCCGACGACCGGACGTTGACGTCGAGCATGAGCAGCTGCTCGAGAAAGTCTTGCTCAATGAAGAGCTCGAGCATCTGGCGGAGCCCACGTGAACATGGGTGTCGTCAGGCACGTTTTTTTATTTCGTTGCACGCGCAAGTAAAATGGTTAAAATAAAAATTGATTGGACGAATGATAATGTGACACGTGGCATGCCCGAATGAATTTTACTCTCTAACGGTCCACTTGATCTGGGCCGTTAATTTTGAATCTACATTTCAATCTGACGGTCCTTATTTGAGCAAAGAGGTTAGTTTCTAAAACAAATGGGAATAAGCGGGAAGAAAGAATGATTTGCAAATGAAATCTTAAATAATTGCAAAAAAATATCTTAAAAATTGCATAACACTCCCAATTATTTTTCTATAAATACAACTACATTTTATTCACAAATCACACCATTTTGTGCACAACAAATTTCACATCTCTCTCCATCTCTTCTCTCATTTCTTTGAGCATTTTTTTTTTCCAAAAATTGGCCACCCATTGGCTTCCTTCTGAATATTTACAAATATGCATCTCTTTCGCACGTCATAGCGTTGATGAATACAACTGCAACAAACAAAAGAGGGACAAGTTGTGGTAGACAATGCATGCCGATTATTTGCAAAATTGGGAGCCAATACAAGGTGAATATACTCGGAAGGAGCCTAGGACCCCAGTCGCGCTGTCGTCTCACTACAATAAGTTCGAGCTAGTCTTGCAAAAATAAGGCTAATGTTTGCACGATGCACGGATGCATATAGCTAGCAGCACTTCGCATATGGATGATGTAAGTTTCTATTATTTTATCATATACGATATAAATTTTATTTGATTATAGAAAATAAATTATGTAATTGATATATCTAATTTGTTTAAATATGTAGTATTGTGAAATAACTACTATTTATTATATTTTAGATCAAGCAAGCTTAAGCTTTTTACTATGCGGCCAAGAAAAAAACTGTTTACACACTTTGCATGTTACGAAGCGATTAAAGACCATCCAACTTATGTTACGGTGCTACCAACTACTTCGTCTCTGTATGCAAGCAATTTTGAAGCTACTCCTTCCATTACTAAATCATCTCTAATAATTAATTTGGGTGACAAGGAAGTGAATGAGACACCACAAAGCAACGTGGTTGCTCCCTCAAGTCCGGTTAGACCAATGGGATGCAAGGCTGCAAAGGAAGCAAGGCGGCTAGAGAAACAAGGTAAGACTCCTATTGAGCAACGAATTGAGGTTTTGCAAACCATTGCAAGTGATTAGGCATCGTGGCATAGCTTGAGGAAGATGCATAATGAAAGTGAGCTTAATTATTACAAAGAGTACATAGAAATTCAAAAACGGAAGGAAGAAAGGGCAGCTAATGAGTTCCAACTCAAGAAACAAGTGGAGGAAACAAGGATTATGGCAATGAATTTTGTGGCTATGACCCCGATCACGAAGAAGTATTTTACCAAGAGGAAACTAGAAATTCTTAGTGAAGGAGATGCTAGGGAAGGAGAAGCTACTGATGAAATATTTTCAGATTATTATCACCCACGCGTGCTCTTTCCATAGTAGTTATAGTATTGTCTTAAGAATAAATCTATGATTGGTTTATAATTATATAATTTAAACTTTCGAGAAATAAAAATGTAATTTATTTATTAAGGTGAAATTGAAAAATATATTTCACTACCAGAAAAATGCACTTAGGCGACGAAGCAATTTCATCGCCTCAGTAGCATTTTTCTTTACTTAAGTACTTAGGCGACGAAACTTTCATCGCCTAAGTTTCATCGTCTAAAAATCGTAGTCAAAGTAATTAGATGACAAAATATTTTTGTTTCGTCGTCTACGGTGCTATTTATACGACAAAACATATCTCGTCGTCTTTGTATTTAGACGTCAAAAAATGTACCTCTAAACGACGAAAGTGTTCGTCGTCTTAAATGCATCTTAGACGACGAATAATGGTATTCATTGTCTAAGTATTAACACATAGACGACGAACAACAGTTCGTAGTTTAAGTGAATCACTTAGACGACGAACAAAAGTTAGTCATCTAGGTTCAACCACTTAGACGACGAACACTGACCTTCGTCGTCTAAAGTATAAAACTAAGATGACGAATCATTCGTCATTTTAGTGATTGACCTAGACGATGAATTATCCTTGTTTCGTCGTCGAAGTTGAATTTTTAATTTTTTTAAAAATTATTTTTGTTATTCAGAATTATTAATTAAATTGAAAATATTAAATTTTAAATAAATTAATAAAATATTCATTAAATATAAAAAGTGTACGTACATCAATCGAAATATATATAAACAAAACTACGAAACTAAACCGAAATCGGGAGTAGATTGAAAGGACCCAACCCTAGTTTAACTCGTAAACTAGAATTAAATCCTAACGATTAACTAACTCTGAGAAATTCTACAATTTTTTGGGCATAATTCCCCTAAAAACTGGACAATATAATCCAAAAACCTACAAGAAAAGAACACTTCTGAACTAAATTTCCACAAACAAACGGTGGACCACCAATTGTCCATCCGGATTTCTTAACAAATAACATAAACAAGAACCAGGAATTTAACTCAAGAATTTAAAAACATATTTACAAAATGCTAGTTCTAAATACATAGAAAAGAAGCTCGACTACTACTCGAGAAACTAAAAATAACATAATACAACTGGAATTCAAAGCGAATTCTATGAACATATGATACATAAGAAAAAGTCTGGCAGTGGTTTCAAACCTACTAAATGAAGAGCTGACAGGTGGACTCAAAGCCTTCAAGGACACCACACAAATTAAGGATTTATACTGCAGCTTGGGCGACGGAAACCGAAAAGTTCAGGGAAAGGAATTTAAAAATATAAAATGTTAAAGTGAGTAGACAAAATAATATAATATACATAAAATGATGAAACTGTACTAACATGCATTTCTGCTCATTTCTGTAAAATAAAGCGAGTTCAAATATAATAAACTGAAATACAATGGAGGTGGTCGTTTAGAATATTTGATCTATCTCGGAATGACTGTATGTATAAAAATTTAGGTGATGAGATCGTCTAGGGTGTTTGTCCTCACCCTAGAAAATCTAGGTCGAGCAGGGTGTTTTTCCTAACCCGGTCCAACTGGTTATCCGATGATCAGAGGAATAGCTAGAGCATCGATGCATCTAAATAAACCATTACAAAGTAAACCTCCAAATAAATGCTCTGAAAACATACCGTAAAGTGTAATGCGTAAAAGTATGAACTCGCTATCAACTATGAAAATAAAAGTCCATTCACAAGTCTACACTACTGCTGGGGTCCAGGGAAATTTCCTTCGTTGCTAGGGTCGCGATATCGATGTCCTGTAAATAAGGATCATACAATATCAGAATATGTGTGAAACTATGGGAATTGGCCCTAAAAGCGACCCCGGAAGTCCCTCTGATGATTTCTAAAAAACTGTTTCGTCGGAGCACCGCCATGGGCGGCAGAGCGTGGCCCTCACGCGCCTCTATAGGTGAGGGTACTGCTCTCTTATGTGCTGCTTTGGTCAAGAATTTCCACTGGTTCCACAATATAGACTAAGTCATCACATAACGGGATCTACTGAGGCACAATAACATGAGAAGGGTCAGAGATGCATTTTCGCAACAAGAACACATGGAATACATCATGAAAACGTGCTAGTTTTGATGGTAATTCCAAACGATAAGCAACATCACCATCACATTCAATAATCTCATATGGTTCGATGTATAGTGGTTGAAGCTTGCCATGCCTTCCAAATCGCAGAATACCCTTCCATGGCGATAATTTCAAAATACCCAGACACCAATCTCGAATTCTAGCCTAACATCTGCATAACTCTTTTGTCGATCCTGGGCAGCCTTTAACCTGTCTTGAATGATCTGCACGTTCTATGTCGTTTCTTGTACAATATCTGGACAAATAAGGCTTCTCTCTCGTACTTCGCTCCAACACAGCGGGGTACTGCATTATTTCCCATATAAGGTTTCATATGGTGGCATTCCAATACTGGAGTGGAAACTATTATTATAAAAAAAAATCCATCAAATGGAGGTGCTTATTCCATTTTCTCAGAAGTTGCAATACATAGGATTTAAGCATATCTTCCAGCGTCTGAATTGTTATCTCAGACTGGCCATTCGTCTGGGAAAGAAAAGTTGTACTGAATCATAACTTGGTTCCCCTAACTTTCTGTAAAGCTGTCCAGAACTGTGAAGTGAAAAGAGAATCTCGATCTGTGATAATAGAAACAGGCACACCATGTAACGTCACAATCTTCTGCATATGCAACTGAGCTAATTTTCTCACATAAAGTTTCTCTGGAACTAGAATAAAATATGTGGACTTCGTGAAGCGATCCATAACTACCTAAATACATGTATGACTTTTGGATGTACGAGGAAGCATGTATATGAAATCCATAGTAACATGCTTCCATTTCCAAACCGGAATTTCTAGATGTTGGATCATGCCTGAAGGTTTTTGCCGCTTCGCCTTCACTTGTTGACAAAATGGGACACTGGCTCACATATGTCTCTATTTCCCTCTTTATATTAGGCCACTAATAATACTCCTTAAGAGTTCGATACATCTTCATACTACCGGGATGCATTGCATATGCTGAAAAATGAGCTTCATCAAGTATTTCTCATTTCAACTCTTCATTGTTCAGAACACAAAGTCTACATTTGATCACTAGAAAGCCATCTCTCTGCAATATAAAGTTTGGTTGTCCACCGTTACATACTGCTTCCTTTAATTTTAGCAATGAGGCATCAGAATCTTGTAAGTCACGAACTCTGTCAACAAGAACAGGTCAAACCTGAATGTTGGCAAGTAAAACTCCTGGTTCATCTTCATATGTGTACAGAAATGAGCCAGTGGCTCGCAACTCAGATAGTAGTGGCATCCGAGTCATTTGTAGTTATGCCAGAGAAACTCCTTATTTTTTATGAAGAGCATCACCTACCACGTTCGCCTTTCCAGGGTAGTACTCAAAAGTGCACCCAAAATCACTTAACAATTTCATCCACTCATGGTTGGTAAAAATACAATATCTGACACCATACAAGTAGTGTCTCTAAATCTTCAACGCGAAAATAATCGTTGCTAACTCCAAGTCATGAGTGTGGTAATTCACTTCATAAGGCTTTAATTGTCGGGAACCGTAAGTGACAACTTTGCCTTGCTGCATCAACACACATCTCAAGCCTAACTTGGAAGCATCACTGAAAACCGTAAACTCCCTAATATCATCAGGTAAGGTCAACATTGGAGCAGTGGTCAGCCTTGTCTTTAACGTCTGGAAACTTTCCTCACAAGCCTCTGACCATCTAAAACTAACTCATTTCCTCGTAATTTGGGTAAGAGGTGCATCAATACGTGAAAAGTCTTGCACAAACCGACGGTAGTACCAAGCTAAGCCTAGAAAACTTCTGAAATCGGCCATAATTGCAGGTCTACTCCAATTCAATACCGCCTTTGTGACGACCCGAACCAGAATCAGTTGTGTATTCTGCACGATTCTCGAGATTGGTCATAGTCGCAGTTTTACGTTATATATGTGGTTTGCCGATTCTATTCGCGACTATATTTTCGGTCAAGAATTTGAGTTAGGTGTCTTCACGGAAGTTTTAGAGTACGTGATTTCGAGCTGAAGGGCGGTTCCGGAAGATTTTTCTGATAACCGAGGAATATAATACAATTATTTGAAGTTTCGGTTTTCGACGAGTTTATCCGATTGTTTCGTGCTTATCCGAATCGTCATGGTTATCCATTTCGAATCGTCGATCGACCCGAGGCGCGAGTATAAATATAGGAAATAGTTGTAAAATTGCCGAAAACACTGTTTGACGTTGACCAGACCGTTGACTTTCCAAAAATAGAAGTTTGACCGTTGACCCGAGGGGGAAAACTTTCCCGATTGGTTTTGCCGTCCGACGACCCATTTTCCGGCCACCTCTGACTTCGACGAGGGTATTTATAGCTTCCCCATGTGATTTCGAATTGATTGATGTTTGTTTTGATGGGAATTGATGGGGTTTTGGTTGAACCCGAATCGGGCCGAACTGGGTTATGTCGTCGGAGTTGGTTGGCCGTGTTCCGGCGAGCCACGGTGGCTGTGAGGTTAGGGGTTCGACTCCCCTTGGTCTAGGGATGCTTCCCATGTGAATAGTTTTGGGTTTGGTGGAGGATTTGGAGTAACCCGATTAGGTCATCGGAGGTGATTTTTCCGTTCGGTTTTTATTGGATTTGGGAGGGTTGTGGTCTGAATTGGACTTCGTGGTAGAAGAGGAAAGGCTTTGGCTCGAGGAGACGTTGAAATCTGGAGAATCTCGCCGTGAAATTCCACAGTTGACGGCGTGCCACCGCCGGCGGCGGCGGTCAACGGCGGAGCTCCGGCGAGGAGTTGACTTTTCAGATTTCGATGTCTTTAATGTCATTTTTCTCGTAATCGCGCCCCGATTATCGTCCGGAGGTTTTCAGATTGATTTGGGTAGCCGATATTCAGTCGAGGGTTTTGAGTGGAGATTTCGGGAATTTCGTTAATCGTTTTGTATTGCATTGCATTTTTCCGGGAACGGTTGGTTTCCGTGGTTCAGTACAGAGTTGTGGACTATGATATTGATCAGTTATGTTTTGTGAATATTCAGGAGATCAAGATCGAGACCGAGATCGTGCTTCAGGCGAGGGATCTTCCGCCGGACCACGAGATTAGCGCAAGTGCGCGTTTTGCTCACCTGTGAGTGGACAATTTCTTTTCACGGATTGTTTGCGAGTCTTTATATACGTTTTATGAACTTGAGCATGCCTATGAGATTTCGGAGTACATGAGCATGTGTTTTATGATTATACATATACGGATATGCGTATACGAGTATATATACACTTATATGTTGTTTCATGCATTTGCATCGAACTGTTTATGATTTGATTTTCACAGAGTACAGTTTCAGTTACGTTGTTGTATCGATACACCGCATCCCGGCTGATCCCCGAGGATGTTTACCGGCTGGAATCACGTGTGGGCTAGGGACCCCGTGGTTCTGAATCACGTGTGGGCTAGGGACCCCGTGGTTCTGACTGTGAGATTTTCTTTATGCATGCTCTGTTTACGAGTTGGAGTCAGCATCTCCTTGTTTACTATTTGATTTGATTTACCTATATTTCGACTCGCATATGTTTTATAACATATATTACTCGGTGAAAGACATTTATTTTCGTCCACTCATTCTAACGAGTTTTATGTCTTTCCCCTGGGCTTTTCAGTTTCCGTGCCCAGTTGCAGTTCAGGTTTGGTGTTTCACGTCGTGGATGGAGGCTAGTGATCTGAGCTACCTGTGTTTTCCAGTAGGTTCTTGTTTCGCCTACTGATGTGTATATTGTATATATTTACGCTAGAGGTCGCTCTGATACATTCTGATACATGTTTTATACAGATTTTCTCGGATATATTTATATACTACTGTATGTTTAATGTTTATTATTTATATTATGATGTTGAGAAATCCGGATGGGATTGGTTCCCACGGTTTGGCTTTTGTGGCATAGGATGAAGTGTTATTTTCAGGGTGCAAGTTTATGCAATTCAACGTTAGTAACGAAACTCTGCCGAAATTTTGAAAAGTTTTTGTTGGTTCGTATTTTCAGAAGGGGTTCGATTCCGGTTTAGGTAACTGAATCGGGATTGGGTCCTTTTAGCCTTCACCTTGTCTGGATCAACACTAACTCCATCTGCCGAAATCACATGGCCAAGAATATTTACTCTGTCTAACCAGAACTCATATTTACTAAACTTGGCATATAACTGAGATTCTCTCAAGGCCCTCAGAACAATATGCAAATGTCTTGCATGTTGCCTCGCATCGCTAGAGTAAATCCCAATATTGTCAATAAATACAATGACAAATTTATCACGGCATGCCCGAAATACTCGATTCATCAAATCTATAACGGCAGCAGGTGCATTCGTCAGGCCGAATGACACAACTAAGAACTCACAGTGCCCATATCGAGATCAGAATGCGGTTTTAGAGACATCTGACTCTCTAATCCGCAACTGATGATATCTCGTTCGCAAATTAATCTTAGAGAACACTGTAGCTCCCTTTAGTTGATCAACCAAATCATCAATCCAAGGCAGTGGATATTTATTCTTCGCTATAACCCAATTCAGCTTTCAATAGTTGATGCATAATCTCATCGATCCATCCTTCTTTTTCACAAATAAAACAGGAGCTCCTCATGGTGATATACTAGGACGGATGAAACCCTTATCAATTAGTTCCTGAAGCTGAATTTATAACTCTCTCAATTCAGCTAGAGACATCCTATATGGAGCTTGAGCTATGGGGCCTGTACCCGGAAATAGCTCAATCGAGAAATATATTTCCCTTACTGGAGGAAGACCTAGTAATTCCTTAGAAAAGACATCAGAATATTTCCTAACCACCTTAATTTGCTCAAGGTTAGGGGTGGAAATACGGGTATTCACTACATGTGGTAGATATGTGATACACCCTTTCAGCAACATCTTCTCATCTTTCACAGCTGAAATAAGGCATGAAGAAAGAACATTTCTTTCCCTGCAAAATAAAATCTCAGGAAACCTCGGACTTCTAAATACTACATCTTTCCGATGAAAATCAGCGAAAGCCTAACGATTTCTCAGAAAGTCCATGCCCAAAATTAAATCAAACTCTACAATGTCAAGAGGTATCAGATAGGCAGACAATCCAAAACCTCCAACCATCACACTACAGTCTTGATACATTAGCCTAACAAAAATTACCTCGTCATAGGGATAAATCACTCTTCTCATTTCCGATAAGGGAGAGGTAGGTACGTTAATTATTGATGCTAATCTCACGGAGATAAAAGAATGTGTCGCCCTCGGATCTATTAAAGTATAAATAGCATAACCAAAAATATGCAACGTACCTATGATCACCTCTGAAGACGCTTTGCCCTCCTGAAGAGTCATCCCATGAAGTTGGGCTTGTCCAGTCTATCCAGTTGATCGCCCTCTATGGCTTCGATTCTGATAAGCTAGCTATCTGGGTGGTGATGCGGTTCTAACCTCTGAAGTGGCTCCCTTACTACTACCAAAACTCTGTACCAAAAATCCACCTGAGGTGTCCCTCTATAGACACTCCCTGGCAAAGTGGCCCGTTTGGACGTAACGATAGCAAGCTGAAGTTCCAAACTGACACTATCCGAGCTGGTGCTTGTTACATCTATTGTCTAGAGGAAAATCTTTGGGTGACGATGGAGTAAATTGAAACCCACTAGATACATTGTAACTGGCCTCAGACCTCTGCCTCTATGATCAACTCCATTTCTATCTCAAAAAGTAATTCGGACGACGTGCGCTAGAGGTCTGAGATCCCTCACAAGAAGATGATGTGGAACCAGATGCACTGGAGCCTCCCCTTTTTGAAGAACCCTGGTTGGGCCCACCTTCCTTGAATCCTCTAGTCTGGCTTCGCTCAGATCGAAGCCTATCTTCACTTCTCACAGCAGCACTGACAAACTCATCAAAATCAGTGTGTGGCACACCTAACATGTGTGGGGCAATGTCAGGTCGCAAACCTTGCTCAAACCTCCAACATCTTTCCTTCACTAACCTACCATAATTTGGTGCAAATCGGGATAAGCAGGTGAAACGATCTTGAATACTCCATCATAGACAAGTCTTATTGCTGAAGATTCATAAACTCCCTGCAGAAGAAACTCATGAACAATTCCCTGAACTCTGCCCATGGGGTGGTGGGTTCATTTTTCTCAGTACTCTCCCACCAATGGTAAGAATGATCTTGTAACAGACTCACATCTATCTCTATTCGCTGCTCTAAAGTCAAATGGAGGTGTAGGTGATCACATACTTGGCTAATCACTATAAGCGAGTTCTCACAAGTCTTAGGGTCATGGGATCCTGCAAAGAGAACTACTTCTACCGATTTAGCTTTGGTAACTAAATCGCCATGACCCTCACGTGGCGTTGGCATTATGCGTGTAATTAATTCACTCATCTATTGTGCCAAAGACTACGCTTTATCATGTTGAGCTGGTTGTCGAGGCATAATGACCTAAGTGTCAATAAAAAATATTTAGCTCACTCAAAGAGACCAAGAAAAATAGCTCAACTAAGACACTCTAGATACTTAACAATGCACAACACTTGGAGCTGTGATGGAGATCCACCGGTCGGTCGGGCTATCCTCCCGAAAATGTTTTACACTATCAAATGCCTGTATTGACATGACTAAAGAGTCTATAGAATCTGTAATCTAATGCTCTGATACCAAGCTGAAATGACCCAACCCTAGTTTAACTATAATTAAATCCTAACGATTAAGTAACTCTGAGAAATTATATGAAAATTTTGACATAATTATCCCAGAAAACTGGATAACCCAAAAACCTGCAAGAAAAGAACACTTCTAAAACAAATTCCCACAAGCAAACTGTGGACCACCGATTGTCCATCCGAATTTCTCAACAAATAACATAAACAAGAACTAGGAATTTAACTCAGGAATTTAAAAACATATTTAAAAAATGCTGGTTCTGAATACAAAGAAAAGCAACTCGACTACTACTCGAGAAACTGAAAATAACATAATACTACTGGAATTCAGAGCGACTTTTATGAACATATGATACATAAAAAAAATTCTGATAGTCTAGAACCTACTGAATGAAGAGCTGATAGGTGAACTCAAAGCCTTCGATGACACCATGCAAATTCAGAATTTATACTGCAACTTGGGCGACAGAAACCGAAAAGCTCAAGCAAAGACATTAAAAAAATATAAAACGTGAGAATGAGTGGACAAAATAATATAATCTATGTAAAATGATAAAATTGTACTAACATGCCTTTCCACTAATTTCTGTAAAATAAAGCGAGTTCAAATATAATAAACTGAAATACAATGGCGGTGGTCGTTTAGAGTGTTTGATCTAATGCAGAACGACTATATGTATAAAAATTTAGGTAATGGGATCGTCTAGGGTGTTTGTCCTAACCCGAGACAATTTGAGTCGAGCAGGGTGTTTGTCCTAACCCGGTCTGACCAGCTATCCGGTGATTATCCGAATAGTTAGGGTATCGATGTTACTAAATAAACCATCACAAAGTAAATGTCCAAATAAATGCTCTAAAAACATACTGGAAAGCGTAATGCGTAAAAGTATGAACTCGCTATCAAATATGAAAATAAAAGTCCACTCACAAGTCTGCCACTATTGTTGGGGTCCAATGGAATTTCCTTTGCTGTTAGGGTTGCGATTTGGATGTCTAGTAAATACGAATCATATGATATCAGAATATGTGTAAAACTATGAAAATCAGCCCTAAAAACAATCCTGGAAGTCCCGCCGATGATTTCTAAAAACTGTTTCGCCGGAGCACCGTCGTGGGCCCTTATGTGCCTTTGCAGGCAGCGGCGCATGGGTTCCATGCACCTCTGGTGAAAGTTCTCTGATGAGGGCAGTTGACCCCTCGTTAGAAAGCTGTCAACAAACCCTTCCATTTTCATAATTTGACCGAGGTCTAATTCGGCGGCGTTTCGCCGAAAATTGTCCAATGGAATTTCCTTTGCTGTTAGGGTCGCGATTTGGATGTCTAGTAAATACGAATCATATGATATCAGAATATGCGTAAAACTATGAAAATCAGCCCTAAAAATAATCCTGGAAGTCCCACCGATGATATCAAAAAAATGTCTCGCCGGAGCACCGTCGTGGGCGGTGGCGAGTGGCCCTTACGTGCCTTTGCAGGCAGTGGCGCATGGGTTTCATGCACGTCTGGTGAAAGTTCTCTGATGGGGGCAGTTGACCCCTCGTTATAAAAGTTGTCGACAAACCCTTCCATTTTCATAACTTGACCGAGGTCCAATTCGGCGGCGTTTGGCCGAAAATTGTCTAGTGGAATTTCCCTTGCTGTTAGGGTCGCGATTTGGATGTCTAGTAAATACGAATCATATGACATCAGAATATGCGTAAAACTATGAAAATCAGCCCTAAAAACAATCCTGGAAGTCCCGCCGATGATTTCTAAAAACTGTTTCGCCGAGCACCGTCGTGGGCGGTGGCGCGTGGCCCTTACGTGCCTTTGCAAGCAGCGGCGCATGGGTTCCATGCACCTCTGGTGAAAGTTCTCCGATGGGGACAGTTGACCCCTCGTTAGAAAGCTGTCAACAAACCCTTCCATTTTCATAACTTGACCGAGGTCCAATTCGGCGGCGTTTGGCCAAAAATTGTCCAGTGGAATTTCCCTTGCTGTTAGGGTCGCGATTTCGATGTCTAGTAAATACGAATCATATGATATCACAATATGTGTAAAACTATGAAAATCAGCCCTAAAAACAATCCTGGAAGTCCCGCCGATGATATCTAAAAACTGTCTCGCCGGAGCACTGTCGTGGGCGGTGGCGAGTGGCCCTTACGTGCCTTTGCAGGCAGCGGCGCATGGGTTCCATGCACCTTTGGTGAAAGTTCTCCGATGGGGGCAGTTGACCCCTCGTTAGAAAGCTGTCGACAAACCCTTCCATTTTCATAACTTGACTGAGGTCCAATTCGGCGACGTTTGGCCGAAAATTGCCAAAATAGACTGAAAAATAATTTTTCGGCAACTGCCACAACCGCCAGAGATTGATCCCTAAAAAGACTCCTCTCATCAAGCCTAAGCACCTCAACTCACCGTCACGTGGTCGAAATTTGCTTCGAAAGCTCACTGCTCAAACCGGCCAAAAAATTACAATCCGTTGAATCTCCGTCGTCGAGCTACGAAGGAGCTCGAGACCACCCTCAATAGACTCAGAGGAGGGAGAGATCCCTAAGCCTCCGACCCCGACTGCTAAAACACTTCGGAGCATCGCCATCGACGACGGTGACTCCCATGGTGCAAACCCGTTTGGGGTGTCCAACAAAACCTGTAAATTTCCCAAAAATCTCACAACACAACAACAAGGAAGCAAGGAGCTTCGATTTTCTACGTTAAACGACGTCGTAGGTGGCAAAAAAATGGTAAACTGAACGGGACAAGGAATTCGGGTCAGCGGGGGAGCAACACGGGAAGTCATGGTGATTTTCTGATTTTTCCTGAATTTCTAATTTTAAATTTCCAAAATTATCTATTTATACCCTTAAACTCCTCAAAAGATGAATGGCCCGAAATCAATCTTATCGTCAAACAGTGGAGATTTAACCGACTAAACATAAATTTCTTTTTAATAATAACTCACGCAGACTTCCGATAAGCATAAGAAATAGTTCACTTATCCAAAAAATTCATTAAAAATTCATATGAGCTCAAAATTAAATAATCTACAATTTTTGTGAAGAAAATTAAATTAAATTCTCACCCGATGAAAAAGTCGTTAACAACCTCAATAACACAACTAATCCGTGTAACTCGATAAACGCGTAATTTTGGTTTGGGTCGTAACATAGACATAGACATCCTACTGATTCCTCATCCGCCGCTCGCATCGTCATCGTCATCGTGCCCAGGAGAAGGGAGGGGGGGGGGGGGGAGGGGACGACAACACTACGGCTGAGGTTGCAATAAAGAATATAAAATAATAAATAAATAGTTAAAAATAAAAAATTATTCATTTATATTGCCATAGAGACTATGCTATGGATAGAGACTATATATATATATGATAGTGAGATTGAATGTTGAAATATGGTTACTATTGTGATCGTGTTGATATTTGTTGGATGACTCGAGTTGTATTGTTTATGACATGATATTGATATTTGTTGAAATATTGACAATCTTGTTCAGTTTTGAGTGTGAAGCGAAAGTGTATGATATTTATATTGTTTTGGAAAGAGATGTGAGTTGTGAAAATGATGGTTATAAATGAACAATTTTGATTGTTTTAGAGCAACTCCAACAACTTTTTCATATTTGAGTTTTTTCTCAATTTTAGAGAATATTTTGGTTGTTTTACTTCAACTGATTTTATAAACACATTCCCTAAAATAGAGAATGTGATGAGAGATAAAATAACATTCTCTATATTTACATCAATCTCTATATTTTTAGTGAAAAAAAGGAAAGAATAGTACAATCTATAAAATAAAAAATCTGTTGGAGTTGGAACTGAAAATGTATCGTTCAACGTGTTTTTTATTTTCTTATAAAAATAAAATTATAGAAAACTGTTATGGATGCTCTTAAATATTTTGGAGAGAAGCTCTTAAATATTTTGGTGTGGTCTAGTTGTGTGATGATGTCACTATGACTATGAAGTGACGGAGTACATATATTCTTCTTTTATAGTCCATGAGGATGTGATTTCGTTGTTTTATATAACATGAGATTTGATTGTGCGGTAGGGTCAATGAGCGTGTTTATTTTTTTTGAGAAAGAATTGCTGGTTTGTTTCGTTTTGGGGAATTGGTGTTGAAGTTGTGATTTGAACTTTTGAAGTAATGATTGTCATCGTAGTGAATGAGTTGTTTACAGCATATTAATTGTTTAGGGTAATCTCTTGAAGTAAACTTGATGCAGGAGTTGTGATCGATAATTAATGATTGTTGTTTGGTTGATATTAGTGATTTATATTTGTTTAGGTAATCTCCTTAACTCATGATGGAGATGCATGAGTATATATCAGGGGCGGATCTAGCCCAAGGGCAGGATGGGCTGTAGCCCACCCCAATATTTTGGGCCGAATTTTTTTGGAGAAAACAGAAACCCATATGGCAGAATTCATCTCTCTCTCATCTGTCGATCTCGCACTCTGGCTCTGCAGTCTGCACTCAACTCTCGCATCTCTCGATCTCGCCTTAACTCCCTCAAACCCTCATCTCTCGAAACTTGATCAACCCAGAACGGGCAGAAGCCGCAGAACCCACTTAGCCACTGGCAGACTTGCCACCGATCAACCAAGAAGGCAAGAACTCCAAGAAGGCAAGAACCCACCGGCGAAATCAATGGGGATTGAGGTGGTCAAGGACTTGGATTGAAAATTTTGGGGCTGAAATTTGCAATTGAAAACTGAAAACCCTAAAGGTTGGTTATGGCAGCTTTGATTCTTTGTTTGCTGTGGGTTTTTGTTTGTAGACTCATAGAGATGCATGGACATATGGAGCTGTTGACCCCAACAGTGGAACTGCAACATTACTTGACATTGCTCGTTGATATGCTCTTCTTATCGGTACGGGCTGGAAGCCTAGGAGGACAATTGTTCTTTGTAGTTGGGATGCAGAAGAGTTTGGAATGGTAAGTGATACCTCATCATAACTGAATTTATGTATGTTTTCCGTTTGAGGAATTATTGGATTCAAGCATCAATCTCGTGTCCTTTAATGATGCATCCCCAAAAATATATCATTTCAGAGGGATGTCATCAGAAATTAATACGTGCTCACATTATATGCTTCTGAGAAATGGCGAAACTTACTTAGCGAAAGCCTATGTATTTATGAATATCACACATAAGTGTGAGCTCATCAAGGACTTTGATGCATTGCTTCCTCGTTGCATCATGGTCCTGTTATTAATCAGTAACAACATTTTATGCAAGCGCACTAGTAAGGCTCATTAATTCAATGAAGAGAGATGAGGACACTGTTCTTCTGAATATGAACGGACATGGGTTGCCTCTTTTTTAGAAAATCCAATTTGGATAAACTTTAGCAGTTGCTCTGTATGAGCGTTAGTAATAACGGTACTTCCAAATTCTTGTTTAAGTTCAGATATTCTAATTCTGCTTCATGGTAATTTTCATAGTTTCATAGAAATTCTTCAGTTTAATATGAATTAACTATTCAAAAATTGTGTTTAGATTCATATGTCCCCTGCTTCCAGGTAGGATCTACTGAGTGGGTGGAACAAAACCTTTTCAATCTGGGCTCTAAAGCTGTTGCATACCTTAATGTGGACTGTGCAGCTCAAGGGCCAGGATTCTCTGTTGGTGCCACTCCTCAGCTGGACAATTGAAAACTGAAAACTGAAAATCCTAAAGGTTGGTTATGGCAGCTTTGATTCTTTGTTTGCTGTGAGTTTTAGTTTGTAGTGTTTTTAAATTTCAATGAGGAGTTTAAACGTATGTGCTACTAGATCCACCGAGACTTTTTGTTCCCAAGAAATTAGGCAATTACAGTATTTTGGTAAACATATGTTGATATGTATAGACCTGCAAATAATGTGGCTTTGATTAATTGTAAGTGTGATATTTCAGATAGTGATGCTGCTGCGGCGATCTATTGGCTTCAATTACGTTGTTGGTACACTATTAAAACCTCTTAAGTACATAAAGCTTGCTTCTTTTTCTGCTGCTGTGTTTTTTGTTTCCCTTCAAAATATATGAGATTGATGACATGCTATTGTTTGTGGAATTTTGCCATTGCTACCACACTGTCGGTTTTTCTCATTTTCGGGTATGTTTACTGTCAACTTAATAAGCTTTTGGGTAAATTTCTGTGTGGTTTGGCCGTTTGGAAATTGAAGTTGTGTGCTCGAATATAACGTTTACCACAATGAAGTGAAAATGTCGAGTACGGAAATTGAAGTTGTGTGCTCGAATATAACGTTTATATGAGTAAGTAATTTTTTTTTTATAACTTGGAGTAATGGAATAATGGTTAGTGGTTCAGTGGTTGCATAATTTGCATATGTTTTTCTTATATATAATAATAAAGGCGTGAGGATGAGCCTCCCAATGGGTTACAAACCTCAAAAAAAAATTTGTGCGTTGCACAATAAATTACAGCCCACCCAAGATTGAAATCCTGGATCCGCCCCTGGTATATATGATGAATTGATGAACATTAATTGTGTTGAGGTCTATGGTTAACTTGTTTTATGTTCTCAGCCGTGTGCCGAGAGGATATGTCATGGGCAGGCACGGAGCCAAGAATTAAATCTTGGGTGTGCTAAATTTTCTTTGTTAGGAAGAAAACTTTTTCTTCAAATAAATCGGTAGAGTTTACTTTATTTTGATGAAATATATGATCTAAAGAGTTTGAGACATGGAGAAAAGCGGTGGAGATTGAAGAGCGAGCTCCAAACAGAGATGCACAAGAAGAACTATGGAGGTCGGGAAGAGAGAGACTGCCGAACTGAGATGAAAGCGAACAAGAAAGACTGAAATTGTCGTTTTGGGTGTGTGTGTATATATATATTTTGGATATATATGTATTAACTTTTTTTTTGGTAAAAAAACTTGGGGGTGCTGCAGCACACCCTAGCCCTCCCTTAGCTCCGTGCCTGGTCATGGGTAATGCTGGAGATGCCGATGGCATAAGCTATGTTTGATTGTATGAGTGAATGAGTGTGTATATATCATATACATCCACGTCCAACTGCAAGTTGTGTCTTCATACTTATTCCTGTAATTCCAACTGCAGGCTGTGCCTTTGTACTTGTCCCTGTTAGTCCCGTAAAGTAGTTGTGATAACATATATATATTATAAAATTTTGATAAATAAATATTCGATAAATTAATAATTTTATTAAAATAATATTTTTTTCTCAGTCCCAATTTGAGACTAGTTCATATTATTAGTAACTTCGTTAAATGCATAAGAGAATAATATTTTTCTAATTTCTTTAGGTCCCTACGTATATATAAAGTAATAATGTAATTATATATATATATATTAATATTCATAAAAATATATAAAATTAAATTTGCAGCTGTGAATTTATATTTTGTCTCTAACGCCAAAATAAACTTTGTTTCTTCATCTTGGACATTTTTTTTGAGGTGTTAAGGGTAATCCAATAGTTTCCTAAGCTCAGGACAAATCCCCCGGCTTATATGAAATGGTTTAATTGTGCATTGTAGCACAGTGTTTGACCACGTTTATAATTCAACAAATACATTTTGACGCCGCTAACATTCGAATGTATAACGTGGAGGCTCTATATCAAACATTCACGTGGTAGGACTCAATGCTTCCACTGAACTATTTGCCGTGGTTCTTCATCTTGGGCAATGTGCTACATTTGATAAAAAAAAATTATTTTGTGGAACAAAGTTATTCAAGGTATCTAATAACTGGCCCAATTGTCTCTTTTGGAGAAGCTATCTATATAACATACTATCATTTAAATCATGATCATGCGGATTCATTATCCCTTCAACATATAATCTTTTTATCACTAAACAATTTCATCACTTTATCGTTTTCATTATTTAAAAAATATATAAATATCTCGATAAATTAATAAATTATTAATTAATCAATAAAATAATAAACTCACTAAAATAATAATTTTTGTTAATCTCAAAATTATTTATTAATAGAGATTTTACTGTAGATAACAACACAGTAGAAACGGTTAGAACTGGGCTCCATTAATCTCCGAGACTATCAAGACCTCCTATTCTTCCATCGCTATCGATATTTGGATGGGATATATTTGGTCTTAAATTCAACATGTGGAGGTTAACATAGATGGTAAGGAGAGAATTTATGGGATTAATTATAAAAAAGGCCCCGAATAATAGGGTCATTTTCAAATTCATACATAAGTGTCAAAAATTAAGATTTTCATACCTCAATTTATTATGTCAGGACTTTACTACCTTACTGTTAAGTGCACAAGTGAAATGTTGAGGTGGGGAAATCGGCGGGGGCATTTTTGACTTCTCAACTAACAATTAAATTGGAGAAAAAATAGTTAGAATAGTTTTCAAGTATGATACGTTATAAATTTTGGTCCCTCATATACGAGTGTACGACATATATCACTTTGGCTTCTCAAGTTTACGTTTGTCTATCATTTTGGTCATTCAATTATGACATATATCACTTTGGTCACTCAATTTTACGTCCACCAATCACTTTGATCACTCTGTCTTAATGAATCTGGAGGATCAAAGTGAATTTAAAATGCACACTTGACAAAAGTGAAATCAGAATGTAAACTTGAGGGACCAAAATGATATATGTCATACATGAAGGACTCAAAGTTATAGCATGTCATACTTTATGGGTGAACCTATAATGTATAGAGCACTAATGTGCAAAACACTTGTCACAATCCCATCGGCATTAGACTTAAATAAATAATACATGAGAGTCAATAGACCGTAAATTACTCTCTTACATATTTGTGCTACATATATCGTTGTATTTTCACATATTTTCTCTAATGTATAAGACACGGCTAACCAATGAGCCACAATTAGCGCTGGGCACTTGGTCCCGGAAATTTTGATCCGACCCGGCTCTGAACTGTCCCTCATAAGGACAGTACGGGTTTATATTTTTAGAATAGAAAGTTTGTGCCATCGCAGCCCGTTTGAATAAAATGGGATGAAATTTGAGATTATTTTTTTAGTCTAAATGGTATCCTGTTCCACCCCGAATATTATACCAACATAATTAAACCCTATATATTAAGTGTATTACAGTATTACTATCTCACTTTCTTCCCACTTTCCAGCGCTGTTTCACGTACGACTTTGATCAACTAAACTTCGTAGAGGTTCTCATTAACTATTATTTTCTTAGTTTGTAAATGGAAAACAGTTATGCAATTCGATCGGTGAAACTATGATTACTTTCATTTCGATCGGTATCTATATATGCAATTGGATTTTTATTTATGCAACTGGGTATCTATATATGCAACTGGGACTATGATTACTACTATATGTGAACATTATGAACTTACTGAGATGCTTCTATTTAATCATTTAGGAACTTTTAGATATACTCTTGTATTATTTTTCTTATCAAAAAAGAACATAGGGATCCCACAATGAACCCGTACCAAACCGATTCGGTTTGGGTTTGTGTTATGACCCGGAACATCATTATACGATAATCGAAACTTATGTGGTTAGTCGCTAATTAATTTCGTTAATCGTCAATGATAATTAGTTTTTACCATCGGTAACTTTCACTGACGTTTCGTCAAGATTTTATCGATTTTGTTTTTTAAGAAATTTCTTAGGATAAGTTGTAGAGTTTGTTGATACGAGCTTCTGACTACATCAAGTATTGAAATTGGAGTTACGAAGAAGTTATAGTCAACGAAAATTTTACGAAAATATCGGGAAACGTTTTATCACAAAATCGCGGGTATAAATATGGGTTTCTATTTTGGGAAAGTGAGAAGTTTCCATTCTTGGCAAGTGGGTTGACCAATGTTGACTGAGCTCACCGACCTAGAATCGCCGCCACTGGCAACGGCAATGGAGCGACGGTTTTTGATTTTTGGTGGAAACGGATGGGTTTCTTCTCCTCTATCGATTGGTGGGTGCAACTCCGACGTTGGTGGCTGAAGGAGGGAGAATCAAGGTCGAGAAAGTGGCAATTTCTGGGTTGCTTTTCTCGGCGGCGTTGGACTTCGAACCTAGAGGGGTTTTGAAGCCTTGGAAGAGGCGAATCTATTGCGATGGGTCTTGGACCTTGCTGTGGCAGGACGGTGGTGATCAAGCGAATTGATTTTTCCGGTGGGTTTTTAGTTTTCCAGCGATTTGGAGGTTTTTCGGTTTGACTTTGATGTTGTGTTCTTCATGAATGTTGTTAGGCTTGTTGATATAAACATTTTTTTATTTAGGTTACTTGATTTGGTGTCGATGGGAGCTCCAGCGAGGTTGGATTTTTGGCAAAATTTTATCTCTTTCTGCTCGTAATTTTGTGACAAACGCAATGGTGAGATTCTTGAATGGATATGAACTTGATTAATTTAGACGTACGCTTAATCGGATAATAATTAATTGAATCACGATGTTATTAACGGACAATCCGACTATCAATTTAAATTCGAGTCGCTCGATGTTTGAGATTTTTGGCGAATCTAAAATTGATTTACAGTGAAGGAATACGAGGAACTGAATTCAGAATTTGATTAAGTTCGTTTTTCGTCAAAAAATACGTTATTCGAGAATGTGAGATTCTTGACATTATTGCTCATCTAATTACGAGCTTAGTTATTCATTATGAATATTGATGAATATATATTAATATTAATCATGGTTTCAGGATTACAAGTTACCAGACCGCATCGGATGATTATTGCGCCGATTAGCATGTTTCGACTTTATGAATATCTCGGCATAGTACGGTGAGTGGACGTTTATTTATTTTCACAGTTGCTGCGAGATCATGTGTGACGACCCGGAACAGATTGAGCAGTGTCATCAGCTAGGTCCGTGAGATTATGAGTAATACCAGATTTCCGATAATGGATTTACTCGCCAGGTTTGTTAACGACTAAATCATTGGCCGAGAATTGGAGCTGAATCTCTTCTCGAGAGTCGTTGTACGTGTGATTTCGAGTTCGTGGGCGGTTTCGGATCGTTATTTGGACGACCGAGGAATAAGTTATGAATATTTGAAGTTTCGACGGAATCAGGCTAAATTGGTGGCTCTCTTAGCGACTAAATTACTGGACGAGAATTTGGTTTCGTCTTCTTCACGGAAGTTGTTGAGAATTTAATTTTGAGTTCGTGGGAACTTCCGGAGCATTATTCTGAGTTACGAAGATTAAGTTGTGAATATTTTTGATTGTTGATTATTTAGTCGGTTTAAATATGTGTTGGTTTGAACAGTTGACTTTTTATCAGATTGGTCGATGTGTTTGACTTCGGGTGATAATTGAAGAACATGTCGAGTTGAGTTTGTTGCCGCAAGAATTATCGGAATCGGAATTACGACGAGGAAATTACGGATGTTTAAAGTTTGTCGCAAAATGTATTTTGGAGGTTTCCTTTTTGGGAAGCTATAAATAGTGAACTTGCCATAATTGGAAAGTCAACTTTCCATTTCTGTTTGCTTGACTGGGTTGACCATGGGTCATGGGTGACCCATTTTACCATATGTTTTCCGTTCGGTTTTGGTGATTTTTGGACCCTTTTCCGGCTACGATTGGCCAGGGTTCCTTCACAAAACTTGTTGGGCTCGAACTCCTCTTCAATTTGGTAGGTGGATCATCCCATGAGGTGGCCGGAGGAGGAAGTTATGGCTAGGCAAAGTTAGTGAAATTTCGGCGAGTTTTGTGGTGTTCGGGTGGCGGCGTGGAGGCCAAGATGGTGGCTCCTCTTTGAGGGTTTTGTTAGCCTCGAGCCAAGGAAGCTTTTCCAAGTGGTCTTGAGGGTTGCCGTGGCCGGAGGAGAGAGATCCGTTGAATTGAAATTCCGGTAAGGGTTTGGAACTTTGAGTTGATTTTTGGAGGTTTTCCGTTCAAAATTGGCCTTAACGTATAACTGGAAAGTTGTTGGAATCGTCGAGATCTTTGAAACCATGTATAGCACGAAATTTTCTGGGCAGGTTGGATTTTCCGGTGGCCGGAGGCAGCGGCGACGGCGGCGGCGACTTTTCGCCCGGCGTGGTTTTCAACGAATTATATGTCATTTCACTCGAAATCGCGCTCTGATCGCTGTGGGGAGGTTTGTTTTTCGAATTGAGAGTCCGAAAGTACAGCGAGGTATTGAGGTGTGATTTTCGGATTTTCGACAGTTTGTCGTAATCGGATTGTGTGTTTCCGAGAACAGTGGTTTCTCGTGATTTGATTTGAATTGTCGAGTTATGATTTTGAGAAATGAATTTTGTGATTATTCAGGGGTTCGTGATCGTTCATATGGCAAGGGATTTTCCGCCGGATCACGGGATAACGCGAACTACGTTACGCTAGTCTGTGAGTGGACATTTCTTTTCACTGATTGTTTGCGAGTCTTTATACACGTTTTATGAACTTGAGCATGCATATGAGATTTCGGATTACATGAGCATGTGTTTTACGATTATACTTATACGGATATGCGTATACGAATATACATACACTTATATGTTGTTTCATGCATTTGCATCGAAATGTTTATGATTTGGTTTACACAGAGTACAGTCGTTATATATGTTGTATCGATACACCCGCATCCCGGCTGATCCCCGAGGATGTTTACCGGGGGAGGCTGCGACTCCTGACCCGTGACCTTTACCGGGGGGAGGCAGACCTCTGACCTGAGGCCTTTCTGTCTAGAATTGCGTGGAAGTCTGGGACTCCGTGATTCTGACTGTACTAGCACTGATGTGTCTACGAGTGGCCCCGTGAGATTTTTATGCATGCTCCGTACGCGTGAGGAGTTAGAGTCTCCCTCGTGTACTCGGACGCGTGAGGAGTTAGAGTCTCCCTTGTGTACCATTTGATTTTTATACATTCGACTCGCATATGTTTTTATAACATATATATTATGTGGTGAAAGACATTTATTTTCGTCCACTCACTCTAACAGTTTTCATGTCTTTCCCTTGGGCTTTTCGGTTTTCGTGCCCAGTTTGCAGTTCGGACTCTGGTGTCGCATGTCGTGGTTGGAGGCATAGTGCTCGAGCTACCTTGTTTCTTCCAGTAGGTTTATTGTTCTACCTACTGTGGTATACTTATATGATTATACATTAGAGGTCGCTCTGAGTATTCTGTTGTATAGATATATTTATTGTTTTACTTTACGGATGATATATTGAGAAATCTGGATGGGATTGGTGCCCACGGTTTGATTTTTGTGGCATAGGATGAAGTGTATTTTCCGCGTGCAGGTAATGGTAATTCCACGTTAGTAACGAAACTCTGCTGAAATTTCGAAAGATTTTTGTTGGTTCGTGTTTTCGAAAGGGTTTGATTCCGGTTTAGGGAGCTAAATCGGGGTTGGGTCATTTCATCATGTTTATGAAAATTTACAAATTTCTGTATTTTATTACAGTCGAGTTTGGACGCACGTTTTTGATGGTTTATTTTTAGCATTGATGCTTTGACTAGTCGGTTGATCACTGACTAGTCGGATCATATCGGGTCAGGACAAACACCCTGCCGACTCAAATCATCTCGGGTTAGGACAAACCTCCTAGACGATCTCATCACATTTTATTTACAATCATGGAGACGCTTCAGGTTAGGACAAACACCCTAAGCATCCACCTTCATATTTTATTCAGTTTATTATTTTGAACTCGCATGATTTCACAGAAATCAGCGAAAAGGCACATATAGAATATTTTATTGTTTTACACTGACTTTGAGTTTTTGTCCAGTCACGCTAACATTTTTATGTTTTTATCTGCTTTTCCCTGGGCCTCTCGGTTTTCCGTGCCCAGGTTGTAGTGCTTCTTTTGAGCTGGATTTTGGTCACCATAGGCTTTGAGTCCACCGGATTATCATACATTTATGTAAGTTTCAGCCCACTAGCAGTGTATTTTCATATGTTTTATACTACTCCTAGAAGTCGCTTTGGACACTTGTGTTATAAATATTTTTCAGTGTTGGTAGTGAATTATTAGTATTGCTGGATTATGAGTTTTCAGTTCATGTATTATTGTTACAGCATTTTAATTAAATTACTTTCCGCACTTTATTGAGAAATCCGGATGGACATCGGTGGTTCACGGTGTTGTTAGTGTGAAATCCAAAGTGTGATTTTCTTGCAGGTTTCTGGTAGTCCACTTCGTAGAGGAAACTATGTCAAAAAATTTAATGAAATCTGTAGTTTAGGTCTTGTCGTTAGGGTGTGATCTTAGATTACTAGTTAATCTAGGGTTGGGTTCTTTCAGTTTGAGTCTTTTTGAGATTTCTCTTTAGATAAGCAAATCTCATACTGACCTATTCCGCTAAAAAACTATAAAATTATCGTAATTTTTTTTCCAAACCGATCCATTTCAACCCATGCCGAACCTTAGCCACAATCTCCACATAAATTTCTTTGGTTTCTAAAATATTTTAAACGACCAACAACTATATTTTTCGATGGGCTCCAACTATATTTATAAATATAGCTATTCATTGATCATTACATTTCGAAGATTCTGTGATAAAATTAGTATCTTCATATTGTACACATGTTGCCGATTTGATTGTCTTTGATAAAATTATTCGCTTTTTAATTATTCTTTTCAGGCAATAAAGTTTTTCACTCTAATTTAACCTCTAATAAAGTTTTTAATTACTAGTTAAATTTCCTCTAATTCAACTTTATACTTCTCCACATTACGATATTCTAGCATAAACCTACACCCATCGGGAGTGGAAATGAAAATACAAAAAAAAAAAACGAAGGCAATTAGTAGGGAAACATAATTTTTCATCCAAACCAAAAGATTATAAAAAGACAACATGTATGTCTTGTAAATTTGTAATTGTTATTACATATAAGAGTTTAGGTTGTGTTTGGATGGTGAATTTTTAATTTTCACTGGAATTCACATCTATGAGAACTTATAATTTTATAATTTCAAAAAAAATTAATCATTTGAGAATTTCACTATTTTGATTTATTTATTTTTTGAGGTAAACGCAATTTTCTATTAAATGAAAATCAAGTACAAATGGGACGATAAAAATTAACGAAAATTAAAAGACACATAGAACGCATTGGATTCTGATAGTGGTACTCTAAAACAAGAATTGAAAATTCTTTATTCGCTAGATAAATCGGTTCTGGGATATGAATCATACAATGACGTGTCAATAGTCGTACTATATTTGTGTATATATACCCCAATCTAGGAGTTGATCAATATATTAGAAAATTCTCCAACTTTTTGTTCTCTTTGACTTGGCCTCAGAGCCCCAGGTTTGATTCTAAACTTTGAATGTTTCCACTACGAATTTGTTCTTGTTCCTTGTCCAGAATTGTCTCAGTCTTGACCATTGGGCTTGTCGTTAAACCATATTTGACCCATCGAATCTTGATATGATCATTGTCTCTTATTGTTCGATTGTGAAGAATTTGTCATGGCTTTCAATGTGTCATTCTTTATGTTCCATCTCTGTCTCATCATCTCTTTTTCCATGTCAGAATTAAACTCACAAAATAAATACTCTGTCATGTTTTATCGTATGTATGTGGTATCTTAGAATCTATGTACTCAGACAATAATAAGAAATGGAGATCGGAATAGAAGACTATTTCAATTGAATTGTATGTACACTGGAAAGACACAAGCGCCATCAAGTTTTGTTGCCTTGACATTGAGTTCTGATCGTGTGCGAGAAATTTGGTCCTAACATCGTCGATTGGGTCATCCATCTTTTGGTATCATGAAGAAATCGATGCCATCTTCATTTTTGAGGGGGATAAAGGAGTCTATCCTTCATTGTGATACTTGTGCTTTTTCTAAGAGCCATATGTCTAGTTATTCTCCAAGTTTTCATTCCAGTTCATCTACTTTTGAGTTAATTCATTCACATGGGTGGGGGCGTTCAAAGAATTAACTATGTCAAGAAGGAGGTACTTTTATTAGATTGACATAGATAGTATTACTTAAGTCCAAGGATGTTGTTCTCTCTGCTTTTACTGCATTTCACAACCTTATATATACTCAGTATGACGCTTGGGTTAAGGGGTTTTGATCTTATAATGTAGGGGAATTTTTCAATCATCCGCTTAAAGAGTACTTTCAATAGCATGAGATTGTTCATCGAACTACTTGTCCTCAAACACCGGAGCAGAATGAAGTGTTTGAAAAGAAGAATCGTCATTTCTTAGACATGGGAAAAGCTCTTTAACTTTTTGAGTGCCAATATGCTAAAGTATCTTTGGGGAATTTTCTACTTTGTGCTCAACCGTCTTCCATCTACATCTATTCAAAATCGGATTCCCTTTCATATTTTGTCCAAACATGTTGTTATTTCATCTCTTAATACTCTTTCTGCTCGTGTCTTTGGGTGTGTGGCTTATGTTCATCTATATAAGGATGAGATATCAAAACTGGATGTTCGTGCTCATAAGTGTGTGTTTGTTGGCTATGGATGTCATAAGAAGGGATAGAACTTTTATCATGCTCCATCCCAATGATTCTATGCCACCATGGACTTTACTTTCTATGAAGATTTTTGCTATGTCTCTTTTACGACGATTCAGAGTGGGGTGGAGAAGAATGTGTTTTATGAAACATAGTACATAGAGGTGTCTAACTCACAATTGGAGATCGATTGAAACTTGTACAACACATGCAATCATAGAAGAAGTTTCTACCGCTTCTCTGAATATCAATTTTGGTTTGGAAAACAGTAATTCTAGTTCAACAAACGCAAATTCTAGTCCCCTGTATAGCAGTTTGGTTAGCCAATCAACAATTTTGATCGAAATGATAATGGAAAATCTAACCGCAACCTAGAGCTCATGATTAGAAATTTTGATCCATCAACTACCAAATCTTACTCTAATAAAATTTGTGAGCTTTTGAATGGTAATTCGTCAAAAGGAGTGGCAGCCTGTCAACAGTTGCATTTACAATAGCATATGTGAAACACAATTAGAAGAAACTCCAGTACGAAGAATGTATATGCTAATCCAGTCTCTCCTCCTCCATCAGCAGTCTCTCCTAACTTGTTATTGCCTAAGGTATGTAGTAGTCTTCATTTATCTGATTCTAGTATTCTTGTTGATGATTCTAGTATTGTTCTTAATAAGTCTAGAAAAGTTTTGCCTTGTTAGTCAACCCGTGGTCAGCCTCCCAAGAAATATGAACCTACTATGTCTGCTAAAATCAAGTATCTTGTAGGCTAATTATATGTCAACTCATACATTGTCTAAATCCTATGTAGCATTTATGAATCAATTATTTGTTGTATCTCTTCCTAATAAAGTGCAAAATGCGATAAAGGAAGAAAAGTAGGCTAAGGCAATGTAGGTCGATAAGGAGCTCTAAACAAGAATGATACTTGAGATTTGGTGCCTTTGCCGCCATGCAAGAAGACAATTGGTTGTTGATGGCTCTATACAGTGAAGCATAATGCAAATGGTTCAATTGATAGATACAAGATGAGGTTGGTTGCAAAAGGGTATACTTAGAAGTATGGAGTGGATATGATGAGATTTTTGTACCAATATTAATACCATTCGTGCATGTCTCTAGCAACTAATCAGGATTGGCCATTACAACATTTTTATGTGAAGAATGTCTTTCTTCATAGAGAGTTGAATGACGAAATTTATATGGATATACTTTCAAGATATGGTACTTTAACAGGTGAGAAGATGGCGTGTAAAGTGAAGAAATCTTTGTATGGTTTGAAGCAGTCTTCAAGAGCTTGGTTTGGTAAGTTTATGGCGTTCATGAAGATATTTAGGTATCGCCAGAATAATTCATATCATACTTTGTTTCTCAGGCATAAATGGGATAAAGTTATTGGTTTAATCATTTATGTGAATGACATGGTTGTGACAAGTGATGACTTTAAAAAAATCAAGAAGTTGCAAGTTCAGTTGTCTTCAGAATTTGAGAGAAATGAACTTGGAAACTTGAAGTAGAAACTGGTATGCTTGATTACATACTGGTTGACATAGCTACTGAGCATAATCATCACATAGCAGAATATCTAGATCAAGACCCCACGAAAAAGTCACAGTATCAAAAGTTAGTTGGCCGTTTGATATATTTGTCTCATACTAGACATGATCTTGCTTATGTATTTTAGTGTTATGAGTAATATGCATAATCCAAGTGAATCTCATACGGATGTTGATTGAAGTCTACTCCTATTAGGTCTAGTGTTTTGCAAGAATGAACATTTGGGAGTTAGTGGCTATACATATGCACATTGGGCGACGGGCAACATTACTGATAGGCGTTCTACTTCTGGTTTTGTGAGTGGTAACTTGGTCACTTGAAAAAATAAGAAGCGGAAAGGGGTGGCTTGTTCGAGTGCAAAAGCAAAGTATGGCTAGTGGTGTTTGTGAGTTGTTGTGGTTGAATCGAACTCAAGACTTCCTTAGATATAGAGAGAAGCTCAACCACCCACGCTACAACATCTTTGATGTTATTATCAACATCTTTAAATATATATTAGCTACAAACTGAAAGAGTTGATTGCTAATAAATGTGATAAGTGTCTACAATTTATCTTAAAATTGTATATATATCCATATTTCCGTTGATATATCCATGTTTTAAACTTTCGATATATTGTCGATATTCGATATTTTATTTATTGGTTTTATATATATATATATATATATAGAGAGAGAGAGAGAGAGAGAGAGAGAGAGACTAAATTTAGCATACAATTACATACAATATATCTCATATTTAAAAATAATTACAAATATGTATACCTCAATTCGGGAGTTGATCAATATATCAAAAGATTCTCCAACTTTGTGTTCTGTTTGACTATGTGCATTACTTGATCAAAGTCAGAAATCTATGTAACACTGATTACAAGTGTCCTATGATCTCTGTCACTTGATTTGTAATTTTCTAATGAATGTGAGATACTGAAATAATAGTTTTTAAATATGAGATACTGAGGTGATGAATGACTAATTTAGTCTATTTTGTTATTTTGAAATAGTAAAAAATTTCTTGAGTCAAATTTCATAGTTTTCATAGAACAAAATATAAACAAAATTGGGAAAAAAAATCTATAATTAATTGTTACTGCGTTTCATTCTTTAGATATACATATATAATCTATTTTGATTGAAAATAAAAATCAAACAAATACTAATTTTTTTGTCCAATAAACCATTTTTCCCTTCGAAAGGAGTTTTATTGATTGACATGAGTAGAATCGTACATAAGGGCATCCAGAATAAAATACGGAGCGATGAACTTCCAATCCAAGTTATCACATGACTCATAAGCATGAGAAACTAGCTACTCTATTACAACTTCTTGGCATGTAAGCAAGCTGAAAACCTGGATTACGTAAGAAACTTTCCTTGATATAATATATTAAGGAACTCATGAGAGAGAAGTCTTCATCTCTTTTGATACAGCATTGGAGTATTGTTAGGCTATCAGTTAGGCCTGTAAAAGCCCATCCCAAGCCCCTTACATGTAGCCCGTGTACTACTTGCAACTTCTTGGAATGTAAGCAAGTTGAAAACCTGGATTACATAAGAAACTTTCCTTGATATAATATATTAAGGAACTCATGAGAGAGAACTCTTCATCTCCTTTCATACACCATTATAGTATTGTTAGGCTATCAGTTAGGCCTGTAAAATGGGTTCGGCTGGGCCCGAAGATATGTAGCCCGTGTACTACCTGACACTGGGCTTTTTATGTTCTAGTATAAAATGGACAGGGTAGGGCCGACGCTATAACTAATTTATGAAGTCCAAACCCTGCCCATTGGCCGATAAAGTATGGACCTATAAAGCTTGTATGTGGCCTGCCCTAATTTTAAACTTAAACTTTTTAGAAAATTAAATGCATTATTGTTTGAAAAAGGGAATTAACTTTACATTTTATAAGTCTAAGCTTTATAGTAAAGGTAATTTTTTTAGATGAATCGATAGAAATTTATTAGAGCTGATAAGTTACAAGGAGAATACCGATTACCAGCTTGTTAGAAAGAACTTCCTACAGTAACCTATACTATTAAATGCTCTTACTTGGCTAGTTATTTTCAAGCTAGTTGTCCACTAGATCACTACGGTTACATTTCAAAGTGAACCAATGCAAGCAAGTGCTAATTATTTTACCTAATATATGTGATCAATTACCTAAATATACATTTTTTATCAAGTGTAAAGTTTCATACTAAAATTTCAGAGTGAAGTTGCATTTTACATAAAATTGAAAATGTAATTCAATCATTGAAATCAATCATCCTTTAGATACCCATGCAAGGATGGGGCATGCAAAATTTCAGCACAATCAGAGATCGTTTAGCTATTTCATCACCACATTCAAGTTTTGAGCTAAACCGAACAATCTATATGCATTGTTAAATAATGTCACGATCAAATGGTTAAAATATCTCAGATTATGCTGAAATTTTGCATCCCCGATCCTTGCATGAGTATCTAAAATATGATTGACTTCAATGATTAAATTACGTTTTTGATTTTATAAAAAAATACAACTTCACACCGAAGTTTCAATACAAGCTTCTCACTTGATGAAAACTGCCTAAATATATATGTGATCAATTAAATATGAATCACATATAAATGATGTAATTATGCATATAGCCATTGAAGTTTGATGGAGTTTCATTATTTTAGAATCTAAAATTAATTAAAACGTTGATTCTTAAATTGTAATCTATTAATTGTTACCTTTTGTAGTTTAATTGAATTTTATTTATTCATTAATCATCATTTACTATATATATTTATAAAATTATATATTTATTTATTTTTGGGCCGGCCCAGCCCGACCATAATATTATTTGTATGGGAAGGGCTTTGGGCATGCCCAGGACTTAAAAAGCATCACCTATATCCTGTCTTCTCCAAAATGGGCCGGACGAAGTCCACCCGTTAGGTTGGGCAGAATCAGCCCAACGCCCAAAAAATAGAGCTGGGCATGAACGGACCGATGGACTTTAAGCCGAATTTACAGGGCTACTATCAGTCTCAATTTCATCTTCTTTGATGTGGAGAGCTTCAAGCGCGCGGGCGCCCTCCCTTACAGCGAGCAGTTCGGCATGAGCAGCACCATGAACACTTGGATACCACTTACTATAGCCACCAATATACTTGCCTTGACCATCTCGAATTGCACCACCACTGCTACCAATACAAGAGTCCTTGATAAAGCCACCATCACAATTAAGCTTTATACCTTGATTCTTAGCAGGAAGCCATGCACAACATTTCTTATTTGATGCAGCCATGTTAGTGCCAGCCTCTCTTGAATGAGCTGCAAGATATTCTTGTAACCGAGCTACGGCCATTGTCACAAGGAAAGTGCTTGACTTTGTTTTGTTGTTCGAGAAGGAAACTTTTCATCATTCCTATTAGTCCATACAGCAGGCGAAGAACGATCCAACCTTTTCAAGGATCATGGGAGCGACAACATCGAAAAAAACTTAGAATTTGCTACAGGAAGAGTTCCAAGAAAATGCAAAGGTATGTTCCGTAAAACTTCAAACTATGAGGAGAGATTTAGAAAATATAAAATTGAAAGATTTTGAGATCGTGCAAGACTACTATTCCAGATTAAAGGAATTAGTAAATTAACTATGTTGGAGTAAGTCACACTCCTAGGAATATGAGGAGGTGTATATTCTGTAATTAAGTAAATGTAAATAGTTTCCTTGTTGAATTGTAAGTAGTCTTGTACATATATCCCAATTCGGGAATTATCAATATATCAGAAAATTCTCAAACACTTGTGTTCTATTTGATTTGTCATCAGAGCCTAAGTTGATCCTGAAAATCTTAAATATCTGACCTTTTTTTTCGATCTGAATATATCTTGACCCATTTGATCAGTTTGACGCATCAAATTAAGCTCTCGGCCAATCAAATCATGTCCTATTCATCAGTCTTTCATGTAATATGATCAACTATTTGAACCTGTTTGCAATGGATCTTGCATTTTTTTTATAACAACCTGAAATTACCCGTGAATAACTGATGGCTCTTCAAAACGAGAGCACATGCTTTGGAGTAAAACTTAATGGCACAAATTATCAAGTATGGCGAAGACTGATGAAGATGCATATTGGAGGTGTTGGCAAGTGGGAATATGTTGCTTGCACTTTACCATGACCTGAAGAGGCTGGTAAGGCACAAGCTATGTGGGATACTGAAAATTCAAATACGATGATGCTTCTTCTGAAATCAATGACAAGTCCAATCATGCTTTTGTTCTCCAGCTATACTTCTCCGAAGGCAATCTGGGGTGCTGTTGCAACCACATATTATCATGGGAGTGATTTTTCAAGAGTACATGAGTTGACATGCCAAACATTTGCAACTACTTAGAATGATCAACCTATTGCAAAGTACTATGAAAACTTGAAATCTATCTGGCAAGAACTGGATGAAAGGGATCCAAACCCTATGGTTTGTGATCTTGATATTGCTACACACAACAAGTTCCGACACAATAGGTGAGTTCACATCTTCTTAAAGAGATTGGATTAGAAATTTGCTAGTGCTAAGAGGGAGCTACTGTGACAAGCCACACCACCAAATCTAGAACAAGCTTATGCTTATGTTCGTAAGGATGAATCCAGTGCAAAGGAGTTTCACACTGAGGTATCTAGCCTCACAGTACAAGCTAAATCTCAGTAGAATTGGAAACCAAAAAAATCAAGACAGTCAACGTGGAATTCAATTTGCTCGTGGACTGGATCTGAGTACGGTGCAGTGCTTCTATTGCAAGGAGTTTGGTCACTACAAGAACTCGTGTCCTCAGAAAAAAAAGTCAAGGAGACACCTATGACAGAAGTCGCAGTAACAAGGTTGTTGTCCAGTTAGTTCAAGAACCTGATTTCTATGGTGTAGAGGGACAAGATCACACCACAGGTATTTGTTCTTCATCTGAGGGAAAAAGAGGAAAAATTGGTATCTCTTTAAAAGTTTCTAGATTTACTAGTAGTGATACATGGATAATTAATTCTAGTACATCTGATCATATGACATTTGATAAGTCCTTGTTTTCGAGTCTGTCCTCATCTCTCATACTTGAAGTGTCTAATGCAAATGGTGTGTCATTTCCGGTCTTAGGTATATGGTCAATCCAAGTTACAGTTTATCACTACCACGTTTTGCAACATTACCGGCGATATTTTGAAAAACAAGGCCGGCGACTGGGAAAGTCGCCGGTAATGTCGCCGGAATTTCGCCGGTAATGTTTCAAAACATTACCGGCGACCTCCTCCGTCGCCGGCAATGTCAAGCCAAACATTGCCGGCGAAATTCCGGCCGGAAAATCGCCGGAAATGCTTGGCTTGACATTGCCGGCGACGGAGTAGGTCGCCGGTAATGTTTTGAAACATTACCGGCGAAATTCCGGCGAAATTCCGGCGAAAAGTCGCTGATAATGTCTCCATTTCCGGCGATTTAATGAATCGCCGGCAATGCCTCTTATATTAGATGCAGATCGCAGCAGCTCATTCATTTGGATCGAAAACAATCCGGTGAAATCGATAGAAGGAAAACGCTCTGAAATCGATCCTTCGGTATTGTCAAAATTAAGGCGCGCGTGGAAAACTCGATCACTCGGGAAGCTATATATATATAGGTACGTGTATATATACGTATATGTGTATGTATATATATATGTGTGTGTTGATCAAATCCAATTCGTGAGATATGAAATGTTGTTGATGTCACCGAAACGAGAAAACTGCTTGTAGTTAATCTTCTCTTGTCTCTGAATCAACGACTGATATTATCGTAGTGCTATCGAAGTCAGGCTTAAGAGAGCCTCCTACCTAGTCAAATACTAAACTGAAAAAAGAAGAGTACCGTCATCGAGTACTGAATCGGATTCAGAGATTAGATCGATATATATATATATATGCATGCATGTGTTGATTTAATTAGAGTTGAATTGAGATATCGCGTCGATTATTAGTAGTGAATGTGTGTATATATAATACGTAAAATTGTTAGAATTTTCAGGATGGACAAGAGTTGGATGAGCCTCGAAAGATGGGATGTGAGATATCACCAGGGAATTAGGAGTTTTGTGAATTTTGTGAAGGCTAATTGTGGAGACACTACACTTCATTATTGCCCGTGTAAAGAATGTAAGTGTCGCAGCGATCGATTTCGTTTTCCCATTGATAAAGTCCAGAAGCACCTGAGTAAATACGGGTTTTGGGATAAGTACACTTGTTGGATTTATTACGGTGAAACATCGTTAGCGGGTCCGCATGATCATGGACAATTTGGTGAGAGGGCCAGTCCACGCTATGATCATGGAGATTTTGCTGAGAGGGGCAGTCCATCCTATGATCCAACATCGATGTTAATCAATGATATGTTTCCTCATGAGAGCGGTGTATTTGCTGATGAAGCACCAAATGTCCCTCCCGTCGTTGAGGGTTTCCCCCATATTGAGCCAGTCGAGCCATTACTTGGAGCTCATGTCAACACAAGCGGTATGGACAAGTACAACAACCTGATTGCATTGCAACAGACTCCGTTGTACGACGGTTGTAGTAAGACTGTTCTTGAAAGTGTGATGGGAGTGATGCAGCTCAAAATGGAGAACAAAATGTCTGTCAAAGCTGTTGATTCTTGGCTGAAGTGGACTGCTTCGCTACTGCCACCCGGTCATCGTCTTCCTACCACTCATCATAAGGTGCGACATATCCTGAAAGATCTTGGGCTTTCCTACATCAAAATCCATGCATGCAGATATGATTGTATTCTCTTCTGGGGAAAAGATCTTGAAAACCTTGAAGCATGCCCGGTATGTTTTACAGAAAGGTATAAGTTGACTCCTGCAGGCAACAAGAAAGCTGTGAAGATACTTCGATATTTCCCGCTTATGGATAGGCTGGAGCGGTTGTTCATGTGTTCTTTCACGGCCGAAGCAATAAGATGGTGGGCTGAGAGGAATTTGCATGACGATGACACCCTTATACACCCTTCCGACGGAGAGGCTTGGAAGCACATGGTCAGGGAGTTTGATCATTTTGCAGCAGAGGTCCGAAATGTTTGGCTAGGACTCTCATCTGACGGATTCAACCCTTTTGGCAACATGAGTCTTCAATACAGTATATGGCCAGTTATTTTGGTACCGTACAACCTTCCACCATGTATGTGCATGAAGAAGGAATACAATATGCTCACTCTATTAATTTCGGGCCCGGGTTATCCAGGAAAGTGTCTCGATGTGTATTTGAGGCCTTTGATTGAGGAGCTTAAGTACCTGAGTGAGTGTGGCCACCCCACTTACGATAGGTTCAAAATGAGATGTTCCAGATGCATGCCATGCTTGTTGGCACCATCAGTGATTTTCCTGCCCACGGTATGTTGTCGGGCAACGTTACCAGGGGTTACAAGGCTTGTTCAGAGTGCATGACGGTTGATTGTTGCAGTCCTCATTGCAGTAAAATTGTTCAGATGCGTCACCGTTGTTGGCTTCCATATGATCACCCATTTAGGCAGGATCCAGACGCGTTTGATGGGACTGTGGAAACAGGTGTGGCACCTAGGCGATGGACAGGGGAAGAAATTTTGGAAGTGTTGAATGAATATGATTTTGGCCAGCTGAGCAATCATCCTGACATAGTGGCGTCAATTCCAGACAAGCCCGAAAGGTATAAGTTTTGGACACACAAGAGCATATTCTGGGAACTCCCCTACTGGCCCAGGTTGCCTATCAGACACTACCTAGATGTCATGCACATAGAGAAGAATGTGTGTGAAAGTGTGGTGGGCACAGTTCTTAACTTGGAGGGGAAAACAAAAGACATCCCTAAGGCACGCATTGATCTGAAAGCTATGGGACTGCGGAAACATTTGTGGTTAAGAGATGGTAAGAGAAAAATGCCGCAGGCTCCTTACACCGTCAAGCCGAAGCATAAGCATGAAATTTTTCGGTGGCTGAGTAATGTCAGGTATATATTCTTATGGCTATGCAGGAAATTGGCCTTAAATTTTTACCGGATTATGGTTATATGCGAGAAATATAATTGTTGCCTATGGCTATATATATATGCAGGTATCCTTATGGCTATGCAGGAAATATAAGCAGGTGTGTTAACTTCCGGGACAATAAGATGTACGGATTAAAGAGTCATGACTGCCATGTACTGCTTCAATGCCTTTTCCCTATTTTCATTCAAGGGTACCTGCCCAAAGAGGTGGTGGAGCCATTGGTGGCCTTGTCAAGATTATTTCAGAAGTTATGCACCAGGGAAGTTAAAAAATCAGATCTCAGGGAGATGCAAGATGACATCATTTTTATCATGTGCAAGCTTGAGAGGATATTTCCCCCAAATTTTTTCGACATCATGCCTCACCTGATGATCCATCTTCCCGAACAATTGTTGATTACCGGTCCCGTACACTACACTTGGATGTATCCCATGGAAAGGTACAAATGATTCATACATTTGGGTCGCCTCTGTTTTTATATGTAAATTCTTATTTTTTAAGTAAGTTAACATGCACTTGTTAACTTGTAGACAATTGGGAGCCTACAAGGACTATGTGAAGAATAAATATGCACCTGAAGGGTGTATCGCTGAAGCATATGTTGCGCACGAGTGTGTAACGTACACCAAAGTGTATTTGGGAGCGCTTGAGGACCCCCAACAACAGATGCCGATAGATGAACCCCAATTCAACCTTTCTATCATCTCCAATGACGTGGTAGTACAGGGAAGCTTGCCAAAGTCGTACAAGTTGGATGGAAATGAGGTAGCCATTGCCCACTGGACGGTACTGATTAACTGTCAAGAAGTACAATATTGGAAAAACTATCATCTTCACTGCCCTGCTATTACCGGAAATGTTGATTACCACAACAGGACGTTTGCAAACTACTTTGGTCAATGGGTAAGGGTATATATGTATATGTCTATTTTTTATATATATCCTTATATAGCATGTGTGTACGTACGTGGTTTTGTGGTTTCTATGTTCTTTATTTCTTGTGTACGTATTTCCTATCGTTTTCAGATGAACCATGTAGCAGATGATGGTTGCCCAGAGTGGTCAAACGAATTGAGGGTCCTGGCGATGAAACCGATAGCTTCAAAAGTTTACTCGATGTGTCAGGTCAATGGCGTGAAATTTATATGTGAAAATCGAGACGACCGACTGAAAACATAGAATTGTGGGGTGATGGTCCATGGTGGGTAGGATGGCGTTGACTATTACGGTGTCCTTTATTCAGTTGTTGAACTAATTTATGGGAACCGCATGAAAGTGCACTTGTTCAAGTGTAGATGGTTTGATACTAGCCCGGAGAACACAAGGACCGATCAGTACGGAACATTTTCGGTGAATACTGCTACTAGCTGGTATGAAAATGACCCTTTCGTTCTTGCCTCATCAGTAAAACAAGTGTTTTACCTTGACGATCTTCTTAACAAAGTCCCGTGGAAGGTGGTTAACCATGTTGCTCATAGAAACATATACAGTGCTGCCACACTTGGTGAGACCGCAGATGATGAGGAAGTTACTGCATACCAAGAGCCGAACGCTTTTGACATTCCGGAATCATCTACGATTCGCCTTAATAATGTGAGATCTGGGAGTGTGGTTCGAATTACTGGAGCAGAACTTCTCGATGTTAATCCATATGAAGTTGACGCTGATTCAGATGACGAGGAGCGGCACATATTGCCAGAGGTTACCTATGAAACCGAGTCAGACTCAAGTGATGAAGATGATTACGATTATCATCCTTAGTACGTTAATGATGTAGTCAGAAATTGTAGTCGGAAATTGTAGTCGGAAATCGTGTCAGAAATCGTAGTCGGAAATTGTAGTCGGAAATTGTACGTAGTCGAAAATCGTGTTGGAAATCGTAGTCGAAAATCGTAGTCGGAAATTGTAGTCGAAAATCGTAGTCGGAAATCGTAGTTGGAAATTGTAGTTGTACGTAGTCGAAAATCGTAGTTGGAAATTGTAGTTGTACGTAGTCGGAAATCGTAGTTGGAAATTGTAGTTGTACGTAGTCGGAAATCGTGTTGGGGATCGTAGTCGGAAATTGTAGTCGGAAATCGTGTTGGAAATCGTAGTCGGAAATCGTAGTCGGAAATTGTAGAAGGGAAATTGTAGTCGGAAATCGTGTTGGAAATCGTAGTCGGAAATCGTAGTCGGAAATCGTAGTCGGAAATTGTAGTTGGAAATCGTGTTGGAAATCGTAGTCGGAAATCGTAGTTGGATATTCTTCGGGAAATAATGACATTACCAACGAGTTGATTAACTCGTTGGTAATGTCATTACCAACGAGTTTAAGTCGTTGGTAATGACATTACCAACGAGTTGCAACTAACTCGCCGGCAATGTTTACTGAATATGGTCGAACCAGCTCGAGCTCTCCCTCATTTCTCACTATCTCAAACCCTAAAACTCCTCCTCTCCTCCTCCCAAACTGTTCTGGCCACCTCCCTCTCCTCAAATCTCTCTTCCTCTCCTCCTCTCTCCCCTCCCCTCACCTCATCTCCCTTCTCCTCTCTCCACACTAAAAAACCCCATTTCAAATTGAAATTTCCTCTCCTCACCTCCTCCTCACCTTCTCCTCACCTCCTCCTCACCTTCTCCCCTCCTCCTCTACCTCCTCCCCTCACCTCCGTCGCCGGAAAATCACCTCGAACTCCACCATGGCAGGTGCATGCAAGCTCACTCTCTCTCCCTCTCTCTCTCTCTCTCAATTTTTATTTATTTTTGTGCATATATATATATATATATATACGTATGTACGTATGTACGTATGTGGCAATGTATATATATATGTATGTGGAAATTAAATTTAATTAGGGTGATTTCGATTAATTTATATGCAATGTATATATATACCGGTAATGTTTGAAAAATGTGGAAAAATAATTAGGGTGTGTGATTTAGATGAATATGTGATGTGTGTGTATATATATATATATATATATATATATGAAAATTAAATTAAATTAAGATGCATGATGTATATATATGTGTGAAAAATGTGGAAAATTAATTAGGGTGCGTGATTTGGATGAATATGTGATGTATGTGAGATATGTGAAAATTAAATTTAATTAAGATGCATGATGTATATATATATGTGAAAAATTTTAAGTCGAAAATGATGTATGTATATATGTTAATTTAGGTGATATAGTTGTTAATTTAACGTATAATAAGTGAAAAATCGGAATCGGCATTTAACGTGTTTGGATTAAGGTGATATAGTTGTTAATTTAACGTATAAATTAAGGTGAAAAATCGGAATCAGAACGGTTTGGAACCAGAACGGTTTTAAACCTGAACCGCGTGGAACCGGAACCGTTTGGAACCGGAACTGTTTGTAACTGGAACCGTTTGAAACCGAACGGTTCCAGTTCCAAACGGTTCCGGGTTCAAACGGTTCCGGTTCTGCCCGGTTCCGGGTTCAAACGGTTCCGGTTCTGCCCGGTTCCGGTTACATTTGGTTCCAGTTCTGATTTGTTATAGAACCGAATCCATGACTATTACGGTGTCCAGGAGGTTTTGCGGCAAATTGGCTTCCAGACATCAAACGAAGAGGTTCCTGAAATAGTGGAGGGGACAGTAGTCAAGTTTCCTCCTCAGCCGCAGTTAGCAACACGCGCAGTGGGCCAATGATGAATGCTCGCACACAAGCCTTGCTAGCTGCGCGAGCAGAGGAGGAAGTTGCACGATCCGGAGCCGTGCAACCGGAAGTCGAGCCTCGAGCCTCAGTCAGCAGACGCTCAGTCAGCAGACGTCCCTCCGTCAGCAGACCCTCAGACGAGCGACAGTCAACGGGGGCATCAGAAACTCCCTCCATCCGAATGCCCCATATTCGCCCGGTGCCTACTCCCGTTTCACGGGAATCATCTGAGGTAGATGGTGCTGGCGCCTCATCGTCCAGGCTTCGTCTATCTCCGCCGTCCGGTCTCTTCCTACCCGACGAGATTCCTGTGATCCCTGAATTCGATGATAGAGGGATGCCTATTTATGTTGAAGGACGGCCGGAGTTCCTGAACGTGGAGGAAGCGTACAACTTCATCCAGTTCGACCCCGTGTATCTTTAGAGTGTGAGGTGCACCAACCAACAAACGGATGATGCAGGTAAATTTTATTTAACATCAGATTGATTACTTAATTATTACTTAAGACTTACGATAGGTTCAATTAATGATATAAATTTGTTGACATTGTATTATTAGGCAATTTCGTTAATTGTACTGGAAAACGGAAAGAGGCTAGAGGCACCTGCACCGGGAAGAGACTTGAGCAGGCCACCGGGGGAAGGAAAATGCCCATTAGGGCCAATGAGGATGGCGAGGTGATCGAGGCATTTGACACCACGAGAAAATATGTCAGCATGGCCGGGGCGATCGTGCGGGACAAGGTCCCAATGCTTTGGCCAGATTAGGAATCTGTGCCTATCTACGTGAAGATGCAAGTGCATAATGCACTGAGTATGAGTTAAATCGTATTTTCATTACGTAAATTTTACATTTATTAATTAAGTCCGAATAAATATATAATTTTACCGTTTATATATTCATATTGCAGGTGTGGTTTGACGTGGATGAAGTTCTTATTCACACGTGGGTAGAGCGTCAACTACATATGAGGTGATGTGCTTCGAGTTATTTGAGTATATATCAAGTTAGATTTTTGTTTATCAAGTGTTTTAATATCTCTAACTTTTTTTTCCTGGTGTTAATATAGGTATAAAGAGTGGAAGAACGAGCTTTCTTCACATTACACTCTATACAAGGAGCTAAGCCGAGGTTCTACCCCTAGCGAATTCCGGTTTAGGGAGTACGAGTGGCTGTGGCTGATAGCCCACTTCGAGCACCCCAAAGCGAAGGTATGCATCGTGAACATATCTTACAAGCCTAATGTATCGTATCACATTCAAATAGTTAGTTACTAATTTTTTTACAAATGTTTATCAAACAAGGCGATTTCGAAGACGAACCGGGCGAATAGATTGAAAAACACCAGGGCCCATCATGCAGGTTCACTCAACTATTAGGGTTGGTCGAGTAAGGCACAGCAACAACAAGAAGTGAACCCGTTGGTGTATATTCATCAGAAGTTCTATCCGCAGTGCCCTGAAGAAGCGGTAAGTCTTTCGCCTCTCCATGTGTTAATAAAACTATTTTTCGATATTAATTTATTTTGTTAGATAATACGTTATTCATTTTCGCTTTTCAATTAGGCGAGAGTGGAGGAGGCGACCACAGAAGTGACCATGAATATAGCTCGGAATAACCATCCTGACTGCTCCGAGGAAGAAGTCACCCAGTATGCCTCTCAGATCGATCCGCTTGATCGGCCTATAGCGGCTTAGATCATGGTAAAAGCGTGCGGGACTGGAAAGAATACCTACTACTGTAGGGGAATGGACTCGGCGGGCGAAGGAGTATTGAAGAACACTTCATAATACTCTACCGGGTCAAGAAGTTCAACTTCTAGTCGTAACCTCGCATCGGAGCTTCATAGGACGCAGAGGGAGTTGGAGGAGCAAATGAGGCAGATAGCCGAGCAGCAGGCAGTCAGAGATGCCGAGTACCGGGGGATGATTGAGCAACACCGACTCATGGTCCAGCAGCAGACAAAAATGTTCACCTGGATGCAGACGATGTACGCGGCTCAGACTACCGGACAACCGCTCCCCACACCTCCCCCGGTCCCTATGTTCCCCAGTTATCCACCACCACCACCGCACCAGTTACCGCCACAGCAAGACCAGGGTAGCCACCGGAGTTCAAATGAGTACATAGATTTCTTCGACCCTGACCCGCAAGTTCCTCGACCCTGACGTGTAGTTCTAGTTTATTTTCGTATCGTTGCTATTTGTATTGTACGTTGGACATTTATGTGTGTACTGTTGATGTTGTATTTGTACGGTTTATGTCTTTCAATGCAGGTTCTGGAATTGGGCCCAATCCAGAACCGACTTTTTTTTTCAAAATTTTTCTAGACATTGCCGGCGACATGGACCTAAGTCGCCGGCAATGTCTTCAAATTCCGGCCACGGCGGCACAAACATTGCCGGCGACTTGAGTCGCCGGTAATGTCTTCCTCATCACTGGCGACTCACGTCGCTGGTAATGTCGTTGACATTGCCGGCGACTTGAGTCGCCGGTGATGAGAAAGACTTTACCGGCGACTTGAGTCGCCGGCAATGTCAACGAAATTACCGGCGACGTGAAAATGAGTCGCCGGCAATGCTATCTCCGGCGGCCAATTTCCGGCGACGTGTCGCCGGTAATGACATTTCCGGCGAGAAAAAAAACAAGGCCGGCGACTTAAAGTCGCCGGCAATGTGTCTTATTCAGGTAGTGTATATTGTGTTACATAATATTCTTTATGTTCCTTCTTTATCTCATCACTTACTATCTATCTCTGAGTTGAACTCACAAAACAAATGCTCTATAAGCTTTTTCCCTATATTTTAGGATCTATCATCTCAGGCGATAATAGGTAAGGGAGATTTGAGAGGGAGACTGTTCCACTTGGATTGCATGTACAGCGGGGAGGCACGCGCACTGTCACCAAATGTTACACTGGCTTTTAGTTCTAATAGAGTAAAAGAAATTTGGCTATAACATCGTCAGTTGGGTCATCTAGCTTTTGGGGTCATGAAAAAGTCTATGTCATCCCTTGTTTTTGGGAATAAAGGAGTCCAGTCTCCATATATTGTGAAACTTATGTTTTTGCTAAGAGTCAAAAGTCCAGTTATCATCCTAGTTTTTCTTCTAGTCAGCATCGTTTAAGTTGATTTACTCTGATGTATGGAGGCCTTCGAAAAGTCTAGCATTGTTAGGAATGAAATACTTTGTTTTGTTACTTTACACGATAATCATGGGTTGTGTTGCTGAAAAAGAAGGATGCTGTATTTTCAAGATTATCAAGATTTTCATAGTCTCATTCAAACTCAGTATAGTGCTTGTGTAAAAGTATTTCAATCTGATAATGGAGGGGCGTTTGTCAATTACTTTTTTCAAGACTATTTTCAGCAGCATGGAATTGTTCGCCGAACTACTTGTCCTCAGACACCGAAGAAAAATGGAGTTTCTGAGAGAAAGAATCACCATCTCTTAGACATGAGAAGTGCTCTCTTACTCAGGGCCAATATGTCAAGATATCTTTAGGGAGAAGTTGTATTATATGCCTCTCATCTCATCAATCGCCTACCATATGCAGCTCTCCAGAATCGGGTTCCATTTGAAATATTGTTTAAACATGTTGATATCCCATCTCTCAGCAAACTTTCTACTCATGTCTTTGGTGGTGTGGCCTATGTTCATCTTCACAAGAATTAGATATATAAGTTAGAGGCTCGTGCTCTCAAATGTATGTTTGTTTGTTATGGCTCTTACCAAAAAGGATACCAGTATTACCATCCTCTTTCTCAAAGATTTTATGTCACCATGGATGTCACCTTTAGTAAAGACTTGTGTTATTTTTCTTCAACAACAACTCAGAGTGAGAAGGAGAAGAATATGTTTTCTGAAGACTAGTTTGAAGGATTATAAGTTACTGTTACAGTTGAAAGTGCCTTAGCCGTAGCAGATTTTTGACTCGTTGAAGGGGGTGCCCTAAACCCTTCAGCAGCAGATTCTCGACCCGTCGAAAGGCAATCCCTAGACCTTCTAGCAGTAGTTGTTCAACCCTTCGAATGTGGGATTCGACTAGTTAAAGGTAGGACCTTGGACCCTCCTAGAGCAGTTGTTCGACCCGTCGAAGGTGATGCTCGACCCATCCAAAGATCCCAGGATGACAGGTCTGTTTAGACATCTGTCCCAATTTTTTAGAGTGTTAGACATGTCGAACAACTATCCGACATGTTGAAAGGAGGATAATGAATCAGTGATCAGTCAACGGTTGTAGAAAAGGTACATGCAAGTCCAGACTACCTCTCCATCAACAATCTCTCCTAACCTATCATAACCTGAGGTATGTAGTAGTCCTCCTTTATCAAATTCTAGTGTACCTGAACCTGAATCTAGAAAGGTATTGCCTGCTAGGTCAATCCGTGGTCAACTTTCAAATAAATATCAACCCCTCTTATCAACTAAAGCCAGGTATTGTGTAGCTAATTATGTGTCAACCCATAGATTGTCTACGCCCTATGTAGCCTTTGTGAATCAATTATCTATTATGTCTCTTCCTAGTAAAGTGCAGGATATAATGAAGGAGGAGATGTGGGCCAAGGCAATGAAGGTTGAAATGGATGCTCTCAACAAGAATAGTACTTGGAACTTGGTACCTTTACCACCTGGAAAGAAGATAGTTGGATGTTGATGGGTTTATACAGTAAAACATAATGAAGATGGGTTAGTTAACAAGTACAAGGCAAGGTTGGTTGCAGAAGAATATACTAAGAAATATGGAGTAGATTATGATAAGACATTTACACCAGTGGAAAAGATCAATACCATTTGAGTCCTCATGTCTCTGGCAGCCAACTCTGATTGGCCCTAGCAACTGTTTAACGTGAAAAATATCTTTCTTCATGGAGATTTGAGTGAAGAAATTTATATGGATCTTTCTCCAGGATATGATACTTCTACATATTAGAAGATGGTGCGCAGATTGAAGAAGTATTTGTATGGATTAAAACAATCCCTAAGAGCTTGACTTGGAAGGCTCACAGCTTTAATGAAGAAAATTGGGTATAGACAAATCAATTTAGATCACACTCTATTCTTGAAACAGTGGCAGGGTAAGCTAACTGCTTTGTTCATTTATGTGAATGACATGATTGTGACAGGTGATGACACAATGAAATACAAAAATGACAAGTTCAGTTATCATCTGAATTTAAGATGAAAGACCTTGGGAACTTGAAGTATTTCATGGGTACTGTGGTGGCCCAGAACAAGAACTGTATTATGCTGAGTCAAAGGAAGTATATCCTAGATCTGTTGACAGAAACTGGTATGCTTGACTGTAAACCAGTTGATACGTCTATTGAACAGAATCATTGGATTGTAAAGTATCCTGATCAAGTTAGTTCCTATAGACAATTCTCGATATCAAAGGTTAGTTGAGTGGTTAATTTACTTGTCTCACACTAGATCTGATTTTGCTTATGTTGATAGTATGGTGAGACAGTATATGAACAATCCTAGTAAGGATCATATAAATGTCGTGATGAGAATCTTGAGGTACTTGAAGTCTGCTCCTGTCATGGTAAAGGCATTGTCTTTCGTATGCATGTAGATTTAGGGACTAGTGGGTACACTGATGCAGACTCGGCATGTAAAATTACTAACAGGCGTTCTACTTCTGGCTACTTTATGTTTGTTGATGGAAATATATTTACTTGGAGGAGCAAGAAGTAGAATGTGGTTGCTCGTTTTAGTGCAGATGCTGAATATAGAGGTATGGCTCAAGGGATTTGTGAGTTATTATGGTTGAAGTATTTGCTCAGAGATTTGGGTTTCAAGCAACAACAGTCAATGCCTCTTTATTGTGATAACAGTGATGTAGTTGAGATTGCACATAATCATGTTCAGTATGATCTCATGAAGCATGTGCAGATTGATAGACACTTTATCAAACAAAAAGCTAGATGCTCGTATCATCTCATTGCCATTTTTTAATTCAGGGAGAAGTTAGCTGACATCCTTACCAAAGTTGTTTCGTCTATAATCTTTAGTGACTCACTTGACAAGTCTTGTATGCTCCAACTTGAAGAGGAGTGTTGGAGTGATCAATATATTGGAAAATTTCCAAATGCCACTTGTGTTCTATTTGACTAACTAAGAGCTTATGGAGAAAAGATAAGTGAAACTACAGTAGTAGAAAAAGTATTAATTAGTCTCATAGAAAAATATGATCCTTTAGTTACCACGATTGAAGGGTCTAAAGATATAAAGACTCTATCAGTCACAAAATTAATAGGCTCTTTGGAAGCATATGAAAAAAGATTAAGTAGTTGAGATGAAGGCTACGCAAAACATGCCTTCCAATCTAGATTCAATCTATGATCCTAGAAGAAATGTAGAAAAGACAACGAAGAAGCCTGATTAATCGTCTAAAGGAGGAGAAAAGCCAAAATATTGGTATTGAAAAAAGAAGAGGAAAAATAAACCTATCCAAAATATGGGATGTGCAAGAAGAATGATCATGCAGAAAAAGATTGTTGGTTTCAGGGAAAACCAAGATGTTGGAGCTGCAATGAGTTTGGTCACAAAGTAAGAGATTGTCGACTAAAGAATGACCATGCCAAGTTCATAGAAGAGAAAGAGCACGAGGAGCTACTCCTTTGTACATGCCAGTCAGCTATCGAGGAGCAAAAGAGACGTCGACAGTGGTTGCAGCAATCACATGACAAGAGACGAAAGCATCTTCTTCGAGCTGGATACTTCAAAAAGATTGCAAGTGAAATTAGGAAATGGAGATGTGGTAGAGACAGCAGACAAAAGTACGATCTCTATTCAAACTAATAAAGGAAGTAAATACATCAATAATGTTCTATTAGTTCCTGGTTTGGAGCATGATCTACTAAGCGTCAGACAAATGATAGAGAACAAATATGCTCTACTGCTCTTTAGAGACTCCTACAAGATATTTGATCAGAAAAATATTAATATTTAAAATTAGGATGGAGGAAAAAGGTTTTCCCATTGAGTGGCAACATATGGAGTTGAACAAAGAAGCAATGAAAGGAGAAAAATTCCCTATACGACAAGAAGACTCTCATACGAGAGATGCAATCATGCTATTGGCTAGAGTAAAAAAAAATTGAAGCTCTAAGAAAGAAGAATGTCAGAGAAAGACTATGCTTGAAGAACATCAAGGCGAGAATGAAGCCGTCTACACCAAGGCATTTAAGACACAGTGAAGTTCGAGATTTCAAGGACCATAAGACTTCTTAAGATATCACCAGTGTGCATTAACGAGGAGTGTTGGAACGTAATGCACATTGGAGTGTACAGCTCTCTAGATCAATCTAGAGTGTCGTAAGACAAGAAGAAGCTAGACCAATCTAGAGATGTGTAGTATTAAGAGTTGGTCTAGAAGTATCTAAATGTATACTACCAGAATAATAACTATAGCCGACGACCAAAAGTCATCGGTCTGTTAGAAGAAGTCGTCGTTGTCGGCTATAGCCTCGTCGGGAGAAGGCCGTCGGTGAAAGAATAGCCGATGATTTTTGTGGCAGTCGTCGGCTATAGTTTAGAGTATACCCGACGACACAAAAGGCGTTGGCTATAGGTTGAAACTTTTGCCGACGACAATGTCGTCAGGAAAACCTTCCCCGGTGGTCAAAATGGTTGGCCCTGATAAGACTATAGCCGACGACTCCAAAATTATGTCGTCAGCTATAATATTTGAACATTGTCGACTATAGTATGCACATCGTCGGCTATAGTATGAAACTGTAATTTTTTTAAAACACTTTAGCTGACGAGTGGGACTAATATCGTCGGCTAAGGTTGGTGATTTCTAAAGACAAAAAATGCAGATTCTTGATTTCTATTCCTAGAACCTGTAAGTGCACAATTTTATTTACACAATAGCCAATAACACATATTCACCAACAAACACATCCTCACTAACAAAACACATATTCACCCACATTACACCTACACTAACGGTTATCCAAATCTATGTGATCCAAAATAGAGGCGTTACTACCAGAAGCTTAAGGATCCTCTTGCGGTTGTGGAGTAGGAAAAGGGAACGGAGGTGGGGCCAGGACCGGGATTCTAGAAGCCTGAAGCTGTGTAGTCTAATCCTGAAACCACGAAGCCAACGTAGTCTACTTGGCTAATCTCGCCCTCTCCATCTTTTCCATCCGTCTCCGAGTCTGTTCCATCTCCCTATGATGCTCGGTCGCCTGCCTCTAAAGATGTTCCTATAGCTGAGAAGCCTTGAAAGTTTCTGATTTGCATGAGAAACTGAGAGTCTTCTTCAAGACCTTGTTGCCCTTCTATCCTAGACCTCTGCAGTAGTAGGTGTTCCCTCGTGGTGGAAAAACATGAACCATGATCCTCACTGCTACCATCGGGTTAGATTGATCAATTTGAAAGATGCCCCGGGGGAGGTCCTCATCCTGGGTCTCAGACCATTGCTCTCTCATGATCTGAGAGTTAACACCTCCGGAGTGATCTCATGCACTCTCGCTTAATTGACAAGAAAAATAAAATAACTTATTAGTAAACATACGTAATTTTTTTTAGAGAAAATACATATATAAGTAAATATGTTAATTAAGTTATAAGGTCATAAGACTTACAATATCTTCGAGGCACTGAGGATACGTTTTCTGTAACATATACTCCAAATGGGGGACTTCAGGGTGTTGCGCGGCCTCCTCCATCCAATCTGCAAAGGATCTAGAACCGGCATTATGGTTCTTCGCTTTTTTTCCTCGGTTCGCTACGTTTATCATAGAAATGGCCTTATTGGATAAACATATACAAAAAAAATATTAATTAGGAAACTATTTTCGCCAAATATGATACAAGTCAACATAAATATCATGTTGCATACCCCAAATTTTGGGTTGTTGAAGTGGGCAAGAAGCAATTGCCACTCGTACTCCCTATACATAAACTCGCTAGGGGTACCCACACGAAGGTTGTCATGGTTCTTCCAGTGCTTTTTTGTACTCCTTTTTCTAATCCTTGTACCTATATTAATGCAACACAAATGTTAGAAATTGACAATAAATGATCAACAAAATATAACTCGATATATAAAATATAATTCAGATCCCATCACCTTTTTCCTTGCACGTCATTTGCCCACGTGCATTTGAGTTCCTCCGGCATAATAAACCACATTTGCAAATGTATATATAAATGATAATATTTCTATATTTATTTATACTTAATTAATAAGGGTAGAAATACATAATTAATGAATATATAATTAACTCACCGACATTGCATTATTCACCATGTCCTTCACACACTGTAGCACGGAGGACCAGTCTGCCCACAGAACTGGGACTCTATCGTGTACGATACTTCCTACTTGACCAGAGTACTTGCACGAATTCTTTCTCAAAATCACTAATCCATCATGTCCGGTCTTTGTGACCACTCTCCCACTGTCCCTGATCGTCCTCTCAAGTAGTTTGCCGGTGACAGGGCCTCTAGTCTGTTTTTTTTTTGCCTCCAACGTCTGTTTCGGTTAAGACAAGGTAAAAAGATTAAAACATAAGCACCCAATTTAATATACAAATTATTAATAAGTTTGAAATTAAATAACCAAGGTTGTTAATATTTACCCGATTCTAAAGTCGATAGTTTGATATCGTCGCTCTGTATAGAGGTGTATCAAATGGCACATAGACGTATGCTTGTTCTGAGATAGTGAAACCAAGCTGTCCTAGAAAAAGCACTCCCCGATCATCGAGAGCAGGTTTGGCAGGTATCTCTTGGGGCAAGAAGAGGTGAGCCGGCGAACCACGTACCCCCGCCGAGGAACTATCTGAAGCATCAGCCTCAGAGGAATGCGGAGCCTGAGCTGTAGAGGGAGAAGGCTTCGGCTGAAGAATGTGGGGCATACGGACACCCGAAGGAACGAAACATGTACAGGTGGCCAATGAGAGATTGGAGAGGCCGTCTTTGTTCAAGAGCTGCCTCATGCTAGCGGGTCGGTGGACCACTACTTTCTGCTACGGCGTCTGCTGAAGCAGTTGAAGGTCGAGAGGTCCTAGGGCCACTATAAGTTTTGCTGATAGAGGCGGGCGAGGAACTATCACCGCTAGACCCGTTTCCTTTCTTAGATCCTTTCAAATTCTTCCGGCTTAACCAATTCATGATTCCCGAAATAAAAACCACTTATAAATTTGTGATAAAATTCACAATGCCAACACAAATTCACAAAACCACATCTCAAATTCACAAATTCACAAAATTCACAAAAAATCACAAAATTAACATATAACCAACAATTACCATAATCAAAACAAAATTAATCAATCCGAGAAATTCCCAAAAATTCAAATTCAACCACATAAAATTCACAAAAATTTAAATTCAACCACATAAATTTTTTAAACCTTAATCCAAATTCACATAAATTCAAATTCAACCACATATATTCACAACACTAAAAATCAACAATTCAACATCACCAAATACCATTTTAAACAATTATATATATATATTATCTTAAACCCCAATAAAATTTAAAATAATCCCCAAATTTAGGATTTAGGGTTTACCGGCGAGATAGGCAGTAACAGGTTGGGCGGCGAGCTGAGAGAATTTAGTGTTTTTGGGGATTTTGGGCGAAAATAGTAGCAATCTGGGCTGTTTTGGAGTATAACGCCGAAAACTATAGCCGAAAACTTAAAAAAGTCGTCGGCTATAGGGTCCATGTCATTAGCTATCGTACTATAGCCAGCGACATAAGTCAAATGTCGTCGGCTATAGTCAGAAAAGTTTTTGAAAAATTAGGCTCATGTGAAAACACATTTTCCACAATTACCTGTTTAACTAATTAAAGAACATAATTAGAATCACTATTTTTAGAAGTGTGAAAATACTTTACAAAAATATACTCATGACCAAAAAATTAACTCGTTTAACACAAATTCTTCTTTAACTATGGCTCATAATCAGAATCATCACTTGAGTCTTCCTCGGTGTCCGAACTAATTTCTGGTAATATGTGTCGCTCCTCGTCACCGGAGTCTTTGTTGTATTCATTTGGATTAACATCAATAAGACTTACATTTGCTCTAGGAAGTCAAACCACACTACTTAGTCTTATATTATTAAGGCAAATTGTAGAGGATTCAGGAATACCAATTGCGTTTGGCTCTTAGTATGCAGTAACCTCTTCATTATCAGCAGCCTCACCAAGTGTAGCAGCACTATATATGTTTCTAGGAACAACATGGTTGACTACTTTTCACGCGCATTTGTGCACAAGATCATCAAGATAAAACACTTATTTTACCGATGTGGTAAAAACAAAAGAGTCATCTTCATACCATCTTGTAGTAGTATTCACTAAAAAAAGACCGTACCGATTGGTCCTTGTGTTCCCAGTGTTAGTATCAAACCAGCTACACTTAAAAAAAATGCAGTGTCATGCCTTCCTCATAAATAGTTCAACCACTGAATAGAGAACACCGTAATAGTCAATATCATTCCGCCCACCATGCACCATTACCCCAGAATTCTGTGTTCTCCATCTGTCGTCTCTATGTTGACATATAAATTTCACTTCATTGACCTTAAACATTGGATAAACTCTTGAAGTTATCGGCTTAATTGCCAAAAGCCTCAATTTGTATGACCAGTGTGGGTCACCATCACATTTTACATGGTTCATCTGAAGAAAAAATCGCAACCATTAACTTTAAATATGAACATTGAAATTAATTTTTATATATATAGAAGTAAATATATATACCTACCCAGCCACCAAAATAGTTTACAAACTCCCTATTGTGGTACTCAAGATCACCGGCAACCGTAAAATAGTAAAGATTGATATTTTTCCAGTATTAAACTTCTGGAAAGTTAATCAATACCCTCCAGTGGGTAATAACTAGCTCATATGGTTCCAACTTACACAACTTTGGTAACTTTCCATATACATCAACATCATTGGAGAGGATAGAAAGATTGAATTATGGTTCATCTACCGACATATGTTGTGGAGGGTCCTTTAACGCTCCCAAATACAACTTGGTGTACGTTATGCACTCGTGCACGAGATCAATGCGTGCTTTAGGGTCATCTTTAGTTTTCCCCTCCTAATTCAGCTATGTGCCCACCACACTTTCGCAGACATTCTTCTCAATGTGCATGACATTTAGGTAGTGCCTGATGGGCAAGTTGGACTAGTACGGAAGTTCCCAGAATATGCTTTTGTACATCCCAAATTTATATCGGTCAGGTATAGGAGGTATTGCTGCCACTATATCAGAATGATTGCTGAGCTACCCAAAATCGTATTCATTCAGCACTTCCAAAATTTCATCCCCTATCCATCTCCTGGGTTGCACATCAATTTCTACAGTCCCATCAAATGCCTGGTCATCCTCTCGTCATGGGTGATCAAGTCCAAGCCAACAACGGTGACGCATCTGCACAATCTTCCTACAATGAAGTCTGCCGCAATAAACAATCATGCACTCTAGACAAGCCCTGTATCCCCTGGTAATGTTGTCCGACAACACCCGCAGGCAAGAAAATCACTGACCGTGCCAACAAGCATGACATGCATCTGGAACATCTCAATTTTGTACTTGTCATAAGTGGGATGACCAACGTTACTCAAGTACTTAAGCTCCTCAATAAAGGGTCTTAAATACACATCGAGACACTTTCCTGGATAACCCGACCTTGAAATTAACATAGTTAGCATATCGTATTCCTCATGCACATCTATGGAGGAACGTTGTACGGTACCAAAATAATTGGCCATATCTGTCAGATGAGTGCCCGAGCCAAACATTTCAGACCTCTAATGTAAATGAGAAAACTCTGTAACCATGTGTTTCCAAGCCTCCCCGTCAGCAGGGTGTACAAGGGTAACATCGTCTGGCAAATCCCTCTCAACGTGTCATCTCATAGCATTGGCTGTATGTGCATATACTAACAACCGTTCCAACCTATCAATTAGCGGGAAATACCGAAGTACCTTCACAGCTTTCTTATTCCCTGCAGAAGTCAACTTATACCTATTCGTGTGACATATCAGACATGCATTAAGGTTTTCAAAATTATTCCCTTCAGCATCCTCACCCCAGAAGAGAACGCAATCATATCTGCATGCATGAATTTTGATGTAGGTAAAGCTAAGATGTTTTAGGATATATCGCACCTTACGATGAGTGGTAGGAAGATGATGACCGGTACCGGGGGGCAGCATCGAAGTAGTCAAGGCCAGATAATCATCAACAGCATTGACACTCAATTTGTTCTCCACTTTGATCTTCATTACTCCCATGACACTTTCAAGAACAGTTTTACTACACCCGTTGTACAACGGGGTCTATTGGAAGGCAATCATCTTGTTATACTTATCAATATCGGCAGTGTTAAGAGTTCTAGGTAATTGCTGGACAAGCTCAATATGAGGGAAACCCTCAACGGCGGGAGGGATATCTTGTGTTTGAGCAAATACACCGCTCTTATTAAGAAACATATCATTGATCAATCTCGTTGTTGGATCATTGGATGTAGTGGCCCTCTCCAAAAATTGCCCATGATCATGCTGACCCATTGATGATGTTTCATCATGATAAATCCAACATGTATACTTATCCCAAAACCTACTTTTCTACAAGTGCTCTCATTCTATATCAATGGAAAAACGATACAAATCGCTGCGACATTGACATTTTGTACATGGGCAATAATGAATTACATTCCCGTTAGCATTAGCCTTCACATATTCCAGAAAACTCCACATTCCAATGTCATATCTTCGATCCCATTTTGGAAGGCAAATCCAACTCTTGTCCATCCTAAAAATTCCAACTGTATATATATATATACATGCACCAATTAAAAATGCATCATTATATCTATATATATCAATCTTTAAACTACAAATTACATTAATTCTTCTACTCCTTATAATATAATTACAAGTTAACACACACATATATATGCATACTGTATATCAACAATTAACATACATAACATTATATATATATATTCATTGAATTCAACTCAAAATTAACTCAACTCAACTCAAAATCAACTCAAAATCAACAATGAACTCTAAATCAACAATCAATATATATATATGTATATACACGTACCTATATATATATGTAGCAGGATATATATCTTCACGAACTCATTTTGGATAGCCAGATTATCACTTTGATGGTACATACTTCCCAACGATAGGGAGAGATAGGAATGGTTCCATTCCGGTTGAACTTCAAAAATTGACATGGTCTATCCCCACTATGACTCATCTTGATCCTCGCACATCTCAGAGTGAGATTGAAGTGCAAAGAGTACTTGATCTTCAGAAAGTAGCAAATTCTATGCCTGACTCCTTTACTAATACTGCTAAAATGACAAATCAAATATACATGTTGCAAATGTTCCTACAAGGTTGAAAATCCCGAAAAATGGATTGCTTAGTACCAACACTGGGTAAGGAAACGTTCCTCCTACCCATATGTAAGGTGTTGCGTCAGCCTTAGCTCCCACCAGGAAAATGGGGGACCAAGAAAATCTACTGATGAGCCGCCGGTTAAAAGGCAGGCCATTAAGGCACAAAAAGATTCATTCATCATAAACATTATGAATCATTTACATGAGATTGTCTCTAACTACAGTTATGTCCTTGAATCACAATTGACATGTCTGGAGGGGCTTCAGAACCTTTTGTGATGTCAGAGAATTAAGAAATCTCACTTAGAACAAATGATGCGCACATTCTTATGGATAGATCTTCCATGTTAGTTAATGATGCATTTGCTTATTTTTCCCCTAAAGACAATCATGTCTTTGGTTCACGCCTCCCTCGACCTGCCAAGATGTTGAAAAAGATCTCAAGACAACCAAGGGGTCAATTAGCACTTTGGCCACCAATGGTGCCAGAAATATGATATCATTGTCACTACCGTCGGCGACCAAGTCATGCTCCACATCGGAGTTGGCTTCTCCAGAGTTGCCAATGGTTCTCAGCTCCACTCTCGACAATAGTGTACTTCTCCCGTGGTGGCAGCAAAGAAAAATAAGGAAGAGATTGTGGTGGTGGAGAAGAAGGAGGTGAAGGATAAGAAGGGATTTAAAACAATTAGTATCTCAAAAAATTAGTTGTCGGGCGAGGAAATTGTATGAGATTTTGATGGATGAGAATAGCTGGAAGTGAAACACTCAAAGCAATGCGAAGATAATCAAGGATGTGGGTGGGGAATTTTACTGCTCGAAGTACTTTTTGGATTATGCAGCATTCAATTGAGTAATGAGCTAGGTGCCTGAAATCTAATTGGCCAAATTTTTTGTTTTTGTTATCAATGGAAGAATTCTGGTTTGCACAGTGTTTAATTATATTGTATCGATATTCAAAGTTGGATTGAGCAAGCTATTTACAGTTGATTTCAAGGTTATCACTGTGGCATCTAATTTGACTCCCTTGTTAGACATTTCTATTTTTATGAATTGCATTCAACCTATACTATCAGGTATTGATATATAACATACATACTTTCTTTGAGCTAGAGAATGAAGCATCAGTTTTAAGTGTGTGAAGTTTCAGTTGTGACAATTAGGAGTGGAAGGCAAGCTGTAGTTGCGTATGTGAACTTCAGTTGTTGCTATCTTATTGGTCTTCCAGTTGGGTATGTTGTTGGCTTCAAAAATGATATAGGAGTATCAGCAAGTACTTGAAACCAACCTAGCTCACTCATGTGCCTCAAGTTTTTTGCAGTGGTGGGATTGATGTTGTAACGACCTGAACTTTGAGTTATGTGATTATCGGCACGACATGTGTTTATCGCGAGTTGATTGTGTATATGTGGTTTGTTAACGACTAAATTATCGGACAAGAATTTGGTTTGAGTTCCTTCGCGGAAATTGTAGAGGATTTGATTTCGAGCTCGTAGGAGGTTTCAGAGAATTTTTTCGGATAATCGGAGAATATAAAATGAATATTTGAAATTATCATCGAGTTAGTCGTACTTATCCGATTGTGTTGGAGTTATCCGAGTTGTGGTTTTGGTCGGTTCGCGACGTATAAATATCAAATAGTCGTAAAAATCAGAAAATCACACATTTGGACCGAGTTGACCCGTTGACCCGTTTTCTTCTACCAACCCGTTTCGTTGCCGCCGTCCGACCCACCGATTTCAGCCGTGTTCTTGGAATGGTTAGAGAGCTTTCTTGATTTCCTATTGATTCATGTATTCATTTGTGAGATTTGGTTGAGTTTTGAAGGAATTCGAACACGGTGAAGTTCGTGGATTTCATAGAAATTGGGTGGCGGTTTCCGGCGAGTTTTGGTGTCGGGTTGGTTGGCGGTTAGGTTCCCCTCAACCCCTTGAAGCTTTCTGGGCATTCAATTTTGGGCAAGGAGGTATGTGGTGGTGGCCTGTGGTGGTCGCCGGAGAATAGCTTTCGGCCTCCACTTTCGATTGGAATTCCGGCCACGGTGGTTATTGTTTCGAGATATGGTTTTGGGGGTTTGGTTGGGCTTGAGGAGAAGAAGATTTTGGTGTATGGTTCGCCGGGGAATGTCACTGTTGACGCTGCGTCACCGCCGTCGGCGGTCAACGGTGGAGCTCCGGCGAGGGGTTGACTTTTGTGGTTTTTGAAGATTTTTATGTCGTTTTGCTTGTAATCATGCCCTGATTGTAGTCTTGAGGTTTTCGAGTTGAATTGAGAGTGTTAATTTGGGACGAGGGTTATTTTGGTGTATTTTGGAAATTTTGTTATCCTCTTCGATATTTTGAGCGATATGCTTTTCGAGAACGCGGGGTTCTTGACGTATTTGCTCAGTATGATGAAATCGAATATGTATTGATCGTATCCTTGTTATTCAGGTGATCGTGATCGAGTTTGTGGCGAGGGATCTTCCGCCGGGCCTCAGGGCTAGCTGTTATCTTTGAGTGGACATTTTATTCCACGTTGATTTTTATACTTTGATTTTCATAGTGAATTTACGAGTCTATGAGTATGCTTTACGATTATGCATTTACGAGTATGCATTTATGATTATGCATTTTATGAGCATACATTTATTTGGAGGCACATGTGATTTATTTTTACACTGAGTATGGATATATGATGCATCGATGCTATAGCCTTTCGGCTGATCCCTGAGATGCTCTGGGAGGGTTATGCCTATATGAGCACCTGACCCGTCATTCACAGTACCCAAAAGAGTTACGTCTTTATGAGCACTTGACCCGGGCGTATTGTAACTTTGAGGAAAACTCACTAAAGTTACTGCATCCATACACATAGTACCCATGAGAGTTACGTCTTTATGAGCACTTGACCTGGACTTGTTTGTTTTGACTCGCATGATTTTATGTGCATTTATTGTAAAAAGCATGTTGGATTTCTTTATGCGGCATATTATGATTTATGTACACTCATTCTAACGGTTTTATTATCTATATGTTTTTCTCTGGACTTTTCGATTTTCGCCGCCCAGATTTCCGTATTTTTTCCGTGGTTGCACGTTATCGGAGGAGGCCTAGAGTTCAAATCACACTTTCCTTCTAGTAGGTTCCTGATATACCCTGCTAGTCTTGTATATTTTGTAATTAGAAGTGACTCTGAATACTTGTGTAGTGTTGTTTAGTTTGAGTTATACTCCTGAATACTTTCTGGATTTCTTGTAAACCTTGTGTTTTATTATATATGTGAATTTTGAGAAATCCGGATGGACAATGGTGGTCCACGGTGTGTCTGGGAATTTATCTGTTAAGTGTAATCTTCTTGCAGGTTTTTGGTTTGTATGTTTTATAAAGTAAACTCTGGCAAAAATTTTGTAAGTTATATTGTCGTTAGGGCCTAATTTCGGTTTAGGCAACTAAATCGGGGTTGAGTCCTTTTTTAAGTGGTAGCACTTTCAGATATCCTCGTGGTCCATCGAGTCAGAGTAGAAGTTAGAGATGGAGGAGAATCGACCTCAAAGGCAACCACAGAGTGGGAGTTCCAATGGATCAAGTTATCCTCGACGTACATATGATGTACCAGCTGCACCCAGAGACTATCCATTGTGCAACACTTGTAATATGCGGCATTATGGTTCATATTATCGAGGCACCACCAGTTATTATCGTTGTGGCCAGGAGGGTCACTTTGCGAGTGAATGTCCGCAGGATGGTACTTTTGGGGGTGTTGCAGCTCAGGGTAGCAGTCATGGTCAGGGTACTGCTTCTGGTGATCGTGCGACACAACCTTCTAGACATGATGGTCAGCAGAACCACAGTCAATGTGGACGACCAACTGGACAAGCTCGAGTTCATGACATGTCCCTGGGAGAGGGCATAGCTTCCCCGGAGGTTATCATAGGTACATTGTACATTTTCGGTCATCTAGTTCTTACTTTACTAGATCCAAAAGCTACGCATTCATTCATGTCATATAGATTAGCATCATTGGCTACTGTACCTGCATCTCTACTCCCTAATTTGTGGCGAGTGTTGTATCCATCCGGCGAGGTAATGTGTGTCGAGTGGGTGTATCGGGGTTGTGAGATTTTTATAGGAGGTTATGGGTTAGCTGCGGATTTGATGCTACAGGATATTGTGGATTTTGATGTGATTTTAGGCATGGATTTCTTGAAAAACCATTGGGCTGTTTTTGACTGTCATAAGAAAGAGGTTATTTTCAACAGTCCAGGTGTACCAGAAATTTAGTTTTGGGGTGAAAAGAATACTTCCTTACCTTGTCTAATTTCTGCAATGAAGGCTGAGCAGATGTTGAAAAAGGGTTATGTGGCATATCTAGCACATGTGATTGATACAGAGGTTTGTGTACCAGACATTGGAGATATATAGATGGTTTGTGAGTATCCGGATGTATTTCCTGAGGATTTACCTAGTGTGCCTCCAGTCAGGGAGATTGACTTCACTATTGAGTTACTTCCAGGTACTGGACCTATTTCGCAGACACCTTATCGTATGGCACCAGCAGAGTTGAGGGAGTTGCACATTAAACTTCAAGAGTTGATTAAAAAAGGCTTCATTCGACCTAGTGTTTCACCTTGGGGTGCTCCAGTGTTGTTTGTGAGGAAGAATGATGGTTCGATGAGGCTATGCTTTGATTATCAGAAATTGAATTAGGTCACAGTGAAGAACAAGTATCCGTTTCCAAAGATTGATGATTTGTTCGATCAGTTGAAGGGAGCTTCAGTCTTTTCGAAGATTGATCTCAGGTCTGGGTACTATCAGCTACGGATTCAAGAGTCTGATGTTGATAAGACGGTGTTTCGGTCTCGCTATGGGCATTATGAATTCTTTGTTATGTATTTTGGGTTGACCAATGTGCCAGCTTCTTTCATGGACTTAATGAATCAGATTTTTAGGCGTTATCTGGACAAGTTCGTCATTGTATTCATCGACGATATCTTGATATATTCTAGGAGTGTGGGACAACACAAGAAGCATTTGCATGCCATTTTGCAGACTTTGCGAGATGCTCAGTTGTATGCCAAGTGTGAGTTTTGGTTGAACACTGTGAAGTTTTTAGGTCACGTGATATCAGTTGAGGGAGTCAACGTGGATCCAGATAAGATTAAAGCAGTGTTGAATTGGAGTAGACCTACAAATGTGATAGAGATACGAAGTTTCTTGGGTTTAACAGGTTACTATCGCCGATTTGTGCAAGATTTTTCACGAATTGCGGCACTGCTTACCTGTTTGACGAAGAAAATAGTCAAGTTCGAGTGGTCTGAGGATTGTGAGGAAACTTACTTGACTTTAAAGGAAACGTTGACTACTGCATCAGTGTTGACTCTACCTGACGATAGTGGTGAGTATGTTGTGTACAACAATGCTTCGAAGTTAGGTCTGGGTTGTGTTTTGATGCAACATGGTAAGGTGGTGTCATATGGTTCTAGACAGTTGAAACCTCATGAAGTTAACTATCCTACTTGTGATCTGGAGTTAGCTGCCATTGTGTTAGCATTGAAGAGTTGAAGACACTACTTGTACGGAGCGCAGTGCAAGATTTACACTGATCACAAAAGTCTTACCTACTTGCGTACGCAGCCAGATTTGAATATGAGACAGCGGAGATGGATGGAGCTGATTAATGATTATGACTGCACTTTTGAGTATCATCCAGGAAAAGCTAATGTGGTTGTTGATTCTCTTAGTCGAAAGCATAGTGCTTCTCTTTTCCATGTACGTGTTGCAAGAATGTCACTTTTAACTGAATTGCGTGCAGCAAGAGCAGAGTTGGAATGGAATGAAGATGGAGCATTGTTAGCCAGTTTTCAAGTTCGTCCGGTATAACTTGATCAAGTTCGTGAAGCTCAAGATTCGGATGCCTATCTGCTGAGCAAGAAGAATTTGATTCAGAATAGTGTACCAATAGAGTTTTGGATGAGGAGTGATGGCACTTTGATCTTCAGAGGAAGATTATGTGTGCCTAGAGATGATGATTTGAAGAAGGAAATACTTGCTGAAGCTCATTGTTCCACGTATGCTATGCATCCAGGTAGTACGAAGATGTATCAGACACTTAAAGCTCATTATTGGTGGCGTAACATGAAGCAGGAAATAGTAATGTATGTGAGCAGATGCCTGATTTTTTAGCAAGTGAAGGCAGAACGTCAAAAGCCTACCAGTAAACTACAACCTTTGAAGATTCTAGTTTGGAAGTGGGTGCATATCACTATGGATTTCGTGTATTAGTTACTTGGTACATCTCGTGGTAATACTGGTGTTTGGGTGATCGTGGATCGCCTTACGAAGTCAGCTCATTTCCTTGCACTTCCAGGAAAGCTTTCTGTGAGTAGATTGACGAAGCTATACCTGAGAGAGGTTGTGAGATTACATGGTGTGCCTGTGTCTATAGTTTCTAATAAGGATAGTCAGTTTACTTCAGAATTTTAGTAGGCATTACAGAGAGCCTTGGGGACTAGACTACACTTCAACACAGCTTTTCATCCTCAGACTGATGGTCAGTCAGAAAGGACTATTCAGACTCTGGAGGATATGTTACGATCTTGTGTGTTGCAGTTCAAAGGGAATTAAGATCAACAACTTCATTTGATTGAGTTTACGTACAATAACATCAATTAGGCTAGCATTGATATGGCACCTTATGAAGCTTTGTACGACAAACAGTGTCGGACTCCATTGTGTTGGAGTGAAGTTCTTGGTCCTGATTTGGTGAAAAGCACCACGGAAGATGTTCAAGTTATTTGGGATAGATTGAAGGCTGCATAGGATCGACAGAAGAGTTATGCTGATGTGAGACGGTAAGATCTTGAGTTTGAGATCGGTGATTGGGTTTTCTTGAAACTTTCTCCTTGGAAGGGTGTTATTCGTTTCGGGAAGCGCGGTAATTGGGTTTTCCTGAGTTTGGACTGAGTTGACCCGTTGACCCGTTTTGCTCCACCGACCCATTTTGTTGCCGCCGTCCGACCCACCGATTCTGGCCACCTCCGGCCGTGTTCTTGGTATGGTTAGAGAGCTCTCTTGCTTTCCTATTGATTTATGTATTCATTTGTGAGATTTTGTTGAGTTTTGAAGGAGTTCGAACTCCGTGAAGTTCGTGGATTTCATCGAAATTGGGTGGCAGTTTCCGACGAGTTTTGGTGTCTAGTTGGTTGGCATTTAGGTTCCCCTCAACCCCTTGAAGCTTTCTGGGCATTCAATTTTGGGCAAGGAGGTATGTGGTGGTGGCCCGTGGTGGTCGCCGGAGAGGAGGCGGTCAACAGCGGAGCTCTGGCAAGGGGTTGACTTTTGTGGTTTTTGGAGATTTTATGTCGTTTTGCTCGTAATCTCGCCCCGATCGTAGTCGTGAGGTTTTCAAGTTGAATTGAGTATGTTAATTTGGGACGAGGGTTATTTGGGTGTATTTTGGGAATTTTGTTATCCTCGTCGATATTTCGAGCGATGTGCTTTTCCAGAACTCGGGGTTCTTGACGTATTTGCTCAGTATGATGAAATCAAATATGTATTGATCGTATCCCTATTATTCAGGTGATCGTGATCGAGTTTGTGGCGATGGATCTTCCGCCGGGCCTCAGGGCTAGCTGTTATCTGTGAGTGGACATTTTATCCCACGTTGATTTTTATACTTTGATTTTCACAGTGAATTTGCGAGTCTATGAGTATGCTTTACGATTATGCATTTACGAGTATGCATTTATGATTGTGCATTTTATGAGCATATATTGATTTGGAGGCACATGTGATTTGTTTTTACACTGAGTATGGATATATGATGCATCGATGTTATGGCCTCTCGGCTGATCCCCGAGATGCTCCGGAAGGGTTACGTCTATATGAGCACCTGACCCGTGATTCACAGTACCCGGGAGAGTTACGTCTTTATGAGCACTTGACCCGAGCGTATTGTAACTTTGAGGAAAACGTACTCAAGTTACTGTCTCCACACACACAGTACCCAGGAGAGTTGCGTCTTTATAAGCACTTGGTCTGGGCTTGTTTGTTTTGACTCGCATGATTTTATGTGCATTTATTGTAAAAAGCATGTTGGATTTATTTATGCGGCATATTATGATTTACGTCCACTCACTCTAACGGTTTTATTATCTATATGCTTTTCTCTAGGCTTTTCGGTTTTCACCGCCCAGATTGCAGTATCTTTCCCGTGGTTGCACGCCATCGCAGGAGGCCTAGAGTTCAAATGTCACTTTCCTTCTAGTAGGTTCCTGATGTAACCTGCTAGTCTTGTATATTTTATAATTAGAAGTCGCTATGAATACTTGTGTAGTGTTGTTCAGTTTGAGTTATACTCCTGAATACTTTCTGGATTTCTTGTAAACCTTGTGTTTTATTATATATATATATATATGTGTGTGGATTTTGAGAAATCCGGATGGGCAATGGTGGTCCACAGTGTGTCTGAGAATTTATCTGTGAAGTGTAATCTTCTTGCAGGTTTTTGGTTTGTACGTTTTATAAAGTAAACTCTGGCAAAGTTTTTGTAAGTTATGATGCCGTTAGGGCCTAATTTCAGTTTAGGCAACTAAATCGGAGTTGGATCCTTTCAGATGTAGAAACAACTAGTAGTAATAGCATACCTTATTTTATAACAGAAGCAACAAGAGCCGAGGGGCTACTGAGTGGTGCCTAATAATACTATTAAGTTCTTTACTGCAGTTTGGTGATAAGTCTATTACATCAAAGAGTAGAAGGAGGTGCCTTGAGCATTGTCATGTTAAGATTTCGTTGTTTGGCCATTTTTATAGAGACCTCCTATGTTTACTTGTGCATTATTATTATGAAGGCCAATAGCATCGTGTCAGATTTTCTTTTAAAGTTATTTGTTGCTATAGCGATCAACTTATATAATGTCGTCTCCTCTAATTTTAGTTCAATGGTGGTGCCAAGGACTACACATCAACAGCAGCCTAACTACTCTGATAGTTTGTCTTTCAATTTGTCAAGTAAAATTGCTCTCTTTTCATTAAGCCATATCCCCTTTCATTGCACATGTGGGGTTTTCTTTAATTCTTGAGAAAGTATAAAGTGGGAATAATCATTATAATTCTTAATTACTTTTAGTATTTCTATTACTATTATACAGTGGTAGGTAATTGTTTAGGTGCTTGGCCCAGACTTATATTGAAGAGGATGATGAAAACAAAGATATATCATAATGGAGGAGCCGGAATTTCTATAACAGAGAGCCGAGTCCAATAGCAATTGCAACGCTGCAATGTATTATGTTTTAGTGGTTGATAGCTAGGTCTTTATAAATAGCAATAGCTCTCTTTTGTAATGATCACATATGACTACTACAAATGTGCGGAGATTTTCATATATATTTATAAAGTGAAATTTTGTTTCTTTTAGCCTTTTAGAATTCACCTTTGTTTCAATTTTTAGTTCCAGACTTCAGAGTAATAGAATGTACTTCTGGACCTGATCATAACTTGAATGCTGGAAGTAGCAAAAGTTTGAATATATGTACAACTACTTGCCTAAATATATGTTCAACAATCTGTCCAAATATCTATATGTTATCAATTTTAAGGATAGTGTAAACAAGACCCTTTATATATTTTTAAAATATCTACTTTACTTCAAAAATAATAATCAGATTGGAAGAATGACTGAAAAATAAGGATTGGACAATGGCCCAGTTGTTGGAATTACCAAAAGTCTAAATACCTGTTCAACTGAGGTTAGAGCATCGCATTTGTAATGCGATGGTCATCGGTTCGATTCTGATAGCTGGCTTTTATCGTTGAATTCAAATTGAATTGAAATTAAACTCGGCCCAATATTTTACTAAAAAGATTGAGCCGAATACAATAATAATAAAAGGATCCTATTGTATAGATGTATCGGTTTTTTTATTTTGTACAGGTATATAGATACATAGTTATCTAGATAGTTATCTAGATAGATAAATAGATAAGACGAAACAACTTAGAACGTTTTATAAAACTTTTTGACTTCCGAATTTGGAGTATCCTACTTTCACGCAATTCACATTTACAGGGTTCAACAAGCAATCGCTATTTTACGATCAAGCGTCTATTCCGAGTCTCTAGTAAAAATCAAAAAAATTTATCCATTTATAATTCTCCGTTAGTTGCATTAACGGATCAGCCAATTGGAAACGATAAGGAGAAAGAGAAGGAGAAGACCTATGAATGATGAGCTCCTTTGCGTTAGACTCGCTTCGTTTGGAATTCATTTTATAATTAATACAAAAAAATAAATTTTTGAAATAAAAATAATTTCTGTTTAAATATCAGCTCAACAGTCTGTTTAAATATCTATATGTCATCAAGTTTAAGAATAGTGTACGTAAACAAGACTCTTTATATGTTTGAAAAATCTCTACTTTGCTTCAAAAAATAATCAGATTTGAAGAATGATCGGAAAAAAATAAGGGTTTGATTATAACCTGATTACTGGAAGTACCAAAAGTTTGAATATCTGTTCAACTATCTGTCTAAATATTTCTCTGAATTTCTGTCTAACTATCTGTCTAAATATCTATCTTTCATCAAGTTTAAGAATAGTGTAAACAAGACTCTTTATATGTTTTGAAAATCTCTACTTTGCTTCAAAAAGGAATCAGAATGGAAGAATTACTAAAAAATAAGGGTCTGGCAATAACCTACATGGTGGAAGTACCAAAAATTTGAATATCTGTTCAACTATCTGTCTTAATATCTGTTCAAAAATCTATCTAAATGATTATCTTAGCTTAAGAATAGTGTAAACAAAACTTATACTTTTTAAAAATCTCTACTTTGCTAAAAAAACATATTGAAAGAATTACTGAAAAATAAGGGCCTGACAATAACCCACATGCTTGAAATACTAAAAGTTTGAATATATGTTCTACTACTTGTCTGAATATTTATTCAACTATTTGTCTTAAGATCTGTTCAACTATCTATCTAAATATCTATCTATCATCAAGTTTAAAAATAGTATAAACAAGATTCTTTATATGTTGGGAAAAATCCTCAAATGGTACCTCAACTATCACCCAATGCACTTTTTGGTACCTGGACTTTCAAGATTACCCAGATGGTACCTAGACTTATGCATTGTTGCCCAAGATTAAAATACCATTTTAGTCCTTTTTTCTTTTATGTTTACACACTTTTATATATTTTTGAAGCGTAGTGGGGCCATAAATTGTTCATTCAAACACTTGCAGCTAAAAATCTATCCTCAGTACTTGAAGATAAACAGTTATTTCTTAGTATCAAAATTTCTCATTTTTCATCTTCACAAGAGTTAAGTAAAAAGATTAAGTGGAGTCAAAACTTCATTGACAACAAAGAATTAAACTTTTGGAGAGACTAAAAAGGTTTACTCATCCTCAAGATCAGGCAAAAGTTGATCTTGGAATTGTTAAACAACAAAGACTTTTAGCTGCCTGTTTACAAGATAAACCTAAAGTTGAACTTCGTTTATATAAATTATCTATCTGAACTTGTAGGTTAGATCTGCAGTTTTACTGGTATCAGACCTTGCTATTCCTAAATATGGGAACAACTTCTAAGAAAATAATAGAGAAACTAGATTCTCTATTAAATTTGACTGATGCAATGCATAAAAAGTCTCTAACATAAATCTCTAGAAACAAAGAGTATCTAGATATACTTCCGGCGATTAGTAACCAATTACAAAAATTAGAAAGTAAAAAAGATTATATCCAAAACCACCCGAAAAATAAAAAAGAACTATTAACAAGAGTTAATAGAAAAATCAAGGAACTAAATGTTCAACAGATGAAGATCCTTGACTATCTTCAAAGGATAGCGCGCTCGAGAACATAAGCAGTCAAAAGACAATTCACCTCGAACAATCATAAGGAAAACCAATGACTTTAAACCATATGTTCAAACTAGTTTGTAACATAAATATGTTGAGCATCTGTAGAAAGAAAAAAGCAGTACAACTGCTCAATTATGAAGAATTTGAATTCAATAAAATTGAAGAAAATTTTTGAGATTCTTCAATTCTAAAATTTGAATTCAATCAAATTTACAAAAGAGGAAATTTTGACATGTCGGATAGCCAATTCGTTCAAAATCCTAGAATTCACCACTCCAGCAACAACAGAAGAAACAAATTTCCTTTTGATAACACTTGAGGAGGTTACTAAAGCCAGAAAATGAAACTACAAATTTATGCACATTGAAGCAGTCCAAATCGACATAAAATTGTTGGTCAGAAAAGACATAAACTGTTCAGTCTTATGTGTTTTACAAGACAATAGACCGATTGATTTCCAGAAAATTCTACTGAGAACCCTTCAATCATCGTTGTGCAACCAAGTTGCATATTTCAACTACTTCCTAAACTTTTTGATTATCTTGACTGATGCAGCCTACTGTTTACGACTGAGAGTCAAAACAGATGTATGACACTTCAATGAAAGATGGCATGCAAGAGCTTACTATAGTTTATATGATTTACTATAAACTAATGAGAAAAACAATAGAACCAAAGACCAAAATAACAAATATTCCTGGTCTTACTAATGAATTCCATACAAATCTAAAAAATCACTCGAAGCAAACTCATAAGGTTACATGGGATGGGGTAACATTTTCATTAGAATAGAAATTGTCTAGCCCCAAACAAAAGCCAAAGAGTATAAGGGCAAAAATCTATGTGAATAGAAGATCTAGAGACATTAACCTAAAATTCGAAGGACACAAAAATAGTTATGTATCCTTCGAAAGTTTGAGAGGTGAAACTCGAGAATATGCAGCTCTTCTAGAGAAAAGGGTACAAGAAGTACTAGAATTTCAAAAAGGGAATAAACTAACCCAGTAATGGAAGAAGATTTAGATGTTGAATTAGAAAGAGAAATCAATATGTTAAAATCTGAAAAGCTAAAGAAAGAGAAGCTCTTTGCACTTTATGAAGAAGAAGAAAAGTGCCAAGATCCATCTCGCCTGGAAAAATTGATCAAAGAGATCGAAAGTTTCACATTCAAAAAAGAAATAAAAGTATTTCCTTATCAAGAAGTAAAAATGGAAGAAGGAGAGTCTTCAAAAGCTACAGAAACCACCACTTTCAAAATCGGTGGAACATGAAAGGTCTTACTGGAAAGAAAGGGGAAAGAAGTTCCCAAAAATTTATTCCACAGGAAAATACACTAAAAGTGTCAATTACAATTTGGTGTATGACTTGATCTAGACAGATCTCTAGATAAGAAGAAAGCCATAAATGATTGGACTGCTAGCTTATTCGATCATGGTAGTTTGTACTACCTATGGAAAGTTTGAAGCTCCTAACCTATAGATAATCTATGAATCGACCCTCACAAGAATGGTAAAAAAAAGTTTGATTCTTCCTTCAAACAATCTTCCAGGGGATAAGAATGATTGGAGAAAATTAAAAATGACAAGTTTCCATACACCATTGCAACTCCGATCTACAACTAATTATGTAGAGATATCTCATATGTTAGGGACAAAGCTAAAGAGTTGGCAAAAACCAACATATATGATTTCAAGATATGCAACATGAAGTATTTCGAGGAATATCTGAATGAATTCCAAGAATACTATTGTACAATAGGAGAACTAGAAAACAATGACCTAATACATCTTTTGCATAGAAAGCTTCCATAACCCTGGAGGACAGCTATGAGGGAGAGAATAGAAGAAAAACTCCTAGAAAGTTTTTCAATATGGGGAGTTGCAAAAAGAATCAAACGGCTGATGCGCGAACAATGCAAAGCCAACATAAGAGCAAACACTACAAAGAGGCAGCTTAAAGGATCTGACAATTTCTGCACCAGAATTGCAGATATTTCAACTAACTGGGGATGCAATGAAATAAGAAAAAAAATAGAGATAAACAGTTCCATAAACATTTCAGAGGAGACGAAAGGAAGAATTGGAGATTCAAGAAAAGCTCTAATTACAGAAGAGAAATCCAGAACCTAAGAAAGAGATTCTTTAAGAAGAAAATATTCTCTCAAGAAACAGAAAAGAAGAGAACATGCAAATGATGGTTAAGCAAGGCCGAATGACAATATGCTAACGAATGTCCTAAGAATGATAAGAGAATTTTGAAAGATCTTCTGAGAGAATATAAAGAGGTCATAGAGATGGTTAATATGAAGGGCTACGAGGTAGTCTATTCAAAATATGAAGATTATAATATATCTTTCTACTCAGTCTAGACAGAAGATAAATCATCAGAAGAATCAGAAACAGATTCTGAAGAGTATTATGAACCCAGGGGGTTTATCTTCTTGAAATAAAAAAAAATTGGGAAGAAAGCACTGAAGAAGAAAAGATTTCTTCTTACAAAGTTAATCTTGGATCATTTGTCTGTGAATACTGTTATTGCTATGAAAAAGATGGTATTCCCATGTTTTGTGAAGCATCAGAGAAAACGAATAACAAAGAGCTTCATAGCTTAAGGAAAGAGAAAAATGAAAAATAGTTCAATAAATCAGATTATTGAACAAGAATATGAAGATTACTTCTATGAGATAGAAGAAAGAGATGAAATTTCTAGAAAGACATCTAAAAAGAATAAGCTTCAATACTACTACTAAAAAGGAAGAAGTAGTATCTGCAAAAAGTTCAGTTTGTGAAGAAGAACGATGCGGTCATTTCACAAAAATAGTAGAAGAAGAAGGTTCTTTGACATAGAATTTTGAGCAAGGCGACAACTTCTTCTACGAGTAACTTCAGCAACTACATGAAAATTGGATTAAAATTTCCAGAATACAAGAAGTATCATCTACATGCCTATATAGATAATGGTTCTGGCTTCAGCCTACCAAAAACGTTTGCTATACCTGAAGAACTCTGGATTACTAATACAAAAAGAGGTGCAATTGGGAAACTGTAGAAAGAAGAAAAATCTTCATGAATACAGTTGCCAAAAGGGTTCAAATCTCGATTGAAGGAGGAACCTTTGTAATTGAAGAGCTTTGACAATCAGAAAACCAAGACTCAGATATAATGATTGGCAATGATTTTCTCCTACATCAAAAATTCATCTAAAAGCCAGAAGTAAACTTACTGGGCTTCAAAAAGAATGAGAAGATCTTCTGGATGGAGTGACTAAAATAAGCAAAAAGTGTTGTTGGTGTAGGATGCACAGAGCAATATCAGAGGTCGCAGCAGAATAGTGGTGGATATACACCAAAGTACAAAACGATATTGCAATACAAACAACAATAAGAGTTGCTTATAGAAGCATCGCTAGAAGACAAAGAAGAAGATGAAGAGGCAACCGAAATAGCCTTCATACAAAAGTATAATCTCAAGCACTTTAAGGCTAAGCTTGAGAAACAGAAGATGCATACCCTTGGAGAGATAAAGGAGATGCTGAAACAAAATATTAACATCAGTTCTCTAAAATTCTGGGAAAAAGACACAGAGGTCTATGAGCTCAAGCTACATGACGTGAATTCTATCTGTCAAGTAAAAACAATTCCTCAGTACAAGGAAGAAGATCATAAAGAATTCAGGAAAGGTATAACTGATCTTTTGTAAAAGGGATTGATAAGACCATCAAATAGTCATCATTACAATCCAGCATTCTATGTCAAAAATTATGCAAAAGAAGTCCGCGGAAAATCAAGAAGGGTGATAAATTATAGAGATGTCAATAATAAAACCATAAAAAAATGATTATCAAATAGCACAAGAAAGAGTGATAATCAACAGGCTCAGAGGAGCCAAGGTGTTCTAAAAGTTTATTGCAAAATCAGGATTCTTACAAGTCAAAATGTATCATAATGGCATTCCCTTTACTGCCTTTGAAACTTCACAAGGACACTACGAATGGCCAGTAATGTTGTTTGGGCTGAGAGCTCAATCCACTTTTCAGAGAAAAATGGACAACATATTCAAACAAGTTGCAAACTTTTATGTCGTCTATATTGATGATATATTAGTCTTCTCAAAAAACAAAGAAGAACACATGAATCATCTCTATAAGGTAGTCAAACTCATAGTTCATCATGGAATCATTCTAGGAGAAAAAAAACTCTTTCTCTTCCTAGATGAAATTGACTTCCTAGGGATTAACATAAGAAATGGGGTGATCATGCTTTAACCTCATATCTTAGAAAAGGTTTCAAAAATTTTAGACAGAATCCCTGATGCTAAAACTCTATAGAGATTGCGGATTATATTCGTCGAGGGCATAGACTAAACAATTCTTAGACTATGGGTGTCGATGGTTTGAAAATCGGAGTTACGAAGAATAGTATATCAACATTTTCGTTTCGTTAAAATTTCAGTTTTATGGTTGACTAAGCTTATCAAACCCTTAACGAACTTCGTATTGAATGAAAATTCATTTACTTACATATTATGGCATGATGAATATATCTAACGGTTATTTTGTCCAAATTTAATATTTGTTAATATGGATGTGGAATGAATACAGACATACGAACACTTAAGTTATACAACATTAGTAGACATACAACAAATATTTACTCTCCCATCCAATTTTGTTCTCAAATTTTAACTAGTTGTATCTCTCTCTCTCTCTCTCTCTCTCTCTCTCTCTCTCTCTCTCTCTCTCTCTCTCTCTCTCTCTCTCTCTCTCTCTCTCTGTTGTATATATATAGTAAGTTGTATGAATTTGTTGAATGAATATTTGTTGGATTGTGGATTATTGGATTGCTAATGGACCTTATGGATTGTGGATTGATAAATTTAGGATTATGTATTGTTGTTGATGGAGATTATGTGGACTTGTTGTTGATGGAGAGATTATGTAGATTATGTAGAATTGTTGTTGATTATGTAGAATTGTGTTTCAATTATGGACATTATAGAGATTATGGTGATTATGTTCCAATTATGGATTTTATGTAGAATTGTTGTTGATGGATCATTTATGTACTTTATTGAATGAAAATGGGTAAGGCATGAATGAATAAGGAGGATCATGCCAAATTTAGTTTGTGTTTGATGAATTTTGGCTGTGTTAGATGAATTTAGGCATGTAATGAGGCTTAAGTTGAATATGTACTAGATTAGATGAATTTTTTGTTTTTAGTATGGATGTGTTTTGATGACTATGGTTTTACTGAGTAAATGTTGTAAATTTCCAATGTCGTAGAGCTTAAGATGCCTGGCGGGAGGAAGAGGCACACTACACAAGAGAAGAATGCTGAATTTCAGTCCATAGGACGACAGTTAGGTTGGGGTCAAACCTTAGAGGAGACCATTACGGCTCCTGCAGCTCTTACGACTCCTGATAGGTCACAGACGATACTGAATGATCCTAATGAAGCGGGTAAAGCTTATACAGTCGCGCCAGGGATTTTTTCTTCGGAGGCGTCACAAACTCCCCAAGAATTCATCGACGATATTTGCTATAGTGCCCGACGCAAAGTGAACAAGAGGGACCCCTCAGACCCGGCCCCCAAACACACTCGGGGACTTATGAAGAGAGCTAAAGTCTAGAAGATAGTAAAGTCAACATGGAGAAGATCAAGGTGTCGTTCGACAAGTTCACCAGAGGCCCACTGACATCGGAGCTGAGCAGTTTGTGCTCGCACAGCATCAAATCTATTATACAGAACAACATACATATGAATGCCCCTTCTTGGGACGAGCTTCCCCAAGCCGACAAGATCAGAGTGTACCGCGAACTCTCGGTAATATAGTCTATTTAATTTTATTTAATTTCATAATTAATTACAAAGCATTGGGGCATATGGTCTAGGAATTTTTTTATTTTTTATTTTTTCCTAGGTATATTATGACTATGAATCCAAACCGGAGACATGAAAATTCGTAGAGAAGATGGGCTACCAACATTTACAACAATTGGCAGCACGACCTACATAAGCACTACAAGGAACACGGTGCCTCAAATGTTCCAACAGAGTTGATGACGGAAAGGGAAGACAAGTGGGAATGGTTGGTCGGGAACTTTGAGTCCGATAAGTTTAAGGTTCGTATTCCTTTTCTTTAATGTAATAAAAATGAATTATTTAATTTTCCTTGTTGTGAAACAGAGAAGGTCGACGGCCAACACTGCTAATCGTGAGAAGAAGACGATGCACCATAAGTCGGACTCCAAAAGGATGATCAGCATTGCATAGGCTCACATAGATGCGGGTTCGAAGAACTGTTTTCTTGATGCCAATGTGTCTTCTTATGTCAGGCCTGGGCAAGAAGATATCATGAGTCAACGTGACGTAAGTAACCCATTTTCCAAAATTGATTGAGTTTAATCTTATTGTTGATTTGAGGAAATTGAATCATGATTAGGACATTATTTAAGTTGTGTTATTGGTATTTGGTTTAGTTATCTAAATTAAACATCATTCTGAACTTGAGAAATCCGGATGGGATTTGGTGCCTACGGTTTGTTATTTTAGAATTGGTTATTCAAAGAGTTTTCTTTCAACCAGGTTTTTGGTTTCCTTTATTTTTAGGAGAAACTAGGTCAAATTTTCTTTAAAAATTGACATTCATAGATTATTCACAATATTAATTTTAGAAGACGTTGATACAATTGACCGGGGAGAAATTGGCGCGTGCACATTCACAAAACTCTAAGATGACGCCCAAAGAACTACCTCCTCTATCGAAGGAGACTCGGATCCTTATTGCAGATACAGTTTTCGATTGCCGACCTGAGAAGGACGTGCCGAGGTGCTGCTGCCATGTGAGGCCTAGGCCGACGTGCGGTAGCAAGGTCGTGAGGAGGCGCGTGGCGTGGGGCGATGGTGTGGACGGCACCGGAAGGATCCGCGGTGGCCGTGACAATCGCTTAGGCCGGAAGGAGCAGCTAAGGGTCAGAGGAGGCTCCGAACTGTGCATGTGGCGGACGACGGACAGCAGCCGATGGTGGTGCGACATGTAAACGACGAACGGAGGCCGACGATGGCACAAGATGTAAACAGTGAAGGACTGCCGACGGCGGCACCTCCTGGTGCTACTACAACCTCTGGAGAGAGAGAGAGAGAGAGAGAGAGAGAGAGAGATGAAATGAATTTTTGTTTTCTATTAAGGTTTTTAACAATCTTTTTGTCAACTTAATGGGTTAGGTTTACTGATACTATGTTTTGAGCTTCAAATTCAATTCTTGATTTTCTAAATTCTAAGGTGGTTGATTTTTTTGTATTATTGAAATTTATCTTGTAGTTCTGTGTCTTTTTCTATATCCTTAATTACTTTGAGCTTATTGGGAGTTTGCCCTTAAAAAAATAGTAGGCCTTCTAGTTAATAGATATAAAAGTAAAATAAATCTCAATACAACGTACTCCTGATTGCATTGTGTTCTTCAATTTGTCTCTCTCAATTGCTTTCCTTCTCTTATGTACGTGCATGTTGAGACGAATTAAGAATTTTTTTTCCTGTGAATAGCTACGGGAGCTATATGTTGTGATAGAAGCAGTGTCCGTTCAGATGTTTGTACCATGAAAGGGGACGTAAGAACGCTCTCAGCTTCTTCTTCAATCATAGTGTACACATCTGAATACGAATTCGAAGAAAGGATCAATGATGAGGAACTCCAACGAGAAACAATCAAACCATATACTAGAAAATGGGAAACAAGTATTATGGACACCATTGATGAGTTGCACCTCATTTCAAAGAAAAACACGAACCATCACAAATGTGATGTTCAACATGATGTTCCAGCAGTGTTTTTCTCCACAGGAGGCTACACCGGCAATGTCTACCATGAATTCAACGACGGAATCATGCCGCGGTACATTACTTCCCAACACTTGAACAAGGAAGGTAGTGTTCGTCCTTCTTGATTTTCGTAACTGGTGGCTCAGGAAATATTCAGGCACTCTCACAACTCTCAGATTATCCTGTTATAGATTTTTATGGTGATAAGAGAACTCACTGCTTTCCTAAAGCCACTGTGGGTTTGAAAATTCACGACGAGCTTACCGTGGATTCTTCGTTGATGGAAGAGAACAAGAGCATATTTGAGTTTAGGAGTCTCCTAGACAGAGCTTACCGACCTCAAATGAAAACTGTAACGCATGCACAAGCGGAAAGGCCTTCAAAAATGAGAAGGAAAGTGCAACAACATGCTTACAAGAAGCCTAAGCTGGTTATCATATCTCGAAATGGACCAAGAGCAATAACCAACGAGAATGTTTTGATGAGAATGGCTGAAAAAATTGGGTTTCAAGTCCAAGTTTTGAGGCCGGATAGTAGGACAATGTTATCGGAGATTTATCGAGTTCTAAATTCGACTGCTGTCATGCTGCAATGACACATTTTCTGTTCATGAACCCTGGTTCTGTGTTTATCCAAGTTATTCCTCTGGGAACTGAATGGGCAGCAGAGGCCTACTATGGAGAACCGGCAAAAAAGCTTGCTTTAAAATACATTGGTTACCTAATTCATACCAAAGAGAGCTCATTATATGACAACTATGATAAGGATGATCCTGTTCTCAAAGATCCAATGAGTGTAACAAAAAAGGGATGGCAATACACAAAGCAAATCTTTCTTGAGAGTCAGACTGTAAGACTAAACCTCCGAAGATTTCGAAATCAGTTGGTTGAATCTTATGATTATAGCATTGATAGATTGAATCAGCAGACTTCTCATCTTCGATTACATTGATTTCAGTAATGTTATGTGACACTATCAAATCAACTCATGAGTTGGTAGTTACTCAGCACCTGAAGTGGAGATTTAAGACCATCGTAGATGTGAGGGTTTATAAACTAGGACAAGATGTTTGTACAAATTGTCAATAAATTAGTTGGAACTATGTGTTTTATACTCTGCCCTACCTACCTAGGTTTTTGTAAAAAATTATATGACATAGCTATTGGTCTTGGAAAATTCTGATCATTTGCATACATGTCTGGTGTAATTGTATATGTTTGTTAACTTTTCGTTACATTCATATATGCCAATAATTCTGTAGAAGTTTGACAAGAAGTAAAGTTCAGAACTTAGGTGAGCGAAAAAATTCATATCAAATGATTTCATCTAAGGAATTTTTTTTTTTTGATAAGTCGATGAATTTTATTAAACAAGGAATTTAGTACAACCTATTAGAACTAGGAAAATTAAGAAACAAAGACATTGGACCAATGACGGACCTAGAATTTTAAATTAAGGTCGGTTAAAAAATTTCTTATTCTATTTTATTTTTAGTTTTATTTTATTTTATCTTACAAACCACATGTTAAATTGTATATATACCAAACAACCAAGTAATTGACTAACTACAAGAATTAACAATGACGTTTGATGAAAATTCGTCAACATAAGTTTAATAGTGAATAACGTACTACTCAAATTGTACCCTTCAGTCTTGAATAGAAGATGTTAGTTTGATATATTGGAAAAAGAAGAGAGATGTTAGGTACAGTAAAATCTCGATAAATTAATAACATCGCTAAAGTAATATTTTTTTCTCGGTCCCAACTTTGGACAAGTTCATATTACTAGAAACCTCGTTAAATGCATAAGACAATTTTTTTTTCTAATTTCTTTAGGTCCCTACGAATATATAAAGTAATAATGTGATTAAAAATATTTATAAAATTAAATTCACAGCTGTGAATTTATATTTTGTCTCTAACACCAAAATAAACATTGTTTCTTCATCTTGGGCAATTTTTTTTTAGGTGTTAAGGGTAATCCAATGTCGTGGTTCTTCATCTTTGTCAATGTTTGCACTACATTTGGTAAATTTTTTATTTTTATTTTATTTTGTAGAACAAAGTTATTCAAGGTACATAATAACTTCCCCAATTGTCTCTTGTGGAAAAATTATCTATATAGCAAACTAGCATTTGGATCATGATCATGCGGATTCATTATCCCTTCAACTTATATTTTTTTTATCAGTAAACAATTTCATCACTGTATCGTTTTCATTATTTAGGAAATATCTAAATAATTCGCTAAAGTAATAATTTTTGCCAGTCCTAAGGTTATTCATTTCTAGAGGTTTTACTTCATGGGGGTGTTGTAACCCAGGAAGAAAAATAAGGTGTATAGATATACGCTCCAAAGCTATTTTAAAAAAATATATTTTCTATTGAGTTTATAAGAATTTTCCAAATTTTAGTCAATATATAATTTTAAAATACAGTTAAACATTAAAATGCGGGTTAATTTTAGAGTGGATCTGTGACAAATCGAACCGGAAATGGTTATTAATCGGCTAAATTCGCGAGTTTCACGTATAATTGTGGTTTGTCGTAATTAATTGGTTATGCGGCCTTGTTCACGACTTAATTATCAGACACGAATTTGGTTTGGGTTTATTCGCGGAAAATGTAGAGAATTTGATTTCGAGTTCGTAGGAGTTTTCAGAGAATTTTTCGGATAATCGAGGAATATAAAATGGATATTTGAAATTATCGTCGAGTTAGTCGTGTTTATCCGTTTGAGTTTGAGTTATCCAAATAGCAGATAGAGTTGGTTCATGACGTATAAATAGCGGAATAGTCGTAAAGTTATCAAAAAGTTGGAAAATGGGTTGTTTGACCGAGTTGACCAGTTCTGGGCCGAGTTGACCGAGTCAGCCCGAGTTGACTCAGTGAGCCCGTGACTCGCCCTCGTGGCTGCCACCGAAAAATGGCACGGTTTCCGGAGTTTGAGGTATGGATTTGAAGCTCTTCCTTTAGGCTTTCGATTGATGTGTATATTGTGTTGTTTGGTTTGTGTTTGGTTGGAGAAATTTGAAGGTGAAGGTGAAGGTGAACGAAATCGGGTTAATCGGAGGGAGGTGTTCCGGCGACTCTCCGGTTGATTTTTAGGTTGGAATGGATTGGGTTTGAGCCAAGGAGAAGAACCACTTTGGTTTTGGGAGCATTGGTGGAGCGACGGCACAGGAATCGGCCGGAGAAGTTTTCCAGCGATTTTGGGCTGTGGACTTTCGGGGTGTTTTTGGCACGGTTGCCGGCCGATTTGGGAGTTGGTGCAGAAGAGAGATGGGCTGAGCTTGAGGAGAGGAAACTTTGGTGGTCTTCGTCGCCGGAAAATCTCACTGTTGACGCCACGCCACCGGCGGCGGCAGTCAACGGCGGAGATTCAGCGAAGAGTTGACTTTTTGGATTTTGTGAAGTTTTATACCGTTTTACTCGTAATCGCTTCCCGATCATAGTCTTGAGGTTTTTGAGTTGATTTGGGTGGTGGATTTTATGTTGAGGGATATGTGGAGTATTTTTTGAGATTTTCGACTATTTTGTTGATATTCGAGTTATATGTTTCCGGAAATGGTTGGTTTCCGAGGTATGGTTCAGAGTATTAAATTGTGATTTTGATCAGTGATATTTGTGATTATTTAGGAGATCGGGATCGTACGCTTGGCGAGGGATCTTCCGCCGGATCTCGGGATTAGCGCGTTTTCGCATTGTGCTTGTCTGTGAGTGGACACATTTCTTTTCACTGATTGGTTGCGAGTCTTTATTATACGTTTTATGAGCATGAGTATGCATATGCGATTATGATTTATACGAGCATGTGTTTTATGTTATGCATTTACGAATAAGCATCTACGAATATGCTCTTATAATTATGTATTACGAATATGCATTTACATTATGCTTTATACATTTACATAGAAACTATTTATGATTTGGTTTACACAGAGTACAGTCTCAGTATGTATAGTTGTATCGATACACTTAGCATCTCGGCTAATCCCCGATGATGTTTATTGGGGGGAACTGTGACCCCTACCCGAGGCCTTTACCAGGGGGGGTGGGCGAGCAGACACCCTGACCTCAGGCCTTTCTGGCTGGAATCATGTGAGGGTCTGGGATCCCATGATTCAGACTGTACTAGCCCGGATGTGTCCATGAATGACCCCACAGGATTTTTGATGCATGTTCTGTATGCATGAGGAGTTAGAGTCTCCCTCGTGTACCATTTAATTTTCATGCATTTAGACTCGCATATGTTTTATAACATATATAATATTCGGCGAAAGACATTTATACACTTGCATAGAACTATTTATGATTTGGTTTACACAGAGTACAATCTCAGTATGTATAGTTGTATCGATACACTTAGCATCCCGGCTGATCCCCGAGGATGTTTACCGGGGGGGGAACTGTGACCCTGACTCGAGGCCTTTACCGGGGGGGCAGATACTCTGACCTGTGGCCTTTCTGGCCGGAATCACGTGAGGGTCTGGGATCCCGTGATTTGGACTGTACTAGCGCAGATTTGTCCATGAGTGACCCCGCGGGATTTTTTATGCATGTTCTGTACGCGTGAGGAGTTAGAGTCTCCCTCGTGTACCATTTAATTTCCATGCATTTAGACTCGCATATGTTTTATAACATATATAATATTCAGCGAAGTATATTTATTTTCGTCCACTCACTCTAACGGTTTATATGTCTTTCCCTGGGGTCTTTGTTTTCAATGCCCAATTTGAAGTTTGGATTCTGGTGTCACACGTCAAGGTTAGAGGCTTAGTATTCGAGCTACCTTTCCTTCTCAGTAGGTTTCTAGTTTGGCCTACTATTGTATATTTATGTATATACTAGAGGTCGCTCTGAATACTCTAATGTTTCTATTTTCATATGATTTTCTCAGATTTCTGTAAAGTTACAGTTTTGTTTATTGCTTTACATTTTGATATGTTTTTGAGAAATTTGGATGGGATTGGTACCCACGGTTTGGCTTTTGTGGCATAGGATGAAGTATATTTTCGGGTGCAGGTTAATGGTAACTTTGCAATATAGTGGAACTCTGCCAAAATTTCTATGGTTTTTGAAAGTTCACGTTTTTTTTAGAAATGGTTTGATTCCGGTTTAGAAAACTAAATCGGGGTTGGGTCCTTTCAGTTTAGTATCAGAGCATTAGGTTTTAGGTTCTGTAGACTTCTGTAGTTATTATGCTATGGGTATTTGAGAATGTACAGCATGTCTGCAGCGATGACCCGACTGGCCAGCGGTTACTCATCAATGCTTCGGGTGTTGTATGTTTTCAAATATCTGAAGTTTCATGATTACGTTCCTTGTGCCTTGTGACTAATTCTTTTATTTTATCATTAGGATGCCTCCTAGATGTGGTTCCCTTGTCAATAGGGATGTGGATCCTGATGAGGATCGCCAGACACACGACTTGCTTATGCGAGTGTGAAAGGACCCAACCCCGATTTAGTTTCCTAAACCGGAATCAAATCCCTTCTGAAAACATGAACCAACAAAAACCATAAACATTTCGGTAGAGTAACACTACTAACGCGGAATTGCTTTAACCTGCACCCAGAAAATAACACTTCATCCTATGCCACAAAAGCCAAACCGTGGGCACTAATCCCATCTGGATTTCTCAATATTATAACAATATCAATAAACAATAAACATAACTGTATAATATAGAAAATCCGAGAAAACCATATAAAACATGTATCAGTATTGTATCAGAGTGATCTCTAGTGTATATATATACAAAATATACAACAGTAGGCGAAACAAGGAACCTACTGGAAAAGATAGGTAGCTCGAACAACTAGCCTCCGACCGCGACGTGAGACTCCAGAATCCGAACTGCAAACTGGGCACGGAAACTGAAAACCCCAGGGGAAAGGCAAAAAAACGTTAGAGTGAGTGGATGAAAATAAACATATGCCTTTCACCAATTTCATATACATAATCAATGTAAAACAATGCGAGTTCGGAAAGTATATATGGAGGTGCCAGGCGAATCTCTCAAGCCCGACGGTGATAGGCCAGGGGAATCTCTCAACCCCGGCGGCATAACAGGGGAATCTCTCAACCCTGCCCAGAGGAATCTCTCAACTCTGGTCCAGAGGAATCTCTCAACTCTGGCAGACTATCGGTGATCAGCCGAGTAGCCGAAGCATCGATGCAGTAATGCCATCACCATAAAATATAAAATAATACCTCCGAAAATAATAAATAACTCAACATCGTATAAAGTAAATGCGGAAAATCACGAACTCGCAATAACCGTAAAAATATAAAAATGTCCACTCACAGGTGAGCAAAGCGCGCACTCGCACTAATCACGTGGTCCGGCGGAAGATCCCTCGCCCGAAGCACGATCTCGATCCCCTGAATAATCATAAAATATATCTAATCAAAATCATAATTCTCAACACTGTACCACACCGTGGAAACCAACCATTCCTGGAAATATATAACACAGTGCAAAATAATCGACAAAATTTCCGAAATCTCCACTCAAAACCCTCGACTGAAAATCCGATACCCAAATCAACTCGAAAACCACAAGGCGATGATCGGGGCGCGAATACGAGCAAAACGACATTAAAATCATCAAATTCTAAAAAGTCAACGGGTCGCCGGAGCTCTGGCGTTGACCGTCGCCGCCGCCGCCGCCGCGCCGTCAACCGGAGAGATTTTCTAGCGGCCAAGCTCACCATAGCTTCTCCTCCTCGAGCCCAACACATCTCTCAACTGTGGCTAAGCCCAATTCCGACGGGATTGGCCGGAAATCAACTCGAAAGTTCAAAGCTTCAAACCGGCCGGAAAACTTCCCGGACCGATTTCGGCGCCGTCGCGCCACCACGTCCCTCCAAACCAAAGGAGAAATGATCTCCATCAAAAATCCAACAGAACCCACCAAACATCCACCCCTGAAAGTCACCGGAGCGCCGCCCCCAAACGAGGCCGATTCCAGCAGGAAAACCCAAAACTTCAACCTCTCCGTTCTACCTCATCCCGGCATCAATTTCAACAATTCCAAGTTCTAATCAACAGCAAATTAAACAAGGATTCGAAATATACCAATATCTCGGCCGGAGGTGGCCGGAATCGTCGAACCCGACGGCAAACAGTTCGATGCCCGCGGTGGTTCTCCGGTCAACGAAAGTCAACGGTCAGCCTTGGTCAAACGACGGTCAAACTTCCCGAAAAGTGATTTTCGACAATTTTTTACTATTTCCAATATTTATACTCGTGTCTCGGGACGATCGACGGTCCAAAACGGATAACCATAACGATTCAGATAAACTCGATACGAACGGATAAACTCGTCGATATTCTGAAAATTCAAATATTCATATTATATTCCTCGATCGTCGAAAAAATCATCTGGAACCGCCCACGAACTCGAAATCACGTGTACAACAACTTTCGAGAAGAGACTCAACTCAAACTCTCGGCCGATAATTATGTCGTGATTAAAACCGGTAAACCAACCAATATACGGAAAACAGTGATTACGCATAATCTCGTGAATTAAGCCGTTTACTCAACTGATTCTAGTTCGGGTCGTCACAGAGTGTTGCGTTTAGAAGAGAATTTTGACCCTGTGGGCAAAGCTCGAACTGCTGGTGCAACTGTTTTCTCGGGTTCAGCTGATCCAGAGATATGTGAGGCTTGGTTGGTTCAGGTTGAATGAGTTTGTGAGCGTCTGTGTTTCACTCCTGAGCAGATGACAGTAGCAGCAGTTGGTTTGCTTGAGTCGAATGCATACTTTTGGTAGGTTAGCACTGACAGAGTTCCGGTTGATACTCCATGGACATTGTTTAGAGATTTGTTTATGCGGAGGTATTTCAACCAGGCTACGCAGCAGAGGAAGTATGAGGAGTTCACCAACCTGAGACAGGGTAGCATGTCAGTAGTTAAATATCGGGATAGATTTACTTGTTTGTCTCGATTTGCTCGTACTTCAGAGGAAGCCAAGTGCCGGAGATTTGAGTTGGGCTTGAACCTGAATATCAAAGGAACATTGACTACGATGCCTCAAAACAACTTTGATGAGTTTGTGAGTGCTGCACTCTGAGGCGAGGACATAGAGAAGGAGAGGTAGATGAGATTCCAGTCTCGACGATTTGAGGAGGGTGGACCGAGTCAGGGACCTTCTAAGAGGCTGAGTTCATGCACTTCCGGATCGGCATCATCATCTGGCAGTGGACCATATAGACAACCAGCTAGTACGGGTAGACAGGGATGGAGGAGGGATCAGCCACAGAGACCCCAGTCCAGTGGGAGTTCTAGCGGATTCAGCTATCCTCGACGTACTGGTGGCACTTTTGCTGTACCAAGGGAGTATCCATTGTGAAATTTCTGCAATAGGCATCACTTTGGTCCTTGTTAGCGAGGCACTACCATTTGTTATCGTGGCTAGGAGGGTCACTTTGCGAGGGAATGTTTCCAGTCTACTAGTGTTGGTGGACAGGCAGCTCAGAGTTCAGGAGGAGATCGAGGTACTACTTCTGGAGCTCGACCAGTACAGTCTTCTAGACAGGGCGGACAGCAGGGTCACCATCAGTGTGGACGACCAGCTGGACAGGCCAGAGTTCATGCCATGTCATTGCGTGAGGGCAGAGCTTTACCAGAGCTGGTTATTGGTACGTTGCATGTTTTTGGCTATCCAGTACTTACTTTGCTAGATCCAGGTGCTACGCATTCATTCATATCATTTAGATTGTCATCTTTAGCTACTATGCCTGCATCTCCACTTTCAAGGTTGTGGAGAGTGTTGTATCCATCCGATGAGGTTGTGAGTATTGGTTGGGTGTATAGAGATTATGAGACCTTTCTGGGAGGTTATGGTTTAGCCGCGGATTTGTTGTTGCTAGATATTGTCGATTTTGATGTGATTTTGGGTATGGACTTTTTGGAGACACATTGGGCTATGTTCGACTGTCACAAGAAAGAGGTGGTGTTTTGACGTCTAGGTTTCCCAGAGATATTGTTTCGCGGTGAGAAGAATACTTCCCTACCATGTGTGATTTCAGCGATGAAGGCCGAGCGGATGATGAAGAAGGGTTGTGTTGCATACTTGGCTCATGTTGTGGATACAAATGCTACTGTACCAGACATTGGTGACATTGAGGTTGTTTCTGAGTTTCTAGATGTATTTCCGAAGGAGTTACCAGGCGTCCCTCTAGTCTGAGAAATTGATTTCACCATTGAGCTTTTACTAGGCACTGGACCTATATCTCAGGCACCTTATCGTATGGCACCAGTGGAGTTGAAGGAGTTACAGATTCAACTTCAAGAGTTGCTGGAGAAAGGTTTCATACAACCCAGTGTATCACCGTGGGGTACTCCTGTGTTGTTTGTGAGGAAGAAGGATGGTTCCATGCGGTTGTGTATTGACTACCGGAAGCTGAATCAGGTCACAGTGAAGAACAAGTATCTGTTACCGCGGATTGACGATTTGTTTGATCAGCTCAAGGGAGCTTCAGTCTTTTTGAAGATTGATCTCAGGTGTGGATACCATTAGTTGAAGATCAGAGAGTCAGATGTGCCTAGGACAGCTTTCAGATCACGGTATGGGCATTATGAGTTCCTGGTTATGCTGTTTGGGTTGACCAATGCCCCTACAGCTTTTATGGATTTGATGAACAGGGTTGTGATCGTGTTCATCGACGACATTCGGATTGACTCTAGGAGTGTGGGCCAGCACAAAAAACATTTGTGAGCTATTTTGCGGACTTTGCGAGATAATCAGTTGTTTATGAAGTTCAGCAAGTGTGAGTTCTGGTTAAATAGCATGAAGTGTTTAGGTCATGTGATATCTGCTGAGGGAGTTAGCGTGGATCCTGACAAGATTGAAGTCGTATTGAATTGGAGTATAGCTACCACTGTACCAGAGATCAGAAGTTTCTTGGGTTTGGCAGGTTACTATCGGCGCTTTGTGCAAGATTTTTCACGGATTGCCACTCCGCTTACCAAATTGACAAAGAAAGGCGTCAAGTTCGAGTGGTCCAATGCTTGTGAGGAGAGTTACTTGCTCTTGAAGGAGAAGTTGACTACTGCACCGGTTCTGACTCTACCTGACGACAGTGGAGAGTTTGTGGTTTATAGCGATGCATCGAAATTGGGTCTTGGTTGTGTTTTAATGTAGCATGGCAAAGTGGTGGTTTATGGTTCCAGGTAGTTGAAACCACACGAAGTCAATTATCCTACACATGATTTGGAGTTGGATGCCATTGTATTAGCCTTGAAGAGTTGGAGACACTACTTGTACGGAGCTTAGTGCAAGATATATACAGATCACAAGAGTCTCACTTATTTGCGCACGCAGCCAGATCTGAACATGAGACAGCGCAGATGGATGGAGTTGATCTATGACTATGATTGCACCTTTGAGTATCATCTAGGGAAGGCTAATGTCGTTGCTGATGCACTCAATCGGAAATCTGGAGCTTCATTGTTTCATGTGTGTGTGGCCAGAGTTCCTATGTTAGCAGAGTTACGGGCTACGGGAGCTGAGTTAGAGTGGGATGATGATGAAGCTTTGTTGGCTAGCTTCCAGGTTCGACCAGTATTGGTTGATCAGGTCCGTGAAGCTCAAAATGCGGATTCCTATCTGTTGGACAAGAAGACCATGATTCGGAATGGTGTGCCAACAGAGTTTCAGTTGAGTAGTGATGGTACATTACTGTTCAAAGGCAGACTTTGTGTACCCAGAGACGAGGGCTTGAAGAAGGAGATCTTAGATGAAACCCATTGTTCTACTTAGGCTATGCATCCAGGCGGTACGAAGATGTTTCGCACACTTAGAGCTTACTATTGGTGGCGGAATATGAAGAGGAAAATTGCAGCATATGTGAGCAGATGCCTCATTTGTTAGCATATCACTATGGATTTCGTATATCAGTTACCGCGTACTTCTACTGGTAACACTTGTATTTGGGTCATTGTGGACCGTTTGACGAAATCAGCTCACTTCCTTACACTTCCAGGGAAGATTTCAGTGGGCAGATTAGCGAAGCTGTATTTGGCTGAGATTGTTCGTTTGCATGGTGTGCCTGTGTCCATTGTTTCTGACCGAGATAGTCAGTTCACTTCAGAGTTTTAGCAGACATTGCAGTGAGCTTTGGGGACCAGACTACATTTCAGTATAGCTTTCCATCCTTAGACTGATGGGCAGTCTGAGAGGACCATTTAGACCTTTGAGGACATGTTGCGGTCCTGTGTATTACAGTTTAGAGGGAATTAGGACCAGCAGCTTCATTTGATCGAGTTTGCTTACAATAATAGCTATCAGGCCAGCATCAATATGGCACCTTATGAGGCTTTATATGGGAAGCAGGGCCGTACTCCATTATGTTGGAGTGAGGTGGGTGAGCGTTGGCTCAATGGTCCTAATTTGGTGAAGAGCACCACTAAGGATATTCAGATTATCAGAGACAGACTGAAGATTGCTCAAGATCGACAGAAGAGCTATGCAGATGTGAGGAGGAAGAGTCTTGAGTTCGAGGTTGGCGATTGGGTCTTCTTGAAATTGTCTCCTTGGAGAGGAGTAGTTCATTTCGGGAAGCATGGAAAACTTCGGCCACGATATATTGGTCCTTATGAGATCACAGAGAGAGTTGGTGCTGTGTCATACAGATTGGAGTTACCTTCAGAGATGGCGAGAGTGCATGATCTCTTCCATGTATCGATGTTGCGGAAGTACATTCCGGATCCATCGCATGTTTTAGCACCATATCAGCTTCCTATCCGGGAAGATTTGACTTATATGGAGGAGCCAGTGCAGATTCTTGATCAACGTGTACAGGAGTTGAGGCACAGAGTTATTCCGCTTGTGAAGGTCTTATGGCAGAATCATTCAGTGGAGGAAGCCACTTGGGAGACCGAGTAGCACATGCAGGAGCAATATCCTCATCTGTTCAGTTAGCAGGTATGTAAAGTTTGAGGTTGAAATTTTTGTAAGGGGGGTAGATTTGTGTCAACCCGAACCGGAAATGGGAGTTAATCGGCTAAATTCGCGAGTTTCACGTATAATTGTGGTTTGTCGTAATTAATTGGTTATGCGGCCTTGTTCACTGTGACGACCCGGACTAGAATCAGCAGTATGATTAGCTGTATACATGAGTTACTGCATAGTCGCAGAGTTGCGACAGTTGTTTTAATCGCCAAAGCTTCTTAACGACTTAATTACTGGCCGAGAATTGGAGCTGGGTCTCTTCTCGAGAGTCGTTGTACATGTGATTACGAGTTCGTGGGCGGTTCCGGATCGTTATTTGGACGACCGAGGAAGTAGTTACGAATATTTGAAGTTTCGATGGAAATGGATTTAAATGGCGGGTTTGTTCGCGACTTAATTACCGGACGAGATTTTGGTTTCGGCTTCTTCACGGAAGTTGTTTAGAATTTAATTTCGAGTTCGTGGGAACTTCCGGAGTATGATTTTGAGTTACGAAGATTTAATTGTGAATATTTCCGATTATTGATTGTATAGTCGATTTAATGTGTGTTGATTGGAACAGTTGACTTTTTATCCGTTTGGCCGATGTGTTTGACTTTGGGTGATATTGGAAGATTATGTCGAGTCGAGTTCGTGGCCGCGAGAATTATCGGAATCGAAATTACGACGAGAAAGTTACTCGCGTTTGAAGTTCGTCGAAAAGGATAATTTACAAGTTTCCATTTTGGGAAAGGCTATAAATAGTAACCTGCTATTTTGGGCTAGTGAAAGACTTTCCATTTTGAGAGTTGACCGAGTTGACCGGGTCAACTCGGTGGAGGGGGAAAACTCACGTCGGTGCTCACGGTGGTGGTGCCCGTCCGGCCACCTCCGGCCACGGGGAGGGTCTCGTTTGATGCGCCCTGGCCACCCCATCCCACTCTCGGCCTCCTCCCACGGCCTAGCTCACTGGAGAGGGAGAAATTCCGGCAAGAAAATGGGGATTTTTAGGTGATTTCAAGTTCATCAATTTTGGCCGAATTGAACTACATCAAGCACTGGGTTTTGTAGCTTTCCTCTCAAGGATTCTAACCATGTAAGTATGAAGTTCTAATTCGATTTGTGGAAGGAGAATTTTGGATTTGAAATTTCTGTTTCAATTCGGATTTTCATGAAATTGACCTAGTTAGAGTGAGAATTGGACTTCGGTGCAGTTATGGAAGTTTCTCAGTGGGTGATTTTGAGTGGAATAAGGGTTGCTCCGCCGTGAAATTCTTCGGTCAGCGGCGCCGCCGCCGTGGACGGCGGTCAACAGTCAACGGGTTGACTTTTTGGACTTTCGACAAGTTGCATGTCATTTGACTCGAAATCGCGCTCCGATCGCAGTGGGGAGGTTCGTTTTTCGAGTTGAGCGTCCGAACGTAAAGCGAGGTATTGTTGTGTACATATGCGAATTTTCGACAATTCGTCGACATTGAATTTCGTGTTTCCGAGAACGGTGGTTTCTCGTGATTTGTATTGTATTTTCGGATTATGACTTTGAATAATGGACTTTGTGAATATTCAGGGGTTTCGTGATCGTTCGTTTGGCGAGGGACATTCCGCCGGATCACGGGTTAACGCGATACGCGTTACGCCAGTTTGTGAGTGGACATTTCTTTTCACAGAATGATTGCGAGTGTTTTATAAATGATTTACGAACTTGAGCATGCGGAATGATTATGATTTTACCAGCATGTGTTTTACGATTATGCATATACGAATATACGTATACGAGTATACATGTATATATATTATGTTTTAAGCATGTGCATAGAAAAGATTTATGATTTGGTTTACACAGAGTACAGTCTTAGTATATGTTGTGGTATCGATACACATTGGCTTCTCGGCTGATCCCCGAGTACGCTCCCGGAAGTACAGATATCCTGACCCGAGGCCTTTCTGGCTAGGATCACGTGTGGGTCTGGGATCCCGTGATTCAGACTGTGCTATCGCGTGGAAGCCCACGAGAGTCTCCGCGATATGTTTTACATTGCATGCTCTGTACGTGAGTGGTAGCCAGAGTCTCCTCACGTATCATTTGATTTTCATGCATTTGACTCGCATATGATTTTATATGTATATATATTACCTGGTGAAAGACATTTATTTTCGTCCACTCACTCTAACGATTTTCATGTCTTTCCCCTGGGCTTTTCGGTTTCCGTGCCCAGTTTGCAGTTCAGGCTCTGGTGTCGCACGTCGTGGTCGGAGGCATAGTACTCGAGCTACTTTGTTTCATCCAGTAGGTTTATTGCTCTACCTACTGTGGTATGCGTATATGATTATGTATTAGAAGTCGCTCTGAGTTTCCTATTGAATATGTTATACGATTTTACCTGGATTTCAGTAAAGTACTATTATATTTATTGTTTTACTTTACTGTTGATATATTGAGAAATCCGGATGGGATTGGTGCCCACGGTTTGCTTTTTGTGGCATAGGATGAAGTGTACTTTCCGCGTGCAGGTAAAGGTAATTCCACGTTAGTAACGAAACTCTGCCCAAATTTCGAAAAGTTTTTGTTGGTTCGTGTTTTCGGAAGGGTTTGATTCCGGTTTAGGGAGCTAAATCAGGGTTAGGTCCTTTCATTCACGACTTAATTATCAGAAACGAAATTGGTTTGGGTTTATTCGCGGAAAATGTAGAGAATTTGATTTCGAGTTCGTAGGAGTTTTCAGAGGATTTTTTGGATAATCGAGGAATATAAAATGGATATTTTAAATTATCGTCGAGTTAGTCGTGTTTATCCGTCTGAGTTTGAGTTATCCAAATCGCGGATAGAGTTGGTTCGCAACGTATAAATAGCGAAATAGTCGTAAAGTTATCGAAAAGTTAGAAAATGGGCTGTTTGGCCGAGTTGACCGAGTCAGCCCACGTTGACTCAGTGAGTCCGTGACTCGCCGTCAGGGTTGCAGCCGAAAAATGGCACGGTTGCCGGAGTTTGAGGTATGGATTTGAAGCTCTTCCTTTGGGCTTTCGATTGATGTGTATATTGTGTTGTTTGTGTTGGGTTTGGTTGGAGAAATTTGAAGATGAAGGTGAACGGAATCGGGTTAATCGGAAGGAGCTGTTCCGGCGACTCTCCGATTGATTTTTAGGTTGGAATGGATTGGGTTTGAGCCAAGGAGAAGAACCCCTTTGGTTTTGGGAGCATTGGTGGAGCGATGGTGCCGAAATCGGCCGGAGAAGTTTTCCGGCGATTTTGGGCCGTGGACTTTCGGGGTGTTTTTGGCACGGTTACCGGCCTATTTGGAAGTTGGTGTAGAAGAGAGATGGAGTGGGCTTAAGGAGAGGAAACTTTTGTGGTCTTGGTCGCCGGAAAATCTCACCGTTGACGCCGCGCCGCCGACGGCGGCGACGGTAAACGGTGGAGCTCCGGCGAAGAGTTGACTTTTTAGATTTTGTGAAGTTTTATACCGTTTTACTCGTAACCGCACCACGATCGTAGTCTTGAGATTTTTGAGTTGATTTGGGTGGTGGATTTTATGTCGAGGGATATGTGGAGTATTTTTTGAGATTTTCGACTATTTTGTTGATATTCGAGTTATATGTTTCCGGAAATGGTTGGTTTCCGAGGTATGGTTTAGAGTATTGAATTGTGATTTTGATCAGTGATATTTGGGATTATTCAGGAGATCGGGATCGTACACTTGGCGAGGGATCTTCCGCCGAATCTCGGGATTAGCGCGTTTTCGTGTTGTGCTTGTCTGTGAGTGGACACATTTCTTTTCACTGATTGGTTGCGAGTTTTTATGATACGTTTTACGAGGATGAGCATGCATATGCGATTATGATTTATACGAGCATGTGTTTTACGTTTATGCATTTACAAATAAGCATCTACGAATTTGCTCTTATAATTATGTATTATGAATATGCATTTACATTATGCTTTATACATTTACATAGAAACTATTTATGATTTGGTTTACACAGAGTACAGTCTCAGTATGTATAGTTGTATCGATACACTTAGCATCCCGGCTGATCCCCGAGGATGTTTACCGGGGGGGAGAACTGTGACCCTGACCCGAGGCCTTTACCAGGGGGGGAGGCAAATACCCTGACCTGAGGCCTTTCTGGCTGGAATCAAGTGAGGGTCTAGGATCCCGTGATTCAGACTGTACTAGCGCGGATTTGTCCATGAGTGACCCCGCGGGATTTTTGTTGCATGTTCTGTATGCATGAGGAGTTAGAGTCTCCCTCGTGTACCATTTAATTTTCATGCATTTAGACTCGCATATGTTTTATAACATTTATAATATTCGGCGAAAGACATTTATTTTCGTCCGCTCACTCTGACGGTTTATATGTCTTTCCCTGGACTCTTTGTTTTCAATGCCCAGTTTGCAGTTTGGATTCTGGTGTCGCATGTCAAGGTTGGAGGCTTAGTATTCGAGCTACTTTTCCTTCTCAGTAGGTTTCTAGTTTGGCCTACTGTTGTGTATTTATGTATATACTATAGGTCGCTCTGAATACTCTGATGTTTATATTTTCATATGATTTTCCCATATTTCTATAAAGTTACAGTTTTGTTTATTGCTTTACATTTTGATATGTTTTTGAAAAATCCGGATGGGATTGGTGCCCACGGTGTGACTTTTGTGGCATAGGATGAAGTGTATTTTCGGGTGCAGGTTAATGGTAACTTCGCGATATAGTGGAACTCTGCCGAAATTTCTATGATTTTTGAAAGTTCATGTTTTTTTTAGAAATGGTTTGATTCCGGTTTAGGAAACTAAATTGGGGTTGAGTGCTTTCAGGATCAATTTAGGGGTGGGCTAGATATATAAATTTGAGGTGGGCTAATTTTTATTTTTCAAAATTTGGAACTAAAATTAAGGCACAATATAATATTTTTCAAAATTTTGGGATGGGCTACAATCCAGCTTAGCCCAAATGTAGGTTCGTCTTTGCACTAGACGAAAACTGCAGAAATGACATCAAACTGAAGTTGGATTTCGACAATCGCTAGAAACGTTCATTGTGCACTCAGATACTAGATCATTAGAGATGACAAAATAAGCTGAACCCGCGGGTATCCCCCCGAACCGTACCCAACCGGACCTAATTTCTAAGGCAAATAACGGGTATAAAATATTTACCAAACCCGAACTGTATGGTGATGGGTTTGGGTTGGGTACGGATATGCATATACCGAACCCAGACCTGGACCCTCCTATATTTAAAAGGGAATATATTATATTTTTTCATTTATATTCAATTTTTTAATATTTTTTAATATATGTTATATAGAATGGTAAATATTTAACCTAATATTTGTATAAATTTTTTATTTATATTTATTTTAGTTCGCGTAAACGGGTCGGGTTTGGGTATTAAATATCCGACGGGTTCAGATCGGGTAAAAACCTAAACTAAAAATTTTTGGGTACCGATCAGGTTTGGTCGGATGGGTTAATTTCAGGTTCTGGTATCCAAAACCCAGCCCCGACCTGACCCATTGCCATCCCTATAGATCACTAGTGATACATTGGCCGTCCCACTTGTCACTTTTGCTCGTATCATCAACGTAGCTCATGAGTCTAGCAGTTTTTTCAACTATCTCTGCATACTTCCATAGCCGTTACGATCTCACATTAGATTGTTGAAAGTCACAAAAACAGAGGGTGACGTCTTGTTACGAGTTGGCTCATCCAACTTGGTAAAATAATTTTAAGTCAAACCTACTAAAATTGTTGGTCGATGCATAAGGGGCTTAAATGGCCAGACATGCCCGATTGTGTCTAACCATAAGCCCACAAGTAGCCTACTTGAGATATGGGCCCCCTGAGATCCAAAGTAGGTAAATTGGGGAGACAAATAGTTGTCGCCACTGCTGTAGGAAAAATTCGCCATGTTCGACCCATCTGTTGAGTTACAACGCCGACCAACTTTCCCATCCCAATGCGCCACCGACCAATTACTAGGGTCCCACAGATGATTCCCGCGTGAGCCGTAGATCTAGTGTCGTCCGAGAATGCCGTATCCAATCTGCCATGTTTGACAGAGAGCCTCCACTACCAGAAATACGCACTTAGATGACAAAGTAATTTCGTCGTCTAAGGTTTGTCAGCTAAGTGTCGTAGTGTAAGAACTTAGACGACGAACAAAAAAAAATTGACATCTAAGTCACATCTTAGACGACGAAACATACTTCGTCGTCTAAGTTTCTACACGACGAAATTTTACTGAAAAAGACGACAAACTTTTTCGTCATGTACAATTTCTTAGATGACGAAAACATTTTCGTTGTCTAAGTGTCGTCTAAGAAATTTTACATGACGTCGAATCTTGTAGTAGTCCCACTTTCCAAAAGCAACTCGGTGTCTTGACCTTGCTCCCGCGTTGTGCACCAAGCTCCGGTGTCGCACTTCTATGATCAACGTCGCCGCTCGACTCCTTCGATGGCTTTGCTTTGTCTCAAAGAAGTAGCGCGGCAGGCTGCCTCTATCTCCTCCATTTTCTTTTTGTGTTTATAGCTTTGAGATGATTTTTGCAAATCGAACAAACATGAGTCTGTGTTGCCACTGTTTGAGTTTGTTGTCTGCTCAAAAAATTTTGTTTTCCATTGTAGCGATGACTGTATTACTTCTATATTCTTTTTAAAAAATAAAACTGAATTCATTTGATACTGACTGTGTGAGATTGACATAACCGTAGTCGTCCATTCATTTTTTCATGTCTGCAATCTCATGGAGTGTACTACTACTAAAGAATTAGGAATTTGTAGTGTGTTTGTTCAATGTTTTTCGATTAACTATTGAGATTGTCATGGACATCAAAGAAGTTGTTGTACGACAACATGTGTAGTTTTTTAGGCTGCTACTGTATTTTTTCCGAGGCTGCTACTGTTTGTTTTCGGGATGCTACTGTCTTTTTCTTTAGCTTGCTACTGTATTTGTGCAAGATATTGTATATTTTGAATCGTTACTGTGTTTTTTTAGACTGTTATTGTGTAATTTTTACTATGTTGGACATATGCTGTTTTTTTAGGCTGGTACTATATTTTTACAGGTTGCTACTATTTTTCCAAGACTTCTACTGTGTTTTTTCGAGGCTGCCACTATATTTTTTGGGCTGCGACTGTCTTTTTTTAAGGCTACTACTGAGTTTTTCAGGATAGATATAATAATTTTAGGCTGCTATTGTTACTATATTAAATTTGTACTTGTATCTGTATAAAAATTTATATTAAATTTGAATTTAATGTTGAATTTATCGACACTGCTACTGCTACTAAAATTGTGTCAGCATTATTATTGAAGTTGTATTGAAATTGCTTTTGAATTAGTATGGAAAGTTTTATGAAATTGTATCGAAACTTTTATTAAAATTATATCGAGATTCAAGATTGTTATTAAATGTTTGAGCGCACTGATACTATAATATTTTTTTTTAAAGCTCAAAAAAAAAATGAACGAACTGCGACCGAAATTATATCGATATTGCTACTATATTCAATGAAAAAATAATTAGATTAAAAATATTATTGAAAAAAAAATTAAAAATATATTAAATATTTTTGGATAAAATAAGCATTAAATACAACAAAGAAACAAGGAAGGGTATTAAAAAGTATTAAAAAGAAAAAATGAAAAATAATTTTAAGTAATTTTGGATAAAATAAATATTAAATACACACACAAAACTGAAATTTTCCCGGCGGGGCAACCACCATTCCATGCAAAATCACCCACTGAGCAACTTTGTCAACTACAACAAAGGTCAATTCTCACTCTAATTTGTCCAATTTCACGAAAAACCGAATGTTCATACAAATTTTAAATCCAAAATTCTCCAAGCACAAATCGAATTAGAACTCCATACCTACATGGTTAGAATCATGGAGATGAGGACTACAAAACCCAGTCCTTGTTTGAGCTCAACTCGGCCGGAATCGAAAACCACCATTAACCCCAAAAATCCCAAACTTTGGTTCAAAGTTTCTCTCTCCACCGTCCACCTCGCCGTGAACGGTGGCCGGCACGAAGATGAGGAGGTTGTGGCGAGTCGAACGGGCCACGGGCCGAGCCCGGAGGTGGCCGGAATTCCATCGCCGCCGTGGAGCACCGTGGTTGCCGACGTGATTTCCTCTCCCACCGAGTTGACTCGGTCAACTCGGTCAACTCCCATAATGGCAACTGTTGACTTGCCCAAAATAGCAACCTTCTATTTATAAGCCTTCCCAAAATGGAAACTTCGTAATTATCTTTTCGGAAAACTTCAAATACCCGTAACTTTCTCGTCGTAATTCCGATTCCAAGAATTCTCGCGGCAACAAACTCGACTCGACGTATTCTTCAATTATCACCCAAAGTCAAACACATTGACCAATCGGATAAAAAGTCAACTGTTCAACCCAACACATATTAAAACCGACTAAATAATCAACAAACGGAAATATTCACAACTTAATCTTCGTAACTCAGAATAATGCTCCGGAAGTTCCCACAAGCTCGAAATTAAAAGCTCAACAACTTCCATGAAGAAACCGAAATCAGATTCTCGTCCGGTAATTTAGTCGCTAAGAGCATCACCATTTAAATCCGATTACGTCGAAACTTCAAATATTCATAATTAATTCCTCGGTCGTCCAAATAACGGTCCGGAACCGCCCACGAACTCGAAATCACACATACAGCGACTCTCGAGAAGAGACTCAGCTCCAATTCTCGGCCAATGATTAAGTTGTTAACAAGCCTGGCGATTCAATCATCAGTCGGAAATCTGCGATTACGCAGTAACTCACGAATCAAGCTGATTATACTTTTGATTCTGTTCTGGGTCGTCACAGAGGATGGCGTTGACTATTACGGTGTCCTTCATTCAGTTGTTGAACTAATTTATGGGAACCGCATGAAAGTGCACTTGTTCAAGTGTAGATGGTTTGATACTAGCCCGGAGAACACAAGGACCGATCAGTACGGAATATTTTCGGTGAATACTGCTACAAGCTGGTATAAAGAAGACCCTTTCGTTCTTGCTACATCAATAAAACAAGTGTTTTACCTTGACGATCTTATAAAACATATACAGTGCTGCCACACTTGGTGAGATCGCAGATGATGAAGAAGTTACTGCATACCAAGAGCCGAACGCTTTTGACATTCCAGAATCCTCTACGATTCGCCTTAATAATGTGAGATCTGGGAGTGTGGTTCGAATTACTGGAGCAGAACTTCTTGATGTTAATCCATATGAAGTAGACGATGATTCAGATGACGAGGAGCGGCACATATTGCCAGAGGTTACCTATGAAACCGAGTCAGACTCAAGTGATGAAGATGATTATGATTATCATCCTTAGTACGTTAATGATGTACATATTTTAGTATATATAAACGTGCATGTATGTTTGTTATGACCGACGAGTCGGAAATACTATCACCGAAATAGAAGAACTCGCACGTACAACTTCGTAAATTTCAAAAAGGTGGCCAACGTCATATCGATCAACCACATCAGTGTTTATACTACATTAGACTTGAAATGGAAAATGAACACGGAGCCTTCGTCGATAATAGTGTTATTTGTTTGCGGAAAATGGGAATCACACTATCACCGACGAGTTGCTTATTAACTCGTCGGTGATAGTATTATCGACGAGTTAATGCAACTCGTTGGTAATACTTCCCTTTAAAACCCAGCCCGAAACGGGCAGAGGCCATTTCCCTCTTCACTCCCAAAAAAAAAACCCTAAAATTTCTCTCCTCCCCTCTCGCCGCCCACCCTGCCCAAATCTCCTCCTTAGCCTCCCCTCTCCCCTCCCCTCCCCTCCCCTCCTCCCCTCTCCCCTCTCCCCTCTCCCCTCTCCTCCTCCCCTACCTCCTCCCCTCCCTCCGGCCGCCGGAATTCGAGCACCGCCGCCTCCATCTCTCTCAACCCGAAGAATGACATGCCCCATCCCCCTCTCTCTCTCTCTCAATTTGATTTTATGTAATTATGTATGCATTTTATGTAATTATGTAATTATGTAATTATGTAATTATGTAATTATGTATGCATTAATTTAAGTTGGTGTAAAATTAATCTTCAATTTTAATTAAGTTGGTGTAAAATTATGTGTATATGTATGCATTTTAATTATGTATGCATTTTAATTATTAATTTGGTGTATGCATTTTAATTATGTATATATGTATGCATTTTAATTATGTACGCATTTTAATTATTAAGTTGGTGTATGCATTTTAATTATGTATATATGTTAAGTTGATATTTTTGTGTATATATGTAGAATATATGTAGAATATATGTAGAATATATGTAGGACATTTTGTGTATATACGTAGAATATATTTTTGTAAAATTATTTTTGTGTTGGTTAATTAAGATTTGGGTTAATTGATATTTTTGATAATTATATTGGTAATGATATTTTACATTAATAGTTAATTGATATTTTACGTTAATGGTTAATTGATATTTTTGGCTGTTATGTTTAATTGTTGGATGTGCAGGAGGTTTTGCGACAAATTGGCTTGGGGGCATCAAACGGAGAGGGACTAGATCCAGTGGAGGGAGCAGTAGTCAAGCATCCTCATCCGCAATCAGCAACACGCGCAGCGGCCCTATTATGAATGCTCGCACACAAATTTTGCTACGTGCCCGAGAACAGGAGGAAGCTGCACGATCCGGATCCTTGCAACCCTCAGTCCATCCTCGACCCTCAGGCAGCAGACACTCAGGCGAGCGACACTCAACGGGCGCATCAGAAACTTCCTCCATCTGAATGCCCCCTATTGGCCCGGTGCCTACTCCCATTTCACAGGAATCATCTGAGGCAGATGGTGCAGGCGCCTCATCGTCCAGGCCTCGTCTATCTCCACCGTCCGGTCTCTTCGTGCCCGACGAGATTCCTGTCATCCCTCAATTCGATGATAGGGGGAGGGTTATTTTTATTGAGGACAGCCGGAGTTCCTGACCATGGAGGAAGCGTACGTGTTCCACCCATTCGACCCCGTGTATCTTTGGAGTGCGAGGTGCATGAACCAGCAAACGGACGATGCAGGTAAATTTTATTTAACAAGATTGATTACTTAATTATTACTTAAGACTATGAATAGTGTCAAATAATAATTTCGATTTTTTGACATTGTATTATTAGGCAATCTCGTTAATGGCAATGGAAAACGAAAGACTAGAGGCCCCTGCACTGGGAAGAATCTTGAGCAGGCCACCGAGGGAAGGAAAACGATCATTAAGGCCAATGAGCGTGGTGAGGTGATCGAGACAAAAAACACCACGCGAAACTATGCCAGCATGGCCGGGGTCGTCGTGCGGGACAAGGTCCCAATGCTGTGGCCAGATTAGGGTGTTGTGCCTCGCTACGTGAAGTTGCAAGTGCATAATGCACTGACTGTGAGTTAAATCGTATTTTCATTACGTAAATTTTACATTTATTAATTAAGTCCAAAGAAATATATAATTTTACCATTTATATATTCATCTTGCAGCTGTGGTTTGACGTGGATGAATGCCTTATTGAGATGTGGGCAGACCGTCAACTACATATCAACTGATGTGATTCGAGTTATTTGAGTATATATCGAGTTACATTTTCACTTTATCAAGTGTTTTAATATCTCTAACATTTGTTTCTGGTGTTAATATAGGTATAAAGAGTGAAAGAACGAGCTTTCAAAACATTACACACAGTACAAGGATCTAGGCCGAGGTGCTACCCCTAGCGAACTCCGGTTTAGGGAGTACGAGTGGTTGTGGCTGGTAGCCCACTTCGAGCACCCCAAAGTGAAGGTATGCATCCTGAATATATTTTACAACCCTAATGTATCGTATCACATTGAAATAGTTAGTTACTAATTTTTTGACATGTGTTTATCAAACAAGGCGATTTCCAAGACGAACAGGGAGAACAGATTGAAAAACACCAAGTCTCATCATGCAGGTTCGCTCAACTATTTGGGCTGGTCGCAGAAACAACAAGAAGTCAACCCGTTGGTGTTTGTTCATCAGAAGTTCTATCCGCAGTGCCCTGAAGAAGCAGTAAGTCTTTGGCCTCATTATTTTGTAGTTCACATATGCATGTGTTAATAAAACTATTTTTCTCTATTAATTTATTTTTTTTAATAATACGTTATTCATATTCGCTTTTCAATTAGGTGAGAGTGGAGGATGCGATCACAGAGGTCACCATGAATATAGCTCGAAACGACCATCCTGACTGCTCGGAGGAAGAAGTGACCCAGTATGCCTCTCAGATCGATACGCTTGATCGCCCTATAACGGCTCAGATCATGGCAAAAGTGTGCGGGACTGGGAAGAATATCCACTACTGCAGGGGAATGGGCTCGGCGGGCGAAGGAGTATTGAAGAACACTTCGGAATACTCTAGCGGGTCAAGAAATTCTTCTAGGAACTCTAACCTAGAAGCGGAGCTTCAGAGGACGCAGAGGGAGTTGGAGGAGCAAAGGAGGGTGGTGGAGGAGATGCGGCAATTGGCCGAGCAGCAGGCACTCAGAGATGCAGAGCACCGGACGATGGTCGAGCAACACCGAATTATGGTCGAGCAGCAGACACAAATGTTCACATGGATGCAGACGATGTACGTGTGCCAGACTACCAAACAACCGCTCTCCACACCTCCACCGATGCCTGTGTTCCACAGTGTTCCACAACTGCAGCCGTCGCTGTCGCAGCAAGACCAGGGTAGCCGCCGGAGTTCAAATGATTTCGTCGACCCTTAGTGTAGTTGTATTTTATTTTCGTATTATTGCTGTTTGTACTGTTGGACAATTATGTGTGTACTGTTGAATGTGTATTTGTACGGTTTCTGTTTTTCAGTGCAGGTTCTAGAATTGGGCCCAATCCAGAACCTGCTTTTTTTTGTAAAATGTCACCGGGTATTGCCGACAAGATGGACCTATCTCGTCGGCAATAACTCCCACTTTCCGGCTAGTTTTCCCTTATCACCGACGACATTCTTCAAAAATTTCGTCGGGAATAATTGTGGCGGTCAAACGTTGACCACGGCGGAGCATTATCACCGACGACTAACTCGTCGGTGATGCCATTTATTATTGCCGGCGACCAACTCTCGTCGGTGATACTTCAACGGTATCACCGACGACCTCCTCAATTTCTCGTCGGTGATACTATCACCGATGGGTTGCTTCCGGCGACATTATTACCGGCGACATGTCGCCGGTAATAATTATCACCAGCCATTTAAAGACAAAGGCCGATGACTTTAAGTCGTCGGCAATAATGATAAATGCGGTAGTGTACTATAGAACACACTACAAACTACTACAGACAACACTATAAACTACTACATAGCACACTACATACTACTCACAGATAACACTACAAACTACTACAGAGAACACTGCATACTACTTACAGACAACACTACAAACTACTACAAAGCACACCACAAGGTAACATAAACACTACCACAGATTTTTATAGACACTACTCCATAAAAACCAAAGCACACCAATCTGTACACACTACTACAGACTAACATAAACACTACCACAGATTATTGTAGACACTACTACGTACGTAACAACCAAACCAAACCAAAGCAAACACTACCACAGACTATACTCCAACGCTGAGAGAGAGAGAGAGAGGATTTAAGATGGGATTGGACCTTTCCGGTGCCTTCCATGGCGACGACGGGTCGGGAAGGTTTGCGGTTAAGATTGAAGTGGAGGTGTTGGGAGAGAGAGTGAGAGTGGTCGAGTTTGGGGGAAGATCGTCGGAGACCGGAGAAGGATTGAGACGACAGGCCGAAGAGTTGGGAGGCGAGAGATCGATGTGGAGGCCACCGCCATTTTCTCAGGGCTTTCTTTTTCTTTAGAGACGACGAGAGAGAGACGAAGAGTGAGTGAGTCAGGGAGATGGAGCTTTCTCTTTTCTTCTTTTTTTCTTTTGCTTTTTTTTGTTTTGTATTTGTGGAGTGAAATATAATGAGATGGCATGACTGTAAATAATTAAAATTTTAAGGTTATGCTTGTTATAGGGATGTCCCGATTTGGGGTAAAAATGTTGGGTGACCTAATCTAGTATAAATCTTATGTAAATGACCTTATGTGTAATCTACCCTTAATTAAATTGAGGGTAGGTTGATCTTTTTACCTAACTAGTTTATTAGTGAGAATATTTGAAATTTTTGTTAACTAATGAGAATTATAAAAAAAAAATAGGGCTAGGGAAAAAATTCCATTTATTTTTCATAACGATATTTAAAGTTCTAAGATTAATACTGAGTACGAAAGAGCACAACTTTGAAGCAGTGATGAAAAAAAAATCGACTATTTAATTGATATCGCTCTCAAAGAGTATCGGAAAGCATAAGTTTGTTCAATTTTTGTGATTTGAGGTTTTAATTAAACAAAACCGCGTGCAGCCATAGTTAGAGACAACTTCTCTCTGACTCCCTCCCTCTCCCGTGGCAATTCAATCCGCGGGGACGATTGACTTGTTTATAATGGAAATTGTATTCTTTACAAGTAATAAAACTAGTATATTATGTTTTTTTCTTCTATAAGATAAATTAAGACATCTGCTGTGTGCTTGTGCTGGATGACGAAAACTGTGAAAGCTATGTCACAAATTAAACGTACAGTTCAAAGAGAAAGCCTGATCGAAGAGAATACAAACCATCACTAGAGATTGCATGATACAACGGAGCCTTTTCCTCCACAACAGCAGCAGCACTAGGACCTTCGTTTGCTACTTGAGATGATTCTACGAAAGCTACACATGAGTTAATTACAGACACTATAAGCTAGTTTCACATATATATAAGAAGATAAATAGTACGTAGAATTTACGTACAACTTAATAGATAGCATGGGCCAAGTGCAGTGAGAGAACTAAAAGAAATTACGTAAAAGAGAGCAAGTGTTGAAAGAGAGAAAGATCAGATGAGGGGATAATATGAAGCTGCAAGAAAGAAGGGCGAAGATGAGGAAGGTCATGCAGAGCTTTGGCCTTGATCTTTTGAAATAACGAGCTTCATCTTCTTCCTCAGTCGGCTTTTCGCCTTTCTTGCGCTGGTAGTACACCATTCCTTCAGTATTCTGTTCTTGTTTTGAATACTGAGTGGCAAGAGATATAAGAGTCACCATAAAACAGATTTCGTAATACACTAGAAGGGTATCGCTGATATACGATGAAAAGAGTTAGGAATGATGCATAAATGAGATTACGATTTAGGTAGAAAATTTAGTTATGGAAAAATTTAAATAAAAGATGAGATTCGTTAAAGAAAAAAGGGGTTAATGCGGAGAGTTTAGAAAAAATTCGTATGAAAGTTTTTTTATCAATTTACGTAAAAATTAAAAATTAAATTTTTATAAAGTAAAAAGAAATACAATGAAAAGAATGTGTAAATGTTTAAAAGTAAAAGTAAATAAAGTTAAAACATAAAACTGTAAAAAAATTTGTTAAAAGGGAAAAGTAAAAAATTAAAATTAAAATTGTTACATAAAAAATCAAAACACAAAGCTATAAAAAATATTTGTTAAAAGTAAAAGTAAAAGTAAAAATAAAAACAGTTAAAGTAAAAAAAGTAAAAAAAAATTGTTAAAAAGTAAAAGTAAAAATTTAAACTGTTAAAATAAAAAAGTAAAGCAACTGAAAAAGAAAGCAAAAAGACAGAAGTGCCCCAAAATGGAACAGTACGGTAAACAATAGTCCACCGTTATATAAATATGATTCATGCTTTTTAATAAAATTAAAAGAGGTTGATGGAATGCTAAGTGGCTATACCTAGTCGTGATTGTTTGAAGTTAGAAATGGAATATTGCACGCACCAGCATTAAAAATTAAAAATAAATAAATAAATAACGCTCTTTGGCGTCACCCACGCGCGTGGGCTCCAATAGAGCGATCATTTTCTGCCTCGATCAATTTTTGATTGGCGTCAAGATCGTCCTCTTGGTTCACGATCGGTCATCGTCCCAATTTTGCATCGTTGCATCGTTTTTCCGCCGAGGACGTCTGATTTCCTGCGGCCCTCATGCAGCGGACGTCCAATTTGCCCAAAGATTCCTCCCCGCTGCAGATGCTATAAGGGAGAACTCAGCTGTATACTCTTTCAATGTCTATCAATAGTCTTGGTCGATCCGCCTTTTGGAATACATGTACGGAAGCAGCAAGCGCCCAGCCCTGAACAGAAGCAGTGGTGGGTAATTTGGGAAAAGAGAAATAATCAGTAGCGAATCCTCCGCCTTCGCAACCTTTGAGCCTCAAAGATGCTCTCTCATCAATCCATCTAACACAAACACGAGTCATTGGCTCAATTATTTGTTCCACTTCATAAATCTGAGCAGCATTGTTGTTACTTGTACTTGTACCTCATCTTCCTGATGAAAGTCCTCTCAATTCCGAGTCCAATATGCTAACAAGTACAAGTAACAGCAGTGCTGCTCAGATATATTTAGTCCCAACACTCAAAGAGGCTCTCTGCCATTGTAGAGACACCACCCGCTGTAAACAACTACTACTGCTACTGTTAACCATATGAGGGTGCTTGGGACATTCGAGGACATTCATTACTAATCTCTATCATATAAATAGGATGAGGTGTACTGTTCACAATTAACCAAGAATACAAAATGTAATTCAATACAGCCTTCTGTGTTTTCTTTAAATTTTCTGCAGCTTTTCTTTGAATAATCCATGGTAATGTTAACAGCTACTACAAGAACAATAACAAAAAGAACATGAAGAAGATCCAAGGACTTTATGCCATCATGAGGACTTTTCAATGAACATTAAGAAAAAAGTTTATGTTGCTTTTACATGTACTCATGGAATAAAACATTTTCAAATGTCGCTTCAGAAAATAACTTCAAGGTATCATCAGTAAATGATAAATTTAAAAATATCCCTGGTAAGGTAGATGCTAACCTATCCGGGTATCCTTTAATGGCCAGATCAAAATTGTTGCTGTAGCAATGTAGCATTGAACACGATACAATACAAATCAACTCCACATGTCAAGGTAGGACAGGAAGTGCCACTTTGTCAAAGGAAAAGAAGCTTGCCTTGCCCTGCTCTACATTACAGAACTTGAAAGGAATGCTCCCGCATTGTTCCTTGAGTGATTCAAGTTCTGCTTTGGATGGTGGATATTCCCTAAAAAAGAATCCAAGCATAAATTTAGAAAAGAACTAGATAAGAAGATGAATTGAGATATTTACATAGATTCTGGTTTACAGATTATAGAAAAGAACATTCTAATGGAACCTAAGCTAAATGCTCGACTTCCGCTGAATGTTACAATTTTCTTAGGAATTAGATGTTTGAAAGTTGATATAAATCCAGCCTCATTAAGCTGTAAAGACGTCATAAAAATAATATTATAGAAAAAATACATCATGAAAAAAGAAGTATATCCAAGAACAACAACGTATGAAATACCATTTAAACACATAAGCATTAGTTATTTCCTTATACTTTAATCCCAATCTGATACCTACCTATCAAGCTTTCCTCAGAGATGAAAGAAATATATAAAATCAGAGTAAAACAATTGTGAAATAGAAGACAAAATCATATCTTGCAAGGGTCCCACATAAAGTAAACCCTCGGGAATCAGAAGGCAAAAGAAATTCCAACCGACAATTTAATTTTCAGGTCTACAATAGTATTTGTGCGGGTCTAATGAAAATTTACAAAACAAAAGGTACGAAATGTTTTTAAATTTGTACAAACCTTGAAGGTATTAATTTCACAGCATCGTGTATACGGAGACGGAAGTAAGTTCAAAAGTTTTAATCACAATCATGGTTCAAATTGTACCGAGTAGGTAACTATCATGGTTTATACAGAGAAACATTAGGTAAAAAATCATGAGAAATGGAAGCATTCTGGAAAAAGATGTGTAGGCTTCAATATTTGTCAATAAATAATTTAAAATCTGTAACTGAGAAGATTGTAAGCAATTTTGGAACCAAAGGGTTATAAAACTTACCTGATATGAACTCATCAGGTTACTGAAGCTTCAGAAAAACACATGATAAACATGTGATTATCAGAAATCGAATTAAAGCAAATAATCATGTGTTTCAAATCTGTTTCGAATTCAAAATTCAAATGGTGCAGTTATGATGATTCTATCCTATACAGATCACAAATACAGATGGCATGACTCCCTTGATGGAAGGAAGCATAACTGCTGTATCTTGTGTCTATATAAACATCAGGATATAAACATTGATCACTACTAGACACAAACGTTTTTCTCAATTCATTCTGTCCCATCAAACAACCAAGAGAACTGAAGTGTGCATCTAGGAGAAGATTTAATGTCTCAATGAGCAAATTGCTGTTAGTCTTTATTTGTTCATATTCATTCTGTACATATATGCTGCACTACAAAATTTGTTTCCTATTCTGTTCTTGATTTATATTTGACACAGCAATTACATTTCAAACTGTATGATAAAGTCTACTCTCTATTACATCATGTTTTTCTAACAAAGATTCCCACATAAACAATGCAAGTGCGAGTGAAAGATTAGGTATAAGAGGTTGATTTGTTCTGCTGCATACCAAATTCATGAACAATGACATCCCCGCAATAGTAAAGATCTCTACTATACCTCACTGAATTACCACTAATTGTTTTCTTGTTATTGACCAAAATGAACATGGCTTTTAGTTACAGATGAAAAATGTGTTATTGAGATATTTGGTAATGTGAAAGACCAGACATGTCATAACATGATGATGATTTGTTTACTACACAAAAATTAAACCAACAAAAAGAAAGTTGTAGTAAAACAAAACTCGAGTTGCATCCTTTTAACTGCTTTAGTAATAGAAAAAGGTACCTAGTAAAACAGAGGACAAAGCATGGATCACCAGGAGAAGATTTTCTGAACTTGCTGTTTGGGAGATACACATTAAAAATTGGCCTCGCTTCATTAATCTGCATCTCATTGAACAATGCAGTGACAGACCTCATCACTTGTGCAACAACCTTGAGAAGAAATAGATTCAGAATTACTCTTGGCACCCTTCATAGACCAGGGAATACCATGCCGCCCAACAATGTAACCAAGAGACTTGAGTTGCCTATAAACTCGAAATTCTTCCCAACAGAAGATATTATTTCCGCCTAACATCTTCACATATATATCTTGCAAGGAAAGGCTGGAATCACTCTCGTCCAAGAGATGCAAAGCCCCTATTTCAACCAAAAACCTTTACAGGTATGTTACACATTATCAATTTGTATATGATTTCATTTGAATGACAACAAAATGTAACTAAATCTGAATACACCTACTACATTCCTTTTTAACGTTCAACTTAATGTATTGGTAAAGGGTAGTTCTACAGGCAGGCCACAACCAAAATTTGTCCCATTTTCAAACAATGTTTTTCTGAAAAACGATGAAAATGACAACAAAAAAAGGAAGGCCGTCTATTCTACTGAATGGCAAAGGTTTCAGCCACAAACAGGTTAAGCTTACTGATTACGTGAAGTTGACTCAACCCGAATTGATCTATGCCCATAAAAGCACACGAGAGCTATTAGTGTTTTTCTTTGTTGTTACTTACAGAACTTCATGCATGGAGTAATAGAGCTTTCCAGAACGAATATTTCCAGTAGTGGTGGAAAATGTGCCCTTTTGAACTAGGACCTCAGCCATGCCCATCTCTTCATTCCAACGAGCCTTGGATACAACCACCCTGCAATCATGAAAATCAATATCAACATCACTGATATTAGGCTCTCCCAAAGAGCTCGCCGAATTCACTTCCTTCGTACCCACGGCCACTACTACTTGAGCAAAAGTTGGGCAACCTATTAACTACCTAATCCAAATCCCCTAGGCTGCAATTCAGCAACTCTAAACTCAAAACCAAATAGGAGGGGGGAGAGTCTACCTCCGATGTTTTTTTACTGTTGGTAATTATCTAATTAACTTTTCGCACATACAGTATTAAGTGAAGTTATTTCCTATACAAGTGCACTATTAAGAGCTGGTTTTTTTCATTTATAAACACTTGACGACAAATGATGTCTTATTATTTCGAATATGTCACTTCATCGATGATGGTATGAAATTAAAGAGAGGGCAGGGCATATACACAAAAAAAAAAATTAAAAATATGAAATTTGTGATATGGGTCTCTACAATACACTCCATACTTCATAGATTAGGAATTGGTTGTTGTAGAAGTGTGACGACCCGAACTAGAATCTGATGCATATTCGACACGATTCTCGAGATTGAGTTTAGTCGCAGTTTATTTTCGTAATTGTGGTTTGCCGATTCGATTCGCGACTATGTTTTCGGTCGAGAATTTGAGTTGGGTGTCTTCACGGGAATTGTAGAGTACATGATTTCGAGTTCGTAGGCAGTTCCGGAAGATTTTTCCGATAGCCGAGGAATATTTTATGATTATTTGAAGTTTCGGGTTCCGACGAGTTTATCCGTTTGTTTCGAGCTTATCCGAATCATTTCGTATATTCGTTTTGGACCGTCGATCGACCCGAGGCTCGAGTATAAATAGCGGAATAGTCGAGAATTAGTCGTAAAACATTGTTTTTCGTTGACCAGACGTTGACTTTCTATATTTGGCAAGTTGACTACTTTGACCGAAGGGGAAAGTTTCCCGTTTGGGAATTGCCGTCCGACGACCTACTTTCCGGCCACCTCTGGCCACGGGACAGGTATGGTTAGCATCCTTGTTTGATTTCGAGTGGGTTAGGCTTTGGTTTGGAGTGAATTGGTTTCGTTTTGGGGAAGAACCATTGGAGGCCGAGTTGATGATTTCGCCGGTGACGGGGAGCTTGGCTCCGGCGAGATTTGGAGGGGGAGATTAGGGGGATTCGACTCCCCTCGTCTCTCTGAGTCTAGTGGTGTGATCAATTGGAGTTAGGGAGGAGTTTTTGATGCAACCCGATTTGAAATTCCGGTTTGAATTTCCGTTCGGTTTTGCTTGGTTTTGGAGGGGTTGTGATTCGATTTGGGCTTCGTGGTAGTTAAGGAAATGGTTCGTGAGATCGAGGCGGTGAAAACTGGAGCTTCCCGCCGTGAAACTCCACCGTTGACGGTGCGCCGCCGCCGGCGGCGGCGGTCAACGGCGAGAAAAAGTCAACTTTTCAGATTTCAATGTTTTTAATGTCATTTTTCTCGTAATTGCGCCCCGGTTATCGTACGGAGGTTTTTGGGTTGATTTGGTTAGCCGATTTTCAGTCGAGATTTCGAGTGGGGATTTCGGGATTTCCGTAATTCATTTTGTACTACATTTCGTATTTCCGGGAACGGTTGGTTTCCGTGCATCAGTACAGTGTTGTGGATTACGATATTGATCAGTTATGTTTATATATATTCAGGAGATCGAGATCGAGATCTGGATCGTGATCGTGCTTCGGGCGAGGGATCTTCCGCCGGACCACGAGTTTAGCGCGAGTGCGCATTTCACGTGTCTGTGAGTGGACAATTTCTTTTCACGGAATTCTTGCGAGTCGTTTATATGATTTTCGAACTTGAGCATGCTTATTGAGATTACGGATTATATGAGCATGTGTTTTATGATTATACGATTATATTTATACGGATATACGAATACGAATATACATACAATTATATGTTGTTTCATGCATTTGCATCGAACTGTTATGATTTGGTTTTCACAGAGTACAGTCTTGGTTACGTTGTTGTATCGATACACTTTGCCTCTCGGCTGATCCCCGATGGTAGGCCGCCAGGAGGGACGTCGTTATCCCGACCTGACCGGTGAGGGGCGTTTCCCCGGAACCGAGGCCATTTCTGGCTTAGAATCACGGGGACTAAGGACCTCGTGATTCGGACTGTACTAGCACGGTGTGTGTCCATGAGTGACCCCGTGAGATTTATACTTGCATGCTCAGTACGCTGGAGGATTATGGTTTTACCTCGTGTACTTATTGTTTTTATTTACCTGGACTCGCATATGTTATTTTAAACATATATATATTAACTGGTGAAAGACATTTATTTTCGTCCACTCACTCTAACGTGTTTATTGTCTTTCCCCTGGGATTTTCGGTTTCCGTGCCCAGTTGCAGTTCAGGTTTGGTGTTTCACGTCGCGGTTTGGAGGCTAGTGATCAGAGTCACCTGTGTTTTCCAGTAGGTTCTTGTTTCGCCTACTGATGTACATATTGTATATGTTTTACTCTAGAGGTCGCTCTGATACATTCTGATACATGTTGTGCGGATTTTCACGGATACACATATATACATAGTACAGTTTATTTACTGTTGTTGATTATATTGATGTTGAGAAATCCGGATGGGATTGGTGCCTACGGTTTGCTTTTTGTGGCATAGGACGAAGTGTTAATTTCTGGGTGCAGGTTATGGTAATTCTACGCTAGTAACGGAACTCTGCCGAAATTTTGAAAAATTTTTGTTGGTTCGTATTTTCGAAAGGGTTTGATTCCGGTTTAGGTAACTGAATCTGAATTGGGTCCTTTCAGCTTGGTATCAGAGCATTAGGTTGTCAGATTCTGTAGACTCTTGTAGTTATGATGCTTAGGGTATTTGAGGTGATACAGCATGACTGGAGTGATGACCCGACTGGCCAGCGGTACTCATCAATACTTCGGGTGTTGTATGTCCTCAAACATCTGCGGTTTCATGATTACGTTCTTTCTGCTTGTACCTAATGCTTGTCTTGTATCAGTAGGATGCCTCCTCGACGTGGTCCCCGTATTGATCAGGATGATGATCCTGATGAGGATCGCCGAACGCGCGACTTGCTGATGCGAGTGCTGCGTTTGGAAGAGCGTTTTGACCCTGTGGTCAAGGCTCGCACTGCAGGTTTTTACCACGGCATCACTTTGCCGTTGCTAAAATTCATAGCTGTTGCTACGGTAACGTTGCCGTAGTAAATTCTAGGCTATAGCTACGGCAACTGGTGCCGAAGCAAAAAATCGAAGCAAAACTAATTTTTTGTTGTAGTGTGCTACTGTATTTTCGGGTTCAGTTGATCCAGAGATATGCGAGGCATGGTTGGTTCAGATTGAGCGTGTTTGTGAGCGTCTGCAGTTTACTCCTGAGCAGATGACAGTAGCCACAGTTGGTTTACTTGAGGGTGATGCATACTTTTGGTGGGTTAGCATCAACAGAGTTCCTGTGGATACTCCGTGGACATTGTTTCGTGATCTGTTTATGCGGAGGTATTTTAATCAGGCTACTCAGCAACGCAAGTACGAGGAGTTCACTAACTTGAGGCAGGGCAGTTTGTCTGTACTTGAGTATCGGGATCGGTTTACCCGTTTGTCTAGTTTTGCGCGGGATATGGTGGCTACAGAGGAAGCCAAGTGTCGCAGGTTTGAGTTGGGATTGAATCTGAACATCAAGGCGACCTTGACTACGATGCCGCGGAGCAACTTTGATGAGTTTGTCAGTGCAGCTCTTCGAGGCGAGGATATTGAGCAGGAGAGATAGCAGAGGTACCAGCCGAGACGATTTGAGGAAGGTGGACCGAGTCAGAGGCCTTCAAAGAGGCTGAGTTCTGATACTTCTGGTTCAGCTTCATCTTCAGGCGGTGGATCATATCGACCACCAGCTGGTGTACCTAGACGGAGACCGTTATGGAGGAGAGATCGTCCACAGCGACCACAGGCTAGTGGGAGTTCCAGCGGTTCTAGTTATCCACGACGTACTGGTGGTTCATTTGCTGTACCGCGGGAGTATCCCTTGTGTAGCTTCTGCAACAAGCGTCATCTTGGTGTATGTCAGCGGAGCACTGTTATTTGTTATAGTTGTGGCCAGGTGGGTCACTATTCGAGGAAGTGTCCTCAGTCGTATGGTGCTGGTGATCAGGCGGCCCAGAGTTCCGGAGCTGAGCGAGGTGCTACTACAGGAGCTCGACCAGCACAGTTTGCAGGTCAGGGTAGACAGCAGGGACAGCCCCAGCGAGGACGACCAGCCGGTCAGGCGAGAGTTCATGCTATGACTCTACGTGAGGGCAGAGCATCACCGGAGGTTGTTATCGGTACGTTATATGTTTTTGGTATTCCTGTACTGGCATTGTTAGATCTGGGCGCCACACATTCATTCATATCATTTAGATTGTCATCATTAGCTACGGTACCTGCATCTCCACTTCCGGGATCGTGGAGGGTGTTGTATCCGTCAGGTGAGGTTGTGAGTATCGGTTGGGTTTACAGAGATTGTGAGGTGTTTATTGACGGCCATGGTTTAGCCGCTGATCTATTATTGCTTGATATTGTGGATTTTGATTTGATATTGGGTATGGACTTTTTGGAGTCGCACTGGGCCATGTTTGATTGCCACAGGAAGGAGGTCGCATTTCGATGACCAGGGTTGCCTGAGATACTGTTTCGTGGCGAGAAGAACACTTCCCTACCGTGTTCGATTTCCGCGATGAGGGCGGATCGGTTGATGAAGAAGGGTTGTGTTGCTTACTTAGCCCACGTTGTGGACACTACAGCTGCAGTGCCAGATCTTGGTAGTATTGAGGTTGTGTCTGAGTTTCCGGATGTGTTTCCAGCGGAGTTACCTGGTATACCCCCTGTATGGGAGATTGATTTTACCATTGAGTTGTTGCCGGGTACTGGACCGATTTCCCAGACACCGTATCGTATGGCGCCTGCGGAGTTGAAGGAGTTGCAGATTCAGCTCCAGGAGTTGTTAGAGAAGGGATTCATTCGACCGAGTATTTCTCCGTGGGGTGCTCCAGTATTGTTTGTGGGGAAGAAGGACGGGTCCATGCGTTTGTGTATCGACTATCGGAAGCTGAATCAAATTACAGTGAGGAACAAGTATCTGTTACCGCGGATTGATGACTTGTTCAATCAACTCAAGGGAGCATCAGTCTTTTCGAAGATTGACCTTCGATCCGGATATCACCAGTTGAGGATCTGAGACTCAGATGTAGCCAGGACAGCATTCAGGACGCGGTATGGGCACTATGAGTTTTTGGTTATGCCGTTTGGGTTGACCAACGCTCCCGCAGCTTTCATGGACTTGATGAATCGAGTGTTTAGACGGTTCCTGGACAAGTTCGTGATCGTATTCATTGATGATATCCTGATCTATTCCAGGGGTGTGGGCCAGCACAAGAAGCACTTGCGAGCAGTGTTGCGGACTTTGCGGGACCATCAGTTATTCGCGAAGTTTAGCAAGTGTGAGTTCTGGTTGGATAGTGTGAAGTTTCTGGGCCATGTGATTTCGGCCGAGGGAGTTAGTGTTGATCCTGACAAGATCAAGGCCGTGCTGAATTGGAGTAGACCCACTACTGTGCCAGAGATTCGGAGTTTCCTGGGGTTAGCAGGCTATTACCGACGGTTTGTTCAGGATTTCTCCCGGATTGCTACACCACTGACCAGATTGACGAAGAAGGGCGTCAAGTTTGAGTGGTCTGAGGCGTGCGAGGAGAGTTACTTGCTCCTGAAGGAGAGATTGACTACCGCACCGGTTTTGACGTTGCCAGACGATAGTGGTGAGTTTGTTGTGTACAGCGACGCGTCGAAGTTGGGCATTGGCTGTGTGTTGATGCAGCATGGTAGAGTTGTGGCATACGGTTCCAGACAGCTGAAACCGCATGAGGTCAACTATCTGACGCATGATTTGGAGTTAGCCGCTATTGTGTTAGCGTTGAAGAGTTGGAGACATTACTTGTATGGTGCTCAGTGTAAGATTTTCACTGACCACAAGAGTCTCACCTACTTACGGACGCAACCAGATCTGAATATGAGGCAGCGACGATGGATGGAGTTGATCAACGATTATGTTTGCACTTTCGATTACCATCCAGGGAAGGCCAACGTTGTGGCGGATGCACTTAGCCGGAAGTCGGGAGCCTCGTTGTTTCACATGTGTGTGGCCAGAGTATCGATGTTAGCCGAGCTTCGAGCTACGGGTGTTGTTTTTGGGTATGATGATGATGGAGCTTTGTTGGCCAGTTTCCAGGTTCGACCTGTATTGGTTGATCAGGTACGGGAGGCTCAGGATTCAGATCCTTACTTGCTGGGCAAGAAGACCATGATACGGAATGGTGTGCCTACAGAGTTCCGATTGAGCGACGACGGTACGTTGTTGTTCAGAGGCAGGTTATGTGTACCCAGAGACGAGGACTTGAAGAAGGAGATTTTTGATGAGGCTCACAGTTCAGCGTATGCGATGCATCCCGGAGGTACGAAGATGTTTCGTACACTTCGAGCGTACTATTGGTGGCGCAACATGAAGCGGGAGATTGCCGCGTATGTGAGTCGATGTTTGATCTATCAGCAAGTGAAGGCGGAGAGGCAGAAACCTGCAGGGAAATTACAGCCACTTGAGATTCCGGTTTGGAAGTGGGAGCATATCACGATGGATTTCGTCTATCAGTTGCCGCGTACTTCGGCGGGCAACACTGGCATTTGGGTTATTGTTGACTGATTGACGAAATCCGCACACTTTCTTGCACTTCCGGGGAAGATTTCAGTGGGCAGATTGGCCAAGTTGTACTTATCCGAGATTGTTCGCTTGCATGGTGTGCCTGTGTCGATTGTTTCTGACCGAGATAGTCAGTTCACTTCTGAGTTTTGGCAGGCTTTACAGCGAGCATTGGGCACGAGGTTGCGGTTTAGTACAGCTTTCCATCCTCAGACTGACGGGCAGTCCGAGCGGACCATTCAGACACTGGAGGATATGCTGAGATCATGTGTGTTGCAGTTTCGCGGAAACTGGGATCAGCAGTTGCACTTGATTGAGTTCGCCTACAACAACAGCTATCAGGCCAGTATTGAGATGGCACCGTACGAGGCTCTGTACGGGAAGCAGTGTCGTACTCCATTGTGTTGGAGTGAGGTGGGCGAACGTTGGCTTATTGGTCCTGATTTGGTGAAAACCACGATGGAAGACATACAGGTTATCCGGGATCGACTGAAGATCGCCCAGGATCGGCAGAAGAGTTACGCGGATGTGAGGAGGAAGAGCTTAGAGTTCCATGTTGGTGATTGGGTCTTCCTGAAACTATCTCCGTGGAGGGGAGTTGTGCGTTTCGGGAAGCGTGGCAAGTTTCGACCACGGTACATTGTTCCGTATGAGATTACGGAGAGGGTTGGAGCTGTTGCTTACAGACTTGAGTTACCGGCTGAGATGGCTCGTGTGCACGATGTCTTCCATGTTTCGATGTTGCGGAAGTACATCTCAGATCCTTCACATGTGTTAGCCCCACAGCAGTTGCCGATCAGGGAGGACTTATCGTATGTTGAGGAGCCAGTGCAGATTCTCGATCGTCGTGAGCAGGATTTGAGGCATCGTGTGATTCCGCTGGTGAAGGTCTTGTGGCAGAACCACTCAGTTGAGGAGGCCACTTGGGAGACCGAGCAGCGTATGCGGGAGCAGTATCCTCATCTGTTCACATGACAGGTACGAAAATTTCGAGGTCGAAATTTCTTTAAGGGGGGTAGATTTGTGACGACCCGAACCAGAATCTGATGCATATTCGACACGATTCTCGAGATTGAGTTTAGTCGCAGTTTATTGTCGTAATTGTGGTTTGCCGATTCGATTTGCGACTATGTTTTCGGTCGAGAATTTGAGTTGGGTGTCTTCACGGGAATTGTAGAGTACATGATTTCGAGTTTGTAGGCAGTTCCGGAAGATTTTTCCGATAGCCGAGGAATATTTTATGATTATTTGAAGTTTCGGGTTCCGACGAGTTTATCCGTTTGTTTCGAGCTTATCCGAATCATTTCGTATATTCGTTTTGGACCGTCGATCGACCCGAGGCTCGAGTATAAATAGCGGAATAGTCGAGAATTAGTCGTAAAACATTGTTTTTCGTTGACCAGACGTTGACTTTCTATATTTGGCAAGTTGACTACTTTGACCGAAGGGGAAAGTTTCCCGTTTGGGAATTGCCGTCCGACGACCTACTTTCCGGCCACCTCCGGCCACGGGACAGGTATGGTTAGCATCCTTGTTTGATTTCGAGTGGGTTAGGATTTGGTTTGGAGTGAATTGGTTTCGTTTTGGGGAAGAACCATTGGAGGCCGAATTGATGATTTCGCCGGTGACGGAGAGCTTGGCTCCGGCGAGATTTGGAGGGGAGATTAGGGGGATTCGACTCCCCTCGTCTCTCTGAGTCTAGTGGTGTGATCAATTGGAGTTAGGGAGGAGTTTTTGATGCAACCCGATTTGAAATTCCGGTTTGAATTTCCGTTCGGTTTTGCTTGGTTTTGGAGGGGTTGTGATTCGATTTGGGCTTCGTGGTAGTTAAGGAAATGGTTCGTGAGATCGAGGCGGTGAAAACTGGAGCTTCCCGCCGTGAAACTCCACCGTTGACGGCGCGCTGCCGCCAGCGGCGGCGGTCAACGGCGAGAAAAAGTCAACTTTTCAGATTTCGATGTTTTTAATGTCATTTTTCTCGTAATCGCGCCCCGGTTATCGTACGGAGGTTTTTGGGTTGATTTGGTTAGCCGATTTTCAGTCGGGATTTCGAGTGGGGATTTCGGGATTTCCGTAATTCATTTTGTACTACATTTCGTATTTCCGGGAACGGTTGGTTTCCGTGCATCAGTACAGTGTTGTGGATTACGATATTGATCAGTTATGTTTATATATATTCAGGAGATCGAGATCGAGATCTGGATCGTGATCGTGCTTCGGGCGAGGGATCTTCCGCCGGACCACGAGTTTAGCGCGAGTGCGCATTTCACGTGTCTGTGAGTGGACAATTTCTTTTCACGGAATTCTTGCGAGTCGTTTATATGATTTTCGAACTTGAGCATGCTTATTGAGATTACGGATTATATGAGCATGTGTTTTATGATTATACGATTATATTTATACGGATATACGAATACGAATATACATACAATTATATGTTGTTTCATGCATTTGCATCGAACTGTTATGATTTGGTTTTCACAGAGTACAGTCTTGGTTACGTTGTTGTATCGATACACTTTGCCTCTCGGCTGATCCCCGATGGTAGGCCGCCAGGAGGGACGTCGTTATCCCGACCTGACCGGTGAGGGGCGTTTCCCCGGAACCGAGGCCATTTCTGGCTTAGAATCACGGGGACTAAGGACCTCGTGATTCGGACTGTACTAGCACGGTGTGTGTCCATGAGTGACCCCGTGAGATTTATACTTGCATGCTCAGTACGCTGGAGGATTATGGTTTTACCTCGTGTACTTATTGTTTTTATTTACCTGGACTCGCATATGTTATTTTAAACATATATATATTAACTGGTGAAAGACATTTATTTTCGTCCACTCACTCTAACGTGTTTATTGTCTTTCCCCTGGGCTTTTCGGTTTCCGTGCCCAGTTGCAGTTCAGGTTTGGTGTTTCACGTCGCGGTTTGGAGGCTAGTGATCAGAGTTACCTGTTGTGACGACCCGAACCAGAGTCAGAGGTGTGTTTGGCACGATTCTCGAGATTTGAGTTTAGTCGCAGTTTTGCGATATTATGCAGTTTGCCGATTCGATTCACTACTTTGTTTTCGGTCGAGAAATTGGGTTGAGTGTCTTCACGGAAATGGTAGAGTACGTGATTTCGAGCTCATGGGTGGTTTCGGAAGATTTTTCCGATAGCCGAGGAATATTTTATGATTATTTGAAGTTTTGGGTTTCGACGAGTTTATCCGTTTGTTTCGAGCTTATCTGAATCATTTCGTATTTTCATTTCGGACCGTCGATCGACCCGAGGGACGAGTATAAATATTGAAAAGTCGAAAAATAGTCGAGAGTTAGTCGAAAACTTCATTTTGGGGCGTTGACCGAATTGAACTCTGTTGACTTTCCATATTTGGAAAGCTGACCAAGGGACCGAAAGGGGAAGTTTCCCAAACGGGAAGTTGATTTCCGGCGACCGGATTCCGGCCACCTTGGACTTCGAGGAAGGTATGGTTAGATTCCTTGCATGATTTCGAGTTGAATGATGTATAGTATGATGAGAATTGTTGAGGTTTTAATGGAACCCGATTTGGGTAACCTTGCCGGAATTCGGCCTTAACGGTAGAGGGTTTTCCGGTGACCATTGGTGGCCGAGGGGTGAGGGTTTCACCTCGCCTTGCCCCAAGGTTGCTCTCCATAAGTTTTGTTTCAGTTTTGGTGGTGGTTTGCTTGAAACCCGATTGGGTTTTCCGGTGGGAAACATTTCTCGGTTTTGTTTGATTTTGGAAGGGTTAGAGTTGGAATCGGCTTGCGTGGTAGAAGGGAGTTTGATTCGCCTTGAGGAGACCTTTGGATCTGGAAAATTTCACCGGGAAATTCCACCGTTGACGGCGCGCCGCCGCCGGCGGCGGCGGTCAACGACGGAGGAAAAGTCAACTTTTTAGATTTCGATGTAATTAGTGTCATTTTTCTCGTAATCACGCCCTGGTTATCGTACGGAGGTTTTTGGGTTGATTTGGTTAGCCGATTTTCAGTCGAGATTTCGAGTGGGGATTTCGGGATTTCCGTAATTCATTTTGCACTGCATTTCGTATTTCCGAGAACGGTTGGTTTCTGCGCATCAGTACAGTGTGTGGACTACGATTTTGATCAGTGATGTTTTTATGAATATTCAGGAGATCGTGATCGAGATCTGGATCGTGATCGTGCTTCAGGCGAGGGATCTTCCGCTGGACCACGAGTTTAGCGCGTGTGCGCGTTTCGAGAGTCTGTGAGTGGACAATTTCTTTTCACGAAAATCTTGCGAGTCTTTTATGTGATTTATGAACTTGAGCATGCAGCATGATTATGGTTTTACGAGCATGAGATTTCATACGAGATTATGATTATACAAGCATGTGTTTACGATTATACGAATATGTTTATACGGATATACGTATACGAATATGCATACACTTTTATATTGTTTCATGCATTTGCATCGAGATATTTGTGATTTGGTTTTCACAGAGTACAGTCTTGGTTACGTTGTTGTATCGATACACTTTGCCTCTCGGTTGATCCCCGATGGTAGGCCATCCAGGAGGGACGTCGTCATCCCGACCTGACCAGTGAGGGGCGTTTCCCCGGAACCGAGGCCATTTCTGGCTTAGAATCACGGGGACCAAGGACCTCGTGATTCGGACTGTACTAGCACGGTGTGTGTCCATGAGTGACCCCGTGAGATTTTACTTGCATGCTCAGTACACTGGAGGAGTATGAGTTTTACCTCGTGTACTTGTTATTTTATTTACCTGGACTCGCATATGTTGTTTTAAACATATATATAAATTGGTGAAAGACATTTATTTTCGTCCACTCACTCTAACGTGTTTATTGTCTTTCCCCTGGGCTTTTCGGTTTTCGTGCCCAGTTTGCAGTTCAGGTTTGGTGTTTTCACGTCGCAGTTTGGAGGCTAGTGATCAGAGTCACCTGTGTTTTCCAGTAGGTTCTTGTTTCGCCTACTGATGTATATATTGTATATGTTTTACTCTAGAGGTCGCTCTGATACATCCTGATACATGTTATGCGGATTTTCACAGATATACATATATACATAGTACAGTTTATTTACTGTTGATGATTATAATGATGTTGAGAAATCCGGATGGAATTGGTGCCCACGGTTTGCTTTTTGTGGCATAGGACGAAGTGTTAATTTCCGCGTGCAGGTTATGGTAATTCCACGCTAGTAACGAAACTCTGCCGAAATTTTGAAAAATTTTTGTTGGTTCGTACTTTCGAAAGGGTTTGGTTCCGGTTTAGGTAACTGAATCGGGATTGGGTCCTCTCACCTGTGTTTTCCAGTAGGTTCTTGTTTCGCCTACTGATGTACATATTGTATATGTTTTACTCCAGAGGTCGCTCTGATACATTCTGATACATGTTGTGCGGATTTTCACGGATACACATATATACATAGTACAGTTTATTTACTGTTGTTGATTATATTGATGTTGAGAAATCCGGATGGGATTGGTGCCCACGGTTTGCTTTTTGTGGCATAGGACGAAGTGTTAATTTCTGGGTGCAGGTTATGGTAATTCTACGCTAGTAACGGAACTCTGCCGAAATTTTGAAAAATTTTTGTTGGTTCGTATTTTCGAAAGGGTTTGATTCCGGTTTAGGTAAGTAAATCGGTATTGGGTCCTTTCAAGAAGTGACACAGCTAAAACTAAATCTATAAAGTATATTTTCAACTAAAAAGTTAAATATGCTTCATATATTTTTAACTTCAATTTTAATAATTTTAGCTATAGTTAAATCATATTAAATACCTAAACAATTAGATCACTTGTTGAATAATAAATCACGTTTTAAATAAGAAAATATTTAACTTTTAAGTTATTTTCTCTATCTTTCATAACTCTCTGCATATAATTTACAAATATAGCACAAATTCATATATAACTTAATTTTAATTATTTTGTTGTAACAATTTTTAACTATAATTTTAAAAAATATATATATAACTATTGGAACAATTTTTAGCTATAATTTTAAAAAATATATATATAACTTTTAGCTAACAGTCGCTGGACTCCTTAATAATTTAATATTCATGGTGAGTGCTGATGCTTCCGCTAAGCAAAGCCTTCTACAACCAGAACTGCTCTTGGCCTTTTGCGACCTTTTTAGAGTAGCCAAGATGCTAGTTAACGAAAATTGATTGAGACCAGTCTCTAGCTAGAAATGGAATGAGTCGTTAGATGCTTAAATCATATGGAAATGCCTTTCAAGAATTCAAGTCAGATACAAGACGAACAGGATACAGCTATGCCATTAGTCACTTTTTGTTCACCAAAACAAACAGGATACGGCTATTCTTCTGGAAGGTTTATTTGCCCCTGTCCTGCCTTCGTAATCATAAATCACAAGCTTCGGGCAACTTTTTCGTACAAATCACGAGGCCAATTCCTATTGGAATTATTTGCAATGAAGCTAGCAATCTGCAAAAACAAATAATAAATTGCTTATCATACAGCACCAGTATAAATAAAGTTTCTAATGACAACATATATATTCCAATTATCTAGTACTCAGGATGGCAAAATAGCAAAAAGAATGGAGAACACGAGTCACACGCAAGGCATTTTCAGACAAAAGGCATATCAGAATCACATGGCAGCTCAAATCCAAGCCATGGCTCAAACCAGCAGGGCACTAGTCAACAGCTCAAGTAAGGCTAAGCTATGAAGCTAAATAAAAGATAACTGGCTAATTGACCAAAAATCTAACAGAGGCTGCAATCACATTCATAACCTCACACCTTTACTTATACACTGTAGCACCGTAATTAGGACAGATGTTACTTGATATCCCAATAAAATACATACCAGAACGTAAAAATAGCTTTTTTTAAAGACAAAAAATAACAGAGGCTGCAATCACATTCATAACCTCACACCTTTACTTATACACTGTAGCACCGTAATTAGGACAGATGTTACTTGATATCCCAATAAAATACATACCAGAACGTAAAAATAGCTTTTTTTAAAGACAAAAAATAACAGAAGAGAAAAGGCCAATCACACATACAATATTCATTAAGGATTCATTTATTAAGAAATGAGATTATGAATGTAAAAGCTTACCTTAGCCCTCAATGCTCGGAGTGATCCATCAGAATCTACCACGTTATCCAGACAAGTGAGAGCAACCTTCAGGAGGTCCGGAACACAGGCTTGGACATGGGGACTTAAATCCTGGAAAACATCAGACGTAGTATCTGGAGTTCTAGGATCTAAAGGAAGGAATTGAAGTCTGGCAACCTCCCTCAAAGCATCAACATAATGACCTAGTCTTGCTAACTTATGGATTAACAGTATGGCCTCAAGTTGTCTTAACACAGTCTGCTGTTCGAGAACACTCTCCCTCTCTTGAGGACTGCACGGACATTCAGGTAACTTTCATCAGCTAAATTGCATACACATCAGTGAAAATCTTCTAACAATGGATATTTATTACTAAATTTCTTGCTAAAGAAGGTCCTTTGCTACTTGCAATTCTCTCTAAACATAGATTACCAGACATCCTCCGCAGGAATGTCCATCCTGATTAATTCACGCCAGTATAAACAGAAACATCATGCAGACTTCAAACTATCTAAACATCACATAAGCCAAATAAAGAGTAGAAATATCAACATGACCTGACTTCTGAAGAATATTTGTTCATCTCCAAGATCTCATTTCCGGAATGAATGAGACCAGCAGTTCGACTCTCACCATCTGGTCTACCACGTGACATGGCACAAACTGCATCTGAGAGGCACCTATTAATGGTATCTAATGCCATTGAGAATGCACCTATCCGCTTCTGAATTTCTATGGACTGAACAAATAAACAAAACAATGAGATATAAGAAATGATTGATCCATCAATGATAAAAGTGGGACAATTAACATCAAAAGGTGGCATAATCAGAATATTTAGTAAGAGACTGACCACTTATTCACAGCACGGAGATGGATAAAATACATGAAACATCCAAACAATAACCACAAAATGTACTACTTAAAAGCTCAATGCACTGAGGTTCCTGCCACAACCTAACTGAGGTTTGAGGTCACTATACTAATACTGGAACCCTCGCCTGTTAATAATGTATGTTTGCAAGATGTTTGACAACACAAAGTACTAGAAAAAACCAACCCAGAATACTCCCATTACCTTTTCCAGACCAGTGAACAGCGTCTAAAAGTGAAAAACTTATATAAAATGAAAGTTCGGAGGGAAGGGAAAGATATATTACCTTTTCATACAACCCAGTTTCCTGACAGTGGTGAGCAGCTTCAAGCAAGAATTGTTGTCTAGCATTTACATCAATCAAAAATCTTCTCAGTTCACCTTCTTCACCAGCACCTCTTGGACCAAGTAGGAGATATACCCCACCATCCCGTAACAACAACTCTGTAAGGAGTTGCTTCAACATCAGATTTCTTTGCCTTTGCTGATCAACATTACTTCTTCCAGACCATGACAATTGGCCACCACCAACTGCAGCAGCAGCCTGTGCATAATATTCTAATGCCATTGATAGACCACCAACACGCAAATGTGCAGATCCATATTGCCTGATGATGCTAGACGCCTCTGCATAAGCATCCATGACTCCCATCTTTTGGCCAGCCCCAGAACCTTCAGAAAGGACCCCATGGTCTGCTAACACAATTGATATGTGGGCAGCATCAATGTTATATCCCTCATCTCCAGATTCCTGGGACAAGTATACGACAGCTGGTATCAATTGGATGCTTAAAAGCAGTACGTATGGATACATCAAAGGGTCCTTTCCATTTTTTGTATAGTATGATGGGTCATACTTATTTAAGTATGCCTGCAAGTCATCCAATGTGTATGGCACCAAGCTCTCATTCATAACAATGGATGCTGCTCCCACATGGCAGTCCCTTACAGCTGACAACTTGAACCACAAGAAATCCTCTATAGTGTTGAAAAGAGTTGGTGAATCACGTATCAAGCGGTCAATTTGCCTACGAGAACCAGATATGAGAGCATAAAGTAACAACTTTTTCTTGTCATATGCAGGTCGACCAGCACGATCACCAATTCTGAGAATTTTTCCACACTCTTCAGATGCTGCAGTTGCAATCTCAGCAGGCACCATACCACCCATATTAATCCACTCAGTAAGCTGTTGAAAACTACAATAATTACCAAGGATGTTCCATGTATTAAAACTTTTGCAAGTGGAAAAATAGTTACCAGAGAAGCAAACTGATTTGAAGCACGAGATGACAAGGCAACACCTCTTGCTTCATCATAATAGCCAGTTCTCATGCAAAAGTAGATCTGCAACATTTAAGAGATAAAACTCAGTGAAAACCACAGTTCCATGAGAATGTACAACGGAAAAATATATTGTAGACCACAAGAAATAAATTTTCTTTGGTCTTGGTGTCAAAGAATTATGGGGAGAAAAGACTAGCGTAATGGGATTTAGAGAACTGGCATCTTCAGTTAAAACTTAATTTATTTTCCCAATGCCGATTTAACAAGTGATTAGGACACCCAACAAATTAAAAATAGAGAAGTACAAAGGTACAAAATATGAGAATAATGATCCTTCAGTTTGAACAGAGAATACAAAACAAAAAAGAGCTTAAACATTCTTTAGATCAAGAACAGAAAACCAAATCTATGAATAGAGTGCAAGCCTCAATGACCATTACAAAAAAAAAAAAAAATCTAAATGCTCTTTGTTCCATATACATATCACAAATATTTTGATATGTAGATATAAGAAAGGCATAGAAGAGTTGACCATTATAGACATCAAAAGATATTATGTTTGTTGCACAATAGAGTCATCCTTTTATAGTTGATAAAAGGCATCACTTATAAGTGAGTGATGACATCATTCAAGACTTAATCAATACTTCTAATATATCAACACTCTAAACCCGTAAGATGAGTATTTAAGGATTAGACTTGTATTCAGGTATGCAAGAGATTAAGAACTAAAGACCTGCTGCCAGATGGTATCAACAGGAGGTTGCCTACGAGCATCAACTGCATCAAAATCTAGAACTCCCCAATCTCTTAAATGAACCTGCAAATAGATAGATTGCATGATGAAGGATCCCGAAGTAGAGCATAATTTGTAACAAGCAGGTTTTCAATGTGTTAACATAATTACAAACCCGAAGGAACGCACGAATTCTTTGTAGATTCCCAACGACCCCTCCAAGGGCGGCCTGTGTAGATGAATTGATGACCAATAATGTATTAGGATTGGAATGACATAAAGTTTAGAGAATTATTAGAAAGCAAATGAGAAAAGTCTTGCAGAAGAAACTTGTGAGATAAAAAAAATGCTTAAACCTAAACCAAATCTGTTTACCAATTAGGCAAATAATATAAAACGAATGCTCTACCTGTGCAGGGTGGCTTTGGATTCTATCCATGACGTATTGTTCATGCCCCCATTCCAGGTGGCGCCTTGCACCAATTACTAGTGACATCTTTTTAGAAACACTTCGTTGAATGCTTATATCTTCATTCATCAGAGTCTGCCAATACATTGATATAGTCAGATGTTTCTTATATTATACAGATAGCAGTAGACAACTCGAAAGAAATCATGCATATTATAATAAAATTAGAAAATGATTTGAAGTTACCTGGACAAGGTGCCATATCTTCTGCATGTTTCCTGATTTTCCTCCAGATGTATGGAGGCCTAAACTTTCATATGCACCCTTAAAAGCTGTAGCTGGCTAAAAAGTACAAATAAACAACAATTGTGGCATAAATATCACAGGATACCAATTGCCACGCTACTAAATCAAAGGTGAATACGGTATGCATATGCTGGAAGTTAAATCCAAAATAACTGTCAAGTGCACAGCATATTGAGTCAACTTGTGATTACAATTTAAAATACCCACACTTATTTCAAACCCAAAAAAAAAAACACTTGGGCCCGAAACAGTTAGTCTAGCTCATATTTCAGAAGTCTTTCAGCAGGACAGAACAAAAATTCAAAACTTCTAAAATATAAGATATATAACGTTACCTTAAACGGCAAACCTCGCTGCCTGGCATTGTTGAGACTCTTTACAACTTCGGCATAGACAGAGGCTTTTCTCTCTAGAATGGGCTTGCTAGCTAAGGGAACAAGTTCCATACTAGATGGACCAGATGAAACATGAGGGCTGGTTGATATCGATGCTACTTGACCGGGACGACTACCACCACTGATAGTGTAAGCTACATTAGCCCTGGGTAATGTTGAAATCTGGCTTAAGCTTTGAAGGAAATCGCGTTTTTCCATTTGCCAATCCTCCTGCCAAATATCAATTTTCACTAATAATTTACTATGAAAACAAAATAAGTTAAACTCTTGAGCCCAAATGTGATTTTCAAGATCAGCGTGTAAACTTCTTATTTTTTTACTCTTCTTTACGTAACCATATTTTCTGTCATCACAGGTCATAGGACTAAATTATTATGCTACACCAGATCTGGCCTGCCATTGAACCATCCCAATTTAAATTAATATATATATATGTGTAAAAACATGACGAGTGAAATATTTACCCAAGGATAGTAATGAGAATGTGGTCATATTGAGAATATTTTGAATTTTTACACGGTAAAATCAAGTGATTGCGGCATCACAACGGGTCAGTGGGTGACTAACCTCCAAAACTTTTAACATGTAATCATTAAAGCTTCTTAGGTTATCTTTCTGAGCTTCCTGAACGGCTGAGACCATTGCCATTTCATGTACCTGAGGACAAACCAAAAGTCATGTACAATTCGGCTAACAATTGTGGTTGCCATCTCACTTTCTCAACCACAATGAAGTGCAAAAAAGTGACAAAGCTGCCTCCGGAAAGTGAAATAGAAAGATTGATAATTTTTCTAGTTATATTAGGACACCTGCTTGTTTATCAGTGTTACCATCAAAAGCATGTCACTGAAGGCATTGTCGAACATGCAATAGTAAGCAAGCTTGAAGGATATTATTCAAGAACTTTATCCAATTGTAGAAGCCTCATTAGGAAAGAGCGATGCATATATATGAAAACTAAAATAAGAATAATAAGATCATAAAACTTAAATTTTGGAAACTAGGTGTTTTTAGAAACCTTAACAATTATAGTTTGCTTTTTCTTTTCTTTTTTTCCTGTAAATATGAACACTGCTTGATTCATTCTGTCAAGGGGGGATGTCAGAAGTTGGCAGTTGTGCAAGAGACTGACAGTTCTTCCTCTCACAGATCTTACAAAAACTATGATTGTAATAATTCTCAGTTCACCTAATATGATCCAGCTGACTTGGAAAGCAAAGGCCCCTTCTAAGGTTCAGTTGCTTGCTTGCTTGGTAGCTAATGGGAAAGTAAAAACTTGCTAAGGTATCTAAAAGAGACCAAAACCGATACATCTAACAAAATTTAATCGTTTTTTTTTTGGGCTTAATGGAGCATGTAAACAACCTTGGAATTGAAAAAGTGAATCTACATACTCCATTATCAAGAAAAACTTGCATAACCTAACCACTTTTCTACAAAGAACCAATAGATTCCATAAAGCTAGACAAACATAAATTCAGGGAAGGAACATAGACTTTTCTTCTTCGGAGGTAAATAAACATGAATGTCATCGATTTAAAAGAGAAATAGTACTAGTTTACAAATCAAACTCAGCTAAGAGTTTTATCATAATTTCTTCTAATGCATGTACTATTTCTGCCATAAAAGCCCATAATGCTTTTCTTTTATCATGTTATACCATACAATTGAAAGCCACCAACGGTGTAAAATCATCTTTCAGCATATCAATAAGAACAAACTGTTAAACGTATGAAATAACAGTAATCTGATCACATCATCAGCAAAGAAGTGTACAGTAAATGGACTTACTTGCTGCAGATAGTCTTCAATGTTCGTTGCTTCAGCGGGGAAAACATCCTCAAATGTTGTCTTTCATAGGAAAACAAAAGGAAGAGATCACCAAAAATATTAGTGGTGGAGCAAGAGTAAAGCATTTCAGACTCTACTAAAATAAATAAGAGAAAGGACGGGATCACCCATTGATGTCATCACTCAAGAAAAGTAAGCACAGACAGTAAAGTTAGAATTGGAGCGTTATTGATGTTCATGAGAAACATGATTTCAAGATACGGCTACGCTGACATGGTCTCAAACCATAGCATTGAAATTAACTCATCAATTGCTTTGAGGATACATGATTCCAATAAGAAATGCAAGGTGGAAGTATCACTACCTTCAGTTCAAAAGACTTAAGATCGCGTGCAAGCTGCTCGGCGTTTAGTCCCTCACGAGCAAGAAGCCTGCAATGTATTGAATACAGATAAACTTAACACCTCTGAAACTCAAATTTCCGATCCAATACGTTCTTATGTTACCAGAGCAATTGAATGTAGATAACAGCAAAACTAAACTGAAAATAAAGTAAATTTGAATTGCAGTGAATGATTAAGGTACCTAGTGGCCGCAATAGATTGTTGAGGAGCCTCATTTCGGAGAGTTTTTGCCTTGAGTTTCTTGGACAATGTTTCTAACTGGTCTAAATTCCTCTGAAAACAGAAATCAAAATACGAATTCAAGCTCACGAAATACAACTTAGATCAATTAGCACAAGTGAAACTCAACTTCATCATCATTTCACACCACCAAAAATCAAACGAACGATCATGAACTTTCATTTCTTCGAATTTTCTGCGTAGCTATTAAATAGAGGTTGGGGAAAAACCTAAATAGTAAATCGAACAGTGTAGAAGCTCGGATAAAGAAAACGAAGGTGAACCTGAAGAGGTGGAAACTGAGCGGAGGGTGCAGCTTGTTCGAGAAGCTTCGTAGAGGAGTGGAGCAGATCGGTCCAGCTACTGTCGTTCGCCATAGCTCTCAATTCTCAAAGAACGAGAGAGAGAAGAGAGAGAGGGAAAGGGGTTTAAAGTACAAAGCCCTAACAATTATACCTTTTAAAATCTTTTTTTATGTTCTTTTTCATTTCTATTTTACTTCCCACATTTGGAGCACACGACGTCGTTTACAATAATGATTAATTAAAAAAAATTCTCATCAGCCTTAATTTTGAAAAGAAAAATTTTCACCGACCAACAAAAGTTTCAGAAATTTTCATTAGTCAACTAACTCTAAGGGAAGTTCTCCCATCCACTCAAATTTACCTAATTTCTCATATTTTCTTTCCATTTTTGCCCCTTCTATATATGTGGTCAATAACAGCTTTGAGATTTGAATTGTGGAGAGAAAGAGAGAGAGAGAGAGATTTGAATTTCTAGAGCGAAACTTTGATTTTGTGAGAGAGAGAGAGTTGAATTCTGCAACAAAGTTTTGATTTTGTGCGAGAGGATATTTTGACTTCTCAATCTGCAACGAAGCTTTAATGGAAATAGTTGACTCTCAACTGAGTATCATTTGATGAACCTATAGTCTAGAGACATTGACGATCAATGATCAAAGTCAACGGTCAAAAGTCAAAGCCACCGAAATCCGATTACCGGTCACCGGAATCCGTCTTTAAACACCGGAATCCGGCCAAGGTTGCCGGAATTCAGTCAACGATCAACGTTGGTGGTCAACGGTTAACGTCGTCGGAGCCTAGTCATCGATCAATAAAGAAAATATGAGAAAGTAATGGCATGGGGTAATTCATAAATTAAATTGAGAGTAAATTTGTCATACTAGGCTGGTGGGAATCAAAATTGGAGAAATAAAAAAATAAACTCAATTTCACCGCTCTCTTTCCTCAAAGACCTACCATACGTTTTCAATTCCAAAAAAAACATTCTATTTTCTTATTAGATAGAAAACCATAATAATTAAATTATTTATGAAAAATGCCACCGCATTCTTCAAGTAAATCACCTAAAAAGCAATCCATCTCTCTCTCTACGTACAACAAGCCAACGTGATTCAACTTCATACCAATCCAAACAGCACCAGCCAGAGCCTCTCCTCCTTCCTCAACAATTTGTATGTCTCCGACACCATGGTAGTCCCCCTCTTCTGCCACCAGCCGAAATTCCTCCCTCTCCTTCCCCAATCATCTGACTCGTCCTCTCGGAACTCTGATTTGGAAATTGTTCGCCTCAGCCATGTTCGAAGCACCTGTAAGCCTCTCTCTCTCTCTCTCTCTCTCTCTGATTCTTGTCTCGATTTCAGATGGTTTAGGGATGGATTTATCTGTCTATGGTGGTTTGATCATTGAAATTTGATTGAAACCCTTTTGTTTCGTGCACTGGCTTTGCTTGATTATTAATGTTTTATTTATTAGGTCTTCTGGTGGAAATGTGCATGATAGTGATTGTTTGAGGAACTAAGTATAGATGTCGTTACAATATTTATAATGTAATTTTGTCCAAAAAATGCAGGCTGAAGATGATCTTATCAAGTTTGACATACAAAACTGTTATTTGAAGCTCGAGTGTGGGAAAGTTGTCTGGCATTCGATGTGTTTGGATAGTTTGGAGTTCGTATTCCCAAGTTTGACGTGTGGATAATGAAGGAATATGGTGTCAAGGAGTCATGGACTAAAATTCTTGTGGTTGAAAACTCCTTGTACCAAGTAAAGTGTGGCCTTTATGAAGTTTACGAACCACTTATGCTCTTGAGTGGTAGAGACATTGTAATGGCAATCATAATCAGATCATGGTCATTTACACAAGAAACAAAAATATTTAAGGAACTACCTACAGTGATTAAGTTGAATGGAGGCAATCAATTTCAGTTATTTGCATGCAGTCCTACCTTTGCATCACTCCATGAGATTTCAAACGGAGAAGAGGTGAGAAGGATAAGAAATTAGAATTTGAACTAGATCAACCAGAATATCTCGATCTTTGGTGAAATGAGCTATATATAGCTAGTAGTGGTTTCGGGACGCCACTCAGTATATAACTCCATATTATGCTTCAGTCTGCAGTCTGCTTCTCCACATTAAGGTAGTTGTACAGACCTTAATATATATTTTCTTCTCTAGCTAGCTGTTTGTTGGATTTTTGCTGTTAATTTGTCATATTTCAAACGTCAAGCGCTTATGTGATATTAATTGTTCTTTGTAGGTGTAACTTTGTTCTTCAATCCGAAGTTTATCTTTGCTTCATTATATGAACCTCTATTAATATTTTATGAATTTGATTAGCACGAAAAAAAATATCTATACAACAACAACGTGTGCTGGATTTGAACTCGGCCATCCTGGCTAGCTTATGAGATAGAGGTATAGAGCTAGCTAGCAAGTAAGTAATGAAAAACTAGTAAAGTTGTTACGACCCGAACCGAAATTACTCTCTTATCGAATTGTATTAAGCTTTATCACAGATTAGTTGCCTAAAGTGAGTTATTAACGACTTTTTCACTGAGCGAGAATTTGATTTGACTTTTCTCACAAAAGTTGTAGAGTATTTAATTTTGAGCTTGTAAGAATTTTTGAAAAAAATTTCAGATAAGCGAGCTATTTCTTATGTTTATCGGAAGTCCGCGTGAGATATTATTAAAAAGAAAATTATTTTTAGTCGATTAAATCTTGATCGTTTGATCGCGATAAGATTGAATATGGGCCGTTGATCTTTTGAGGAGCTTAAGGGTATAAATAGGTAATTTATTGGAATTTATTTTCAGAAAAAAAAAAAAAAAAAAAAAAAAAAAAAAAAAAACCAACACAGGCTCGACCCGTTTTACCTCTGCCGACCCGTTTCACTTGACCCAACCCGAACGACGAGAAAAAGGTAGTGGGACGAAGCTCTTTGCTTCCTTGATTGTTTGGTATGTTGAATTTTGGGATTTATGCAAGTTTGGAGGAAACCCGAATCGGGTTTTATACCGTTGGATCGCAGCCGTCGGTGGCGGTGCTTTGGCGTGAGTTGGGAATCGAGGGTGGGGGGCTTTCAAAGCTCTCCCCCTCTTGAGTATATCTAGGTGGTTAGTGTGGTCCAACGCGGAGCTTCAACGCCTCGAATTTTTTGGACGATTTCGGGCCGTGGCTTTCGAAGGTGATTCCGGCCACGTGAGGTTGTGTCAACATGCGTAGGTCTAGGGGTTAGGTTAGGCTCGAGGATATGAGTGTTTTGAGGGGTTGATCACCATAGTTGGTGGCGGTTGCCGGAAAATAGTTTTTCGGCCTGTTTCGGTTAATTCTAGCCAAATGCCGTCGAATTGGACCTCGGTCCAGCTATGAAAGTTGTTGAGCTTGTCGAGAGTTTTCCAATGATGGGTCAAACTTCCTCATCAAAGCACCTTTTTCGGAGGCGCGTGAGGGTCATGCGCTGTTGCCCAGAGATGAAGCTACATGGGGGCTAGGGTAGGCCTGCCCCCCCCCCCCCAAACTGCAAATAATTATTTGTAGATTAGCTTTAGTTGTACATAATTTGGCATGGATGAGTGGTAAGGTTTGGTACTCTTCAATGCTAGAGTGGGGTTCGAATCTCCTATATTACACTTTTGCAACTTTTTGATTTTTTTGTATTACATTTGTCTAATTATTTTAATTTATGACTATGTTTTTTTTGTGTCTCTATTCTTTCTGGTGTCTTTTATATGTCCGTTTTATTTTTCATTTTTTGTGTAACTACCTATATACATTATTTTTCTTAATTTTTTTTCTTTTTTCCTTTGTCTAATTATTATTTTTAACTATTTTTCTTTAATTTGGTGTTAATATTATTCATTTTTGTGTATCTACCTATATACATTTTTTTATAATTTATTTCACATTCTTTTGAGGCCCCCCCCCCCCCTCACACAAATTTCTGGCTCCGTCCCTGCCGCCGCCCACAGCGGAGCTCTGACGAGTCAATTTATAGAATTCATCAACGGGACTTCCGGGGTTGTTAAGGCCGATTTTCATAGTTTTAGGCATATTCTGATATCGTACATGATTCATATTAACAGGACCTCGAGATCGTGACCTTAGCAACGAAGAAAATTTTGCTGAACCCCACCAGCAGTCGCAAACTTGTGAGTGAACCTTTATTTTCACAGTTGATAACGAGTTCATACTTTTACACATTACGTTTTTTACGGTATGTTTTCAGAGCATTTATTTGGAGGTTTACTTTGTGATGGTTTATTTAGTAGCATCGATGCCCTAGCTATTCGGTTGATCAATGAATAGCCGGTCGAATCGGGTTAGGAAAAACATCCTGCTCGACTCAGATTGTCTCAGGTTAGGACAAACACCCTAGACGATTCCATCACCTAAATTTTATACATACAGTCGTTCCGAGTTAGATCAAACATCCTGGGCGACCACCTCCATTGTATTTCAGTTTATTTTATTTGAACTCGCATTATTTCATAGAAATCAATGGAAAGGCATGATAATACAGTTTTCATCATTTTATGTGACGACCCGAATCAGAATTAGCACGTTAATCGGCTTAATCCGCGAGTTTTACGAGTAATCACAGTTTATCGTAATTAATTAAATTGGCGGTTTGGTTCACGACTTATTATCGGACGAGAATTTGAGTTAAGTCTCTTCACGAGAATCGCAGTACGCGTGATTTCGAGTTCGTGGGCGATTTCGGATAATTGTTACGATAACCGAGGAATATGTTATGAATATTTGAAATCGCGTAATTTCGTCATGTTTATCCGTTTGAGTTTGAGTTATCCGAAACGTAGATGTGATTTGTTTTGGACCGTTGATTGTATCGTGCCGCGAGTATAAATATCGGAATAGTCGAAAAATTGTCGAAAAATCACTGTTTGGAAGTTTGACCGACATTGACCGCCGTTAACCCGCGTTGACCGAACCATTCATATCATATAGATTGTCATCTTTAGATACTATGCCTGCATCTCCACTTCCGGGGTTGTGGAGAGTGTTGTATCCATCCGGTGAGGTTGTGAGTATTGGTTGGGTGTATAGAGATTGTGAGATCTTTGTTGGAGGTTATGGTTTAGCCGCGGATTTGTTATTGCTGGATATCGTCGATTTTGATGTGATTTTGGGTATGGACTTCTTGGAGACACATTGGGCTATGTTCGATTGTCACAAGAAGGAGGTTGTGTTTCGACTTCCAGGTTTTCCTGAGATACTGTTTCGCGGTGAGAAGAATACTTCATTACCATCTGTGATTTCAGCGATGAAAGCCGAGCGGATGATGAAGAAGGGTTGTATTGCCTATTTAGCTCATGTTGTGGATACTACGGCTGCTATACCAGACATTGGTGATATTGAGGTTGTTTCCTAGTTTCCAGATGTGTTTCTGGAGGAGTTACCAGGTGTTCTTCCAGTTCGAGAGATCGATTTCACCATTGAGCTTTTACCAGGCACTGGACCCATATCTCAGGCACCTTATCGTATGGCGCCAGCGGAGTTGAAAGAGCTACAGATTCAACTTCGAGAGTTGCTGGAGAAAGGTTTCATACGACCCAGTGTATCACCGTGGGGTGCTCCTGTACTATTTGTGCGGAAGAAAGATGGTTCCATGCGGTTGTGTATTGATTACCGGAAGTTGAATCAGGTCACTGTGAAGAACAAGTATCTGTTGCCGCGAATTGATGACTTGTTTGATCAGCTCAAGGGAGCTTCAGTCTTTTCGAAGATTGATCTCAGGTTCGGATACCATCAGTTGAGGATCAGAGAGTCAGATGTGGCCAGGATAGCTTTCACATCACGGTATGGACATTATGAGTTCTTGGTTATGCTGTTTGGGTTGACCAATGCCCCCGCAGCTTTCATGGACTTGATGAACCGGGTGTTTAGGTGGTTTCTGGACAAGTTTATGATCGTGTTCATTGACGACATCCTGATTTATTCCAGGAGTGTGGGTCAGCACAAGAAGCATTTGCGAGCTGTTTTGCGGACTTCGCGAGACAATCAGCTGTTTGCGAAGTTCAGCAAGTGTGAGTTTTGGTTGGATAACGTGAAGTTTTTGGGTCACGTGATATCAGCTGAAGGAGTCAACGTGGATCCTGACAAGATTGAAGCCGTGTTGAATTGGACTAGACCTACCACCGTACCAGAGATCAGGAGTTTCTTGGGTTTGGCAAGTTATTATCGGCGCTTTATATAGGATTTTTCATGGATTGCCACTCTATTTACCAGATTGACGAAGAAATGCGTCAAGTTCGAGTGGTCCAATGCATGTGAGGAGAGTTACTTGTTCTTGAAGGAGAAGTTGACTACTGCACCGGTTCTGACTCTACCTGACGACAGTGGAGAGTTTGTGGTTTACAGCGATGCATCGAAATTGGGACTTGGTTGTGTTTTGATGCAGCATGGCAGAATGGTGGCTTACGGTTCCAGGAAGCTACTATTGTATTAGCTTTGAAGAGTTGGAGACACTACCTGTACGGAGCTCAGTGCAAGATGTACACAGATTACAAGAGTCTCACTTATTTGCGCACGCAGCCAGACTTAAATATGAGACAGCGCAGATGGATGGAGTTGATCAATAATTATGATTGCACGTTTGAATACCATCCAGGGAAAGCTAATGTTGTTGCAGATGCGCTCAGTCGGAAATCGGGAGCTTCATTGTTTCATGTGTGTGTGGCCAGAGTTTCCATGTTAGTCGAGTTACGGGCTATGGGAGCTGAGTTTGAGTGGGATGATGATGGAGCCTTATTGGCTAGCTTCTAGGTTTGACCAGTGTTAGTTGATCAGGTTTGGGAAGCTCAGGATACAGATTCCTATTTGTTGGACAAGAAGACCATGATTCAGAATGGTGTGCCAACAGAGTTTCAGTTGAGTGATGATGGTACATTGCTATTCAGAGGTAGATTATGTGTACCCAGGGACGAGGGTTTGAAGAAAGAGATTTTAGACGAAGCCCATTGTTCTGCGTATGCAATGCATCCCGGCGGTACGAAGATGTTTCGTACACTCCGTGCTTATTACTGGTGGCGAAATATGAAGAGGGAGATTGCCGCATATGTGAGCAGAAGTCTTATTTGTCAGCAGGTCAAAGCAGAGAGGTAGAAGCATGCGGGAAAGTTGCAGCCCTCGAAAATTCCGGTTTGGAAGTGGGAGCACATTACCATGGATTTCGTGTATCAGTTACCGCGTACTTCGGCTGGTAATACTGGTATTTGGGTTATCGTAGACTGTTTGACGAAATCCGCTCATTTCTTTGCACTTCCGGGGAAGATTTCAGTGGGCAGATTGACAAAGCTGTATTTGGCGGAGATCATTCGTCTGCATGGTGTACCTGTATCTATTGTGTCTGACCGAGACAGTCAGTTTACTTCAGAGTTCTGGGAGGCATTACAGCGAGCCTTGGGTACTAGATTGCATTTCAGTACAACTTTTCATCCTCAGACTGATGGGCAGTCTGAGAGGACTATTCAGACACTCGAGGATATGTTGCGGTCTTGTGTTTTGCAGTTCAGAGGAAATTGGGACCAGCAACTGCATTTGATTGAGTTTTCTTACAACAACAGTTATCAGGCCAGTATTGATATGGCACCGTATGAGACCCTATACGGGAGGCAGTGCCACACTCCATTGTGTTGGAGTGAGGTGGGCGAACGATGGCTTATTGGCCCTGATCTGGTGAAGAGCACCATAGAGGATATTCAGATTATTCGGGATAGATTGAAGATTGCCCAGGATCGCCAGAAGAGTTATGCGGACGTGAAAGGAAAGAGTCTCGAGCTCGAGGTGGGCGATTGGGTCTTCCTGAAACTATCTCCTTGGATGGGAGTTGTGCATTTCGGGAAGCGGGGCAAGCTTCGACCACGGTTGGTGTCGTGGCTTACAGATTAGAGTTGCCTTTTGAGATGGCTCGTGTACACGATGTTTTTCATGTCTCGATGTTGCGGAAATACATTCCAGATCCATCACATGTGTTAGCACCACATCAGCTTCCTATCCGGGAAGATTTGACATATGTGGAGGAGCCGGTACAGATTCTCGATCGGCGTGAGCAGGAGTTGAGGCACCGTGTTATACCTCTTATGAAGGTCTTGTGGCAGAATCATTCAGTTGAGGAGGCCACCTGGGAGACTGAGTAGCATATGCAGGAGCAGTATCATCATCTGTTCACCTAGCAGGTACGTAAATTTCGAGGTCGAAATTTTTTTAAGGGGGGTAGATTTGTGACGACCCGAATCAGAATTAGCACGTTAATCGGCTTAATCCGCGGTTTTAAAAGTAATCACGAGAATCGTAGTACGCGTGATTTCGAGTTCGTGGGCAGTTTTGGATAATTGTTTCGATGACCGAGGAATATGTTATGAATATTTGAAATCGCGTAATTTCGTCGTGTTTATCCGTTTGAGTTTGAGTTATCCGAAACGTAGATGTGATTCGTTTTGGACCGTTGACCGTATCGTGCCGCGAGTATAAATATCGGAATAGTCGAAATTTTTTTGAAAAATCACTGTTTGGAAGTTTGACCGACGTTGATCGCCTTTGACCCACGTTGACCGAACCATTTCGGACCACCGTTTGACTCACCGGCAACTTTCTGTTTCCGGCCACCTCCAGCCACGAAATTGGTATGAATAGATTCCTCTCTTGATTTCGTATGGTTGAGAACTTGGATTTGTGAGATTTGGTGAGGTTTTGACGGAGTTCGAGCTCGGTGAAATCCGTGGATTTCGCCATCATCGGGGGCGGCGCTCCGGCGACAGTTGAGGTCGGGGGTGTGGGGGCAAAGGTTCCCCTCATCCTTGTGAAGCTTTTGGGTGAAGGAATTGTAAATTGGTTAAGGTTTGAGGCTTGCCGGAATCTCACCGGAATCAATGGATTCCGTGAGGTTTCGGGCTCAATTCCGGTCGGTGGGCTTGGAATTGGGTCTCGGTGTAGAGGAGGAAGTTTTTGGGCTTGAGGAGGACTTGAGATTTGAAAATTTTGGCCAGGATCCATCAACGTTGACGCCGCGCCGCCGGCGGCGGCGGCGGTCAACGGCAGCGCTCCGGTGGAGATTTGACTTTTTGGATTTTGACGAGTTTTATGTTGTTTTGTTCGTAATCGCGCCCCGATCATCGCCTTGAGGTTTTCGAGTTGATTTGGATATCGGATTTTTAGTCGAGGGTTTATGTGGAGAATTTGGGAATTTTCGTCGATTATTTTGTATCCGAATTATATATTTCCGGAAATGGTTGGTTTCCGAGGTGTGGTACAGTGTAATGAATTGTGATTTTGATCAGTTATATTTTGTGATTATTTAGGGGATCGAGATCGTACATTGGGCGAGGGATCTTCCGCCGGATCTCGTGATTAGCGCGCTGTGCTTGTCTGTGAGTGGGCACTTTTCTTTTCACTGATTGGTTGCGAGTCTTTATTATACGTTTTACGAGCATGAGCATGCGTATGTGATTATGATTTATACGAGCATGTGTTTACGATTATTCATTTACGAATATGCATCGACGAATATACTTTCATAATTATATATTACGAATATGCATTTACATTATGCTTTATACATTTGCATGAAACTATTTATGATTTGGTTTACACAGAGTACAGTCTTAGTATATATTGTTGTATCGATACACTTGCATCCCGGCTGATCCCCGAGGATGTTTACTGGTGGAGGCTATGACCCCTGACTCGAGGCCTTTACCGGGGGGGGGGGGGGGGGGGGGGCAAGTCAGACCTTTCTTGCTTGAATCACGTGTGGGTCTGGGATCCCGTGATTCAGACTATACTAGCGCGGACATGTCCATGAGTGACCCCGCGGAGTTTATGATGCATGCTCTGTACGCGTGAGGAGTTAGAGTCTCCCTCGTGTACTATATCATATTCATTCATTTTGACTCGCATATGTTTTTATAACATATATTATTCGGCGAAAGACATTTATTTTCATCTACTCACTCTAACGGTTTATATGTCTTTCCCTGGGCTCTTTGTTTTCAATGCCCAGTTTGCAGTTCAGATTCTGGTGTTGCACGTCGCAGTCGGAGACTTAGTGTTCGAGTTACCTTTCTTTTCCAGTAGGTTTCTTGTTTAGCCTACTGTTGTATATTTATGTATATATACACTAGAGGTCGCTCTGATTACTCTGATGTTATACTTTTCATATATTTTTCCCCGGATTTCTGTAAAGTACAGTTTTATTTATTACTTTACATTATTGTTATGACATTGAGAAATCCGGATGAGATTGGTGCCCACGGTTTGGCTTTTGTGGCATAGGATGAAGTGTGTTTTCGGGTGCAGGTTAATGGTAATTCCACGTTATAGTGAAACTCTGCCGAAATTTCTATGGTTTTTGCAAGTTTGTGTTTTTAGAAGGGGTTTGATTCCGGTTTAGGAAACTAAATCGGGGTTTGGTCCTTTCATTTTATGCAGATTATATTTTATCCAATCATTATAACGCTTTTTTTAAAATGCCTTTTCTTGGACCTTTTGATTTTCATTGCCCAGACTGCAGTATAAATCCTAAATTTTTGTGGTGTTGTTGAAGGCTTTGAGTCCACATGTTAGCTCTTTACTCAGTAGGTTCTAGTCCACTGTTAAAATTTTTCTTATATATCATATATTTATAGAAATCGCTCTGAATTCCAATTGTATTATGTTATTTTTAGTTACTTGAATATTAATAGAGTTTGATTTTCTTTTATTCAGAACCAGCATATTGTAAATATGTTTTTAAATTTCTGACCTGAATTCCTAGTTCTTGTTTATGACATTTGTTGAGAAATCCGGATGGACAATCGGTGGTCCACGGTTTGTTTTTGGGAATTTGGCTTAGAAGTGTTCTCTTCTTGCAGGTTTTTGGGTTGTCATGTTCTCACTTCTTGCAAGTTTTTGGGTTGTCCTGTTCTCAAGGGGAATTATGTCAAAAGTTTCGTAGAATTTTCAGAGTTTAGTTAATTTTAGGACTTAATTATAGTTTACTAGCTAAACTAGGGTTGGGTCCTTTCAAAATTCTAGGAGGTAAAATTGGGAGAGTGTTAATAAATTTCTAATAGTCAGAATTTTAGTATTACAAAGCCATTCACACATGGTATCCAACAAATTTCATACATTTTCAATTACAGTACATACTTTATATGAAATGACCCGACCCTAGATTCATTAGTAATCTAGAATTAAGCCTTAACGACTGACCATAAACTACGAGTTTCTGTGAAAATTTTGACATAACTTCCCTTATAAAGAGACATCCTAAAAACCTGCAGGGAAAATTGACACTCTGCAGATAAACCCACAAACAATATCGTGGACCACCGATGTCCATCCAGATTTCTCAACATAAAATTGGAATCAAACCTGATACAGTATTCAGAATTGGAAAACATATATCTAGTAAATACGGATTCACATACAAAGAAGCTTAACTCGACAACTATACGAGTGACAACATATTCACAAGAGTCTCACTAAGACGATACTACAGAACTAGTATCCAAGTTGACTTCAGTAACATAAGAGACATACTGACAGTGAGATGGGACCTACTTCTGAAGGAATTGACTGGTGGAATCGACGCCCTCGACGACATTCAACATCCTCATGATACACACTGCAATAGATTTTGCCAGGATAATTACAAAGCTGAAAACCTGCCGATCAACACAATTAATCATCTGACACGCCCGCTAACTCAATATACATTGTGTTCGGCACACGAAAACGAGTGAAACGACATAAAATTTTGTCGAAAATCTCAAATCGCCAGAGCTTCGCCGCCGCCGCCGGCCGGAAACCCAACCAGTCCAGAAATCTTTGACCTATACATCAAATTTAAGATCTCAAAATTTCCAACAACTTTGTAGTTCAATACTAAGCCCAATTCTAACCAGAAAAAGTCCAAAACTCACCGTGGAATTCAAAAATCTCGCCGGAAATTCCATTCTCCGGTCGGCCACCACCGGCCACGGCAAAGGCTGAGACCACTTGGGATAGACTCACCATCCCAAGGGCTACAAAATCCCCATAAGGTCGACCCCCAACGCCGCCGGTATCGCCACCACCATCTCCTACGTTTCCGGCCGGAAGTCCCTCCTTTTTCTTCGCGTCAATTCTTCCTCCTTCGGCCACCAACCTTGGTTATTCACCTATAAAATTGAAGAGGACATAAAGCCCAACAACTTTCATCAAGGAATCACGGTCAACGGTGGCCGGAATAAGGCATACCACCGGCGAGAAAACTCGGTGGCAAAACGGGTCGCCCATAACGGTTAACGCGGGTCAACTGGTTTCTTCCCAAAATGGAAACTTTCCATTAATATCTCGTATTTATAGCGTACACATACCAGCCCAAATCAACAGTTCAGAACAAATTTGATCAAGATTGGACGGTCACGATTAAATCAGCAATTAAATTAACACTTTTAAATATTTTCACCTACCGACTTAAAAACTCGATAAATAATTGTTCGCTTATCAGAAAGATTCCCTAAAAATTCCCACGATCTCGAAATTAAATTCTCTACAATTCTCGTGAAGGAAGTCAATACAAATTCTAGCCTGATGGTAAAGTCGTTAACAACCCACACAATACCACTAATTCACGATAATTCTATTTCGTGCTTATTTGTATGTAGATTTTGGTTCAGGTTGTTACAATCTACTCCCTTTACAAAAAAATTCGTCCTCAAAATTTTCATACCTGCTAGGAGAACGAAGCTACTGCTCACACAAACTGTTTTGGCCGCTACGTGGCTACAATTACTGTATGATTTCTGTAGAAACACAAACACTGAAACTAACAGAATATTCCTGTTCCAGAGAATCTACTCTCGACGGTTTAGAACATTCATCGGTTCCACAACATGAACTGAACTGAAATTGAAATGGTCTGCAATGGAAAATTTTCGAGGCAAGCTACTCGACATTAACTGGTTGACAAATGGTGCATTGACTTACATAGATAATAATTTTCGGCTAAAAGTTTTGCTACTCATAAGATTACTTCAAGGTTCGATACATTTTATAAATACTTTAGAATGCCCAACCGAAATCGAGCAACGAACCTCACCAGAAATCTTCTGTTTTCGACTAATCTTTAACTGTTACATAGAATCTGCCTTTATATAACAACATCTCATCTCATATATGCAAGAAATCAAGCGATCTACCAACATATAATTTAGTAAAGAAAGATCTCAATTATGGAGTTCACGAACTCGATAAGGGAAAACTGATCGAACCAAGATTTAATAATAAAACCTCTGGCTCAAAAATTGCAATATAAAAGGAAACACTTCTAACACGCATCTCTGTCTGAAGTAGTATTCGCGATTCCTGAATACGTAATAATGGCTTTAATCTGGGTTTCTTCGGTTCATACCTTAACCTCGTTGACTGCCCTTCCACAAGTAGATCTCGAACCACTTGATGCTGATTCTTCTTTCAGATTCTTGATTCCAAGTGAGAATGACAGGGAGGAGTGACAATGGAGATGAAGGAGACGCGAACCGTCGGACCGAAGAGATAAAAGTGAGAATGAGAGGGAGTGAGAAGTAGGAAACAATAATTGGTCGATGACGATAAGCAATTGGCTTTAGAGCCACAATCGGTAGTTCAAAATTATGTTTTATAACTTTTGGGTTTGAGCGCTTTATTCGCATCTTCAAATATGTTGTCTTGAATGATTTTTAACCTTTTATAATTTCAATTTAATCTTAAAGATGCATCTATTCACACCTCCTATTTTACTATTTATATCTCTTAAATTTTTGTAAAATTTTAAATTCCTAAAAAGTCATTGAAAAAAAAACCTATCGATATTGTTCCTCAACTCTGACCACCAAATAATAAGATCATCAAATTCATCGAGGCGTCCTTAATCATGAATTCTATCCAAATAACTCAGCTTTCTAAATTAGAAAAGTAATATATCTTAGACTGTTAGTCGTAAAAAATTTTGACAAAAAGAAAATAAAAATGGAGGTTTACCCAGTGGGGGACTGGGGGTATATGCTACATTCCTTTGCATTAATTGATAATTTCTTCCTCACTTTAATTGCCCATCATCAATCTTCTTGTTGTCTTGGATCGTCTTCTTATAACACTGAAAGGACCCAACCCCGATTTAGCTCCCTAAACCGGAATCAAACCCTTTCGAAAACACGAACCAACAAAAACCGTAGAAATTTTGGCAGAGTTTCGCTACTAACGTAGAATTACCATTACCTGCACACGGAAAATACACTTCATCCTATGCCACAAAAATCAAACCGTGGGCACCAATCCCATCCGGATTTCTCAATATATCAACAGTAAAGTAAAACAATAAATATATCTATACTTTATTGAAATCCGGAGTAAAATCGTATAATATATACAACAGAATACTCAGAGCGACCTCTAACGTATAATCATATAAGTATACCACAGTAGGTAGAACAATAAACCTACTGGAAGAAACAAGGTAGCTCGAGCACATGCCTCCGACCACGACGTGCGACACCAGAGTTCGAACTGCAAATTGGGTACGGAAACCGAAAAGCCCAGGGGAAAGACATGAAAACTGTTAGAGTGAGTGGACGAAAATAAATGTCTTTCACCAAGTAATTTATATGTTATAAAAACATATGCGAGTCGAATGAATAAATATAATAAAATACGCGAGGTAAACTCATACTCCTCCAGCGTACTGAGCATGCAAGTATAAATCTCACGGGGTCACTCATGGACACCTCCGTGCTAGTACAGTCCGAATCACAGGATCCCAGACCCACACGTGACTCTAGCCAGAAAGGCCTCAGGTCAGAGGTCTGCCTCCCCCCGGTAAAGGCCTCGGGTCAGAAGTCACAGCCTCCCCTGGCACACATCTTTGGGGATCAGCCGGGATGTAAGTGTATCGATACAACATCATATATAAACTGTACTCTGTGTAAACCAAATCATGAACAGTTCGATGCAAATGCAATAAACAGCATATACGTAATATATACTGATATAAGCATAATCGTCTAACACATGCTCGTATAAATCGTAATCTCGTACTCATGCTCAAGTTCGAAAATCATATAAAAAGACTCGCAAATAATCCGTGAAAAGAAATTGTCCACTCACAGACTAGCGTAACGCAGTTCGCGTTAACCCGTGATCCGGCGGAAAATCCCTCGCCATACGAACGATCACGAACCCCTGAATAATCATAAAGTCCATTACTCAAAGTCATAACTCGACAATTCAAAACAAATCACGAGAAACCACCGTTCTCGGAAACACGTAATCCGATTACGACAAACTGTCGGAAATCCGGAAATCACACCTCAATACCTCGCTGTACTTTCGGATGCTCAAATCGAGAAACGAACCTCCCCACTGCGATCGGGGCGCGATTTCGAGTGAAATGACATGCAACTTGTCGAAAACTCCAAAAAGTCAAATTTTGACCGCCGTTGACCGTTGACCGCCGCCACCAAACTGAAATTTTCTTGGCGGAGCAACCTCTATTCCACTCAAAATCACCCACTGAGCAACTTTGTCAACTGCATCGAAGGCCAATTCAAACTCTAACTAGCTCAATTTCATGCAAAACCGAATTGGTACACAAATTTCAAATCCAAAATTCTCCATCCACAAATCGAATTAGAACTCCATACTTACATGGTTAGAATCATGGTGAGGAGAGCTTCAAAACCCAGTGCTTGATTAAGCTCAATTCGGCTGGAATTGATGAACCCGAATTCATCCCAAAATCCTCCATTTCGGCCGGAATTTTTCTTCCCCTCCGGCGAGCCACGCCGAGGAGGGAGGTCGGAGATGAGACAAGCAGGCCGAGATGCTTCGTTTGGGACCAACGCCGTGGTCCATGGTGGCCGAACGGAGCACCACCGCCGGCGAGCCCGTGGCTCCGTCGAACTCTCTCTCTCCACCGAGTTGACTCGGTCAACTCGGTCAAACCCATTAATGCCAATAGTTGACTTTCCCAATATGGAAACTTCCCTATTTATAGCTTTCCCAAAATGGAAATTCCCAAAATTACGTATTTCGACAACTTTAAACATCCGTAACTCTCGCGTCGTAACTCCGATTCCGATAATTCTCGCGGCAACAAACTCGTCTTGACATACTCTTCAAGTATCACCTGAAGTCAAACACATCGACCAATCGGATAAAAAGTCAACCATTCAACCCAAACACATGCATAATCCGACTAAACAATCAACAATCGGAAATATTCACAACTAAATCTTCGTAACTCGGAATAATGCTCCTAAAGTTCCCACAAACTCGAAATTAAATTCTCAACAACTTTTGTGAAGAAACCGAAACCAAATTCTCGTCCGGTAATTTAATCGTTAAGAATATCACCATTTTAATCTGTTTACGTCGAAACTTCAAATATTCGTAATTAATTCCTCGGTCATCTAAATAATGATCCGGAACCGCCGACGAACTCGAAATCACACGTACAACGACTCTCAAGAAGAGACCCAGCTCCAATTCTCGGCCAATGATTAAGTCGTTAACAAATCTGGTGATTCAAACAACTGTCGGCAAACTGCGACTACGCGCAAGCTCGTAGATCCAGCTGATTCCACTGCTGATTCTGTTATGGGTCGTCACACACACTTTTTACTTTTCTTTGTTGAGAATGTGATAAATATATGGGACACGTTGAGAGAGAGAGAGAGAGAGAGAGAGGGGAGCTTGGGAGGTTTGGAGGATTGGGCTCTAAGATGAAAACAATATGAACATAAGATCTTAGAAGATGAAAAACAAAGAGAAGGAATTGAAGGAGAAAGAAGCTATCTTCTAGAAGAAGTAGGAAAAAAAATTAGAACGAGATAGAACAAGAATGTAGAAGACAAGAGAGCTAGAGAGAGAAAAAAAAAAGAGGGAGAGAGAAGTGGTGTACGGTGTACCTAGTTAATTAGGGATAAAATTGGATATTAAGTGTAAAAATTTTTAGGAGGTCTAAATAAAAAAAGGAGAGGTGTGAATAGAAGCACATTTTGGTATTTTTAGGATGAAATGAGATCAATTGAGTTTTTTTTGAAAAAATATAGTTTATAAGTTGGACCTTTTTTTATTATGGTGTCATAAGTTTATTTTTTTAAAACCAAAAACCTATTTTTTTAGGTTTTTTGGGATTTTCCTATTAAAATTTGATTGTTCGATTAGAGAAAATTAATGGGTAAATTACTAATAAGGTCACTTACGTATAAGGTCACCTGATTTTTCTTTTATAAATAAGGTCACTTGATTAAACAAAAAATCTTTTTCTTTGATTTATTTACGTTAAATGCCATGGAGGTCCCTCTGCTTCCCTCTGTTGCTTCACACCAAAATTCAGAACAAAAAAAATTCAAAAACCTGCCCTAGCCTTAGCAGACCTCCATTTTCCTCTTCACTCCATTTTCCTCCGAGTTCGGATTCCGTCACAGTAGCCCCGCCTCTATCTCCACTTCGATTGCGATCGCTAGCGTGTGATTTAAGAACATCGACGAGCCTAACGTCGACCCTGCAGACAAACGCCACCGCCTCCCTCCCTCAAGAACCCCCTAATCCCAATTTCAGGTATCTCTCTCTCTCTCTATCTCTCTCTATCTCTCTCTCTCTCTCTCACACACACACACATTTGATTCTATGTCTCTTTCTCTAACACTAAGTCCCCCCCAGCTTCAAACAATGGCTCTTCCAACAAATACAAACCTTAGCCTTCATAAAAAGCCCCTCCCCAAGCAACAAAGTGCATCTCATGCAGGTGAAGGATTTAGTGTACTCTGTACTAGTTTGTACTGTTGTCTGTGAGTAGTTTATTGTGTTGTCCTGAATAGTATGTAGTGTGCTCTGTACTAGTTTGTACTGCTGTCTGTGAAGAGTATGTAGACCTGTTGTGAGTAGTTTGTAGTGTTGTCGTGAGTAGTTTGTAGTGTGCTCTGTACTAGTTTGTACCGCTGTATGTGAGTAGTATGTAGACCTATTGTGAGTAGTTTGTAGTGTTGTCTTGATTAGTATGTAGTGTTCTCTGTACTAGTTTGTACTGCTATCTGTGAAGAGTATGTAGACCAGTTGTGAGTAGTTTGTAGTGTTATCTTGATCAGTATGTAGTGTGCTATGTAGTAGTTTATACTACTGTATGTGAGGAGTATGTAGACCAGTTGTGAGTAGTATATAGAATTTATGTAAGTAGTATGTAGTGTTTTGATGGTCTATCTTATTATTTTGTAGAAATTGCACAAATGGAGAACCCTAAAAAACCCAAGGTCCAAATAAGATCGTCATTAAGAGGCTTATGCAATATTATGGCTAAACTGCATACAAAATTGCCATAAAAAATAGTGAGGATCTTGCAAGCTTACCCAAGCTTTTATCACCGAAATCCTCCGATTCGTCGGAACTTCTTCTCCCAAAATTCACCGGAATATCCTCTCTCTCTCTCTCTCTAACACATACACACACAGAGCTGATTCAATCTAGAACACAGAAGCTCTCTCTAGATCGCGCTCTCCCTCCCTTGCGTTTCAGTTTCGGCCGTTTCTCTCTTTTTTGTTTTGATTTGAATTCAATTTGAATTCAGTAGATAGTTTATATATCAGGGGCTAAATTAGAAACTAATTTTTTTTAAAAGATTGTATAATAACCTTATGTCTGTAAAACTTATACAATTGACCTTATGTGTAAACTAAGGTCTCTAAGTGACCTTAGGTGTAATTTTCAAAAATTAAAATTCTTATTTTTGGCCCAGCGGGAAAAAACCCATAAAACAAAACAACAGAGATTCAACACGAGTGAGTGCGTGACTGTGTAAGTGGAGAGAATGCAGAAGGTGAGCGCTGCGATTCGGAAGGGTTATAGAGCAGTTGAGGATCTCAACTTGCTGAAGATCCTGCAATCCGAGATTCAACTCGAGCTTTCCTCGAACCCTTTTCAGGTAATCTCTCTCTCTCTCTCTCTCTCTCTCTCTCCTCTTTTTTTTTTTTTAATTGTGTGATTTTAGTAAAACCCATTTTCGGATTGGTACATTGAATTGTTGTTCATATAATAACGAACAGAGAAGCAGCTTAGAATGTTCATTAGGGGATTTTGTGGTGGAGTGGGATTCGCCGCTGACCCAAGATGTGTTTTTGAAACGAAAGCTTGATTCTGGTGAAGAGGTTGGTGTTTCAGCTATGTTGGGTGCCTTCACCGATTCTGGTGAAGAGGTCGATATCTCTGAGAGAGAGGAGCATTTGTATCCGAGGGACCTTTTGATGAAGGTGTGTGTGAAGAAGCCTGGTCTGAATTCTATGCTGCAGTTTGATTGTGATGTTTTAGTCGATAGTCGTGGTTCAGGGTGTGACATGAAGAGAGCCTACTGTTTTCGGTCACCAGTTTGTATTGGCCCTTCAACCTATAGAGGTCCCTTGCTCAGGTTAGTCCATATATTCGTCATCTATCTGTTGTAACAGAATATCGATTGCCAGAACAAAAAAAGTTAAACAAAACAAGAAAACTTTTAAGTGCTGCTAGATGTGTTGTTTATCAGGTTTGCTATTGGAACAAAACCTCAATAGTAATGAAGTAAATGAACCCTATCTCTGGAAGTGAATATATTGTTAACACCGTAACTTATATAATTTCAAGTTTATTTAACAAGACAATGCATTGGATTCTGGATAAGACATGTAAACCTTAGTTTAAATGTTATTTTTAAGCTTTTTAAGGATTGGAGTATAGATCTCTTAGCTACTGTCGTCAACTTTGTTTTGCTTTTTAGTTTCATTTCACAGGTGTCTCACTTGAAAAAATAGAAAGAAACTATTTCGTGTAGAATAGAAGTATGTCAATATAATCTTATGCATACAGTGTGATCTACATCATTACAAATTTCTTCAACTAGGGTTTTCATAGCATGGAGTTCATAGGTCTTTAGCAAGTATGGAATGTCTCCATGTTGCTTTACAGCTGAGTCTTCTCTAGGATTACCATTCTTTTGCTTTACATCGAATAACTGAATTGATGGTGGTCAATCTGTATTCAGTACCTGCGTACTTCTAATCTCCCTATTAGAGTTTCAAAGCGTTTAAAAATGAGTGATTGGAAGTTGATGAGCAAGTCAGGTACCAATTGTAATACTCTAGCATTGCCAACTGCAAGACTATGGCTAAACTAGTGGGTGTTATAAATAATTGTTATGCAATGTGCATTATAAATTTGAAAATTATGCATGTGATTCTTCCTGTTGTTGAATTTTTCTTTTACAAGATGAAAAACAACTGCACTACTAAAGGGACTCATTGTAAGGTTGAGTGTGTGCTGAAGCTGCAATATACACTGTCTTTTGTTTCAAGTTTATGAAGATTGAGGAGATGCTTATGTTGTTCATATAAAAAACTATCACTTCAAGGGATTCATTTATGATAATTTTTTTTGACATATTGAACGAAATATATACGGGGTAAGCTCTGGGAAGGTGCCCATGCCAAATATTGAATGATTACAATAATTACATGCATTGCTGCATATGTAGTGAATATCCAAAATGAGTTTTGAATTAGGATTGCTTCTGTTGTTGAATTAGGGAGAAAGAAAATTCTAAATGAAGTTAGGTGTTTATGAAGGTGGTAGCTCTGTTATGGTGTTGCGCCTAGAATGAAACAGAAGGATTCATAACACATTAGGGGAGCAGGGAAAGAAGTTTTGTGGGATAGAGTTAGATTTTGATCTTCCTGCTGCCACTATTTATGAGGAAGGGAGCTTTTTAGATGTTCAATTCTTCCGTATTGTGATATTCTCTAGCTTTCCCGGAATCGGTTTGTCTTCATTTCATATATGTTGCTGTGATAGGGTAGAGTATGGTTATATGGCTGGACCAAAAGACTCACGTGCGCTTTGGATGCTTAAATTGTTTGATCGACTTAGATTCATCTTCTTATTGTACCACTAATATGGGATGGATCAGCCTAATAATGCTTCTGCTTTCCTTTAACTAATGTACATCCATTTATATTTGTTTTCTTGTTCTAATTGTCTTATGTTATATCTATGTCTATAGCTTTGGCAGCCCTTTCTTAGATGAAAATGATATACTGCCAGATGCGCTCCAGGAGTATCTAGAGGCCAAGGGTATTGGAATAGAGCTGACCCACTTCCTCCTGCACCACCTACACGAAAAAGAGCAAGGTCAGTATGTGAACTGGCTGCAGAAGCTTGAATCATTTGTTGCAAAACCAGTCACAGACTGAAATCAATCACCATTAGTTGATGCAACTGTAGAATTCAGGCAGTATACTTCTAGCTTAGAGGATGCTGTCCCTTATTGTGCAAGTCAGAATTGGGTAAAATAATTTATTTGCTTTTCATAGCAAGAATTGGTTGAAATGTTGTCACTGGAACTTAATTTAGGGTATTGGAAGGTTGGGTAAATTGCATATTAAAAATCCAATATATCATGTGAAATGTGAAAGTAGGGATGACAAAATAACGCGAACCCGCGGGTATCCGCCCGACCCGAACCTTACCGAACCCGATTTCTAAGGTAAATAACGGGTATCGAGTATTTAGCGATCCGAATCCAACTCGAATGGTAGTGGGTTCGGGTTAGGTACGGATATGCATCTATCAAACCGGACCCGAACCCGACTATTTTTTAAAACGAAATTTGTAATATTTATAATTTATATTTAATATATATATTTTATATAGAGTATATATATATTCCTATTATATATATATTATTTTATTTATTTTTTATTCGAGTAAACGGGTCGGGTTAGTGTATTATATATCCAACGGGTTTAGCTCGGGTGAAAACTCGAACTAAAATTTTTCGGATTTGATCGGACGGGTTTATTTTAGGTTCGGGTTCGGATTTAGGTTCGATTACCCAAAACCTAGCCCCAACCCGACCCATTGCCATCCCTATGTGAAAGTTTAAACATTTATCCAACCAATTATTTGACTAACTATAGTTGCTTCTTACTGTATTCTACCTCGTTAGAGAAGCTCCCCTAATTATTTACATATACAATTGATTAGAGAACCCTAGAAACTAATCCCTTATGGCAACCATTCTTTAAGGACTTGGAGGAGTAGTACATTTTGCACAGCACGAGTGCAGAACAACGGGAGTCATTGGCAGAAAGAAAAACAACGTGATAAAAAATTATCAAAGTGATGTTCAGACTCTTAAAACAACTTTTTTGTGATGTTTAGGGTCATTTTTCATCACAGCACTGTCTATGTTGATGACATGACAATTTTTTTTATTTCAAAAACTGAGAGGAAAAGATTGTAATGCCCTTATAAATTTTTTTTTCCTATTTTTTTAGCAAATTATTCTTAAGGACAAGATGGAGAAGTTAAAAACACTTACGGTGTGTTTGGATGAAAGATTCTGAAATCTTATAGGAATTAACAAATGACGGAAATTAGAATTCCAGTATTTTAAATTACATCATTTGTGAATTCTTGAGTTTGGATTTCTTCATTATGAAATTCAATAATGAAAAAAATTACAAACTTTTAAGAAAAATACAAAGGAATTGTTAAATGACACTTCTTTTTGAGGGAATTGGAATGAGGAATTTAAGTCTTTAATTCCCTCGATTTTTAAGATAGAAGATTGTTAAATTCTTAAAGAAGTTATCCAAACATAAAAAATTAGGTGATAGAATTATAAATTCCTGGAATTTAATTAAGTTCCTTTCATTTTATCTCTATTCAAACACACTGTTAAGGACAATGAACTATTATTTGGATAGAGAATGAAAAAATATTACTCATAAGGATAATGACTTTATAGACTGACATGTGACATTGACAAATTTATTTTTCTGCCTTTCGTGTTTTTTTTTCAATTTAATACTTTTTTTCGTCCATAATATAAAAATAATTTCAAAAAAATTGTAGTTTGAATTTTTTTCTTCCTATTTTCAGTTCAACTTTTTTAATAAAAAATTTAAATAATTTTTTTCCAAAAGGAATTTATAGTATCGTACACAATTCTGTAGCAGTCTAGTTAGAAATAAATTCAGTATCAGCACAAACATAAATTTATTATCAGTATCAGCTTATTTTGTTATAAAAATTCAATATCATTTTATTCGATAAAAATTTTCTATAGCACTTAAATTTTTTACGTTCAATAACACTTATTTTTAGTGTAGTGTTTAAAAAAGCTCTAATATCACTTTCAATATAAATATAATAAAATTAAAAAAATGATTAGTAGCATCTCGACAAAACTTTAGCAGCAGTTCACTAATGATATTGTAGCAACTCGACAAACGATTCAGTAACACTTCGAGAATGATTCAGTAGCAGCTCGACGAAACTTCAATGACAGCTTGACGAATGATTCAATAGCAGTTCACTAATGATTTAGTAGCAACTCAACGAACGATTCAATAACACTTTAAGAATGATTCAGTAGCAGATAGACAAAACTTTAGTAGCAGTTGGACAAAACTTCGGTAGCAGCTGAAACTTCAGTAACAATTTGACGAAGGATTCAGTAGAAGTTCACTAATGATTTATTAACAATTTGACGAATAATGATTTAGTAGCAGCTATACAAACCTTAAGTAACAATTTCAAAAAACAAGTCGACAAATGATTTAGTATCAGTAGTTTAAAAAACGCAATATCAACAATTTGAAAAACATCGTAACAAAAATTTGAAAACACAGTAGCAACACTTGGAAAATTGTAGTAGCAACAATTTGAAAGACACAGTAACAACTTAAAAAATACAATAGCAATTTAGAAAAACACATTTACATTTCCAACACCCTTATAATTTTTAGATTATTTTTGAAAAACACAATAGGAGTTTTGAAAAAGGAAGTACATCTGATAAAAATCAAATCGCACGTTTAGTAAAAAATTCAATAGCAAGCTTCAAAAACACGATGATACTCAAAATTGAACTCCTCAACAAGTTTTTAGGAAAATACACTTTACCAAACAGAAAAAATAATACAAAACAGCTTCTGCAAAAAAAAAAAAATATGAAAATAATGCAGAGCATCTTTCGATGGCTGCAATAGCAGGCTGGCTAGCAGCCACTTTATTTCAGCATCTTGAACAATTTCATAACGTCCAGCAGGTGGATCATCATACCAAACTTTTGACAAAAACTAGAAACAAAACATCTAGATTTTACTTTAATTACAAAAAATGCTGTACCACTATCTTTGATTTGAGAAATTAAAAAAATGAAAAACAACCAGTGCCACACTAAACATCCATCAAAAAGAAGAAAATAACATACTTCATCTTTATCAACAAGAAAAAAGAAGTTGAAAACACAACATAAAAAACAACATCTCATGCAGTAAGATCAGTAAGTGTTGGAGCATAGTAGCAGTGCCGAGTCCTCAAATCATCAATAGTGCTATTGTCGAGACATACAGTAGCAGTCCCCATGCTAGCTTTGAGATAGGTGGAGCATACCCGTGCTCTTGCGATGGGCTATTGGAGGTGGAGACCAAATTTGGTGATGGAGCTCGACGGCGGACCTGGTGGTGGCTAATTAATGTGTTCAAGACCCATGAAATGCTCAGATTTGTGGCGGCAACACAGATCCCGAAGAGGTTTTTGTGGGTTTTGCATTGCTTACGCAAAATAATACCATTGGCGATTTCTTGCATTACAAATTTGTCTACATTTTTTGTGGTGGCTCTACTGACTTGGTACCTTTGTGGTGGTTATACTGGCTTTGATAAGTTTTATGTTTGATCATCGTCACATCATCTCATATATTTTCATTTCAGAGATTAGTCAACACCACAACAAATCAAATCTTTCTACCCCTAACTTCAATGAAATGAGAAGTTTGATCGAGGGTTCTTATGGTCGCCACTTATCGGTGCAAGTCACTCACATCAGCGATTATGGGTGCTCACGCATGCGTTTTTCACCCCCCACAATCCTTTGGTTCTGTTTTTGCTCTCTTTGTTTGTGTTCTATGATTGAGATCTTTGATTTCGGTCGGCAACCATGGTTTTTCCCTTGATCTCGGTGGTAGAGAGAATGTTGTTTCTTTTGTTGGGTATCTTATGATTTGTGTTTTGAGATATCTTTGGTGTCGGCTTCCCGGATTGTATTCCTTGGATTTGGCTCCTCTGTCAACATCTCCGATGAACATTGTGTGGCAGATTTTTTTTGCAAAACACAACAAAGGTGGAGATAGTTGTGAATTGGATTTAGGATATTTTTCATTTTTTTTAGGTTTGTGCTCTTTGCCTTAACCCTCTTGTGGTTTAGGTTTGAGGTGCAAATTTCCTACGTTACATTGTATTGTATTCAGGCTGTTAGGGCTCTCTTATTGGGTTTTTTTTCGATGAGGTTATCAATGAAGTTTATGACTTTGTTTCCAAAGAAAAAAAAACACAGATCCTGGAGCGGTATACTACATTTTTTGTTAGGTTCTTATCTTATAAAGAATGATGTTTTTGTGTTTTCAATCTGTAAATGGATTGGGTATGATGGTTGTCTGAATGTTAGACTGGCTGATTTATTTGTATTATTGAAATTTGCATTGTCCTTACTGTTGAAGGAGATTTATTCTCCATTAATCCTGATGTGTGTCTTGTCCTAGTTAGATACAGATATTAATTAGATAGATACAGTGAATCCCTGTTATGTCGGGATAGTTATTGTAACAGATTGTATCAGCCTGTATTTAAGGCATTCTATCAATGAGAAGCATAACTACTTTCTGTCTATTCTACTTTCTTCTACAACACGTTATCAGCACGATTCCCAGAGTTGATAGAAAAACTCTAAACTTGGAGAAAGTATCACCGCCGCCGAACACCACTGCCGCCACCGACCACTGCTGGCAGCCAAGTTCCACCGTCGGCTTCCTTCCTTCTTCAACAAACCCCACAAAGTTTCAAAAGTTGACAAGATTGCACGATTTCCAAGGAATCATTTCAGAAGAACTTCTTCTTCATCAAGTGTACCGGTTATACCGAGCACAATACCTGTTGAGGTAAGTATTTTCTAAACCGTCTATTGATAGATCTGGTCAAACTTACTTACAGCAAAACCCTAGATCTAGGACTATTGATCTTGTGATATAAGTTGTATTACATGTTTATACCCTAACTCCTATGGACATATATTCATTGAGTATACGTGACGGTCCTAGGGGAGTGACGATTAGAAAAGAAAAGAAAAGAAAAGGGAAATCGATTCTATGTGACTGTTGTGTCACGGTCGCTGGGTGTGGTTTTTACCACAGTTTTATAATCGATTTTGTGACCATGCATCATGGATTACATTTTTATTCAATTAAACTTGAAATTTTTGTGATCGTAGTACTCGATCGTTTTTAATAAAACATTTATGTGTATTTTGCAGATGAGTTCGAATGAGTCTGGAAGGCTGGAATTCGAGATCCTTGACCTTGAAGGTAAGGAGTACCATCGTTGGGTCTCTGATGTAGAGAATACATTCATTGGAAAGAGACTTACCAACACTATCAAACCCACTAGGCCTGGAACAAACCTCCTCCCACCTAATAAAGAGACAAAAGCTCAAGCCCTCATATTTCTGAGGCGTCATATTCACTCATCTCTGAAGAAACATTATTTGAACAAGACAGATACCATGGTTTTGTGAGATGTTCTAAAAAAGTGGTTCAATAATGTGCATAATGCACAGCTTCCTGAGCTGACTGCGAAATGGAACAACACCAGAATTGTGGATTTCCCAAAGATCAACGCTTTTAACCAAACTATGCCAGATCTGCAGTCTGAATTAAGCTTTTGCGGTGTGGAAAAATCTGAGGAAGACATCATTGAGAAGGCGTTACAAACGTTCCCTACATCAATAAGTCTTCTAGCTCATCAGTACCAGATTGAGTACGAGCAAGGGAGGATTACCGAATTCAGTGATCTCATTAACAGTCTTGCGACTAAAGAAAAGTATCATGAGATCATCTTGAATAATAACTCAAGACCGGCTGGTACTAAAAAACCTGAGAGTTATAATACGGGAGGAAAGACTCAAAAAGATAAGAAGGTTGCTCGTTCAGAACCTTATAATCGTGGTAGACATACTCCACGTGGGGGAAGAGGAGGGCGTGGGTGTGGTCAAGGCTGCAACCAAAATATGACTTGGCATAGAGATCAGAACGCCCCTTCTCAAACGAACTAGTCTGGTTCGGTTCCTGATGGTCAACGGTATCAACAATCTGGCAAGCTTGGTTGCTTCAAGTGTGGCTTTACTAGACATATGCACAAACAGTGTCATGCTAGCAGAGAAATCCAGAATATCTATAAGAAGCACAAACAATATTTGGCTCAAGAGTCGAATTACACTGGAGATTATGAGATGGAGGTTGACACCAACTTAGTTCTAGCAGATGACAAGGGGAAAGCACTTGCTACCTCAGATTTTGATTAAGCCTATGTAAAAGGTAGTTGTCTCTGTAATCTTTCAAGTTTTAGTTTCGTTTTTGGCTTACTTTTCGGTCAAGAATTTTTAAAGACACTTGTTTTTTTATTTTTTATGAATAAGAACACATCTATGATGTAATTTTTGTTGGCAAGCAATGAATATTTCTCTATTTTGGTATATGAAAGTATTTGAGAATGTTCTATTTCATACGATTCTTATGTATGGTTCGATGTTTACATGTATATGGAAAAAGCAAGCCAAGTACCATTTCGACAAAGAAAAAACATTCAAAAACAATTTGAAGCAGTTCACGGCGCAAATTCGATCCGTCGAAAAATTGCACTATACAATTTTTGACCCGTCGAAGCCATGCTCCTATCCCGAAATTGGTTCAAATTCGACCCGTCGAAAAATTGCACTATACAATTTTTGACCCGTCGAAGCCATGCTTCTGTCCCAAAATTGGTCCAAATTCGACCCATCGAAAATTTTCTCAACCGGTTGAATTTCTAGGATCGGAAAATCACAAGTTATTTTGGGTTTATTTTGGACCGGTCGAGGTCTTTCTTCGACTCGACGAAAATGCAACCCAGATGTGATGTTTTTACATTATTTTTTCATCCGTTTCATTGGCTTATGATGTTGTTATTACATCGGTTTATGCCATGCCATATCAGCTCTCAATAAGGGTCACACCCTTCTCAAATCTTTAAGTGTATACTTGAAGTGTGCGCCTTGTCTTTGCTACAAAGACTTACTTTTTTACATTGATTTTGTAGATGTTGTGACGACCCAGAACAGAATCAGCAGTGGAATCAGCTTGATCTACGAGCTTGTGCGTAGTCGCAGAGTTACTACAGTTGTTTTAATCGCCGAACTTGTTAACGACTAAATTATTGGCCGAGAATTGGAGCTGGGTCTCTTCTCGAGAGTCGTTGTACGTGTGATTTCGAGTTCGTGGGCGGTTCCGGATCGTTATTTGGACGACCGAGGAATAAGTTATGAATATTTGAAGTTTCAGCATAATTGGTTTATAATTGTGGCCTTCTTAACGACTAAATTACCGGACGAGAATTTGGTTTTGGCTTCTTCACAAAAGTTGTTGAGAATTTAATTTCGAGCTCGTGGGAACTTCTGGAGCATTATTCCGAGTTACGAAGATTATGTTGTGAATATTTCCGATTGTTGATTATTTAGTTGGTTAATGTATGTGTTTGGGTTGAACAGTTGACTTTTTATCCGACTGGTCGATGTGTTTGACTTCGGGTAATAATTGAAGAGTACATCGAGTCGAGTTTGTTGCCGCGAGAATTATCGGAATCAGAATTACGACGAAGAAGTTACGTGTGTTTGAAGTTTGTCGAAAAGATAATTACGAAGTTTCCATTTTGGGAAGGCCTATAAATAGAAGGTTGCTATTTCGGGCAAGTCAACATTTGCTATTTATGGGAGTTGACCGAGTTGACCGAGTCAACTCGGTGGTGGAGGAGGCCGACGGGAAGAGTTGAGCTCCACGGTGGCGTGGTGGATTCCGGCCACCCCACGGCTTGCTTCCGGTCCCGTTCGGTGCGCCTTGAAGCCCTCGACCCCATGCCGGCCACCGTTCACGGCGAGGTGGATGGTGGAGAGAGAAATTCCGGCCAAAATTTTGGGATTTTTGAGGTTATTCAGGTTCCACGATTCCGGCCGAATTGAGCTGCAACAAGGACTAAGTTTTGTAGCCCTCATCACTAGGAAGCTACCATGTAAGTTTGGTGATCTAATTTCATTTGTGCTTGGAGAATTTTGGATGTGAAATTTGTGTGAACATTCGGTTTTTCATGAAATTGACCTAGTTAGAGTGAGAATTGGCCTTCGTTGCAGTTGACAAAGTTGCTCAGTGGGTGATTTTGCATGGAATAGGGGTTGCTCCGCCGAGGAATGTTCAAGTTGGTGGTGGCGCCGCCGGCGGCGGCGGTCAACGATTAAACTTTGACTTTTTGAGGTTTTCGACAAGTTACATGTCATTTCACTCAAAATCGCACCCCGATCGCAGTGGGGAGGTTCGTTTTTCGAGTAGAGCATCCGAAAGTACAGTGAGGTATTAAGGTGTGATTTTCGGATTTTCGACAGTTTGTCGTAATCGGATTATGTGTTTCCGAGAACGGTGGTTTCTCGTGATTTGTTTTGAATTGTCGAGTTATGATTTTGAGAAATGAACTTTGTGATTATTCAGGGGTTCGTGATCGTTCTTTTGGCGAGGGACTTTCCGCCGGATCACGGGTTAACGCAAACTGCGTTACGCTAGTCTGTGAGTGGACATTTCTTTTCACGGATTATTTGGGAGTCTTTATACACGTTTTACGAACTTGGGCATGCATATGAGATTTCGGATTACATGAGCATGTGTTTTACGATTATACATATACGGATATGCGTATACGAGTATACATACACTTATATGTTGTTTCATGCATTGCATCGAACTGTTTATGATTTGATTTACACAGAGTACAGTCTCAGTTACGTTGTTGTATCGATACACTTGCCTCTCGGCTGATCCCCGATGGTAGGCCTTCCAGGAGGGGCGTCGTTACCCCGACCTGACCGGCGATGGGCGTTTCCTCGGAACCGAGGCCTTTCTGGCTAAGAATCACGTGGAAGTCAGGGACTCCGTGATTCTGACTGTACTAGCACAGATGTGTCCATGAGTGACCCCGTGAGATTTTATGCATGCTCCGTATGCGTGAGGAGTTAGAGTCTTCCTCGTGTACTCGGACGCGTGAGGAGTTAGAGTCTCCCTCGTGTACCATTTGATTATTTATACTTTCGACTCGCATATGTTTTTATAACGTATATATTATTTGGTGAAAGACATTTATTTTCGTTTACTCACTCTAACAGTTTTCATGTCTTTCCCCTGGGCTTTTCGTTTGCAGTTCGGACTCTCGTGTCGCACGTCGTGGTCGGAGGCATAGTGCTCGAGCTACCTTATTTCTTCTAGTAGGTTTATTGTTCTATCTACTGTGGTATACTTATATGATTATACATTAGAGGTCGCTCTGAGTATTCTGTTGTATATACTATATGATTTTACTCCGGATTTCAGTAAAGCACAGATATATTTATTATTTTACTTTACTGTTGATATATTGAGAAATCCGGATGGGATTGGTGCCCACGGTTTGATTTTTGTGGCATAGGATGAAGTGTATTTTCCGCGTGCAGGTAATGGTAATTCCACGTTAGTAACGAAACTCTGCCAAAATTTTTACGGTTTTTGTTGGTTCGTGTTTTCGAAGGGGTTCGATTCCGGTTTAGGCAACTAAATCGGGGTTGGGTCCTTTCAGATGTATCAATGCAAAATTGAGTGTCTAGCAGATAGTGGTACTACTCATACCATTCTGCAGAATAGGCAACTGTTTGTGGATCTTTTCCCATACAAATCCTCAGTGACAACCATGATTGGTGCAATGTCCGTTATTTAGGGGTGTGGTAGTGCATAGTTTCTGCTACCCTATGGTACAAAATTATATATCACTGATATCTTATATGTGCCAAAGGCTAATCGAACCTTGCTAAGTTTTAAGGATATTCGTGCCAACGGATTTCACTTGGAAACCTATTGTGAGAATGGAAAAGAATTTTTGTATATAACCTCTCTTGATTGTGGCACTCATAGTGTTTTGTACTTAACCACGGTTAGATTATTGAATCCAATGCCGTGACTTATACTACTATGTGTGATTCTGATTCATATAAGCTTTGACATGTAAGACTGTGACACCCAGGTCATGATCTGATGACCAAAATCTTGAAAAATACTCATGGTCATCCGTTCTTTAGATCTAAGAAACATGTGGGATTACCTATTTCTATCGGTTTAGATGGTGAGGATGAGACTACTCATCTCAATCCTAACTTGGTCTCCACGACAAGTATAGCACCTTCCTAGCAACATATTGTTGCAACATTGTGCATTATCCCACCAGATTCTTATGTTGCCATCTCTGATGCGCATCGTTCATTCTATAAAGTTTGTTCTTTAGCAAAGTAAACGACTCGTCCTTCTTTTGCTATTGATAACAATGAAAATGTTTCATTCTTACAAAGGATCCAAGGTGATATTTGTGGCCCTATCAAACCTGAATGTGGACCATTTAAATATTTCATGGTTTTGATAGACGCATCAACGTGATGGTCACACGTTGCTTTACTGTCCACAAGGAATGCTGCGTTTGCAAAACTCCTAGCTCAAATAATTAAGCTCTGGGCTCACCACCCGGACCATCCAATCAAGTATATTAAATTGCATAATGCAGGAGAGTTTACATCAAAGTTTTTTGATGATTACTGCATTTCTCTTAGGATTGATGTTGAACATCCCATTCCCCACGTTCATTCTCAGAATGGTTTAGCAGAGGCTCATAGCAAGCGGTTACAGTTTGTGTCTAGAGCTTTGGTAATGCATATAAATTTACTAGTCTCTGCTTGGGGTTATGCAGTGTTACACGCAATAATTCTTCTTCGTTTTAGATCTGTTGCCCGTCAACCATTCAGCGTGTACTAGTTGGTAACTGGATATGAGCCTGATATTTCACATTTACGCATTTTTTGTTGCCCGGTCTATGTGCCTATTGCGCCTCCACAACGTACTGAGATGGGTCCTCAATGAAGATTGGGCATTTATATTGGTTTCAAATCACCCAAAATAATCCGCTATCTTGAACCTTTGACAAGAGATCTCTTTACTGCTAGATTTGCAGATTGTCAATATGATGAGACATATTTCCCGTCGTTAGAAGGAGATAGGAATAGTTCTATTCTAGTTCAACATCAGGAATTAACGTGGTTTGATCCCAATGTGTCTCATCATGATCCACGTACGTCTCAAAGTGAGATAGAAGTGCGTAGGATACTCGATCTTCAGCAAGTGGCAGACTCCTTGCCTGATTCATTTGTTGATATTGCTAAAAGTGATTAGATTGGATATACCTGCTGCTAATGTTCCTGCAAGGTTGGAAATCCCAGTAAAGAGATTCGTTACTAGCAACACTGGGCAATGAGGCGTTCCTCCTGCTCATGTGGATGGTGTTGCTTTGGCCTTGGCTCCCACCAGAAAGAGGGGGAGACCAAGAAAATGCACAGATGAGCCACCGGTTAAAAGGCATGCCAATAAGGCACCAAAAGATCCACTTATCATCAGCATTGTGAATCATTCACATGAGATTGTCTATGATTATGGTTATATCCTTGAATCACAATTGGCATCTATGAGGGACGCTCCAGAACCTTTTGTGATATCAGAGAACCCAGAAATCTCACGTAGAACAAATGATGCGCATGTTTTTATGGATAGATCTTCCATGTTAGTTGATGATATGTTTTATTATTCCGTCGCTCAAGAGATTATTGACTACGATGAAGTGGAACCCCGCTCAGTTGATGAATGTCAACGTAGAGCAGATTGGACGAAATGGAAGGAAGCAATCCAGGCTGGACTAGACTCTCTGAATAAAAGGTAAATTTTCGGTCCGGTTGTGCTATGCCCACCGAATGTTAAGCCAGTTGGACATAAATGGGTCTTTGTTCATAAGCGTAATGAGAAGAATGAGATCTTGCGTTATAAAGCTAGACTTGTAGTGCAAGGTTTCTATCAACGCCCTGGAATTGATTATGAGAAGACATATTCTCCAGTTATGGACATCATCATATTCCGCTACCCGAAAAGCTTAGTAGTGTCCGAAAAGCTTAGTATGCAGCTGATGGATGTGGTTACTGCATATCTTTATGAGGATCTTGACTCAGAGATATACATGAAAGTGCCAGATGACATTGCTATACCCAAATCAAGTCACTCTAAAACACGGAGTGCTCATGTTATAAAGTTGAGACATTCATTGTATGGATTGAAGCAATCTGGTAGGATGTGGTATACACGCCTCAGTGACTACTTGATTGGGAAGAGATATAAGAATGATGATTTATGCCTATGCGTATTCATTACAAGAACAAGATCAGAATTTGTTATAGTAGCTATCTATGTTGATGATATGAATATCATCGGAACTCTTAAAGAGATCAATGAGACAGTTTGCTACTTGAAATCTGAATTTGAGATGAAAGACCTTGGTAGGACTCGATTTTGTCTCGGATTAGAGCTAGAACATCGAGTTGGTGGAATTCTTATTTACCAGTCTGCTTATGTCTAAAAGATGCTCAGACGATTCAATATGGAAAAAACATACTCTGTTAGCACGCCAATGGTGGTATACAGTCTAGACCCCAAGAAAGATCTGTTTCGTTCGTTAGATGACGATGAGGAGATCTTGGGAGCTGAAATTCCATATCTTAGTGCCATTGGAGCTTTGTTATATTTAGGGTGCACACGTCCAGATATTGCATTCTCAGTGAACTTGTTGACAAGATTTAGCTATGCACCTACGCAATGTTATTGGAACGGAGTGAAACAACTCTTCAGATACTTGAAAGGTTCTATTAACTTGGGTTAATTCTTCCCTTACAAAGAATACAGAGAAAAACATGAAATTCTCTTAAAAGAGAAAGTTGAAGCGAATTCTGGGGATTTTGACCCGTCGATGATTTTTCTTGACCCAACGAAACCTGCAGCCTGGACCGACCAAAGTGATTCCCTCGACCCGTCAAAAAATGGTCCTGCTTCGAACAGTTTTCATGCTATCCTCTATTTCAAAATACCGGTTGATGTGTTGGTTGGATTTGCTGATGCTGGGTACCTCTCTGACCCACATAAAGGTCGTTCACAGGCTGGTTATATTTTCACTATAGGAAACACTACGATCTCTTGGAGATCAACAAATCAAACCCTTGTTGATACTTCCTCGAATCATTCTGAGATAATTGCTCTGTATGAAGCAGTTAGAAAATATGTTTGGCTTAGGTTAATCATAGGTCATATTCGAGGCTCTACTGGATTGAAATCTATTATCAGTGATCCCACTTGCACCTTTGAGGATAATGCTGCATGCATTGAACAGATGAAGTTGAGTTTCATTAAGGGTGACAATACAAAACATATATCACCGAAGTTTTTCTTTAATCAGCAACAACAACAGCTATTGAATATTCATGTGAACCAGATTAGTTCTGCTGATAATGCTGCGAACTTGTTACCAAGTCACTTCCTAAATCTACTTTTGGGAAACATGTGAGAGACATTGGTATGCGAAAATTATCTGAACTCCTAGACTAAGTTTATAGTCAGGGGGAGTTCCATTTCTGTAGACATCAGGGGGAGTTTACATCACATGTAGTAGCTTTAGTAGTTGGTGCGTTGTATTCTTTTCCCCTTAGAACAAGCTTTTGTTTTACCCATGAGGTTTTTGTTTGCTTGACTAGATTTTTAATGAGACAACAAGTCATGCATCATTCTTATGGCCATCGACACAAGGAGGAGTGTTTAATGAGATTTATTCTCCATTAATCCCGGTGTGTGTGTCTTGTCCTAGTTAGATACGGATACTAATTAGATAGATACAGAGAATCCCTGTTATGTTGGAATAGCTATTGTAACAGATTGCATCAACATTTATTTAAGGCATTTTATCAATGAGAAGAGTAACTACTTTATGTCTATTCTACTTTCTCCTGCAACACTCACTAGTTTTTCTCTATTCCTTTTTCTTTTTTTATTTAACTCTCTCTCTCTCTCACACATCATGGTTCTTCTATCTAAACTGAATATCCTTGATAAGTTGATGGTTACTTTGGGTTTACAACTTTACATTAATTCATCTTCTGATTTGGTTTGTATGTTCAAATAATATACTAGATTTAAGATCCAATTCCGCTTTATGACCAGAAGTTCTACAAGGTGTTCTTGAATTACAATTGCTTTGTTTTATTGAGATTATTCAAAACCCAGAAAATTAAATCCTCTAATTGTAAAACTTGTTCCTCATGGGTATCTAAATTGAAGTACAGATCCGTGTAGCCACCACATCTTTCAATCTTTTTCACTTTTTGTTCATACCACTTCTCTTCTCAATGAATTTTTTTTTGTTACAAAACTTAATTCTTAGTTGTTAATTGATAAATAAATCCACATGGTCACTATTTCATTGGCTGAAATATACTTTTGGTTATTAAAAATTGTGTTTAACGATAGCTTTAACGGCCAAATTGATGGAAGTACCATGTTAAGCTCACAGAGTATAGTTCAGGTACCATATGGGTAGTTTTAAAAATTCAGGTACTAAAAAGTGTAGGTCATACTTCAAGTACTATTTGAGGATTTGTGACGACCTGAACCGGAATTGGTATAGTAATCGGCTTAATCCGCGAGTTTTGTGAGTAATCAAGATTTATTGTAATTAATTGAATTGGCGGTTTGGTTCACGACATAATTACTGGGCGAGAATTTGAGTTGAGTTTCTTCACGAGAATTGTAGTATGCGTGATTTCAAGTTTGTGGGCTGTTTCGGATAATTGTTTCTATAACCGAGGAATATGTTATGAATATTTGAAATCGTGTAATTTCGTTGTGTTTATCCGTTTGAGTTTGAGTTATCCGAAACGTGGATGTGATTCGATTTGGACCATCGATCGTATCGAGCCACGAGTATAAATATCGGAATAGTCGGAAAATTGTCGGAAATCACTGTTTGGGAAGTTTGACCATCGTTTGACCCGTTGACCGAGTTCAAACCAGACCACCGATTGACTTTCCGTTTCCGGCCACCTCCGGCCTTGATTTTGGTTTGGTTAGCTTCCTCTCATAATTTCCTAGTGTTTTGCAATTGATTTGAGTTAAATTGGTTGAGATTTGGAGGAGAACGAACTCGGTGAAGTTCGTGGTGTTCGCCGGAATCGGGTAAGGTGCTCCAACGACATTTGGGGTTGGGGGTGTGGGGGTAAAGGTTCCCCTCATCCTTGTGAAGCTTTTGGGTGAAGGAATTTTGGTTTGGTTGAGGTTTGAAGCTCGCCAGAAAACTCACCGAAATCCATGGATTCCGTGAGTTTCGAGGTGATTTTCGGCCGGTGGGCTTAGAATTGGGTCTCGGTGTAGAAGAGGAAGTTGTTGGGCTTGAAGAGTACTTGTGATCTGGAAAGTTTGGTCGGAATCTGTCACGGTTGACGCCGCGGCGGCGGTCAACGGCGGAGCTCCGGCGAGGCGTTGACTTTTTGAAATTTGACAAGTTTTATGCCATTTTACTCGTAATCGCGCCCTGATCATCGCCTTGAGGTTTTCAAGTTGATTTGGATACCGAATTTTAAGGCGAGGGTTTATGTGGAGAATTTGGGGGTTTTCGTCGATTATTTTGTATCCGAGTTATATGTTTCCGGAAATGGTTGGTTTCCGAGGTGTGGTACAGTGTAATGAATTGTGATTTTGATCAGTTATATTTTGTGATTAGCGCGTTTGCGCGCTGTGCTATCTGTGAGTGGACATTTATTTACACTGTTGTAGCGAGTTCTTGATTTCAGTATTTATTTCCAGTACAGTATTGAGATTGTTTATTGTTTTGGAGGTATTGTTTTATATTTTATGGTGATGGCATTTATTTAGCATCGATGCATTAGCTGCTCGGCTGATCACCGGTAGTCCAGTTCCAGAGTTGAGAGATTCCCCTGATGTGTCCACTAGCCTTGAGAGATTCGCCTAGTCTATCACTGTCGGGCGTGAGAGATTTGCCTGACACCTCCATTTATTCTAAGAACTCACATTGTTTTTATATTGTTTAAATGGTGAAAGGCATATGTTTATTTTCGTCCACTCACTCTAACGATTTTATTTGCCTTTCCCCTGGGCTTTTCGGTTTCTGTGCCCAGTTTGCAGTTCGGATTCTGGTGTCACACGTCGCAGTCGTAGGCTTAGTGTTCGAGCTACCTTTCTTTTCCAGTAGGTTTCTAGTTTAGCCTACTGTTGTATATTTATGTATATATACATTAGAGGTCGCTCTGATTACTCTAATGTTATACTTTCATATGATTTTCCCCAGATTTCTGTAAAGTACAATTTTGCTTATTACTTTACATTATTGTTATGATATTGAGAAATCCGGATGGGATTGGTGCCCACGGTTTGACTTTTGTGGCATAGGATGAAGTGTGTTTTCGGGTGCATGTTAATGGTAATTCCACATTATAGTGAAACTTTGCCAAAAATTCCTATGGTTTTTGCAAGTTCGTGTTTTCAGAAGGGGTTCGATTCTGGTTTAGGAAACTAAATCGGGGTTGGGTCTTTTCAGCTTGGTATCAGAGCATTAGGTTTCAGGTTCTGTAGACCTTTGTAGTTGTGATACTAAGGATATTTGAGTATGCACAGCATGTCTGGAGTGATGACCCGATTGGCCAGCGGTTACTCATCAATGCTTCGGGTGTTGTGTGTTCTCAAATGTCCGAAGTTTCATGATTACGTTCCTTGTGCTTTATGACTAATGCTTTTCTTGTATCATTAGGATGCCTCCTAGACGTGGTTCCCGTGTTAATAGGGATGTGGATCCTGATGAGGATCGCTAGACGCATGACTTGCTTATGCGAGTATTGCGTTTGGAGGAGCGTTTTAACCCTGTGGTCAAAGCTCGAACTGCTGGAGCGACTGTTTTCTCGGGTTCAGCTGATCCAGAAATTTGTGAGGCATGGTTGGTTCAGGTTGAACGAGTTTGTGAGTGTCTGCGTTTCACTCATGAGCAGATGACAGTGGCAGCAGTTGGTTTACTTGAGTCAGATGCATACTTCTGGTGGGTTAGCACCGATAGAGTTCCGGTTGATACTCCGTGGACATTGTTCAGAGATTTGTTTATGCGGAGGTATTTCAACTAGGCTACGCAGCATCGGAAGTATGAGGAGTTCACTAATTTGAGACAGGGCAGCATGTCAGTACTTGAGTACCGGGACAGGTTTACTCGCTTATCTCGATTTGCTCGTGATATGGTGGCTACAGAGGAAGCCAAGTGCCAGAGATTTGAGTTGGGTTTGAACTTGAACATCAAAGGGACATTGACTATGATGCCTCAGAACAACTTTGATGAGTTTGTGAGTGTAGCACTTCGAGGCGAGGATATCGAGAAGGTAGGACAGATGAGATTCCAGTCTCGACGATTTGAGGAGGGTGGACCGAGTCAGGGACCTTCCAAGAGGCTGAGTTCTGACACTTCTGGATCGGCATCATCATCTGACAGTGGACCATATAGACCACCAGCTAGTACAGCTAGACAGAGACAGAGATGGAGGAGGGATCGGCCACAGAGACCCATAGTCCAGTTGGGTTTCTAACGGATCTAGCTATCCTCGACGTACCGGTAGCACCTTTGTTGTACCGAGGGAGTATCCATTATGCAACCTCTGCAACATGCATCATTTTTGTCCTTGTCAGCGAGGCTCTATCATTTTCTATCGTTGTGGCCAGGATGGTCATTATGCGAGGGAATGTTTCTAGCCTGCTGGTGTTGGTGGACATGCAGCTCAGAGTTCCGGAGGAGAGCGAGGTACCACTTCTGGAGCTCGACCAGTACAGTGTTCTGGCCAAGGCGGACAACAGAGTCACCCTCAGCGTGGACGACCAGCCGGGCAGGCCAGGGTTCATGCTATGTCAATGCGTGAGGGCAGAGCTTCACCAGAAGTTGTTATTGATACGTTGCATTTTTTTGGCTATCCAGTACTTACTTTGCTAGATCCAGGTGCTACGCATTCATTCATATCATATAGATTGTCATCTTTAGCTACTATGCCTGCATATTCACTTCCGGGGTTATGGAGGGTGTTGTATACGTCCGGTAAGGTTGTGAGTATTTGTTGGGTGTATAGGGATTGTGAGATCTTTGTTGGAGGTCATGGTTTAGCCGCAGATTTGTTATTGCTGGATATCGTCGATTTTGATGTGATTTTGGGTATGGACTTCTTGGAGACACATTGGGCTATGTTCGATTGTCATAAGAAGGAGGTTGTGTTTCGACGTCCAGGTTTCCCAGAGATACTGTTTCGCGGTGAGAAGAATACTTCATTGCCATGTGTGATTTCAGCGATGAAGGCCGACCAAATGATGAAGAAGGGTTGTGTTGCATACTTAGCTCATGTTGTGGATACACAGGCTGCTGTACCAGACATTGGTGATATTAAGGTTGTTTTCGAGTTTCTAGATGTGTTTCCGGAGGAGTTACCAGGTGTTCCTCCAGTTCGAGAAATTGATTTCAGTATTGAGCTTTTACCAGGCACTGGACCCATATCACAGGCACCTGACCCATATCACAGGCACCTTATCGTATGGCGCCAACGGAGTTGAAGGAGCTACAAATTCAACTTCAAGAGTTGCTGGAGAAAGGTTTCATACGACTTAGTGTATCACCGTGGGGTGCTCCTGTACTATTTGTGCGGAAGAAGGATGGTTCCATGCGGTTATGTATTGATTACCGGAAGCTGAATCAAGTCACCGTGAAGAACAAGTATCCGTTGCCGCGGATTGACGACTTGTTTGATCATCTCAAGGGAGCTTCAGTCTTTTCGAAGATTGATCTCAGGTCCGGATATCATCAGTTGAGGATCAGAGAATCGGATGTGCACATGACAGCTTTCAGATCACAGTATGGGCATTATGAGTTCTTGGTTATGCCGTTTGGGTTGACCAATGCCCCTGCAGCTTTCATGGACTTGATGAATCGGGTGTTCAGACGGTTTCTGGACAAGTTTGTGATCGTGTTCATTGACGACATCCTGATTTACTCTAGGAGTGTGGGCCAGCACAAGAAGCATTTGCGAGCTGTTTTGCGAACTTTGCGAGATAATCAGCTGTTTGCGAAGTTCAGCAAGTGTGAGTTTTGGTTGAATAGCGTGAAGTTTTTGGGTCACGTGATATCATCTGAGGGAGTCAGCGTGGATCCTGGTAAGATTGAAGCCGTGTTGAATTGGAGTAGACCTACCACCGTACCAGAGATCAGGAGTTTCTTGGGTTTGGCAGGTTATTATCGGCGCTTTATGTAGGATTTTTCACGTATTGCCACTCTACTTACCAGTTTGACAAAGAAAGGCGTCAAGTTCGAGTGGTCTGACGCACGTGAGGAGAGTTACTTGCTCTTGAAGGAAAAGTTGACTACTGCACCGGTTTTCACCCTACCTGACGACAGTGGAGAGTTTGTGGTTTACAGCGATGCATCGAAATTGGGACTTGGTTATGTTTTGATGCAGCATGCCAGAGTGGTGGCTTACGGTTCCAGGTAGCTGAAACCACATGAAGTCAACTATCCTACCCATGATTTGGAGTTGGCTGCTATTTTATTAGCCTTGAAGAGTTGGAGACATTACTTGTACGGAGCTCAGTGTAAGATATACACAGATCACAAGAGTCTCACCTATTTGCGCACGCAGCCAGACTTGAATATGAGACAGCGCAGATGGATGTAGTTGATCAATGATTATGATTGCACTTTTGAGTACCATCTAGGGAAGGCTAATGTCGTTGCTGATGCACTCAGTCAGAAATCCGGAGTTTCATTGTTTCATGTGTGTGTGGCCAGAGTTACCATGTTAGCCGAGTTACGGGCTACAGGAGCTGAGTTTGAGTGGGAAGATGATGGAGCCTTATTGGCTAGCTTCCAGATTCGACCAGTATTGGTTGATCAGGTTCGGGAAGCTCAGGATGCGGATTCCTATCTGTTGGACAAGAAGACCATGATTCGGAATGGTGTGCCAACAGAGTTTCGGTTGAGTGATGATGGTACATTGCTATTCAGAGGCAGATTATGTGTACCCAGGGACGAGGGTTTGAAGAAAGAGATTTTAGACGAAACTCATTGTTCTGCTTATGCGATGCATCCCAGTGGTACGAAGATGTTTCGTACACTTCAAACTTATTATTGGTGGCGAAATATGAAGAGGGAGATTGCCACATATGTGAGAAGATGTCTTATTTGTCAGCAGGTTAAAGCAGAGAGACAGAAACCTGCGGGAAAGCTACAGTCCTTGGAGATTCTGGTTTGGAAGTGGGAGCACATCACCATGGATTTCGTGTATAAGTTACAGCGTACTTCGGCTGGTAATACTTGTATTTGGGTTATTGTAGATCGATTGATGAAATCCGCTCATTTCCTTGCACTTCCAGGGAAGATTTCAGTGGGCAGATTGTGACGACCCGAACCAGAAACAGTTGAGTAATCAGCATAATCCACGAGTTAGTGTGTAGTCGCGATTAATCGTTAATTGTGTGGTTTGCCGGGTTAGTTCGCGACTGAAATATCGGCCGAGAATTTGAGTTGAGTTTCTTCTCGAGAGTTGTAGAGCACGTGATTTCGAGCTCGTGGGCGGTTCCAGATGATTTTTCCGATAACTGAGGAATATAATATGATTATTTGAAGTTTCGGTTTATCGACGGGTTTATCCGTTCGTTTCGTATTTATCTGAATCGTAATGGTTATCCGTTTTGGACCGTTGATCGTCCCGAGACGCGAGTGTAAATATCTGAAATAGTCAAAAAATTGTCGAAAACACTGTTTGAGGCGTTGACCGAGCGTTGACTTTCACTATTGGGCCGTTGATCGTTGACCCGTGAAGGAAATCGACCCGTTTGAAATTTTTCCGGCCGACCCGGATTTTCCAGCCACGTTTGGGGTATAATTCTACTTCCCTTGAGTTTCTAAGTGGTTTGGTGTTTGAAATTTTGAAAATTGGTTATGTTTGGAGTGGTTTCGAATCGGGTAATGTTGCCAAATTTCGCCAGTGACGGGGGGAGACCCTCCAGTGAGCTACGGTGGTGGGGGTATTGGGGTTTCAACTCCCCTAGCCTCGTTGATGCTTCCTAGGTGGATGATTTTGGACGAGGGAGGTTTTCCGATGGAACCCGTGGTGGTTGTCAGAGTTGGGTTCAATTCGGTTTCGAGCTATTTTCGTGTTGTTTGAGTGAGAATTGAGGTTTGTGGTAGTTGAATAAATGGTTGGGCTTGAGGAGAGCTTGAGAACTGGGTCTTCCTCGCCGTGGAATTCCTCCGTTGACGGCGCGGCGGCGGTCAACGGCGGCGCTCCAGCGAGAACGTTGACTTTTTTGTTTTCGATGATTTTAATGTCATTTTTCTCGAAATCGTGCCCCGATTATTGCCTTGAGGTTTTCGAGTTGATTTGGGTATCGGATTTTCAGTCGAGGGTTTCGAGTGGAGATTTCGGGAATTCAGTTGATTATTTTGTACAGTACTTTATGTTTTCGGGAACGGTTGGTTACCGTGGTGAAGTACAGAGTTGTGAGCTATGATTTTGATCAGATATGTTTTATGACTATTCAGGGGATCGAGATCGTGCTTCGGGCGAGGGATCTTCCGCCGGGCCACGAGATTAGCGCGAGTGCGCGTTTTGCTCACCTGTGAGTGGACAATTTCTTTTCACTGATAATCGCGAGTCTTTATACATGTTTTACGAGCATGAGCATGCATACGAGATTATGATTTATATGAGCATGTGTTATACGATTATATTACGTATATGCATTTATATATTGCTTTACGCATCTGCATCGAATTATTTATGATTTGATTTACACAGAGTACAGTCACAGTTTATGTTGTTGTATCTATACACTTGCATCCCGGCTGATCCCCGAGGGTGCCTACTAGGGGGGGATCTGTACCTTATGCCGATGTATTTTCGGGTGGGTACAGATTTCTGTTTCTTGTGCCTATGTATTTCCGGGTGGAAACAGATACCCTGACCTGAGGCCTTTCTGGCTAGAATCACGTGTGAGTCTGGGATCCCGTGATTCGGACTGTACTAGCACGGATGTGTCCATGAGCGACCCCGTGGGATTTTTACTTACATGCTCAGTACGCTGGAGGAGTATGAATTTACCTCGTGTACTTTATTATCTTTATTTATTTGGACTCGCCTACGTTATTATAACATATATCATCTGGCGAAAGACATTTATTTTCGTCCACTCACTCTAACAGTTTTCATGTCTTTCCCCTGGGCTTTTCGGTTTTCGTGCCCAGTTTGCAGCTCAGGTTCTGGTGTTTCACGTCGTGGTTGGAGGCTAGTTGTTCGAGCTACCTGTCTTTTCCAGTAGGTTCCTTGTTTCGCCTACTGATGTATATATTGTATATATTTACACTAGAGGTCGCTCTGATACATTCTGATACATGTTTTATACGGTTTTTCCCGGATATACTATATATTACAGTATGTTTACTGTTTATTGATATTGATATGATATTGAGAAATCCGGATGGGATTGGTGCCCACGGTTTGGCTTTTGTGGCATAGGATGAAGTGTTATTTTCCGGGTGCAAGTAATGGCAATTCCGCGTTAGTAGCGTTACTCTGCCGAAATTTTAATGGTTTTTGTTGGTTCACATTTTCAGAAGGGGTTTGATTCCGGTTTAGGAAACTAAATCTGGGTTGGGTCCTTTCAGCTTGGTATCAGAGCATTAGGTTGTCAGATTCTGTAGACTCTTGTAGTTGTGACGCTTAGGGTATTTGAGTTTGTACAGCATGACTGGAGTGATGACCCGACTGGCCAGCGGTACTCATCAATACTTCGGGTGTTGTGTGTTCTCAAATATCTGAGGTCTCATGATTACATTCCTTCTGCTTGTACCTAATGCTTGTCTTGTATCAGTAGGATGCCTCCTCGACGTGGTCCCCGTGTTGATCGGGAAGAGGATCCTGATATGGATCACCAGACGCATGACTTACTGATGCGAGTGCTGCGTTTGGAAGAGCATTTTGACCCTGTGGTCAAAGCTCGTACTGCTGGTGCGACTGTGTTTTCGGGTTCAGCTGATCCAGAGATATGTGAGGCATGGTTGGTTCAGGTTGAACGTGTATGTGAGCGTCTGCGGTTTACCCCTGAGCAGATGACAGTGGCAGCAATCAGATTACTTGAGTCTGATGCATATTTCTGGTGGGTTAGCACCGACAGAGTTCCAGTTGATACTCCGTGGACTTTGCTCCGAGATTTGTTTATGAGGAGGTATTTCAACCAGGCTACCCAGTAGCGCAAGTATGAGGAGTTTACGAACTTGAGACAGGGCTGTATATCTGTGCTTGAGTATCGAGACAGGTTTACCGGCTTATCTCGTTTTGCGCGTGACATGGTGGCTACTGAGGAAGCCAAGTGCCGCAGGTTTGAGCTGGGTTTGAATCTGAACATCAAGGAGACTCTGACTACGATGCCACGGAACAACTTTGATGAGTTTGTCAGTGCAGCACTCCGAGGTGAGGACATCGAAAAGGAGAGACAGATAAGGTACCAGCCTAGATGATTTGAGGAGGGTGGACCGAGTCAGGGGCCTTCAAAGAGGCAGAGTTCTGATACTTCCGGTTCGGCTTCATCCTCGGGTAGTGGACCATATCGACAACCAGCTAGTGTATCGAGACAGAGGCAGAGGTGGAGGAGAGATCGGCCACAGCGACCACAGGCTAGTGGGGGTTCTAGCGGCTCCAGTTATCCTCGGCGTACCGGAGGCACGTTTCCTGTACCGAGGGAGTATCCACTTTGCAACTTCTGCAATAGACATCACTATGGTCCTTGTCAGCGAGTCCCTACCTTTTGTTATCGTTGTGGCCAGGAGGGTCACTTTGCGAGGGACTGTCTTCAGCCTATTGGTGGACAGGCGGCCCAGAGTTCCGGAGGAGAGCGAGGTGCCACATCGGGAGCTCGAACAGCACAGTTTGCGGGCCAGGGTAGACAGCAGGGACAACCTCAGCGTGGACGACCAGTCGGGCAGGCCAGGATTCACGCTATGACTTTGCGAGAGGGCAGAGCTTCACCAGAGGTCGTTATCGGTACGTTGCATGTATTTGGTATTCCAGTACTTACATTGTTAGATCCAGGTGCCACGCATTCATTTATGTCATATAGATTATCATCATTAGCTATGGTACCTGCATCTCCACTTCCGGGGTTGTGGAGTGTTATATCCGTCCGGTGGGGTAGTTAGTATTGGCTGGGTGTACAGAGACTGTAAGGTTTTTATTGGAGGCCACGGTTTAGCCGCAGATTTGTTGTTGTTTGATATCGTTGATTTTGATCTGATCTTGGGTATGGACTTCTTGGAGACGCATTGGGCCATGTTTGACTGTCACAGGAAGGAGGTCGCATTTCGACGACCAGGCTTTCCCGAGATATTGTTTCGTGGCGAAAAGAACACTCCACTACCATGTTTGATTTCCGCAATGAGGGCGGATCAGTTGATGAAGAAGGGCTGTGTTGCTTACTTAGCTCATGTGGTTGACACTACGGCTGCTGTACCGGACCTTGGTGGTATTGAGGTTGTATCCGAGTTTCCGGATGTGTTTCCAGAGGAGTTACTTGGTATACCTCCTATGCGGGAGATTGACTTCACTATTGAGCTATTACCAGGCACATGACCCATTTCACAGGCACCGTATCGTATGGTGCAAGCGGAGTTGAAAGAGTTACAGGTTCAGCTCCAGGAGTTGCTAGAGAAGGGTTTCATTCGACCCAGTGTTTCGCCATGGGGTGCCCCAGTTTTATTTGTGCGGAAGATGGATGGATCTATGCGGTTGTGCATCGACTACCGGAAGCTGAATCAGGTTACGGTGAAGAACAAGTATCCATTGCCGTGGATTGATGATTTGTTCGATCAACTCAAGGGAGCTTCAGTGTTTTCGAAGATTGATCTCCGATCCGGATATCACCAGTTGAGGATCCGAGACTCTGATGTAGCCAGGACAGCTTTCAGGTCGTGATATGGGCATTATGAGTTTTTGGTTATGCCGTTTGGGTTGACCAACACCCCCGCAGCTTTCATGGACTTGATGAATTGGGTGTTCAGACGGTTTCTGGACAAGTTCGTGATTGTGTTTATCGATGATATTTTGATCTATTCCAGGAATGTAGGCCAGCATAAAAAGCATTTGCGAGCGGTGTTGCGGACTTTGCGGGACCATGAGTTGTTTGCGAAGTTTAACAAGTGCGAGTTCTGGTTGGACAGTGTGAAGTTTCTGGGCCATGTGATATCGGCTGAAGGAATCAGTGTTGATCCTGACAAGATTGAGGCCGTGCTGAATTAGAGTAGACCTACCACTATACCGGAGATCCGGAGTTTCTTAGGTTTGGCAGGCTACTACCGGCGGTTTGTACAGAATTTTTCTCGGATTGCTACCCCACTGACCAGATTGATGAAGAAGGGCGTCAAGTTTGAGTGGTCTGATGCATGTGAGGAAAGTTATTTGCTCCTGAAGAAGAAGTTGACTACTGCACCGGTTCTAACATTACCAGACGACAATGGTGAGTTTGTGGTTTATAGTGATGCGTCGAAGTTGGGACTAGGTTGTGTGCTGATGCAGCATGGTAGAGTTGTAGCCTATGGTTCCAGGCAGTTGAAACCACACGAAGTCAACTATCCGACCCATGATTTAGAGTTGGCCGCTATTGTGTTAGCGTTGAAGAGTTGGAGACATTACTTGTACGGGGCTCAGTGTAAGATCTTCACCGACCACAAGAGTCTCACTTACTTGTGGACGCAGCCAGATTTGAACATGAGGCAGCGCCGGTGGATGGAGTTGATTAACGACTATGATTGCACTTTCGAGTACCATCCAGGAAAGGCCAATGTAGTGGCTGATGCACTTAGCCGGAAATCCGGAGCTTCGTTGTTCCATGTGTGTGTGGCTAGAGTGTCTATGTTAGCCGAGCTTTGGGCTACAGGTGCCAAGTTCGAATGGGATGACGAGGGAGCCTTGTTAGCCAGTTTCCAGGTTCGACCCGTAGTGGTTGATCAGGTTCGGGAGGCTCAGGATTCAGATTCCTACCTGTTGAGGAAGAAGACCATGATACGGAATGGTGTGCCTACAGAGTTCCGATTGAGCGACGACGGTACGTTGTTATTCAGAGGCAGGTTGTGTGTGCCCAGAGACGAGTACCTGAAGAAGGAGATTCTGGATGAGGCTCATAGTTCGGCGTATGCGATGCATCCCAGAGGTACGAAGATGTTTCGTACACTTCGAGCGTATTACTGGTGGCGCAACATGAAGCGGGAGATTGCCGCATATGTGAGCCGATGTTTGATCTTTCAGCAGGTTAAAGCGGAGAGGCAGAAACCTGCAGGGAAACTACAGCCACTGGAGATTCCGGTTTGGAAGTGGGAGAACATTACCATGGATTTCGTTTATCAGTTGCCGCGTACTTCGGCTGGCAACACTGGTATTTGGGTTATTGTGGATCGACTGACGAAATCCGCTCATTTTCTCGCACTTCCGGGGAAGATATTAGTGGGCAGATTGGCCAAGCTGTATTTTTCAGAGATTTTTCGTCTGTACGGTGTGCCTGTGTCTATTGTTTCTGACCGAGATAGTCAGTTTACTTATAAGTTTTGGTAGGCTTTGCAGCGAGCCACGGGCACGAGGTTGCGTTTCAGTACATGTTTTCATCCTCAGACTGATGGGCAGTCTGAGCGGACTATACAGACACTTGAGGATATGTTGCGGTCATGTGTGTTGCAGTTCCGCGGGAATTGGGACCAGCAACTACATTTGATAGAGTTCGCCTACAACAATAGCTATCAGGCCAGTATTGAGATGGCACCGTACGAGGCCCTGTACGGGAGGCAGTGCCGCACTCCGTTGTGTTGGAGTGAAGTGGGCGAGCGATGGCTTATTGGCCCTGATCTGGTGAAGAGCACTATGGAGGACGTCCAGATTATCCGGGACAGATTGAAGATCGCCCAGGATCGTCAGAAGAGTTAAGCGGACGTGAGGAGGAAGAGCCTCGAGTTTGATGTGGGTGGTTGGGTATTCCTGAAACTATCTTCGTGGAAGGGAGTTGTGCGTTTCGGGAAGCGTGGCAAGCTTCGACCACGGTACATTGGTCCGTACGAGATCACCGAGAGGGTTGGAGCTGTTGCATACAGACTTGAGTTACCGGCTGAGATGGCTCGTGTTCATGATGTTTTCCACGTTTCGATGTTGCGGAAGTACATCTCAGATCCTTCACATGTGTTGTCCCCACAGCAGTTACCGATCTGAGAGGATTTGACGTACGTGGAGGTGCCGGTACAGATTCTCGATCGTCGTGAGCAGGAGTTGAGGCACCGTGTGATCCCGCTAGTGAAGGTCTTGTGGCAGAATCACTCGGTTGATGAGGCCACCTGGGAGACTGAGCAGCGTATGCGGGAGCAGTATCCTCATCTGTTCACTTGACAGGTACGTAAATTTCGAGGTCAAAATTTTTTTAAAGGGGGGTAGATTTGTGACGACCCGAACCAGAATCAGTTGAGTAATCAGCATAATCCACGAGTTAGTGTGTAGTCACGATTAATCGTTAATTGTGTGGTTTGCCGGGTTAGTTCGCGACTTAAATATCGGCCGAGAATTTGAGTTGAGTTTCTTCTCGAGAGTTGTAGAGCATGTGATTTCGAGCTCGTGGGTGGTTCCAGATGATTTTTCCGATAACCGAGGAATATAATGTGATTATTTAAAGTTTCGTTTTATCGACGGGTTTATCCGTTCGTTTCGTATTTATCCGAATCGTAATGGTTATCCTTTTTGGACCGTTGATCGTCCCGAGGCGCGAGTATAAATATCGGAAATAGTCGAAAAATTGTCGAAAACACTGTTTGAGGCGTTGACCGAGCATTGACTTTCACTATTGGGCAGTCGAAAACCCGTGAAGGAAATCGACCCGTTTGAAATTTCGCCGGCCGACCCGGATTTTCCGGCCACCTCCGGCCACGTTTGGGGTATAATTCTACTTCCCTTGAGTTTCTAAGTGTTTTGGTGTTTGAAATTTTGAAAATTGGTTATGTTTGGAGTGGTTTCGAATCAGGTAATGTTGCCGGATTTTGCCGGTGATGGGGGGAGACCCTCCGGTGAGCTATAGTGGTGGGGGTGTTGGGGTTTCAACTCCCCTAGCCTCGTTGATGCTTCCTAGGTGGATGATTTTGGACGAGGGAGGTTTTCTGGTGGAACCCGTGGTGGTTGCCGGAGTTGGGTTCAATTCAGTTTCGAGCTATTTTCGTGTTGTTTGAGTGAGAATTGAGGTTTGTGGTAGTTGAATAAATGGTTGGGCTTGAGGAGAGCTTGAGAACTGGGTTTTCGACGCCGCTCCGGCGAGAACGTTCACTTTTTAGTTTTCGATGATTTTAATGTCATTTTTCTCGAAATCGTGCCCCGATTATTGCCTTGTGGTTTTCGAGTTGATTTGGGTATCGGATTTTTAGTTGAGGGTTTCGAGTGGAGATTTCGGGAATTCAGTTGATTATTTTGTACAGTACTTTATGTTTTCGGGAACGATTGGTTACCGTGGTGAAGTACAGAGTTGTGAGCTATGATTTTGATCAGATATGTTTTATGACTATTCAGGGGATCGAGATCGTGCTTCGGGCGAGGAGTATGAATTTACCTCGTGTACTTTATTATCTTTATTTATTTGGACTTGCCTACGTTATTATAACATATATCATCTGGCGAAAGACATTTATTTTCGTCCACTCACTCTAACAGTTTTCATGTCTTTCCCCTGGGCTTTTCGATTTTCGTGCCCAGTTTGCAGCTCAGGTTCTGGTGTTTCACGTCGTGGTTGGAGGCTAGTTGTTCGAGCTACCTGTGTTTTCCAGTAGGTTCCTTATTTCGTTTACTGATGTATATATTGTATATATTTACACTAGAGGTCGCTTTGATACATTCTGATACATGTTTTATACGGTTTTTCCCGGATATACTATATATTACAGTATGTTTACTGTTTATTGATATTGATATGATATTGAGAAATCCGGATGGGATTGGTGCCCACGGTTTGGCTTTTGTGGCATAGGATGAAGTGTTATTTTTCGGGTGCAGGTAATGGCAATTCCGCGTTAGTAGCGTTACTCTGCCGAAATTTTAATGGTTTTTGTTGGTTCACGTTTTCAGAAGGGGTTTGATTCCGGTTTAGGAAACTAAATCGGGGTTGGGTCCTTTCACAGATTGGCAAAGCTGTATTTGCCGGAGATCGTTCGTCAGCATGGTGTGCCTGTATCCATTGTTTCTGACCAAGACAGTTAGTTTACTTCAGAGATCTGGCAGGCATTGCAGCGAGCCTTGGGTACCAGATTGCATTTCAGTACAGATTTCCATCCCCAGACTGATGGGCAGTCTGAGCGGACTATTCAGACCCTCGAGGATATGTTACGGTCTTGTGTTTTGCAGTTTAAAAGGAATTGGGACCAACAACTGCATTTGATTAAATTTGCTTACAACAACAGTTATCAAGCCAGTATTGATATGACACCGTATGAGGCTTTATATGGGAGGCAGTGCCACACTCCATTGTGTTGGAGTGAGGTGGGCGAGCGATGGCTTATTGGCCCTGATATGGTGAAGAGCACCATGGAGGATATTCAGATTATCCGAGACAGACTGAAGATTGCCCAGGATCGCCAGGAAAGTTATGCGGACGTGAGAAGAAAGAGTCTCGAGTTCGAGGTGGGTGACTGGGTCTTCCTGAAACTATCTCCATGGAGGGGAGTTGTGTGGTTCAAGAAGCATGGCAAGCTTCGACCACGGTATATCGGTCCGTACGAGATTACCGAGAGAGTTGGTGCCGTGGCTTATAGGTTAGAGTTGCCTTCTGAGATGGCTCGAGTACACGATGTTTTCCATGTCTCGATGTTGCGGAAATACATTCCAGATCCATCACATGTGTTAGCACCACATCAGCTTCCTATCCGGGAAGATTTGACATATGTGGAGGAGCCGGTACAGATTCTAGATCGGCGTGAGCAGGAGTTGAGACACAGAGTCATACCGCTTGTGAAGGTCTTATGGCAGAATAATTCAGTTGAAGAAGCAACCAGGGAGACCGAGCAGCATATGCGGGAACAGTATCCTCATCTATTCACCTAGCAGGTATGTTAATTTCGAGGTCGAAATTTTTTAAGGGGGGTAGATTTGTGACGACTCGAACCGGAATTGGTATGGTAATCGGCTTAATCTGCGAGTTTTGTGAGCAATCGACATTTATCGTAATTAATTGATATGGCGGTTTGGTTCACGACCTTAATTACCAGGCGAGAATTTGAGTTGAGTCTCTTCATGAGAATTGTAGTATGCGTGATTTCGAGTTTGTGGGCGGTTTCAGATAATTGTTTCGAAAATCGAGGAATATGTTATGGATATTTGAAATCGTGTAATTTTGTCGTGTTTATCCGTTTGAGTTTGAGTTATCCGAAACGTCGATGTGATTCGATTTGGACCGTCGATCGTATCGATCTGCGAGTATAAATATCGGAATAGTCGGAAAATTTTCAGAAATCACTGTTTGGGAAGTTTGACCATCGTTTGACCCGTTGACTCGCGTTGACCGTGTTCAAACTAGACCACCGTTTGACCACCGATCGAATTTCCGTTTTCGGCCACCTCTGGCCTTGATTTCGGTATGGTTAGCTTCGTCTCATGATTTCCTAGTGTTTTGCAATTGATTTGAGTTAAATTGGTTGAGATTTGGAGGAAAATGAACTCGGTGAAGTTCGTGGTGTTCACCGGAATCGGGTGAGGTGCTCTGGCGACATTTGGGGTCAGGGGTGTGGGGGGAAAGGTTCCCCTCATCCTTGTGAGGCTTTTGGGTGATGGAATTTTGGTTTGGTTGAGGTTTGAAGCTCGTCGGAAAACTCACCGGAATCCATGGATTCCGTGAGTTTCGAGCTGATTTCCGGCCGGTGGGCTTGGAATTGGGTCTCGGTGTAGAAGAGGAAGTTGTTGGGTTTGAGGAGTACTTGTGATTTGGAAAGTTTGGCCGGAATCCGTCACGGTTGACTCCGGGCCGGCGGTGGCGGCGGCGGTCAACGGCGGAGCTCCGGCGAGGTGTTGACTTTTTGAAATTTGACAAGTTTTATGCAGTTTTGCTCGTAATCGTGCCCCGATCATCGCCTTGAGGTTTTCGAGTTGATTTTGATACCGGATTTTAAGTCGAGGGTTTATGTGGAGAATTTGGGGGTTTTCGTCGATTATTTTGTATCCGAGTTATATGTTTCCGGAAATGGTTGGTTTCCGAGGTGTGGTACAGTATAATGAATTGTGATTTTGATCAGTTATATTTTGTGATTATTCAGGGGATCGAGATCGTACGTTGGGCGAGGGATCTTCCGCCGGATCTCGTGATTAGCGCGTTTACGCGCTGTGCTATCTGTGAGTGGACATTTATTTACACTGTTGTAGCGAGTTCTTGATTTCAGTATTTATTTCCAGTACAGTATTGAGATTATTTATTGTTTTGGAGGTATTGTTTTATATTTTATGGTGATGACATTTATTTAGCATCGATGCATTGGCTGCTCGACTGATCACCGGTAGTTCAATTTCAGGGTTGAGAGATTCCCCTGATGTGCCCACTAGGCTTGAGAGATTCGCCTAGTCTATCACTGTCAGGCTTGAGAGATTTGATTGACTGTCGGGTTTGAGAGATTCGCTTGACACCTCCATTTATTCTAAAAGTCGCATTGTTTTTATATTGTTTAAATGGTGAAATGCATATGTTTATTTTCATCCACTCACTCTAACGCTTTTATTTGCCTTTCCCCTGGGTTTTTCAGTTTCCGTGCCCAGTTTGCAGTTTGGATTCTGGTGTCACACGTCGCAGTCGGAGGCTTAGTGTTCGAGCTACCTTTCTTTTCCAGTAAGTTTCTTGTTTAGCCTACTGTTGTATATTTGTGTATATATACACTAGAGGTCACTCTGATTACTCTAATGTTATACTTTCATATGATTTTTCCCCGAATTTCTGTAAAGTACAATTTTGCGTATTACTTTACATTATTGTTATGATATTGAGAAATCCGGATGTGATTGGTACCTACTGTTTGGATTTTGTGGCATAAGATGAAGTGTGTTTTCGGGTGCAGGTTAATGGTAATTCCACGTTATAGTGAAACTCTGCTGAAAATTCCTATGGTTTTTGCAAGTTCGTGTTTTCAGAAGGGGTTCGATTCCGGTGTAGGAAACTTAATCGGAGTTAGGTCCTTCAGGATTTTTCCTAAATATAATTATAAATAAATGAGAATCCCAAATGACTTCTAAATTTCTATTTGTTATAGTGATAATCTCCACAATTAGGTAATATAATATATATATATATATATATATTTGTCCTTACGGTCTAGAGGAAAATTCTAGGATGTTCAACTTGTAAATTGGTTCTCAAAATTGTAAAATGAGTATCTCAACTTGTAATTTTGTCATAAAAGTTTTTTTTGATCGAGTGATTACTACTAAAGAAGTAAAATTACAAGAATAAAAAACTCATTTTACAATTTTTTGAATAAATTTTCAAGTTGATAAATGATATATGTTAACTCATGGTAGTTTTCCCCCCGAGTCAGGATAGAGTGCGTTAACAGTGACATGCTATAACTTTTTTTTATTTTTTATTTTAAGTAATTAAAATTTTAAACCCTGCTAAACATGTTACAGGTTATCAAATTAAAAAATAACTCACATATTTTTCTTTTTGTAAATTACTTCATTAACGACATATTTACCATTTCATATATAATTTGTCCACAAATCTGTAATACAAATTGTTAGTACGAAAAGCATGAAAAAAGTTATCACATATGTGATACATTGTCGTAATTGTTTTTAAAATGTACAGTAAAATCTCGATAAATGAATATTCGATAAATTAATAATCTCGGTAAAGTAATACTTTTTCCCAGTCCTGACTCGGGACCAATTCATACTACTAGCAACCTCACTAAATGCATAAGATAATAATTTTTCTCTAATTCCTTTAGGTCCTTATGAATATATAAAATATTAATTTAAATAAAAACATAAAAATATGTGTTATAATTTATAAAAATACATAAAAATTAAATTTTTAGCTGAAAATTTCTATTTTCGCGATCACTTAAGCTATTTCTTGACAAAAAGACTATTGTAGCATATTTGTTTTTCGCATCTAGATCAGTTTTAAATTCGTCTGTGATCTTTTGTAATGCGTGCATCACATTTAGTACATGTTTTTCATTTTGTAGCAAAAAGTTATTCAAATTTTTAGTGTCTCAAGTGCTTCTTTAGGAGCAACTATCGGCATAACAAAGCTGTCATTTGAATCATGATCGTCTTCATCAAGCAGATTCATTGTCCCTTACATCATCTCTTCATCAGTAAGTGATTCTATCACATATTGTTATCATTATGATAATTCAAAAGTAATAACTTCATTAAAGTCTTGATAAATTAATAAATTACTCATGTATCGATAAAATAATAACCTCGCTAAAGTAATATTTTTCTCCGGTCTTGAGGTTATTCATTTATAGAAGTTTTACTATAAATTTAATGAGTAGTTATGTCACTGATGATTAAATTTACTAAAAATGTAATTAATTTATAACATTGATAATATGGTGTAAGGCCAGGATAGGGAGGCTTCACCATATAAATTTCTTATATAACAAAAAAACATGGGTACAAGGTATTTTGGTCTTTTCATGGTTTTAATCAATTTTTATGTTTTACTTTTTTACTTATTAATATTTACACATCTTTTTATCAGTTTTAATTTTTACTTTTTATATTAGCAATTTACATATTTTACTTGGACTTTAACTTTTCATTTTTTTTACGGTTTTATCTTTTACTTAAATTTTGCTGTTATCCTAGAATTATCTGATAATATGAGTCTTTTTTTTCTTGTTGTTGTAGAGGAATAATTGATAGACTGAAAACTGTAACTCTTTCATTGATATTATATATAGGCTAACACATCCGTATAAAAGAGATTCTTTGTATCTCTATCTTGACTAATCTGTATTTAATTAGGACAAGAAACACACCGGAAGTTACGGAGAATAAACCTCCTTAAACACTCCCCTTTGTGCCGATGACCTCAAGAATGATGGATAACCTATTGCCTCACTAAAAATCTCGCCAAGCAAACAAAAACTTCATGGGTAAAACAAAAGCTTGGTCTAAGGAAAAAAGAGTACAACACATAATTAACCTATGGACGCAACTACATGTGACATAGACTCTCCCTGATGTCCACAGAAATGTAACTCTCCCTGACTGTAAACTCAGTCATGAAGTTTAGATAACCTGCGTATACCAATGCGTCTCATATGTTTCACAAATGTAGATTTGGGTAATGACTTGGTAAACAAATCTGCAGCATTATTCGTTGAACCTACTTGGCTCACATGGATATTTAACAGCCGCTGTTGTTGTTGATTGAAGGAGAATTTTGGTGATATATGCTCTGTATTGTCACCCTTAATGTAACCCAACTTCATCTGTTCAATGCATGTCATATTATCCTCAAAGATATAAGTGAGAGCTGTCGTAATGGATGATAATCCACTAGATTCTCGAATATGATGAATGATTGACCTAAGACAGACACATTCTCTAACTACTTCATGCAAAGCAATGATTTCTGAATGATTCGAGAAAGTAGCAACAAACAAGGGTTTACTTAGTTGATCTCCAAGAAATCTCTGCATTTCCTATAGTGAAAACGTAATCAGTTTGTGAACGACCATTGTATGGGTCAAAGAGGTACCCAACATTAGCAAATTTGACCAACACATCAACCGGTGTTTCAGAATAGGGGACTACAGTAAAACTGCTCGCAATAGGGGAAAAATTCAATGGGTCAAAGTCCTCACTCGATAGGTTAAATGAATGGTTTTGTTCGATCCAAGGTACTGGTTTTGACGGGTCAAAACCATTGCCCGATGGGTCAAAGGACACCTTCAGGTTATCACAGTTCACTACCTTTGACGGGTCGGGACACCTACTCGACGGGTCGAAGGACCCATAACCTGCATACTGCGATTCAACCATCTATTTTCTGGGATTTTCAAGCTTCTCTTTGTATTCTTTGTAAGGGAAGAATAAGCTCAAGTTAATGGAACCCTTCAAGGACCTAAAGATTTGTTTTACTCCATTCCAATGATGTTGCATATGCGCAGAGCTAAATCTAGCTAACAAATTCACAGAGAAGGCAATATCTGGACGCGTGCATTGAACTTTATATAACAAAGCTCCAATGACACTAAGATATGAAATTTCAGCTCCTAAGACTTCCTAATTGTCATCTAGCGGATGAAATGAATCCTTTTGGGGTCCAGACTGCGAACAATCATCCACGTGCTAACAGGGTTTGCTTTGTCCATATTAAATCACATGAGCATCTTTTGGACATAAGTAGACTGGTGAATAAGGATTCCACCAACTTAATGCTCAAGCTCTAATCCGAGACAAAATCAAGTCTTACCAAGGTCTTTCATCTTAAATTCAGATTTCAAGTAGCTAACTGTCTCATTGATCTCATTGAGGGTTTCGATGATGCATATCATCTACATAGACAATTACTATAGAAAATCCTGAACTTATTCTTTTAAAGAACACGCAAAGGCATAAGTTATCATTCTTGTATCCCTTCCCAATCAAGTAATCACTAAGACGTGTATACCACATCCTACTAGATTGTTTCAAACCATATAGTGAACGTCTTAATCTGATTACATGAGCACTCCGTGGTTTATAGTTACTTAATTTGGGTATAGCAATGCCATCTGACACTTATGTATATCTCTGTATCAAAATCCCCATAGAGATATGGAGTAACCACATCCGTAAGCTGCATGTTTAATTTCTCAGACACTACCAAACTTATCAGGTAGTGGAAGGTGATGATGTCCATGACTGGAGAATACATCTCCTCATAATCAATCCCAAGGCGCTAAGAGAAACCCTGCGCCACTAGTCTAGCTTTATAGCACAAGAGCTTATTCTTCTCAATACACTTGCGAAAAAAGACCTATTTATGTTCTACCGGCTTAACATTCGATGGGCCGAGCACTACCAGACAGAAAAACTGTCTTTTATTCAGGGAGTCTAGTTCAATATGGATTGCTAACTTCTAATTTGGCTAATTCACTCTTCGTTGGCAATCTACCACAGAGCGAGGTTCCACTTCATCGCCGTTTATAATCTTTTGAGTGATGGAATATGCAAATACATCATCAACTAACATGAAAGATCTATCCATAAGAACGCGTGCATCATTTATTTTAAGCGAGATTTCTTTGTTCTCTGACATCACACAAGGTTCTGAGACATTCCCCAGACATGTCAATTGTGATTCAAAGACATAACTATAGTAAGAGATAATCTCATGTGAAGGATTCACAATGTTGATGATAAAGAGATTGTTTTGTGCCTCGATGGCCTGCCTTTTAACCGATGGCTCATCAGTGGATTTTCTTGGTCTCCCCCTTTTCCTGGTGGGAGCTGAGACCAATGCACACCTTCAACATGGGCAAGAGAAACGTTTTCTTACTCGTTGTTGGCACTAACCAATCACTTTTTCGGGATTTTCAACCTTGCAGGAATATTTGCAGCAGGTATATCCGATCTCGTCACTTTAGTGATATCAGTAAAGGAGTTAGGCATAGAGTCTGCTACTTTATGAAGATCAAGTATGCTTTGCCAGATATGCAGGAATCATGATGAGACATAGTTAGATTAGACCACGTCTATTCCTGAAGTTGAACTGGAATAGATACATTCCTTCCGCCCTCTAACGTCGGGAAGTATGTCTCATCAAAGTGATAATCTGCAAATCTTGCAGTAAAGAGATCTCCTGCCAAGGGTTCAAGATAGCGGACTATCGTTGGAGCTTCATAGCCAACATAAATGCCTAAATGCGTTGTGGAGGTGCAATATGCATATATACTGCACAACCAAAAATGCGTAGATGTAAAATGTCAGGCTCATATCTAGTTATCAACTGGTGCGCACCGAATGGTTGGCGGCGTATTGGTCGAAAACGAAGTATAGCTACGTGTAACACTACATAATCCCCCACGGATACCGGTAAGTTTGTATGCATTACCAACGTGCGAGACACAAGCTGTAACCGCTTGATGTGAGCCTTTGCTAAACCGTTATGAGAATGAACATGAGGAATGAGATGTTGAATTTCAATCCCAACAGACATGCAGTAATCATCAAAATATTTTGATGTAAAATCTCATGCATTGTCCAATCTAATAGACCTGATTAGATGATTCGGGTGGTAAGCCCAGAGCTTAATAATTTATGCCAGGAGTTTTGCAAACGCAACATTCCTTGTGGATGGCAAAGCAATATGTAACCATCGCGTTGATGCATCTACCAAAACCATGAAATATTTAAATGGTTCGCATTCTAGTTTGACAGGTCAACAAATATCACCTTGGATCCTTTGTAAGAATGGAATATTGTCAGTGTTCTCAACAACAAAAGAAGGACGTACACGTAAATTTGCTAAGGAACAAGCTCTGCAAAACGAGTGATGTGCATCAAAGATTGCAACATATGAATCTGGTGGGACAACGCATGACGCCATAACAGTACTTTCCCGGGATTGTGTTGCATTCGTCTTGGAGACCGAGCCAGGAATGAGAGCAGTAGTCTCATCTGCCCCATCTAAACCGATGAATTTAGGTATTCCCACATGCTTCTTCGCTCTGAAGAATGGTGACCATGAGAGTTTTTTAATATTTTGATCATCATGTCACGACCTGGATGTCCTAGTCGAAAATGCCAATGTTTGTTTGATTTTGAGTCACACAAAGTCATGTGAGTCATGACATTGGATTCAATAATTCGAACCGTACTTAGATATAGATCATTACGAATAGCCAGAAACTTCTCTTGAATGTGCTTGTGGCAACATTCAACAAAGGTGATACACAATAATTCTTATCCATTCTCACAATATGTTTCTAAGTGGAAACTGTTGGCGCAAATATCCTTGAAGCTTAGGAAGGTTTGATTGACCTTTGGCGTGTATGAGGTATCAGTGATAAATAATCTTGTACCATGAGGTAGCAGAAATTTCGTTGAATCATGCCCTTGAATAACTGGCGCTACACCTATTATGGTAGTCTTTAAGGATTTGTATGAAAAAATATCCGCAAACAGTTGCCTATTCTGCAGAATAGTGTGGATAGTACCACTATCTGCAAGACTCAATATTGTCTTGAGACATCTAAAAAAGCAATGTAAATAAGTGAGTTTTTTAACTAAAGACCAGGCAGACACTTTAAGCAAACATTTAAAGATTTAAATAAGGATGTGACCCTTGTTGAGTGTGGATATGGCATGACAGAACTGATGTAAAACCACATTTGGTGCAGAATTCCTGGTTGGTCATTTCCAACAGAAAATTTTGAATTTTTTCTGATCCTTTTCCAAGAAAAACACACAAACTAGATATAACCTTCGACGGGTCGAGTAAGTCTCTCGACGGGTCGAAGAAACTCAAAATAGAATTTGATTTTCTAATTCTAAGACTCGAGGGGTCAATGTAAATGTTCGACAGGTCAAAATGAGACATAAACAGAGACAGAAAAACCATTGACGGGTCGAAAAATGGAAAAACCAATCCAGAATGGAGCCTTTGACGTGTCGAAGATTTCCTGAGATAAAAACATCTGCTTTTTCGTGTCTCATTTTTACTGTATCATCGTGTTATTATGCCTAATAAAATTGTAAACATCGAACTATACACTAAATGAGTGGTGAAATAACATTCTCAACACTTTCATATACCTAAAAATAGAGAAAATTTCATTACTTGTCAACTACAAAATTCATATCATAGACATTTTAATCCAAAAATCAAAACAAAACCAAGACAATAATCTAAAAAAAATGGTAGATAAACAAGACAAAAATAAACCAAAAACTTGAATCTATTATAGAGATAATTACCGTTTACATAGGCTATTCAAAATTTGGAGTAACTAGGGCCGTCTCCTTGTCATCTGCAATCACGAGATTGGTGTCAGCATCCATCTTGAAATCTCCAGCAAAGTTGGACTCTTGAGCGAAGTACTGCTTGTGCTTCTTGTAGATATTCTGGATTTCTTTGCTAGCACGACACTGCTTGTGCATATGCTTTGTTGAACCACACCGATAGTAGGTGGATTTTCTAGAATTGGAATGTCTTTGCCCATCACTAGTTGAACCAGATTGATTCTTATTAGAGTAGGCCTTTGATCTTTATGCCAAGTCAGATTTTGGCTGTGGCCTTGGCCACGTCCACGCCCTCCTCTCGCGCCCCATGGAGCTTGTTCACCATGATTGTAAGGTTCTGAACGAACATTCTTTTTGTCCTTATAGGCCTTTCCTCCAGTTTGATAACTCTCAGGCTTTTTAGTACCAACCAGTCTTGAGTTATTATTGAGGATGATCTTATGATGCCTTTCCTTTTTGGCTAGGCTATTTATGAGACCACTGAAGGTAAGGATTCTCCCCTATTTGTACTAGATCTGGTACTGATGAGCAAGAGTGCTCTTAGAGATTGGGAAGGTATTCAACGACTTTTCAATCATGTCGTTCTCAGACTTGTCCACACTATAGAAGCTAAACTCAGACTGTAGATCCAACATCGCTTGATTGTAATCTTGGATCTTTGGAAAATTCTGGGTCGTTGATTGGAACAAATCTCCATCGTTCATCTTTGAATGGAGGAGATCCGAGTTGCTCCACTACCGGCTCGCTCATATCGGGCTTGGCCATGTTGACCTGAGGTTGGCTTTCTTCTGCTAAGTTGTTAGGGCGGCGATCGCAGTTTTTGCTCACCACCAAATTGGAAGGGAAGCTCGGCATGGCGGCGAAAGAGATGTGAGGTGGAGGACACAACACGGCCTATCGACCACAGGGAGGCTACGATGATGGCGAGGTGGAGACCGACGTTGAAGCTCATAAATCTGCTACTAAAAAGGAGAGTACAGTTGGTTGCGGTTGATGTTGAACAAGTTGTGAGCATAGGGAGGTTGGAGTTGTGGTTAAGCTTGTGGAAGTGGAAAAGGGTTTGAAATCAAAGGAGGGTTTTCATGGTGATGATGAAGAGGATTGAATTTGAAGAGACCTGTGAAGAAATTTGATGTGTAGGGATACTGATCAGCCATGACTAAAAGCTATAGGCACTGTAGGAGAGGAGCTGAGAGGAATAGTTTTGGTGGGTGACGTTGCTTTTATAGAGAGAGAGAGAGAGAGAGAGAGAGAGAGAGAGAGAGAGACTAACAAAGGTCGCAAGATCAAATGACTCATCTTCATACCAGCTTGAGTTTGTATCGGCTGATAAAAGGCCCAGATCTTTCTTCGTACGCTTGAACCATTTACACTTGAATAGAAAAACGTTGATATAATTTCCAAATAGTAGCTTAACGACATTAACAGTAATATAAATCAGTGCATTCCCCTACTGTGATCCCATTGTTTTGTGTTCTTCCTTCATCTCGGTCCAATGAATGAAACTTTATACCATTGACAAAATAACTGAGGTAAATATAGTGTTGGACCGACTTATAGGCCAATAAATGCTTTTCCCATGACTACCACCCCTCATTGTTAGAGGATTTTTCTAGATTCTTCATCTACAAAATTGTGAAGAGGATATATGAATGTCTAATTAATTTCTTCCGAAAATTTGACATAGTTTTCCCTAAAACAAAAAGAAACCAAAAACCTGCATGCACAATTTAAGGAAAAACACTTCGAATAAGAAAACACCAAAATAACAAATTAATTTACCGTGGCACCTATTCCCATCCGAATTTCTCAATTTTAAAATAAAGAAAGCACAAACCTATATGGTTTAATTATACCCATTGGAGGAAATAATCAGGAACATCTTCTTAAGCACTTTTTCAACCCAGTTATGACTCTTATCTGGTTTGGCTGTTTGAATTTTCAACCTGTAAGCTTTCATGAATTCCTCGACCTCATCACAGTCTCGCAACACTATGTACCCAATGCACTTCAATAAGTTCTTCACTTAATCTTTCGCTTAATACTCCTTTTAATGGTCGTACAACATCTGTGATGACGGAAAGATTGATGCAGACATGTGTATTGGAGGCGGTGGAAGCGGCAATCTGGATTGGATTTTTGAGGTACAAGTTGCACTCATGCATTAGGTATGCTTTTTATATGGAGCCATGATGAATCCTTTATACTGTCTAAGTTGTCTGTAATATGACAAAATTATTCGACGAATTGCAAGAAGACAAAAATATATATAAATGATGAAAACCGTGTTATAAATCAATTTAAGTTATATGAAATATTGTAATTTTCCTAAGGATACATCTAAGTGTAGTGGACTGGCTGGACCAGAAAATAACACTTGTTTGGGAAGATAGATCATGAGGTGAATCATGATGTCAAAAAAAGCAGGGGAAGAAATCCTCTCAAATTTGTAAAGGATGTGGACAACTTCGTATTGTAGTTCAACCACATTTGAATTCTTCAACTCTCTAGTGCATAACCGTTGCCAGCATCTACACAATATTACTATTGGTTCGACGACATCACAAGGCAAATATGATCAAATTACCACAGGAATCAGACGTTGCTGCATAACGTGACAATTATGAGTCTTTAGACCAATGAACTTGTATTCCCCAAATTTGACACATCTATATATATTTGCTGCATAATTAGACGGATAACGAACACTTTTAAACAAGTTGAATACAGTATCCCTCGGTGTTGGCTTCACTGTGTAAGGTGCATTTGACATCTTGCCGCACACTTTTTAACCACAAGGGACGGCGTAAATTAATAGATTCCAGATCTTGTCGTGCTTTGGGAGTATCCTTAGTCTTGAACTTAATACCCAGAATTGTATCCACCACGATGTCACACAAAATCTTTTGTATGTGGATGACTATTAGGTTGTTCCTGAGTTTCAACTTCGACCAGTAAGGCAGCTCAAATAAAATACTCATGTGGTTCCAATATCTAAGATGTTCGGGAGGGTGTGAATTGTGATTTTTCATATGATCGTCATTGTTCAACACACCGATATAGAAATAGTTTAACCACTCAAAATTCTTATTGCCAGACCACTGTCGGGGTTTAGGATTATTCTCTACCATTTTGTCGAAACTATCCTTATCATGTCGCTATGGGTGATTGTGAGGAAGCCATCTACGGTGACCCATGTAACACACCTTTCCCGCGTGCCAACTAGAATTGATGTTGTCTAAGAAGACATGACAACCATTGTATCATTTGGTTATGCAAGATGCCAACATCTCATAGACAGAAAAATCGTTGATGGTTCACATTACGGCTACTCTCATAAAAATATTGTGTCAGTGAACTTGTCATAAGTTGGGACTCCATTTTTGCACAACAGTTTCAGCTCATCAATCAATGGTCTGAGGTACACATCTAAACACTTTTCAAGAGATTTAGGACCTGGAATTAGCAGAGTAAGAAAATTAAATTCCTTATTCATACAAATCCACGGAGGAAGGTTGTACGACATGAGAATAGCTGGCCAAGTGCTGATGGTAGCACTATTATTATCCCAAGGATTGAATCCATATGTAGAAAGTCTGAGTCTAACATTTCGAACATTTACTACAAGGTCTTGAAATTCTCTATCAACATCTTTAAAAGCCTCTCCATTTGCCCTTTGTCTGAGTGTATCGTCATCTATTCTCAGTTTCGCGTACCAACTCATCGCCTTTGCTATTTATAGAGACATGTACAAACGCTACAGTTTAAGAATTAACTGAAAATAGCGAAGCACCTTCACAGGAATCTGCTTTTTTGAACTATTCCTATTAGGGTGGACCCATTTGGACTTGGTGCATATATGACAATAGTCCAAATGTGCATACTCTTTGTAAAGCAGCACATAATCATTTTTGCACGCATGAGTTTTCTTGTACTTTAGATCGAGGTTGCGTAAGATCTTTCTTACCTTATAATGGGTTTTGGGAAGTTTGTGATGATCAGGAAGAAACATACATATACAGTCTTGAATTTCATCAAACATACCATTCGACATTTTGTTCTTCACTTTTATCTCTATTTCCTCCATTATATATCACATGACATTCTCTGGACATCCAAGGTACACCGGGGTCTAGGTTTCAAGTAGCATCCTGTTGTACTTATCTATCTCAGTAGTGTCAGAGGCCAAGGCTACAGGGATTGTGTCATAATGAGAAGTATCATAACCTCCTTCTTCGTGTTGGTGTCTAACAAAACTAAATGCCTAAAAAGCATCATGTACCAAATTCATAGTTGAGTTCCAAGAAAGGGTGTCAGTACCGCTAGATGAGACACCCTTATAACTGTACCCTGAACTGAAGTCTCGTCCTGAGATGAAGTATGGTATTTCACCGTGCTCACTCTATGTAGTGTAACTCCACATCGTATCATTGTCATACAAGTATTGAGACATAACATTAACCTCCACAAACTCATGGTTAAGACATCTTCTGCACGGATACCGGTAACGCTTCTTTAAACAACACAATCTTTCTGATTCCATCCATATACCTCTCATCATTTGTATTAGTTAACTGTATCCAATTTTTGTCCATATTCTACATAAGTTAATTAATTATCATAAGTGAAACAAAAATACGCATTAATTAAGCCATAAGTTCACAAAAAAAATTGTCAACGTAGTAGGCAACATGCATTGTTTCTAGCTAGCTAGCTCCGATCAAAATCTAGTCATCAACATCAGAATTTCTAATTAAGTAAACTCCAATTAAACATTGGAAATTCTAATTACGGAAGGAATCATCTTATGATTCTTATAATATTCATCTAATACTATATAACTAAATTATATATAACACAATAATATGCATTTGCATATTTAAATCCTCAAATTAATATATAATTATCAACTAATTAGTCTAACATTTCATCATCATCATATATATATAATTAATCAACACATGCATGCAATTAGCAATATAACAAACAATTAATGCTTATATGTAAACAAGGTCGCAATAATGATTCACCGGAGTACTTCACCGAAAAACTCTATCACCATACAAAATAACATACATAATTAAATTATAAAAAAAATAATGTAGAGAAACGAGTTTATACCTTCATCGATAAGGAGAGAAGTCAGTAAACTAGCTAGAACTCCGATCCGAAGGAGGGAAACCGTATGCATCGAAATTGTGGCCGAATGTGGTGTTGAGGGGTGTCTTTCGTCGTCTAAGTGCAACATTTCTCCGTCTAGGTACAAACTCAGCTGACGACAAATTTTTTGTCATCTAGGTTTGTATTTAAACGATGAAATACACATTCCTCATCTAAGTATAACTTCTTAGACAACGAAACAGTTGTTTGTCATCTAAAATGTATCACCTAGACGAAGATTTTTTTTCCATTGGCTTACTATTTCGTAGACGATGAAACAGACGATGGATACATTTTTTGTCTCTTAAGAGTTTTCTTAGACGACGAAAAATGTATTTCGTCGTCTGAGTTCTATCTAGACGAAGAAATCTTTTCTTACACGATGAAACCTTTTTTTGTCGTCTAACACGTACTTAGACGATGAAATCTTAACTGTTTCGTCGTCTAATTGTGTTTTTCTAGTAGTGGTGGTGTTACAAATACATAAAAAAAATTCTCATAAAACTCCTCTTCATAAAGCTATGACCAAGTCCCATAGTAATTGCTTACCAATGAATCTACCTAACATGTCCTCCTCTGGTACGGGTGAGCACTACAACATAGAGAGGGTCACTAAGCATAGCCTTGAGATCCCTTTCAAGGTGAAGGGTTGTCAACATGGATAAATACACGAATTCGAAATCACTAACTACTTGGGCCCAAAATAAAATATTTCCTGTTGGGCTTGGAAGGCTGAATTTGGTGAGTGAGCTGAGCGAAGTATACAAATCTGGGTCAGAATAGGCTTGACGGAAACAATATTGAAAGCTGATCCATGCGACTTATTTTTATCTAACATTTCCTATAGTGGTTAGGACTCTGTAACAAGAATTATCTATAAATGTCGGATTAGCTCTATTGAGTACCTAGAGTTATATTAATAGTCTAATTACCGATATCAAAGAGTTCCAAGTGAAGTGGAATACAGCCACGATCTTCTATATAAAGAAGTGAAAAGCGATTTGGAAGAGATCTCTCGATCAAATACATATTTTTCTCTCAACAGACTATCCTTCTCTATACGAGAAAACCCTTGCAACCAGTGATCAAAAGAGTTGTCACCTAAAGAGCGTGAGATTCTTGTGATTCAAGGACGCAAAAACCTGCAACCGGTGATCAAGAAGCTTATCACCAGGAAGAGTGAGAGTTTCGAGGTTTAAGGACGCAACACTCTATGTTCCTCATACTCTATCAAGGGGATTTGTTACGACCCGAATCAGAATTAGCACGTTAATCGGCTTAATCAGTGAGTTTACGAGTAATCACAGTTTATCGTAAATTAATCGAGTTAGCGGTTCGGTTCACGACTTAATTATTAGGCAAGAATTTGAGTTGAGTCTCTTTACGAGAATTGTAGTATGCGTGATTTCGAGTTCGTGGGCAGTTTTGGATAGTTCTTTCGATAACCGAGGAATATGTTATGAATATTTGAAATTGCGTAGTTTCGTCGTATTTATCCGTTTGAGTTTGAGTTATCCGAAACGTGGATGTGATTCGATTTGGACCATCGATCGTATCGAGCCGTGAGTATAAATATCGAAATAGTCAAAAAATTGTGGAAAAACACTGTTCGGGAAGTTTGACCGTCGTTGACCAGAAAAGGGACCGTTGACCCGCGTTGACCGAGTTCAAAATGGATTGCAGTTGACTCGCCGTCGGACTTCACGTTTTCGGCCACCTCCGGCCTTGATTTTGGTATGGCTAGCTTCCTCTCTTGATTTCCTATGGATTAGAACTTGATTTGAGTTGAATTGATTACGATTTGAGGGAGAGCGAGTTTGTGGAAATCTAGGGATTTCGCCGAAATCGGGTGCGGTGCTCCGGCGATGTTTGGGGTCGGGGGTGTGGGGGGAAAGGTTCCCCTCCTCCTTGTGAAGCTTTTGGGTGAAGGGATTTTGGTTTGGTTGAGGTTTGTGGCTCGCCAGAATCTCGCCGGAATTAATGGATTCCATGAGTTTCGGGCTCAATTCCGGCCGGTGGGCTTGGAATTGGGTCTCGGTGTAGAAGAGGAAGTTGTTGGGCTTGAAGAGTACTTGTGATTAGGAAAGTTTGGCCAGAATCCGTCACCGTTGACGCCGCGCCGCCGGCGGCGGCGGTCAACGGCGGAGCTCCGGCGAGGCGTTGACTTTTTGAAATTTGACAAGTTTTATGCCATTTTGCTCGTAATCGCGCCCCGATCATCGTCTTAAGGTTTTCGAGTTGATTTGGATGCCGGATTTTAAGTCGAGGGTTTATGTGGAGAATTTGGGGGTTTTCGTCGATTATTTTGTATCCGAGTTATATGTTTCCGAAAATGGTTGGTTTCCGAGGTGTGGTACAGTGTAATGAATTGTGATTTTGATCAGTTATATTTTGTGATTATTCAGGGGATCGAGATCGTACGTTGGATGAGGGATCTCGTGATTAGCGTGTTTGTGCGTTGTGCTATCTGTGAGTGGACTTTTATTTACACTGTCGTAGCGAGTTCTTGATTTCAGTATTTATTTACAGTACGGTATTGAGGATTATTTAATATTTTTGGAGGTATTGCTTTATATTTTATATGGTGATGGCATTTATTTAGCATCGATGCATTGGCTACTCTGCTGATCACCGGTAGTCCAGATCCAGGGTTGAGAGATTCCCCTGATGTGCCCACTAGGCTTGAGAGATTCACCTAGTCTATCACCGTCGGGCTTGAGAGATTCGCCTGACACCTCCATTCATTTTAAGAACTCGCATTATTTTTATATTATATAAATGGTGAAAGGCATATGATTATTTTCGTCCATTCACTCTAACGATTTCCGTGCCCAGTTTGTAGTTCGGATTCTGGTGTCACACGTCGCAGTCGGAGGCTTTGTGTTCGAGCTACCTTTCTTTTCCAGTAGGTTTCTTGTTTAGCCTACTGTTGTATATTTATGTATATATACACTAGAGGTCGCTCTGATTACTCTACTGTTATACTTTCATATGATTTTTCCCCGGATTTCTGTAAAGTACAGTTTTGCTTATTACTTTACATTATTGTTATGATATTGAGAAATCCGGATGGGGTTGGTGCCCACGGTTTGACTTTTGTAGCATAGGATGAAGTGTGTTTTCGGGTGCAGGTTAATGGTAATTCCACGTTATAGCGAAACTCTGCCGAAATTTCTATGGTTTTTGCAAGTTCGTGTTTTCAGAAGGGGTTTGATTTCGGTTTAGGAAACTAAATCGGGGTTGGGTCCTTTCAGGATTACTCTGCTTTACACCAGGAGGAGTGTAGAGTATCGATTTTTGTGGCTCAGTTGGAGGCACGAAAACAGAAAGTCGTAGGTCACTAGGCAAGAATGATCCATTCAGGCGAGGTTGGTGCTCTCCTCATCTAAATCACTTAATCAAGAAGTCAATAGCTGCTAGCTTACAAATCAATATTCATTCGTAAGACTGTGGCACGCCAGTGCACGAAGCACAATCGTGGAAAAGAGACAGTTTGAGAAATATCTCGAGTTCGTTAGGAGATTTTTGGATTAAACATTTTGGCACGCCCAGTAGGATTTGGCATTTAGTGTCTCTAAGTGACAATTGGGAATCCCTATAAAAGGGAATACCCTCAGTGTTGTAAAAATTTGCAACCGAAGTATCGGGAACATACTTCTTCTAAGTGCCATTCATTATCCGAGAAGGCGGTTGACATTATCTTTGCAACTACACAACATTCAAATATGGATGTTAAATTTTTAAGTGAGGGTAACATTAATCACCTAAGTTACGAAGAGTATTGAGAGTACACTGCCAAGCGGGACCTACATCTTGGAGGTTACTTTGAAACGATCGAGCAGAGGTTTGAAGAATAAGCAGACCTACTCGCTTCCAACTGTGAAAAGACAGACACGACGATAGCCGAAATCAAAACTCTAAGTCTAGAACACAACAAGGGTTTGGAACACCAGGAGCTGCTTAAGGTCCAGATAGCGACCCTTGCGGAGGGTCAAGAAAGGATGCATGCTGAGATCATGCATACTCTAGACACAAACCTCATGAAGCAGGCCAAAACAGTGGCCATGAAATTTCAGAGAATGGAGAGAGACATTTCAACCCTTACTAAGTTTGTCTCCGTTCTCACTAGGAGGACACGGCAAACAGAGGCTTTCCCGCTAGCATGGGAAGAGCGTTTAGATAGATTTATGGATCAATGTGACATTCACATTGCTAAAGCACATGAGCCGTACAAAACTCCTTATCCGCTTGTCTAGAAAGGCGACACCAAGGCTTGGCAGTGGCCAAGACATTATAAGCAGATCAATTTCCAGACCTGTACAGGAGATGACGATGCCAACACAGCAACACATCTAGCATACTTTACCCTTCAGCTGGGGCAATTCTCTGACGACGAGGAACTCAAATTGAGAACTTTTGGTTCATCTTTATCAGGATCCGCCCTTGTTTGGTATACAGGTTTGGAGAAGGGGTCTATCACGAGGTGGGCGACAATGGAAGCATTATTCATAGACCACTTCAGAACAACGAGATCAGAAATCAGCATCAGAAAGCTAGCAGCCATGAGTCAATCGTCAATAGAAACACCAGTAACTTTTCTGCACTGTTTTCAATGCTTGTACAACCTATGCAGAACCACGCTAGGTAAAGATGCAGTTGTTGAAATGGCCATAAATTTCTTGGAAGATCAGTACTATAATTTGTTTTTAAACAACAAGTACTTTACCCTAAATGAGCTTATCACGGTTGTAACGAAAACTCATAGCGCCATGCAAAAACGCCATAATAAGAGTAACTCATCAAAGGGGACATATGCATCAAGGGCGTATGATAAAAATAAGCCATGAACTGTTGGTTATATATAAGATCAAGTAGAACAGGAGTCAGACTCTGAAGAAGAATAAGTGGGAGCCATCGAGTTGGTAAAAAACAAAGTACTAAAGCCCCGCAAGCTTCAGAAGAACAAAAGTCCTATAAAACTCTATACAGTGGCTTTCGTGAAGCCAGAATTTGAGACGTACACATATGATGCCAACATGGCTCATGAGATACTGGATAAGCTTTTCAGTATACGAGCTGCCAAGACAGACTTCAGCCCATTGCCTAGTGTAGAATAATTAAAGGGAAGAAGTACTTTAAGTTCCATGGCACATGGAACCATATAACTAAGGACTGTATTAAGCTAAAAGATCAGATCCAGAAATGGATAAATGAAGGCCAGTTAGCCTTAGAAGAAGCTTCCAAGATAGCCTCGCTAGTTGATTCTCAACCATTCCCAGCGCCTCAAGTTTATATGGTAAATGTCGGTTGGTCGCCAGCTGTTAGCTGTGTAATGGGAGCTGAGGAAGAGAATTCACTAATCCTATTGCGGTATACTTTTCCGCAAGATAAGGTGGAAGTTGTGGACAGACTACAAGAAATAAAGCTTATCGTCTATTGGCCAGTATTCAAGCTGAGACATCTTGGCCAAGTGAATATTTCTTCAGGTTCCACAACGCATTTGGACATCGGACAACGATGTGTTCTGCCCTAAAAGACAAAATTCAGGGTTTGATTAACTGAGAAGTGATAGTTGTTAGGCAAGAAGGAGTGGTAGAATGGCATCCTAAGACATCACCGCCTTCCATGACAGTCCTAGAAACTTCATTATCTCACGATGCATCTAGGCCCACACAAAGACGGAGAAAATCAACGCGAAGGCTTAAACGCAATATTACATTTGTCCAACCCAGGCGAGCTGAAATCACGTATGATGCATCTAGGCGAGAAGAAATTTTTGAAGAGCTACTCCGAGCAGGGATAACAGTGGTTCCCGATAATTGGGGGACTCCATATCCAAATTTTGAAGATGTAAAAGTTCTACCTCACTGCCAATACAATAATAAATGGGGGCGCCATTCCACTAATGAATGCATTAACCTAATGTATAGAATTTAGCAGTGGATATATGAGGGAGAAGTACGATAGCAACACCCTGGCCAAATCTGGCGATCGAAGAAGTGTTGACGGTTGGAATGCTAGAATTGTCAAGGGGCAACCCAAAAAAAAAAAACAACACTTGACCTTCGAACCTGTAGTGAGGATACTTCACGAATACAAGACAGTACATTGAAAGGGAAAGAGAAGGTTGAACCGAAGGTTGAGTTTCCAGTGGTGTTGTGTTCAAGATGCAAGTTTCATTGTGGGCTAAAGATCACATACGATGAATTGAAAGAAGCAGTTAAAGTCTGTTCAGAACTGATCTCAACACCTGACCACTATCATCCAAGCAGCCTAAGGGATCTAAGTCAACAGACTTCTCAAGATTTCAAACAAAGAAGAGCTATAAAGAAGTCTGGTAGACTAGAAAAATCTGAAGCAGCCGTAGTCGACACACTCACCAGACCATATATTCCACTTGCTTCAAGAAACATTACTAAGGAGAATGTATAGTATGTGAAGGAGAAAGGTAAGACAGTGGAGGTAACTCCGAGCAGAAGATGCAACTTACAATGGCACTTTGGAGAAGCGAAGAGAGCTTAATTTGGAGGCATTAGAGATGGGTTTGGTATAGGAAGAACAGTTGAAGTATACCCCAGAACAATTGCAAAGGCGTCTGAATGCCTTGGCCGTGAATCCCCTAGTTGTTTTTGGAATGAAATCACGTGAAACTAAAGTCCGAGCAGCCAGGCCCAATGTTTTCGATCGTAACCCAGAGTTATGGGACAGACAAAAGACACCTATACTTGAGGTTTACTGCGACCCAAGGAAACACAGAACAGCCAGGCAACATCTTCCTTTTGAAGAGGAAGCTATACGAACAGTAAAGAGACCTCAGAGAACGAAGGAGGTTGCACAGGGTCATGTTTCAATGAGCGAAACAAAGGGCTTCCGTTGGAGGCCAAAACCTTTAATTGAAGAAGAAAAGAAGAAACATACTAGCTTGGACAAATCTTTTTCTACCTCTAAAAAGAAAAGTTCTGGCTTGTTTCAACCAACTACGTTAGAACCTATACCTGAGGTTCTAGAACAGCACGTTGCCACCTTAGAAATCACTGACGATGTAGACATGGATGTTGAAAAGAATAAAGAAGGCCTCGAAAGCAACGATGACAAGGAACTAGTCAACTATGGTGAAGACGAGCAAGAAGACATGCAAGAATACTAGGATGAGGTGGATATTAATGTTAATATGGTGTTTATCTTACCCTCCAAGTTTGCAAAACCTTCGAAAAAAGCAACAGAAATCAACATTAAACCAATAAAAAGTGTGAATAACGTGGCGACCATAGAAGAGGACAGCATATCTTCTGATCAGCAGTCACTCGCCAGGCAGTCAGATGTTGACTTGTCTTTAAAAAAGGCATACATGACGTTCGCGAAGCCTACCCCGAACATGGCTATGCACATGCGGCCGTTATATGTCACAGGAAAAATCCAAGGTATCCAAATCAATAAGCTTTTGGTGAATTCAAGGGCAGCCGTCAATATTATCACCGTCAAAGTAATGGCACTATTAGGTATTCCCAAGTCCGCTATCCAAGAAACAGCCTTGAATGTTCGAAACTTTCATGGAAACATCTCCAAGACTTTGGGAATTATCTTCATACATGTGAAAATGGGACCAGCCGCAGGCACATACACATTCTTTATGGCAGAATGCACAGCACCATATAGTGCGATCCTAGGACGCGATTGGATTCATGGAAGCTATTTTGTACCTTTTTCTGTTCATCAACATATGATACTTTGGAATATAAAGTCAGACGAGGCAGAGGTTATTGACGTCGATCCTCGTTCTTACTCCGTATCTGCCAATACTTTAGATGCCAGATATTATAATAGTGACCTTTAGCCACTAGAGGTGTGTGAAATAGATAACAAGGGCCGCCCTATTAGAGTTACGACCTCTGAATTAGCTCAATGGGGTATCATCCAAGTAGGCAAAGATGGTCGTTGACCTTACACCATTGACCTACCACCTAAATCATCCGAATGATAGGGTCTCTATCAAACATAGAGACCAAGGCTTGCTTCTCCATGTATGAATGACTCTACAATTTTCTAATGGAAAGTCAATCCCTCGAGAGTATTTCGATGATTGTAGCATTGGAATATGTGGATGATGACGTACTGCATGAGTCAAACGAAGAGGAGGAAATCCAGTTAGCTCCAGTAGCATTAGACGATACACCTCATAAGGTTAAAGATCTCATTGAAAAGATTAATCTTGGGACTTCAAAAGAGCCAATAATTGTGGCTATAAGTACCTTCCTGGAACCTAAAGAATGTCTGAAGCTCATAGAATTGTTGAAGAAATACGCGGATTGTTTTGCAGAAAAGTACGAAGACATGCCAGGCTTATCGCTAGACCCAGTATGCCATAACTTACCTATCTTGGAAGGCAAGAAACCTAAAAAGCATGAGATGCGTCATATGAATACAGAAACAATAATTCTAGTCAAGGAAGAGATCGGAAAAATGCTTAAATCAGACATTATTAGAGTGGCCAAATACAACGAGTGGCTTTCAAATGTGTTCCCGGTAAAGAAGAAGAATGGAAAGATGAGAGTTTGTGTTGATTACCGAGACCTTAACAATGCAACTCCTAAGGGGGCATACCCAATGCCTGTAGTAGATCTGTTGGTGGACTCAGACGCATGCCATGAGATGTTATCGTTCATGGAAGGGACAGCTGGATATCACCAAATTCCAGTGGCAGAAGCAGATATGCATAATGCAGTGTTTTGGTGTCAAGGTTTTGCAGGAGTATTTGAATATGTGGATATGCCATTTGGACTCAAGAACCCAGGGGTGACCATTTGTGAGCTATGAATTTAATATTTCATGATCTCATAGGGAAGTTTATATCGATGACGTGGTATTCAAGACAAAGTGCAAAACAGACCATGCCGAAGACCTGAGGCAGGCGTTCCTTCGAATGAGATAGCATCAATTGAAGATGAACCCAGCTAAGTGTGTATTTGGAGTACAAGCGGGAGACTTTTTGGGCTTCTTTGTCCATCAACGGGGAATTGAAGTCCCAGATGATAAGAAAGAAGCAATTTTGAATGCAATGCCGCCAAAGAATAAAAAAGAGTTACAACGACTACTGGGAAAAATAAACTTCCTTAGGTGATTTATTGCAAATGTAGTAGGGAAAACAGAGCCGTTCTCGCACTTACTCAAGCTACAAAATCAAAAAGACTTTGTATGGGAGTATGTTCATCAAGAGGCTTTTGATACCATCAAAGCATATCTGGCGAACCCATCAGTTTTAGTCCCGCCAAGACCACGGGTCCCGCTTAAGCTATATATATCAGCTATAGACCACTATATTGGGAGTCTATTAGCTCAGACGATACGGCAGGCATCGAACGTGCTATTTTTTATCTTAGCCGTACGTTAACAGATTGCGAAACACGATACTCACCAATGGAAAAATTGCGCTTGGCCATATATTTTTCAGGATGCAAGTTGAGGCACTATATGCTATCTTTCACCACATCCGTAATTGCACAGACTGATCTGGTGAAGTATATGTTATCAAGGCCCATATTAAGGGGCGAAATTGGGAAATGGATCTTGGCACTTTCTGAATTTTCACTACAGTTTGTGCCACAAAAGGCAGTCAAGGGCCAGGCAGTGGCTGATTTTCTTGCCCACCATCCGATGATTGCTGCTTACGAAGGTCCCGAACTAGACTTAGCCCGTATTGATCTTGCCCTATGATGTTTATACTTCGATGGATCAAGTATTATCACTATGACTGGAGCAGGAGTCAAGATAATTACTCCACCTGGCCAGAATTTCTCGTACTCTTTCAGGTTGGAATTTCAGTGTACAAATAATCAAGCGGAGTACGAGGCACTAATCATAGGATTGGAACTTTTGATGGATATGGAAATTACAGATGTACACGTATATGAGGATTCTTTGTTACTGATCAGGCAACTTGAGACAAAGTATAAAGCCGGACCAATATTAGAACCGTATGCCAAGCGAGCCTATGATTTACTCAAGTTGTTTACTGAAGTAGAATTGAGTCATATTCCTCGCTAAGAGAACTATGCAGCAAATGAGTTAGCATAGTTAGCAACAGAAGTAAGCCTTCATGATGGAGTACGAGAGCGGATCCTAAAAGTGGAATAACGCACACTTCCTTTTTTCTTTGCTCGCCAGGAAGCAAATAATGAATGGTACATGGCAATGCTTGATCATATTGATGTAGACTGGAGGCAGCCCATCATCACGTATCTCCATAATCCAAATGAACCGACAGATAAGTGGATCAGGTTTCTAGCCATCAACTATGTGCTCAAGGATGATGTGCTGTACTAACAAGGAGAAGAAGGTCTATTATTACGATGCGTGTATGGATGTGACGTCAAGCGGATAATGAGAGAAGATCACTTAAGAGCAACTGGAGCACACCAAGCTGGTCCAAATATGAGATGGTTATTACAGCGCAATGGTTACTACTGGCCAGGAATGCTCAAGGACTGTATTATGTTCGCCAAAGGCTGTGAAGAGTGTCAGGCACATGGTTCAATCAGCCATATGCCCAATATCCCTTTACAACCAATCATCAAGCCCTGGCCAACACGAGGATGGGCTTTGGATTTAATCGGATGATTCATCCTCATTTGTCAGAAGGACACAAGTTCATCATCGTTGCAACTAACTTTTTCACCAAATGGGTGGAAGCTAGGCCTTTAAAGGTGGTCTCCGCGAAAGCCATTCGCCGGTTTCTGTACGAAGATATCATCTGTAGATTTGGCATTCCATAATGTTTTGTGTCAGACAGAGGGGCAGCTTTCTTGTCTGGCGAGGTAGAGGAGCTAATGAAAGACTTGGGGATACATTTTCTTCATTCTATCCCGTACTATACTCAATCTAACGGTCAAGCTGAGGTAAGCAATACGATAATCATCCATATCCTGAAGAGAAGGTTTGCCAGCAATACCCCCTTATGGCATGAAGACTTATTTAATACATTATGGGCATACTGAATGAGCAAACAAAGCCCCATTGACACGACTCCATATGTATTAATGTTTGGCCACAATGCATTTTTACTATTAGAAATCAACATTCAGTCTATGATGGTTATGGAACAATACAATTTCATTGGCAAAGATTATGTACAAGCAATGTGGCAGGAGCTCGAAGATTTAGACAAAAAGCATTTAGAGGCTTATGACAACCTTTGTGATGAGAAAAGAAGAGTATCACGTGCTTATGACAGATGCACAAGGGGAAAAAGCTTTGCAGAAGGAGACTTAGTCTGGCGATTAATACTGCCAATTGGTGAGAAGATTGATGACATAGGCAAATGGTCTGAAAAGTGGGAAAGTCCTCACATCATAGATCGTCTTCTAGGAAGAAAGGCTATGCGTCTGCGTGATCGATATTGTACAATCCATGTTAACCCCATCAATGGCAGTTTTTTCAAGCCATATTTATAGCCAGTTTGAGAGTACGACGACCCGCCAGCGATAAAGTAATTCAGTCCATACAGGCTCAAAGAAAAGTCCCCGCCTAAATGGATTGAAGGGGCATAACGTAGAGACTTCTCTAGTGGCCAATTAAATTTCTGTGGCTATCTTTTGTAGTAAATTTTTTGATTATTTACAGCCAATTTTTGTGGCTTAGCCTATTGTCAATGGTTACTTGTTAGTCTATACTTGCCAACTTCTATGGCAAAATTCATAAGTGTTTCATATACACACAGTGTTTGAGTTTATCAATACAAACAACGTTTTTCTTTGAATACAAACAGAGTACATTGAAAACACAAGATTACAAAGGCTTTGTGGCCTTAAGCTCTGATACGATATGGAGATAGGCTATAAGTGACATGAGAAACAAAAAGGGAAAAATAGCATCTATTCCCTCAAATCCTCAAATAGTTGATAACTAATCTCTAGGCCCGCTTGAGAGACAAAAGAAAGAGGATTTGAAGTGCCAAGGAAGCTAGTCCAGCAGCTCAAAAAGAGTGCTGGAAGCAAGTTGGCATGAGATTCTCTACCCCGGGTTGAAATCCCTGTCTTTCCTCTCTAGAACGTCCGAGTTCATAGGACCTGCAGCCTCTATGCACAGAAAAATGGATCGGTTGCTTGCGAGGAAGCCAGAGCAAAGTCATCCCCGGCGTTTAAACTTTGTCACCCTAAAGATACTTAGGGTGACTCTGTCAAGGAATCACCTGGACATAGATATCACTATCTAGTCCAGGTTTGGACATAGATATCACTATCTAAAGTCTGTAGTATAGGAGGATTATATCTGGAAGTTTCTTTTGAAGCGAGAACCAGAGAAAATATAGAAAAATGGACTTCATTGAACGAGAAGGCTTTGAAGGCGTGCACAGCTGCAAAGAATGACAATGGCGTTTATAGGAGAAGTAAGTATTGAACCATTACGTCCTAATGAAGCGGTAAAGACTTTTGGGGTAAAACACACCCATTGACAAAGGACACATGTCTATAGGGGATTGAGCAACAAGGCGGTTAATCTACCTTGAGATGAAGGCATAATTAAAGATTTTTTGGGAAGTTAAACGTGTGTTGAAGATTTGACTGATGGGACAACACATTTTGGATTCCAAGTCTGAGATTAAAGGCCATTAAAGTCGAACAACAACAGTAAAAGGGCAGTTAATTTCCTTAATAGGCCAATTATTGTTGGATTATTCATAGCAGGCCTATAGCTGAGGCCTAGTAATAGGTTCAGAAACAAATGAATCGTAATAATACCAAGATACTCAAATTGTTGTATTGGGTTCATCAAATACAAAAGTTGGGCTTTAATCCTAGGGGCCCAAGAACTATAACAGAAGAGCTTTCTTCTTCAAATCCACCTTGAAGAATTCGAAGTCCGTCCAAGCTAGGTTATATGAGTCTAGAAGCTCTGACACTTCATCCTCGACTTCGGGGAGTTGGTTCGCACGATAGGAGCTCTCCTCCAGAAGTTGCTAAGTGCTGGTATGAGTAGAATTAGCATCGACTCGTAAGAGTTCCACTTCGGTTTGAAGAAGTGCTAGTTCAGCTTCTTTAGTGGCTAGAACTTCCCTTTTGATCGAAGCATTCTTCAAGAATTCCTGGACTCGACCCCAATCCTGGTGTAAGTGGTTGGCCATTTTGGCTACCATCTCCCGTTTGCGATGCTCTCTGTGCTTTAAGTCATTCTGATGACTGTATAGTTTATGGAGCTCGCGGAGGTTCTGCTCGAACTCGGAGAGTATCAAGGAGTTTACTAGAGGCAGTTCCTTTCAGGTCTCTGACTCTATCCAGGGAATCGTTGATGTCCTCGAACGAATCCAGCTTGGCCTGGGAGAGTTCGTTGAGAGCGGTTCGGGAGAGAGTAATGTCAGCCGGGATAGGACTCAAGACTTCAAGCCTGGTGGACAGTTCTTCCAAACTCAGAGCTTAGTGACGAAGAGCGGCTACTCGGCTGGCGGGGCATGAAGATGACGAGGCCCAAGGAGATGTTTCTTGGTTGCTAGGAGCTACTTTAACTATCGTAATGGGAGTTGAACATTCTAGTAAAGCAGTCTGAGCACCAGAAGAGGTAGAAGAGGTCTTAGGCCAGAAATTCTGTTTAAAATACTTCATTTAGAATAAAGGTTGATGCAATGTGAAAAATGAGGAAAGGTTGTTATAGTAAGCCTACCTTAGGCTCGCCAACCATAGGTGATTCAGACGAGTGCAGAATTTCAAGTACTCTTTGCTCTAGAGCAGTAGGCTCGCTTAATAATTCTAGGCGAGAGATCGGCACTATGCGCTCTTCTGCCATGGCTAGTTATTCCTTTGGAGTATAATGCAAGGAATGATAAGAGTAGGAAGCAGCACTGGCTTCATTTGTGGCGTCTTGCTCCACGGACTCCTTGGGAAAATCCAGGAAATATTGACATAGGAGCAGTCTAGTATCCAGAGCAGGTTCAGAGATGAGCGAGCTGGATGTATTCACTAGAGGATTAGGAGCGTTCTCGGTGGTAGCAGCTTTAATGTCAGGGGCGGCTCTCTCTTCATTGGCAGTGAGAATATCCTAAAGGCAATGGATGTTTAGAAGGGAAATTGTGTAACCAAAAGTTGCCGAGGATACTGAAAATATTAGATTATCTTACGTTCAGAGAAGTTGAGAGGTGGATTTCAACTAGCTCATGTGGTTACTCGGCAGTGGCATCGTCAGTATGTGGGGACGGAACGACCGTGATGGGTTAAGTCTCTGGTGGTGGCAAGAGATTTGTTGCTTCCACATAAAGGATTGGCTCGGTTATGGCTTCGCGAGGGGGTTCATTTTGCATTACTTGTTCCCCCGAGTCATCCTCATTGGTGACCTCACGTTGACGTTGTTTGCGTTTGTGAGAACCATTGGTGGTCGAGCTAGTTCGAGTCCGCTTGTGCGATCGCTGGAGTGAGCAAATAGTTAGATTATTTAAAGTTAAAATAGTGAGGCACTCGAAGAATGGATACTTACAGTTCACGGGAGTTCTTTTGTTCTTCTTTTATCCTCTAGCAAGGCTCTTCATCTACAACTGCGTCTTGGGTTTCAAATTCTTCATAATACTGTTTAGATTCAGTAAGAGAAAAATGAATTAAAATAATACATCAATATCGCCAACATCTGTGGCATGAAGCTAGCAAGAAAAATAAGTAAGTATAGTAATATACCATTGGCCAAGGGGTGTCGTCAGTATCCTCATGGACCATACGTAGCAATTTCCAGTCAGATTCATCCGTGAAGTGCTTCGTAAAATTACGGAAGGTGGCGGCAAATAAGGCCAGTGGTGGCTTACGTCTGATCCCGTCCCAGATATGCGCTTTCCAAGCCAGGTAATTGGTAGTCATGTGAAGGGATGGTATAATAAGATGCTCAAAGTTTTGCTCAGGAAGCATCACCAAAGGGAAGCCATAGTGACCATCAATCAAGTCAGCAGGGTCAGGACGAGAAGTGGCTCGCCAAATGCTGTAGCGGTTCACTGAGCAAATGTGAGGCATAGGGACACGCTGAGATAGCCCGAGTTGCCCGGCGAACTAGTTCAGAGCATATAGTTCATGGCCAGGTATGGAAGGATCAGGAACTGGTAGGTCGCCACAGGTGTTGCTGTGAAGAAAAATGATTCTCGCCAGGCTGTCCTGTTCTAGCCAAGGAAGGAAGCCAGTATCAAGGTTTTCAGGGAAGTTACGGCTTAAGATGATGTCGACCGCAGCCTCAGGAAACTCTGAATGTGAGCAAAAGGCAGCGAAGCATGTTTGGTACGTTCATCCGTCAAAGGAGTTGGTGGTCGCTAGAGTCTTCCCCAGAATTATGTCACTCTCGAATGGTAGGATTTCGGGATGACAGAAAATGGAGAAGTACATTCGAAGCCATAACTCTATCATCCAGAGTGGTTCTTGTTGGTTGAGGTCGAGTTGCGAGAGTACAATCTACCTTAGACTATGATAGATGCTGGCGAGGATAGACTGTGCGAGACCTAATTTTTTTCCCTCGAAATAGCGTTCGGCAAGGTTGGTCCAGCACTTATTCACCTTCTGAGAAGAAGGGCAAAAAATGTATTTGGATAACCAAAATTCAAGGAAAGTGATCCCTCCTTGATCGGTCTGGTCGTCGATGAAGGCGTAGGTCCATGCAGAATATGAGGCAGGGCATTGAGAATTAGCCCGAATGGTGCATTCAATGTGATCGCCTTGCTTCCAGATAGGATTGGCGATGGGAACTCCGAATATAACATAAAGATCAAGAAGAGTGATATTTACATCGCCACAGGGTAGGCGAAAACAGTTGCAGGCCGAGTCCCAGAAGCACGTGGTGGTGGCGAAGGGAGTGTGATTTCCACCACTAGGGAATGTGAAGCAGAGGTCAAGCAGTTGATCAATGCCGGCCGCTTGCCATCGAATTAAGTCCAGTTCTCGGCGATTGACATACCAAGCACGGTCTTACTCGGAGGTGTTGGGCCATTTGCTGGTTGAACAAAAGGTATCCTTCTTCGTCCACCCCGTTGGGTTTGCTTTCGGGTTGTCTTGAAAAAGCAGAGCCGAGTTGTAGTAAGGGTGACAAAGCACGGGAAAGAGCCCTGGGTCGATTGGTGTTTTAAGGAAGGGGTCTAGGTGGCTGGTGCCCTTGGAGGTCACTCTAAGAGTGAGAGTAACACCCGGTAGTCTGCAAGCTGTGATGGCGCAAATATCAGCGGCAAGACGGTTTGCTGCAGTTTTGGTGACCTTTGGAAATCTTTCTTTGTGGGGCGGCATATTGAATGATCGGAAATTGATGGCAGCGTAGAGGAAGAAAGGTTGGCTTTTAGAGGAAGCTTAAAGTTTGAATGAAGAAGGAGTTTATGTTGGAAGTGAGGATTGACGCAGGCGTGCACTTTTTATTTGACGTCAACTGAAGTGGCACAACTTTTCAGGAGAGAAGAGACGACATGGCGCTTGTGCAGAAAGTTACCGTTTGGTATAATCGACATGTCATTTGGTAATACAAGCCTTTTCGTTTGCATAAATTTAATCTCAAGGCTTAAGGGACAATGTTTGGGCCCGAAATAAAATATTTTCTATTGGGCTTGGAGGACTGAATTTGGCTAGCGGGCGAGCGAAGTATACAAATCCAAGTCGGAATAGGCTTGACGCAAACAACATTGAAAGCTGATCCATGCGGCTTGTTTTTATCTAACCTTTCCTATAATGGTTAGGACTCTGTTACAAGAATTATCTATAAATATCGGATGAGCTCTATTAAGTACCTAGAGTTATATTAAGAGTCTAATTATCAATATCAAAGAGTTCCAAGTGAAGTAGAATATGGCTATGATCTTCTATATAAAGAAGTGAAAAGCAATTTGGAAGAGATCCCTTGATCAAATACATATTTTTCTCTCAGCAAACTATCCTTCTCTATACGAGAAAACCCTTGCAACTAGCGATCAATAGAGTTGTCACCCGAAGAGCGTGAGATTCTTGCGAATCAAGGACGCAAAAACCTGCAACCGGCGATCAAGAAGCTTGTCACCAGGAAGAGTGAGAGTTTCGAGATTTAAGGACGTAACACCGTGTGTTCCCAACACTTTGTCAAGGGGATTGTTCTGCTTTACACCAAGAGGAGTGCAAAGTATCAATTTTCGTGGCTCAGTTAGAGGCACGAAAATAGAAAGTCCTAGGTCACTAGGCAAGAAGGATCCATTCAGGTGAGGTTGATGCTTTCCTCGTCTAAATCGCTTAATCAAGAAGTCAGTAGCGGCTAGCCTACAAATCAATATTCTATCATGAAAAGGTGGCACGCCAGCGCACGAAGCACAATCGAGGAAAAGAGACAGTTTGAGAAATCTCTCAAGTCCGCTAGGAGATTTTTGTGGTAAACATTAATTTTAAATCGATTTGTTTGAAGGACCGGCTGGTTGGCTGAGATAAATGAGGAATACAAGGTGAACAACATGTTAGTATAGCACCATTAGTTCATAGATTAAACATACTTACCCACTTAAGCAGGTGATCAACACCTACCCGACCACCCGAAAGACCACCAGGCGGACTACAACTTCACTCATAAGACCGAGCCCATCCGATCGGGAACGCGCTCGAAAAGCGCACATCCGAATACTCGGCCCACATGACAGCAAGTACAACCCTATCCCACATCGAAGAGCACAAGCAAGCAACAATCTCACCCACCTATATAGGTAAGGCATTTACTACAGATAAGAGGGACAGAGAGAGACATTGATTGCAATCTTAAATACTCCAACCTACTTACTTACACGTTCGCTTGACTGTTATATCCATTACATCTTCTAACTTAGGCATCGGAGCGTTAAAGGCAGACCAGCCCTGTCTCGACTTCCTGACCGCCCGTTTGTTGTATTCTTCTAACAGTAGAAAGCCGAACATGCAAGTCCGCATACCTGAACACCCGAAGAGAGAGAATACCCGACTATCCGAACAGCCCGAACGTTCGGACATCCAGAAGAGAAGATTACTCGTACTTGCTTCTGCTGATTACGTCCTGCGTAATCCGGTAGAAACATTTGGCGCCGTCTGTGGGAACCTTACAAATTGCAAATCTCGTATAAACACCACTACCCAAAAGCCCACATGAATACCCAAGAGACGAACATCAGTGACACGCCCATCGAGGAAACACCCCCGAGCGCACGGGTGCAACAGGTGATCGGGCTGGGAACAAGCAGCAGCCCCGGATTGAGCGACGAGGAACAGGCCGACTGCTTGCTCCAGGAGCTGCGAGAGGCAGCATTCGAAAGAGATCATGAGCGCCAGGCCCGGCAGAGGCTGGAAGAACGGCTGGACGCACTCGTCAACCAGCATCAAATACGACACGGACAGGGTCCCGTTCGGGAAGATACCAACGCTGAGGATCTCCACCACCCGTTTGGCAGGATCGACCCTCGGGTGACCCGAACACCCACACTAACAAGGGAACCCGCGCCCAGCGGCACGTCCCCAACGGACAACACCCTGATCCTCCGGATGATGGAAGAGCTATCGACGGAGGTGTCGCGCTTATGAAAGGACAAGCATGCCGGGCAAGGTGGGATGTTCACCCCTCGAGTCAGTCTGTTCTCGGTGCATATACTGGAGAGGGGCAAAAACCCGAACGCGAAGACAACAAAGGTCTCCCGGTTTGACGGAAGTGGGGACCCCCGACGACTTTGTGCTTTCTGTTTCAAAATATGCTGTCCGAGGAGGCGAGGAGCTGGTTCTACGAGATACCACCAGGCTCCATCCATTCGTTCCTAGAACTGGCGGAGAGCTTTCAAAAGCGCTACAGGCTCCAAGGCAAGTATAACACCATGGGCATCCTCCTCAAGGTCCGCCAGGGGGCAGACGAGAGCCTATCCAGCTACATCAACCGGTGGAGGGCGCTGGCGAGCACGTGCAGGAGCCTCGACAAGCAGGTGGCTAAGGTTACCCTAATGGATAACATGCTCGCAACGCCATTCGTAGAGAAACTCGTGCGGAAGGAGCATCTCTACTATGACAAGATAATGGATTTGATCGTACAAAAGGCGCTGGTAGAGACGCGAGTATACGGGACCACCTTTGAATCCAGCACCGTCCAGCCAGAGAGCGCGGACGCTCAGCCACGACAATCCGCCGACGATAGAGGAGAATCGAGCGGAGGCTACAAGCAGGGCCGAGATCCGCACGGACAGAATAACCAGAGGCCGTCTTCCCGTGGCTACCAAGGCTACTGACACGACCGGATGAAGGCACCAACACCGCAGGGAATCCGTTCCCGAGAGGCCCCCCGGTACTGATCGCCCGGGCAAGAGGTCTACACAATCGACTGGCAGTCGAACGAACAGCTACTCTGCCAATACCGAAACCAGATCCAACCACCAAACAACATATCAAAGGACAGGGCCCCAATCGGTCGAACCCCAGATAGATGGTGCGAATACCACCACACCGCCACCCACCACACCAAAGATTGCATAATGCTAAAACTGGTACTCAGGGAAATACAAAGGGATGGCCGGATCACCCTTCCCAAAACCGAGGGACGGCCGCGTGAGAAAAAACGTCGAAACCCGGGGGACGATCAACACAATATCCGGAGGGAAACGCAAGGAGGGGACTTCGTCGCCCGACCGTCCGAGCAGGGAGGTACTGACGATCGGAATAAGGAGGATGAATAAAGCAAGAAAAAGGGAACCGTCGACCATCAGCTTCAAGGCGGAAGACGAGGAGAGGAGTCCAAAGAGAAGCACCCTGCCGTTTGTGATCGACGCAATCGTGGATCAATATCTCATAAAGAGGGTGCTGGTAGATAATGGGGCGTCCGTAAATGTGATATACCTGGTCGTATACACGTCATTGGGCATACCCTCGCACAAAATGACACAGGACCACGAGTGCGTTGCAAGCTTCACGGGCGAGACGTCATACCCAATCGGAAGCGACAACATACGGATCGGGATAGGCGCCCCTGACTCCCCGCACAGCGAGGTCCTAATAGACTTCATCATCATGGACACACCCTCCCCATACAACGCTATACTCGGGCGACCGGGGATCAACAGGCTAAAACTGATCATCACAGGGTATATGTTACTGGGCCGATTCCCGACGGAGCACGGAGTAGGGCACATCCGGGGCTACAACTACGAGGAGGCAGCGAAACCCGGGAACATGCAAGAAATCCTAGCTCTGGAAGGACTGGCGCCAAAGGCGGAAATACCAGACGACCCACCCGACAGGCCGACGGCAGTGTCCCCCGTCCCCGAACGCGATGAGCTGCAGACGATTCAGGAGGCGACCATGAGAACCGGAGGTATTTCTCATGGTGGGCCACCAGAATCCGCACCGGAGGGCTTTGTGGAACCTCTACGTTGACGGATCCTGTACAAAGAAGGCGAGTGGCGCCGGGATCATCCTAACCAAACCAGGAGGGGTAAACGCAGAGTACGCCCCCAAATTTGAATTCAAGACAACCAACAATGAAGCAGAATATGAGGCGCTCATCGCAAGCCTACAGCTGGCCAAAAACTCGGAGGCGCCCGACCTAAACATATTCAGCGACTCACAGCTGGTGGTGAGCCAGGTCGAGGGAGAATTTCAGGTGAAAGGAGAGTCTATGATCGCTTACCTCAGGCACGTGAGAGATCTACCTCAGTCTATGTTCAACTACGTCAACATCAAGCACATACACCGAGGACTCAATGCGAAGGCGGACAAGCTGGTCCGATTGGCTACGGCTCCATTCCACCCCGGACCAGGACAGCGGATCGTCGAAGTACTGCGACGACCAAGCATTTTGGGAGCAGAACAGGTCCTGGCGATCCAACCGCACGAACACAGTTACATGGTTGTACTCATCGCATACAAGGGAAGGGAGAAATTACCAGAAGACAAGTGAGAAGTCAGGACCGTCATCGCACAGACAGCAAACTTCAGCATAAGGGATGGCATGCTTTATCGGTGAGGAAAGACTTGGGTAAGCCTCAAGTGCGTCACCCCGACGAAGGGCAACGCAATTCTCCAAGAGATCCACTCGGGCACGTGCAGCCACCACGCTAGAGCAAGATCAATCACACACAAAGCCCTCCGGTGCAAATTCTGGTGGCCCACCATCCATGCGGATGCCACGACACTAATGAGCAAATGCCACCAGTGCCAACTACACGCTCACCACTACCACGCGCCCGCCGTCCCGCTCTCAATCCTCCTATCGCCCGTACCATTCGCACAGTGGGGACTGGACTTAATCGGGGAACTCCCAAAGTCCAAAGGGCAGTACAAGTACCTGATCGTCATCATTGACTACCACACAAAGTTCTTCGAAGCCCAGCCAATGATAAAAAAATCACGACAGAAAAGGTAGAACGCTTCCTTTGGCGGTTCCTCTTCTATTGCTACGGGACCCCGATCTGCATCATCACGGACAACGGGCCACAGTTCAACAACCCTCGGCTCAGGGCCTTCTGCAAACGGCAGGGAACAAAGCTCATATTCGCATCACCAACGCACACTCAGACAAACGGGCAGGTAGAAGCGGAAAACAAAATAATCAAGGCAGGCATCAAGAAGAAGATCGAGGACATTGAGCCCGGGGAGGCAGGATACGGGCGCTGGTCCGAGATCATCCCAGAGATCCTATAGTCTATCCGGACAACCACCAATACGGCCACGGGCGAAACCCCGTTCAGTCTGACATTCAGAACAGAGGCTGTGCTACTTCTAGAAATCACTCACCAGAACCCGCAGATCGATGGGTACGATCCGAGCACGAACGAGGAAGGGCTACGACTCAACAACGATCTACTAGAAGAGAGGAGGGACACATCACATCTCCACAATACCGCGAACAAACAGAGAATCGCCCGATTGTACAACCAGCGCATTTGGGCTCAACCGATCCAACAGGGGGACTGGGTCATGAAGGCAATATAACAGAAGGTCAAGGCACTCCGTCCATCATGAGAAGGCCCGTATGTCGTGGACGAGGTTATAACCCCAGCACCTTTTACCTAAGGGATATGCAAGGCCAACGACTACGACACCAGTGGAACATTCAGCATTTACGGAAGTACTTTTATTAAGTCCTTTCTATTACGTTATGTATTTTCTTGATCCGTCCACCCGATACTCGGGGATTGAGGATAGACTATTCGCTTTAATGTAACACTCGGTGAAAGTACTATTCAGACAAAAAAAAAGCAAAAAAGCAGGCACACGCATACGAAAAAAAAGAAAAGGGAAACTTCATTACTTAAGGGGCACGAACGGCCAGCTACAAAATCCTATTTACAAGCTACAAAAAAAAGTCTACAACTACACTTCTACTTCCGCTTCCGCATCCGCATCCGCCACCCACTCCTCCACCACAGCCTCAGCACCCGCCTGCTCGAGCTGCCCCTGCTCTTCATCAGGCTGCTTCTCAGCGTTCTCCTCAGTAGAGAGGCTAGCCGCCCCAGCATCCGCATGCGCCCGCAGATGCTCCCGATAGCGCTCCACCTCAATGAAGAAAGACACAGCCACCCGAAAAGCAGTTACCTGCTCCTCTGCCTCGGCCGTCACCAACTCAAGGAATTCATCCGACTCTTTAAAAGTGGCAACAACCTCCGCTTGGGTACGCTGGACCTGATCTTCCGTCCAGGCACAACGCTCGGCCTCTATCAAACTGGACTCCATCTCGGCCATGCGGTTGGCAGCCTCAGTGCGCACCCGCTCCACCTCAGCCAACGCACTATCGCGCTCAGCCTTCAGAAGGCTCTCCCGCTCGGCGCTCTCCCGAAGCTCCCGAGTCAGCTCGTTCACCCGGGTAGCCTTCCGCTCAGCCCATTCGTTCGCCTTGGAGAGCCCGGTCTGAAGCTTCTCATAAGCCGCGGCAGCCTTGCGGATATCAGCCCTCAACCGCGTCAGCTCCTCCAGATTCTTGCGCGCGCGTAAGCAGAAAAGCTGATGTTGCAGCTTGGCGCACGCATTGAAAGCCCAATCCAAGCCGTCGGGGGCAGGGGCGAAACCCGGTTATACCAGGTGCTAGAGTGATCCCACACCCTCGCCCAGGGATTGGCGGAGCTTCTCAAGAAGAGCACGAGACACCTCCCCACCAACTTCCAACGCCGCAGTGCCAGCAGCATTCACCCGAGAGCGCTTGGTTGGACGATCGACCCCACCTTCGTGAGCAGGCGACCCAGAAGAGAGATCTACACCACTAGATGTTTGGGAGGCCCGGCCCCGCGAGCCTGAATTTAGGGAGGCCTCCCGCCACTCCCTCTGCTCCACGCGCCTCTGATTGCGCTCCATCTGCAGCTGCTCCTTCTCACGGGAGAGGCGATCCCGTTCAGCCCGGTCCTGACCCCGAGCAGCAAACGAACCCCCGGGCGGCGGAAGCCCGGCCCTATCAGCACCACCAATGTGCACCCGCTCAGGGACGATGATGGCAGTAGCTCCAGAACCCGACGCCGCACGAAGGGCAGAAGCATAAGAAGCGACATCTGGTACCCGGATCATCGGCTGGACCGTATCTCCCACAACCAACTGACCACGCCTGTCATCAACCACCCGGCGCACATTCTCAGCGCTCGCCAACAGCAACTCCATGGGGCGCTGGAGGGCATCGTCTTTCTCGGTGGCCTTGGACTTGGTCATTTTCGCTGCAAACAAATACGAACGAAAGGTCAGTAACAAAGATATCAGATATACTTAAACATGCAAAATATAACAGGTATCAGATGCCCGACAGACCAGGTGCTCGGGCCAGACGCGTGCGCTCGATCAGATCCCAGTGGCACGCCACCCAGAAGTGTCTCGCCTCGGGTGCCGGGTCAAAGACGAACTTCAAGCGAGCAATCCTGGTCTCCTCCGCAGGCGCCATCGGATACTCGTTCGTATTGAGAGGATGGAAGAGCTGGGGGACTCGATGAATACGGTGCACATTAGCCGCAAATTCAGGAGGGAAAGCGCCAAACTCCCAGTCACCGCCCACCAGGCAACTGGTCGACGAGCTGGGCGGATCGACCAACCACCACTTCACTCGCGGCTCCACAGTGAAGGTGCCCGAGTCCCTTCGGTGGGAAGAATGCTTGAGGCTGAAGAAGTGAAGGAATTTCGCCCGCGTCAGATGCTCTAACCCGCTCAGGCGGAAGACGTTGAAAAACGCCACCAACGTGCGAGTCAACGTTGGCCCACACTGGCCAAGCAAAATCTTCAGCAGGGCCAGCATGTATTGGAAGAACGGGTGCAGAGGCAGCTTAATACCCGCCTTCAAGTGGAACTCACTCACGAACGTATGGCCGAGCGGGGGCCGCGTGAACGTCTCGCTCTTCCCGGGAATCTTCAACTTCACACACGAAGGAATGTGATAGTCGTGGGCCCATCGCACCATCTCCTTCACTGACGGTGCTCGTTCGGGCTCCGGCACTGGGTGCTCACGTCCGCCCTCCAAAAATTAGGACACAGCAGACTCCCTTTGCGCACGCTCATCGCCCCACGGCCCTGACAAGGATGACCCCCCCTCCGACCTCGACGACTCAGACGCATTCCCCACCCCGACATCATCAGCCCCGGTTCTTCGCACTCGTGACTCTTCCATCGACTGCACGATAGAAGAATAACCATTAGGCACATACCGCAAGGGCGTTACACTCATCACGGAGTCGGACGCGGAGTCTGATCCGCTCGTACATGGACTACAGCTAAACCACCCCGCCCCCGGAACATATACCTGTTCACGCGACACGCCGCTTGAAATTTCTATCGGGTCCATCTCCTAGAAAAGACGCACGCACGCAACACCCAAACACTTAGCAAAAAAAATCCCACCACAAACAACAAAAACCCAGAAATTTACTCCAACACAGATCAAAATAGGCAGGCCTCAAGAACACGCCTTGTTCTTGAGACAAAAACCCAGGAAAACCCAGAAAAACGTGCAAACAGAAACATAAAAGATACCGGAAAAACCAAAAACAGAACGGAAAGCAATACAATTGGGTTTAGAGCCTCACCAAAAATTGAGATTGAGGTCTAAGATGAACGTCGACGTTGAAATCCGGCAACACAACAACAAAAGCAAGAACAGTAAGCAGAGGTAATTTCTTCAGAGTTTCAGTGAAAGTAAAAGCATGAAAGAAGACGGTTCACCGAAGGCCTATTTATACTGCTCCGACCTCACACGCAAGCGAACGCCTGCCGTTCATTTTTCGCGTGGCCACCGTCAGATGATGACATGTATACATGAGGCGGTTTACTTCCCCTCCTAAGTAACCGTGCTCACCCTTCGGCTTCCCGCCTTGGTTTCAAACCCTAGCACGATCTCCCACGACTTGCCACGTATCAGACATGTAGTCTCCCACACTCCCACGCACGTGACGCCTGATCTGCCAGCATTTATTACGCCTGACCTGCCAGCATTTATTACGCCACCAACATTTATTACACCCCCAGCGGTTTCCAAGGAGAAGTTGAAAGGGGTCACTCCAATCGTCCCATCAGTCAGATCACCCCACTCGATGTACGCACACGCACATCATGATTCTCCCCCCATTCGAAATATCGTACGCACCACCAACACGATCAAGCGCCTTACAATCTAACAGGCAAGTAAACGCCACCCCACCAGGTTAGTGCAAGACCATTGAGGCGTCCTGAAAGAGGCTAACGTCACACGTTTCCTTTCGGCGTGTGCGCACTCAAAGCAAGACCATTTAGGCGTCCCAAAAGAGGCAAACGTTCGCATTTCCTTTCGGCGTGCGCGCGCTAAATGAAGACAAGTAGGCGGCGAGTATTATCATCTCCCTGGCTCTGTTGGCGAAGCCGGGTCACAAGCGGCCCCTTGTGTAGTCTGCCCCTAGACACCCAATAAGAGGTGACCTACCGTTCGATCTACGCGGCACAGAAGTGGCTAACGTCACGCGTTACCTTCCGGGGCGCGCAACCCGCAGGACCATTCGGGCGGCTCGAAAGCGGCAGGTTTCCTTTCGGAGCGCGCGCCGAATGATGTGCGACTCGGGAGTAGCCCCATCTCTTCCGAGGGAGTAACGCCACCATTCGCCAAATTAGGCGGCACGATAGCGGCAAGTTTCCTTTCGTGCGCGCGCTAAACTGAAGAACGGCACGGGTACGCTGTCCATGTCCCTCCGTGCGCGCTGCACCACATGTACGTAACGGCCAGGGCCACACCGTTGACGCTACGATAGGTCGGCGCCGAGAGTGAGGATCTCCTCTCGGGCACTTAACAGCACGGCTGTTCCGAGGCCCATTCTTGACGGGCTCCGAACAGCAAGATTCGTTTGGGAGTGCCGTGCAAGCGGCTCGGAACCATTCATACATCAAGAAAGGCCGTTTCGAAGGCATATCCTTGGTGGACTCTGGACAGCAACATTCGTTGCGGGGCCGGGTAAGTGGCTCGGAACCATCCATGCATCTCAAGAAAGGCCGTTCCGAAGGCCCATCCTTGACGGACTCCGACAGCAAGATTCGTTGCGGGGCCATGTAAGCGGCTCGGAACAATCCATGCATTCACATACACAAGCATACATCAACACACTCATTCACTCAAAACTGCATCATCACTCAATCGCATCACACGATCATACATACATCCGCATACATTCACATACTCATTCACTCATACCTACTTGTATATATGTAGTACCGCATACATCTACATATTCACTCCTACATACTGACATACATCCGCATACACAAAACATACATATTCATTCACAGGATTCCACATGCACACGACCGGGCACACGGCTCCAAATAGCAAGATTCATTTTGGGAGTCGGGTACCCAGGCACAGGATCATGCGTACAGGTACACGATCGGGCGCACAAGTACCCACTACATCAAGCGAGATATTTCTTGACCGGAGAGTTGGGGGACTTGGGGGTCACAGGACCACGCATCATTGCTCAATCGGATAAGTATTTGTTTAATCACACGAACCCTTTTCAACTCCCCAATCAAGAAATGTCTCTTTGACTTGGGGACTTGGGGGACTTGTTAGTATAGCACCATTAGTTCATAGATTAAACATACTTACCCACTTAAGTAGGTAATCAACACCTACCCGACCACCCGAATGACCACCAGGAAGACTACAACTTCATTCACAAGACTGAGCCCATCCGATCGGGCACACGCCCGACAAGCGCACATCCAAATACTCGGCCCACATGACAGCAAGTATAACCCTATCCCACATCGAAGAGCACAAGCAAGCAATAATCTCACCCACCTATATAGGTAAGGCATTTACTACAGGTAAGAGGGACAGAGAGAGACATTGATTCCAATCTTAAATACTCCAACCTACTTACTTACACGTTCGCTTGACTGTTATATCCAATACATCTTCTAACTTAGGCATCAGAGCGTTGAAGGCAGGTCAGCCCTGTCTCGACTTCCTGACCGCCTGTTTGTTGTATTCTTCTAACAGTAGGAAGCTGAACATGCAAGTCCGCATACCCGATAACCCGAACACCCGAAGAGAGAGAATACCCGACTATCCGAACAGCCCGAACGTTCGGACATCCAGAAGAGAAGATTACTCGTACTTGCTTCTGCTAATTACGTCCCGCGTAATCCGGTAGAAACACAACAAACTTAATAATATGGGCTTAGGTGCTTGAAAGATTTGTTCATTCGGGAAAGTATTCAGCATGCCACAGTGCACTTGTTTTGCCTACGTGGCAAGTTTTCATTGGCTCAAAGTGAAACAAAAAATTAATGTGTTTGGATTGGCAACCAATAAGAAAAGGTTGAATTCTTATTTTTCCTCATTCACGTAGGTGGTGCAAGTACACTGCTGTGTATAGAATAAGTTTCTCATCTACTTGTTCTTATGTACATTCTTACTCTTCATTTCATGTCTGAATGACGAAATAGTTTCTATTTTGTTTCATTTTGGTAAAGGAGTCATCACCATCTATTTGCATCCTTATCACTATTAACTACTTCTCTGAGCTCTCAAAGTTTTTTGAAACAAGCATACATCTCTTTACATGTTCAGCGAAACCAGAGAATTAACTTTGAAAGTAAACCCTATGTTGGCTTTCCATCAGTGATAAATGAAGAAGTAATATGAAACTCCTTACATCTTGGCTTCCCAATCTAACATGTCCTCCTCCGCCACGGGACCAACACTGCAACACGGAGGAGGGTCACTAAGCATACGTCTGAGCTCCTTTTTGAGGCGGCGATGGGCTAACATAGATACACGAAATCACTAACCTTAAACTGGTTAGCTGTGGCAGTCAGAGAGGGGCTGGTGTGTAGGGTGTTGTTGTTTCGTTTTGTATCTTGACGTAGTGACTCACAAGTCACAGTTGTTATTACAATGCTTTTTTTATCGAGCTTTTTCCCATTAGCCCAAAATAAGAATTTTAATTCTCTAACAAAATTTTAATTTTCACCAGTCTAATATGACAAATATATGCTCAGTTTAATTTATGAATTACTTCATGCCATTACTTTCTCGTCCTATCTATTGACCAGTAACTAGACTCCGGACGTTGACCGTTGACTATTGACTTTGATCGGTGACCGACTACCAAATTTTGGCGATCGATGACTGCATTTTGATAATTTTGATCGTTGACTTTGACCATTGACTATTGACTATTGACTTTGACTGTCAATGTCTCTACACTATATAGGTTAATCTGAGTGTCAGATGAACTTCTTCTACTGAGTGTCAGATGAGGTTTTCATGTTTATCTGAGTGTCAGATGGGGTTCATATACGTGTCAGTTGAGTTTCAAACGAGGGACAATAGAGGTCTCATCTGGTAGATATATGTTCATCTGAGTGTCAGTTACGATTCATCTGAATATGAGATGAGGTTCTGAGAAAGAATTCCGAGAAATCAAGTTTCTTTTGGGAATAGAACTAGATTTGTATGGTGGATAGCTAAAAAAGTAGGACATGGACACAGTAAGGACACGGCAATTAAATGAATATAAAATATAAATATAAATATTTAATATATAATAAACTAAAATTAAGTTAATTAATCGAGATTATTCCTAAATATAACTTTAAAAATCTATGTCATTAAAAAACTATACGCATTGAACTGAAGAAGAAGTTAGAGACAATATTTGAGTACGGGTTAGAATGATTTTGTTCGTGTATGAAAACTTTTAACCCTAATACAACTATATATAGAATACATTTACATCTCCAACTCAATATTCTAATTCTTTAATAAATATGACTCCTACAATTTTTTTTAATATATATATATTAGTCCCTATCCAAAGTGGAGCTCTACTTTAAAATATATATATATATATATATATATATAGTATTTGATGTGCGAATGGTGTCCCTAAATGTCGAAGAAGTATCTCCGAGAGTCTAAGGAGTGTTTCCAAGTGTCCAAATAAAAATATTTTAAGACACCATATAGCACTTTGGACATGGTGTTCCTAAGCGTCCCTATGTGTCAGAGTGTCCCCGAGTGTCGAACACGTGATATGGTACCAAAATGAAGTGTCGGTGCTACATAGGTGGATAGTAACAAAAAATCAGGTTTATTTTGGGAATAGAATACCAACTACGGAGAGACTCCAGAGAAAGAATTCCTAATGCAACTCGGAAACATAATCACTCTTAGCTAGAACAACTCTGAAATCCAAATTCTCGGGACCACAGAACCATGATATTGCCGTTGCTGTTTTGTAACTTCTGATTCAAGTAACTAGGGTTCATCACATACACATTTACCAATCCATCCTGTAGCTATTAAGTTGTGGTTTTGCATAATATGCATGTTCAGTTTCCAAAAGAAAAAGACGAACTTACTCACTCATATAATGCACGGAAAAGAATGAAGCCACCAAATTAGCATCTGTTTAGGAATGTGTCCAGCGTATGTTCGACTGTAGGGTTTGTAGCCTATGATGGTTTTCATGAAAAATCACTTTATTCACGTTTGTTGAAGAAAAAAAAGTTTAAAAGATTAGAGAGCAAAGCAAATCGACCAAAAATTTTTCTCAAGATTCTATACAACAGTGGTTTCCATATTGGAACAAATGAAAGAAAAACGGGCACACCCTTTATGGTTGAAAAAAATGTCAGAAGTTTCTCTGAGAATTATATTCGTAATCACCTTTCTCACTTGCTGCATCCAACAATATAGTGCTCTGGACAGATGTTCTAAGTTCATTACCTATTGCTGAACTCTGCACCATACCTGTCACTCCGTTGCTTATAGATTCTGTATTTTCATCTCTATTTATTGAGTACTGCAATGATCCTTTTGCTTCTGGCTGAAAAGGGAAAAAAGAGTCAAATGAAGCAGGTACTTGCTCTTCCCCTGGATGCTTGAAATTCTCCTCCAAATCACCGTATACCAAACTCCGCAATATATCTGGAATTTCAAAGTCATTGTCGTCCACTATCCTAGTCCCAGAGTCAATATCAATTTTCTCTTTTGACCTCATAATACCATCCCCAAGATTTGGAGTTGCAGAACCTGCGGTCACCTGTTCATCTGACTTGATGATTGATCGAAATCTAACCATTGAAGGAGGGACAGTATAGAAAAATATTTCTTTGAAGTTCCTCATCACTCCTTTGTTATATGGGTTCTCTTTCTTGTCATAACGGAATCGGAAATTCTCATACGTGGTCTGCAGGAAACAAAAATTAGAGTGACCTTTAGCAAGGAACAGAGCTAGAGTGGGATTGTAGCTTAAATAGCTAAAGACTGAATATGTCAAAGGTTTAACTTTTAACCATTCCAAGAACAATGTAGGCAGAAAGCCAACATATTCTACTTTTAGTTTGGGGGTGACTACAAGGAGGCTAGACGTGGTTGTGTACTCTACTATTTTCACATAAAGTAGCAAACAACATGCATCGTTTCAAACTAACATAGAAGATAATAAAAAAAATGATAAATGCATCTCCCTTCATTATTATATTAAGGTTTATCAGACTATGTGCTCATACCTAAACAACCAACTTTTTAAAGTCATGCACTAGTCTTATGGTCAACGTATAGGAAAGTAATGTTTCTACCGTATTGATCCTCAAATACATCCATCAGAAATGAAACTAAAATTAGAGGGACACATATCCTCTTGCCAACCATTTCCAGGAAAGTTTCTACAATTATCTGCTAGTGCTAGGTAATTAACTCCCAGATTTAAGATTAAGACGAAAGAGCTTATATATATTATCAATCTTTAGTTCCTGTAAAGGACATGGAAGAACTTTACCTGGTTTGTGCATATCAAATAGGAATGGAAAACTGTGAGGCCCCCGACAAACCAGACAGCAACGAAGCAATAAGCTAGAAGGAAATCTGATACAATATCCCTTGACATAGCTTTCCAAACAGTCCCGTGTGATTGTATAATGTTCACCAAAGTGAAGGAAAACACATAAATACACAGTATGGTTGATGTTGATATGAACATGAAGAAGAATCGATAGTTACGCTTCAAAAAACAAAACAAAAACAAAAAAAAAACGTTAGTTTCCAACTGGACATTCGGAACAAAAACTAATCAAAGTAAAATGCACCAAATCCATGCAGATAATTAAAGTAAAACACAATGGAAAACGATATCTAATAAGAAATATAAAACAAGCGATTACATTTGTAAAACATTAACATCTAAATATTAGTTTTACATTAACCTCCTACATGTGCAGAGTGTCTAATACCACTACGTAGTTGTAATACGTCTTGACTATTAAATCTGAAACAATAAACTTAATGAAGCAGTTAGATATAAGTTTTTCTTTGCTACCAAACTACTTGTGATGTCAAAAGCATTGTGTCATTTAGTTTGTGAATTGCTAGCTTAAAAAGGAAAGTCAAACACCTTCTGCTACTGTAGCCTTTTTGTCGGTTAGTTTTGAACTTCTAGCTTAGAAAAGAAAGTCGAATGCCTGCTGCTACTACATAGTTAGGCCAGTACATACTTTGATAGAATACAACTGTCACTACACTCCAAAACCACATGCTACATATATTGACCATAAAAATAATATATTAAATTCTAAGTTCTGGTAAGGATAATGTAACCAATTGAGATACTTTACTCACACATTCTGCCATAACTGAATGACAATTCAAACAAGGAAAAAAAACATATTAAACACATGCAACATTACCAATTAACTAAGGTGTACCCTAATTCAATTAATCATCACAGTTGACTTTAATATGGAAAGTACTCGTTTAAGCTGTAACTTACAATTCCAATGCACTGACCAACCCAGGGACAGTGATGATCAAACCGCTGAACACAATTGTTGCAGATAGAACAGTGAGATGCGCGAGGAGGGCGATAAAGCAAACAAGTATCACAGTACTTCACTTTTACTGAGTGGCCATTTACAGTAACATCTTTGGTTCGGGGTAGTTTCAAATGAGGAGTTCTTCCATTAACCCATTCCATGGAAGGAGTGGTAATATCAAAAGCTTCATCTGAATCTGGAGGACTTGAATTTCTAGGAATTATCCCAGGATCCCGACCAGATGTCAAGAACAAAAATATCAAATCCTGCACAGAAATGTAGTAAAATTCAAATTTACGTTTAAACAATAAAAGAATAGCAGATGTTAACAACAGAGTGTTCAATGTTTTCTAATAACTTTTGATAAGAGTAATATAGTTGTCAAGAGTGGACAACGCTCTCCTTAAAACATGACTGATGGGTAATGGCGGGCTACGATTCACGACCTTAAGAATACTATGCCGCAAACTCAGACCACTTAGTATCAATGTAACTCGTCAGAAATCCAGAGGTATTTTTATAGGATAAAAACTTCATCTTGATAACTTGAACATGTAATAAAATGACCCATATCATAAAGCAAACAAAGATTTAGAGAGTAATTAGAAATGTGGATGTCTTTGTTCATACTAGGTCTACCAAATACTAATTTCTCATTAGCTTCTCATCAAAATTTGGTAAATTCTTGATGAAGATCACAATGTTACAAGTTGCAAAAAAAAATTCATCATTAACTTGCACCCCTCCTCTATAACCACATGAGCTCTGCTCAGGCTATATATGGCTGCATCACTATGAGAGGTGTGCTGTAGCAAATTCAATTATAGTAGAGAATTTCCAATTGACTCAGAAAGGATAGTACGAATTCTGGATATAGAATGTACAACAGTATACGAGTTGATACATGATGGTGCCCTCGTTTAAATATGAGGATTCCATTTAATTCAAACAACGGATTGATGCTTAGTGAAGACCTAACTTTGGCATAAAAACAACCATTCATGGAATTCACAAATAGAGGAAAGTATGAATTTGGTTATTCTTATTAACTTATTGCGCAGGTTTGATTCCAAAAGTACTGTTGTTTCCTTTTAAGATTAGTAGAGTTCATCAAATGTGAGTTTACAAGTTTGATCTGTTAATCTACTACTTAAGCCAAAACTAATATCATTTCCTTTCGAAAGAACCAGGCCACAATGGGAAAACCACAAACCAAGGTCTTTATGATTTCTCAGGCGTTCTATCTCTTAAGTGGATCAGGATTTCTGATCCACTTATGTGTATCATCTTTCCTTCTCCGATAAAATTAGATTTCACTCAAAAAATATAGGATTACAATATTAGACATGAACTTAGTTATATCTTGTGGTCCTCTCTAATCTCAAGACAGAATGTACCAATCCATACTACTATGTATTGCAATTTGCAAAGCAAGGATCTACAAGCACTTACTTAGAAAACTGCCAAGATATTACTATTCAATCTTAGTTATTTCATACGAAATGACGAATAAAATGATAAGTGGATACTGGATAGTCATAAGATAATGGTATCTCAAAAATACTAAAACCACAAACATGGATACAAGGAAAAGTTAGAGAACTTACCAAAATAGTAAGTAATGTGCCGACAACTAATACTGGATACCAACTACTCTCAACTCCCTTTTTTACATCCTTGGTTTTAAAATAGACCTTTATACAAAAACCAATTGCTGGGCCGGCTACGAGAAGCGTGGACAGAAGAAGAGATGCAACGTCAGGACCGAAGATTAATCTCCCTCCACATAAAAAGTTCTGACAAAACAAAGGAGAAATTAGCATCAGTTGAAGTACACCAACCTGTTTTGGAGTTAAAACTTAAAACAACAACCATTCATTCATACAACACATATATGTAGTTAGTCCAGGCTAAATTTTCTTCTATTACAAGAACTGTCTGTAGAAGGAATTTCAAAGATTGGCTACCTACAACTATAAGCTAATTGACACACATAAGCTAATACAGGAAATCATAGATAGATAGATAGATAGATAGATAGATAGATAGATAGATAGTATAAAGAAAAGAAATGAATGAAATTGAGGGTGAGGGTGAGAAACAAACTCACATTGCTTCCCTTCCAAACTTGATAGAGCCTCTTGGGTTCATCCTGTGTCATTATTCTAACACAAAACAAAACCCCAGAAGCCCCAAAATGGTCCTATCCTCTTCTCTCAATCATCAGCATCTTTGTTCGTGCAAATAAGAAACTCAGAAAGCGATTAAAGACAAAGATCGATCGAACACAAGCTAAGGTGTGAGCTGTGTTGTACTTTAACCTTTGTTTGTTGATGGAGGGAGACGGTTGTACCTAGAGACATACATCTATATAATTTCTCTCTCCTCCTATAAGCTGTAACCATGATGACGTCTGTTCTTGGGGCGGATGTTCCTCAATTCCAGCATCCCTTTCACGCGCTTTACTATTCTTTACTATTAAAAAATTATTCATCATTTATTAATAGAATGTTTTAAATATATACTGATATAATCTGTTACAATAAATGTCACGATATAACATAAATTCTCTATATCTATCTAATCAATATCCGTATTTAAGTAGAACAAGACACACACCGAAAATTATGGAGAATTAATCTCCTTAAACACTCCCCATTGTGTCGATGACCTCCAAAATGATGCATGACTTGTTGTCTCACTAAAAACCTCGCTAAGCAAACAAAACTCTCATGGGTAAAACAAAAGCTTGATCTAAGAGAAAAAGAGTACAACGCATCAACTATAAAAACTATTACATGTGACGTAGACTCCCCCTGATGTTTACATAAATGTAACTCCCCCTGATTGTAAACTCAGTCATGGAGTTCAGATAACCTATGCATGTCAATGCGTCTGACATGTTTCACAAATGTAGATTTAGATAATGACTTGGTAAACAAGTCCGCAACATTATCAACGGAACCAATCTGGTTCACTTGGATATTCAACAGCTGTTGTTGTTGTTGATTAAAGAAGAACTTCGACGATATATGTTTTGTATTGTCACCCTTAATGTAACCCAACTTCATTTGTTTAATGCATACTGCATTATCCTCATAGATGCAAGTGGGAGCAGTAATAGTAGATGGTAATCCACTAGACCCTCGAATATGACCTATGACTGACCTAAGCCAAACACATTCTCTAACAGCTTCATGTAAAACAATAATTTCATAATGATTCGAGGAAGTAGCAACAAGGGTTTGCTTTGTTGATCTCCAAGAGATCGTCGTGTCTCCCATAGTGAAAACATAACCGGCCTGTGAACAACCTTTGTGTGGGTCAGAGAGGTACCCAACATCAGCAAATCCAACTAATACATCAACCGGTGTCTCGAAATAGGAGATTGCATGAAAACTGTCTGAAGCAGGACAAATTTTTGACGGGTCGAGAGAATCCCTCAACATGTCAAAAAAATCAATCTGGTCGATCCAGAGTGCAGAATTCAATGTGTCAAGGCCATGGCTCGACGGGTCGAAATGTCCAGAACTTGAATGTTGCGATTCAACTATCCCTTGACCAGGATTTTCATGCTTCTCTCTGTATTCTTTGTAAGGGAAGAATAAGCCCATGTCAATGGAACCTTTCAAGTACCTGAAGATTTTTTTTTCTCCATTCCAATGACATTGCATAGGTGTAAAGCTAAATTTAGCCAACAAGTTCACTAAGAAGGTGATATTTGAACGTGTGCACTGAGTTAAATACAACAAACCTCCAATAACACTAAGATATGAAATTTCAGCTCCCAAGATCTTCTCATCGTCATCTAGTAGACGAAACAGATCTTTCTTGGGGTCCAGATTGTTAATAACCATTGGTATGGTAACAGAGTGTGCTTTGTCCATGTTAAATCGTCTGAGCGTATGTTAGACATAAGCATACTGGTAAATAAGAATTTCACCAACTCGATGTTCCAGCTCTAATCCGAGACAAAATCGAGTCCTGCCAAGGTCTTTCATCTCAAACTCAGATTTCAAGTAGCTAACTATCTCATTGATCTCATTAAGAGTTCCGATGATGTTCATATCATCAACATAGATTGCTACTATAGAAAAACCTGAACTTGTTCTTTTAATGAACACACAAGGGCATAAGTCATCATTCTTGTATCCCTTCCCAATCAAGTAGTCACTAAGACGTGTATACCACATCTTATCGGATTGCTTCAATCCATATAGTGAACGTTTCAATTTGATAACATGAGCAGTCTATGGTTTAGAGTTACTTGATTTGGGTATAGCAATGCCATCTAACACTTTCATGTATATCTCTGAATCAAGATTCTCATAGAGATACAGTAACCACATCCATAAGCTGCATGTTAAGCTTTTCAGACACTACCAAACTTATCAGGTAGCGGAAGGTGATGATGTCCATAATAGGAGAATACGTCTCCTCATAATAAATTCCAAGGCGCTGAGAGAAACCCTGCACTATAAGTCTAGCTTTAAAACATAAGACCTTATTCTTCTCATTACACTTCCGGACAAAGACCCATTTATGTCCAACTGGCTTAACAGTCGGTGGACATAGCACAACCGGACCGAAAACTTTCCTTTTATTCAGAGAGTGTAGTTCAGCATGAATTGCTACCTTCCATTTAAGCCAATCTGTTCTACGTTGACATTCAACAACAGAGCGAGGTTCCATTTCATCGTCGTCAATAATCTTCTGAGTGACGAAATAAGCAAACACATCATCAACTAACATGGAAGATCTATCCATAAGAATGCACGCATCATTTGTTCTAAGTGAGATTTCTTTGTTCTCTGACATCACAAGAGGTTCTGGAGCATCCCCCAGACTTGCCAATTATGATTCAAGAACATAACTGTAGTTAGAGACAATCTCATGTGAATGATTCACAATGTTGATGATGAATAGATCTTTTTGTGCCTTGATGGCCTGCCTTTTAACCGGCGACTTATCATTGGATTTTCTTGGTCTCCCCTTTTCCTAATGAGAGACGAGGCCGACACAACACCTTACACATGAGCAAGAGGACTGCCTCCTTGCCCGGTGTTGTGACTAACGAATCCTTTTTTTGGGATTTCTAACCTTGCAGGAACATTTGCAGCAGGTATATTTGATCTCGTCACTTTAGCGATATCAGCAAATGAGTCAGGCATAGAGTCTGCTACTTGTTGAAGATCAAGTATTCTTCACACTTTCGTCTCACTCTGAGACGTGCGAGGATCATGATGAGATATAGTGGGAGTAAATCACGTCAATTCCTAACGTTCCACTAGAATAGAAACATTTCTATCTCCCCATAACGGCGGGAAATATGTCTCTTCAAAGTGACAATCTGCAAATCTAGTAGTAAAGAGATCTCATGTCGAAGGTTCGAGATTGTGGACTATCATTGGAGATTCATAACCAACATAAATGCATAATCTTCTTTGATGACCCATTTTAGTACGCTGTGGAGGCGCAATTCGCACATAAATCGCAAAACGAAAAATGCGCAATGTGAAACATCAGGCTCATATCCAATTACCAACTGGTACACACTGAATGGTTGGCGGGTTATGGGTCGAAAACGAAGAAGCATGGCTGTGTGTAACACTGCATATCCCCATACAGAGACTGGTAAATTTGTATGCATTACCAAAACTCTAAACATAAGTTGTAACCGCTTGATATGATTCTTTGCTAAACCGTTCTGAGAATGAACATGAGACAAACGAAATGTTCAACTTCAACCCTAAGAGACATGTAGTAATCATCAAAAGATTTTGATGTAAACTCTCTTGCATTATCCAATCGAATAGACTTGATTGGATGATCCGAGTGGTGAGCCCGGAGCTTAATAATTTGAACTAGGAGTATTGGAATCATATATCATTGATAGTCTTTCTTTTTCTATCTTTCTCTCATCTTTCTGTTTATTTGCAAACACAGCATTCCTTGTGGAAAGCAAAGCAACGTGCAACGGTCTATCAAAACCATGAAATATTTAAATGGTCAGCATTTGGGTTTGATAGGTCTATAAATATCACATTGAATCCTTTGTAAGAATGGAATATTGTCATTATTATCAATAGAAAATAAAGGACGTGCTTGTAACTTTTCTACAGAACAAGCTTTGTAAAAGGAGTGATGTGCAGCAGAAATTGCAACATAAAATTCTGGTAGGATAATGCACAACGCCTTAGCAGTATTTTTCCAGGATGGTGCTGCACTCGTCTTGGAGATCGAGCCAGGATTAAGAGGAATAGTCTCATCCTCACCATCTAAACCGATGGAAATAGGTAATCCCACATATTTTTTCGCTCTAAAAAACGGATGACCATGAGTATTTTTTCAGATTTTGATCATCATGTCACGATCTAGATATCCCAGTCAAAAATGCCCAAGCTTGTATGAGTCAGAATCACACGTAGTAGTGTGAGTTACGGCATTGGATTCAATGATCCGAATTATAGTTAGATATAAACCACTACGAATAGCTGGAAACTTCTCTAGAATGCGCTTGCAACCACATTCAACAGAGGTTATACACAATATTTCTTTCTCATTCTCACAGTAAGTTTCCAAGTGAAAAATGTTGGCACAAATATCCTTAAAACTTAGCAATGTTCGATTGGCCTTTGGTGTGTATAAGGCATCAAGGACATATAATTTTATACCATGGGGTAGCAGAAACTCTGCAGAACCACGCCCTTTTATAACGGGCGCCACACCAATCATAGTTGTCATTGAGGATTTATATGGAAAAAGATCCACAAATAGTTGCCTATTCCGCATAATGGTATGAGTAGTACCACTATCTGCTAGACACTTAATTTTGCCTTGAAACATCTACAAAATCAATGTAAATAAGTAAGTCTTTGTACTAAAGACCAGACGTACACTTCAAGTATACACTTCAAGATTTGAATATGGGTGTGACCCTTGTTGAGTGCTGATATGGCATGACATAAACTGATGTATAAAAAATATCTAGTGCTAAAATCCAGGTTGGTCGATTTAGACACATGTATAAACACATCTAAAAAACATCACATCCGGGTAACATCTTTGACTGGTCGAAGGAAATCCTCGACAGGTCGAAGAAAACCCAAAATAGGATGTCGATTTTCCAATACTGATTTTCAACGGGTTGAAATAGTGTCCAGGGGCATACATTCGACGAGTCGTGCTAATTTTTGACAGGTTGAAGAAAACCTAAAATCGATATCTATTTTCGACGGGTCGAGATCAATTTTTAACAGGTCGAAATTAGACATAGTCTGAGACAGAAGCAAACATTCGATGGGTCGAACTAAATTTTTGACGGGTCAAAATTGGACATAGTCTAAGGCAGACGCAAATATTCGACGAGTCGAGGGAAAACTTGACGGGTCGAAAAATGTGAAAACCGATCCAGAGTGGAACATTCGATGGGTCGAAAAATTTCCTGAGATCAAAAACTACCTTTTTCGTGTCTCGTTTTTACTGTATCATTTTGTCATTATGCCATGTACAATTGTAAATATCGAACCATACATAAGAATTGTATGAAAATAGAACATTCTCAACACTTTCATATACCGAAAAATAGAGAAATATTCATTACTGCCAATAAAAATACATCATAGATGTTCTTAATCAAAAACAAGACAAGAATCTTAATAAGTTTGACCGAAAAGTAAGCCAAAACCAAAACTTGAAAAATTATAGAGACAACGCCTTTTACATAGGGTTAATCAAAATCCGGGATAGCAAGATCTTTCCCCTTATCTTCTGCAAGAACGAGATTGGTGCCAACCTCCATCTCTAAATATCCAGCATAATCCGACTCTTGAGCCAAATACTGCTTGTGCCTCTTGTAGATGTTCTACATTTCTCTACTAGTACGACACTGTTTGTGAATATACTTAGTAGAACCACATTTGAAACAAACGTATCTTCCAGAATGTTGAGACCGTTGACCACCAGAAATTGAACCGGATTGGTCCTTATTGGAGTTGACGTTCTGATCTCTATACCAAGTCAAATTTCGGCTATGGACTTGGCCACTCCCACACCTCTGCCCCTATGTGGAGCATGTCCTCCACGAGCATAAGGTTCTAAACGAGCAACCTTCTTATTTTTGCGGGCATTTCCTCTAGTTTGGTAACTCTCAGGCTTTTTAGCACCAGCTGGTCTTGAGTTATTATTGAGGATGATCTCATGATGCCTATTTTTTTCAGAAGACTATTGATGAGATCACTGAAGGTGGTAATCCTCCCCTGTTCGTACTCAATCCGGTACTGATGAGCGAGATACTCATGGATGTTGGGAAGGTTTGTAACACCCTCTTAATCATGTCACTCTCAGATTTTTCTACCCCACAAAACTCAACTCTGACTGTAGATCTAGCATGGCTTGATTAAACTCTTGCAGTTAACTCAGGAAGTTGTGCATCATGCACGTTGTTGAAGCGCTGCTTCAAAACGTCCCACAATACCATGGGATATGTTTTGTTTAAATAATGCTTATTGAGAGTTGGATGAATATGACGCCTCAAAAATATGAGGGCTTGAGCTTTTGATTCTTCAGTGAGAGGCAGGAGATTCGTTCTAGGCCCAAAGGATTTGATGGTGTTGGTCAGTCTCTTTCGATGAATGTAGTTTCCACATCTAAGACCCAATGGTGGTACTCCTTGCCTTGAAGGTCAAGGATGTAGAATTTCGGTCTAGCTGGCTTATTCGAACTCATCTACAAAAACGCACGGAGATGTTTTATCAGTAACGATCGAAAACTACGATCACAAAAATTTTCAACTTTTATTGAATAAGAACGTGATCCATGATATATGGTCACAAAATTGATAATAAACGGTGACAAAAATCACACCCAGCTACCGTGACTAACTGTCACATAGGATCGATTTCCCTTTTCCTTTCTTTTCCTTTTCTTTTCTTTTCTAAACCGTGACTCCCCAGACCATCTTTTATACTCTATGGATATAGGTCCATAGGAACTAGGGTAAATATGTAATATAAAACAACTCATATTACAATTATCATCAACTTAGATGTAGGATTTTGCGGTAAATAAATTTGATCCTAGATCTAGAGATTGATTGTTTAGAAAAGTTTACCACGGTGGGTGTTGTGCTCGGTATGACCGGTACACTTTTGATCGATTTGATGTTGAAGCTCGTTTGAAACATTTCTTCGAAAGTCGAGCAATCTTGACGACGTAGGAAGATTTGAGGAGTTTGTGTTTGTGTGAGGAGCATCGAAAGAGAGAGAGGCAGACGGTGGTGGTCGGCGGTGACTAGGTCTGCTAGCGGTGGAGGCCTTTTGTGAAGGTTAGGTTTTCTTTCTTTCTTTGTGATGGCTATCAACCCAGAGAGCTGTTAATAACGTGTTGCTGGAGAAAATTATGTAGACTGTAAAAAAACTATTCATTTTTTATGGAAAGAATGCCTTAAATACAGGCTGATACAATCTGTTACAATAAATGTCTCAATATAACAGAGATTTTTTTATATCTATCTAATCAATATCCATATCTAAGTAAGACAAGACACACACCAAAAATAATAGAAAATTAATCTCCTTAAACATATTACATATTTTTATTTTCTTCCAAAAAAAAAAGAAGACCCAAGGGTTCATTTGATTTGTAAGACTTTGTTCTCTACTCTCCCGCCATATAATATACGTGCTGTTATATGTTGTGAGCCTTGAATATACGTGCTGTCACACCTTTGTTGGGGCCATTTCAAGCAACTATTTCTATTTTCGGTTTATATAGTATTATAAATAATAATGAGACTGAAATCGGCATCCATTTTTTTTGTCAAACTATACATCACTTTCGTTAGATACATGTATAGTTTTTTTGTTTGTTGTTGAAATGAATAATTCATCAAACCTCACAGAACACGACAGAGGAGCAGTACAAAGAATCTGCCATCCAATAAGTACAATACGAGAATATAACACATTTAAAAACACTGATCAACCACTCTCACCAAGAAGAGGGACATATAGATCATTGCTAGACACAATTCATCGGTTCTGTTTTTCCTCTCTTTGTTTGTGTTATATGGTAGGGATCTCTGATTCTGGTTGGCAACCATAGTTTATCCTTGATCTTAGTGGTAGAGAGAATGTTATTGCTTTTGTTGGTAATCTTTTCATTTGTGTTTTGAGATATGTTTGGTGTCGGCTTCCCGAATTGTATTCATTGGATTTGGCTCATCTGTCGACATCTCCGATGAACATTGTGTGGCAGGTCTTTGTTACACAACACAACGAAGGTGAAGATAGTTGTGAATTAGATTTAGGATATTTTTCATTTATTTTTTAGGATTGTCCTTTTTACCTTAATCTTCTAGGGTGAAATTTGAGGTGAAATTTTTCTAGGCTTATGTTTGAGTTGAAATTTTTCTGCGTTATATTGTATTGTATATGGACTGTTAGGACTCTCTCATTTGGGTTCTCCCGATGAGGTTATCAATGAAGTTCATGACTTTGTTTTCAAAACAAAAAACACAAAATAAAGCATCAAAAATAACATGCTAAGGGTAAGGGCAACCATCATGTTTCAGAACTCCAATCATAGATGGTGATGGCATGTTTGCCCATCTGTTTAGATTCATGTATAGTTTGATACATATATAATACGTAGTCTTCAATAAGACGAAATATGTCAACACACCATATTCAAAAGGCAGAGGGCAAAAATTAAAGTAAAAATTATTTGCAGGTGTAAAGATTTTATGTTTGAGATGCCAAATAAAACTTTTAGATTCATGAGGCATGTGCCCAGAATCAATGCATTCATTCTAATATAAGAACCGATCATTACAAGTTGACAGCGTTTTTGCAAGGGGATAGTAACTATGCTCTCACAGAAAAACTTAGCTGAACATGATATGGGATGAGAAGGAAGTGCTAAGAGAAACTAGTACACCACTTGGGGCTCAAACTCTGCAAAATCGACTGATCCAGACTCGATGGGTGGCATCAAGTAAGCAGCCAGAAGCTCAGAGGTCAGTGCAGCAACATGTGGTATCCTCTTGAAGTTTTTCACCAGCAGAATGTCATCACTCTCCCCGATAGCAATGAGCTTTGTGTTGATCTCCACCATGCGGTCAAGTTTCCTCTTGAATTCCAGGTTCTCAACATCGAGCACAGCTGGGAAAATTCTGGCTGTTGTTCGGTTTGTCTACAGAAACAGAAAATAGACATATTGTTAATAAAGGGAGGAAAGACAGCCTTGCCTACTGAACAAGACCAATGCTAACAAAACTTCCAACATAAGATTTCTTGTCAACGTATGTTGTATAGTTATATCTCTCTTAGTTAACAAAACTGATCTCCATTAGAACTAGATATATTAAGAGGTATCTACTTTTTAAGACTCCATCTACAACTGCAATACCATGGTAATGAAGAACCAAAGGATATGGAATTGCAGGCTCACCTCAATGATAACATGCATGTCAAATTCTTTTGTGTTGAGCCCAATGCCTTCATAGAAAGCTGTGCGTTGGCAGTCATTTAGGTACATTGTCACAGACACCTGCAAAAAAAGATTTGTTAAGGGTGGATAGGAATCTATGGACATGTGCTTCACTTCTCATAATTTGATACTGAACCATTCTACTTATATGCATTGGCAAAGAGGGAACAAATATATGTAACTTTGTAACTTCGTATCGAGAGATCTTCTAAAAATTGGTCCAAGAACATATTAAGCAGTTTAAAGAAAATGTAGTTAATTACAACTCATATTAATCAACAGCAACAAGAACTCCAAAAACAGTTGCACCACAATGCACAGCTGGATACTTATCACCAACCAATTAGAGCTACACTGCAAGGATTAGAAACTGATGCGAGTCCTAATGCTGTCTGTGTGTCTGTCTGTCTGTTTGTTTCTAGTACTTGTTATGCTGTCTCAGCAACAATCCGAGTTTGTAATTCTTTATTATCAGTAGAGTTGGAAGGGTGTGTGGTACTCTTCTCCTACTTATATATGGTTTACTGAGGCCACTACATAGCACCCGAAAGTCATCTCTCAGTTGCGGTTCACCTCTATCAATAAAACTACCAATGATCAAAAGTCAGCTAGAAAGAAAAAACAACACAAACATGAAATATGAGCTCTCCAACCTGGGTTTAACATTCCAATATGTAGAGAAATGAATGCTAATGAGTAAAGACATATAGGCTAAGAAGTTACCGATAAGCAGAAGAATCGAGACCACAACTTTGCCTTCCAGTCATTCAAGAATTGGGGCTGTGCCTTCATGAGAGCAGAAAAGAAGTCACCATGTCTGTTCTCATCCTGGCACCAATTCTCAAAGTAGTTGAAAATGGGATGGCACTGGGTACTCGAGGTTTTCCTTGAGATGCCTGTATATGGTGATGTATCTTCAGTATCCAATTTTCTCAGACAAGTAAGTCGCATAGAAGATGAACTTGGGCTTGAAAAAAGTATACTTCCTGGCCTTGGTCAGAAACCCCAAGTCCAACGCAAAATTGAAATCAGATACAAAAACCTGCATTCGAAAGACAAACTTATTCAGTTTTAGAGCGACCATTCAAAACAATAGATATCAAGATTCCAACTTATGCTTACTCATACATACCCGGCATGCCTGGCTTCATCCCGGGACATGAGAGAGAATATCTCAGCCACCACCGGATTGGTTTTCTGCAAACAACATTCACCATTGGGTACGTTAGACCTAGTGTGAAGTAACATTGATCCTTAGTCATATGAGTGTCTATAAGGGTTTGGGCTACTCCAACCATTGCCAAATGTATGTCAAATTCCCCTCAGAAATTGGGGCATAGACTATTAATTTACCTTGAGCCTTCTTCCGAGCTCCTTGTAGAGAAGAAACCCAGAGAAGTCAGCAGTGCAAGACCTCTCCAAGAACTCGACGAAGATTTGTCTGAGCGGGCCTTGGAGATTATCAGCAGCTTCCTTAAACTCCTTGTTCCTGACGAAGTGGGTCTGGTTGTAATCAGTCTCGAACTCCTGAAGCAGAGCCTCAAACTCAACCTGGTTCAAATTGCCATTGATTTCGGTGTTGAAGAGCGTCTCCATTTCGTCGAAGTCGGTCGTGTAGAACCTGGGATCCAGCAGTGTCTCCTTTATTGCTTTCTTAGTCTTGGGCTTCTTAGACGAGGACTGTGAAAGAGTTGAGCTTGGCAGTTCTGTTGCTGCTCAACTTGGGTGTGACGACCTTGCTGAAATTGGTGATGGGTTTCAGAGCGCCATTGTAACTCAACCAAAGTGAAACTGAAGACGAAGAGTGCTGATACAATTGGTTCGTTTGAACCTGTGCCTGACACGTGGCATTGTCCGAATTTGAAAACATTTTCTGTTTGGTTTCCCTTATCGCCACGTAGCACACTGTCTTCCTGGTTAAATCAGGAACCAAAAGTATCGAATTTTCAAATGATCCTCCTTGAGGAGATTGAAACTAGCTAACGGCAATCTGGCAATGTTGGATTGTGCCAAATATCTGTTTAAATCAAATAAGATAACAAAAACAAAAAAGCCAGGCAAATTATGTTCACATGTTCCACGACAAGTTTCATTCATCGAGGAGTTGGAAGCTTAGGTAGAAATGTAGTCAATGTGAATTCCTTTCATTTCAAATTGTATGTGACCTTAAAGGAACAGTTTTTGTAGTTAAACACATCTGTATGATCCATTCTCTTTGAGTCTTCATTTCCTTGGTTGCCTCTAATATAAAGCCTGATCTCCAGATTGTGGGTAGACTGATCTTGAGTCTTTGTCCTACCGATATTGTTGTAGTGAGATATTTTACTCTTTTTTTTTAATATACATTTATAAGAGAGAAAATTGGACAATTTTACAAACTAATATATGGTTAATGTGATCATACACCTACTGCCTACAAATCAAAGTAAACTAAAGACGGTCAAACAAAATTGCACATGAAAGATTCATTAGTGAGTAAAACTCTTCTTCGAATCTTCATCATCTCTTTCGTTCAATTGAAAAATGAAACCTGCAGGATTAATCTAAGATCAGCACATTTTAAGGATAACCGGCATATAAGATGGACATGCTATATCCATGTACCTAAGTTAAGAACTTGAGACAAATAATAGGGAACTGGGTCATGCCAAAGTAGAATTTGAGCAAAGTAGAAAGAGGAAGACACACCAAAACCGCTAAATTTTAGTACAGGGTATCAAATGCATGGCTCCATACAAATGCTTATCCAATCGTATATCAACACCAGCACAACATAGAGCAAAGTGACACTTCAACAGATTCCATAACTCTTTCTTTTACGGAAATATGAATCCACCTAACATGACATGTTCAAGTTGCGACCTTACAATTTCCCACAAATCATATAGACATCTATTTATCCTTAACAAGTCTGCCAGATTTAGTTCCATTTATAAAAGTACAGTGGCAACCAATAAATGGGAGTCTCTGCAGACATAATATTACTTTCAGAATGCAGAGGAAATGTGTACCAATAAGAGTATTTTCTTGTCTGCTACAAATACATAAAACTGACAATCCAACTATGGTCTCCAAATACCTATTTTTGAAGAACCTCTTTGTGAGCTTTAAAGGAGAGAACTACATTCCATACCAAGGCAATAACATTAGCAGCAAGAACCTGCAATTAATGACATGTGGAAATTTGGAATAAAATATAATACAGTAACAGAGTACGGAAACATAAATCACTAGAAAACCAAAATCATAACATAGAAAGCAATTTTAGATACGGAAACATATGAGATGATCAGATGTTAATTCAAACAGATAATAAGGTCTAAATTGTAAACTGAAGGATGTTCAAGATACATCCCCAATCCTTCTGCAGAAACCACCTGATATTCAAAATCTGAAGCTTCATGAACAAATCATTTTATTGTTTTTTTTTCTTTGAAAGAGAATATCAATGAAAAGATGTAAGCATATGCATCTTATCAGTCAGGTAAGCTTTGGGGCATGCACGCACACATGCACACAGAGTTAGGAAAAGATTTGAACACAAAAGTGGTACATTGATTAAACTGCTGAATTATGATGAATAAAAATGTTATGACGCATAAACACTAGTTAACTCTTATCGGAGGCAAAGACAGATTCAACTTTTCACACAAGTAAGAAAACATTCTAAATTGAGTAACAGATTTCCAAGCATCACAATTGCTGACTAGTGACTACTCTAACTGGGAATATAGTACTCTCATATAGTTCACAGAAAGTACGATCACCAACTTCCAAATATTCAACTTTAATGGATTCCTTGTGCTTTCTTATCATATTAACATAATCCAAAATTAATTTGGGATCTATTACTTTTGAGTGAACTAAACAAACCATTGCAGTCTCTCGAAACAGACATGACATGACTGGTGATTTCCCCTCCCCTGGCTAGAATATCTCTCCCCCTTGCCAGATCCGAATTGATATGTTCTGTTTCTACTCTAAACCCTAATTCTTCTCATATAACCTTCTCTACATCATATTCGACTGAAGGTTAAATTCTTCTCATCGGTTCCAGTCTATTAAATATAGTTCTCTTTACATCAGTTTCAGTTAAAAGCTAAACGACAACAGTCAAGTAGTCACCTATATTAGTAATTTGAACTATTAATTCAAAAATGATAGAGACATGCTGTTTATGAATTTTGAGTCCATGATCATGACTGTATTAAGCTTTTACATCATACAGTCATGCTGTGGTACAAACCGAAAGTTAAGAAACTGGAAAGGTATCCATAGCTGCCAATTAGCAAGCACAGCAGAAAACCACTCCTGCAACAGCAGAAAAAATAAAAGAAAGACAAAAACGTTTAAAATGAATTGATAACTTCAAATGAAAGAAATACAAATAAATATATTAGTCATTTAATGCTACCTGTTGAAGCTTGGGTACCACTTGGGAAGGTTTTCCCTCCAGTGTCATTAACGCCGATAAGAAAAATCCAATAACTATAGGAGAGAAAAGAAACTGCAATGAGAATAAGTCAACTTTATTACAACAATGAAAATTGATAATGACAGTCATGTTTTGACACCACAATGACAAGTTGAGGTTACCTGATCAAGTACAAGGCTCAGGAATGCACCCGATGCTCCGGGCAACGTCACCAGTTTGCTTAGATACAAGTACATACAGATACAAAAGGTAGGGCACTATATATGAATGTCGGACCTACTAACACAAGCCCCAGAACGGTAAACAAGAATGTTCTTTTCAGGTCAAGAGACGGAGCTTGATCAATTACAAGCTACCAAAGATGAATAAAAAACACATTAAGTAGTTCAATATCCCAGAGAAAACAGCACGATAACAAAAAAATATCAATTAATAATCATAAAGAAAGTGTTGCAATCTGTGGGAAAAGAATCTGTAGAACCCAAAATCCAAGCATTCACACTACTCTACTTTGTGCACGGTACAAACCTCAGTATAATAACTTACAAATGGTAACAGAAACTATAATATCAACATTATAGCAATGACATAAAAACATCGGTCGTTAGAAATGAATGGTAATACGGCCTCAGAGAGTTATGAAATCTGTTAAATCTAAATTCAGAGAACGAACAACAGCACTCAACAAAGATGATCTGTAATCATCATTCCTATGGTAAAAATTGTAATATATTCTCAACTCGGTTACAGTCAACTAAATTATGCCTCGAAACACACATAACTCGTTATAACATTTAGTACTTTAACAGCTCATGTAGCTCACAAATCTAACAATAAAGATATTGAAGAACAATGTCTGAATTTTACATTGATCATTACACAAAGAAGAGAGCAAAAGATAATCTGACAAGCTCTTCCAGACCCTTTTCTGGATATCTTCAAAGCGCAGCACGAGCGCAGCACATAAGGTTTTAGCTGTTCTGTTTTAGCAGGTCACAACCTCTTGGAATGACCAAATTATCATGGGCTTGTTTAAACCGTCTTCAACACCGTCCAAAAAATTACACCAATTAATTAGAAGGTAGTGCCATTGGAGTTCTAAATCACCCTCACTCGGTAGACACAGCCTAAACCTTGCATACCAATTTTAACCAACAAGATGTCTTGAACTACATCAGCAAACTAGTAACCCTGGTTGCAATCTTGCAACGAACATGGAAATCAAGAACAGACAATCCATTCTCAAATTTTAAGGTTATTAAAGACGTTCTCCAATCATCCTTATGCATCATAATTTTAAAATTTGATGATTTTGCAAGTTTCAACATGATACTCAGTCATTCTCGAAGTGCAAGTTCGATAAAAAAAATATCATAAAGAGAGAAATGAACAAGAATCATTAACCCCGCCTGGAGTTTCAATACCTGACAGATTACATCACCAATGAGGGTTAATAACGCAGACGTGAGAGCTTTCACTGCCACGGGATACTTTGCAAGAAGATCCATATACCTAATAATGCAGAATATGAAACATAAAGTAAGAAACTTATTTGTCAAGTAATGATTTTGACATTAAGAACACGCCACAACAAATATTTGCAGAGCTTGTATGTGTCAGTGACTTATTTTCGTTCCTGAGAAGTTAATGTCTAATTCTATTCACACTGATAATAATACACAGTAACAGATACTGGATCCTCAACATAAAAAAGACAACCCTCTACCTAGTATAAAATTCCAGAAACCCCTTCTAATAATTTTTTTTCTTTGTTGAAATACCAGAAATTAAATTGCATTCCCACAAACTAGGAGCACTAAATACATTGTTAAGACCAGAATTGGAAGTCGAAATGGGTGTTCACTTCTTGTCTAAGAAGTGGTTTAAATGGTCTTGGACCACCATTTAAAGCATAGCCAACGCCAAAACTACTGAAATTACATTTAAAACAATGAAAGAATGCCGCACAGGCTAGCTACATTTTTTAGTTAGATGATGTTTTAATCCTTTGGACTTTCGTTTGGTTTACAGATGTCCAAATTGGTTCAACTTTTTACAATTCAAATACCAAAACAAATATATATACACACACACACAATTTAGAACAGAAAGAGAAAACTGCGAAGGAGTAAGAGACCAATTATTTTGGCCATTACCATCATCACCGCCTTCACCTCTGCCCCCGCCGGAATTCCCATCACCGACGCCAAATCCTCGTTTCCGTTCGACCAGTCACCCGAAACAGCCTTCGGAGTTATTCTAATTTGAGCGCGGCCCAAACCATTAACGGGAGAAGAAGAGCTTCTGAGACCACTTATCTGAATTGGACTCGCGGCTGGAATCGTACACGGAAAAATGGGTCTATGGGAATAAGCTCCAACACAACAGTTTAAGACGGATGTGGTTGTACGAGTGATTGATAAGGGAGTCATCGTGATGTTCGGTCTTGAAGATTCTGGTGACTTCTGTCTGTCTCTTTTTGCCAGTGGGGAGATGAGTATAGGGGTTTTGGGTCATTTTCGTCGGCAAATGTTCTTGTTTTTGTTTTTTGACATTAGCATAAGTAGTATCAAAGATTATGCTGCATTAAGAGATTGATTTCCATTCCTATACGCATTGAAAGGCATTGAAAGGATGGTTTTTTCTCTTGGGTTAGGGTTTAACGCTGTCAGCGGCATCCTTTTCTTTTCTTCGGGCTCCGCCTCTATGAGGTAGGAGATTTGTGTCTGATGTCGTACGGCTAGAGTTTTTTGGCGTGTTTGTTCACGTCTGACTTCTTGTTTTCCCTTTTTCCTCTTTCGTTTCTCTTGTTTTCGATGGTTCTTCCAATGGTTTTCATGGTGGTGGTGGCAGCCGACCGTGGTTGGATTGTAGGATCTTGCACTCTAATCTGAGATTGTTGGTCTCTCAGGCTTTTATAAACAAAACCAAGAATGTTGTTGAATCGATCAAATTATTCAAACGGGAAAAACTACGTATAAGTAGCATATTACAAACAGAAAGCTGAGAAAAACGTGCTGCTAAGCACGTACTCGATCAACTACGTGATCTACTACTTGGAATCAAATAACAGAATTAAAAAAACAGGCCCTATTCTATTTCTTACAAAGTAGGAGTTATACAAAGCACGAAATAACACGTCTTCCACAATAACATGCATGATCATGCAGATTCATGCACACACGTCCAAAGCTCCATGCAAATAGTTCAACTCCCTTCAAATTCTTCCCCAAACTCAGCATTGGTGTACACACCTGCTTAGTTTGCAATTTTCGAGTTGAACACTCCCATATTTCTCCTGTGTAACTCGAACAACTCAAGCTTGAGCGGCTTGGTCATAATATCGGCAATTTGAACTTTGGTGTTGCAATACTTAAGCTCTATCTCCTTGTCTCTAACCAAGTCACATAAAAAATGAAATCTCACCCGAATGTGTTTGGTTCTACCGTGAAAGACTAGGTTTCTTGACAATTGTACAGACGAGCTGTTATCACAGTGAATAGGAATGCAGCCGATGTCTTCTTGCTTAATCCGGCCGAGAACTTGTTTCACCCAAACACACTGACAAGCACATGCCGAAGCTGCCACATACTCGGCCTCGGTTGTAGAGAGTGTCACAATACCTTGCTTTCTCGAGCTCCAAGCAACAGCAGCCTCGCTCATTAAAAACACATAACCCGACGTGCTTTTGCAACTGTCAACATCCCCAGCATAGTCGCTGCCCGTATACGCCTCGATTTGATTCTTAGGATCCTCTACGATAAAATAAACCAAACTCGGCCGTACCTTTGATATAGCGCATCACCCTTTTTGCAGCAACCATATGAGCTTCCCGTGGACAAGACACAAAACGACTAAGAAAACAAACGGAGTACATCAAGTCAGGTCTTGAATTTGTAAGATACATTAGGCTTCCAATGACCTGTTTGTATATAGTAGCGTCGACCAACTCACCACCTTCATCCTTACACAACTTTGTACCTGGTACCATGGGATTACTAACAGGATTGGAATTTGTCATTCCAAATATCGCTAAAATTTCATGTGCATATTTGGTCTGATTGATGAAAATGCCCTTCTCCGTTTGCTAAACCTCTACTCCAAGGAAAAATTTCATTTTTCCAAGATCCGTCATCTCGAACTCCCTCTTCATAACCTCAGTGAACTTGCTGCAAAAATCCTCATGACTCCCCGTTATCACCAAATCATCAACATAAAGACTGACCAAAGTAAACTCACCGCCACCTTCTTCTTTGTAAAACAAAGTGTGCTCATGGCTACACTTTTGAAACCCTTCCGCCACAAAATGATCTTCAATCCTACTAAACCAAGTCCTAGGGGCTTGCTTTAGTCCGTACAAAGCTTTCTTCAACTTGAGAACCTTCGACTCCTTCCCCACTTGTACATAGCCCTCCAGTTGTTCCAAATAGACATCTTCTTTTAGTTCACTGTAAAGAAACGCACTCTTCACGTCAAGTTGAAACACACTCCATCCTTTTTGAGCCGCCATTGCCAAGATCATGCGAATTGTATCCCATCTCGCTACCGGTGCATAAACCTCCTCATAGTCCACTCCTTGCATCTGAGAATATCCTTTGGCGACTAACCTTGCCTTGCACTTGTCTACCTCCCCTTTCTCGTTGAGTTTCGTCTTGTAAATCCATTTGGCTCCAATCTTTTGCTTGCCTTTAGGTAAATCAGTGAGTTCCCAAGTATCGTTTCTCAATATGGCATCGATCTCCAAATCCATCGCTTCTCTCCAACGCTTGTCTTTTGCTGCCTCTTCATAGGTGTCGGGATCACCATGAGTAACAAGTAATGCCAAGTCTGCTTCACCCTCGTCTTCTTCTGATAGCCCTTCACCGGTAACATAGTCTTGCAGTCGAATTGGTGGGATTCTACTCCTTCTCGGCCTGCCAGTTTCTGCTCCAATATCACGAGCAGCTTCTTCTGTCTCAACAGCTTCATTGTCAGATTGAATTTCCTCGTCTGCTACTTCTGTTTCAGTGTCACTTTCTTCATGTGGCCAAGTCAACATCTCTGTTTCCCTTTCATCATCCCTCTTCATCCAATCCCAGCCTTGCCCCTCGTCGAAAATCACATCTTTACTTGTGACTAACTTCTTAGTCAAAGGGTTATAAAGTCTGAAACCCTTAGACTCTTCACTGGTTCCTAAATAAACAGCTTGATAACTTCGATCTTCCAACTTGACTCGTTTCTCCTTAGGTACATGTACGTGTCTGATGCAGCCAAATACCTTAAAGTTCTCAACGTTAGGTTTAGAGCCACTCCAACATTCATACGGAGTCATATCATCCACCGCCTTAGTGTAGCTTCTATTTTGCACATGTATAGCCCATCTTGCTGCCTCCGCCCAAAAAGTTTTAGGTATGCCTTTCTCACCAAGTAAACACCTCACCATATTCATTAGACTCCTATTCTTTCTTTCCGCCATGCCGTTTTGGTGAGGAGTGAATGCCATGGTAAGCTACCTTTTAATTCCGTTCTCAAAACAAAAGTCATTGAATTCTTTTGAATTGAACTCTCCACCGCGATCACTCCTAACGCTGCGAATCTTCGTGTCTGCATCTTTCTCAACAAAGTTTTTGAAGGCTTTGAAGTATTTGAAAGTCTCATTCTTCTCTTTCAAAAAATATACCCAAGGTTTTCGACTAAAATCGTCGATAAACGTGAGTACGTACCTCTTCTTGGATTCAGTCGCAGGTGATATGGGTCCGCACAAGTCCGTATGGATCAGCTGCAGCTTTGTCGTTGCTCTCCACTGCAATTTCTTATGCGTGACGTCACGGTGCTGCTTGCCTGTATTGCAGATGGTGCAAATCATGCTAGTCACATCGAGTTTCGGTAAGCCCTTGACCATCCCCTTTGACTGCATCAACTCAAGCCCCTTTAGATTCGTATGTCCGAATCTTTGATGCCATAGCATTGTAGAATTCTCGGTTGTTGTTTGAAGGTAGTGCACGTCGGACTTCTCCTTGCTAGGCATGTCGGACAAGACCACAAACATCCTGTTAGTTGATATAACTGACTCCATGATAAGCCCTCTTCTATTGTGAAACAATTTTCAAAAACCATCTCGTATCACAATGATAATTCCCTTTTCTTGCAATTGCCCTAGGCTTAACAGATTAGATGTTAAACCTGGGACAAAATAAACATTGCTTACAGTATAATTGACCCCTTCCATAGCCAACTTGACGTCTCCTTTTCCTTCCACCTTCATTCGAGCGTTATTCTCCAACTTGATACAGTGTGATATCTCATCTGAAAAGGTGACAAAACAGCTCCTGTCGCCCGTCATGTGATTTGAAATTCCGCTATCTAGAAACCACACTCCTTATCTCCTTCCATCTTTCATGTCGACATAGACCATAAGCAACATCTCTTCTTCTTCATCAAGCTCGGCATAGTTGACGTTCTTCTCAGGGAAATAGTATTGGATCAATATGCCCTAGTTTGTGACAATTGAAACACTCCACCGGTGGCCTAGCATTGCTCTGTCTTCCTCTTCCTCTGCCTCCCCTGCCGGAGCCTCTACTGCCCCCTCTAGGGTTTCCCCGTCCTCCTGATTGTTCTGTGGTGACCTTCAGCAGCTGCTCCTCCTCCACTTCATAGTTCATCCTTTGCTCGTGTACTAACAAGCTACTCTGCAATTCATCAAGACTCATCGTCATTTGATTATTCAATTCCTCCATTGAACACACGACATAATTGAATTTCTTCGTCATGGACCTCAATATCTTCTCTATCGATTGCTTGGTAAAGGAAATTCTTCAGCTTGAGATCCTTTAGCTTTAGATCATCTGACGACTTCTTCTTCTCCGGGGTTGCTTTACCCGATGAGGCTCCTGCATCCTCAATTCCCGCTTCAATGAGATCCCAGTACTCCTTCGACCTGATGAAATTCTCCATAAGCCTCGCCCAATGCTCGTAATGCCCATCGAATTTAGGAATGGTAGGAACAACAAAACTCTTGCCTCCACTCCCGTCTTCCATTTCTCTCACAACTATTTCGCTCACAAAGAAGATTCGATTCGATTGTAGGTTAAGGACTTAGTGATGTAGCTCTGATACCACTTATTGGTCTCTCAGGCTTTTATAAACAAAACCAAGAACGTTGCTGAATCGATCAAATTATTCAAACGGGAAAAACTACGTATAAGTAGCATATTACAAACAGAAAGCTGAGAAAAACGTGTTGCTAAGCACGTACTCGATCAACTACGTGATCTACTACTTGGAATCAAATAACAGAATTAAAAAAACAGGCCCTATTCTATTTCCTACAAAGTAGGAGTTATTCAAAGCACGAAATAACACGTCTTCCACAATAACATGAATGATCATGTAGATTCATGCACACACGTCCAAAGCTCCATGCAAATAGTTCAACTCCCTTCAGAGATGGCGAGATGGTCAGATTGGTGGGGGTTGTGAGTCCGGCCTCCTTGCTGCGTTGTACCGATGCTGGGACCCAGGTAGTGGCGGCTTGATATGGAGGGATGCGCAGGATCCCAGTTTTCCCGAGGGTTTTGAGCTCTTCGACCAAACGTGAAGAGGGAAGAGTTCAAACCAACATTGGCCTCGAATGGTGCTAGTGTGGGTAACTTGAGCGACTACCCGATGGACGACACTTGACCCTGGTGGGCGAGAGTGGTGGCAATGGGTCACTGCCGGATGGTCGGTGATGATCTGACCCGTTCAGGTTCCCATCAACTCAGCCGGAGCTGGCCCCCAAGTTTCAAACATCATACTCCTTTTGTCTAGGGTTATTGAAGGGCCCACTAATCAAACCATTTTTGGGGTCTAGTGGTCAATTTGGGCTTTATTCAATGCATTATGCCACATATGGAGTCTATTACAATTGCCTTGATTCCTTGGATTTCGTGTGTGGGATCCTAACGATATCGTCATTCTCTTTAGTTCAGCTGATTTTAGAATATTTTTAGAAATTAGATAATGCTTAATTCCAACTATGCATTCGTTGCAAGGAATCTTCGTCACGTCCAAGGTGCACTTTTAGCGGCACACAATATGAAATTGGGGACCGAGGAGGTACATTGTGAAGATTGACTCTCCGTGAATGACCGGCTATCAAATTTAGCACAACTATTTTCACGTCATTGTGTAATTCACGGCCTACAACCAATCTACCTGGCGAATAAAGAAAATTTTGTTTATAGTTTTAGCATATTATTATCAGGATCATTTTAATTTCTATGTGTACTGTTATTTTTGGCACATTTATTGTCTCAATTGTACTTGATTTTATTTTAATGAAATTAGTGTTTTCCTATGAAATAAAATAAAAGATAAAGTGTTTGATTTCCAGAGTTATGGAACTATCAATGTAGCACCTACGTATACTTAGATTTATATTTTTCTATCAAACACTGATCATTGTTCGTTAAATAAACATTCATTTGATTGATGGCGTGGCTTGATAAATATTCATCGATATTTGCAACTAGTTTGTAGGAATAAGATTTGACATTATTATCTAACATAATCTAAATGATTACATGTCATATGACAGTTATATTTCAATGAGATTTTGAACGATCATTGTTACGTTGTTTGTTAAATTTTGAATCATAGATTTTTCTTTTTATAAAAAAATTCAATTCAACTGAATATTAGTATTATAGGAAATTGAACCTCTGACCTCTTAAATTACGAAAGTAATATCAGGGTGGCTGAAAGAGTCCGTTCTCGATTTAGCTGCCTAAATCGGGATTAGGCCCTAACAACTTTGTTAACACAGACATGGCAAGTACTTTTCAAAATCTCCAAAGGTGATCCATAACTCAAAAGTCATAAATAACAAAAACTCATAACAATAAATAAAAAACGAAATATTGTTTTGTGACATCATAGCAACTAGACATTCTATCCATACTATGCTAACTGAAATGCTAACTCGTAGGATCAACCTTGGATCCTAATGTGGGTGCTGATATGTCTTGAATTTCATGCATGTCTGACCTCAGCTGAAACTCTGCAACCTAAGTGTTTGAAAACGAAGAACCCAGGAGAAAGGCATAGAAAACATAAAACCTTAAAGTTAGTGGACGAAAATAAAGATTTGTAAGAAATCTTAAAATATAGTTTTATGCCTTTCACCGTAATCATATAGAAAAAAAACATAGCGAGTCTAAGGATTAGTTTGAGATTGAGGTGAAAATATTTAACTTTACAAAAATACAGTTTAGAAAAAAAAAACCATTCACATGTTTTTTTCTAACCATAGTTTTTGAACTAAAAAGTTGAAAATAAGTAGTGCTAGTTTTTATTTTTTTACCAAACACTAATTTCATCAAAATAGTTGAAAATGAACTATTTTAAATCAACAAAATCAATCTCAAACAGAGCCTAAATAAAACATATATATATATATATAAATTATAGGCTTAATTGCCAAAATGTTATCCTAGGATTTACACTAGTGCCAATTTATTACCCTACAAATTTTTTCTGCGGATTTGCTATCCTGGGATTTCTAATTAGCTGGTTTGCTACCCATAATCAACCTTCGTTAAGTTTTCCATCTCATTGTTAACACTTGCCCAACACGTGAGGGCATTTTCGTCATTTAATTTCTCATTAATTTCAGTAAACCAGCATGGCTAACTCTATCGTTTCTTATGTTCACGCAGCCTCTAGGTGTTCTTCACGAAGTAGAAAAATCGCTAACCGCTTAGAAACTCGAAATTGCCCAAAACCGAAAGAATCTGGGTTTCGATTTTGAAAATTTGTGTGCATTGATAAGTTCTCGTTCTCAGTTTAGTTATTTTTCTAAATGGGTAAAGGTCTTCTTACTTTTCTTGTTCTTCTCACTGTAGTGGTTCTTAGTTAATTTAATTTCTTTGTCTTTTCCCCTCTTTTAATGCCAGAATTTGGTAGTTCAAAATTCATTTGGATTGTTTATGTCTTTGGGGTTGTCGGTTTGCTATTTATTTGAATGCTCTATTCAATGTTCTTTTTATTATCTTATTAGCATGTAGTTTCTGGGTTGCATTAGGTTTAGTAGTTGAATAATATAAACGTGATTACTATTTTATAGTTCACTTTACATGTGGAAGTTTTTTCTTTTTAGGTAATGGAAATGCCAGATGTTTGTAATGTACGTGATGATTCTGTGGAAAGTGATCAATACAGTGAAGAAGAGGAAGAATTAGAAGAAGAAGAAAACGACAATGATAATGACTTCTGGATTGATGATAATTATGTGCAAGAGGTGGCTGAAGAAGAAGACTTGATGCAGTTTGACGCTATAGTTGTAGAGGAACAACCTCATGATTATCACCAAGAACGTGCTGAAGAGTCATCCGATTATGGAGGCAGTGATGATTTAGAAGGGAGTAAAAGCTCAGCTGATGATGAGACTGATGTGAAGAGGCCCAAGAGAAACATTCCGAAGTTCAAAACATATAATAGAAAAACTGATTTGAGGAATCCTCAATTCATGTTGGGTTTGGAGTTTCCTAACATGAATGAATGCAGGGAAGCTATAAGAGTATGCTGTGTGCACTGCTAAGCCACTGAAGTTTGCTATAAACTTTCCTCTTAGGGTGAAGATAGAATGTATAGGTGTTGGTGTTTCAAAATGTCCACTCAAATTATATGCAGGCAGGGTGGGAAGAAAGGGCCCTAATGTGAGGGTCTAACAATTTAGACCAAATCATTCGTGTGGTAGACTCGGTCATAGCAAGTTCGCCACTTCTACTTGGCTGGCTTCTAGGTTTGATCAAGAGATTAGACTGAATCCTAATATGAAGATAAATGATTTCATTACCATGGTGAAAAATAACTACAGCATCATAGTGACAAAAGACCAGGTATACAAAGCAAGACAAAAGGCTTCAGAGAAAATACGAGGGAGCATTAACGAACAATATTCTCTGCTTCGAGATTATGGGGAAGAATTGATGAGGGTTAGTCTTGGAACTACTGTGAAGCTGAAGACTGAATTGAGGGATGGAAAACCTTCCTTTTTAAGGATATATATATTCTACGAAGCACTGAAGAGAGGTTTCCTTGAAGGTTGTAGAACTGTAGTTGGTCTTGATGGGTGTCACACAAAGCATCCACCTTACAAAGGGCAGATTTTGAGTGTTGTAGGGGTTGATGCTAATAATGGCATGTTTTCGATAGCATTTGCTATTGCTGAAGTAGAGGATCAAGATAGTTGGACCTGGTTCCTTGAAATTTTTATTGCTCATATGGATATTCAACATGATGGAAATGGTTGGGTATTTGTAAGTGACAAACAAAAGGGCTTAGAGGCAACATTTGAACATTTGGTGTCGGGTGCCGAACATAGACATTGTGTCCGAAATTTTTATAACAATTTCAAAAATGCTGGTCACCATGGCTCGCATTAAAACAGACTGTATGGGGAGCTGCAAAATCAACAACTATTCCTTGGTTTGAGCAGGAGATGAACCTTTTGTTGAAGCAATCGAAAGATGCATGGGATTGGTTTCAAAAACCTGGAAGGATACCAAATCATTGGAGTAGATCACATTTTAAAACTGATCCGAAGTGTGATATTCTCCTCAATAATTTATGTGAAGCATTCAATGCTACAATACTACCTGCAAGGTATGAACCTATATTACCTTTGCTTGAAGGGATAAGAATTTACTTATGCTAAGGATGACAAAACAAAGAGAGAAGAAATGGACACAAGAAGTTGGTCCAAGAATATTTAGTATTGTTGAGCAAAACAAGAAGGATAGTGATTTGTGTATTGTTGACATTTCTATTGATGGACATTATAAAGTTATACATGTTTATAAAAGAAAATTTTATGTAAACTTGGAGAAGCATACTTGCTCATGTAGGAATTGGGACATTCGTGGTATGCCATGTGCGCATGCAATGGCATCCATTTCTTGGAAGGGGAAGAATCCACTAGATTATGTACACAGTCTTTACAAGAGAGCAACTTATGATAGGGCGTATGCCTACTATATTTGCCCAATGACTAGTAAAGATATGTGGCCAAAATCTGGACATGAACCTATTCAATCTCCTAAATTTCGAAAACAACCTAGATGACCAAGCAAAAGTAGAATCAAAGAGGCATGTGAGATTCGCAAAGGTGCAACAAAGCTACCAAGATATGATGTTATTGTCATTTGTTGTAACTGTGGTGGTGAAGGCCACAATAGAAGGACTTGTTCTTAGGTTAGTTATTTTCACTCATGCTTATTTCAAGGCCACAACAGAAGGCCACAATTGCTAGGTCTGTTTCGATGTGTGTGGATATATATTTGCACTCATGATTATATTATTAATGTGGTCAGAATGTGGTTGAAGAAGTTCAAGCTAGTATTACCCCACACACAACATCCCAAACCAACATACCAAGTGAAGCAAATGTTGCATTTAATGTAAGCAGTGTACATTTATATAATGTGCTATTTTATTAGACAGCAAATCAACGACTTAATTATATTCAAATTCTTTGTACAATACTTTAGGAGCAAGGTTTAATTATGTATTAAGGAGGATACTTGTGGGCAAGGCTCAAGTGAAGGTAACAGAGGAGGTAGAGCTAGCAAAGGAGGTAGAGCTAGTAGAGGAGGTCGAGGTAACAAAGGAGGTAGAGGTGCATCAAAGGATCAACATGAAACTAATTTAGAACTACCAGCAAGTAACAGAGTAATAATTCTTAGCATCCTATTATTTTTTGTATGATCAATGTGATATACTAATATATAACATATCTTCGTTTAACCACCTATTCTGGTACAATTGTACTTTCAAGGCAAATCGAGGAGACCAAGCAAGGCAAGTGTCAGAACAGTGTTCTGCAAAACATTGGAGACCATAGAATTGAGACTGCCACTCTTCTTTTGTTGAACATGGCAACATGTATGCTCCAAGTACATGTATTAATTTTTAATATGAAAGTTGGATTTCTAGTATGGTTGCTTGAACATTGTTTGGTACCCATATTTTATTCTGAAGAACTTTGTTCAATTCATTTGATCCAATGCAGATTAATGTTAAAATACATTTTGAGTTTTGAAGTCAATTTGCTTTCTAAAGTTGAAATTTTATTTTGAATGAAAGTGAAATGGATTAGATTTTTGGTTTAATATCAGCCAGTTAGATTAGGGAATTAAAATGAGAAATTAATGACAAAAATACCCTTATGTGCTGGGCACATGTTAATATTTGGATGAAAAATTTAATGAAAGTTGATTATGGGTAGCAAACCGGCTAACTAGAAATTCTAGGGTAGCAAATCGGCAGAAAAAATTGGTAGGGTAGAAAATTGACACTAGTGTAAATCCTAGGGTAGCATTTTGGCAATTAAGCCTAAATCATAAGTTTGTGGAGGCGTGGACAACATAATCACGATTCGGGTGTTTATCATGATGTTCCGGCCCGGAGAATCTCAGTGATCACCTGACACACCAATGCATCGATGCAATATACATAGACATAACGTGCATAAAAATGTAAAAGGACAAAATTCAGTTAACCCCCCTCAAGTTTGCTCCAAACATCAAGTTGCTCCCTAATGTTTTAAAGTCGAAAGTTTTACTCCTAATATTTGCAATGGACATCAAACTTACCCTTTTTGTTCATTTTCCATCCACCATCTCTGATAAGTAGGTCCTATAACCCATGAAATTCCTATTTCACCCTTCCATATTTTCTCACCAGGTAAATTTTAATTCCAAATTCAAAGAAAAAATAATAATATCTGGGCACATTTCTAGACTTCATTGTCACCCAAAATCAAACAATCTCTTGGCTGCATCGCCTCTAACCCCAACCCGACATCAATCTCCAAACTCCGACAAACCCTGCGAACCTAGAAAGAGACAAGGGGCTTCAATTTAGGACTGGCATCGATTTGAAAATTCTATTCCTTCTCAATCGATTTTTGACAAGTCCAAACCCAGATTTTTCTTCATCGATTCAAACTACAGAGACTTAGTTTTCCCAAAAGACTAGATTTGGGAGATGTGAATTCAACAGACGATGACCAAGAGCAAGTAAAATGAGTGCGGGAGGCTCATTTGATACGTGTATGACGATGAGTCGCCAATGATAGATGGGAATGGGTAGTATGAGATGCGCCCAAGCCAGGTGATTACCAAGGCGGCGAGGTACAGGTTCAAGATCAAAGTTCTTGGTGTTGCGTCACAAACATATTTGAATTGGAAATTTCAATTGATTCTAACACACCCAAATTATATAGCCAATTCTCTCACATCAAGCTTGTTCCTGCAACACCACCACCACCACCACCACCAATAATCAATACCAATTAAACCCAAAATAATCACCATTATAGAAATCTGGAGTTAAAATATAAGAAATCGAAAACCCTATTTGTACCTGATTTTACGAGTATCAGATGTGTCGTTAGCCGATATATTTTTTGTCGGCCAACAATAAAATGAAATACCTCGATGACTGAAGAGTATTGATGACTGATGTTGGGCCATGTCACCTGTGGTGACGGTGCATTTGGTGGCCTACAAAGGTAACATTCTGTCATATGGGCTAAGTGAGATGTCAGACTCAAAAAACTAAGAGTTTAGTACTTGGGCGTGTTGATCCAGTCGGCTGTCGCACAAGTGCTAGGCAACAAGAAATGGGTTGAGCTTGAGTGCGAGTTGGTTGGATGACTTTCTGGGCTTCGACCGAGAATGAGCTGGATTTGAGTCCATTGATAGGAATGTGCCATTTGGATAAGGAATGCTTTTAATGCAAAGATTATAGTGTTTGACCGGTTCAAGTTAATGGATGGATCGTCATCAAACTAAGGAGTGGCCAAGTCCAAAAAGGAGTATATCAAGGTGGTGTTCGAGATAAGGGATGTTTTACTTGGCTGAAATCAAAGAATTCGAGTTCTATTGGGATTCATCGATTGAACGGGTGAGTCAGCCAACATAGGGTTTTGTACAAATTGTATATATAGGATTCTTATAGCACATTGTAAAGGTCCTGCACCAAATACACAAACCCACTTACAAGTTTTCTAGCTTTCGCATTCATAGGTACTTTACCTTGTTCATATTTACTTAGATAATATAGGTTCATCTTCTCGCCATTTACATTCTGGTTTTTTACTTTCTCACAATTTTATTTATGTTCTTTTGTTCTTGCACTTTCAATTCCTTGCCCTTAAGAGTAGTTGGTTAACTTAGTTTTCAGACTCATCGATCTCTTTCAGCCAGTCCGGATGGGTCTATGCGATTCGCTATTCATACTCACATCACTTCACAAATATTCGACGACCGAGTTTATTTCACTTTCACCTTTACTATGATTTGCGAGTCCATCAACCCAATTGATTTCTTGTTGGTCACGCGCAACTTCGAGCACCTAGAGCGACGTGACCGAGCGCCAAGATTAGTGCCTTGGTCAAGTCCTTTCATACAAGGCGTTCGAACCAACGGCCTAGAGGGGTCCTTCATCAGCCATCAATCACTCAAATAGTCAGATCCAACGTAATTTATCAAAACCTCGCTTGGCCAATAGGCCGCGAGTTGGCACGCCTCGCGTTATCAGAAGGACACTTTGAACCAAAAGTCTATCGGCCGTCCTAATTGTGGCTGTGATGATTTGTGAGCAAACATCTTTTGGCACGCCTAGTGGGACACCATTCCACTAAGGTATATTCGGTGAATGCAACCGAACATATATTCAGTATACAGAGGAGAAACTTGTCTCAAGTGCTGACGTAAAGACCATACATCGGCCAATTGTCCGAAGAGAAGATTTACCCACAGTGACACGATCATGAATTTGTCAGGAGTGACAGACAGCTCGCTACATTCTAGCACGTCGACAATTAGCTCACTATATTCCAACACGTCCACAATTTAACTTCTGTTATGGGTGGCACCACTAGTACTTCAACTACAACCCCTAGTTCGGGATTTCATACGTCTTGAGTATCTATAAGCAAGATGGTTAGCACGACATCATCAAATCAATACGATACGCCTAACTGAGATCGAGTCACTGGAGATGAGTTTGCTCTTACCAAAAGGCAGAATATGACGAAAGATTTTTTTATTAGTGATCAAAGTTTCTCGACCAAGGGTATTGCTTTAATGATAGCCGACGAATCGACACGGACAATTTGGCAGACTCAAATGACGATTGCAACCATGGGCCGAGACATGAATATTGGTTTACAGAATTTGAACCAATTAGCCATAAACACCATCACTAAGATTGGAGAAAGGAGCAATAACATTGGCAATATGAGCAACACATTAACACTCAATTATGAGCAATTGGTGGCTAATAATGCTCAATTGAATGCAGCACAACCACCACAAGTGCTGACCCTAGCATTGGTCAACCATGTAAATAGCCAATCTCATGCACTACAGAACCAGTTGGGTAACAACCAACATGGCCGTGGTATGCAACCCCAGAACCATCAGCTACTGTTACCCCATAATCATCAACCACCATAAAGGATTCAGTATCAGCCTTATGGTATGCCCCTGGAGATGAGATTTGGTCAACAGGGGTATATGCAGAAGTTGAATCAACTCAACCAGAACGTAGGGATTCACCATCATCCTAATATTCAAGGAGGTTTGGCGAATCGACAAAACAATCTTGGAAATGGTCTTCCATTTCTGAATGGTAATATAGGTCAAGTACCACATCAAAATCATCATAATGGAGGAGAGCTTGACCGTCTCGTCTGACTTAGTGAATATCAGGCCTTGGTCGAAGATCTTTTGAGAGCATTACTAACGCGGGCAGAAAGGCCGGTTTATGCCAAGCCATATCCGGCTTACGTCAACCAAGTTTTGTACCCAGTAGGATATTGTATTCCTATTTTCACCTTGTTCTCTGGTGATGCTTATCAATCCACTATAGAACACATCAACCGATTTTATGGCCCAGTGTGGTGAGGGGAGTTTTGACGATTACAAGCTGAGGTTATTCATCTACTCCATAACGGGGCTAGCTTTTCCATGGTTTATGTATCTCCCACCAAACTCGATCCATAGCTAGAGAGAGATGGAGTGAGCTTTTCATGAAAAGTACTATCGAGCTTAATAAGACATCCGTCTGGCGGATCTTGCTAAAATTTCTCAAATGAGTCATAAGACACCTCAAGAGTATTTGACATGTTTCAACTCAACCAGAGCAAGATGTAGAATTCACTTACCCGAGTCAGAGTTTGTGGATATGGCGGCCGCTGGTCTTACCTTCAAGTTCAGAGAGCATTTCGAATGAGTGATGTTTAGTGACCTATTCGAACTTGAAACTAGGATCGAGGGATATGGCAACATATTGAAGAAAGAGGCATAGAGACATACCGCTTCTACGGGTACATACTTTAAAAATCAGGCCATTAACACGGTTGATACCTCAAACCTTATGGAGGATGAAGATCCAGTGAAGGTGGATTTAGCCGAGTTGGTCGTCAAGCAACCTCGGGTGTTCAAAGCTTTGGAAAAAATTGACCCAAAACAAACTAAACCTACACCAAACCAAAGCACGAGCACAACAAAGACTAATACACGTACTTACACTTTCAATATAATTAAGGCCAATTTGATCTTTGGTCAACTATTAGCCGATAATATTATTAAGCTTCTCTTCAGTCATGTGTCTCCCAAGGCCGAAGATGTAAAAGGGAAATCTTATTGTAAGTATCATAACTTGTGGAAGCATGCAACTAATAATTGTGTTATTTTTTATGATATGATACAGGATCTTATTGACACTAGCACACTCAAGTTTTCAGAACCGAAGCCCGCAATGAAGGTGGATGTGAGTCTTTTCCCTGAAGTCCAGGTCAACATGGTGCACGTGAGATTATCAAAGGATAATGACCCGCGTAAGGGTAGCAAGAGTTTGTCGGCCGTATCCAAAGCGGACGAGATCACTATTGGAAGTCTCAAGCTTGAGTCGCCCAAAGTGGTAGTTACGTGCTCGCATTGTCAAAGTGAAATTGTACTTGAAGGTACTTTGTAGCTCAAGCAGCCAGAAAACATAAAAGAACAGTCACAACTGGCCAAGTCGGCCATCCAAGGTATATCAAAAAAGGATGGGGACATCTTGAAGCTGGCAAAGGGGTTGCACACACATTCCAAACAACAAGTCAAGGTTCTTCGAGGGGCAACTTGGTCTACAAAGATGACAAAAGGGTTTGGAGTTGCAACCTATCGACCAATGACCACATCCGGAGAAAAATCATATGTTGGCCTAAGAGAGCCAAAGTAAGTCAGAATCCAAACTTGAAATATCCACAACGATCCTCCAACTTCTAATGACATGTCTTCCGTGACTATGTTGTGTAAGGTGCGATACATATTGGCCAACACAAAAGTTCCAAGGTTCAAAGACTTGCCCAAAGAAAGGGCTTGGGCGACACCAGTATACTCATACACACATTTTTTCAACTTGGGATAAAATACGTACTTGCATAACCAATACATAAGGAATGAAATGTGCTTATGTTCTTTAGGGGACGCTCTTGAAACTGTTGATGAGTCTTCATCAATCCCCTACGTTGCATATAAGGTGTCGTAATTCAAAATGTTTTTGGAGCCAGCTTTTGAAGTTGTCAATGATTCCTGAAACCTCTTTGGGAACTTAGCATATGTAGAGATTTCTTTCCCCTTCGGTTCTAAACCAAAGATAGCAGCCATGTCCAAGAGTGTGAGGCTCATCGTCCCACAAGGAAGGTTCATGGTGTTCGTAGCCGAAGACCAGAAACAAAGTGCAGCTGCAAGAAGGGATTGATCCATAATGATCTCTTGCTCAGTCATCTTTATGGTGTTATAGATGCCCAACTTCATCCATGTTTCACTGAAATGAGACTCCCTGCGTGACACCCATTTCTTCCACTCGGCCGTCAGATTCGGCCAGCTCGACTGAGGTCATCTTGGTTTCTTACTCCATACTGACCATCGAGACCCCTTGAATAACATGGAATGATCAACCATAGAAGTCTCTAATACTTCGGTAATAGTCGAGGGTATGCCATAGCAGTAGTGTGGGCCGAGGACATATGCAAGTTGAACTTTCTTGGTGTCTTTGAAATTGCATATCACAGAATTCATACATTTATGTTTAGAGCCATCCAATGCCAACTCAAGCTTACACACGAAATCTTTTGACTCTTCGTCTAGCTTCTTATCATCCATTGTTTGACTATCTAATATTGTCTTTCCAGTGGGCATCAATAACTCGGTTAACCTGCTATCACAACAATTCTGATCAAATCAGACCACGCATAACTCATGTTGGGGTTACATAAATCAAACTATCTATTGATGAAGAACGGGTTAAGATGCATGAGAAGTAAAACAAATCAAAAAGGGAACACTCTATTTTGGTTGTACTAAGCCAAGTGTTGGAGGCAAATTTTATGGTTAAACCCTTTCTGGCAACCACTTCATTCATAAATGTTTATGACAGTAAGCATGAGCATATAATGATTGCAATACTAGAGCATACTATCATAATCAACAGCCATAAAGAAGTTTTAGCTGGAGTAAGGTCTATATGATATGTGTCCACGACATCAATGATATAAGAGGCAGAGCATACTTTGTTTCCCTTATAAATTTCAATGTCTAAAAGCAAGTACCTAACGATTTGCTGCGGAGGACGTCTCTTGAATACTTTAATTTACTCAAAAGCAAGGTGTTAAGATGTACTCACCGGTCAGAATGCATCGTTGTTGCTGAGAGTTAGCTCCTATAGTAAGTTGAGAAAGCAAGCGTGCATAATCGGTGCAAAGGGAGATTTGAAGCATCGTTTGTCGATTTTGTGTTAACTGAAACACAATGAGAAAAAACCTAGGCGTCAAGAATGACGTACTTTGTGGTGATAGGAACTAATCAGGAGAGTAAAATACCATTGAGCAAAAAAAAAATACAACAAAAATAGAACATCATGTGGTCACCTACAGTCTCCGTTGAAATTAGCGAGGGAGAGTTTAGCACTCCTATTGTATAAAACGAGAATTGAGCTTCAATTTGAGATAATGTTCACCATGTGGCTTCATCAATGTTGGTATGGACATTACAAGTAGAATAAAGGAATAGCAAAAGGCGTGAGTAAGTCAATAGCTAAGAATCTTTGGGGATTCCATTGTTGAAGCTAGATCAAATTGGAGATTAGCTAGCTTACTTACCAGAGGAGGCCATTTTGCAGATTGTGGCCACCGTTGACAACGGTGTACTTGAACTCAATTGTTGCCAGATGTGTGTTGGCCTACAAAGGTCCTTGAGCTCTTAAGCTCAATTGGATTTCGTGAAGCTGGTTAAGCTTTTTGGGTACGGTTAACTAGAGAAAGGTGAAATGGGGTTGGAGTTGTTTTGAAGCAATGAAGTAGCAATGGGGTGAGACATGTGCAGAGAAAGGATAAAATGAAAAGTCGGTAAAGAATAGACGTGAAGAGAAAGGATAAAATGAAAACAAAAAAAGGTAAAGAAGAGGGAAGAAGAAAAGGGGATGCACACGGAAAAAAAAATTGAAAAAAAGAAGTTTCTTTTTAGCATAGGATTCAAGAAGAAAGAGAGAGAGGAATTGTTGGCCTACAAAGGTAACATTCGGTCATACGGGTTAAGTGAGATGTCAAACCCAAAAAACCACGAGTTTAGTACATGGGTGTGTTGATCCAGATGACCGACGCACAAGTGTTGGGCGACGAGAAATGGGTCGAGCTTGAGTGCGAGTTGGCGAGATGACTTTTTGGGCTTCGATCGAGAATGAGCTGGATTTGAGTCTACTGATAGGAACGTTCCATTCAGATAAGGAATGTTTTTAATGCAAAGATTATAGTGTTTGGCCGGATCAAGTTAATGGATGGGTCATCATCACACCAAGGAGTGGCCGAGTCCAAAAAGGAGTATATCAAGGGGCAGTTCAAGATAAGGGAGGTTTTACTAGGCTGAAATCAAGGAATTTGAGTTCTATTACGATTCATCGGTTGGATGGGCGAGTTAGCCAACCTAGGGTTTTGTACAAATAGTATATATATGTTTGTACCTGATTTTATGAGTAACAGATGGGTCGTCAGCCAATGTATTTTCCGTTGGCCAACAATAAAAGGAAATACCTTGACGACTGATGAGTATTGGTGACCGAGGTTGGGCCATGTCACCTGTGGTGACGGTGCATTTGGTGGCCTACAAGGTAACATTCAATCATACGGGCTAAGTGAGATGTTAGACCCAAAACACCAAGAGTTTAATACTTGGACCTGTTGATCCAGACGGCCAACGAACAAGTGCTGGGCGACGAGAAATGGGTCAAGCTCGAGTGCGAATTGGTTGGATGACTTTCTGGGCTTCGACCGAGAATGAGCTAAATTTGAGTCCACTGATAAGAATGTGCCATTCAGATAAGGAATGCTTTTAATGCAAAGATTATAGTGTTTGGCCGGATCAATTTAATGGATGGATCGTCATCAAGCCAAGGAGTGGCCGAGTCCAAAAAGGAGTATATCAAGGTGGTGTTCGAGATAAGGGAGGTTTTACTCGGCTGAAATCAAGGAATTTGAGTTATATTAGGATTCATTGGTTGGATGGGCGAGTTAGCCAACCTAGGCTTTTGTACAAATTGTATATATATGTTTGTACCTGATTTTATGAGTAACAGATGGGTCGTCAGCCAATGTATTTTCCGTTGGCCAACAATAAAATGAAATACCTTTACCACTGATCAGTATTGGTGACCGAGGTGGGGCCATGTCACATGTGGTGACGGTGCATTTAGTGGCCTACAAGGTAACATTTAGTCAAATTGGCTAAGTGAGATGTTAGACCCAAAAAACCAAGAGTTTAATACTTGGACCTGTTGATCCAGACGGCCGACGTACAACTGCTGGGCGACGAGAAATGGGTCGAGTGCGAGTTGGTTGGATGACTTTTTGGGCTTCGACCGAGAATGAGCTGGATTTGAGTCCACTGATAAGAATGTGCCATTCAGATAAGGAATGCTTTTAATGCAAAGATTATAGTGTTTGGCTGGATCAAGTTAATGGATGGATCGTCATCAAACCAAGGAGTGGCCGAGTCCAAAAAGGAGTATATCAAGGTGGTGTTCGAGATAAGGGAGGTTTTACTCGGCTGAAATCAAGGAATTTTAGTTCTATTAGGATTCATCGGTTGGATGGGCGAGTTAGCCAATCTAAGGATTTGTACAAATTGTATATATATGTTTGTACCTGATTTTATGAGTAACAGATGGGTCATCAGCCAATGTATTTTCCGTTGGCCAACAATAAAATGAAATACTTTGACGACTGATGAGTATTGGTGACCGAGGTTGGGCCATGTCACGTGTGGTGACGGTGCATTTGGTGGCCTACAAGGTAACATTCAGTCATACGGGCTAAGTGAGATGTTAGACCCAAAAAACCAAGAGTTTAATACTTGGACCTGTTGATCCAGACTGCCAATGTACAAGTGCTGGGCGACGAGAAATAGGTCAAGCTCGAGTGCGAATTGGTTGGATGACTTTCTGGACTTCGACCGAGAATGAGCTTAATTTGAGTCCACTGATAAGAATGTGCCATTCAGATAAGGAATGCTTTTAATGCAAAGATTATAGTGTTTGGCTGGATCAAGTTAATGGATGGATCGTCATCAAACCAAGGGCTGGCCGAGTCCAAAAAAAGTATATCAAGGTGGTGTTCGAGATAAGGGAGGTTTTACTCGGCTGAAATCAAGGAATTTTAGTTCTATTAGGATTCATCGGTTGGATGGGCGAGTTAGCCAACCTAGGCTTTTGTACAAATTGTATATTTATGTTTGTACCTGATTTTATGAGTAACAGATGGGTCGTCAGCCAATGTATTTTCCGTTTGCCAACAATAAAATGAAATAGCTTGACGACTGATGAGTATTGGTGACCGAGGTTGGGCCATGTCACCTGTGGTGATGGTGCATTTGGTGGCCTACAAGGTAACATTCAGTCATGCGGGCTAAGTGAGATGTTAGACCCAAAAGACCAAGAGTTTAATACTTGGACCTGTTGATCCAGACGGCCAATGTATAAGTGCTGGGCGACGAGAAATGGGTCAAGCTCGAGTGCGAATTGGTTGGATGACTTTCTGGGCCTCGACCGAGAATGAGCTGAATTTGAGTCCACTGATGAGAATGTGCCATTCAGATAAGGAATGCTTTTAATGCAAAGATTATAGTGTTTGGCTGGATCAAGTTAATGGATGGATCGTCATCAAACCAAGGAGTGGCCGAGTCCAAAAAGGAGTATATCAAGGTGGTGTTCGAGATATGGGAGGTTTTACTCGGCTGAAATCAAGGAATTTTAGTTCTATTAGGATTCATCGGTTGGATGGGCGAGTTAGCCAATCTAAGGTTTTGTACAAATTCTATATATATGTTTGTACCTGATTTTATGAGTAACAGATGGGTCATCAGCCAATGTATTTTCCGTTGGCCAACAATAAAATGAAATACTTTGACGACTGATGAGTATTGGTGACCGAGGTTGGGCCATGTCACCTGTGGTGACGGTGCATTTGGTGGCCTACAAGGTAACATTCAGTCATACGGGCTAAGTGAGATGTTAGACCCAAAAAACCAAGAGTTTAATACTTGGACCTGTTGATCCAGACTGCCAATGTACAAGTGCTGGGCGACGAGAAATAGGTCAAGCTAGAGTGCGAATTGGTTGGATGACTTTCTGGGCTTCGACCGAGAATGAGCTTAATTTGAGTCCACTGATAAGAATGTGCCATTCAGATAAGGAATGCTTTTAATGCAAAGATTATAGTGTTTGGCTGGATCAAGTTAATGGATGGATCGTCATCAAACCAAGGAGTGGCCGAGTCCAAAAAGAAGTATATCAAGGTGGTGTTCGAGATAAGGGAGGTTTTACTCGGCTGAAATCAAGGAATTTTAGTTCTATTAGGATTCATCGGTTGGATGGGCGAGTTAGCCAACCTAGGGTTTTGTACAAATTGTATATTTATGTTTGTACCTGATTTTATGAGTAACAGATGGGTCGTCAGCCAATGTATTTTCCGTTTGCCAACAATAAAATGAAATAGCTTGACGACTGATGAGTATTGGTGACCGAGGTTGGGCCATGTCACCTGTGGTGACGGTGCATTTGGTGGCCTACATGGTAACATTCAGTCATACGGGCTAAGTGAGATGTTAGACCCAAAAAGCCAAGAGTTTAATACTTGGACCTGTTGATCCAGACAGCCAACGTACAAGTGCTGGGCAACGAGAAATGGGTCAAGCTCGAGTGCGAATTGGTTGGATGACTTTCTGGGCTTCGACCGAGAATGAGCTGAATTTGAGTCAACTGCTAAGAATGTGCCATTCAGATAAGGAATGCTTTTAATGCAAAGATTATAGTGTTTGGCTGGATCAAGTTAATGGATGGATCGTTATCAAACCAAGGAGTGGCCGAGTCCAAAAAAAGTATATCAAGGTGGTGTTCGAGATAAGGGAGGTTTTACTCGGCTGAAATCAAGGAATTTTAGTTCTATTAGGATTCATCGGTTGGATGGGCGAGTTAGCCAACCTAGGCTTTTGTACAAATTGTATATTTATGTTTGTACCTGATTTTATGAGTAACAGATGGGTCGTCAGCCAATGTATTTTCCGTTTGCCAACAATAAAATGAAATAGCTTGACGACTGATGAGTATTGGTGACCGAGGTTGGGCCATGTCACCTGTGGTGATGGTGCATTTTGTGGCCTACAAGGTAACATTCAGTCATGCGGGCTAAGTGAGATGTTAGACCCAAAAGCCCAAGAGTTTAATACTTGGACCTGTTGATCCAGACGGCCAATGTATAAGTGCTGGGCGACGAGAAATGGGTCAAGCTCGAGTGCGAATTGGTTGGATGACTTTCTGGGCCTCGACCGAGAATGAGCTGAATTTGAGTCCACTGATGAGAATGTGCCATTCAGATAAGGAATGCTTTTAATGCAAAGATTATAGTGTTTGGCTGGATCAAGTTAATGGATGGATCGTCATCAAACCAAGGAATGGCCGAGTCCAAAAAGGAGTATATCAAGGTGGTGTTCGATATAAGGGAGGTTTTACTCGGCTGAAATCAAGGAATTTTAGTTCTATTAGGATTCATCGGTTGGATGGGCGAGTTAGCCAATCTAAGGTTTTGTACAAATTGTATATATATGTTTGTACCTGATTTTATGAGTAACAGATGGGTCATCAGCCAATGTATTTTCTGTTGGCCAACAATAAAATGAAATACTTTGACGACTGATGAGTATTGGTGACCGAGGTTGGGCCATGTCACCTGTGGTGACGGTGCATTTGGTGGCCTACAAGGTAACATTCAGTCATACGGGCTATGTGAGATGTTAGACCCAAAAAACCAAGAGTTTAATACTTGGACCTGTTGATCCAGACTGCCAATGTACAAGTGCTGGGCGACGAGAAATAGGTCAAGCTAGAGTGCGAATTGGTTGGATGACTTTCTGGGCTTCGACCGAGAATGAGCTTAATTTGAGTCCACTGATAAGAATGTGCCATTCAGATAAGGAATGCTTTTAATGCAAAGATTATAGTGTTTGGCTGGATCAAGTTAATGGATGGATCGTCATCAAACCAAGGGCTGGCCGAGTCCAAAAAGAAGTATATCAAGGTGGTGTTCGAGATAAGGGGGGTTTTACTCGGCTGAAATCAAAGAATTTTAGTTCTATTAAGATTCATCGGTTGGATGGGCGAGTTAGCCAACCTAGGGTTTTTTACAAATTGTATATTTATGTTTGTACCTGATTTTATGAGTAACAGATGGGTCGTCAGCCAATGTATTTTCCGTTTGCCAAACAATAAAATGAAATAGCTTGACGACTGATGAGTATTGGTGACCGAGGTTGGGCCATGTCACCTGTGGTGACGGTGCATTTGGTGGCCTACATGGTAACATTCAGTCATACGGGCTAAGTGAGATGTTAGACCCAAAAAGCCAAGAGTTTAATACTTGGACCTGTTGATCCAGACAGCCAACGTACAAGTGCTGGGCAACGAGAAATGGGTCAAGCTCGAGTGCGAATTGGTTGGATGACTTTCTGGGCTTCGACCGAGAATGAGCTTAATTTGAGTCCACTGATAAGAATGTGCCATTCAGATAAGGAATGCTTTTAATGCAAAGATTATAGTGTTTGGCTGGATCAAGTTAATGGATGGATCGTCATCAAACCAAGGGCTGGCCGAGTCCAAAAAGAAGTATATCAAGGTGGTGTTCGAGATAAGGGGGGTTTTACTCGGCTGAAATCAAAGAATTTTAGTTCTATTAAGATTCATCGGTTGGATGGGCGAGTTAGCCAACCTAGGGTTTTTTACAAATTGTATATTTATGTTTGTACCTGATTTTATGAGTAACAGATGGGTCGTCAGCCAATGTATTTTCCGTTTGCCAAGCAATAAAATGAAATAGCTTGACGACTGATGAGTATTGGTGACCGAGGTTGGGCCATGTCACCTGTGGTGACGGTGCATTTGGTGGCCTACATGGTAACATTCAGTCATACGGGCTAAGTGAGATGTTAGACCCAAAAAGCCAAGAGTTTAATACTTGGACCTGTTGATCCAGACGGCCAACGTACAAGTGCTGGGCAACGAGAAATGGGTCAAGCTCGAGTGCGAATTGGTTGGATGACTTTCTGGGCTTCGACCGAGAATGAGCTGAATTTGAGTCCACTGCTAAGAATGTGCCATTCAGATAAGGAATGCTTTTAATGCAAAGATTATAGTGTTTGGCTGGATCAAGGTAATGGATGGATCGTTATCAAACCAAGGAGTGGCCGAGTCCAAAAAAAGTATATCAAGGTGGTGTTCGAGATAAGGGAGGTTTTACTCGGCTGAAATCAAGGAATTTTAGTTCTATTAGTATTCATCGGTTGGATGGGCGAGTTAGCCAACCTAGGCTTTTGTACAAATTGTATATTTATGTTTGTACCTGATTTTATGAGTAACAGATGGGTCGTCAGCCAATGTATTTTCCGTTTGCCAACAATAAAATGAAATAGCTTGACGACTGATGAGTATTGGTGACCGAGGTTGGGCCATGTCACCTGTGGTGATGGTGCATTTGGTGGCCTACAAGGTAACATTCAGTCATACGGGCTAAGTGAGATGTTAGACCCAAAAAACCAAGAGTTTAATACTTGGACCTGTTGATCCAGACTGCCAATGTACAAGTGCTGGGCGACGAGAAATAGGTCAAGCTCGAGTGCGAATTGGTTGGATGACTTTCTGGGCTTCGACCGAGAATGAGCTTAATTTGAGTCCACTGATAAGAATGTGCCATTCAGATAAGGAATGCTTTTAATGCAAAGATTACAGTGTTTGGCTGGATCAAGTTAATGGATGGATCGTCATCAAACCAAGGGCTGGCCGAGTCCAAAAAGAAGTATATCAAGGTGGTGTTCGAGATAAGGGAGGTTTTACTCGGCTGAAATCAAGGAATTTTAGTTCTATTAGGATTCATCGGTTGGATGGGCGAGTTAGCCAACCTAGGGTTTTGTACAAATTGTATATTTATGTCTGTACCTGATTTTATGAGTAACAGATGGGTCGTCAACCAATGTATTTTCCGTTTGCCAACAATAAAATGAAATAGCTTGACGACTGATGAGTATTGGTGACCGAGGTTGGGCCATGTCACCTGTGGTGACGGTGCATTTTGTGGCCTACAAGGTAACATTCAGTCATACGGGCTAAGTGAGATGTTAGACCCAAAAAGCCAAGAGTTTAATACTTGGACCTGTTGATCCAGACGGCCAACGTACAAGTGCTGGGCCACGAGAAATGGGTCAAGCTCGAGTGCGAATTGGTTAGATGACTTTCTGGGCTTCGACCGAGAATGAGCTGAATTTGAGTCCCCTGATAAGAATGTGCCATTCAGATAAGGAATGCTTTTAATGCAAAGATTATAGTGTTTGGCTGGATCAAGTTAATGGATGGATCGTTATCAAACCAAGGAGTGGCCGAGTCCAAAAAGGAGTATATCAAGGTGGTGTTTGAGATAAGGGAGGTTTTACTCGGCTGAAATCAAGGAATTTTAATTCTATTAGGATTCATCGGTTGGATGGGCGAGTTAGCCAACCTAGGGCTTTGTACAAATTGTATATTGATGTTTGTACCTGATTTTATGAGTAACAGATGGGTCGTCAGCCAATGTATTTTCCGTTTGCCAACAATAAAATGAAATAGCTTGACGACTGATGAGTATTGGTGACCGAGGTTGGGCCATGTCACCTGTGGTGACGGTGCATTTGGTGGGCTACAAGGTAACATTCAGTCATGCGGGGCTAAGTGAGATGTTAGACCCAAAAAGCCAAGAGTTTAATACTTGGACCTGTTGATCCAGACGGCCAACGTACAAGTGCTGGGCAACGAGAAATGGGTCAAGCTCGAGTGCGAGTTGGTTGGATGATTTTCTGGGCTTTGACCGACAATGAGCTGGATTTGAGTCCACTTATAGGAATGTGCCATTCAAATAAGGAATGCTTTAAATGCAAAGATTATAGTGTTTGGCTGGATCAAGTTAATGGATGGATCATCATCAAACCAAGGAGCGGCCAAGGTCCAAAAAGGAGTATATCAAGGTGGTGTTCGAGATAAGGGAGGTTTTACTCGGCTGAAATCCAGGAATTTGAGTTCTATTAGGATTCATCGGTTGGATGGGCGAGTTAGCCAACCTAGGGTTTTGTACAAATTTTATATATATGATTCTTATAGCACATTGTGAAGGTCATGCATTAAATACACAAATGTATTTATAAATTTTCTAGCTTTCGCATTCATATGTACTTTATCTTATTCATCTTTACTTTGATAATATAGATTCATCTTCTCGCTATTTACATTCTGGTTCTTTATTTTCTCGCAATTTATTTTATGTTCTTGAATTCTTGCACTTTGAATTCCTTTCACCTAGGAGTAATTGGTTAACTTAGTTTTCAGACTCATCGATCTCTTTCATCTAGTCCGGATTAGGTCAATGCGATTTTCCGTTCATACTCGCATCATTTCACAAAGATTCGACAACTGAGTTCATTTCACTTTCACTTTTACTGTGATTTGCGAGTACATCAACCCGGTTGATTTCTCAATGGTCATACGCAATTTCGAGTTCACCCAGAGCTTGGCCGCGATCGAGCGCCAAGATTAGTGCCTTGGTCAAGTCCTTTCATACAAGGTATTCGAACTAACGGCTGAAAGGCCTTCCTCGGCCATCAATCACTTGAAAAGTTAGATCGAGCACAATATATCAAAACTTCGCTTGGCCAATAGGCCACGAGTTGGCATACCTGGCGTTATCAGAAGGACACTTTGAACCAGAAGTCTATCGGCCGCCTGATTGTGGCTGTGATGATTTTTGAGCAAACAAACCCACTTGAGGCCGAGAATGTTCTATAATGAATTGAACGATCTGGTATTAGCCTTTTCAGACATCCCACTCAAGTGACTGAACTTCACAGCCTTTTGCTGATCATACAGAATCCCACACCAATAAAAACCATTTCCAATTCCAAAAACTCAAATCAATCACAGCCTAGAAGCCTAGATCAATCAATTTGAAGGGACCCCACAAAGTTGAATCAATTAACTGGTGCCGACAATTTCTAAACAGACGACGGCCTTACATATCTTGCCCTGCAAATATATTCATGAGCAGAACTCATAAACACCCAGAATCCCAAGTTCAAGATATTGTTTTTTGTTCTTTGAATTTGGAACTAAAATTTGGAATTAAAATTTATCGGGTAAGAAAAATTAGAAGGGTGAAATAGGAATTTCATGGGTTGTGGGACCCACTTAAACAAAGATGGTGACTGAAAATGAACCATAAGGGTAAGTTTGATGCCCATTGCAAATATTAGAGGTAAAACTTTCGACTTTGGAACATTAAGGAGAAACTTGATGTTTGGAGCAAACCTGAGGGGGTTAACTAAATTTTTTCCAACGTAAAATCATATTATAGGTACCTCCGTGCATAAACATAAACATATTGTAGTTTATATATACTCATACATATATATAGTCGTAAATGATATTATGAACATAAAGTAGACTCTCTAACCATAGTGAATAACAAATGTCCACTCACCTGGATCACCAGAAAATTAGTCGTCGATCCACTAATTAACACGGGAACCCGAGACGATTTGTAACTCAAAAACTCACATTCCATTTTCTAGAACTAAGCGTCACTACTCCGCGACATCGTGAATTCAATCACATTCTTAGTGTCGTAACTCCCAAGCTCCATAAAAGGTGAGCCTCAACTCAACACACGACGAAAGATTGTGTCAAAAGTGTCGAGTCACATACAAATCCTATACATACATCAAATATACAAGCTTCCAAAATCTATGAAACTACTTAAGATCTATATAAAATTAGATAAGGAAACTTTCTGTGAAGAAAATGATATTCTGGTCGCCAGAGCTCCGCCAAGCACCACCATTGGTGGAGGCAAACGCCGAACAACTATGACCCATTCAACCTATATACCAATATGAACATCACAGCAAGCCCAACAACTCTCACCAAAGCCATAATGTCCAAATCTAAAGAAATAAGCTGGAATTGACTCAAAAGTTCTTAAATCTCATCGGATTCTGGTGATGCTCACATGCCATCCACATACCATGATGGGCCACAAGAGTGGTGGCGTTGGACTCCTGGGGGAGTGGACTTCAAATTCCCCAAGGTTCGCTGCCCAATTCATGCCTGAATTTCGTCACCGATGATGACGAATTCCGGCTGAAAACCTAGCTCTCTCTTGAATGTCTTCTCTCATATTTCAAATTTAGGTGGAATTGAATAGAGAAATGAGGTTCATCATCCAGAAAGATGCACCGCATTACAGACCAAACAATACCTGCCAAAGATTGAGCTCGACTCGAGAGATAGAGACATAAAAGCGCCAACGGCGGTCCTCGGTGGGTGAGTCTCTCGATATTGAGTCAACCCCACTCTGAGCAAGCATTGAAGGAATTAATCCGATAGGTAGGAATCAAGGATTTAAACCTGGATAAGCCTGCTCCTGTTGCCAATCAGATTATCGATTCATAAGATTAACCAGAAGAGAAGGGAGTTAGGATCGGCTGAAAGAAGGACAACGAGGACTTTAATGGTAGTCTTTACATTTTCCTTTTCACTCATAGTATGAGGAAGAAGTAGGCTCTAGAAGTACTACTAATTCGAATTTAATTGACTTTAGAAATTAAACTCCATCAAATTTCTTTTCTAAATCGTTCAGTTCCGAAAAGCTTTGTTTAGTTGAAATTTCAATATTTCAACACTATTTCAATTTAAAATTCAATTTTTAAATTGGAATAGAAAAAATTCAGATTTAAAAATTCTCTTGGGGTTTTCATTTAGTGTAATAATCTAGTTCAAAAATGGTGAAATCGATTAAATAAACACTGTCTGAATCAAAATAAGAATTTATGAAATTCATCTAAAAAAATGAAAACTATTCACTATTCACTACGAAATTCAAATTATCATTGGATCTCGGTTGTTCTTAATAGCGATGGCTATTCATTTAAGTCTTCGGGTAGCACTACTAGATCTTCAACAAGGTGGAAATTCTCGTATTCCGTATGTACATGTTCATGCGGCTCGGATGAGTATTCTTGTTTATATCGCTACGGCTATAAGCACTTTCTTTTTTCTATTAACAAAACATCCCCTTTTTCTTCGCTCTTCCGGAACCAGTACAGAAATGGGTGCCTTTTTTACGTTGTTTACCTTAGTTACTGGGTGGTTTCAGGCATGACCTATGTGGGGCACCTTTTGGGTTTGGGATGCTCGTTTAACCTCTATATTCATCTCATTCCTTATTTACCTGGGTGCACTGCGTTTTCAAAAGCTTCATGTCGAACCGGCTTCTATTTCAATCTGTGCTTGACCGAGCGATATACCAATAATAAAGCCTTCAGTCAACTGGTGGAATACATCGCATCAACCTGGGAGCATTAACCGATCTGGTACATCAATATCAATACATGTTCCTATGCCCATTCCAATATTGTCTAACTTTGCTAACTTCCCCTTCTCAACCCGTATCTTGTTTTTTCTAGAAACACGTCTTCTTATTCAATCATTTCCCAAATATCATTTTGTTTCTACCGGATTACGCGGGACGTAATCAGCAGAAGCAAGTACGAGTAATCTTCTCTTCTGGATGTCCGAACGTTCGGGCTGTTCGGATAGTCGGGTATTCTCTCTCTTCGGGTGTTCGGGTTATCAGGTATGCGGACTTGCACGTTCGGCTTCCTACTGTTAGAAGAATACAACAAACCGGCGGTCAGGAAGTAGAGACAGGGCTGGTCTGCCTTCAACGCTCCGATGCCTAAGTTAGAAGATGTATTGGATATAACAGTCAAGCGAACGTGTAAGTAAGTAGGTTGCAGTATTTAAGATTGGAATCAATGTCTCTCTCTCTCTCTCTTACCTGTAGTAAATGACTTACCTATGTAGGTGGGTGAGATTGTTGTTTGCTTGTACTCTTCGATGTGGGATAGGGCTGCACTTGCTGTCATGTGGGCCTAGTATTCGGATGGGCTCGATCTTGTGAGTGAAGTTGTAGTCCGCCTGGTGGTCTTTCGGGTGGTCGGGTAGGTGTTGATTACCTGCTTAAGTGGGTAAGTATGTTTAATCTATGAACTAATAGTGCTATACTAACAAGTCCCCCAAGTCCCCAAGTCAAAGAGACCTTTCTTGATTGGGGAGTTGAAAAAGGGTTCGTGCGATTAAACAAATACTTATTCGATTGAGCAGTGATGTGCGGTCCTGTGACCCCCAAGTCCCCCAACTCTCCGGTCAAGAAAGATCTCGCTTGACGGAGTGGGTGCTTGTGTGCCCAATCATGTACCTGTATGCGTGATCCTGTACCTGGGTACCCGACTCCCAAAATGAATCTTGATGTTTGGAGCCCTGTGCCCAGTCGTGTGCCTGTGGAGCCCTGTGAATGAATATGTATGTTTTGTGTATGCGGATGTATGTCAGTATGTAGGAGTGAATATGTAGATGTATGCGGTACAGATATACAAGTAGGTATGAGTTGAATGAGTATGTGAATATATGCGGATGTATATATGTATGTAGGAGTGAATATGTAGATGTATGCGGTACAGATATACAAGTAGGTATGAGTGAATGTATGCTTGTGTATGTGGATGAATGGATGGTTCTGAGCCGCTTACACGGCCCCACAACGAATCTTGCTGTCCGGAGTCCGTCAAGGATGGGCCTTCGGAACGGCCTTTCTTGAGATGCATGGATGGTTCCGAGCCACTTACCCAGCCCCGCAACGAATGTTGCTGTCCGGAGTCCGCTAAGGATAGGCCTTTGGAACGGCCTTTCTTGATGCATGAATGGTTCCGAGCCGCTTGCACGGCATTCCCAAACGAATCTTGCTGTTCGGAGCCCGTCAAGAATGAGCCTCGGAACGGCCGTGCTGTTAGGTGACCGAGAGGAGATCCTCACTCTCGGTGCCGACCTTTCGTAGCGTCAATTGTGGGGCCCCAACTGTTACGTACATGTGGTGCAGCGTGCACGGAGGGACATGGACAGCGTGTCCGTGCCACTCTTCAGTTTAGCGCGCGCACGAAAGGAAACTTGCCGCTATCGTGCTGCCTAATTTGGCGAATGGTGACGTTACGCCCTCGGAAAAAATGGGACTACTCCCGAGTTGCCCATCATTCGGTGCGCACTCCGAAAGGAAACCTGCCGCTTTCGAGCCGCCCGAATGGTCCTGCGGGTTGCGCGCCCCGGAAGGTAACGCGTGACGTTAGCCACTTCCGTGCCGTGTAGCTCGAACGGTGGGTCACCTCTTACTGGGTGTCTAGGCGCGGATTGCACAAGCAGATGCTTGTGACCCGGCTTCGCCAACAGAGCCAGGGAGACGATACCATTCGCCGCCTACTTGTCTTCATTTAGCGCGCGCATGCCGAAAGGAAACGTGGACGTTAGCCTCTTTCGGGGCGCCTAAATGGTCTTGCTTTGAGCGCGCACACGCCGAAAGGAAACGCATGACATTAGCCTCTTTCGGGATGCCTCAATGGTCTTGCACTAACTTAGTACTTGCCTGTGAGATCGTAAGGCGCTTGATCATGTTGGTGGTGCGTACGATAGTCCAAATGGGGGGAGAATCGTGACGTGCGTGTGCGTACATCGAGTGGGGTGATCTGACTGATGGGACGATTGGAGTGACCCCTTTCAACTTCTCCTTGGAAACCGCTGGGGGTGTAATAAATGCTGGTGGCGTAATAAATGCTAGCAGGTCAGGTGTCACGCGCGTGGGAGCGTTGGAGGCTGTATGCCTGACACGTGGTGACTCATGGGAGATCGTGCTAGGGTTTGAAACCGAGGCGGGAAGCCGAAAGGTGAGCACGGTTACTTAGGAGGGGAAGTAAACCGCCTCATGTATACGTGTCATCATCCGACGGTGGCCACGCGAAAAATGAACGGCAGGCGTTCGCTTGCGTGTGAGGTCGGAGCAGTATAAATAGGCCTTCGGAGAATCGTCTTCTTTCATGCTTTTACTTTCACTGAAACTCTGAAGAAATTACCTCTGCTTACTGTTCTTGCTTTTGTTGTTGTGTTCTTGCCAGATTTCAACGTCGACGTTCATCTTCGACCTCAATCTCAATTTTTGGTGAGGCTCTAAACCCAATTGTATTGCTTTCCGTTCTGTTTTTGGTTTTTCCAGTATCTTTTCTGTTTCTGTTTTGCACGTTTCTGGGTTTGTGTCTCAAGAATAAGGCGTGTTCTTGAGGCCCTGCCTATTTTGATCTGTGTTGGGGTAGATTTCTGGGTTTTTGTTGTTTGTGGTGGGATTTTTTTTTTGCGAAGTGCTTGGGTGTTGCGTGCGTGCGTCTTTTCTAGGAGATGGACCTGATAGAAATTTCGAGCGACATGTCACATGAACGGGTATATGTTCTGGGGGCAGGGTGTTTTAGCTGTAGTCCATGTACAAGCAAATCGAACTCCGCGTCCGACTCCGTGATGAGTGTAACGCCCTTGCGGTATGTACCTAATGGTAATTCTTCTGTCGTGCAGTCGATGGAAGAGTCACGAGTGCGAAGAACCGTGGCTGATGATGTCGGGGTGGGGGATGCGTCTGAGTCTTTGGGATCGGAGGGGGGGTCGTCCTCGTCGGGGCCGTGGGGCAATGAGCGTGCGCAAGGGGAGTCTACTGTTCCCTAATTTTCGGAGGGCGGACGTGTGCACTGGGTGCTCCCCGACGGAGTACCGGTGCAGGAGCCCGAACGAGCACCGTCAATGAAGAAGATGGCGCGATGGACGTGCGACTATCACATTCCTTCGTGTGTGAAGTTGAAGATTCCCGGGAAGAGCGAGACGTTCACGCGGCCCCCGCCCGGCCATACGTGCGTGAGTGAGTTCCACTTGAAGGTGGGTATTAAGCTGCCTCTGCACCCGTTCTTCCAATACATGCTGGCCCTGCTGAAGATTTCGCTTGGCCAGTGTGGGCCAACGCTGACCCGCACGTTGGTGGCGTTTTTCAACGTCTTCCGCTTGAGCGGGTTGGAGCATCCGACGCGGGCAGAATTCCTTCACTTCTTCCGCCTCAACCATTCTTCCCGCCGAAGGGACTACTTGGCGGCACCTTCACTGTGGAGCCGCGGGTGAAGTGGTGGTTGGTTGATCCACCCAGCTCATCGACTACTTGGCGTACGATCAGTTGCCTGGTGGGAGGTGGGAGGTGACTGGGTGTTTGGCGTCTTCCCTCCTAAATTTTCGGCTAATGCGCACCATATTCATCGAGTCCCCCATCATTGGCTGGGCTTCGATGAACTTGGTGTGGTAGTTGATGATGACGATCAGGTACTTGTATTGCCCTTTGGACTTTAGGAGTTCCCCGATTAAGTCCAGTCCCCACTGTGCGAATGGTACGGGCAATAGGAGGATTGAGAACGAGACGGCGGGAGCGTGGTAGTGGTGTGCATGCAGCTAGCACTGGTGGCATTTGCTCGTTAGTGTCGTGGCATCCGCATGGATGGTGGGCCACCAGAATCCACACCGGAGGGCTTTGTGTGCGATTGCTCTTGCTCTCGCGTGGTGGTTGCACGTGCCTGAGTGGATCTCTTGGAGAATTGTGTTGCCCTTCGTCGGGGTGACACACTTGAGGCTCACCCAAGTCTTTCCTCTTCGATAAAGCATCCCATCCCTTATGCTGAAGTTTGCTGTCCGTGCGACGACGGTCCTGGCTTCTCGCTTGTCTTCTGGTAATTCCCCCTTGCCTTGTATGCGATGAGTACAACCATGTAACTGTGTTCGTGCAGTTGGATCGCCTGGACCTGTTCTGCTCCCAAAATGCTTGGTCGTCGAAGTACTTCGACGATCCGTTATTCTGGTCCGGGGTGGACGAGAGCCGTAGCCAATCAGGCCAGCTTGTCCGCCTTCACATTGAGTCCCCGGTGTATGTGGTTGATGTTGACGTAGTTGAACCTGTTGATCAATGCTCTCGCGTGCCTGAGGTAGGCAATCATAGACTCTCGTTTTGCCTGGAATTCTCCCTCGACCTGGCTCACCACCAGCTGTGAGTCGCTGAATATGTTTAGGTCGGGCGCCTCTGAGTTTTTGGCCAGCTGTAGGCCTGCGATGAGCGCCTCATATTCAGCTTCATTGTTGGTTGTCTTGAATTCAAATTTGAGGGCGTATTCTACATTTACCCCACCTAGTTCGGTTAGGATGATCCCAGCGCCGCTCGCCTTCTTTATACAGGATCCGTCGACGTAGAGGTTCCACTCCGACAGTGGTCTTGCTTTGATTTCTAGCTTTTCGGGTGCCTCTACCGTCGAGCAGTCGGGTGCGTCGGTCGGCGTCCCCTCTGCTTCTGTGTATTGGCGATGAAGTCTATTACTGCCTGCCTTTTTATTGCTGTTCGGGGCTAGTACTGGAGGTCGAATTCGCTAAGCTCGATTACCCATTTCGCCAGGCGGCCATTGTGGTCGAGCGACTGGAGGATCTGGCGCAGGGGGGCGTTTGTGAGGATGTGGATGATGGGGGCTTGGAAGTATGGTCTCAGCCGTCGGGCGGCGATGATGAGTGCGAGTGCCATCTTTTTGATTAAGGGGTATCGGGTTTCAGCGCCCGTCATGCCTTTCCCTGAAAAGAAAACAGGCAGTTCCGTGCAGTCTTCCCTGCGGACGAGGGCCGAGCTGACAGCTGTGAAGGAGGCAGCCAAGTAGACATATTGTACCTCTCATTTGATAGGCCTGGATAGGAGGGGGATTGAGGCCAAATATTCCTTGATTTGGAGGAATGATGCCTCACATTCGGGCGTCCATACGACCTCTCGCTTGTTTGTTGTTCGAAGGGCCTTGAAAAACGGAGCGCACTTGTCCGAGTAACGAGATATGAATCTGTTCAGCAATGCAAGTTTGCCCGTGAGGCTCTATAGGTCCGCCTTTTTAACGGGCGGCTTCATGTCGATGATCGCCCTCACCTTGGCGGGCGAAGCTTTGATACCACTCTGGCTCACGATGTATCCCAAGAATTTGCTGTTTGTGACCGCGAATGTGCATTTTACCGGATTCAATCTCATGCCGTTTTTGATTAAGACATCGAGCACAGTCCCCAAGTTTTGGACATGGTCGACCGCCTGACGCTTTTCACGAGTATGTCGTCCACGTAGACGTCCAAGATGTTACCTATCATGCCATGAAACATCACGTTCATGAGCCTCTGATATGTGGAGCCTGCGTTCTTCAGTCCGAAAGGCATGATGACGTAGCAGTACAGCCCTTTGTCCGTGACAAAGCACGTCGCCTCTTGGTCTTCGGGGTCCATGAAGATTTGGTTGTATCCCGAGTACGCATTCATCATCTATAGAAGTTCGTGCCCGGCTGTCGCGTCCATCAGCTGGTCGATCCTTGGTAAGGGGAAGCTGTCATTGGGGCATGCCTTGTTGAGGTCACTGTAGTCGATGCACATCCTCCACTTTTTATTGCTTTTCTGCACCATGACAGCGTTGGAGATCCATTTCGGGTAATCCACCTTTCGGATAAATCCGATGCCCAGCAATCGGTTCACCTCCTCGTGCATTACTGCGTTGTGTTCTGCCTTGTATGCCCTTCGCTTTTGCTTTACTGCCCTCGCGCCGGTGTTGAGGCTTAGTTTGTGGGATATGATGCTCGTGTTGATCCCAGGCATGTCCTTGTATGACTATACGAATACCTCCTGCTTCTCCTTCAATAGTGTGTTCAATCGTTCGGCTATCGTGGGCACTAATTGGGCGCCAATCTGGATTGTCTTCTCCGGATGTTCAGGCAATAGCTGAATCGTCCGCAGCTCGTTGCGTTCGGGGACGGGGGGCACTGCCGTCAGCCTGTCGCGCGGGTCGTCCGGTATTTCCGCCTTTGGCGCCAGTCCTTCCAGAGCTAGGATTTCTTGCCTGTTCCCGGGTTTCGCTGCCTCCTCGTAATTGTAGCCCCGGATGTGCCCTACTCCGTGCTCCGTCGGGAATCGGCCCAGTAACATGTGCCCTGCGATGATCAGTTTTAGTCTGCTGATCCCCGGTCTCCCGAGTATGACGTTGTACTGGGAGGGTGTGTCCATGATGATGAAGCCTGTTCGGACCTCGCTGTGCGGGGAGTCAGGGGCGCCGATCCGCCGATCCCGATCTGTATGTTGTCGCTTTCGATTGGGTATGACGTCTCGCCCGTGAAGCTTGCAACGCACTCATGGTCCTATGTCATTTAGTGCGAGGGTATGCCCAGTTCCGTGTATGCGTCCAGGTAGATCACATTTACGGACGCCCCGTTATCTACCAGCACCCTCTTTACGAGATATCGATCCACGATTACGTCGATCACAAACGGCAGGGTGTTACTCTTTGGAATCCTCTCCTCGTCTTCCGCCGTGAAGCTGATGGTCGACGGTTCCCTTTTTCCTGCTTTGTTCATCCTCCTTGTTCCGATCGTCAGTACCTCCCTGCTCGGACGGTCGGGCGACGAAATCCCCTCCTTGCATTTCCCTCCGGATATTGTGTTGATCGTCCCCCGGGTTTCGACGTTTATCTCACGCGGCCGTCCCTCAATTTTGGGAAGGGCGATCCGGCCATCCCTTTGCATTTCCCTAAGTACCTGTTTTAGCATTATGCAATCGTTGGTGTGGTGGGTGGCGGTGTGATGGTACACGCACCACCTGTCCGAGGTTCGACCGATTGGGGCCCTGTCCTTTGACATGTTGTTTGGCGGTTGGATCTGGTTTCGGTGTTGGCAGAGTAGTTGTTCGTTCGACGGCCGGTCGATCATGTAGACCTCTTGCTCGGGCGATCGGTACCGGGGGGCCTCTCGGGAATGGATTCCCTGCAGTGTTGGTGCCTTCGCCCGGTCGTGTCGGTTGCCTTGGTAGCCACGGGAAGACGACCTCTGGTTATTCTGTCTGTGCGCATCTCGGCCCCGCTTGTAGCATCCGCTCGATTTTCCTCTATCGTCGGCAGATTGTCGTGGCTGAGCGTCCGCGCTCTCTGGCCGGTCGGTGCTGGATTCGGAGGTGGTCCCGTATACTCGCGTCTCTACTAGCTCCTTTTGTACGATCAAATACATTATCTTTTCGTAGTCGAGATGCACCTTCCGCACGAGTTTCTCTACGAATGGCGTCGCAAGCATGTTATCCATTAGGGCAACCTTAGCCACATGCTTATCGAGGCTCCTGCACGTGCTCGCCAGCGCCCTCCATCGGTTGATGTAGCTGGATTGGCTCTCATCTTCCCCCTGGCGAACCTTGAGGAGGATGTCCGTGGTGTTATACTTGCCTTGGAGCCTGTAGCGCTTTTGAAAGCATTCTGCCAGTTCTAGGAACGAATGGATGGAGCCTAGCGGTATCTCGTAGAACCAGCTCCTCGCCTCCTCGGACAACGTCTCTTGAAACGGAAAACACAAAGTTGAGTCCGAGCGGACCGAAACCTGTCGATGTGCGTGCAGGGGTCCCCACTTCCGTCAAACCGGACGACATTCGTTGTCTTCGCGTTCAGATCCCTGCCTCTCTCCAGTATATGCGCCGAGAATGGACTGACTCGAGGGGTGAACATCCCACTTTGCCCGGCATGCTTGTCCTTTCGTAGGCGGGACACCTCCGCCGATAGTTCTTCCATCCTCCAGAGGATCAGGGTGTTGTCCATTGGGGACCTGCCCCTGGGCGCGGGTTCCTTTGTTAGCGTGGGTGTTCGGGTCACCCGGGGGTCAGTCCTGCCAAATGGGTGCTAGAGATCCTCAGCGTTGGTATCTTCCCGAACTGGACACCGCCTGTGTCGTATTTGCTGCTGGTTGACGAGTGCGTCCAGCCGTTCTTCCAGCCTCTGTCGGGCCTGGCGCTCATGATCTCTTTCGAATGATGTCTCTCGTAGCTCCTGGAGCAGGCATGAAAGGACTCAACCTCGATTTAGTTTCGTAAACCGGAATCAAGCCCCTTCTGAAAAACACGAACCAACAAAAACCATTAAAATTTCAACAGAGTAACGCTACTAAAGCGGAATTGCCATTACCTGCATCCGAAAAATAACACTTCATCCTATGCCACAAAAGCCAAACCGTGGGTACAAATCCCATCCGGATTTCTCAATATCATAATAATAGCAATAAACAATAAACATAACTGTAATATATGGTAAATCCGGGAAAATCCGTATAAAACATGTATAAAAACGTATCAGAGCGACCTCTAGTGTATATATATATATATACAAAATATACGACAGTAGGCGAAATAAGGAACCTACTGGAAAACACAGGTAGCTCGAACAACTAGCCTCCGACCGCGACGTGAGACACCAAAATCCGAACTGCAAACTGGGCACGGAAACCGAAAAGCCCAGGGGAAAGGCAAATAAAACGTTAGAGTGAGTGGACAAAAATAAACATATGCCTTTCACCAGTTTTATATACATAATCAATGTAAAACAATGCGAGTTCGGAAAATATATATGGAGGTGCCAGGCGAATCTCTCAAGCCCGACGGTCAGGCGAATCACTCAAGCCCGACGGTGATAAGCCAGGGGAATCTCTCAACCCTGCCCAGAGGAATCTCTCAACTCTGGTAGACTACCGGTGATCAGCCGAGTAGCCGAAGCATCGATGCAGGTATGCCATCACCATAAATATAAAATAATTCCCCCAAAAATAATAAATAACTCAACATCGTATAAAATAAATACGGAAAATCACGAACTCGCAACAACTGTGAAAATATAAAAATGTCCACTCACAGATGAGCAGAGCGCGCACTCGCGCTAATCACGTGGTCCGGCGAAAGATCCCTCGCCCGAAGCACGATCTCGACCCCTAAATAATCACAAAATATATCTGATCAAAATCATAATTCACAACACTGTACCACACCGCGGAAACCAACTGTTCTCGGAAGTATACAACACAGTGCAAAATAATCGACGAAATTCTCGAAATCTCTACTCAAAACCCTCGACTGAAAATCTGATACCCAAATCAACTCGAAAACCTCAAGGCGATGATGATCAGAGCGCGAATACGAGTAAAACGACATTAAAATCACCAAATTCCAAAAAGTCAACGGGTCGCCGGAGCTCCGCCGTTGACCGCCGCCGCCGCCAGCGGCGCGCCGTCAACCGGAGAGATTTCCCGCCGACCAAGCTCACCGAAGCTTCATCTCGACGAGTGCAACACATTTCTCTTCTAAGGCTAAGTCTAATTCCGGCCACACACGCCGGAAAACAGCTCGAAAGCCACGGATCCAAAACCGGCCGAAAAATGCTCCGCCGCTCGATTCCGTCACCGTGAGGCCATTACGGCCTCCCATCCTCAAGGGACCACCTAACTACCTCAAGCCCAACAATTTTCAACACAAACCCCCCTCGGAAAGTCTCCGGAGCTCCTCCCACCGTCGAAGCCGATTCCGGCAAAATTTCCCAATTTTTCAAATCCACATTTCTCCGTCAATTCATCATCAAATCAAGCAATTCCAAGTTCTAATCAACTAGAAATCAAGAGAGGAATCAAAATATACCAAGGTCCAAGCCAGAGGTGGCCGGAAAATGAAGGTCGCCGGCGAGTCAGCGGCGGTGGAGATTTTCTCCTTCGGTCAACGCGGGTCAACGGTCACAGCTCGGTGAAACGACGGTCAAACTTCCCGAATAGTGATTTTCGACAATTTTCAACTATTTCCGATATTTATACTCGCGTCTCGGGACGATCGACGGTCCAAAACGGATAACAATAACTATTCGGATAAACTCGTCGGTATTTCGAAACTACAAATAATCATATTATATTCCTCCGTCATCGGAAAAATTATCCGGAATCACCCACGAACTCGAAATCACGTGTACCACAATTCTCGAGAAGAGACTCAACTTAAATTCTCGGCCGATAATTAAGTCGTGATTAAAACCGGTAAATCAACCAATATACAGAAAACAATGATTACGCATAATCTCGTGAATTAAGCCATTTACTCAACTGATTCTAGTTCGGGTCGTCACAAGGCAGTCGACCTGTTCCTCGCCACTTTGTCTAGGCTGCTGCTTGTTCCCAGCTCGATCACCTGTCGCGCCCGTGCGCTCGGGAGTATTTCCTCGATGGGCGAATCACTGATGTTTGTCTCTTGGGTATTCGTGTGGGCTTTTGGGTAGTGGTGTTTATACGAGGTTTGCAATTTGTAAGTTTCCCACAGACGGCGCCAACTATTTCTACCGGATTACGCGGGACGTAATCAGTAGAAGCAAGTACGAGTAATCTTCTCTTCTGGATGTCCGAACATTCGGGCTGTTCGGATAGTCGAGTATTCTCTCTCTTCGGGTGTCCGGGTTATCGGGTATGCGGACTTGCACGTTCGGCTTCCTACTGTTAGAAGAATACAACAAACGGGCGGTCAGGAAGTCGAGACAGGGCTGGCCTGCCTTCAACGCTCCGATGCCTAAGTTAGAAGATGTATTGGATATAACAGTCAAGCGAACGTGTAAGTAAGTAGGTTGCAGTATTTAAGATTGGAATCAATGTCTCTCTCTCTCTCTCTCTCTCTCTCTCTCTCTCTCTCTCTCTCTCTCTCTCTCTCTCTCTCTCTCTCTCTCTCTCTCTCTCTCTCTCTTACCTGTAGTAATTGTCTTACCTATATAGGTGGGTGAGATTGTTGCTTGCTTGTGCTCTTCGATGTGGGATAGGACTGCACTTGCTGTCATATGGGCCGAGTATTCGGATGTGCGCTTATCGGGCGCGTGCCCAATCGAATGGACTCGGTACTGTCTTGTGAGTGAAGTTGTAGTCCGCCTGGTAGTCTTTCGGGTGGTCGGGTAGGTATTGATTACCTACTTAAGTGGGTAAGTATGTTTAATCTATGAACTAATGGTGCTATACTAACACCTTTAACGGAAGAAATAGAAGCTCGAGAAGAATAGCAAAACCTAGTTCACTCGCTGAAGAGGAGAGTGAGACGGTCAGAATGACATAAAGATGGTAATCGGAGGTGAACGGACGAAAAAATGTCGTTGGCCACAGTCGCGACGCGACTTAGACGAGGGAGAGAGAAGAGGAGGAAATGACCCGTTGGGCTTTCACCCAGCCTGGTGAAATACCCACATCAAACTTAATCAAATGGATGGACCATATTAAATCTAAAGTAAATCAAACAGTCCACAAAAATGAACCAGTAGTAGATTTCCTATTTAATTACTTTTTATAATAAACTTCCTAAATTCGTAGAATTAGCTCGAACGTTTGAAAAATCTAATAAAAATACGCACGAACTTGTAATAAAATCTTCTACAACTTCTGTGAAGAAAACAAGTCTAAAATCATAATTTATAAAAAAAAATTAAATTTTATGTTGCAAACAATAATAAACCTCGATACCTGTGTCGAAATAGGATTTACTCGTTAATAAACTCAACTAATGAATATTAGCTTCAAAATCTACGTTCGGATCATTATTGTGGCTACCCACTGTGTACCCCTATTAAAATATTCTCAATACTTATATTAAACTCTGTCTTAAATATAAATAATCCGAGTATTTAACGTACGTTGCAAATCTCTTTAGCATTATGCAAACCATATATATCTAGCTTTTCTAAAGATATATTTACGTACATGTTAAAAAGTGGAAAACAGTTAGGCATAATATGACACCATTAGCAATGCCCGCAGTCATGGTGGCCCTCCTTTGGGTTTTCCGCGAGACTTATTCGGCACTTTCCTTTGACGCCGTACCTATGACGTCATGTTCTGGCATCGTACAACTCTTTTCCCAATGGGTTCATGATTTTGTTTCTCATCAATTTGATCCAGTGTTTACCTTAGCTTGGAGAGATCTGGTTGTACTGTGTTGGAAAGAGACTCCTTGCTCGATAAGTGATGAATTTGCTCGGCTGGAGAGTACTCGAGACCAACCCGAGCCCGGTTGAAGGGGTGTCCGAAAGAGTTCCAACGCTGATTGGTTGTTTGGGGCTTTTCTCGTTTGGCTCGGCCTTGCTTGGGTGGAGCAGACAACAAGCTACGACGCGACAAAGGTGACAACAGAAAACGGAAGGGAATCGCCGGCATCGATGCTTCTGCCGGTCTTTCTCCCATGTGAGGCGATCCAAGAAACTGCATTCGCCAGAAGATTTCCCAGGATTTGTGGTCTTCTAGGCTTAGGGTTTTTATTTGGGCCCATCTTTGGGCTAGTGAGATGTTTTGTCTAGCTTAGGCTTGGAAGATGGACTCTGTTGGGTCCTCAATCTGCTACTGGGATCCCAAGGAGCTGTTACAACTTTTCAATCCTCTAATTTTTTTTCTTGGATCTTCGCATGGGATCCCGGTGACATGGAGGTTATTTCTTAGTTTTTGGTGTTGTGTATTTTCTATTATTTCAATGGTGTTCAACTGGACTATTATTTTGATCGTACCACAATTGAGTACCTTGGCGAGAGACTCAAACGGTTCAATTGGCATGAAAACCTTTTTCATCAGATGATGAATGGTTTTCACTATTGTTTCAATAGGAATATTCAACTTCAAATTGTAGTTGTTATGCCTTTATTTTTGTCTTAAAATGTGCTTCATTTATGTAAAAGAACAATCATCTATGAGTCTGTATTTTTATGTTTTAGCCATAGTTATCAGCCATGTGAGGCTAGAATATGCTCCTTCTAAGGATGTCCTACCAACGATTGTAATCGTTTCAAGTTAATTTTAATAAATTTCATCTCTCTCGGGCTCCTCTTAGGAGAGTAGACTTAAAAAAAAACATAATTTAAATCACTATATATTTAAATCACTATAATAGTGTTTAACGCATAAAGGTGTTATATTTAAATAACAAACATAATTGACACTTACATTTAAACAGGCATTTTAATAGTCAATCTTAAGTGTTGTGCGTTGAATTTTGAATCAGAATTTGTATTGTCAATAAAATAAATTCTCTGATGTACCTCATACTAAATATTTTCTTTATTTCCAACTTATATCGAATTGTCTAAGTATCAATCGTCCACGTATTGAACATCAACGGTTGAAATCTTTAAAGCGTTATGCAAACCGTATCTAGCTTTTTTGGAGATATATTTATTTACATGATTAAATAAGAAAAAAATAAACAAAAAATAATGAGAAAACCAAGATAAAGTTTGACCGCATGACAATCGGTTCTTATTTAAAATGGAAATTGGTGAGCATTAAAGAAACAACCAGACCTTTATCTGAGAAGTGCTTTGTGTGAGAATGGCGACACAAAACAATAGAGTAAAAAGTAGGCCTGGGCACGGATCGGGTTGGCCCAAAAAAGGACGAACCCGAATCAAATACCAAAACACATAAGAACGGATCAGGTTATGCAATTTAAAGCTTCAACCCATTAAGAATCCAACTCGAACGGTTTCGGATCGGGTTCTCGGGTTCTCGGGTTCTCTACTTTTGACCTTATTTTGTAAAGCCCTCTATCAAACCTAATATCTAACATATCAGTGTACACAAGCGACCAAATAATCCAAATAAAGCAGTAAGTGGACCGAAACTCACCGTTAAGAGTCTTAAGACAACCAGGATGCTTTGCGGTTTATGAAATTGGGGTTTTGATTCAAGGCTAATTTGAAGGATTGAAAATTGCTAGGATTTTGATTGGGTGGTAGGAGATGAATATCGATTCATTCAATTGAGGATTTTAGGACATAGGATGAAGTTTTGATAATCATGATTTTAGGACATGGGATGAGAAAAAGAGAGAGAGTGTTCGATAGCTAGCTTTGGGCTTTGGCTGCGGGAGAGAGTTAAAGATGTAGGGTTTTTTTAGCTAAAGTTGATATATATATATATATATATCTGAGCTTATAATCAAGTACATCACAAACCACTAATATAAAGACATGTGGTATTTTAATGGATTGAACGGATCGTATCGGGTTTTGAAGTTCAAATATTTGCAACCCGCGCATGTAAACCGTCTATATATAAACGGTTCGGGTCTACACTATTATTGATTTTTCTCTCTTAAAATGGAACGGATCCGTCCACTTTCGGATCGGATCGGGTCGGATATGCGGGTTCCGGATCCAAATGCCCAGGCCTAGTAAAAAGGGTTTGCAGAAGCCACAAAGATAAAGGCCCCGATAATTCCAGTGGAACTGAAGTCTCTGATTCTGTGGACATGCTGACAGAGGTGTTGGTGCGAGTTTCAATTGCAAAATCCATTCAGAAATTCAAATGAATCTCAAAACACTGGTACTCTGTCATCTCTCACCCAGACTTTACTAAACTCTACACCAGAAAAAATTCACCAAACTCTGTGTTGGCTTTAATTTTGAGTAGTAGTCAAGAACCTCACCCTAAGTATGTCTATGTTTCCCTTAATCATCGCAAAACCCTAATTTCCAGAGAGCCAAGTTTTCTAAGCATCCTAAACATAACAATTCACTATTTCAGTGGAGGCAACTTCTTATATTCTAGGCCTCATGCAAATGAAAATGGTTTGGAGTGTACAAGGTTTTATGTGTGCAAGTCTCCTTCTGGGGAGTCTAAAAATGTTCGAGATTTAGACAGCGTAACAATGAAATATGTGTTCAATCTGTTTAATGTTGACATTTTTACCCGCAGATATGGGTACCCACGGGTATTGTTCTGTTTTTGAAATTGACGGGTGGGTAAAAATTTATTCTGTTTTGTTAACAGGCGGATAATAGGTATTTTCAAAAATACCTGATAATTAAACGGGCGAGGTATACCCACGGGTATTTTTTTTTCTCTCTCTCTCCTCCCAACTCTCTCTTCCTCGCCGTCCAACCATCAAAACCTTTGAGTAATGTATCAAAATAACCACTCCGACGCCCTCTTCTCTTCTCCCTTAACTCTCAACTCCATTTTGTACCATAAAGAGCTCAAACTTTATAGAAACCGAATGAAAATCTCTAGAACCCTAGAAATTTGGAGTTTTTTATTTTGAGAACAAATCAGCTAAAGAGACCATTTGGACTTTGTAGCCCTTGTCACCACGAAGCTAACCATACTTTGTTCGTTTCCCAATTCAATTGGAGTCGGTCGAATTGAAGAATTGAAGAAATTGAGGATTTTGTGTTCAAAGTAAAATTCGTTGAGTTTTGTTTAGAATTTGATGTTGTTTCTTTGGAAAGAATTGTTGTTTGGTTGATTTGAAATAAGTTGGACTTTTGTTCGCCGGAATCGGAGGTATCGCCGCCACCACCGCCGCTACTGGTGGTGGTTCTCCGACGAGACAGAAAAAAAAAACAAAAAAAAATTTGAACGGTTACCCAAAGTTTGAATGGGCGGGTATGGGTATTACCTGTTCATCATTTTGCAAGTAATGGATATTAACGGGTTTTACCCGTTCAGTATTGAGTATTCCATTCAACAGGCGGGTATCCGCCGACTTACCCATATTACCAACACTAAATCTGTTGTTGTGGTTTTTGACCATTTAAAATCTCCATTCTAATGTATAATCTTTGTGTCGTTTGGCCCTTTAAGATCAGACCATATGATCGATATTGATATGTACTCATCTGAGACCAGCAATTTGAGATGCATCAAATAGGGGATATCACATATGTCATACGATGTAGAGTTTGAAAATGGGAGCGTTTACTTGAGCAATTCGGTTTATTGGTTTAAATATTCCAAGGGTATTTTGACTTTGTTTGATTTGGATTCAGAATGTTTAGGAAATTTTCAAATGCCTATCAATAGTTCTTTTGGTTCATATGACTATTTTGGAGTGTTTGATACGCATCTACATTTTGTTTGGACAGAAAAACCATGGCATAGTTTGATCAAAGTGTATGAAATGTTGGAAAATAGGTTTGGGTTGTATCTCAAGTACATTGTTGATTTTGAATCCATGATTAAAATATTTACCAAGCCTTATCTCTGTAAAACTCCAGAGAAGCGTTACCTATTTAGTACGGCTAGTGTCATCAGAGCAAAAATTGGCAACCTCAACATTGTAGTAGTTATTGTGATCCACTACAATTTCGTAGATGGTAGCTTTAAAAAGATATGTAATTTGTGACCAGGTTGCCATTTTAACACGGTGAGAGCACACCGCAGATTCATTAACAGCTTTCAGTACACTGAGAGCGTTGCTTCTATATGATTGTCAATACCAACCAAATGCATGCAGCCACTATCATTATATAGGGCTATTCGAGCTACCTTGTCTGTTTTATCTTTCTTCTTCTAGCTATCATGATGTTTAGACTTTTGCATCATTTTAATGATGGTGGTTCTAAATATTTCTGAAAGTATTTATGAACAATACTATTTTTTCTGTGATACTCTGTAATAAACATGTTCTAATTTTATGAACGATTTTATTTTTACAATGATAATATTTATGGAATTGTGCTTTCTTGTTTTAAGTGTTCCTCTAAAATTATAAAAAAAATTGATGCCGAATGTGGTAAATTCTTTTGGGGTAATAAAACCCCAGCGATCTCTTGGAAACAAGTCCGCTCCCCTAAAGATGTGGGTGGGCTTAGAGTCCATTCGACGGCTTGCTTCAACCAAGTAGTTTTAGCTAAGCTTGGATGAAAAATATTAACGATAATTGGTGGGTTCGGATCATAACTCAAAAATATCTACGGAAAGAAACTTTTCTCAATGCTCCCACTAGAACTTCTCATTCTAATGTTGGGAAAATTCTTGGTGCTCGTAATTTCGTCTACCATGGAATTAGGTGGATTATTAGAAATGAAACTAATGACAATTTGTGGCTTTTTAATTTGGCTTCTCCTACCCTTTAATTCATCTGATCCCTGGACATTTGAGAGAGAATTTGGATTTCTATTATGCACAAGGTTCTAAAAGGCGCTAGGCGGAATTAGGCGGTGGAACTACTGTCTAGCGCCTAGGCATTTAGGCGGAGTTTAATCGGTAATTAAGTGGTAAATAGGCGGATCATTTTTTATATATATTTAATTAATTATATATTTATATGGTATATTGTAATTTGAAACATAAAGTAAAAATTATAAAGAAATATCATAAAAATTCTAAACTAAGTTTATAAAGAAATCCAATTAATCATCCATCTCAATTTTTTGAAACAGATGCGCATAAACAGGAATCCCAGAAATATGAAATTATCTATTTCGAAGCTAATAATTCAGCAACACCACCATAACCATCCATTTTCAAACCTCCCGCCGACACTATGCTCTTACCCACATTTAATCATATCAAATTATCAATATATAACAAACAAGGATGAATCTTGTTTCCCAACTCAGGTCTGTCTCGAAACGTACCAATTGATGTTTAAGAAATGATTCAGAGGAAGAGGGGATTATAAGGGAGAAAAGTGAGAAGAGAAAATCACCGAAGGTGGACGGCGAGCGGGCACAGTGGCTGTGGACGGCAAGTGGCGCCGACGGCGGTGATCGGCGAGCGGTGTCCAAGTCGCGGCGTTTGCAGAGGGAGAGAGACAACGTTTCGCGAAAGAAATTGGATTAGATTTTCTATTTAGAATTTCTTCCTTTGCGCTGTACCTCTTAATTTAAAAAAAAAAACCCCGCCTAGGTGGCGCCTAATTGCCAATTAATCGTTAGTCGCCCGCCTAATTGTCGATTAGTCGGTTCCCGCCTAACTACCCCGCCCAGGACCAAAATTAGGCCATAACATGATTTTTTCCGATTAGTCGGCGCCTAGGCGGCCGTTTTTTAGAACACTGATTATGCATGACAAAATTATTTGCAATAACACTTGGAATCTTTAGGCAATTTAGATTTCTTGAATAATTATACCCTTGATACTATCAAATCTTTTTCTTTTTCTTTGTTTCATGAAAAAGACTTTTGTTTGGGTCCGACTAGTAATGGAAAAGCCACTGTTAAATCTGTCTCAGAGATTCAATCCGGTGTTGTTAATTCTTATAATTTTTCTAATTTGCTTAAAGTAATGTGGAAACTTAATATTCATAACAAAGTCATCTTGTTTAGTTGGCTTTTAATTTTCGAACCCCTTAAGACTTAGAATCGGCTTCATTCTTTTCTCCATCATATCCTTGCTAGCTGCTACTTATGCGGTTGTGCCCTCTCTGGCCAGGCGAGTGAAACTTTGGAATATTTATTTGGCCATTTCCATAGTGCTCAATCTGTCTAGGCAATGTCAAACTTTGTTCATTGCCCTTCCCTCGAAATTACAAATTATGTTCAATGGATTGATGATGTCTTTTCAACCTCGCACAACCATCAGGATCTCGAGAAAATTCTTGTCACCTCCTACCATATTTGTAAAGCGCGAAATGCCTTTATTTTTCGTGATAAGTATTAACGCTAGCTCTATTATTTTTTAGAATGCGAACCTTATTCGCCAATTTCAGGAGTCTAATGCGACTATTAATTTGTCATCCTATTTTGTCTCATAATTCTATTAAATGGAAAGCCCCTCTTTGGCCTTCCCTTAAATTGAATTTTGATGGTTCAGTTATTCCAAATTCTCTAGCGACCTCGGGTTTTATGGTCCATAATGCCAATGAGTATCATGGTCTTGCTGGGGCTCACCATCTTGGTCGCTCAGACATTTTGATTGTTGAGGTTACTATTCTCCATGATGGTCTTCATCAACCAAGTCTCTCCTTAGATAATACGGAGGATTATCTGCCTCTCCCTACTTGAGGGTGATTTCAAAATCTTAATTTATGTCATAAACAAGACGGTCGATACGCCATGAAAAATCATTCACATTGTCAGTGACATCCGGCCATTGATAAGCTTGTTTCCAGAAATAAACTTCAAAGATATCTATCGTGAAGTAAATTTCTCAGCTGATAGTTTGGCGAAAAAAGGGCATGCAACCAACTCTATCACTATTTGAGTATTTGGTGTTATACTCTTCCTCCTTTGATGCTTTTTAATTCGATTTGCGAAGTAATGATTGCAAGAGAGGATTCATGTAGTTTTTTTTTGTTTTTTTTTATTTTTCTTCAGAAATAATGGTTCTTGGCTACAACAATCTTACCGAAGAGACGGAAAGTGCAGCTGCTTCCCTGTTTGGTTTGGTTTTTGCTAAAAAGCAAACCGAAATATTTTTTTCGGTTCGGTTTGGTTCGGTTTTTTCTTTCGAATTTTTTCGATTTTTTACATAATGCATAAAAAAATAACTTTTGAATAAATAACTAAAAAATTAAAAAATTGTCTATAAAATTTCTTTTTTTGAGTTGTTTAACATTTTAATTAGATTCTATGAGAGATTGAGAAGAATTGTGCATAAAAAAATTAGGATTTTAGAAGTTTAAGGTTTTTGTTTTGCATATATTTCTATAATATATTACAAATTTCCAAAATGATATCTATTTATACATACTTGGTTTTTCGGTTTGGTTCGGTTTTTATAAAATAAAAACCATAACCGAACCAAATTTTTCGGTATTTTTCGGTTTGGTTTTTATCGAGTACGTTTTTTTTTCGGTCGCAGCTCGATTTGGATCGGTTTTTTTTTTCGATTTTTGGTTCCAATGTCCCACCCCTACTAATAATAACCTATTTCCTAGACAGTGGGATCCATTCCCCCTGAACAACTTGTCTATGAAGAAAAATATGAAATCGTATTCGATAGTGTGGCCACAATTGTAACTAAACATATGACCTTATTATTGCTTGTCAATACTTAATAGCTCTCTCCCAGGTTCTCCCCCCCCCCCAAAAAAAAAACAATTGACACGTTTATGAAGAATACTTAAACGGGCAGTCCACGAGAGAAATAAAATGCCTCTAGATTATTAGTAGAACCGCCGCTTCACTTGCGGAAAAACTCGAATACATAGTTATGCCAGTTCGAAAATTTGACTCAGTTCAGTACCATTAATTTACTATGAAAAACTAAAAATCCCTCGATTAAGTTTAAGCCTTGTGAACTGTTTATACATCCGAGTTCGGTACAAACACGAAAACGCTGCAATACATTTCAGTTCTTGAGTAATCCGCATCTAAAAATTTCAAGGGCTGCAAAGGTTCTTGAGATCCTCCTCCTTGGCATACCAGTTGGGGATGATTTTAGATACATGAGGATAAAGATCTTTGTACGAATTTCTGATAGTTCCTTCGGCTACTCCAGTAGCAAGTGAGATATCTGCAGATTGGCCATTGAAATGTTCAGGACATGTTACGAAAATACGTTGGTGCATATATAGATTCCATGAACATGACCTGTACTTATAAATAATGCAGATAGTCCAAAACGAGTATTTCAAAGATCAAAGGAGAGAGAACATTGTACCTTTCAGAGGCTTCTTATCGTCAGAAAGTTGAGTTATTATATAAATAACTGCGGCTGCTATTGATATAGGGCTCCTCCTGAATTTAGGGATGAAACACAATGCCATAGTTAGTAGCCAGTAGTGCAGAGCATAAGTCATTTTAGAAATCCCAGAACACAGAGTCCATTATTTAAGAGGGTAGCCAAAGACTAACGAATGTCATGTTTTAAGTAATAAAGCAGCAAAATCGGGTAAGATGATATAATATAACGATAATTGCACTTGAGAAAATAGGAACATTTCTTTTAGAAATGAAAATTTGGTATGACGAAGCTATGTGACTATGTTACTGATACACATTAAGAATGCAAATGCTCCAGAAGAAGATAGACAATTATATTTTAAGAGAGAAAGATTTGTATTGATACTAAGGTTTCGTCCTTATAATCCATATAGACCAAGAACTACCTTATATCAAATTCTTCGGACTTCTGCACAGCTTCTTGGGCAGCTTTGACAGCTTGATTATTCATACCAAGGTTGGAGCAAAAACGCCTCTACAACAAAATGATATTGAGTCAGCAACAACATAAAAGGAAGACACAAGTAACTATGTATTCCAGCAATGTATATAGGTCAGACAATTCAAAGGTCGTTTTCTACTTGTTATATATATAGAAAAATAAAAAATAAAAAAACATAAAACAATATTTGAGGGACAGGGAAAACAAGTCACCATGAAGTCCCCAGCATGTATTGTTCCCATCTCCACTGACTGACCCTTCTCCAATCCCAGCTGTTTCACTATGTATTCTTTTGCTCGGCCAATTTCTTTCTTAGTGGCTCCATTGGCGACGGAGCAAATTTCTATTTGAAATCCACAGGTTCAGGGAAGCTCATACACAAAGGGACAGATAATTCAGGAAGCTTCCAAATGTTAAAAATATAAAAATCAAAAGCTGTACCCTTTACAGTGCGAGGCTTGTCTTCTTGTCGGCAAGCAATGTATAGGCAAGCAGCCAATAATGCATCCTGATTTCTCCCTCTACTAGACTTTTGATCTTCCACCCTCTTATATATCTCATTAGCTCGGTCCTTCAAATTAATTGCATAGGCACAGTTAGGTATAATTACTACGGAAATCTAAATTAACGTACACAAGGTAAGCCCTAAACCTAAGCATGAAATCTTCAGCATTCATGTTTTTTAATTTTTTAAGGCTCTAGTTTAAAGAACTTGCTTGTACACCTACCAACAAGAAGAAGCAGAATTTTAAGAAAAAACATAAGCAATACAAATACAAGTAGTTCTCAAAGTCCTTATGGTTGCACATATGTCTACCTCGAAACCTTGGTTCTCAACCATTACAGAAACCCATCCACTAGTCCTAAATTTCGTTCCTAAGCAAGATATTCATTGCAAACTAAATCCGCCACATGAAGAGAGTAAAAAGGGAAATGATATACTGATCTTCAACCAATTTGTCCATAACTAATAGCCAAACACTTTGGATTTGATACTCTATCTCAAAGTTGTGGCCCAAAACTTAATACCAGATAAAAAAACTCTTAGTTTGAGCGGCTTGGTCCAATAATCTTTCCATAAAATGTTGAACATGTAGGCACTTTGTTTGTTTTTTATTTTCTTAGAAAGAGAAAGTCTCATTAAAAATAGATCAATGATCCATAAAGTACAAGAGGTCCTCAGAGCCTAGGTAACTGAGAAACAACTAGAAGAAAAATTAGCTCAGAATAGAGTAGCTACACTAAACTTCTCACTGTAGCTTTCCATCTAGTAGCAAGGCTGAAAGGGAGTATTTCTAAATATTATGATCATTGACGCCCTCAGAGAAGAGTGAAAGCAAACTCAAATCCTAAAGCTCTTCTACAAATAAACTACGGAAGGTCTAAAAATGGTTTCATTTTCGCACTGCCAAATCAACCAAAAAAATAACAGGGCATTAGCCTTCTTATCTATGCCAACTCACTCAGAAAAAATATTTAACAGCATGTAGCACCCTTTTGAAACCATTCGATTGAACAAATAAACGATTTTTATTGTAGCCACTACTGTTCTTTCATTTGGCTTCCTTCCCAATTCATGTAGAAACCCTTATTAATGATAAATATATAGTAACAAATTAAAACACTGAATAGAAGCCGACACACCAGGATTTCTTATTATATACAGGCAGGCAAAAAAAACTTAACGTGCCAAAATTGTATTGTGTAAGCATATTAGTTTTTTTATGAATTAGGTAAGTGCTTGTATTAGATCCATTGATGGTTCCATAAAGAGAAAATTTAGCAGTAAGCAAGTAGCATACCTTGATGGTTGCAACAAGGCCCAACCTGAAACACAATGTTACCACATCAGGTTTTTTTTTTCTCTTTAGTAGCTTTCAGTCACATTTCTATAATACAAGATGGTAGCATATACACTTATGTTTAGTACTCTTCAAACACATCACTCGCTATGCAATGAGAAAAGCAACAGTTTCACAAAAAACGTATCTACTGATGAGTATTACAGTTTACAAGTGATATATAAGAATAATACAATTCTCATACTACTATAATCAGTCATAAATTATTAGTCAAGTAGGAACATCGTCATATATGTGCCAACTGAAAAAGAAAAAAAGGCCACTGGCAAGTTAAAAGAAACCCAATGCAGCAAGTTGGTCGACTCAAAATTTTTGATAATTAGAAGGCTGATCAATGCCATATAGTAACCGGAGTGATACAAACTGGATAGTATATAGTTTAGAGATAAGTCCAACAAAGAAATCATCAAAATTCACTCGGACAATGTGATTCAACTTAAATCTCATGTGTATTTTTTTGACGAGTTTAATGATTGTATAACACTTACGAGATAAGTCCAGCATAAGAAACCTACCAAACCCCAAACAAAGGTCACAGTACAAATCGTTATAACATTATCTCTATCCGATCGCCATTACAACATCTCAAACAACGAACAAGTTTTTTCTTGTTCACTCTGATCTTCGTATTTATTTCCTATATTTGGTTAGCTAAGGGCAGTACGTTGTTCCAGTGAACCAACTAAGGCTAATGTCCTTGTTTGATTAGAGCTGAAATGAAATGAGAATATGGTCCCTTTTTCTTCAAATTCGTTATTTTAAACTCTATTAACTGCCTAAGACAATCAAATTGCCCTATGGGGGGATGCGTTTCATCTCCATGTCAATCAATCAGCTTCGGTTCCAATTCCCAAATTTTCCAATCCTCCAAAACCAAACCCTATATTCCACCAATTGAAAAAAAGGAACCAGAATTGGTGAGAGGGCGTGGGTCTGTCATTACCTATCAGACATGGTTGCGATTGTCTTGAAGGCGAGAATGAGACCCCGATCGGGGTTAGAGCCGCGGTTCTGCCACCTGCCCAAGGAGGAGGAGAGGAACTCGCCGGACGCTCCGTTGGGCTTGGCGATGACGGTGGAGAGTCCGCCGTCGGCCAATAGCGGATTGGTGGGTCCTCCAACACGGACGGGGTCGTTGTCGCCGGACTCGTTTGCGAAGGTTCGCCACTCGGAGGTCTCGTCGATGGAATGGGACTCGAGGACTAGGCCGCACTCGGAGCAGACCGTGTCGCCGGCCGAGTGGTCGAACACCACCTCCGTCTGACGCTTGCAGTCGGAGCAATACGCATCGGACATTTCTCTCTTTTATTCAATTCAATTTCGGTGGTGAGCTGAAAGATGTCGAAGAATAATAAATAATAGGGAGAGAAATGAGCAAGTGGAAAGGGGGATATTTATAGACAGAGGATAGGTGTTGTTTGTTAGGATGCACATGATCTTAGAGCATGCTCATCGGTAAATTGAGATTGCTGGTGCTATTTGGGGAGCAAGCAGTCTTTGAGTTTTTGTTTTTCGCGAAGCGGTACCAAAAAATATTATCTCTTATTGTTTTTCATAAATTAATTTTTTATATAACCGACACATGTTGTTGTCGTATGAATAATTGAATAAGATTTCATGCAAGATTTCCGACTATTGGCAAGTTGACACATGTCACACCGACAGAACGTTATCGTGTAAATAATTGTACAAAATTTTCGATAAGATTTTCAACCAATCACGAGCCAACACGTGTCAGCACCACGTATCGTTATCGTCCAAATAATTGGTGTAAGATTCCCGGAGAGATTGCCGACCAATTGGAAGACGACACGTGTCATCATCTTTAGGCATCAGAATATCTAGACTTGGTTATAAATTTAAAGATTGGCGCTCCTTGTTCACTCACACCGTTTTCAACCATATATTCTAGATTTCGATAAGATGAATCTTTTTAGTTTTGACAAATTTTTCCGGAGGAGGGGACAGCAACGTCGGCGAAATGCCGAAATTGCTAATGCTTTCATCATTGAAGCGGTCACGGCCAATGCAATGTTTGATGATAAACCACCTCACCGCCAACCAAATGAAGAAAGAATGAGGGAGTCAAGGGGACATAATCTAATGGAGGATTACTTCATCAAATGCCCCGTCTTCAATGAACAAGTCTTTCGTCGAAGGTAACGAATGAGTACGAATTTATTCAACCGTATAATGATGGATCTCTGTAACCACGACCAATTTTGACACCAAAGAGCTGATGCCATTAGGCTGGTTGGACTTCTTCCACAACAAAAGATGACTAGCGCTCTTCGTATGTTAGTGTATGGTGCAGCCGCAGATCAGTGTGCTGAAATAACAAGGATGGGTGAATCTACAAGACTACAATGCATGAAGAAGTAGTGTATGCATATATACGAACTTTACAGTGACCTCTATCTCTGCGCTCCAAATGCAACAGACATAACTTAACTTCTAAAGAGAGCAAGGCATCGTTCATTTCCTGGTATGATTGGAAGCATTGACTGGATGCACTGGGAATGGAAGAACTGCTCCACAGCTTGGCAATGGGCATTCTCGGGGCGAAAGAAGCGTCCAACTATTATTTTAGAGGCGATGGCCTCATATGACACGTGGATATGGCACAGCTTCTTTGGGGTACCCGGATCACAAAATAATATCAACGTGCTCCACCAATCGGACATATTTGATTCGCACCTTGCCGGAAACAGTCCGAGTGCAACTTATAAAGTCAACGGTAGGACTTACCACAATATTTACTATCTAACTGATGATATATATCCCAGGTACTCCTCATTTGTGAAAATAATCTCCAATCCCCATGAGCTACTAGAGAAACTGTTCGCAAAGAAACAAGAGGCATACCGCAAAGATGTAGAGAGGTGCTTTGGGATTTTACAATCTCGTTGGGGAATTATTCGGCATGCAGCTAGGTGTCATCACCAATCGACATTGAAGAGCATCATGTTGGCTTGCATTATAATGCATAACATGATTGTTGAAGAAGAATTTGTGGATGAGGAGTTCGAGGAGAACGAAAAAAAAGATCTACAAAACTCATCAAGTGCTTTCACAGTTTATGATGGACCAGTGAATGAACAAGGTAATCGCATTCATTTTGAGCCAGTTCGAATGGATGGAAAAAATGAACAACGATTTGCCGAACGTGTTATAGATCTCCAATCTGCGTACATCCATGGAGAGTTGCAGAAGGACTTAGTTAAGCACAACTGGTATCTAGAGACAGGTGAACGACTTTATATGATGTGTATGTGTAGTTTTAATTAACCTAGTTTGCAACATGTTTGCTTTATTTGTTTTTCTTTTGGGTGTTTGAGTGATATGTGTTTGATTTTAAGTCACTATGTTTTATTGTAATGTGCGTGAGCTTTGATGGAATAAAAAAAGTGCGTTTTTATTACTTGAAAATTTAAAGTACATAATTTCAATCAAAGCCTAGAATTATTGAAAATTTGAAGTACATAATTTTATAATGGCAAACAAATACCAAACTATTGAAATAGTGGGCGATAACAATTTGAAAATGCTTCATCGCTACCATCTCTTTCCTCTTCCTCCATTTTCTTAAGGATATTCTATTTTTTCTTCGAAAAATACCTCTTCGATTTTGGGGTCATAGTATCTGTATCCATTGCCATAATCCTTGATTCCTCCACTTGAGCCCTCAATTTGTAGTCCTTCTCCTTAAGGGCGAGTTGTTTTTGGTATAAAGCTAGCTCGGTGGCATCACTTTCTTTTTGCCCGGCGAGATGCAATCTTTGATTTTTCATCATGGTTTTCAAAACTTCATCTCTTACTTCATTTGATGATGTCATGGCTCTTTTCCCTTTCTTTTAGCTTCCTTGGCCGCCTTCACTCTGATTGGTCTAACTGGACTAGAGTACACTTCTTTTTCGTTGCTTTGTGGTATTGCAATGACTTCATCATCCTCCACCTCGACGGGGGGAGGCATTGAGGTAAAGGGAGGAGTAGTTGCGGAGTTGGAATATGAAGGAGGTGGTATTCTAGGTTCGACGGGCCAAAAATTTAGATGGTTCTTCATCACTTCTCAACAATCAAACTTGGTAAACTCTTTCTTCTTTTGTGCCACATACCATGATTAAGCTTTTCTTATCTAGGGGGAAAACAATTATATGTCAAAATAATATCTGGAAAATGGAGATGTTAATATTCATTAAAATAAATGTAATAAAAAATAAATGACAAAATTATTAACACTTACCTCATCTTGCAAATTTGAGTCGGATTGTGCATTCCTTCGTGCATATGCAAGAGCGGTACCCCAAGTTCTAAAAATCGGCTTCAACTTTGTAAAACGAGAAGAAACTGCGGTTTGGGTCCTAGGTTCCGGCCATGATTCACCATGCGCAATCTTCCAATTTTTCTTATAATCGGCATAGAAATTTTCCAACAATTTTTTGGACTTTTGCATGTTGCCGGTAATAGGACAAACACTAATACGACAATAGAAATACAAAGTTGCAAATCTTCAGAATCAAACCAATTGGACATTTTTTGGGAACTAAAATACAAATGGATGAGAGAGGAGGATGAAGGAGAGGATAAATTTGTTGTGTACAAATTTGTGTGAGATGTGAATGAAATTGATGTACTATTTATAGAAAAATTATAGGATGTTATTTACAATTTTTTTGAATTTTTTGGGATTTTTTTGCAATTTTTTAGGGTTTATTTTGTAAAATGTCCGTTATTTTTGAAGTAGCCGTTTCGGTTGAATCTCAGCCATCCAATCTGATTTTTGGACTTGAAATAGACGGTCCACAACCACTTGACCGTTGGGCATCAAATCCATCTGGCCTCGCCACGTGGCGCTATCCCATTAGTCAATTAATTTTTTTAACCATTACACGCGTCGGACGTAATAAAAAATGAGCTCAGCCTGGCGTCACCCACGTGTGTGGGCTCCACCAGGCAACTCGTGCTCCAACACGAGCACAAATTGCTCGAGCAGCTGCTCAGGGTGCTCATCAACGAGCGGTCGCCAGAAAGCTCCATCGTCGCTACACGTTCCGTTTCGGCTTGCTCGTGCTACCGGCCACCCTGACCTGCATCTGCTCACCTGCTTGTGTTAGCACCGGTGCGGGTGCTCTTATACCTTAGGTCCTTGGGTGGGAAATGTATCTTAGCTCTATTTGCCTATTTGGACTGGGGTCGAATCCATTGTTTGGATGATGTTTGGTTACAATCCCAATCCAAAAGTGGCCCAATTTACTATATACCAAAACTGGGTTGAAAGGTTTACTATTAATTTTCACTATTCAAAGGGGGCGTTTTCGTCCAAATTCGTTGAGCATGTGAAGCGTGTGAGAAGGGTTTGGTTGAACTGACCCGTCTCTCTTCCTCTCGCCTCTTTCTCTTGCGATCACACAGAAGCTTTGCTTGCCCGTCTGCGAAACCCAACTACCATTTACTTGCGATTCTGATATTTCTTTCTTAATCTCGATCAATCTGAAACCCATATCAAGAAAGAAAAAAACGTAGAGAGTCCATCATAGCCTCATTCAAATTCTGGTGAGTTTCTTCATTTTGATTTCTCCCCATCTCTTTAGGGTTTGTGTTTTGAAATTCTGATTCTTCTTTCTACTTCTGCAATTATGTGATGGGTTCAAATTTTGAATTGATCAATGTGGGTTTAGGGTTAACGTTTGACCAGATTGGGATTCGGAATCAAAATTTGAAGACGAAAGTGGTGAGTATGACGAAGCTATAAGCTTGCTGACGAATCAGAATTAGATTGACTTTATAGTAATTGTATTGTAGTTTGTTATTTTATGCAAAAGATGCTTTATAGCCTGTGTTGAAGTTATTGTCTCTTGCAATTGTCAATCTCGGAGCAGAGTTATAAGCTTGTTGGTTCAAGGTTTGGCACTACACACTAAGCTTTGGCTTGAGCTTTCAACTTTTTTTTTGTGACCGGGGTTTTTTTTTTGTTTCCCTCCATAGAATCTCGGTATGATTTTCACTCATAAATCCCCAAGATTTTCGTATTTGACAGGACTTCTCTGAAAAATTGAAGATTTACTCATATAGGTACTCTCTTTTGTATCTGGGTCTATTGTTTTTATTCGGTTTACTTCATGATGATGATGACGAATACTCAAAAATATTTGTTATCTTTGTCATTTAGAAGGTTGTTTAATCTTGAAAGGTGTTCTGATTCTGACTTTGATTTTAGCCTTCTTGCAACGCATACGTTCTTATCTAAAAATATATACTCCAAGTGATTTTCAGATTTTGCAATTAGGTTTTTTCACCTGTCTACACTGTTCGAACCCTTATTTATAAATTGACTAACCTCCTCTCCATGTTCCACACCAACACACTTAAAGTGTATGCAGCACCATTATTAGAAATTTCAATTAATCTGTTTTGGGGTTTTGGGTCACAAATTATATAACTTATGATCAAAGGTGCTGGTTAATTGAAATTTCTAACAATAGTACTATTATCTCACTATGTTAGCAATAGTAAACCAATTTTAAGCAGCTTGATCAAAGATTCAAGCTTTAGCTTCTGTTCTTCATTTAGGTCTGTGGCCCGTTTCTTCATTGATCTTGTAAAGGAATTTGCTTTCTAGGTTTGTTCAAATTGGGTTTTGTTTTTGCTGTTGTTGCTGCAGGTTCGACTGTTTTTTTAAAAAATTGATTTGTTTGCACATTAGTAGTTGAGAAGTAGTTTAGTGGTAGTTGGAATCGAAATTGTTGATGAAAACTGCAAATAAAACAATTGTATTTTTTCTAGGTGTTACCACTTTTAGGAGTAACAGACCACCCATTATCTAACTAAATGGGTTACAGATTATCTAACTAAATGCACCACAGACCACCCATTATCTAACTTATGATCGAAGCTAAATGCTAGAAATTTCATAGCTTTTAGCAAAATTGAAAAGTGAAAACACTATAGTTACTCAATTATAGGCAATGGAGTCACCATGGCAATTTCATTATTTACATAGTTAATTTTACTTACCGTGAACACATTTGTTGATAGGTTACTGGGTGCTTAATTCAGTTTGTGATTGATTACATGTTAGAAGTATCCATTAGCTAGAAGCTGGTGTTCAGGTTTCACGAAGTGTTGAATATGATTGTCTTTTGAAGTGTTTACGCGTTTGCATATTTATTTTTATAAAGGATCAGACCTAGAGGAGTGGGTTTAGTTCTAATTTATTTGTTTGCATTTGAGTTTTTGGTAGATTAAAGTTTTGTACTATCAGGGCATTTATACTTGGTGACAATCACTATTAACTTTTGATATATGTTGTGATTGATGGTGAGCAAATATTGGGACTTGGTGATGCTTCTGCTATATAACTTGATGATGCTTTTGCTATATGTTTGTGATTGCTTATGTTGTCTGTAACTGGGTGTGGACTGATGGAGTTTTTTGATTGGGATTTTTTTAGTAGCCTTTTGATTCTTTTATGTACTTATGTTATGGACCATTATATTAACTTGGTGAACTGTTTACCAAAATTCGAGCTTTTCGTGTTCTTAATTTTGAGTTCTTATGGTCTCTTTGCTCTTTTGTTTATGCAGATTGGGATATCTAGGGTCTGAAAAGTATCAGTTTTGTTAGTTGCTTCTTCATAATTTGGAGGAGTATGTGTGTGCCTTTCTGCTTTTTGTGGTTGCTATAGGTTTATGTGTATGGTGACCTTATTACGTATTCAAAATTGATAGTTGGGTCTATGGATTTTGGTTCGGGTTTGTTTCATCTCTTTCAAATCTGTTTAGCCTTGGGTTTGTTTAATTTGTAGTACTATATGAAGATTTGCTAGAATGATACATATGTGATGAAAGATGAGGATTATTTGATCGACCGATATAAAGTGGGCAATAAAAATAGGTTAGAAAGCAAAGAAAAATAAATTAAGAAAAAAACATTTTAGGAGAGTGTGGTTTTCTCTCTATGACCCAAAAGCCCAAAAATTAATCACTTTAGCTAATACATCCATTACTTGAAAACAAAAGCAACAATCTTTTGTGGGTTTTGACACAGTTAGATAATAGATAGAAACATAGTTGTGAAAAATAGAGAGGAACCCAGTTGTGGGAAGATGCCAGAGTGGGTGAGAAAGGGAGTGTAATTTTGATAAAGAAGAAGAATTGGACTATTATCTCTTAAGCAGCTCGCAATGCGTACATTTTTGTATATGAGGCTTTGTATTTAATAACTGATTGGTGATTTAGTGTTTGATATTAGGGTCTGTATTTAGTGCCCACTGATTGGTTTTCCCAAGTCTGTCTCGACCTCGATTCCTTCTCTGTTAATCAATCAGGTATCGCATATATTTTCATTGAAGTATTTTCTTTTACCTTCGTTGTACTTGAATTTTTCATTTGAGGGAAAGACTGGTGTATATCTTTATCAAGTATAAACTAAAAGATTGATATATTCATCTGGGTTTGCTATTGGGTCTTTAGGGTTTGCGATCAGATCTTTAGTTCATGGCTTATGTGCATGTTAGAGTCCTAAATTAATCACTAGAGAGCAATACCTCAATGTATTTCACTTGTACAATTTAGTTACTCCATTGCACTCCATTTGGATTAATGCTGACCTATATCACTTTCTTCTTTCGTGGTTTCTATCATCTCTAGCTAAACAATTTTGTACTATTTAACTAAGAACCATTATTGTCTTAAGGTTGCTGGACTATATAAAAGCGGCTTCAGTTCTCATGAATCTTAGCAGAGTTCATTGTAGCTGTCGTAGGCTTTGGTCCCTTTTTGTTTTTTTTCTCATTTTGAATTGAAGTAAAATAGTGTTCTAGGTTTAGCTGAGATTACTAATTAGTGATTTGGTTTGTTTGTTTGTGGATGCATGTAGTTCTTTGCTTAAGGTCATATTTGGTTACGGAAGATTTTGTTTTTGTTTGATCAAAACATATATGACTTGACAAGAGAATTGTATAGACACTCATGTCATTTGAGTCTCATCTTATTTGTTTTTTAAGCATCTATGAAAGCAAACCTCATCTTGAAAGGGCTTTTGGATATTTTTCTAATTTGATTAATATGCGTATGAATGAGTTGATAGGATATGTTTCATCCCAGCCAATATCAAATTTGAGTAATATTTTCACTTATATTTTAGGTATGCCTCTTAAAATAGACTTGGGTAACAGGTTGAAGAGGAAAGCTCCAGATGACTTTTGTGAACAAATATGTCTAGAATCTTTGGCATGCCATGAGACAACATCATGCTGGAGCTATTTTTGAGATGTGGAACCTTATAGATTCAATTAAGGCCTTTCAAAGAATAGACAAACTCTTCTCCAAAATCGGTCAGCTGCCCATGGAAACACTGACAAGGATGCTAGTGTTATAGATCCATCTACTTCCCAATGCTCAGGTGAGTCCAAACATTGTTTCCTTCATATAATCAATACAATTAATTTTTTCAAGCATTGTGCAATATCTTTATTGGTTATTTTTTATGGGAAGGTACAAGTATGCAATTGACATTACCAATTGACGTAATTATCGATGAGGTAGAAGATGTAGATGTTGTAGCCATGGATGTTCGTGATCAAGATATTTCAGGTAGTTGTATACATAGTGAAAATTCATGTATTATAGTAGGTTATTAGTAGTATGGATAAGAACAACAATATTTTTTTGTTTGATAGGAAATGAAGTCTCATATTCATCTACTTTTGGTCAAGCGTCATATAAATTCAGTCGCCAAGGTGAGAAGTGTATCAGATTATGTTTTTCATTGACAAATAATGTAACAACTTTTGATCACTGATCCGAACAATTTCTCATTTAGGTGTGATTGTAAATTATAAAGAGGCGATGACTCAAACACGTGCATTCATTGCAGTGCTTCTTTTTTGTCAAAGAGACTTTAAAGAAAAAAAAATAAAAAATCAATTAGTTTACAAAAATTATTGCCATAAAGGATAAGTTAAACTTCCAATGTCAAATCTAACTTTTGTTATTCTTGAACAATTATTGAATCCGAATAATGGTCGTGAAAGCACAATTTTTCGCGAGAATATTCGAGTTTATAATTCGATGTTTACTTTTACTTCAATGGGTGCAAATGTTGATCATAAAATAGACAGTAGCAATGCTCCTTATGTATTTAAAATTTGTAGGCAAGTGTATTATTGGATGGGATCAATGTTACCTTCTGAGAATAGTTGTCCCAAGTTTGCATAATTATATGTTTATGACACAACTAATGAGATATCTAATCGTATTATTGTTGTTGATCCAAACACTACAAACAAAAAAATTAATGCAGATATTGTTGAAAAATTAGCAAATATGCTTAATGAGGTATGAACTAGCGAAAAAGTTTCAATTAGTTAGGAATGAATTTAAAAATAGTTCAATGCCTAATTTTAGCATGATCTTACTTGATCATCAACTAAATGATGGTAAGCAATATGAATTACTGAGTACTTCTGAGATTGGCAGTTTAATTGTTTGTGATATTGAGAAATTTGATTCTAATAGAGATATTATTATTCGATAGGTTGATGGACCATTGAAATGAATATCTAAGATACATCCAAAATTAATGTCATTGCAATATCCTCTGCTTTTCCCATATGGTGAAGATAGATTTATGATAAACACTTTGGATTTATGATAAACATTTCGTTACATTGTATCGAAGAAAGAAGCAAGAAGAAGAAAACGAAGTTGACAATGATAAAATATGTTTGTTATTATATCCATGATAAAGCAAATGATTTAGGCACTTTACTAAAAGGCGGAAGATTATTTCAACAATATTTGGTTGATGCATATGCGATTGTTGAGGAAAACCATTTGGAATATATAAGAAATCATCAACCATCATTGAGGTGTGAACAATGAAATCGATTATCTACCTTTGTTTCTAACGGTGTCATGCAAGGTTCAGATGTGGGAAAGAGAATTTTTCTTCCAAGTAGTCACACCATTAGTCTCAGAGATATGATAAACAATTATCAAGATGCGATGACAATTTACAGATATTATGACAATCCGGATTTATTTATAACTTTTACTTGCAATGTCAAATGGCCAGAAATTGTCAGATATTTAAAAAAAATCAGGGTGTAGAGCTGAAGACTGACCAAATATTGTTCCCGAATATTTAAGATTAAATTAGATGATATGATTCAACTTATTAAATTCGGAGAACCTTTTGGAATTGTTGATGCACATGTTTATACAATTGAATTTCAGAAATGTGGATTGTCTTTGCTCATTTATTATTTTGGCTTCAGAGACCATACAAATGTTACACATCCATATATATTAATTCTATTATTTCAGTTGAATTACCAGATAAAAATGCCAATCCTGAACTTTTTGAAATAGGGAGTCCATTTATGATACATGGTCCTTTCGAGATATTAAATACACAGTCCCCGTTCATGAGAGATGCTAAATGTACAAAATCCTTCTTAAAGCCATACATTTTTCTGACACTAAATTTCAAGCTATTAAGGCTCCTCAGTATAGAAGACATGACGATGATTCAAGGTTTACTGTGAAAAATGGAATTCACATTAATAACAATTTTGTTATTCCGTACAATCCGCTTCTATTGTTAAGGTATAATGCTCACATAAATGTGAATCATGCTGAAAGGACCCAACCTCGATTTAGTTTCCTAAACCGGAATCAAACCCCCTCTAAAAACGTGAACCAACAAAAATCGTAAAAATTTGGGCAGAGTAACGCTACTAACGCGGAATTGCCTTTATCTGCACCCGGAAAATAACACTTCATCCTATGCCATAAAAACCAAACCGTGGGCACCAATCCCATCCGAATTTCTCAATATCATCTCAATAGCAATAAACAGTAAATATAACTGTAATATATAGTATATCCGGGAAAAACCGTATAAAACATGTATCAGAACGTATCAGAGCGACCTCTAGTGTATATATATACAAAATATACAACAGTAGGCGAAACAAGAAACCTACTGGAAAACACAGGTAGCTCGAACAACTACCCTCCAACCACGACGTGAGACTCCAGAATCTGAACTGCAAACTGGGCACGGATACCGAAAAGCCCAGGGGAAAGACATGAAAACTGTTAGAGTGACTGGACGAAAATAAATGTCTTTCGCCGAATAATATATGTTATAAAAACATATGCGAGTCTAAATGCATAAAAATCAAATGGTACACGAGGGAGACTCTAACTCCTCACGCGTATAGAGCATGCATCATAAATACCGCGGGGTCACTCATGGACTCCCTCGCGCTAGTACAGTCTAAATCACGGGATCCCAGACCCACACGTGATTCCAAGCCAGAAAGACCTCGGGTCAGGATATCTGTCCCCCCCGGAGTGTACTCGAGGATCAGACGAGAAGCCATGTGTATCGATACAACCCTATTCACTGAGACTGTACTCTGTGTAAACCAAATCACAAATACTTTCCATGCACATGCATAAAACATAATATATATAGATATGTATGTATATTCATAGATGCATATTCGTAAATGCATAATTGTAAAAAACATGCTCATTTAAATCATGATCATAACTGCATGCTCATGCTCGTAAAACGTATATAAAAGACTCGCAGTCAATCCGTGAAAAGAAATGTCCACTCATAGGTGAGCAAAACGCGCACTCGCGCTAATCACGTGGTCCGGCTGAAGATCCCTCACCCGAAGCACGATCTCGATCCCCTGAATAGTCATAAAATATATCTGATCAAAATCATAATCCACAACACTGTACCACACCTCAGAAACCAATTGTTCCCGGAAACATATAATACTGTGCAAAATAATCGACGAAATTCTCGAAATCTCTACTCAAAACCCTCGACTGAAAATCTGATACTCAAATTAACTAGAAAACCTCAAGGCGACGATCGGGGCGCGAATACGAGAAAAATGACATTAAAATCACTAAATTCCAAAAAGTCAACGGGTCGCCGGAGCTCCGGTGTTGACCACCGCCGCCGGCAGCGGCACGCCGTCAACCGGAGAGTTTTCCCAGTGACCGAGCTGCCAAACCGATCTCCTCATCAAGGCAAGCAACTTACCTCAAAGCACCACCACCATCCAACCACCACCGTGGCCGGAAATCAGCTCGAAAGCCACAGTGGTCCATTACCTCCGGTGAAGCTGTTCGCCGTCGAACCGCCGCCTACGGCGCACGGCAGCCCACTAGGCCACTCCCAATGGACTCGCCATGGCCCCACGGCCAAAACCCCTCCATCCCCGGCCACCCCCGTGGCTGGAGCACCGCCATCACAACAACCCAAAACCAGCTGGAAAAACCAAGGATTTCAACTCCACATTTCTCCCTCAATTCTCAACCAAATCAAGAAATTCCAAGTTCTAAACTGTTTAGAATCACGAGAAGAACATTTTACCTTCAAGGGTCGTGGCCCTGAAACGGCCAGAATCAGCCGGTCCGGCGATGGATTCCAAACGGTCCGTTTTCCTCCTCAGTCAACTCGATCAACGCCCCAAATTTCAGTCAACGCCGGTCAAACTTCCCAAATAGTGTTTTTCGACAATTTTCGACTATTTCCGATATTTATACTCGCGCCTCAGGACGATTGACGAACCAAAACGGATAACCATTACAATTCGGATAAACTCGATACGAACAAATAAACTCGTCGATATTCTAAAACTTCAAATAATCATATTATATTCCTCGGTCATCAAAAAAATCATCCGGAACCGTCCACGAACTCGAAATCACGTGTACCACAACTCTTGAGAAGAGACTCAACTCAAATTCTCGGCCGATAATTAAGTCGTGATCTAAACCGGCAAACCACACAATTATCGATAAACCTCGATTACATAATAACTCGAGAATTACGCTGTTTACTCTACTGATTCTGGTTCAGGTCGTCATACATGCTCTCAATTATGTTAATAAAATATTTATTCAAGTATATAAACAAAGGTCCAGATAGACCTCAAGTGTTGGTTCAGGATAATGTGAATGATGAAATTCAAAATTATTTGAATTGTCGATATTTGAATCCTCTTGAATCTATGTGGCGATTGTTTTAATTTTCTATTTATTCCAGATATCCCACTGTGCAATACTTAAAAATTCATTTGCCAAACGAGCAGAGTGTTTTTTTCAATTAAGGAAAATCGCTCGAACAAGTAGTGAAAAATCTAAATGCAGGATGTACTATGCTCACGACTTGGTTTGATGCTAACATTGTTTATAGGGATGCAAGAGAATTGACTTATGCTTAGTTTTCTTCTAAGTTTGTTTGGGACGACAAAGTATGGAGTCGAAGAAAACAGTATGATGTTATTGGTAGAATTGCACATGTGCCACCGATTGCAGGTGGATTGTATTACCTAAAAATGCTTTTAAATATTTAAAAAGGATGTTGCAATTTTGATTCGATAAAAACTGTTAATGAAATTATTTACTCCACTTTTCAAGAAGCATGTCGGGCACTGGGATTACTTGATGATAATAAAGAATAGATTGATGCATTGGTTAAATCTTGGTTTACTGCAACGTCTTCTGAGATCATAAAATTATTTGTTACCATTATTCTTTTTTGTGATATCTCAAATCCGTGAGCTCTACTTGATGCACATTGGTTGACCATGTCTAATGACATTGTATATAAAATTCGATCGAAATTCAACATGCAAAGTATTAGCATACCTAAGGATGATTTGAAAAATAGTGTTTTATATGAACTTGAGAAATTTTTCAACATGATATTAGCTTCACTGAATGAACATCAATTGTCGATGCCAAAAACAGAGAAGATACAAGAGTTGGACAATACATTAATGAGAGAGGAATTAAATTTTGACTCTGAGGCGCTTAAACGCAAACATTGTGAGATTGTTACTAAATTGAATACATGTCAAAAAATCATATACGATGAAGTGATTGAAGCTGTGTAACATAAAACCAAAAAATTATTTTTTGTTTGTGGAAGTAGCATAATAGAACTTTTTTTGTGTGGAATACTATAATTTTTAAATTGAGATCTGAAAGAAATTTTTTTTTGGGCCATTGCTTCGTCAAGAATTGCTTCGTTATTATTTTCAAAAGGCAGAACAACTCATTCACGTTTTAAAATAAAGCCGGTTACAGATAAAGATTTAGCAAGTTCGATAAATAAACAAACACATCTTGTGGAATTAATTGAAAAAGTATAACTGATTATTTGGGATGAAGCTCCAATGTGCAATAAATGTGCTATTGGATAAAACTCTTCGTGATATTTTGGCAGTTAACTTTGAGGATCGAAAGAAAGAGATACCATTTGAAGGTAAATCAATTTGTTCGGTGGAGATTTTAGATAGAAATTATCAGTTATAGAATAAGGAAGCAAAAGTGATATAATTGAGGCGTCTTTGAATAATTCATATTTGTGGCCTTAAGTAAAAGTATTTTGTTTAACAGAAAATATGAGATTGTCTTCTATTCGATTAACAGTCGCAGAAAAAGATGAGATCAATTTTTTTGTAGAATGGATGCTACAGATAGGTGGGGTCGATTGCAAAATTTTCAAACAAATGATCCTGATACATCTTGGATTCATATTCCTGAAGATTTACTTACTGATTCAACTTTACATCCTATCAAATCCATTTTTTCAGCCACTTATTCAAATTTTGATTGTAAATATAATTATACATGTTATTTGAGAGAGCGTGTCATCGTCACGGCCAAAAATGCAACTATACATGAAATAAACAAATATGCAATTAATTTGTTACCTAGTGATAAAAGAACGTATTTTTGTTCTGATTCAATTTCATTCAATTCTGCTACCTACAATGATAACAGTCTTTTGTATCCTATATAATTTTTGAATAAACCTGAATTTAGTGGCATACCATCACATGAACTTATACCGAAGATAGGAATGTCAATTATGTTGTTAAGAAATTTAGATCAAATACAGGGTTTGTGCAACGAAACACGGTTAATTGTAATAAATTAATTTGAAAAAGAAATTGAGGCAAAAATATTGACTGGGACTAATATTGGAGAAAAAGTGTACAATCCAAGGATTTGCTGATTGCAAATGAAACTAAATGGTCATTCATATTCAAGAGACGATAATTTCCCGTCAGAGTCTATTATGCATTGGCGATCAACAAAAGTTAGGGTCAATCTTTGAATTAGGTCGGAATCTATTTGATTGAACCAGTTTTTAGTTACGGACAATTATATGTTGCATTATCGAGAGTTACATCAAAAATAGGTCTAAATACTATGATAAATAATGGTAATGATATACCTAATAATTATATATGAAAAATATAGTTCACATAGATGTTTTGCAAGATTTATAGTTTACCATGCACATAATTAAATCAAATATGAAGAAAAAGAATGTAATTAAAAATACAATATATTTTTTGAAGAATACAAATATAATTGTTTTATATATTTTATTGTTCACAAATGAGTGTTTTGGTTATCTTCCATCTCACTCATATGGTCATCTACCATCTGTCTATTTCTCTTTTTTACTTTTTCAATCGTTCTCTTTATACACACTTTTTATTTTATTTTTTCCATTCACTTTGTCCTCCAGCCCTTTTGGTCATTTGCACCCCTTTTGCTCTCAAAGGAATTTCCTCTCTCTCTCTATCGATCTAAACTTCATGCGCTTTCTTTCTTGGGCAAAAAAATAAATGGAATGTGGTCATATCGATTCATGTTGCCAAGGGCAGAGGCGTGTGGAGCAAAATCTACAAGGTCGACCGCAACATAGCTAAGTCTAGGGTTCTCGCTCTCTTCGGTACGCCGTGATCTTCCTCATTAATTCTTAGAGGGTTTTCTATATATATTTATTAGAGTTTTTTTCATTTGGTCAGGTCATACCAAGATCGAGGAAGTGATTGAGAAAATCATAGCTAGAATAGAGGAAGTGCCTTGAACCTAGATTTCGATGATGTTGTCACTTTCGTGAAGGAGTGTCTAGGTAAAGAGATACTAGTTATCCTATTTCTTCATTAATATATGAGTTGTTTTTGTTTTATCACTTTTGGGCTACTTATTGTATCCTTTTTTCAATGATGTGTTTTTTGATTAACAGGTCGAAATGGGAAGGTACAAAGGACTCATCTCAATATTCATTGTAGAGCATTTCATTCCTCACGATGACAGCATTATATTGCTACTGAAGGCCTAGTTTGGTACTATTGGAATCTATCCACGAGTACCGAGTTTACTATTTGTTGATGTATAAAAAGTTAAGGTATATGCATTAGTAACATCGAATTTTTATATAAAATGTTTGAACAATGTAATTAATTTCTAAGTTTGTTTTATCTTTGAAGTTTTATCTTATAATTTCACATTGTTTGAACAATGTAATTAATTTTCTAAGTTTGTTTTATCATTAAAGCTTTATCTTATAATTTCACATAGTGAAAAACCGCGTCAAGGCGCAGACAGCCACTTAGTAATTATTAATGTAAGCAAGAAGAAATTATAAATCTAGTCATCATTAATCAATAATGTGCAAACTTATCTTGCCAGACAAGTCAGTCCTTGAACTCACAAAGTTATTAATGTGGTAACTGAACTCATTGTTTTCTAAATATAGAGGGTCTCCATTAGATTTCCTTTAATTGTTTGACGTGGCATGACGAAGATTCAAAAAAAAAGAAGCAATATTGTCATTTTTACTTAACACCCAACCTAAATGATGGGGACACTCAAAGAATTGATCTAAGCACCAACAAAATTGACCAGGGCACCCAAATCTTCTATTAGGGCACCCAAATGATCAAGCACCACACACCTGCCGCGTACTCCGTTGACAACAACCACTTCTCCACCGACAGATTCGCTTGGGACGACAACTTTTCTTCACAATCTAAATTATTTAGTCTCTACATTGCTTGATCGTCTTTTTCATAGAAAATTCACATGAACAAGAAGATTATATTTCCATTCAAAATCATTTAGATCCCACAAAAAAATGAACCCAGAATTCTCAAACCACATGACCTACCATCGAACCTAGACTCTGTGACACCTCCCACAACCCTTTGTGTTTGGGGTTCTAGAAAGGTATTAGATTTGGAATTGATATTGTTTGTAGTAAGTTTAATTGGTTATGGATCTAATTGCATCAATCAAAGAGTGAGCAAATTGTATTACCGTGGTACATACGTCAATTTTTCATCAATTCACCGTTAACTCTCTAATGTGGCAAAAAAAATTGTAAACAAGGGGTATATTAGTCAATTTATGTCTATTATAGCTTGATGAATATCAACATGATACCCAAACTTTAGTTACAATCGCAATGATATCCCCAAAATTTCTGGTGAAAAAACCTTCACCAGAACACACCGTGAACGACCACCAGCAGTGGGGCTAGGTCGGTCATTTTTTTATTACGATAGATCTCTTTCAACATCTTCATAGAAATCTTGGAATTTTTCGACATCCCAAGGTCCATAGAAAAATGAGCCTCGTCTCGACACACGACGAAGGATTGTGTCGAAAGTGTCAATTCACATCAAAATCCTATATATACATTGAAACATTACGTAAATGTTCCAAAACCTATGAAACTATACGAGAACCATAACAAATCTGCTAAGCAAACTTCCCATGAAGAAAATGGCTTTCTGGTTGCTGGAGCTCCGTCGCGTAGGGCCCATATGCCACTACAATTGGCGGCCAACACCAAACTACTCTGATGCTTGCAAATAATACATCAATCAAAAGCTTATTAATTCCAAGCAGAACAACTTTCATGAAAGCCATAATGTCAAAAACTGGCTGGAAAGTATCGAAAACTACCATGGAAATTCGAATCCATCGCCGACTACTTGAATGGTGAGCTACAAAAGCCACCATGGGTTTCAAGTAGATCGGCCGGCGTCGTCAGGCCACGACGAGCCTAAGACCGATTGCGTTTGACTCCTTGAATGGTGAGCTACAAAAGCCCTATAGGAGTGTCACCCATCATCGACCGTATCACCGTCACCGACTACAATAGTAAATCGAAACCCCTAGAAGTTTCTCTCTCATCGATTCTCTCAATTATGTCGATGCATGAGTAACATGGTGGTATGGTAAGCTCGACGGTAAAATAGGGAAGCAATTTCGACAAGGACGGCGATCAAAAGGGGTCAGATGCCGGAGGTGATACCAACGAAGTTCGTCATCGATCTCAGTTTGGAGAGAGAGAGAGAGAGATTAAAAAAAACAAAAACAAAATGGTCTTTCAGAGAAACACCTTTACAACATTTATTTTCAAAATTATAATCCACCAACTTTTTCATTATGACACTATTAAATGAGATATACAATATTAGATATTATCATGCCATAATATTTAAATTATTTATGATTCTGCCATAACCCATTAATTTCCATCAAAATTTATGCAATTCAATGTTTATTTTAACTTTCCTTTTCATTATTAGTTCATCCTCTAATAAATATTAAAATTAAAATATAGATTATGTTGGAGAGTTTTCGAATTTGATTAAATATAAATAATAGGAAATTGCATAAATTTAGCTATTGTCAATACAAAATTGGGTAGCTTTATATATTCTGTAAATCTTGTAGGTAAATAATGATACTAACTTTCTAGCATTAGATAGTGTACGAGGTAGATAAATTAGGGGTTAGTAGGGTAGGTAAATTAACAAAAAGGTAATTATTTGGAATAGAATTACGAAGTAACTAGGTAAATTAGTAAAGAAATACAATAACTAGCTAACTGATGTAGGTAAATTGATTGCTAATTTACCTATATTTTTGGTACTTTAATTAATTTATACAATAATTTACCTAAATTTCATTTTGGTTGAATTTAGTAGCCTATGATCTCAGGAATTTACCTATATTTTTTTTGTACTTCGCAATAATTTATCTATGTTATAGAGAATATATATAATTACCTATAATACTCGAATTGTTATAAAGAATATATAATTGATGGTTGATTTATTCAACGGTTATAAATTGAATACTTCAACCAAATTGATGGTTGATATAATTGATGGCTGATATAATCTAGGCGCAATTATAAAGAACATATAATTGATGGTTGATATAATCTAGGCGCAATTATAAACAACATATAATTGATGGTTGATATAACCTAGATCAATATTGATCTGGGATACTTCTTCTAGGGCTTCCCCCTAAGATCTAGGTTTATCTTTCTAAATCCATCTCTCAGTTTTTTGGCTCTGATACTAGAGACGTATCTCATGTATAGAATATTGATCAATTTGGGTTAATTCATAATGGTAGTAATGATAAATTTGGTTTAGAGAAAATAATAAATTTAAGTAAAATGAAATTGTTGATTGATAATCTGTACAATTAAAAAGATAGTTTGAATAGATACATAAAAACATAATCATAACAAAATTTGTAATAGCAAATAATTCAAATTGTAAGTTCCGAAATATTTCAAATTGAAAATTAAGATTGGTTTGAATTAAAAAATTTAATATGGAAACATAACACAAAAATATAAATGGAATCATACTGGCTTGATTTTAAAGACTTCCATGAATATGGAGAATGAATCTTTAAAAACTTTTCATTGAGATATTTTATGTTGGATACAAGAAGGGAAATTTCACAACGGAGTTTTCTCTTCTAAAGAGGCTCTCCCTATAATGAAAATTTGATCGGTTCTTATAGCCTTCTTTACTCACTATTACAAATATATTGGCAGACAATATCATGCCATCTTTTGAACTATTTTTCTACATCAATGGAGAATCCAACTCATCTTCTTTTGAAATTTGTAGGTAGCGACAAAATGCTTTGACATAGTAGAGTATTTATTGAAATTTGATGGAAACATTGGTTGTAGTGGAGCACCACTTTTTGATTCTTGTATTTGGTGGAGGATCCACTTGCACTTCTTTAATTGTGGTGGAGCACTTCTTTTGGACTTTTATAATTGATGTAGACTTTTGATTATTGAGATTTGATACTGGGGCCTTGATGATCCTTTTGAGATCTGTAAACTTGTCCATGGAACTCTTCTACATTTATGGGAATCTTGGATAGCTGTGCGATTCAAAAGTCGGCAAAAACTACATCTGGATCATGATTTGCAAATTGAGATGACTCGGCTTCATAATTAAATTCATCATCATCTTCTTCTTCATTGCCATCATTTGATATTTAAGATAGGGCTTCTCGAAGCTTTTGAGCATATTCTCGGCGATAAGATATGCCTGCAAGCTGGTTATGAATAAGTGACTTTTGGACTAAAAATTGACGTTTCTCTCTTATTTGGGCAGCTGAACCTTTCTTCAAAAATTGGGGATGATCTTTGAACCAGGACATAACATGATCTTTTGAGAATTTTTAGTATCAAATCTATCGCACAATTTTTGCTTGAATCTTCTAATTAACACCGTTTGCTAATCTTGAGGTGGAAGAGACACCGTAATGTCCCAAGATATTATCCAGGCAATATTTAAAAATGCATAGAACATGAAATTTGCATCAAAGGGTTTTGCTGGACTTGTTTCAGAATTTTCCTCAAAGAATTTGAATAAAATTTGCATGTGTTGGGGTAGGATAATTTTGGTTGCACCAAAATATCGTCACCAATTTTTAAACCAAAAGGCATTTTGTATCTGTAATTTTGGTAGAAGAATATAAACCAGGAGTGTTTCCAGTTTCTATTTTAAAGATAAAAAATATTTCCAGGCATCTATTGTGACGACTCGAACCAGAATCAGTAGTGTTGTCGGCACGATTCATGAATTAGCGGTTAGTTGCGGTTTTACGTATATGTGTGGTTTGTTGATTTAGTTCATGACTTGATTTTTGGCCGAGAATTTGAATTGAGTTTCTTCACGGAAGTTGTAGAGCACGTGATTTCGAGCTCGAGGGCGGTTCTGGAAGATTTTTCCGATAACCGAGGAATATAATATGATTATTCGAAGTTTCAGTTTTCGACGAGTTTATCCGTTTGTTTCGTGTTTATCCGAATCGTTTTGATTATTCGTTTTGGACCATCGATTGACCCGATGCGCGAGTATAAATATTGGAAATAGTCGAAAAATTGTCGAAAACACTGTTTGACGTTGACCAGCGTTGACTTTCCAATTTTGGAAGCTGTTGACCGTTGACCGAGAGAGGAAGTTTCCCGTTTGAGCTTTGCCGGCCGACTTGCTTTTTCCGGCCACCTCCGGCCACGCGAAGGGTATGGTTCCCTTCCTTTCATGATTTTAAGTTGATTTGTGCTTTGAATTGTGAGATTTGATGAGGTATAGAATGAGAACGAACCGGGTCGAGTTCGTGGGTGTCGCCGGTAATGGTTTGCAGTTTTCCGGCGAGCCACAGTGGTGGTGGTTAGGGGGGGGGGGGGGGGGGTTCGACTCCCCTTGCCCTAGTGAGGCTCACTATGTATTTAATTTTGGCTAAGGTTGAGATTTCAGGTGAACCCGATTAGGTTACCGAAGGAGGATTTTCCGTTTGGTTTCGAGTGAAATTGAGGTGTTTCCGGTGAGATTTGGGTTGTGTGGCAGTTGAAGAAGTGGATGGGCTTGAGGTGAGGTTCAATTCTGGAGTTTCCTCGCCGTGGAATTCCACCGTTGACGGCGCGCCGCCGCCGGCGGCGGCGATCAACGGTGGTGCTCCGGCGAGAGGGTTGACTTTTCAGATTTCGGTGTTTTTAATGTCATTTTTCTCGTAATCGCGCCTTGATTATTGTCTAGAGGTTTTTGTATTGTTTTGGGTATCGGATTTTCAGTCGAAGGTTTCGCGTGGAGATTTCGGAAATTCAGTCGATTATTTTGTACAGTTTAATATGTTTCAGGAACGGTTGGTTACCGTGATTAAGTACAGTATTGTGGACTATGGTTTTGATCAGATGTGTTTATGATTATTCAGGGGATCGAGATCGAGATCGTGCTTCAGGCGAGGGATCCTCCGCTGGACCACGAGATTAGCGCAAGTGCGCACTTGCTGACCTGTGAATGGACACGTTTATATTTTCACAGTTGTTTGTGAGTTCGTGATTTATTGTGATTTTTCGTATTTACTTTATACGATGTTGAGATATATGTTATTTTCGGAGGTATTATTTTATATTTATTGGTGATGGCATTACTGCATCGATGCTTCGGCTACTCGGTTGATCACCGGTAGTCCGCCAGAGTTGAGAGATTCCTCTGGACCAGAGTTGAGAGATTCCTCTGGGCAGAGTTGAGAGATTCCCCTGTATGCCGCCGGGGTTGAGAGATTCCCCTGGCCTATCACCGTTGGGTTTGAGCGATTCACCTGACGTTGGGCTCGAGAGATTCGCCTGACAACCTCTATATATATATATACACTTTCCGAACTCGCATTGTTTTACATTGATTATGTATATAAACTGGTGAAAGGCATATGTTTATTTTCGTCCACTCACTCTAACGTTTTATTTGCCTTTCCCCTGGGCTTTTCGGTTTTCGTGCCCAGTTTACAATTCGGATTCTGGTGTTTCACGTCGCGGTTGGAGGCTAGTGATTCGAGCTACCTGTGTTTTCTAGTAGGTTCTTGTTTCGCCTACTGATGTGCATATTGTATATATTTACACTAGATGTCGCTCTGATACATTCGAATACATGTTTTATACAGATTTTCTCGGATATACTATATATTACAGTTATGTTTTCTGTTTATTGTTAATAATATGATATTGAGAAATCCGGATGGGATTGGTACCCACGGTTTGGCTTTTGTGGCATAGGATGAAGTGTTATTTTCCGGGTGCAGTTTAATGCAATTCCGCGTTAGTAGCGTTACTCTGCCGAAATTTTAATGGTTTTTGTTGGTTCGTGTTTTCAGAAGGGGTTCGATTCTGGTTTAGGCAACTAAACCGGGGTTGGGTCCTTTCAGCTTGGTATCAGAGCATTAGGTTGTCAGATTCTGTAGACTCTTGTAGTTGTGACGCTTAGGGTATTTGAGTTTGTATAGCATGACTGGAGTGATGACCCGACTAGCCAACGGTACTCATCAATACTTTGGGTGTTGTGTGTACTCAAATATCTGCGGTCTCATGATTACGTTCTTTCTGCTTGTACCTAATGCTTGTCTTGTATCAGTAGGATGCCTCCTCGACGTGGTCACCGTGTTGATTGGGAAGTGGATCCTGATGAGGATCGCCAGACGCACAACTTGCTGATGCGAGTGCTGCGTTTGGAAGAGCGTTTTGACCCTGTGGTCAAAGCTCGTATTGCTGGTGCTACTGTGTTTTCGGGTTCAGCTGATCCAGAGATATGTGAGGCATGGGTGCTTCAGGTTGAACGTGTATGTGAGCGTCTGCGGTTTACCCCTGAGCAGATGACAGTGGCAGCAGTCAAATTACTTGAGTTTGATGCATACTTTTGGTGGGTTAGCACCGACAGAGTTCCAGCTGATACTCCGTGGACCTTGTTCCATGATTTGTTTATGCAGAGGTACTTCAATCAGGCTACCCAGTAGCGCAAGTACGAGGAGTTTACGAACTTGAGGTAGGGCAGTATGTCTGTGCTTGAGTACCGGGACAGGTTTACCCGCTTATCTCGTTTTGTGCGTGATATGGTGGCTATTGAAGAAGCCAAGTGTCGTAGGTTTGAACTGAGATTGAACTTGAATATCAAGGGGACTCTGACTACGATGCCTCGGAACAACTTTGATGAGTTTGTCAGTGCAGCACTCCGAGGTGAGGATATTGAGCAGGAGAGGCAGCTGAGGTACCAGCCTAGACGGTTTAAGGAGGGTGGACCGAGTCAGGGGCCTTCAAAGAGGCAGAGTTTTGATACTTCCAGTTCAGCTTTATCCTCAGGCGGTGGATCTTATCGCCCACCAGTTAGTGTACCGAGGCAGAGATCAAGATGGAGGAGAGATCGATCGCAGCGACCACAGGCTAGTGGGTGTTCCAGCGGTTCCAGTGGTGATATATAAGGATATCACCTATTTGTTTCTCTGACTTTGTGTTTCTATGAACATTGCTTACCATAAATATTTTATTAATGTGCTGTATTACTTGATATTTGCTCATTCCATCTATGTTCCACTTGTAAAAAGTACCAGCCGAAAATCTTGAATGTTTGTCTAATTTCTTTTCTTCAAATTGAAGATCAATCGGGGTAGGTCTTGGGTAGTAATTTCCCGTCGTAGGGAATTTGAGCTTTTCAACCTGAAAATTCTTCTCAATCTCGCTTACTTCATATTCATTGTCCGAGTCTTGTTTTAGATTCGAGAGCGTATTTATTTGTTGAGTGTTTTGGACATCGTTTAGCAAAGTATTTGAGCTTGACGCCTCTTTAAGACTTGACCTTTTCAATTGTCTATCAATTTCTTCTAACATTTGTTCATCGTCTCTAAGGGAGAATTTTTCTAGAGATTGAAAAGGTTTGAATAATGGTTTATTCACATCTTTTTCTGTTTGATTTTCCTTAGTTGATTCGATTTGGCTTAAGGTTTCTATTCGGTCTAATTGGAATCCTATTGCTTCTAGATATTGATTTGTAAAATTATTATGTTCCATTAATTTTTGCGTAACATCATTTGTTGCATATTTTTGCTTATCTAAAGCAGGTTGCATTTTAAAAGGAGAAGCTATAACGTTTTGTTTTCTCACTTTGATTTGGATTTCTTCCATTGGAAGTCTTTTGGCTTCTAAAGTTTTTTCATTTACTAAAGTCCAGGTTTTTGTGACCTTATTTGTTACATTTATTTTTCTGCGACTTTGATCAAAGTACCAATCAAAGAAAAATATGTTAACCTTATTTTTGTTTTGAAAGTCATATATTTTTCTTGGATTTCATTCCTTTCTTCGTTAGTAAATATCTCAAGAAAAGCTTTTTTTAGAATTTATTTATTTTTGGATAAAAATCTTTTCTTAAATAATCTTTATCGATTTCAAATGGTCTAGAAATTGTGGAAATTTGGTGGTCTCTTATTTCTTCTGCAACCATAGAAGACTTAGTAGGAGAAGTTTATTTTGTTGTATACAAAGGTTTTGGTATTGAGGAGACTCATCTAGCTCTTGGAGTTTGAAGTTTCTAAGACTCCTTTCTGCTTCTAGCATAGTTGGAACGGAAGATATTGACCTTCTAGAGCTTTAAAATTGTCTTAGTAAATTGTTTCTATATTCGTTTGTAAATCGTATTCCTACACTTCCATTTGGGTGTTGGGAAATATAATCGATCTGTTGGTTTTGAATTTGTTGTGGGGGAACAGCTTCATCAAGCTTCCATTCCGAGGGGAGCTCTATATCAGTCAATTTGATCATTTTTGGGACTACTATGTTTGCCCTTGTCATGTTTGTTTCAAGCAAAATGGTTTGTCCTTTGTAATCTGAATTTTTTTGGTTTTGGATTGATTAAAGTCGTCATAACTTTGTAGTAAACTCTATAAATGACTGTTAGAGGTTGTTTACTTGGAGATAATAGCCATGAGTTTTGACATTTAAGGTTAGGGCCTTTTGGATTTCAGTATCAGTAAGTGATATAGGAAAATTTTGAAAACATTCAAAATGTATTGGACCATTACAAAGACTAGACTCGACTAATCCAAGAATGGAGTCTTCAAAATTCCCGTGTCTACATTCCCATTGTGCAACAAAGACAGAAGTTTGAACGCCATTTCTAGTTAAATGTTGGATTCCTATTTAGACCAGTCCTATATGTAAATATCTATATTTTTGTTTCATATGTGTTTTTATTATATCTGGAGTAAATAATTAGATATTTTGTGTGTTTGAACTGATTACTATAGTTTGTTCTTGAGTTTTGATAGAATATTTGGTTTTGAATACGAAAGTTCCTATTTTATAAATTTCATTATAATTTTTCTATGGGAGTTTCCAACTTCCTATGTTTTCCGTTAAACTTCGTGAAAACCATTCTTCACAGTTCAACATAGACTCTGGAACACTACTTACTATCGAAGACATCAGGTTTTGAAAGGTTTCTAGGAAACAAACTTACTTCTCATGTTGGAGATCTAGTCGGGGTACTCTTGTTGACCAACGGTGTCACTGCACCTTCCTGCGACTTACTCCCGGGATCACAAGCTTCTACTTCTTCTAGGGCTTCCCCTAAGATCTAGGTTTATCTCTCTGAATCCCTCTCCCAGCCTCTTGGCTCTGATACCAGAGACGTATCCCAGGTATTGAATATCGATCAATTTGGGTTAATTAATAATGATAATAATGATAAATTTGTAACAGCAAATAATTAACCCAAATTATTCAAACTATCTTTTTAATTGTATATATTATCAATCAACAATTTCGTTTTACTTAAATGTATTATTTGCTATTACAAATGAGATATACAATATTAGATATTATCATGCCATAGTATTTAAATTATTTATGATTCTGCCATAACCCATTAATTTCCATCAAAATTTATGCAATTCAATGTTTATTTTAACTTTCCTTTTCCTTGTTAGTTCACCCTCTAATAAATATTAAAATTAAAATATAGATTATGTTGGAGAGTTTTAAATATAAATAATAAGAAATTGCAAAAATTTAGCTATTATCAATACAAAATTGGGTAGCTTTATATATTCAGTAAGTCTTATAGGTAAATAATGATAATAACTTTCTAGCATTAGATAGTGTACGAGGTAGATAAATTAGGGGTTAGTAGGGTAGGTAAATTAACAAAAAGGTAATTATTTGGAATAGAATTAGGAAGTTTCTAGGAAAATTAGTGAAGAAATACAATAGCTAGCTAGCTAATGTAGGTAAATTGATTGCTAATTTACCTATATTTTTGGTACTTTAATTAATTTATACAATAATTTACCTAAATTTCATTTTTGGTTGAATTTAGTAGCCTATGATCTTGTGAATTTACCTATATTTTTTTTTTGTACTTTCACACTATAATTTATCTATGTTATAGAGAATATATATAATTTCCTATAATACTTGAATTGTTATAAAGAATATATAATTGATGGTTGATTTATTCAACCGTTATAAATTGAATAGTTACGCAATTAAGAGCAATTAGAAACTTGAAATCAGTTTTATATATATGAAAAAATTTAGGTTAAAGGGTATTCTAGGCATATAAATGTTGAATGAATTTCATCAAGGAAAAAAAATCCTAGTTGGAAGTAGTCAAGGGTCTAAATCCTTTAAAATTAAATGGCTTGGATTTTATTCTAAAATTAATATGTGGCAGCGAGTTTTACTTAATTTCTACAAAAGGAAAAAATTAAAATAAGTGCATTAAGGTTTTTTTGCCCTTGTTTACAAAAATAAAATTTCCATATCAGCAAAGTTAATAGTGAATTGACAAAAATTGAAGTAGTTACCACGGTAATACGATTTTAAAGTTTGGATACCATTCTGATAAGTTTTAAAATTCATGATCTTTTTTAATATGACACCAACAATCTGGGTATCACCGGTGAATTTAATTATTTTGATATTTAATAAACTAGATTCAGACGAGTAATTTTGATTGTGTTGGAATTTTTAATCATCGACGAACATCAACAAAATTAGGAAGAAGAATGTATACAAAGATTATAGACTGAGATGATCAATTAATATTGATCTTACCAACATCTTTCTATCTGTAATTCAACGATTTTTTTTTAAAGTCCAACGACTCGATCTGATCCTTACAATTAAGAGGGGTGTATTGTATTTAGATTTCTTAGATATTTTATGTACTTTTCAAGGATGTTGAAAGTCCAAGGTATTTAATCCAGATTTATTAAGACTTTTAAAAAATTCATGAAGGTCGTCGGGTATTCAATTTGGATTTTCAGATAGAGATTTTAAGTATACAAAAATTCTAGGTATTCAAAAACTCTATGAATTATATGAAGTTCTTAAATACTGGATTATTGTGGATGTTAAGCTTCAATTATATCTACAAAATCTTAATATAAATCCAACCTCCAAACCATAGATTTTCAGAATACTTTCATTTTCTCTTTACTTTTCATTTTTAGAAATTCTTTTTTTGGTTTCAAGTTGGATCTTCATCAAATTATTTTACTTCTTCACCATAAACATTATGAAATGTTCCGAAAAAAACTCTACTTTATATCACGCATCATAATTAAGCTCTATACTTGCGAGCTCTTATTTTGATATTGGGAAACCAATTGACCTTATAAAGATAACATTCACCGATCATCATTGTTTTTTAATGTTATTGTCTTTTTTTGTAAAAATAAAATCATCATTTTTTAGCCATAGCACCACACAAGCATAGCAAACGTATCTCGTCACCATAACTATTTAGCTTCTATTTTCTCCTCACATATTCAACCTGCACAAATATAGACTAAGGAACCTTATAGAATAATATAATTTTTTTATCGCTTATTCATTTGGATTTTGGGTTTTTGCATGTTTAGACATGGGTTTATGACTTGATGATATAAAAATAAAGTCAATCAAAGTCTAGTAAAATTCATGGAAAACTTTTTGAAAATCTGTCAAATATTTTTGAAAAGCTACCTCACAAAATCCGTAGATTTGTTAGATTTTTGAAAATCCTATACGATCCACAGATATTTTACAAATCCATCACTTGAAAAAAAAAATCACCCCCTAAATTTCGATGACTCCATACATTTGTAACAAACAATAAACATATGATATCAAGCATTGTAAAATATTTTTTTTTGTTTATTGTTTATTTTTACTTCTGAGGGGTAGTTTAGGATTTACAAAAATATTAATTAGTGAATGTTTAAGGATATTTATTCTCCGTAACTTCCGGTGTGTGTCTTGTTTTAGTCAGATTTAATTTAGTCTAGATAGAGATAGAGATAATCCCTGTTTTATAGGGACAATGATTGTAACAGATTGTATGAGCCAATATATAAGGCATTCTATCAATGAAAGAGTTACAGTTTTCAATCTATCAAATATTTCTCTACAACACGTTATCAAGCATGCTCTGAGTTAATAGCTAGTTATCACCACAGAGAAAAAAAAATTACCCTAACCCTTAAACTCTCCACCACTGGCAGCCACCTCCCATCGTCGATCTCAACAGTTTGGCACCTTCTATCTCTTCCGGCGATCCTCCTTGTGAAGCACACACTCCAACAAATCTCTCAATTCGACAAGATTGCTCGAATTCCAAAGAAATCTTTTAGACGACCTCTTCCTTAACGTCGTGCTAATTTTGTACTGGTCATATCGAGCATAACGCCAATCGAGGTAAATCTTCTAAATCGTCAATCTTTAGATCTAGGAATAAAACTTACTTCCTACAAAATCCTAGATCTTAGAATTGTGATATTGTGATTTGTGATTATTACATATCTATACCCTAGTTCCTCTGGACCTATATCCATAAAGTATAAGTGTCGGTCCTGGGGGAGTCACGTGTGTCGACCCGGACCAGAATTGGAAATATAATCAGCTTGATTCGTGAGTTATTGCTTAATCGTGGATTTCCGACAGATGATTGAATCGCCAGGCTCGTTAACGACTAAATTATTGGCCGAGAATTGGAGCTGGGTCTCTTCTTGAGAGTCATTGTACATGTGATTTCGAGTTCGTGGGCGGTTCCGGATCGTTATTTGGACGACCGAGGAATTAATTATGAATATTTAAAGTTTCGACAGAAACGGATTTAAATGGCAGGTTTGTTAGCGACTAAATTACCGGTCTAGAATTTGGTTTCGACTTCTTCATGGAAGTTTTTCAGAATTTAATTTCGAGTTTGTGGGAACTTCCGGAGCATGATTTTGGGTTACGAAGATTTAGTTGCGAATATTTCCGATTGTTGATTGTTTAGTCGATTAAATATGTGTTGGTGTGAACAGTTGAATTTTTATTGGTTTGGTCGATGTATTTGACTTTGGGTGATTATTGAAGAACATGTCGAGACGAGTTCGTGGCCGCGAGAATTATCGGGATCGGAGTTACGACGAGAAAGTTACGTGTGTTTGAAGTTCATCGAAAAGATAATTACGAAGTTTCCATTTTGGGAAGGACTATAAATAGAAACCTGCTATTTTGGGCAAGTCAAAGACTTACCATTTTGGGATTTGACCGAGTTGACCGAGTCAACTCGGTGGAGGAGGAGAAGACTTGCGACGGCTCACGGTGGCGCGACGTTTCCGGCCACCCCAAGGCTCGGCCTTGGTCCCATTCGGTGCGCCTCGGTCCCCTCTACCCATCTCCGGTCACCGTCGACGGCGAGGCTCGCCAGAAAGAGAAGAAAAACCGGCCAAAGTTTGGAAGATTTTGAGTGATTTCGGGTTCCATGATTTAGGCCGAATTGAGCTACAACTTTGAGTGGACTTTGAAGCTCTCATCCCCTTGATGCTACCCTATAAGTTTGGTGATTCAATTCGATGTGTACATGGAGAATTTTGGATTTGAAATTTGTGTACCAATTCGGTTTTGCTTGAAATTGACCTAGTTAGAGTGAGAATTGACTTTTGTTGCAGTTGACAAAGTTGCTCAGTGGGTGATTTTGAGTGGAATAGGGGTTTCTCCGCCGTGAAATTTTCCGGTCAGTGGCGGCGCCGCCGTGGGCGGTGGTCAACGGCGGTCAAAGTTGACTTTTTGGAGTTTTCGACAAGTTGCATGTCATTTCACTCGAAATCGCGCCCCGATCGCAGTGGGGAAGTTCGTTTCTCAATTTGAGCATCCGAAAGTATAGCGAGGTATTGAGGTGTGATTTCCGGATTTCCGACAGTTTGTCGTGATCAGATTATGTGTTTCCGAGAACGGTGGTTTCTCGTGATTTGTCTTGTATTGTCGAGTTATGATTTTGAGAAATGGATCTTGTGAATATTCAGGTGTTCGTGATCGTTTGTTTGGCGAAGGACTTTCCGCCGGAGCACGGGTTAACGCGAACTGCGTTACGCAAGCGTGTGAGTGGACAAGTTTCTGTTTTCACTGTTGGTTTGCGAGTTCGTGGATTTTATGATTTCCGTATTTAATTATACGATGTTGTGATATATGTTGTTTTCGGAGGTATTGTTATATGTTTATTTGTGATGGCATTTATTACATCGATGTACCAGAATTGAGAGATTCCTCTGGACCAGAGTTGAGAGATTCCTCTGGGCGGGGTTGAGTGGTCCCCTGCATGCCGCCAGGGTTGAGTGGTCCCCTGGCCTATCACTGTCAGGTTTGAGCGATTCACCTGACGTCGGGTTTGAGAGGTCGCCTGACAACCTCCGTATATATATGTGTGTGTTGTGTTGTTTTCCGAACTTGCACTGTTTTATAATGATTATGTATATAACTGGTGAAAGACATATGTTTATTTTCGTCCACTCACTCTAACGTTTTTATTTGCCTTTCCCCTGGGCTTTTCGGTTTTCGTGCCCAGTTTGCAGTTCGGACTCTGGTGTCGCACGTCGTGGTCGGAGGCATAGTGCTCGAGCTACCTTGTTTCTTCCAGTAGGTTTATTGTTCTACCTACTGTGGTATACTTATATGTTTATACATTAGAGGTCGCTCTGAGTAATCTGTTGATTATGTTATACGATTTTACTCCGGATTTCAGTAAAGTACAGTTATATTTATTGTATTACATTACTGTTGATATATTGAGAAATCCGGATGGGATTGGTGCCCACGGTTTGCTTTTTGTGGCATAGGATGAAGTGTATTTTCCGCGTGCAGGTAATGGTAATTCCACGTTAGTAACGAAACTCTGACAAAATTTCTACGGTTTTTGTTGGTTCGTGTTTTCGAAGGGGTTTGACTCCGGTTTAGGGAGCTAAATCGGGGTTGGGTCCTTTCATCACGATTTAGACTAGAAAAGAAACAAAGGGAAATCGGTGATATATGATAGTTAATCACAGTTTATGGGTGTGGTTTTTGAGCCACTGTTTATTAATGATCTATTTTTGTGACCATACATCATGAATCACGTTCTTATTCATTAAAACTTGATGTTAGTGATCGTGGTTTTTTCGATCGATACTAATTAAATCTCTTTGAATTTTGTAGATGAGTTCAAACTAGCCGGTCAGGCACGAATTCGACATTCTTGATCTTCAAGGAAAGGAATACCATCGTTGGGTATCTGATGTGGTTAATACATTCATCGGAAAGAGACTTAGCAGTACTATTCAACCCACTAGGCCAAACATTATTCCACCATCAGAAGAATCAAAAGCTCAAGCCCTCATGTTTTTGAGGCATCATATTCATCCAACACCCAAGAAGCAGTATTTAAAGAAAACTGGTCCACTAGATTTGTGGGATGCTTTGAAGCAACACTTTGATAATGTGCATGATGCACAGCTTCCTAAGTTGACAGCAAGATGGGAAGCCCCTAGGCTTCTGAATTTTCCAAAGATCTAAGATTACAATCAAGCGATGTTGGATTTGCAGTCTGAGTTAAACTTGTGTGGGGTGGAAAAGTCTGAGAATGACATGATTGAAAATTCGTTGAATACCTTCCTAACAACCATGAGCATTGTTGCTTACCAGTACCGGCTCGAGTAAGAACAAGGGGAATTTTTACCTTCAATGATCTCATCAATAGTCTAGAAAAAAAGGAGAGGCATCATGAGATCATTCGATCCTCTATAATAACTGTGACATCCCGTCCCGAAAATTCTCTTTTTATTATTTTTTAAGGTTAATCGAGGAAGGTAGTTAATTTTTTTTTCTGTGAGTAAATAGTGAGAGCTTTTGAGATGAATTTTTATTAAATTTTTGGCGATGGTTGACTTCGGGTCGAAGTCATAGAGTTCGTCAAGACGAGTTCGTAGCCACGTCAAATATTAAAATCGGAGTTACGATAAAGAAGTTATGATTAACAAAAGTTCTGTACGATTTTACGGAATCAGTTAGTTGCAACTCACACATATAAATAGGAATTTCCCAAATTGGAAAGTCAAAATCTTTCCACTTTGGGGCCAGACACGCTGACCAGCGCTCTAGCGAGGCTTTGCCATTCGACCACCAAACTGGTCAACATTTATATCAAAATTATCATCTCAAGACCCTTAGTCATTCCCCTATGGTTTCCATTGCCAATTTGACTAGGGGGAGCCAGAATTTCGAGTTGAAACACCGAAATCTAGGTTTTGGGTCAATGGGTTTTTCAGTTAGTTAGCCGCCGATATTGGTATGGTTGGGTTCCTCTCGTTCATCTATTTGTGTTGTTGTGTACTATGTTTGGAATTTCATGTTTGTAAGTGGGAATCGTGGAGATCGATTGATCTCCGTCGAATCCATTTCTAGTCACCATCATGGGAGGCGGTCGACGCTGTTTTGGGTGTCAAGGTGTTAGGGATTTTTCTCCCCTTGCCACTCTAAGTCGATTGATGCCAGTGTTGATCCTCGTGGTGGCTCGACAACGCCGAAATCTAGTAGAGAGGGCCGAATGGTTTTGGGCCCGATTTCGTCCAAACCGTCAGAATTTGGCATAAGTGTTTTGGAAGAAATGGTTGGGCTTGACTAGAGGAAGGGTTTGGTTTTTGGTTCACCTGGAAAAGTCACCGGCACCGCCGCCACCCACGTTGGTTCATGACGGCGCTCCGATGAAGATGAATTTCGACAAAAGTTTTATATCGTTTTTCTTGTAATTACGTACTGAATGTAACGAAGAAGTTATTGAATTAATTTGGACATTGTAAATTAGGACGTATAGTTATTTAAAATTTTTTATGATATAATTAAATTGTCGAATCGATTGTCGATTCGACTTCAAGTCGCGTAACGCTCGAGGAATATATTGCGACTATAAAAGGATTCAAGAATTAAAATCATTAGTTTGGAAAGCATGTTATTCAAGAATGAGAGGTTCTTGATGATGATGCTCGTTGGTATATGAGCTTAGTTATTCATTATGTTTTTCAGCTATTAGTTATTAAATAACAATCATTGTTTCAGGATGACGTGTTATCAGCCAGTAGCAGACGTATATAAACGGTGATAGACATGCTTTGGCTTTGGCTATTTGGAAATCATGGCACAGTACTGTGAGTGGACCTTTTTATTTTCACAGTCGATAACGAGTTCATTTATTTTGAGCATTTTAGTGGATTTTACAGTATGGTTCAAAGTATTTTAACTTTGGAGGTTTTTCTTTGTGATGACATCAGTTAGCTGCATCGATGCACTAATTGTTCGGCTGATCACCGGATAGTTCAGTTAGGGGAGGTTAGGTTGTCTCGTCTGACCTGTTAGAGGAGGTCAGGATACATCATCTGGCCCATCACCTATAGTTTTTTCTTTTACAGATTGTCAACTCAGGTTAGGGAAAAACTCCCGAGCGACCACTTCCATTTACAATCCATTTTATAATACTTGAACTCGCATTATTTCACAGAAAATAGCGAAAAAGTATACAATTATAATTTTATAGATTTACATAGTTTATAATTTTGTCAACTCACTCTAATGTTTTATGCCTTTCCCTGGGCCCTTTGTTTTAAAATTGCTCTATTTTCAGGTTAGCCGGTGTAAGTCGTGACCTTCTAGAGTGCGAGGCATGACAGTGTAATGCTTCTATTTTCTTGGTTGAGATTCTTAGTGCAGGTTTCGGGTTACTCGTGTTGGGGTTATTTGTAGTGAACCTTTGGTGCAAGTCATCTTAATACGATTCCCGCAGGATTCACTCTGGATTACCTGTTAATCCAGGAAGGGTTTTGTTAATTGGTATTAGAGCATTAGGTTTTCAAATCCTTTTGATAATCTTATATTGCTAGTGATTCTTAGAGTCCAATGGTCCGACTGCAGCGAACTCATTGTATGTCCTTGGGTATTAGTGTCACTGGCGATATAGGGTAATCTGCCGAATCTATTGTTTCTCAATTGTCATGCCTCATGAACATGATCTACGACTTTAGCATCTCCACTCGCCAATCAATAGTTTCAACGACGAGTTACCTTTTCGATCTTTTGATGGTGAGGTAGGTCTAGAAGATTAGACCTTGAGCCTTTTGTTTTCATTTATCAAATTTTCTAAAGTGCTTGGGCATTCCTCCATGTTTAGTGGAACACGGTGGTTAGAGATAATCGAGTTCTTAAGATTGTATGTTCGATGTGGAGACTTATGACAACAATTTGATTTTACGTGAATTTATGGAATTAAGTATTAGACTAGTTTCCTCCCAATGGATTTATGCATTATCATGAATTCATTATGTCAACCTCCACCTCGTTTGTATCCTTTTGCGATGGCACCAGTCAGGTACTTTCAGAACCTGATGGCATACCAGGCGTTTTCATTCAGACATTAGATTTCTTCTTTGAAGTGTCCATTTGGAACATGGAAGTACTGACAGTTTGTTTGCTCCTTAGTCATATGACTGGAACTTGAGCACTATTGCGAATTTCTTATTGGGTATATTGTGAAGGGACTATGGGAAATTTTGTACAGTAGTTTGTATAGTTGTCGAGCTGAAACATTGATTGGGATGCTTTCAGTGAGGATCATTGATAATGATATTATTGATCAGGTCATAAAGATTGAATATATTGACCTAACATGCTATTTATTATTGTTCTACAAGAACCCTTAGCGTGTTATATGCAGCTTTTTGATTCTTCTTCGAATTCGAGAGTGGGTACTCATATGTGTTTCAGCTTGACAATTCCTTGTGGTTTAAGATGTACGTATTTGAGCTATAAGCCTCATGTAATGAGAAAGAGGAGTTAAGTAGTAAGTTAAGGGAGCTTACTATCTATGTTTGTGCTAAAGCTCTAGAGGAGCGCAGTAGCCTTTCGCAACTATACATCGGATCTATTCTCATTACTTAATTGGGTAATATTAACCATCTTTCTACTACTTGTTTCTTGTGTTCTACTTTCAAGTTTATTTTATTGGTGGGAGTTATGGGCATGAAAATCGGTGTAATGGTAGTTCTTTTTGTGGTAAACTTCAGCAAGGTTATGTTGATTCTCTAATAGTTTTGGGATAACGTGTTTTATCGAGTGTAAGTTTTCTTGAAAGACAAGGTTTCCCTTTGACTAATTGGTGGTATTCTAGGTCATGGTCAACATTAGGGATTGGGAATGACCATATTCTACCATAATTGGTTTGACACTAAGAACTTATTGTCTTTTATTAAAGATTGGTTCATCATCTCGGAACTTCACATTAGTATTGTATGCAACCAAAATTTCATAACCAGATGCCTTTTACAGAAACTACTCAAGATAATTATGGTACAAGGGTTGCACGATATTGTTAGGACCATAATTATGTGTCTATTACGCTCCTAACTTTATGCTTATAGCTTGTTTTCTATGAAATAAGCATTGTTCTTATGATGTTTCATGTTCTTGCTAGGAAATGTGGAGTTGGCTCAGAAATGCATTAAATATGAAGAATTAGATACTTATTGGAGAAGACGTAAATATTACTGAGGTCACGAGAGAATTTGGACAAACTTTGGGAAAATGATGAAATAGCTTCACCGGAAATCGCTAGAAGTTACTCGGAACCCACCGGAATTTGTCACAGCCTGCCGGCCCACCTTGGCCGGCCCAATCATATATAGTCCAACCCATTCAGCCCATTTATGCTTACCAATCTGATTTGGAGAGAAAGAGAAGAAGTTAGTGTGACGACCCGAACCAGAATTAATAGAATATTCGGCACGATTCACGAGATTATGCTTAGTCGCAGTTTTACGATATATGTGTGGTTCGTCGACTTTATTCGCGACTATATTTTTGGCCGAGAATTTGAGTTGAGTGTCTTCACGGAAGTTGTAGAGTACGTGATTTTGAGCTCGAGGGCGGTTCCAGAAGATTTTTCCGATAACCGAGAAATATTTTGTGATTATTCGAAGTTTCGGTTTCCGACAAGTTTATCCGATTGTTTCGAGCTTATCCGAATCATTTCGAATATTCATTTCGGACAGTCGATTGACCCGAGGCGCGAGTATAAATATCGGAAATAGTCGTAAAATCACTGTTTGGCGTTGACCGTTGTTGACTTTCCAAAAATAGCAAGTTGACCGTTGACCGTGGGGGAGAAAGTTACCGTTTTGGTTTCGCCGGCCGACTTCCAGTTTCCGGCCACCTCCGACCTTGTAAAGGGTATGAATCGCTTCCCCTCTTGATTTTAAGTCGATTGGTATTTGGTTTGGTTGGAATTGGTTGCGTTTTGGTTGAACCCGAATCGGGTCAGTTTCAAGGATTCCGTCGAGGTTCGTTGGCCATTTTCCGGCGAGCCACGGTGGTGGTGGTTAGGGGGGTTCGATTCCTCTTACCTCTCTGAGTCTCATGGTGTGATTAGTTTTGGCTATGGTTGAGTTTTGAGGGCAACCCGATTAGGTCACCGGAGAGTGGAATCAAGTTCAGTTTTGGCTGAAATTGGAAGGGTTCTGTTTGGATTTGGCCTTGATGGTAGTTATGAAAATGGTTGGGCTTGATGTGGTCTTTAATTCTGGAGAATCTCGCCGTGGAATTCCACCGTTGACGGCGCGCCGCCGCCGCCGCCGGCCGTTAACGGCGGAGCTCCGGCGAGGGTTGACTTTTTCAGATTTCAACGGTTTTAATGTCGTTTTTCTCGTAATCGCGCCCTGATTATCGTCCAGAGGTTTTCGGATTGATTTGGGTAGCCGATTTTCAGTCGATGGTTTCGAGTGGAGATTTCGGGAATTCCGTTAATCATTTTGTATTGCATTACATATTTCCGGGAACGATTGGTTTCCGTGGTTCAGTACAGAGTTGTGGACTATGATATTGATCAGTTATGTTTTGTGAATATTCAGGAGATCGAGAACGAGATCGGGATCGTGATCGCGCTTCAGGAGAGGGATCTTCCGCCGGACCACGAGATTAGCGCTAGTGCGCGTTTTGCTCACCTGTGAGTGGATAATTTCTTTTCACGGATTGTTTGCAAATCTTTATATACGTTTTATGAACTTGAGCATGTGTATGAGATTTCGGATTACATGAGCATGTGTTTTATGATTATACATATACGGATATATGTATACGAATATACATACACTTATATGTTGTTTCATGCATATGCATCGTACTGTTTATGATTTGATTTTCACAGAGTACAGTCTCAGTTACGTTGTTGTATCGATACACTTGCCTCTCGGCTGATCCCCGATGGTAGGCCTTCCAGGAGGGGCGTCGTTACCCCGACCTGACCGGCGATGGGCGTTTCCCCGGAACCGAGGCCTTTCTGGCTTAGAATCACATGGACTAAAGACCCCGTGATTCGGACTGTACTAGCACGGGTGTGTCCATGAGTGACCCCGTGGGATTTTTACTTGCATGCTCAGTACGCTGGAGGAGTATGAGTTTACCTCGTGTACTTTGTTATTTCTATTTACCTGGACTCGCATATGTTATTTTAAACATATATATCAACTGGTGAAAGACATTTATTTTCGTCCACTCACTCTAACAGTTTTCATGTCTTTCCCCTGGGCTTTTCGGTTTCCGTGCCCAGTTGCAGTTCAGGTTTGGTGTTTCACGTCGCGGTTTGGAGGCTAGTGATCTGAGCTACCTGTGTTTTCCAGTAGGTTCTTGTTTTGCCTACTGATGTATATGTTGTATATATTTACACTAGAGGTCGCTCTGATACATTCTGATACATGTTTATACGGATTTTCTCGGATATATATATACATAGTACAGTATGTTTACTGTTATTGCTTATTTTATGATGTTGAGAAATCCGGATGGGATTGGTGCCCATGGTTTGGCTTTTGTGGCATAGGATGAAGTGTTATTTTCAGGGTGCAGGTTTATGCAATTCCACGTTAGTAACGAAACTCTGCCGAAATTTCGAAAAGTTTTTGTTGGTTTGTATTTTCAGAAGGGGTTCGATTCCAGTTTAGGTAACTGAATCGGGGTTGGGTCCTTTCAGCTCTGTATCAGAGCATTAGGTAGTCAGATTCTGTAGACTCATGTAGTTGTGACGCTTAGGGTATTTGAGTGGATACAGCATGACTGAAGTGATGACCCGACTGGCCAGCGGTACTCATCAATACTTCGGGTGTTGTGTGTTCTCAAATATCTGCGGTTTCATGATTACGTTCTTTCCGCTTGTACCTAATGCTTGTCTTGTATCAGTAGGATGCCTCCTCGACGTGGTCCTCGTGTTGATCGGGATGAGGATCCTGATGAGGATCGCCGAACGCGCGACTTGCTGATGCGAGTGCTGCGTTTGGAAGATCGTTTTGACCCTGTGGTCAAGGCTCGTACAGCTGGTGCTACTGTGTTTTCGGGTTCAGTTGATCCAGAGATATGCGAGGCATGGTTGGTTCAGATTGAACATGTTTGTGAGCGTCTGCAGTATACTCCTGAGTAGATGACAGTGGCAGCAGTCGGTTTACTTGAGGGTGATGCATACTTTTGGTGGGTTAGCACCGACAGAGTTCCAGCTGATACTCCGTGGACATTGTTCCGTGATCTGTTTATGCGGAGGTACTTTAATCAGGCCACCCAGCAGCGTAAGTATGAGGAGTTTACGAACTTAAGGCAGGGCAGTTTGTCTGTACTTGAGTACCGGGATCGGTTTACCCGTTTGTCTCGTTTTACGCGAGATATGGTGGCTACTGAGGAAGCCAAGTGTCGCAGGTTTGAGCTGGGATTGAATTTGAATATCAAGGCGACTCTGACTACGATGCCTCGGAACAACTTTGATGAGTTTGTTAGTGCAGCGCTCCGAGGTGAGGATATTGAGCAGGAAAGGCAGCAGAGGTACCAGCCGAGACGGTTTGAGGAAGGTGGACCGAGTCAGGGGCCATCAAAGAGGCTGAGTTCTGATACTTCCGGTTCAGCTTCATCCTTAGGTGGTGGATCTTATCGCCCACCAGTTGGTGTACCGAGGCCGAGACCGAGGTGGAGGAGAGATCGATCGGGACGACCACAGGCTAGTGCAGATTCCAGCGGTTCTAGTTATCCGCGGCGTACCGGTGGCACGTTTGCTGTACCGCGGGAGTATGCATTGTGTAGCTTTTGCAACAAGCGTCACCTTGGTATATGTCAGCGGAGTACCGTCATTTGTTATAGTTGTGGCCAGGTGGGTCACTATTCGAGGGAGTGTCCTCAGTCGTATGGTGCTGAGGGACAGGCAGCCCAGAGTTCCGGAGCTGAGCGAGGTGCCACTTCGGGAGTTCGTCCAGCAAAGTTTGCAGGCCAGGGCAGACTGCAGGGACAGCCCTAGCGAGGACGACCAGCCGGACAGGCGAGGGTTCATGCTATGACTCTACGTGAGGGCAGAGCATCACCGGAGGTCGTTATTGGTACGTTACATGTCTTTGGTATTCCAGTAGTTGCATTGTTAGATCCAGGTGCCACACATTCATTCATATCATATAGACTGTCATCATTAGCTACGGTACCTGCATCTCCACTTCCGGGGTTTTGGAGAGTGTTGTATCCGTCAGGTGAGGTTGTGAGCATTGGTTGGGTGTACAGAGATTGTGAGGTGTTTATTGATGGTCATGGATCAGCCGCAAATCTATTGCTGCTTGATATTATGGATTTTGATCTGATCTTGGGTATGGACTTCTTGGAGACGCACTGGGCCATGTTTGACTGTCACAAGAAGGAGGTCGTGTTTCAACGACCAGGGTTACCCGAGATACTGTTCCGTGGTGAGAAGAACACTTCACTACCGTGTTTGATTTCCGCGATGAGGGCAGATCGGTTGATGAAGAAGGGTTGTGTTGCTTACTTAGCCCATGTTGTGGACACTACAGCTGCAGTGCTGGATCTCGGTAGTATTGAGGTTGTGTCTGAGTTTCCGGATGTGTTTCCAGCAGAGTTACCCGGTATACCCCCTGTGCGGGAGATTGATTTCACTATTGAGTTATTCCGGGTACATGACAGATTTCCAAGACACCGTACCGGATGGCGCCAGCTGAGTTGAAAGAGTTGCAGATTCAGCTCCAGGAGTTGCTAGAGAAGGGTTTCATTCGACCGAGTGTTTCTCCGTGGGGTGCTCCGGTGTTGTTTGTGCGGAAGAAGGATGGGTCCATGCGGTTGTGCATCGACTATCGGAAATTAAATCAGATTACAGTGAGGAACAAGTATCCGTCGCCGCGAATTGATTACTTGTTCGATCAGCTCAAGGGAGCATCAGTCTTTTTGAAGATTGACCTTCGATCCGGATATCACCAGTTGAGGATCCGTGACTCTGATGTAGCCAGGACGACATTCAGGACACGGTATGGGCACTATGAGTTTTGGTTATGCTGTTTGGGTTGACCAATGCCCCCACAGCTTTCATGGACTTGATGAATCGGGTGTTCAGACGGTTCCTGAACAAGTTCGAGATTGTATTCATTGACGATATTTTGATCTATTCCAGGAGTGTGGGCCAGCACAAGAAGCATTTGTGGGCAGTGTTGCGGACTTTGCGGGACCATCAGTTGTTCGCGAAGTTTAGCAAGTGCGAGTTCTGGTTGGATAGTGTGAAGTTTCTGGGCCACGTGATTTAGGCTGAGGGAGTCAGTGTTGATCCTGACAAGATCAAGGCTGTGTTGAACTGGAATAGACCCACTACTGTGCCGGAGATCCGGAGTTTCTTGGGGTTAGCAGGCTATTACCGATGATTTGTACAGGATTTCTCCCGGATTGCTACACCACTGACCATATTGACGAAAAAGGGCGTCAAGTTTGAGTGGTCTGATGCGTGCGAGGAGAGTTATTTGCTCTTTAATGAGAGATTGACTACTGCACCGGTTCTGACATTGCCAGACGACAGTGGTGAGTTTGTTGTGTACAACGATGCGTCGAAGTTGGGGCTTGGCTGTGTGTTGATGCAGCATGGTAGAGTTGTGGCCTATGGTTCCAGGCAGTTGAAACCACATGAGGCCAACTATCTGACGCATGATTTGGAGTTAGCCGCTATTGTGTTAGCATTGAAGAGTTGGAGACATTATTTGTATGGTGCTCAGTGTAAGATTTACACTGATCACAAGAGTCTCACCTACTTGCGGACGCAGCCAATCTGAACATGAGGCAGCCGGATCTGAACATGAGGCAGCGTCGATTATACATATACGGATATACGTATACGAATATACATACACTTATATGTTGTTTCATGCATATGCATCGTACTGTTTATGATTTGATTTTCACAGAGTACAGTCTCAGTTACGTTGTTGTATCGATACACTTGCCTCTCGGCTGATCCCCGATGGTAGGCCTTCCAGGAGGGGCGTCGTTACCCCGACCTGACCGGCGAGGGGAGTTTCCCCGGAACCGAGGCCTTTTTGGCTTAGAATCACGTGGACTAAGGACCCCGTGATTCGGACTGTACTAGCACGGGTGTGTCCATGAGTGATCCCGTGAGATTTTTACTTGTATGCTCAGTACGCTGGAGGAGTATGAGTTTACCTCGTGTACTTTATTATTTCTATTTACCTGGACTCGCATATGTTATTTTAAACATATATATCAACTGGTGAAAGACATTTATTTTCATCCACTCACTCTAACAGTTTTCATGTCTTTCCCCTGGGCTTTTCGGTTTCCGTGCCCAGTTGCAGTTCAGGTTTGGTGTTTCACGTTGCGGTTTGGAGGCTAGTGATCTGAGCTACCTGTGTTTTCCAGTAGGTTCTTGTTTCGCCTACTGATGTATATGTTGTATATATTTACACTAGAGGTCGCTCTGATACATTCTGATACATGTTTATACGGATTTTCTCGGATATATATATATACATAGTACAGTATGTTTACTTTTATTGCTTATTTTATGATGTTGAGAAATCCGGATGGGATTGGTGTCCACGGTTTGGCTTTTGTGGCATATGATGAAGTGTTATTTTCAGGGTGCAGGTTTATGCAATTCCACGTTAGTAACGAAACTCTGCCGAAATTTTGAAAAGTTTTTGTTGGTTTGTATTTTCAGAAGGGGTTCGATTCCGGTTTAGGTAACTGAATCGGGGTTGGGTCCTTTCAGTTAGACCACATGTTGTCACTAAATTGGAGCTTAGCTTTTCATAGCCTAAAATAGTAGATCATGGTCTCTCTAATTTAAAGCTAACCCTTAGATATTTTACCTCCCATTTTACTATCATCATAGGGTAGAAATGGAGCCTCCCAACTCAGTCAAATTGGAGCTCCCCTCTCCCCACTGACACAACTCACCTCATTTCCAGATTTTTCATAGTTTTAGTATCTCTCTAGACCCTTTATACTTATCACAAACCTCTAGTACTCTCTTCTACCTCTTTTCCTCCATTTCTAGGCCAAAACACCTCTATAACCACCACCATTAGAGACCTAGCTCTTCCCTCTCTTGGGTAGAGCCGAACCTTTTCACCACCACACCATCACTTTGGTCTATTTGGGTGTTCCTCTTTTCATCTTTGCCTTTAGGGTTTGGGTTTGGTATTTAGAGTTCAAACGAATGAGATGTAATTCCTCTTCCCCTTGGCTACTTCGAATTCTAAGGACCACCCTTATCTCCTCTTGAAGACTTGGTGCTAGCTTGAAGTGAAGAAGTGGAGCTAGAAGCCTTGGAGTCATTTAGTGGAGCTTTGGCTAGGGGAACCACGGTTATTTCTACTCTCTTATTGTTTTGAGCATGTATCTAGTCATATATTTCATTATTCTTAATGAGTAGTTGCCTTTTGGAAGGCTAGGGCGATGCAACGCATGTTCATCACCAAGTATTTTCCAATGAGGAAGATTAATGAGTGAAGGACAAAGTTGATGACATTTTGTGAGGAAGATGGGGAGTTATTCAATAAGATATGAGAGCATTTCAAGGAGCTTGAGCTTGGGTGCCCTAACCATGGTCAAACCCAAGACATGTTATTGTCTCTCTTCTGCGAATGATTATGCATGGAGACGAGAAGGAAGGTCGACAATGCAAGTGGTGGAGATTTCATGGGCAAAACCGCTAAGGAGGTATATGTTCTACTTGAAAAGATGTCGGAATGGTCTTCCTTATGGGATGTCATGTCAGATGTTCAAAAACCGAAAATATCAATGAGAGAAGCCACCTGAGCCAACCAGAAAAGTAGGAATGAAGTCAAGAAAACAGCATATGTACAAGAGGCTGCCATCAAGCACCTTGAAGAGACCATGATAAAAAAGCTTGATCTTTTGTTGAAGCAAACTCGGAATGGAGGCTATGTTAATCAAATTGTGCTGACTAGTGTGGCACCTTGTATGATTTGTAAGAGTGTGATGCATGAGGATCCATGTTGCCTACATCAAGGAGACCATCTAGAGACAATTGAAGAGTGAAAGAACATGTCATTGGGTGCAAAAATGAGTAATCTGGATTGGCAGACTAATCATATTTTCTCATAGGATGATCCTAGCCACGCCAACCATTATGGTCAAGCAAATAGTCAAGATTTTAAGCATGGAGCTAGCAAAGTTACAAGGACTAGTAGAGAGTCTTTTAATGCTATGGGAGGCAACTCTTGCCAACCACAAGCAAATTTCTCTCCAATACCATAACAAGCTCCAATGCAACAAGCACCTCCACCTCGAGGGGAATTGTCAAAGTCTAACTTGGAGTTGATGACCAAGCTATTTTCACAACATGAGATGCTTCTTCAAAGCAAATTGGAAGCTCAACGAGCAGAAGACAAAGATGATTTACTTGGAAATCTTCAAGAGCTTAATAGAAGAGAACAAGGAGATCCAGAAGGAGAACAAATGTGCACTCCGGAAGATGGAGGAATAATTAAGTCAATTTACAAATCACATCGAGTTCAACAAGGCGAAAGTACCAATGAATTCCCGTCTTGCACCAAGAAGGATCAAGAGCATCAAGGTCAAGTGGTCAATGCAATGTTGGCTACCGAAAAAGGACATGATGATTATGGTGATGCTCCCTTGGTAGGAAGCGATTGTAAAAGTGATAATGAGGAGGATGTAGGCACATCGGGTGCACCTAGCATACCTCCCGGATTTGATAATAAAGCTAAGTGGAAACATTAGGGTATTAAGACCCAAGCCGAGACTAAGGTGAACCCGAATGAACTTAGGTTCTTACCTTTCCCTCCAATCAATGCTAAAGGAAGGATGCAAGCTATCATGAGCCGTCACGCAAAAGCCTTCAAGTTATTCAATGAAGCTCCTTTGATTTCGACACTATAAGTCTATAGTGTTGATGTTATGGGAAGCAAGGTTAAGGATGTTAAAGAAGTCAAGGCACTGGATAGGGGCATGAGTCGCGAAAAGAAAAAAAGATTGAAGCCAAACAAGCTTGAGAAACCGACATTGGTAGTTGGTAGCAAGGTCACCTTGAAAAGACTTAATTCTTTGAGGAGTGCTAATTACATGTTGCTTGAGCTATGTCCTCAAGGAGTCGTCTATTTGATGAATTTGAAGAATGAGAGAACTTTCAAGCTCCATGAGACAAATTGAGGCTTTTGAGACAAACACAAGTGGAGTGTAGAGGTTTATCATTTTAAGGATTCAACCATGATAGTTTGACCTCATTCATGGACCATGTTTATGTCCTTAAATTACAACCCATGATGGTTGGACACCATTGATATGTTAGAGGAATAAGTGTGAGGTTGAATGAGCATATAACATAGTGGAATGGGCATGGAAGTTAAGAATTTGAAGAAGGGCCAAATTTGGCAACTTTCGACCCATCAAAAAATCAACTAGAGGCACTTATTCGAACCATCGAGGACCTATTGAAGACCGATCGAAACTTTTTAATTTGCTAGAATGGATATAGGGCTTCTTCTTCAATGGATCGAAGGGTATCCTTTGACCCATTGAAGGCCATTCCTAATGTGCAAATTTTCAAGTCCCTTTTGGAGTCCAAATGCCATGGCTTTGCTCATATACCCCCTCGGACTTCTCAATGCTACCAATTTCAATGTAAGGGTGCCGCTTGCTGGTCCTTCCTTCACTCGTGCAATCTTTGGATGGCGAGACCTAACTTGGTCTTCGTGGGTTAACATATATGTGCATATGGAGCTATGATGCGGTCAACAAAGCGTTTGCATCCTCTTTCTCTCTACTCTCTTTACATCCTTGCCTGACATGGATATGTTTAAGAATGATGCTATGTTAGGATGCTTAGGTTTAACTCTCATCCCCAAGAGTAGACATCTTCCAAGGGTTGTTAGCCTTGCAATGTCTTGATGGCTCATCCTTGTTCGACGAGGGAGCTACCTATTCATCATTAATGTATTGTTTTGAGTCTTTGTTAGGTCGTGGTGATCTTGTGTGATACATGTTGTGATACTTGTTGCTATGGACTAAATGCCTTTATAAGTTTTCGATCATTCTTTGCTAAAGTGTTAAAGTTCTACGTGCGAAGTCCTCTCATGTTCTATGCTAGATTATAATGTTGTTTTTCTTTGAAATGTGATTAGTATGCATGCCCCCGTTGTGGTTGATAGGAATTTAATAGCTTCATTACTTCTTAGAGACTATATGACCTTTAAGTGTGAATGCATGTTAGTCACTATGCATAGGAGAATATGTGTTGGGCGAATAAATTTGTGATATGATGATGCCTTGCTATCTTGTCTACACTTTTGTTTTGTATGTGGCTTTATCCAAATTGAGGACAATTTGATTCTAAAGTGTGAGGTAGAAGGCTAAATTGTATCACTCCTTATATATCCTAAAATCCATAAAAATTTAAAAAATGTGAGAAAATGTAATACAAAAATATGTTTTGGTAGTGTCCTAATAACTACTCCCAATGATGGGATTAAACTAATGGCCAGCAAATTACATAATTTTGAGTATGTTTAAGAAGAAAAAATAATGCATGTTTAATCGATTTGAAAAGTGCATATATCATTCAAAATGAGTTCACATGAGAAAGATAAGGATTGAAATGTTTTCGAAGCTATTCATGCCCATGCGAGATTTTTGAGCCTTATTGCGCATACATAGCTACATTATGCACATATTCCTTCATGAATGACATCGATAAATCATAGTGTAATCTAGAACTTGCTTTAAACCGTACAAAATGTTTTCTAAATCATGAGTTATTTTTGAAAATGATAGAGGCATTAGGATTACCACCATGGTCAAATTTCTTTTAAACACTTACTCTTACCCTTAACTAGGCAATCGAGCAAGCGATAATGAAGTCATATTAGGATCTGCTTAGAGTTTGTACCTATTGTGAAGTTTAGCAAAAGCTTAAGTGTGAAGTAGAGGAGGTCATTGCGATATTTATTTGTGTTGTGTTTTATTCAAAAAGAAAATAAATGAAGAAAAAAAATAGAAAGAAGAAAAGAGTTTCACAAAAAGAGTGTGAGTTGTACATAAAGAATAAGAGTTTTTGGCAGTAGTTTTGTGTTAAAAAAAGTTAATGGCACCTAGATGTTCAGTAAGGAACTTCGACATATGAATTACTTGCTAGGTTGCTTGGTTCTCGAATTCCTATACCATTCTTTCATTAAACCCCTTCCTTAAACCCCGTTACAACCTAAATAAAAGTCATCTTGATTTGAAATGCTTGTGCTTTTGGATTGTTGGAGCATTTTGGATAAAATCAAGCTTATGGAAAACATGTGATTGATGCAATTTTTGAGTGCAAACACTAACCTTCAAACACTTGTGAGCATTGAGTGATATCTAGTGAGTTTGATGGTTAAGAAACATATTAATTTGAATACTTCTCATTGTGATGCATTTGGCTTAGCATCGTGCATAACCATTTCAGCTTATTACATATGCATTGATTTCATGTTTTAAAAGTGTTGCTCAAAAGTAGTTCAATCCATCTAGCCATAGTTCCTTGAGAGACATCGATCATTATGTCGGAACACTTACATACTTATACATGCTTTGTGTGTTTTTGTGCTTTGAGTCAAGCTTGGCATATTTCTTTTCGCCTTAATTTTCTTGAGGACAAGTAAAGCATAAGTGTGAGGTAGTTGTTAGGACCATAATTATGTGCCTATTAAGCTCCTAACTCTATGCTTATAGCTTGTTTTCTATGAATAAAACATTGTTCTTATGACGTCTCCTATTCTTGCTTAAAAATGTGGAGTTAGCTCGGAAATGCATTAAATATGAAGAATTAGATACATATTGGAGAAGAAGTATACATTTCCGAATTCATGAGAGAATTTGGAGCAAATTTGGGAAAAGAACGAAACAGCTTCACCAGAAGTTGCCCGAAACTCGCCGAAATTTGCCACAGCAGGTCAGCCTACCTTGGCCGGTCCAATCACATGGAGTTCATCCCAATGGAGACCATTTTATCCCATTTATGCTTACCAATCTGATTTGGAGAGAAAGAGAAGTTTGACCATATGATGTCACTAATTTGGAGCTTAGCCTTCCATAGCATAAAATAGTGGATCATGGTCTCTCTAATTCAAAGCTAATCCTTAGATATTCCACCTCCTCTTTTATTATCATCCTAGGGTTGAAATAGAGCCTCCCAACTCAGCCAAATTCGAGCTCCCATCTCCCCACTCACATAAGTTACCTTATTTTCAGATTTTTCATAGTTTTACACTCTCTCTAGACCCCTTATCCTTATACCAACCCTCTAGCACTCTCTTCTACCTCTTCTCCTCCATTTTTAGGCCAAAACACCTCCATAACCACCACCATTAAAGACTTAACTCTTCACTCTCTTGGGTAGTGCCGAACCTTTCCACCACCACACCATCACTGTGGCCTATTTGGGTGTTTCTCCTTTTATCTTTGCCTCTAGGGTTTGGTTTGGTATTTAGAGTTCAAAGGTGTAGGAAGTAATCCCTCTTACCTTTGGCCCCTAGGAATCCTAAGAACTACCCTTACCTGCTCTTGAAGACTTGGTGCTAGCTTGGAGTGAAGAAGTGGAGCAAGAAGCCTTGGAGTCATTTGGTGGAGCTTTGGCTAATGGAACTCTTGGTTATTTCTTTCCTCTTCTTATTTTGAGCATGTATCTAGTTTTTCTTTATATTTTGCTTAGTGAGTAGTTACCTTTTCGCAAGCCCTATCCAATTTGATGTACATACAACTATGTTTTGAGTTATGGATTTGAATTTGGTTTAGTTTACTACATGTTGTGAATGAGTTTGATAGATTGTGATGTGATTGTGGTATGTTTGCATGTTTGGGCTTGATTCAATGTTTTCATACTCATGTCTTAGCCATGACTAAGTTGAAATATGTTTAAGGAAGCTAAAAATGAACCTAAGTGAATTAGTCACTCACCTAAGGAAGATAAGCATGTAAACATGATAGGATCTATTTGAGAAGATTGGCTTAGGGTTTAGTTTTCATTGGGCTTGAGCGTGGACCGAAGCCTTCTTAAAGTTCAAATGACTCAAGGAGCTTCGGTCAAGCTTACATTGACTCGAAGGGGCTTTGTAGCTAATCATTACTTCTTGTAATTCATGTTCTAAAAGGTGTGGATTAGGAAAGTCATTAGAAGATACTTTCATGTCCTCTAATAGAGACTTAGGAAGGAAAGTCATTCACATTCATCATAAGTGAACACATATTGAAATCATTGGGCATGTGGTATGATTATGATACGATTCGTAGTTGAGTTGCATTCTAGTTTCGGTTTGTTTTATACTTGAATGTTAGACCGGAACACTTCTAGTGCCCTAATGGCCTAGGAGATTCGGTTCACAACCGGTGGTGACTCAAAAGGATCACGAATTGGACAAACACGTGTCAATCAGACTAAACTCATAACTTGGAGATTGTTGGTACATTGAGTTGGCTAGTGTTGACATCTCTAGCCAACCAAACATTTACATTTTGTTTTGTTCTTACTTTATGTTCTCACTTAATTAGGTAGTAGTCAACATTCAATCAATCATTCGTGTAACCACTCATTGTAATTCAACCATCCCTTGCAATCCTAAGTCTCATAAGGGCTTAGTCTTCTGAGATACACCCACATCTTGCTTTAGTTTTAGTGTCATGTCTTGTGTCTAGTTAATCTATGATTTCAAGTGCATAATCGAGTCAAGCTAAGGAGTTTAAGTGGTCAATCCTCGTAGGTTCAACACTCGACTTCCTTACAAATACTATAACATGACCTCGTATACTTGCGGGTGAGAGAAATTCACTTAGCCTTAGACTAATAAAAAGTCAAAAGGTTGAGGGGATAAATCTCATGAACAAGGCATAAGTAGTACTTGGCTAAAGAGTCCAATTTTGCTGGAGATTTCGAGATGGATGCTGGTACCAATCTCATGATTGCAGAGGACAAGGAAAATGTCCGAATTTTGAATAGCCTATGTAAAAGGCGGTTATCTCTGACATGTATTCAAGTTTTTGGTTTGTTTTTGGCTTATTTTGCAGTCATTTTTATTAAACTTTTGTCTTTGTTTTTGGATAAGAACATCTATGGTGTAGCGTTTTAGTTGGCAAGTAATGAAATTCTCTCTATTTTTTGGTATATGAAAGTGTTGAGAATGTTATTTCACTACCAATACAGTGTATGATTCAATGTTTACATTTACATATGGCATAATGATACAAAGATACTGTAAAAATGAGATACAAAAAAGATGTTCTTTTGATCTCAAGGACCTTTCGATCCATCAAGACTTTCTCTCGACCCATCGAAGGGGTGGTTCAGATCGGTTTCTATAATTTTTCAACCATCGAAAATTCGTATGCAAAATACCCTCGACCCATAGAAGGTGATCCTCGGGTCCCTATTTTGCATTTTTGATCCATCAAGAAACTTTCTCGATCCATCGAAGGAGTACCTCGGGTCAAGTTCTTCGATCCATCAAAGCTTTTATTCGATCCATCGAATCTCAGTATCAGAAAATTAGAATTCTATTTTGGGTTTCCTTACATCCATTGAGAATTTATCTTGATCCATCGAAGGCTATACTCGGTTTGTGTTTTTTTTATGTATCTTACATTGGTTTTATTGAAAAAGGATAAAAATAATAAAATTTTGAGCCAGATTCTAAACCAAATGTGGTTTTACATTAGTTTGGTTATGCCTTATTAGTACTCAACAAGTGTCACACCCCTATTCAAATCTTTAAGTATTTACTTAAAGTATTCGCCTATTCATTAGTTGAAAGACTCACTTGTTTACAAGTTTTTGTAGATGTCTCAAGGCATGAGTGAGTGTCTTATAGATAGTGATACTACCCATACTATTCTGTGGAATATACAACTGTTTGTGGATCTTCTTTTAAACAAATCCTTAGTGACTACCATGACTGGTGAAACGTCTGTTATTCAAGGGCGTGGTTAAGCAGAATTTCTGCTGCCTCATGGTACAAGATTGTTTATGTTATGACCCGAACCGAAATTACGTGCTTATCAGATTATATTAAGCTTTATCGTGGATTAGTTGCGTTACCGAGGTTGTTAACGAATTTTTCACTGGGCAAAAATTTGATTTGACTTTCTTCACGAAAGTTATAGAGTATTTAATTTCAACTTCATAGGAATTTTTGCATAATTTTTCGGATAAACGAGCTATTTCTTTCACTTATCGGAAATCCACGCGAGATATTATTAAAAAGAAAATTATTTTTAGTTGGTTAAATCTCGATCGTTTGATCAAAATAAGATTGATTTCGGGTCGTTGATCTTTTTAGGAGCTTAGGGTTATAAATAGGTAATTTGAAAATTTGAAATCAGAAATTAAGGAAAAATCAGAAAAATCACCACGGGTTCGACCCGTTTTGCTCTCCTGCCGACTTGAATTCCTTGACCAGTTCAGTTTTCCGTTTTTCGGCCACCTCCAACATCATTTTATGTAGGAAATTGGAGCTCCTTGCTTCCTTATTGTTGTGTTGTGAGATTTTTTGGGAAATTTGCAGGTTTTGTTGGACACCCGAAACAGGTTTGCACCATAGGAGTCGCCGTCGTCTGTGGCGGTGCTCTGGTGTGTTTTAGGCTTTGGGGTTACAGGGTTAGGGATATCTCCCTAACTTGAGTCTATTGAGGGTGGTCTCGAGCTCCGTCGTGGCTCGACAATGGAGATTCGAGGAATCAAGATTTTCCTGCCAGTTTGAGGCGTGACCTTTTGATGCAAATTTTAGCCACGGTAAGGTGAGTTGAGGCACTTCGAGTTAGGGGTTGGGTTGGGCTCGAGATGAGTGTTTTGAGGGGTCAATCTCCGCCGTTGGTAACGGTTGCCGTAAAATGGGATTTCTGACCTGTTTACACAATTTTTGGCCAAACGTCGTCGAATTAGACCTCGGTCCAGTTACGAAAGTTGTAGGGCTGGTCGAGAGCTTTCCAGTGAGGGTTCAACTTCCCCCATTGGAGAACTTTCACCATAGGCACGTGTAACCCACATGCTATCGCCTGTGGAGGCATGTGAGGGCATGCGCCACCGCCCACGGCGGTGCTCTGGAGAGACAGTTTTTAGAAATCATTGGCGGGACTTCCGGGGGCCAATTTCTATAGTTTTACACATATTCTAATATCGTATAATAATTATTTACAGGACATCAGGATCGCGACACTAGGAGCAAAGGAAATTTCGCTGACCCCAGCAGTAGTCGCAGCTAGTGAGTGGACTTTTATTTTCACAGTTGATAACGAGTTCATACTTTTACAGTATATTTTCAGAGCATTTATATTGAGGTTTACTTTCGGATGGTTTTATTTAGTTGCAACGATGCTCTAGCTATTCGGATGATCACCGGATAGCCGGTTGGACTAGATTAGGACAAACATCCTGTTCGACCCAGATTATCTCGGGTTATGACAAACACCCTAGACTATCCCATCACCTAAATTTTTATACATACAGTCGTTCCGGGTTAGATCAAGCACTCTGAATGACGACCTCCATTGTATTTCAGTTTATTATATATGAACTCGCTTTATTTTACAGACATTAGCGAAAAGGCATGTTAGTACAATTTTATTGATTTATGTAGCTTACGCTATTTTTGTCCACTCACTCTAACGTTTTATATTTTAAATGCATTTTTCTGGGATTTTTAGTCTCTGTCGCCTAGGTTGTAGTTTAAATCCTGAATTTGCATGGTGTCGTCGAAGGTTTGAGTCCACCTATCAGCTCTTCATTAAGTAGGTTCCAGACCACTGTCAGACTTTTTCTTATGTATCATATGTTCATAGAAGTCACTCTGAATTTCAGTTGTATTATGTTATTTTCAGTTTCTCGAGTAGTAGTCGAGCTGCTTTTCTTTGTATTCAGAACCAACATTTTGTAAATATGTTTTTAAACTCCTGAGTTAAATTCCTGGTTCTTGTTTATGTTATTTGTTGAGAAATCTGGATGAAAAATTGGTGGTCCACGGTTTGTTTGTGGGAATTTGGTTTATGAGTGTTTTCTTCTTGCAGGGTTTTTTGGTTGTTCAGTTTTCAAGAGGAATTATGTCAGAACTTTTGTAGAATTTCTCAGAGTTTAGTTAATAGTTAAGATTTAATTCTAGTTTACTAGCTAAACTAGGGTTGGGTCATTTTAGTTTATCATTGATGCCTTATACGCGTGAAAGGCCAATCGAACCTCTCTAAATGATATTCGCGCCAACGGTTTCCACTTGGAAACATATTGTAAGAATGGAAAAGAATTATGGTGTATTGAATGTGATTGCAAGTGCATTTTAGAGAAGTTTCCGGTTATTTGTAATGGTTTATATCTAACTATGGTTTAGATCATTAAATTCAATGCCATGACTCATACAACTTCGCTTGATTCAGACTCATACAAGCTTCGACATTTTTGACTGCGACACCCAGGTCGTGACATGATAATCAAAATATTGAAAAACTCTCATGGTCATCCATTATGTAGAGCGAAGAAGCATGTGGGAATACCTAAATCCATCGGTTTAGATGGGAAGGATGAGACTACACCTTTCATTCCTGGCTTGGTCTCCAAGATGAGTGTAGCATAATCGCGCCAAAGTACCGTTGTGGCGTCATGCATTATCCCACCAGATTTATATGTTGCAATATATGATGCACATCACTCGTTTTGTAAAGCTTGTTCTTTAGCAAAGTTTTAGGCACGTCTTTCTTTTGTTGTTGACAACACCGACAATATTCCATTCTTACAGAGGATTCAAGATGATATTGTGGACCTATCAAACCGGAATATGGACAATTTAAATATTTCATAGTTTTGGTAGATGCATCAATACGATGGTCACACGTTGCTTTTCTATCAAGGAATGCTGCGTTTGCAAAAATCTTGGCACAAATTATTAAGCTCCGGGCACACCATCCTGATCATCCAATCAGGTCTATTAGATTGGAAAACGCAAGAGAGTTTACATTAAATTCTTTTGATGATTACTGCATGTCAGTTGTGATTGAAGTTGAACATCTTGTTCCTCATGTTCATTCTTAAAACGGTATTGCAGAGGCTCACATCAAGCGGTTACAGCTTGTGTCCTGCACTTTGGTAATGCATACAAACTTACACGCAGCTATGCTTCTTCGTTTTTGATCCGTAGGCCACCAATCATTTAGTGCACACCATTTGGTAACTGAGTATGAGCCTGACATTTCACATCTACGCATTTTTGGTTGTACAGTATATGTGTCAATTGCACCTCCACAATGCATTAACATGGGTCCTCAACGAAGATTATGCATTTATGTTGGCTATGAAGCTCCAACGATAGTCCACTATTTTGAACCTTTGATAGGATATCCCTTTACTGGAAGATTTGCAGATTTGCAATTCAATGAGACATACTTCCCAACGTTAGGGGGAGGAAGGAATGTATCTATTCCTATTCAACATCAGGAATTGATGTGGTCTAATCTCACTATGTCTCATCATGATCCTCACACATCTCAGAGTGAGATTGAAGTGCAAATAATACTTGATCTTCAGAAAGTAGTAGACTCTATGCCTGACTCCTTTATTGATATCGCTAAAGTGACGAGATCGGATATATCTGCTGCAAATATTCCTGCATGGTTAGAAATCCTGGAAAAAAAAAGGATTGGTTAGTACCAACACCGGGCAAGGAAATATTCCTCCTGCCCATGTGAAAGGTATTGCGTCGGCCTCAGCTCTTACCAGAAAAAAGGGGAAGACTAAGAAAATACACTAATGAGCCGTTGGTTAAAAGGCAGACTATCGAGGCACAAAATTATCCATTCATCATCAACATTGTGAATCCTTCACATAAGCTTATCTCTGACTACAGTTATGTCATTGAATTACAATTGACATGCTTGGGGGACACCTTAGAACCTTTTGTGCTGTCAGAAAACAAAGAAATCTCGCTTAGAACAAATGATGCGCATGTTCTTATGGATAGATCTTCCATGTTAGTTGACGATGCATTTACTTATTCTGTTGCTCAGGAGATTAAAGACGACGATGAAGTGGAACCTCACTCTGTTGTGGATTGTCAACGAAGTGCAGATTGGCCGAATTAGAAGGTAGCAATCTCGGCCGAACTAGATTTTGTGAATAAAAGGCAGGTTTTCGGTCCAGTAGTTCTATGCCTACCGAATGTTAAGCTGGTAGGACATAAATAGGTCTTTGTTCGAAAGCGTAATGAGAAGAATGAGGTCATGCGTTATAAAGCTTGACTTGTGGCGCATGATTTCTCTCAACGCCCTGAAATTGATTATGAGAAGAGGTATTCTCTGGTCATGGACATCATCACCTTCCGCTACCTGATAAGTTTGGTAGTGTCCGAGAAATTAAATATGCAGCTTATGGATGTGGTTACTGTATATCTCTATAGGGATCTTGATTCAGAGATATACATGAAAGTGTCGAATGAAATTGCTATACCCAAATCAAGTAACTCTAAACCACGGAGTGCTCATGTAATTAGATTGAGATGTTCACTATATGGATTCAAACAATCTGGTAGGATGTGGTATATATGTCTTAGTGATTGCTTGATTGGGAAGGGATACAAGAATGCTGACTTATTCCCTTGCGAGTTCAATAAAAGAACAAGTTCAAGATTTGCTATTGTAGCAGTTTATGTGGATGATATGAACGTCATCAAGACTCTTAATGAGATCAATGAGACGGTTGGCTACTTGAAAGTTGAATTTGAGATGAAAGACCTTGGTAGGACTCGATTTTGTCTCAGATTAGAGCTACAACATTGAGTTAGTGGAATCCTTATTCACTAGTCTACTTATGTCCAAAAGATGCTCAGATGATTTAATATGAATAAAGCACACCCTGTTAGCACGCTAATGGTTGTTCACAGTCTGGACTCCAAGAGGATCAATTTTTTCCGCTAGATGATGACGAGGAGATCTTGGGAACTGAAATTTCATATCTTAATACTATTAAAGCTTTGTTGTATTTAGGTCAATGCACGCTTCTAGATATTGTATTCTCAGTGAAGTTGTTGGCTAGATTTATCTCTACGCCTACGCAACATCATTGGAATGGAGTAAAACGAATCTTTAGGTACTTGAAGGGTTCTATTGACTTGAGTTTATTCTTCCCTTACAAAGAATACAGACTACAAAGACAAGCTTAAAATTCCTGAAAAAGGATGGTTGAATCGCAGTATGCAGATTCCAGAGCCTTCGATCCATCGAGTGAGTCACTCGATCCATCGAAGGTTGCTCCCTGGATGGACCAGAATCATGCCTTCGATCCATCAAAGGAATTGTTAGAGCCATCAAACGTTGGACCTGCTGCGAGCAGTTTTATTGTTAGCCCCTATTCTGAAACACCAATTGATGTGTTGGTCGGATTGCTGATGCTGAGTACCTCTCTGACCCACACAATAATCATTCACAGACAGGTTATGTTTTCACTATGAAAAGTACGGCGATTTCTTGGAGATCAACTAAGTAAACCCTTGTTGCTACTCCCTCGAATCATTCAAAAATCTTTGTTTTACATGAAGTGGTTAGAGAATGTGTCTGGCTTAGGTCAATCATTCATCACATTTGAGGGTCTAGTGGATTACCATCTACCAAGGTTCTAAAAAATGGTAGGCGGCCCTAGACGGTGATGGTACCTTCTAGCGCCTAGGCGGGGATTAATCTGATTCTAGGCGGGGATTAATATGATTTTAGGTGGTTTGTATTAAATATATATTAATTGATATATATAATAATAACAATCCATATAAAGTCAAAGTAGATATAATTATAGTCACAATAACTAAATAAAAAAAAATATACCATCGAGTCTTTTTCATAAGTTACATGATACAATGTTAAGATTTTATAGTCTTTACAATCCATCTATCCACACAATAGAAAATCACAACACAACGAAATGCTGCAAAGTGAGGAGATCAAGCTTAATTAGTCGGGATTGGCTTTCAAAAGGCAAGATTTCAAAGACATTGTGTCACGAGTCAATTTGAAAATTTAGTTAGATGATATCCCTAAATTTTAAACTTTTATTTTTGAAAAAATAAATAAAAATCAACCCGCCTAGGACCGCCAATAAAAAATTTTAAACAAATTTTAAAAAATAAAAAATAAAGAAATTAAAAAAACTGACTGCCTAGGTCTGCCTAAACGAAGAAAATTATTTTTTTGTCCGATTTGAGACAAAATTCAACAATTGGTGACCACCTAAAGCCTAGGTGGCCGATTTTTAGAACACTGCCATCTACTACAACAGCTCCCACTTGCATCTTTGAGGATAATGCGACACACATTGAACATATTAAGTTGAGTTACATTAAGAGTGACAATACAAAGCATATATCGCCAAAATTCTTCTTCAATCAGCAACAACAACAGCTATTGAATATCCATGTGAGTTAGGTTGGTTCAGCGGATAATGCTGCATAATTGTTTACCAAGTCATTACCTAAATCTATATTTGTGAAACATATGAGACGCATTGGTATGCGTAGGTTATCTGAACTCCATGACTGAATTTACAGTCAGGGGAGTTACATTTATGTAGACATCAGGGGGAGTCTATGTCACGTGTAGTAGCGCTTGTAGTCGATGCGTTATACTCTTTTTCCCTTAGACCAATATTTTATTTTACCCCTGAGATTTTTGTTTTCTTGGCAAGGTTTTTAGTGACGCAACAGGTTATACATCGTTGTTAAAACTATCAATACAAGGGGGAGTGTTTAAAGAGATTTATTCTCTGTAATTTTTGATTTGTGTTTTGTCAAATATGATTTAGTCTAGATAAAGATAGAGAAAATTTATATTTTATAAAGATAATGATTGTAACATATTGTATCAGTTTATATGTAAAATATTCTATCAATAAAAAGTGAAAAAATTTGTGGAGTAAACATGGAGGTCTGAATAAAAGTTCTTTGTTGGTATTATTATTTTCAATTAAAAATTACACACGATTAGGTACACCGTACACTTCTCTTTCTTCTCTTCCTCGATTTTTGTCTGTTCTCTTTTTCTGTTTCAATTTCACGTCTTATGGGATTTCCAAGCCGAGCACCAAATTAACAAGATCAAGTTTTTATGAGCCAATCCAAATCGACAAATATAATGTCGCAGTCAACCAGTTATCCTCTTCAAAATTTCCTCTAATTTTCGCGCATCTTCTTCAATCTTCAGGTCTCGATCTTTCTTTGTCAATTTTTGGTTTTCTGAGTTTCACTGTTCTTTCACTGGCGCAGACCCACATCTGAAGTTTCTGCGTAGACCCTGCTAGATAACACTGAGCTCGCAAAGCATTCACCTGATTGATTGATTGATTGATTGATTGAAGATGATAGTCTTGCGTACTGGATGGCGTCGCTTCCTCATCTTTCTTCCTCTTATTTTCTTTCTTCCTTACTTCTTCTCTGGTACCCTCTTTCTTTCTTTCTTTCTTTCTTTCTATATTTCTTTTCTTTCCTTTGTTAATACACTTTCTGTTTAGACATCTAATGGTTTGAGTTTTGTTGATTGTAGATGATGAATTGCAGTACAACTCAGAAGTCGTGTCCAAGAAACAAGCCAAATTCAACCACTTGGTTCTTGGGCCTGCTGCGGGTCAAGGCTTGCCCAATCGTCTCCAATGCCAAACTCAAGGTGCTTCAAATTCACTTTCACATTTGCCTTCTTTCTCCATTAGGTTTCAACTTTTTGATATCTCTCTCTGCAGGAATCAAAGCTCTTAACAAAACCCATTTTTCCACTTCTGTTGGTGATAACATCATCGATTTTGTCACTGTCTTCACTCTGTACAATTCCACTCCCAACCGTGCTGCCGATGATCACTTGGTTACAGTTGGGAATGTTTCTTACACTAAACTTCAGAGGTCTATGGCCATTTTGAACATCTTTGTTAACTTCATTCAGGTATTCCCAAATAACAAAGTTTACTACACACTGAAAATTTAAGTTCCTCGGTTGCACTTCAAATATAGTATTGGACTTCACATCTATCATTTCTTGCAGACCTTTAGTTAATCTTAGATTCCTTAAATTCAGAATGTTTTATCTGCCATGGCAGGCTGCATTATTGTAATAAGAATAAAGAACCACATCAGTTCATTATTAGCACATGTTTAACATTATTACCATGACACAGTAGTATTGGTATCAAGTTGCTAGCGAGTTTTTGTTACTATATGCTGTTCAATGTTTACATTGCACTGTGAATTGTGAAACTTTATATACATACCTCATTCGTACTTGCAGGTGGCAATGCCCCGGAGCAATGTAGTGATTCTAACTGACCCCGCATCTGATTTTTCAATGCACAGAAATGGGGTCAGCTTATATCCAATTCAAGGTGATTATTCGCGAGACATGTTGATGCTTCAAAGAATCAGGTCTTACATTGTAAGAGAAAATTTTGTAAATTTTAGATAAGAAAACATGTTATATATCAATACCTGTCTTACTGGAAAGATAGGTTATTTGGATTGTTTCAATTGACCAGTTCCTGAGCTTTGTTTTATATACAGTGTGTTTCAATTCACCAATTCCTATAATTCCATAAGGTTTTTCTATTGACTGATTTCTGGGGCTGATTGATGCTTGTGTGTTCAGCCGTTCTTACTGTAGCCCTTTTTATTCAATTTGTTTGACAGTAGTATCAAACCACAAACTTAAATGTTGTATCAAATTTTTTGTAATTCAGGCATTCTTAGAGACAAGGATGGAGGAGCTTTCTCAGAACCAGGGTGATATTCATCATTACATTTTCACTGACTCAGATATAGCTGTGGTTGATGATCTAGAACATATAATTCATGACTACCCAAATTTTCATCTGGCATTGACCTTCCGAAACAACAGGGAACAACCTCTGAACTCAGGGTTTTTAGCAGTGAGGGGTACCCCTGTTGGCATTTTAAGGTGCAGTTCTTCTCGCATTATCTTCTGTTCTTTTTTCACATGCTATGTCCCCTTTTGGTCTACAGTCGGTTCCAACCTTGTTGGACCATCTTCTACATCTCACATTTTGCAAAATGCAGGGCAAAGATATTCCTCCAAGAAGTACTGAAAGTTTATGTATCAAGGTACATGAAAGCTTCACGGATGCTTGGGGATCAGTTGGCCCTTGCCTGGGTGGTGAAGTCTAATCCATCTTTTGATGTAAAAAAATTCACCAAAGCCCAAGCTTTCGTAGAAGACATTGGTGGTGCTTCAGTGTTATTTTTACCCTGTGCTTTATACAATTGGACACCGCCAGAGGGTGCAGGTCAATTTCATGGCATGCCGTTGGATGTTAAGGTATGCTGCTATTGTCCAAAATATGGAACTTGTTACACAGATTTATATTTGAGCTGATTTCTGTTGTTTTACTGCTGATTTGGATAGATCCGATGCTTAGTTATATTTGCTATGTGTATTTCCATGTTACTTATGTCATATATTCTTGAAATAGGTTGTTCATTTCAAAGGATCAAGGAAACGACTAATGCTCGAGTCTTGGAACTACTTCAAGGCATCGTCCGACATTTCAGATATGTTGTGTCTAATATTGAAGAGTGGGAGAACAAAGTATGATTTTTGATCTACTTAATTTTCTTTAGACTAGATATGAGTTGTACCTATACAAATATTCATTCCGTACACGAAGATCTCATCCAAAGATAGCAAGCAAGAATGGTACTAACATACTGTATGTCTGTATTTAACGATAATGGTAGATGACACGGCACAAGGTAACTGGTTTCATGTGATGAATGGGTTGATAGAGGAATTTGTGATTACTGTTCGGAAGTCGGAACCTTTAAAACATACTTTCAAATTTGGATTTCTTGATTCTTGAACGTCATGGGAATATGGGAGTTTGAGGAAATGTGGAAGAGATTTTATTTTATTTTTCTTCATTTTAACGTGCTCATATACTGATCAGAAATCAAACAACATAGCGTTCCATCCACAAGGCTAAACAGGAATATTACCCAAGTCCAAGTATCTTTTTATCCTCCATTAAGCCTAACCATACCCTAGTGACATTCCCATGAAAATAAAATGGTGAAACGCAGGACCTAGTTAAGACGAGGCGACGTCAAATCAATCTATTATGGAGGCATGGAGAACAGACTCTCCGTGTCTCACCGTTACAAGGCCCTAACCAGACCTCACTACCCATTCTGAACAAATGAAATCAATCATATTCCAGCCATATTGATGATTCTGAAACAAAACGTATGTATAATGAGTGTATTCTTGACAAGTCGGTTGAAGAGCAGTGTTGTATTCGTAGGAAGATATACTCAAGCCGAGCTGAATCCGAATTGAAACAATTCTGAACCGGGAAACCGAAATACCAAAGAAAAAATAAACCGAAATCCGGGCTACATTATGTTCGAGCGCAAAATATGTCTCGCAAAATATCTCTCGCGGAGAGATCCTTCCGCGAAGCAGTCTTTTTTATGGGTTCGGATAGTTTTAACCGCGGGTACCGGTTTATCCTGTATTGTGTGCTTCGTATGCTGGCGTGCCACCGTCTTTCAACGGAATATGGACTATAAGAGCCGCCTGACTTCTTAATAAAGCGATTTAGACAGGGAGAGCACCAACGCTGTCTGAATAGGTCCTTCTCGCCTAGTAACCTATGACTTTTGATATGTGTCTCTAGCAGAGCCTTTGAAATTGATGCTTCACACTCCCTTATCAGTGCAAAACAGAGCAACCTCTCTGACGGTGTGTTGAGAACACTTGCTTCCTTAGAGTATCCAAACTCTCACTCAATAGGTGACAAGCCCTTCAACTTTCCAGTCGCAATTTGCTTCCTTGGAGTCGCAACACTCTCACTTCATAGGTGACAAGCACTTTGATCTTCTGGTTGCAAAGAAGATAGAATCTCGAAGACGAGATGTCTGTCTAGGTGTACTTGCGTATAGCAAATGTATGTATTTGATTGGGGACCTCTTCCACAAAACTCTTACCTTCCTTATATACCCGCTCATCAGCAGTCATTCAATTCTATTAAACTTCTTCTGTTCTCGCTCTTAGAATCCCAATGTAACTCTGACACCAGCATACAGGTTATTTATTCTCATAGATATTCAATACTATCACAACTCTTCTATCAAAGAGACCTATCTGAAATAAAACAGGTATGATAGACATTCAAGCCGCATGGAATCAGCTAATAAAGAATCACAGTTCTATCTGAACTCTATTTCCCTCACTTGGCTGCTTGCCAAGCTCTTTACAATATACGGGCCGCTCGCCAAGACTTCAGCCAATCCTTGGGCCGCTCGCCAAGACTTCAGCCATTCAAGCCCAATATGAAATATTTATTTCAGGCTCAAACATTGCCCCTCAAATCTTGAACTTGAATTACCAGAACAAGCGAAAAGACTTGAATATTACCCGACTGATGCCCTGTTAAACCAGATGGTAACATAACACCTAAGCGCCACGTTACACAACTTTTCCAAAAAGTTGCATCACTCGGCTGACGTAATATAAAAGAACTAGTCTATATCAACAAAATCTCATTCCCCAACGAGACCTTTTCACTTGCCTTTGATCCTGCACTCCTAACTTTCTTAGTCAAAAGCCAAAACCTTTCATTCTCACCGCCGCCCATCTTCTCCGATTCAGGAAAAATGCCTCCATGTAAAGACATTTCCATCCCTCATGAAACTCATGACGCCAAGAAATTCTCGAAACACCTCAAGGCTGTCGCCAAACGATAGAACCCAGAGGCAGTATGCACCATTTCTGTAGACCCAATCGAAGGTACTGGCCTTCTTGGTCCCTTCCTGGATGTTCCAATCAATCCAGAGCTATTCAATATCCTTCGCCAACCTATATGTAAATCATCCTTAATAGTCCAAGAGAATCCCAGGGTAGACCCAAAGGAATGGACTAACAAAGACACCTTCTGTCTCATTGGGAGATGGCCGCACCCAAACGTAGAAGATCTCGCTTGGTACCGGCACCGTCGCGAACAACTAGGACCAGACCATGGTCCTATATCAACTGCTTCAACCACCTGTGCTTGCATAAGGACTTTCCAATCGCAGCAGTTGAAGTAGTCCTGAGTCGTTGCCATTCTGGCCTCCTCGCGAGTGGATTTATGCGTTCGCCAGAGCAAGATGCTCTTGCGAGGAACTTCTTCATTCAGTGCAACACTTGCAAGGACCTGCCAGTCCCAGACTCAACGAGCCCCGGGTATGAGCTCTATGCCCCAAACCACTTCTCCAGACAGTTTGGGCTTACTCAAGATGCCCCATGCCCCTTGCCAATTCTGTGAACAGATATACTCTCTGGCGAGGAACAGGACATCCTCTTGCAGCAGAAATGCAAGATGAACACTTTGGCTTTCCAACAGTAATGCTTCCTATTATATGAAAGCCATTAGTGATTTCTCATTCAGTCACTGAGTCGTACCAAGTATGGTGTTCCCAGCTTTGGGAAGAGATACGACACAAGGGACCGCTCACATCCATTGCCTCTATCTTCTACAATTTTGGCAAAAGATTTTCAAATGAAGAAGACTTGGCTGTTATCAGCAAGACTTTCAGGAACATAAGCACAACACCTTGGCCACAGGTATGCTTCTTCATCCAAAAATGCCACATATATTAGCAATTCCTGATATTGTAACTGATCAACCTTCCTTCTTAACACAGCACAAACCTGAACCAGACGTGACTGTGGCCTTACAATCTTTCAGGAAGAAAAGGTCCAATCCTTCCGGGCACTCCGTAAGTATTTACGTTCATTTACCTAGAACAAAATCTGATTTTGTCACCGAACTGTAACTAACCCAAACTCTTTGACAGTCTCAGAAACGCAGGAAGATCTACCTGAAGCCCAAAGAGCCTCTAAGTGGAGCTTGGTTAGCCACAGAGATCACAAGCAGGGACAAGCAAGCAAAGCTTCAAGCTCAAGTTTTCCATGCTTCGTTTGATCAGAGGAGTGACAAGGCCTCCGGGGCAAGTGCATGTTCAACACTGGTTTTCACCATTGCACACTGGTTATGTGCAAATCCAAACAGCGTGCCCACACTCTCCCAATTTGATGACCTCCTGATTCAAGGTTCCAGGGAGTGGCAACAACTATGCAAGGATGAGGCCTTTGCAAGCAATTACCCAGATCAACACTTTGATCTGGAAGTTATTTCGAAGGCCAGCATCAAACCACTGAAGTTCTCATCTGATGACTCCTTCATTGGGTATTTCGACCCAGAAAGGTTTACAGCCTTGAACGGCCTTCCATCTTTTGATATGTCATGGGAGCAAATCAGGAAGAGCCAAAAGCCTCATGTATACATAGTGAGTTGGAATGACCATTTCTTCGTCCTCAAAGCTGAAGACGAAGCCTATTATGTAATAGACTCACTAGGAGAAAGGCTCTCTGAAGGATGCTATAAAGCCTATATTCTGAAGTTTGATGATTCCAGCATCATATATGGAAGTGAAGATCATGATACGGGTCATGAAGTCATCAACAGCGGTAAAGAATGCTGCAAGGACTTCATAGCCCAATATTGTCGGAGAACTTGAGGAAGAATAAAAGAAAAAGCTTGTTGATATTGTCGTTCTATTCCGTTGCTTGCAGATTGAATTCCAATCTTGCTTCATTCCTTCCTCTTCTGGCGAGGGCACAAGTACTCAAGATGACCAAGTCATCTCAGAGCCAGAACAACAAATTCTCTCCTCGCCAGAGCACTCAGTTGTCAAACCACTGCCATTGGTTGAGGTTAATCCATTCCAACTCCCTCCTCGCCAGAGCTTCAAGTCCAAGCAACTGAGGAAACACAGTTATTGTCTCCCATACAAGTAAGAATTTCTTTACTTACTTCATTATGGATTATTAATTCTGATTGACCCTGACAACTTGTATTTATATTTCAGTCCAAAAGCGTTCCTGTGGACATAGAAACTCATGAGATGATCCCCACAAGTCCAAAGGAACAACTGATCTTGTCAGGTCAAACAGCTGAAGTGGCCGCCAAGAGTCAGCCTAGCAGTTCTCCAGGTGTCAATGATGAAGATCTTGAATCCATAATTGAAGAAGTTATTGCACCATCTTTATCGTAAGGAGCGCCTTCTCAGTTACTTAGACCCAAAGAAACAACAATGAAGTTGCAAGATCTTGTAAGCAAGCTGGGTACACTGAGCTCTCCTTCTGACACTGATGTCACTCTTCAGGACATCCTTTCTGGGGAACTGGATTCTCCTCAAGACATCCAAGTTAAGAACATGAAGGCCACTGCCCCAGCAGACTCTAGTCCCTGCCTAAACGAACTTGAGGAGAACCTTTCTCAACTCTTGAGCCAAAGTGAAGCTTACCAATGTCTAAAACTCGAGGCCGAGCGTAAGAAAGAAGCAATAGAGACATTGGAGTGCCAAACTCGAAGAGAGAAAAAGCAAATCCAGGCAATTCTGAAGGAAACATCTACCCAGCAAGAAGCCTTAGTAATAAAAATGGCTAAAATAGCTAATCTCAAGGCTGAACTTGCCACCCTCGAGGTTGAAGTAGATGTCCTACAAGTTGATGCCCTTAAACATCAAGACAACGTAAGCCAGATCATGATGGAAGGCGAGAGCCAAGCTCAACTTATGCAGGAGGCACGAGAAGAAGCCAAAAATGCTCACCAAGCAGTCCATCAAGCCTGGGTGGCCCTGAAAGTCGCCAAAGCATCAGTGAGGAAATATTCCCTCCTAGTGTAAATCTTTTGGGCCTCAGAATTCAAGCCCTATTTTGTTTGTTTCAAAATTCTTTAAGTATTCATTTATTCAATCCAAATTTTGGAAACAAAGTGGGAATTGGGTCCAATAACAAGAATGGGCCTCAGGTATAAGCCTTTTCCTTATTCATTCTAGCCTCACTCATAGGCTGTAACCGTTCGCTTGTTCTGATTGTTCAACAATAAATGGAATTTAATTCCATGCTTGGAATCCGTATCGCGTCAAACAATCAAATCTTTGAAATACATTTTATCTGCCCTAGAAATCTTTTATTTATCACACTCCCTTTGTGGGCAGATAAACCGTATCGTGGTCCAATTCCAGCTAGACGCGTATCCTCTATTTACGGGTGTAATTACTCTCGCGAAGCCTTACCGCTGTGACTCCTTTCTATAAAAGGTTTCCCCTTCCTAGTCTTGTGAACCAACTTCCTTGCGAGAATGAACTCCCATTTCATTTATTTGCTCTGGTCTTCCTACCTAAAGAAACCTCCAGATAAAGCTTTCCATGTTGTGCTCCTTAGATAGCAATATCCACGTCCAAACCTGGGCTAGATAGCAATATCTACGTCCAGGCGTTGCCTTGGCTATCCCAACTTGTGTCAGTAGAAGAAGGGAAAGCCATAATCCAGAGGTTGAAAGCTCCTCTTCCTCCTCCAGTGCACGTGATCCGTTTCTATAAAATGGAGGTTGCAGGCCCAACGAATATGGCTTGCAAAGATGAAGGAAGATAGGGGCCTCATCTCGAGGAAAAAGGTAACAAACGCTAAGTCTAGTGTAAAGGGTCTTTTGATTTGATGTACTAGCTTCCTTGGCGTTTCAAATCCTCTCCATCCCATCGCCGAGGTCGATCTCTCTTTTCAACGTATCCATATTTGATACATGGACCCAAGGGATGGCTATCAACTATGAGGATTTGTGAAAAACAAATTGTATTTATCTTTCTGTTCTGTTGCTGATTTGTAGTTTGTTTCTCACATGTGGTATCAGAGCTTGAGGCCGCAAAGCCATTGTATTCTTCTAAATGATGAATGTAATATTTTGTTTGAAGCAAAGAGTTCCTTATGTAAACTTATTGTTGATAAACTCAGATGTAGTTTGTACATAATTTTGGCCACAGTAATTGGCTAACATGAACTCTTTTGATTTAGAAGAAATACGAAATTTTTTAAAATTTGGCCTCAAATACAGGCTCTAACTAAAGATTTAGCCTCAAGTAAGGCTACTGTGATGTACATAATCCCTGTGTGTTGCCCCTGCAATTTACTCATGCGAGTGGAATTGTAGCATGAATAAACTGGATTAAGCCACAGTTGGAGGATCATCATACTCTCAGATTGGTTGTATGAACTTCTTAAGGAAACGACCATTTATAGGATTAACATGTATTGTACCATCTCGATCTCGTAAATGAACTGCTCTTTTACCCAAAAGTCGATCGACAATGTATGGTCCTTCCCATTTTTCTGACCATTTTCCTCGTCCTTCAGTCTTCTCGCCAACAGGCAAAATGACTCGCCAGACGAGTTCTCCTTCTGCAAAACTTATGCCCCTGGTACATCGGTCATAGGCACGAGCCACCTTTCGTTTTTCAGCACATAGACTATTATAAGCTTGTATTCTTTTCTCATCCAAGTCTTCATGCTCTTGCCACATCGCTTGTACATAATCTTCACCGATCAGGTTGTGTTGTTCCATCACCCGCAAAGACTGAACGTTGATTTCTAAAGGCAAGACTGCATCATGGCCAAACATTAATGTATAAGGAGTTGTACCTGTGGGTGTCCTCTTACTTGTTCTATAAGCCCACAGGGTGTTAAATAAATCTTCATGCCACAGTCTGGCAATGCTCGCAAGCATCCATTTAAGGATATGGATAATGATTTTATTGCTTGCTTCAGCTTGACCATTGGATTTGGCATAGTATGGAGAAGAGTGTGAAAAATGGATTCCAAGATCCTTCATAAGCTCATCTACTTCTCCAGACATGAATGCTGCCCTACGGTCGGAAACAAAACTCTCAGGAATGCCAAACCGACAAATGATATCTTCAAATAAGAACTGGCGGATGACCTTTGCTGATGATACCCTGAGAGGTCGAGCTTCAACCCATTTTGTGAAGAAATCAGTAGCCACTATGATGAATTTGTGCCTTTCAGATGAATGAGGATGAATCATTCCAATTAAATCCAAAGCCCATCCTCGAGCTGGCCATGGCTTGATTATAGGCTGTAATGGTATTCTGGGCATATGGTTGATTGGACCATGTTTCTGGCATTCTTCACAACCTTTAGCGAACGTGATGTAATCTCTGAGCATTCCTGGCCAATAAAAGCCATGTCGTCTAAGTAACCATCTCATCTTAGGACCGGCTTGATGTGCTCCTGCTATCCCAAGATGGACCTCCCTCATTAATCGCTTAGCTTCACGTCCAAAGACACACCGTAAAAGTATGCCTTCCTCTCCTCGTTTATATAACTCATCGTCCTTGAGTAGATAATTAGGAGCTAAAAACTGAATCCACTTTCCACCGGATTATAGGATTCTGGAGGTAAGAGATAATGTCCTGTCTCTAGTCTACGTCAATGTGATCAAGTGTAGTAACGTACCACTCATTTTTATCTTCTTGGCGAGCAAAGAAAGATGGATGGGTTCTTCGTTCAACCTTTAATATCTGTTCGCGTATTCCATCTAGCAAGCTCACCCCTGTTGCTAGTTGAGCCAACTCGTTTGCTGCATAATTCCTCTCGCGAGGAACATGACTCAACTCCACCTCTGTAAACAACTTGAGCAAATCACAGGCACGTTTAGCATATGGTTCTAGGACTGGTCCAGCCTTATACTTGGTTTCAAGTTGTCTGATCACTAGTTGGGAATCTCCAAATACATGCACATCATTGATCTCCATATCTAATAGAAGTTCCAATCCAATGATTAAAGCTTCATATTCTGCTTGATTATTTGTGCATCTGAAGTCCAACTTGAAAGAATAAGAAAAAGTTTGGCCATGTGGAGAAACTAATGCTACTCCTGCCCCAGCCATAGTACTCGTACTGGACCCATCAAAGTATAAACACCAAGGGGCCAAATCAATACGAGCAAGGTCCAGTTCTGGCCCCTCGCTAACATCCTCCATCGGATGATGAGCCAGAAAATTAGCCACTGCTTGACCTTTAACCGCCTTTTGGGGAACATACTGCAAAAAGAACTCTGACAAAGCCAGAATCCACTTCCCAATGCGTCCCCGGAGAATGGGTCTGAACAACATATACTTCACCAAATCAGTTTGTGCTATGCCACACGTGGTGAAGGATAGCATGTAGTGCCTCAATTTACACCCTGAGAAATACAAGGCTAGGCACATTCTTTTCATCGGAGAGTATCTCGTTTCACACTCATTTAGGGTACGACTCAGATAGAAAATAACACGTTCAGTTCCTGATATGTCGTCCTGAGCTAATAAACTTCCAATGGAAAGGTCAGTAGCTGAGATATATAGCTTAAGAGGAACCCCTGGCCTTGGAGGAACCAAGACTGGCAGGTTCGTTAGATATGCTTTGATGGTATCAAATGCCTCTTGGTGAATAGGCTCTCATACAAAGTCTTTCTGATTTTGAAGCTTAAGCAAGGTTGAGAATGGTTGTGTTTTCCCAGCAGCATTGGCAATAAACCGTCGTAAGAAATTGATTTTTCCCAATAAATGTTGTAGCTCTTTCTTACTCTTTGGTGGGACTGCACTAAGAACCGGTTGTTTCTTGTCGCCCGGTATCTCAATCCCACGCTGATGAACCAAAAAACCCAAGAAGTCTCCTGCCTGAACTCCAAATACACATTTGGCTGGATTCATCTTCAGTTGATGTTGCCTCATTCTGAGAAACACCTGCCGTAAGTCTTCAAAATAGTCACTCCTGCATTTCGTTTTAACTACCACACCATCGATATATACTTCCATAGTCTTGCCAATAAGATCATGGAAGATCAAGTTCATTGCCCGTTGGTAGGTTGCCCCTACATTCTTGAGTCCAAATGGCATGTCCACGTACTCAAATACTCCTGCAAATCCTGGACACCGAAACATAGTTTTTGTCTATATGATTCTGCCACTGGGATCTGATGATAGCCAGCAGTTCCATCCATGAATGTTAATATCTCATGGCGAGCCACTGAGTCCACTAACAAATCCGCTACTGGCATTGGGTATGCATCCTTTAGAGTTGCATTGTTCAAGTCTCTGTAGTCAACACACACTTGTATTTTCCCATTCTTTTTCTTGACTGGGACTACGTTGGATAGCCACTCATTATACTTGGCTACTCGTATGATCCCTGACTTGAGCATCTTCTCGACCTCTTCCTTGACTAGAATTGCAGTTTCTGTATTCATCCGACGCATCTCTTGTTTCACGGGCTTCTTTCCTTCGATGATTGGCAAGTTGTGACAAACCAATTCTGGTGACAGTCCTGGCATGTCGTCGTACTTTTCTGCGAAACAATCAACGTATTCTTGTTGCAATTCAATGAGCTTACATCGTTCTTCAGGCTCTAGGAAGGTACTAATGGCCACAGAGATTGGCTCTTCATTTGTCCCAAGATTGATGTATTCAATGGGATCCTTGACTTTGGGAGGTAAATCATCCAAGGCTGCTGGAGCTAATTTAATTTCTTCCTCCTCTTCAAAGTCATGCAAAACATCTTCATCCACATATTCCAATGCTGAAACCATTGGAACCTTCTCAAAGGCTTGACTCTCTAACAGAAAATTGTGAAAATGCTCGTGTAAAGAGTAACAAGCCTCGGTCTCTATGCTTGATAGAGACCTGATCATTAAGAACGTTTAGATGATAGCTCAATTGTACAGGGTCGTCCACTATCTTGATTGACTTGAATTATACCCCACTGAGCTAGTTCAGAGGCCGTAACACCAACTAGGCCGCCTCTGCTATCGACGCCACATACCTCCAATGACCTAAGGTCACTGTGGTAAAAACTGGCTTCTAATGAGTTAGCAGAAACTGAATATGGATGAGGATCAGCATCAACAATTTCTGCTTCACTAGACTCTATATTCCAGAGTAACATCTGCTGATGGAGGGACGGAGGTACACAATAGCTCATGTGGATCCATTCACGCCCTAGAATTGCACTATATGGAGCTGCACATTCTGCTACAAAGAATGTATAAGTACCGGTGGCTGGACTGATGTGTACCTGCAAAAAGACAATTCCCAAGGTCTTGGAAATGCTACCTTGAAAGTTTCTATCATTCAGTGAGGTCTCTTGGATAGCAGACTTGGGGACGCCTAATAAAGCCATTGCTTTGACGGTGATGATGTTTACCGCTACCTCTGAGTCCACTAAGAGTTTGTTTAATTGAACCCATTGGACTTTTCCTGTAGCATATAACGGTCGTATGTGCATGGCCATGTCTACAGTAGGCTTGGCGAACATCATTTGTCCCTTTGTTGATGATGAATCAACCTCTATTGTCTTGGTAGGTGCTAAGTCATCTTTTGATTTTTGTTCTTACTCTGGCACCACCAAGTTGTTAATGCTTCCATTTATGATTGACTCACCCATTAGTGCTGGTGGAGGCAAAGCATATTTGGAGGACAAGATATACACCATGTTAACAGTGATGTCCTCTTCTTCGATGTATTCTTTAGCTTCTTCGTCTTCACCTTCACCGTAATCCAACAACTGCTCATCATCTTCACAGTTGTCACCCTCAGCTTGTTGCACCTCAGAGTTCAAAGTTGTAGTGATCTTGAGAGAGGCAACATGTTGCAATTTATCCTCAAGTGTAGGAGCAACAGCTGCTGGCACGAGTAGTGCTGGATCATGCTCCTTTGGACGGGAAACGGGTTGTCGGGCCTTCTTCTGCTCTTCTACAGCTAAAGGTCTCGGTCTCCATTGCAAGACCTTGGGCTCGCTTGGAGTGTGTTGCTTTTGAATGCTTTTCCCTTCCTTAGGAGGTGTATGTAGCCCTATTGTTTTCATCATGTCCTCCTCAAAAGTGAGGCGTCTTCTCACTGGTCGTCGTTGTGTAGCTTCACGATGATCCTCAGGAGTAGGTTCGGGCTGTTTTCCTTTAGACCCTAACTCTGGGTTACGGTCAAAGATACTTGGTCGTTATGTTCTCATTTTGGGCTCGCGAGACTTCTTCCCGAAAACCACTAATGAATTTGCTGCAAGGGCATTCATTCGCCTTTGTAGCGTTTCTAGAGAACACACCAGTTCTTCTTCTTTGAGCAGGCCTGCTTCATAAGCCTCTAATGCTCTTTTGGCTTCTCCAAAGCGTCGTTGAAGATTTCTTCTTCTACTTGGAGTTACCTGAATGGTTTTTCCTTTCTCCCTCACGCACTAAACATCCTCTTTTGTGATATTTCGTGATGCTGGAGGCACATATGGTCTTGCGAGCGCGTCAGCAACTTCTGATTCAAATTTCTTGATTGCACTGACTTTTTCTGTTGCTCGTGAGCGTTTAGGAGTTGGAGTGTCCCTTTGCCTTGCTCGTTGAGGTTGACGATCTGCTTGTGCAAATAATTCTAGGAATGACTTAACTGCCTCAGCCAATTCCTCATAGGAGATCTTCAACCCACTTCTGAGTTTACAGTGAGCACAAAGGGCTACTGGCGACTCTGTTTTTGGATCCACTTTTTCTTTTCCTTTGTTTGGTTTTGTCGTTTGCTTGCTCTGTGGACTCTCGCCAGTAGTTGGATGACTGTTGGGTAGTTTCCTTTTATTGGATTTATCTTTTGTTACTTCCAACATCCCAATCGTCACTGATAAGTCGGTCGCCAAGCTTGGCAAGGACTCTTGATCTATCATTATTTCCCCCTCGTCAATCCACTGCTGTATCTTGAACTTTAAATCACGACAAGCGCCTATGGAATGGCGACCCCACCTGTTGTGGTATCGACAATGAAAAAGACCCCTGACATCCTCAGGATGTGGGTCCAAGGCTCCCCAATTGTCAGGAACCACTGATATTCCTGCTTGGACTAGCTCTTCAAATATTTCCTCTCGCCTAGAAGTATCATAAGTAATCTCAGTCCGCTTAAGCCGGACAAATGCAATATTGCATCTAGACCTCCGTTTTGACCTCTTCCTTTTATATGTTAGTTCAGTTTGATTGTACTGGGAAGAAGTTTCGGTGGTAGGAAAAGTTGTGTCGGGAGGAGGTGATGCCCTATGAGGATATAGTGGATGCCATTCTACCGCTCTATTGTCGTTGATTTCAATCACGTCCCAGTTGATTAACCCTTGGATTTTATCTCTCAAGGTCGAACACCTTGCTGTTCGATGACCAAAGTGATTGTGAAATCTGCAGAAGTGCTGGGTTGGACCTTTATACCGTAATTGTCTGAGTTCATTAACTGGGTAATAGAAGATCAAACCCATGTCCCTTAGCCTATCAAGGATCTCCTCCATCATGTCACATTTGAATGAATAGTCTACAAAGACAGATCGATTCCAGTCCTCCACACCTCCAATGCGACTATTGGGTGATAGCCACTCAACATCAATCATATTTACCTGAGGTGTTGGGAAGGGCTTAGAATCTACTAATGCTGCTGTCTTGGACGTTCCTTCCAGCTCTAATCTTCCTTCGTTGATCCATCTCTGGATCTGGTCCTTAAGCTTGATACAGTCTTTTATACTGTGATTCCAAGCTCCGTGGAACTTGCAGTACTTTTTGCCTTTCAATTGCTTAGCTGTAGGAAACGGTCCAAAATTCATTTTGACAGCACGCATACCGTATAGCTCGTCCAATATCTCATAAGCCATATTGGCATCATAAGTGTATGTCTAAAATTCTGGCTTAGTAAAAGCCACTGTTGAAAGCTTGATTGGACCCTTACTCTTCTGGAGCTTGCGAGGCTTTAAAACTTTACTGGTTGTTAAATCCACAGCACCCACTTGCTCGCTATCAGAGTCCGACTCTTGGTCGTCTATTTCTTCAATATAAGCCACTGTTTTTGGCTTTAGTCTATCATAAGACTTAGCATTGTACGTTCCCTTGGATGCATTCCTTCTGTTATCTCTTTCTTGCATGGTACTGTAAGCTTTAGTTACAGCCGTGATAAGCTCATTCAAGGAGAAGTACTTGCTGTTTAGGAATAGTTGGTGGTATGTGTCCTCCAAACCATTCTTGGCCATCTCGACCACCTCTTCTTTACCAAGTGGGGTTTTACATAGATTATATTCTGACCGAAAACGATGCAAGAAGGTGACTGGACTTTCTGTCGCCGATTGGCTCAAGGAAGCCAGCTTTCCAACACTGGTTTCAGGTCTTTCCGTTCCAAAGTGATCTATGAATAAGGCCACCATGTCCTTCCATTCACTGATCGAGCCTTTTTCTATTCCCGTATACCATACGAGGGCTGATCCTGACAAAGATGATCCAAAGACTCTTAGCTTAAGTCCCTCATTATCGGCATACTGCCCCAATTGCAGCGTAAAATAAGCTAAGTGTGTTGCCGCGTTTGAATTATCGTCGCCAGAGAAAGTCTGGAAAGTTTGATGCCGGTAAAACTTTGGCCATTGCCATGCATCAGGATCGTCCTTCTGCATGGGAGGAAACAGTGTCTCATATGTGTCATACATCTTAGCTAAATGTATATCGCAATCGTTTAGGAACCTATTTAACCGTTGCTCCCAAGCAGGAGGGAAAGACTCTGCTTGTCTAGTCTTTCTTGCCAAGTTGGATATGGATTTGGTTAGAGACGCTATGTCCCTGTCTATCCTTTGAGATAGTGTCGCCGCGTGTCGGCGGTATTTATCCAAACTTGATCCCAAGTGTTGGAGGATATCCATCCGTAGTTTTTCTTGACCTTCCACAAAGCTCGTTACCTAGGCTCCCATGGCCTCTCTCTCCTCTCGATCTTTGTTGAAGTCTACCCGTATCTATTGAATTCCGACCTATCGCCGTATCTATTAAGTCACTCTGGGTAGTGAGAAGAGTTGCCTGCTGCTCGATCCTTTCGTCGAGAGCCGCGTAGTAACTAGCCTGGTGGCTATCACGCCTAGCTGCGTAAGCTAGGTATTCTGGGAACATAAGTTCTGCTATCTCCGCTTCACTCAATGTTTTGAATGTCATGATGTTGAAGTCCTTAGCGAAGATAATTTCAACTGCTTGGCTACTCAATGAACGACACCGAGTAAATGTATGTTCACGGTAGGCTAGTTGTGAATGCTTGCGACACTGAGGATAAATCCTTCGATAAGGATCCCCAATTGTCACTTAGAGACGCAAATAGAGCTCCCATCGAGCGTGCCAAAATGTTTGACACAACAGTGGTATCTTGTTTGGAGACACGAAAGTTAGCGTCCCACTGGGCATGCCAAAATGGTCGACACAACAGTCGTATCTTGTTTGGAGACACGAAAGTTAGCGTCCCACTGGGCATGCCAAAATGTTCGACACAACAGTGGTATCTTGTTTGGAGACACGAAAGTTAGTGTCCCACTGGGCATGCCAAAATGTTCGAGCACAAAATATCTCTCGCGGAGAGATACTTCCGCGAAGCAGTCTCTTTTATGGGTTCGGATAGTTTTAACCGCGGGTACCGGCTTATCCTGTATTGTGTGCTTCGTATGTTGGCGTGCCACCGTCTTTCAATGGAATATGGACTATAAGAGCCGCCTGACTTCTTAATAAAGCGATTTAGACAGGGAGAGCACCAACTCTGTCTGAATAGGTCCTTCTCGCCTGGTAACCTAGGACTTTTGATATGTGTCTCTAACAGAGCCTTCGAAATCGATGCTTCACACTCTCTTATCAGTGCAAAACAGAGCAACCTCTCTGATGGTGTGTTGAGAACACTTGCTTCCTTAGAGTATCCAAACTCTCACTCGATAGGTGACAAGCCCTTCAACTTTCCAGTCACAATTTGCTTCCTTGGAGTCGCAACACTCTCACTTGATAGGTGACAAGCACTTTGATCTTCTGGTTACAAAAAAGATAGAATCTCGAAGACGAGATGTCTGTCTAGGTGTACTTGCGTATAGCAAATGTATGTATTTGATCGGGGACCTCTTCCACAAAGCTCTTACCTTCCTTATATACCTGCTCATCAGCAGTCATTCAATTCTATTAAACTTCTTCTGTTCTCGCTCTTAGAATCCCAATGTAACTCTGACACCAGCATACGGGTTATTAATTCTCATAGATATTCAATACTATCACAACTCTTCTATCAAAGAGACCTATATGAAATAAAATAGGTATGATAGACAATCAAGCCGCATGGAATCAGCTAATAAAGAATCACAGTTCTATTTGAACTCTATTTCCCTCACTTGGCTGCTCGCCAAGATCTTTACAATATATGGGCCGCTCGCCAAGACTTCAGTCATTCAAGCCCAATATGAAATATTTATTTCAGGCCCAAACACATTAGTCGATAAAAATAATACATCAAAATAATGTTAAGGCTTGCGGTGCACCTTGGGAAAACATTAAGATTCCATATGAGCTTTCTACTTACAAAATGAAGTTAATGAACTGCTATTCTCTATGCAGAAGGACCTACTCTCGGCTCTTGGCAACAAGGATAGCCAGTTCTTTCTATACTAATAGTGAAAAGCACAACCAGAGGTTTTGTACATGATTCAAAGTTACAGTGTAGTTCTTTCAAAATTTTGCCATTCATTCTCTTACAAATAACATTCTGTTTACAAATGTACAGCTTTATACCAGCGCAAGATGTCTGCTGTTACATATATATTCATTAACTGCATTTACAATCAATACAGATTCTCTGCCTATAGTTTATCCAATCTATCAAAACAGATATTACAATATGAAGGTCATTGCTTCATTGGAGGAATGTCATGACGTGCTTGAAGGAGAGGATATTTCTCTCTAACAGAGGAGTTACGAACAAGGGAAGTTGTGCTCAGGTTGTTTTTGCAACATGAAGTTTGCAGTATGAATCCACTGCAGATTCACCAAAAATTTGCCTTGTTCTACTGCCCATTTAGACTTCTGTGTTCCGGTACTGGCTGCCACCACATGTGTAACTGATGCATCCACTTCTGTTGAACAAGTTGCTCCCATTTTCTCCGCCATCTTCCACAGCTCATGAGTTGATGCCTTCACATTTAAAGGGAAGACATGGCTGAAAACAATTTTACATCCCTTCAATACTTGCTGCTGAAGGAGTCTCAATATTAACCTCACATCTCTGTTGACAAGATCCCAACCCTTTAACTCAACTTCATTAAAGAAGATGCTGTGGACATTGTTAAGAAACTTGAGTACATTTACAAGATAAGCTCCTCCATACCGATCACATTCATCAGTCTGCAACTCAGAATGAGACTTACCATTACTTAGGCCAAATTCTTGGCAACTAGACCTAAAGAAATGGTATCTGCGCATTTCTACTACATTGTCTTGGTTTTCTTTTTTCAATACAATTTTCGTATGGTCAAGGATCAATACAGCAGATTCTCGAGCAAGCAGCACATCCAGACATTTCTTATTCTCTTCTATGCTATTGTCACGCGATATGACTCTGCCACCAAAGAAGAGGTTTCCAGGATCAAGCAGCCGCGCCATTTCAAGTGCATACTCTCTAAGTCTCTATTGCCCATGGTGTATATGGACAGCGTGAACATCCCACTCGCTTCCATCAGAAATGTCCTAATGTAAGGCTGAGCTTGGTGACCAACTGCATACTGGGACTGTCCAAACAATAGAATTTGACAGACAATGATCATCTGGGGTTTGGGTCTTCAAATACTCTTCCTCTGGTGACATTTTCTCAAAGGAAGTGCTATTCAGAAGGGTTTGATCTAAATCAAGAACCAAATGAAGCTTCTTGTAATTCAGCAACAAGTTATTAGTGTTTTCAAACGTACAACTTGATCATCATTAAGCCCCAAACCCTCGTGCAAGTACCCAAATATAACACTAGAAGATGCACTGGATCTCTCATCAAACTCATCACCTACAATCTTGGGCCTTTTTCTTGTTGTCGACTCTACTAAACCCAAGTCACTATAGTCAAAATCTAATCGACCTCTCTTAAGATACACGGCAAGATTATCAATGATATTCAAAACCGGAGAGACAGTAGTTAAACACATCATGATGATTAGATAATCAAGAACTCAATTACAAATATAACTATTGCTAGTATTTCAGACACAAATCTACACAAGAAATTGGGATTTCACTATTACATATGAGATCAGAAAAAAACTGTTCGATCAAATGAGCACCGAATAGAGGAAGAGATCCATTCTCTGCTTTCTGAAGATGCGTTGTCGTCGTCTTCTTCGCTTGGCTTCGTTAAGAATCTATCTGGTCTCCAAATACTTTTCTACGTTAGTTTCTGTCCGGGCGGCGTTTGATCTTGGTTTGGAGATCAGCGTCGATTTTGGCCCGGGACGATTTGGAATAGAGCGACAGAGAGAATGCGATTAGGGCTTCGCCGGAGGTTCGGAGTAACTTGAAAATGAAGAGAGTGTGAAATGATGGAGTGGGTGAGTGAGATATAGAGGCTGCTGGTGTATAATCCTAAACATGCTGGGAATGGGAATGGATTTTGTTAACGCGTTTTTACTACCGCGTTAAAGTAACGGTATAGTTTCCTGGTGGGATAAGGAATTATTTCTGTGTACGGTAATTCGGTTCAAAGTTCAAACTTTTGGGCGTCAACTGGTTCTGTTACACAGTTCAAGGACGAGATATTTGAGAACTGCCCCCATTTGGGTCATCAAAATAATTTTTTGCCCTTACATTTTATTGTTGTTGATTTATACCCAAATGATAGGCGAAAAAGTCTGTTTTACCATCGATCTTTTTTTTTGTTGATGTGTTGACCGAGAGATGAAAAATCATTGGCAGCAAGCCAAGTACCTCAATCTTCAAGTATGATCCTTAGATAAACCTAACAAATAGATCTATAAAAAAGAAGCCAGCTCTTAATCCACTGGGTAAGAACTAAAAACGCAGCTGCGTACATACTGCTATAAAAACTGTGAAATCATCTTAAGACATTCCCACGTTGAATATTTCAGCAACTACAAATGAATATAGAGGGGCAATGTAATTTGAGGCAAACCCAGATTTTGTAACATTCTGTTCCGAGAATTACCTATTTAAGATTCAAGGCTTAATCGAGAAAGGTAGTTAGTTTTTATCGTCAGTTAATATTGATTGTCTTTTGATCGAAATTTAATTAGTTAAGTTTCTTGGAAAATTATAGTCATGAAAGTCGTAGAGTTTTTCAAGGAGAATTCATAGCCATGCCAAGTGTTTTAATCGGAGTTACAATGAAGAAATTATAGTCAGTGAAAGTTTTGTAGGATTTTACGTATTCGGCTAGTCGCAAGTATAAATACAACTTTCTGGAAATGGAAAGTCAGTATTTCTATGTTTTGTGTTGACCCTCTCTCTCTCCTCACCCGACTTTCCCTCTCCTCCCCTGAGCTCCCCTCATGGCCGAAACCACTGGCTACGGAGCTCCTCCGTCAGGCCACCAAAACTGGTGGTTTTGGTCTTAAAAGTTTCCTCTTGTTCTCCTATTTCAAACCCATGTAGTCTCAGCCTCTGTTACTCAAAGTTGACACCATGGTGATGCTTGAAACCTTTGTCGACGATATGAAAACCTAGCTTCTTGGGACAGTGGTTTTTGGCTTAAATTAGCCAGCGTGACCTATTGGGCTTCAAAGCTCTTATCACCATGAAGCGAACTATACCAAGATCATGTCCTAGTTCCATATCTGGAGGAAGAATCAAAGGAATGAATTTCTTCAGGAATTTTGGAATCCAATTTCAAAGGTTTAGTTTTGGTACATTGGAAAATGGTGCAGCACCGCCACGCGCAATCTCAGCAGTGACTTTTTCGGGAAGATTTAGATATTCTATTTGATCCATGTTATCACTTTGGTTATATGGATCAGATTTTCAGTTTGATCGAATGTAAAATGGGAATGAAATTTGACATAATCAGATTGAAATTAAGTGTATTCATTTGAATCGATCTCGCGGCAGCTAAAGTTCAAGTCGTGTGACGCTTATTTATTGAAATGCAACTTTAAGATGAAATTTGAATTTTATAAAGTGGGCTAAGTTTTTGAACGTGTTAAAATTGAGAGTTGTATGGGAAACTTAGAAATTCGAAACTCTTATTCTTCCATTATTGACGAGTAGCTATTAATTTAGCTTGTTATTATAGGATGTCGTGTAGGTACGTTATTGGCAAACTAACACTAGTAGAAAGACTTCGGCTTGTTGGAAATTACGGCATAGTACAATTAGTGGACGTTTATTTTCATAGTCGTATTGCGAGTTTGTTAAGTACTCTTTAGGTTTATGATTACTCTTTATGAGATTTTATGTTTTGGAGGTTCTAGTTTAGTTATGGTCATACTTAGTTGCATCGATTCCTTTACTATTTGACTGATCAACAAATAGTCTGGTCGGACCGAGTTACGACTAATGCTCTGCTCGACTTTGAATCGTCTCGGGTTATGACAAACTCCCTAGATGACCATCTCCATTCTCTTTTAGTTTTATGCTATTCCGAACTCGCATCAGTTTATTAGAAATGGCGGGAAGACATACAGTTACATTTCTTTACAGTTTTATACATATCACACGATTATGATCTTTGTCCACTCATTCTAACGTTTTATGTTTCAATGCCTTTTCCTGGGTCTTTTGTTTTAAATTACCCAGATTGCAAGTTAGCTGGTTAAAGTTGTGACTGTCCAGAGTACAACGCATGACAATTCATAGCTTCTGTTTTCTCAGTGTAGGTTATCAGTTAAAGTATGAGATTGCTTCCGCTAGGGTAGCTGGTACCGGATAGGCCGTGCTAGAGATCCTAATACGGTTCCTCCAAGACTTATCCTTGATTATTACAGTAATCTGGGGTGGGTCTTGTCAAATTTTCCTTCCAAAATTCATTTTCCATAAAACCCCAAAAACATTAATCACAAGATCTCATAACATATTAACCAAAGATCTTATCAAAGACAAAATACTTGAATGAGTTGATATTACAACTTTAAATGGATTATACAAATAAAGGGATTAATTTTTTGCTTCCATGAAACACAATTAAATCCCGAAGCCATATAGTCATGCATTCACCTGAGGTTTCAACTCTTCAACACCATAGAAATTGAAAGTATACGGAATAGTTCATATATTCATCCTTTAAAATAGTATTTATGTTTGGGCATGCTTCAATAAAATTGATAAGGTCTTGTATCGTAAAAATATGAGAAACAATTGTCTTTGAATTTGTGTTCATAAGCCAGTATATATTGAGGGCATACCAGACTTCCACCCATTATTTGGGTATTATTCAACAATTATCAAAAATAGGGCAAATACCATTTTGATGACCCAAACAGTTCTCAAAATTTCTCTTCAGGTACAAGGTCCTAATTCAGAGTTGGACACTCCGCGACCCGAGCAAGAACAAGCTAGAATGTACATTTGTTGAACAAATTTTTGTTCTAAACAATGCACGGCTCCTTTAGCCTCACAAAAGACGTGCCTAATTAACCTTAACATGTTTGGCAGACTCTTATCCAGTGTATGTCTTGAACATTAGTGTTTGTGACAAATTGGAAAGTTAAAATAGAGATTTTCTTCGGGATAACTCTAATAAGTAGAATTTTTTAAGTAATTTTTTTGTATGGCCTGGTGATTAAAATAGTGAAATACGTTAAGTTCTATAATTATGCATCTTTACCACTGGAGTTAGTCAAGTTATAACTTCATGATTAGCATGACCTAACGGGAGGAATAGAGAGAGAGGGAGGGAGGGAGGGAGGGAGGGGGAGAGGGAGAGGGAGAGGGAGAGGGAGGGAGGGAGGGAGGGAGGGAGGGAGGGAGAGAGAGAGAGAGAGAGAGAGAGAGAGAGAGGATTTCATACCCTAGTCGTGCCGCCATCCCTCTTTGCATTGAGTTCCTTTTCTCCCCCGAAAATACTTTCCCATTTCAAACCCTAGCGGCGTCGTCGACCCTCTTTCCCATTCCCATTATCTCCTTCCCAGTTACCCTTTCTCTCCTTGTTAGGACCATAATTATGTGCATAATATTCTCCTAACTTTAGGTTTATTGCTTGCTTTTCATGAATAAAGTATCATTTATATGACGTTTCCTATTCTTGTTAGAAAATCATGGTTTGGTAAGGCTATGGTCAACTTCAGCGGTAAACTCTTGATCAAGTCATCAAGCCACCATAAAGATATTTGAAGTCAAATGCAAATGCAAATTCAAGTTAAAGATGAAGAGCACATGCAAGTAACATAAATTTGGGATCATTTGGTGACTCATTTGAGGATCATTTAGGCCTAATTTTTAGGATCATGACTCTAGCATTTTAATTTGAATTTGAAAGCCAAAATATCTCCATTGTCCATACATTTTGGAGCTCCCCTCTTATGTTAGAAACATATCACCTCATTTTACACTTTTTGATAGCTTTAGCATCTCTCCTTAGCCCTCATTCTCTCTTAAACCCTCTAACACTCTCTTCTCACCTTTTTTATACCAAAAGACCTAGAAATTCTCCATCACCACCACCATATTCTCACATCCATCCTTTCACCTAAGCCTAAAGTGGTGTTTGTGGGAGTCAGCTTTGGCAAACTGAGCTAGAGGAAGACAAGCTTGGGTGATCTGATTCTAGATGAGGTCCAATGAGGCCAGAAATGAGCCTGGGCTTGAATGATTAGGGATCCAGTTAGAGAATGAATTATCGAGAGGTTTCTGGAAGCATCTGGGACGTTGTAGTGGTTTCTAGATTGTTCGGTGGCATGACAATCGTAGGTGCTAGTTCGTGATCCCGTATCACACAAATACCGCACACGTAATCACTACAAACGGGTCAACACAGCTTAAACCAAACGCAAGACAATAATACAGGCTTCGACTTTAAACAACGAAACAACACCATCCGAACATCCATGCGTTCGAAACGAAAAACAGAAAGTACAAGGATAGGCAATGTACAAGAGACAAGATCCCACATCGAAGAACAACAAAAGGCTTTATACTCAACCACCAATATAAGCAACACATTTATGACAGATACAAGGTACGCCCGTTGGTTTACCAATACTACTGTTACAGTTCATACATTCTAACTAGAGCGTCGGAGAGTCGAAGGAGGGAACACCCCTTCAAGACTCCTAACGCCCGTTTAGTGTATTATTCTTAACAACAAGTAAATGACGACACACACGCGATAGTCTAGATCACCCAAAATAGCTCCATCCGATCTTCTACTAAAAGTCCCTTACAGAATTCGGTAAACCACGTACAAACCCAGAAAAAAAAAAGAGTCCAAAAATCAAACCAGGCACCATAAATGGCGGTAGAACACATCACACCCGAAAGCCGGAAGACAAGAGACACACCAGTAGATACGATCAGCAGCATCAACGACTTAACGGAGGATGAAGCGGCAGCTCACCTCTTGAAGGAACTCCAAACGGCAAGAACTGAAAGAGATCAGGAATGCCAAGCCCGACATTGATTGGAGGAACGACTCGACGCGTTCATACGAAGCCAGGAGACCCAACGCGATGAGTCGGGACCGACAGAGGAACCATGGGGACTGCGAAACAACCAACTTCCGGGACCGCCTCCACTGCCCAAACGAATACAAGAATATGATGACGAGGAACTAGTTACGACAATCGAGGATACCATGCTTCGAAGGATGGAAGAAATGGAGGCCGAAATCATATCACTCAAGAAAAGCACGCACACTGGGCCAAAAGGGATGTATACTCCCCCCGTAAGCCCATTTTCGGATGATATCATAGCACAGGGCAGGGACCCGTATTCCAAAACCGTCAAGATCGATAGGTTCAACGAGAAGGGAGACCCATGAACATACATCGACGAATATCAATCCGCCACCGCAGGCACCCGGTATTCGAACGCAACCTTCTGTTTCTTGTTCAAAGAAATGCTGACGGAAGAAGCACGAAACTGGTTCTACGAGGTGCCCACAGGATCCATCCACTCGTTTGAGGAGCTAATGGAGTGCTTCCTTAAACGGTACTGGCTGCAGGGCAAGTACAACACTGCCAACACACTCCTGAAGATCCATCAGAGGGACAACAAAAACCTATCCGGCTTCATCAATCGATGGAGAGCCCTTGTGAACACGTGCATGAACCTCGATAAAAACGTGGCAAAAATGGCGTTACTGGAGAACTTGATGGGAACCCCGTTTGTGGAGAAGTTGGTCAGAAAAGACCACCTCGGGTATGACGAGGTCATCGACGTGATCATCCAAAAGGCGTTAGTAGAAACCCATGTATACGGGGCACAAGGTCCGAACCCAGCACCACCCTCGAAAACACCCTACACATATAATCACCCACCATCCCCCCTACAGCCAAAAGCCCACCACAAAAAACACAGCCCGAATTAACATCCCGCAAACGCGAGAGTCAATACTGCAAACATAAAAACAACAAACAGTACCGGCAAGCGCGATATGGTCGGGAACCACCACCCCGACAGAACCCGCAACCACCCAGAGATCCCTACCAACGCCGCACGATCTTCTCGATCACTCTGGCCACGAACGAGGAAGTGCTCAAGAAAAATAAACGCCAGATCTGCCCACCAATGCCGAGGACGCCCGGTATCGCCCCCATGAGGAATAACAGAGGAACGTGGTGCATGTACTATGATTCGAACACCCACAACACCAATGACTGCGAAATCCTGGCAAGGAAAATCGAACGACTACACACGAAGGGAACACTAATCTTCCAAAACCTGAACGTTGAATGACAAACTGCAAACATACGAACGAGGGGTACCATCAACAACATCTCGGGAGGGAAACGGAAGCCCGAGTGCTTACGCGAATGAGAAGAACCCCGCCCAAGGGATGTATTCGCAGTACACCTCGAAAATCTGCCAAAGGCAGGCAAGAAATATTGACCTCCAATCACTTTCTCTTGCAATGAAGAAGAAGGCAATGGGAATAACACACTCCCATTTGTGTTTGACGGAATGGTGGATCGATATCTAGTCAAGCGTATCCTCATCGACAACGGGGCCTTCATCAACATCATCTTCAGGGAGGCATACGAGGGGCTCAAATGCCCGAGGTTCAAGATAACACAGGACCATGAGAGCATTGCCAACTTCTCAGGCGAAATCACCTACCCTCTAGGCAGCGACTATATGCGATTCGACTTGGGACGCCAGGAACCCCCCAGAACGAGATTAGAACGGACTTCGTTATCGTAGACATTCACACGTCCTACAACATGATTCTTGGACGGCCAAACATCTCGAAGCTAAGGCTAATTATGGCAAGCCATATGGTCCTCGCAAAATTCTAGACGGACTATGGAATCGGTACGGTCAGGGGATACGATTTTGTGGAAAAGATTGCACGACCAGACGAAGACAGCACACGATTGGAGGTACTCGTGGTAGCAGAGGGCTCTCCCAAAGAACAACAACCTGATGATCCATGAGAAAGACTGAAGACTATCCGGCCCGCCATGGAACGAGAAGGGCTACACACGATACACCTATCCAGCGACCACTCAGAGTGCACGATCCGCATCAGTGCGCAATTCAAACGTGACATAGCAGCCCGACTGGTTCAGGTCTTATCGGACTGCCAGCAGGTGTTCGCATGGTCTTATGTGGACATGCCCGGAATTGCCCCAAGCATCATCTCACACAAACTTAGTACCAACCCAATCGTGAAAGCAGTGAAGCAGAAACGATGGGCGTATGACCAGGAACGATACACGGCTATGCACGTGGAGGTAGACAGACTGCAGAGAATCAGTTTCATCCGAAAGGTCGACTATTTGAAATGGATCTCCAACGCCGTCATGGTCAAGAAGCATAACGGATCTAGTGCATGTGCGTAGATTATAGCAATCTGAGCAAGGCCTGCCTGAAAGACAGTTTTTCATTGCCCAGGATCGATAAGCTGGTGGACGCCACTGTCGAACACGAATTGCTATCCATGATGGATGCATATTCAGGGTATAACCAAATCCTAATGAATTATGAAGACCAGGAGGCCACTTGCTTCACAACGGACAAGGGACTCTACTGTTACGTTGTCATACCGTTCTGCCTCAAGAACGCAGGCTCCACCTACTAAAGATTGATGAACATTATATCTGACAGGCTAACGGGCTAAATTGTCGAGGTCTACATTGACGACATATTGGTCAAAAGCACCAAGGAAACGGACCACCCCGAACACCTATAAACCGTACTCGAGCTCTTGATCAAGAACGACATGCAATTGAACCCAGCTAAGTGCACATTCGGCGTAACAACAAGCAAGTTTCTCGGATACATCATCAGCAATGGGGACATCAAGGCCTCAACAACGAAGGTCAAAGCCATATTAGACATGCAACCCCCCACGACCAAGGCCGAACTCCAAAGCCTAATAGGAAAACTAGAATCCCTCAATCGCTTCATCTCTCACTACTCCGACAAGTGCGCTCCACTCTTCAAGGCCCTCCGAACAATAAACAAACGAAACATCATTTGGACAACCGACTGTGAAGCCGCATTCACATCTATCAAGCAATACATGGCCTCAATCCCTCTCCTATCCAGGCCCATAAAGGGAGAAACCTTATATCTATATCTATCTGCTTCTCTAACGGCCGTTAGTTTCGCCCTGGTTCGGAGGGAAACAAATTCGGAACTGCTAGTCTTCCTTGCCGAAAAGGGCATGACACCACCCGAGACCCGTTACCCAACAATCGAGAAGGTAGCTCTCGCACTCATAACGGCAGCAAGAAGACTCAAGCTGTACTTCCAGGCCTATAGCATCCACATCCTCACGAACGTTCCATTATGACACGTATTGCAATCGCCCGATCACTGTAGCTGTTTAGTAAAGTGGGCCGTCGAGCTGAGTGAATACAACATCCATTATACCCCCCGGACAGCAATAAAGGGCCAGGTTGTCCCAGACTTCATAGCCGAGTACATCGAGGTCGAGAACACAACATAACCTGCCCTAAACGACATGCCATCCGTTAGCGCAGACATACCCAAGGAAGAACCCCCAAAACCAGAATCACCATGGAACCTCTACGTGGATGGATCGTGCACCAAGAACACGAGTGGGGCTAGAATCATCCTTATTGGGCCAGGGGGCGTACGAGTAGAGTACGCACTCAGATTTGAATTCAAAGCAACAAACAACGAGGCATAATACAAAGCTCTCATTGCCAGACTGCAACTAGCCCGAAACTCAGAAGCCCCAAGCATAAATATCTTTAGCGACTCGCAACTGGTCGTTAGCCAAATCCGGGGTGACTTCAAAATAAAGGGTGATACAATGACGACATATCTCAGTTACGTCCACACGATGCTAAGTAAGTTCAAGTTTTTCAACATCAACCACATCCTCAGGGGAAGAAACACAAAGGTAGACATGCTTGCTCGTTTAGCAACATCACCTGTACAAACAGAGTTGGGGCAACGGGTAGTGGAAGTCCTAAAATGACAAAGCATCACAAAAACATCAGAAGAGATCTTTGCCTTCGAGCCACACGTGGCCAGCTGGATGGACCCCATCATAAAATACAAAACAAAGGGCGAACTCTTAGCAGACCGGGCACAAGCGAGAAACATCATAGCCAGAGCAGTTAACTTCAGCATCCGACATAACAGCCTATATAGACAAGGGAAGACGTGGGCCAACCTCAAATGCATCATACCAGAGCAAGGCGACTTGATACTAGGGGAAATCCATTTGGGCGTATGTGGCCACCACGCAGGAGCATGATCCATCGCACAGAAGGCACTCTAAAATGGATTATGGTGGCCTACCATCCATGCTGACTTAACCACAATTACTACGACCTGCCACCAATGCCAGCTATGCACACACAGGAACCATACGCCCGCGGTCCCCCTATCGATCCTTACTTCTCTAGTTCCGTTTACACAGTGGAGACTCGATCTCATCGGAGAAGTTACAAAATCCAAGGGCCACTATCGCTACATTATCATTATCATTGACTATCATACCAAGTTTATCGAGGCCGAACCGATGGTCAAAATCACAACCGAAAAGGTGAAGAGATTCCTATGGAGTTTTCTCTACTATCGCTCCGGCACCACACTCAACATCATAACGGATAACGGGCCGCAATTCCACAACGAGGAGCTCAAATCATTCTGCAGAAGATAAGGCACTAATCTAGTATTCGCATCACCAGCACACCCCCAGACAAACGGACATGTAAGAGCAGCAAACAAAATAATCAAAGAGGGAATCAAGAAGAAAATCAAACTCATTGAGAAAGGGGACACATGGTACGGATGATTGCCCACACTCCTCCTCGAGATACTATGGTCGATCTGAATGTCCGCAATGGCAACAACTGGAGAAATCCCGTTTAGTCTCACATTTGGAACGGAGGCCGTACTGCCACTCGAGCTCATATACAGAAGTCCAAGAATCAAAAGCTATGACCCAACAACAAAAGGAGACGGACTACGACTCGTCAATGACCTCCTTGAAGAAAAACAAGACACGATATATCTCCACAACACTGCGAACAAGCAGTGCGTCGCTCGAGTATTCAACCAACGTGTCAGGGAGTGCCCGCTTCAACTGGGGGACTGGGTCATGAAGGCAATCCAAACGAAGCCAAAAAGCTTACGCCCGTCATGAGAAGGTCCCTACGTCATCGACACAGTTGCAAGCTCGGGTACGTTCTACATCAAGGACATGTTTGGAAGAAGGATAGGTAACCCCTAGAACACATAGCACTTGAGAAAATATTTCCACTAAGTGTTCATCTGCCTGCGTTTGATTGGCACTAATGCACGTGCATCTAATGTTTATTGAGCATTTTTGTATCAGTACAATCACATGTTTAGTTTTTAGCCAGTGAATAAAAGTTAATATACATCAAACGCATCCAGACACAATGTAAGCGAAACAAAGGCACTTGGATATATTTCCCAAAAACAAAGTTAATACATAGCTCAGTAAAACGCACGTAGGCCTTGATCCCCGGCATATGCCCCACCATCCGGCACTCCATCTTCTGTATGCACCATCTCAGGCTCCTTGAGCGAGCGTTTTAGCTTTTCGGCCTCGGCGGATTGCCACGCCTCGAATTCGTCGACCTTGACAAACGGAAGCATGAGCGAGGAGAAATCCTCACACTGAACGTTGGCCTCAGTAACAACCAAGTATTCAAATTAATCCGAATTCTTGAAATCCTCGACCTCATCGGCCTTGACTTTCTCAAACTCGGGTGATGCCTTGAACTCGGCCACCACCTCCTCCGTAATCCTTCTGCGAATCTCCTCCATCATCTCATGCGTCCGAGCCTCAGGAAGCTCGCACTCCAGCTTCGCAATTCGGGCCTCGCTGGCTGATCGGAGGGCAATAAGGTCCATCTCCAGCATGGCAACACCAGACCGACACTCCCCCAGTTCCTTATTCAGCTTATCAAACTCACAGACCAGCTTGTTCACATGAGAGATTTTGCGGTAGGCTATGTCCGTGACCTGGTCAAAGCCTTCTGCATATTTGCCTTCGATAGTGCAGTTGTCTGCAACATCAACCCCTCCAGGCCCTTGATGAGGAAGAGCTGGTGCTGGAGCTAGGTGCAGGTGTCAAACGCTGCGTTTAGGGACTCGCTCGGAGTCGCGCCTAGTTGACGCCACTTCTGCAGAGATTCTATGCCCGCACCCATAGAGCTCTGGATACGAGCAAGAAACTCCAAGGATAGAGCTGTTTCGCCTGCTATAGCAACAGTCACGCCAAGAGAAGACTCGGTGGATGGACCCTTGGCGCGTTTAAATGGATGGCTGGATGCCCCTTGATCATTTGGCCTCCTCACAGAAGACCCAAGCGTGTGAACCCTCGCATATGCAGCATGACGAAAGGGAGAGAGTTCGAACCAACTCTTGGAGGAACCCGTATTGGCAGAGTGGGACTTGCTCCGAGAGCCGGAGCGCGGCTGACCTTCACTTTGCCGTTTGTCGCCACGGTCGATCCGATGCTCGCAACGTTCCTTGCTGCGAACCTCCTTCTCCCGACGGAGATGGTCTTTTCGGGCCTGCTCGCCCTTTTCCCCTTGGCGGGTGTCAAGGGTAGCTTCTTCGACCCGATCCTCAGGAGTGGCGCCTTGCATGGTCGAGGCCTCGATAGCTGCGCCCACGGCTTCCACCTCCTCGTCAACCTCCGGCACCAGATCGAGGTACTGATTGCAGTCAGGGGCGTGCAGTACGGGTTGGGGCGTGTCACCCTGAACAAGATGGCCGTTTCCATCCTTCACAACCAGACGGGCCTGAAGAGCCCTCTCCATCAGCATCAACATACGCTGGTGGGAGGCAACTTGCTTGGCCGAGGAACGAGACTTCTTCATTTTCGCTGTAACAACATACAAGGAAACAAGTCAGTCCAAAAACCCACACAAACAGAACAAATAAATGGAGCAAATGGAGAGACGAACATACCAGGGGGGCGTGAAAGACCATAGTGTGCGACTAGCTCCCAGTGGTTGGCCGCCCAAAAATTCCTTGCGTCCGGGTGGGGATCGAAGCGAAATTGATACGGGCTAAATGCCTTTCTTCTAACCTGGTGAGGGGGTAAGATCATTGATCTACAAAAAAAACACAAGACATTTGCAAACATGAATACGAAACGACAGAAGCAAACAAAAACCGATAACCGACAATACAACACCACACCTAATCGTTGGAAGGACTCCGGGAGTCGATGTATTTGATCGCTCCCCCCACGCGATAACGCACCATTAGGCTTATCGAACTCCTAGTCATCACCGACAAGGCAGTGATATCGATGCCAGGCAGTAGAAGAGGAAGGGGGCTCCGTTAACCACCACTTCGTTCAGGTATCTACCGTTAACACCAGGGTAAGATCGGATATGAAGTATTAGGGAGGCTGGGACTTCTAACCATGAAGGATTTTACGATCAGGCCTTAGGGGATTGACAGAATCTGAGAGGAATAAGGTAAGATTTAATGTGTATCCGAGAGGATTATGTTAAAGGGTCTGTGGTAATCATAAGATTTTATTGGCCCTAGATATGGAGATCCATTCCTTAATGGTTTCCTCCCTTCCTAAAAGAAAATAGTCTTGTTTGACAAGGACTATGCTTAGACCTAGTATGATCTCTATATATAGACCGACCATATATTGTCTTAGGTAACGTAAATCTTCCCTAATCACTATACAATTCTGAGGATAAGTTCTGACTTAAGCTTCAGAGGGTCTAAGCACGGTGCCACACCTTGCTCTGGCTGGTTTTGTAGGTTCACGAAGGTCCAAGCTAGAGGGTGACAAACATGCTCTCACAAATTGGTGCTTTCATTGAGAGCAGAACCCTAGGCTAACTCTTGTGAACGGTTAGACATGGAAGACAATACCAATATGAACAACCAGTGTGACAAGGACACAACCCCACCTGCAGGAGACAACCTGACCACCCCCAACACTGGGGAGTCGAAGCACGGGAGCACCCTCTCGCATCAGGTTCTGCCACGAAACCTTGCGGATGAGGGACACATAAGCGAAGAAGAAGGATCAGACCAAAAGAACGAAGGAGCCAGGGGATGAAGGGCTAAGGTCGATCGTGACCTCCATCGAGCTAAGGAATGATACACAAATCTAAGGATCGATGTAGCTGTGCTACAACAGTCCACAAACGAGGCAGCCAGGAGCACGAACGAGCTAGCGGGCATCGTGGCTGTCGTGCAGGCTACCTTGCTGAACCTGGTAGAACTTCTGAAGAGGCCAAGGTTGGTCGCACCAGATCCACCCTTACAAACAGAATGAGAAGCCCCGACAACCATGCAGGATAACTAACAGGGTTAGACATAGACTTGGAACTGGCTAGTAAATTAATCAGGAAGAAGAGCATGAACTTGTCCACTGTCTACCATGAGGCCCTAGACTATGACCGGGCAGAGGACATGCGGACCTATAGCAACAAAGACTCCCCAGTAGAGAAGACATCTGGGGCTGAAACAAGAACGAGGAGAAATATGATCGGTAGTAATGCAAACTAGGTAAGGAACATCTACAACAATAAGAGAAAGGTCTTCGGGCACCAGGCACCAGGCCAAGGGGAAAGTTATTTGTTCCTCTCACGATGATCCCAATCTCAACCTGTGACGACCCGGAACAGATTGAGCAGTGTCATCAGCTAGGTCCGTGAGATTATGAGTAATAGCAGATTTCCGATAATGGATTTACTCGCCAGGTTTGTTAACGACTAAATCATTGGCCGAGAATTGGAGCTGAGTCTCTTCTCGAGAATCGTTGTACGTGTGATTTCGAGTTCGTGGGCGGTTTCGGATCGTTATTTGGACGACCGAGGAATAAGTTATGAATATTTGAAGTTTCGACGGAATCGGGTTAAATTGGTGGCTCTCTTAGCGACTAAATTACTGGACGAGAATTTGGTTTTGGCTTCTTCATGGAAGTTGTTGAGAATTTAATTTCGAGCTCGTGGGAACTTCCGGAGAATTATTCCGAGTTACGAAGATTAAGTTGTGAATATTTTCGATTGTTGATTATTTAGTCGGTTTAAATATGTGTTGGTTTGAACAGTTGAATTTTTATCCGATTGGTCGATGTGTTTGACTTCGGGTGATAATTGAAAAATATGTCGAGTCGAGTTTGTTGCCGCGAGAATTATCGGAATCGGAATTACGACGAGGAAGTTACAGATGTTTAAAGTTTGTCGCAAAATGTATTTTGGAGGTTTCCTTTTTGGGAAGCTATAAATAGTGAACTTGCCATAATTGGAAAGTCAACTTTCCATTTCTGTTTGGTTGACTGGGTTGACCATGGGTCATGGGTGACCCATTTTACCATATGTTTTCCGTTCGGTTTTGGTGATTTTTGGACCCTTTTCCGGCCACGATTGGCTAGGGTTCCTTCACAAAACTTGTTGGGCTCGAGCTCCTCTTCAATTTGGTAGGTGGATCGTCCTGTGAGGTGGCCGGAGGAGGAAGTTATGGCTCGGCAAAGTTAGTGAAATTCCGGCGAGTTTTGTGGTGTTCGGGTGGCGGCGTGGAGGCCGAGATGGTGGCTCCTCTTTGAGGGCTTTTGTTAGCCTCGAGCCAAGGAAGCTTATCCAAGTGGTCTTGAGGGTTACCGTGGCCGGAGGAGAGAGATCCGTTGAATTGAAATTCCGGTAAGGGTTTGGAACTTTGAGTTGATTTTTGGAGGTTTTCCGGTCAAAATTGGCCTTAACTTATAACTGGAAAGTTGTTGGAATCGTCGAGATCTTTGAACCATGTGTAGCACGAAATTTTCTGGGTAGGTTGGATTTTCCGGTGGCCGGAGGCAGCGGCGACTTTTCGCCCGGCGTGGTTTTCGACGAGTTATATGTCATTTCACTCGAAATCGCGCTCCGATCGCTGTGGGGAGGTTTGTTTTTCGAATTGAGCGTCTGAAAGTACAGCGAGGTATTGAGGTGTGATTTTCGGATTTTCGACAGTTTGTCGTAATCAGATTGTGCGTTTCCGAGAACGGTGGTTTCTCGTGATTTGATTTGAATTGTCGAGTTATGATTTTAAGAAATGGATTTCGTGATTATTCAGGGTTCGTGATCGTTCATATGGCGAGGGATTTTCCGCCGGATCACGGGTTAACGCGAACTGCATTACGCTAGTCTGTGAGTGGACATTTTTTTTCATGGATTGTTTGCGAGTCTTTATACACGTTTTATGAACTTGAGCATGCATATGAGATTTCAGATAACATGAGCATGTGTTTTACGATTATACATATACGGATATGCGTATACGAGTATACATACACTTATATGTTGTTTCATGCATTTGCATTGAACTATTTATGATTTGGTTTACACAGAGTACAGTCGTTATATATGTTGTATCGATACACCCACATCCCGGCTGATCCCCGAGGATGTTTACCGGGGGAGGCTGTGACTCCTGACCTGTGACCTTTACCGGGGGGAGGCAGACCTCTGACCTAAGACCTTTCTGGCTAGAATTGCGTGGAAGTCTGGGACTCTGTGATTCTGATTGTACTAGCACGGATGTGTTCACGAGTGGCCCAGTGATATTTTTATGCATGCTCTATACGCGTGAGGAGTTAGAGTCTCCCCCGTGTACTCGGACGCGTGAGGAGTTAGAGTCTCCCTCGTGTACCATTTGATTTTTATACATTCGTCTCGCATATGTTTTTATAACATATATATTATGTGGTGAAAGACATTTATTTTCGTCCACTCACTTTAACAGTTTTCATGTCTTTCCCCTGGGCTTTTCGGTTTTCGTGCCCAGTTTGCAGTTCGGACTCTGGTGTCGCACGTCGTGGTTGGAGGCATAGTGCTCGAGCTACCTTGTTTCTTCCAGTAGGTTTATTGTTCTACCTACTGTGGTATACTTATATGATTATACATTAGAGGTCGCACTGAGTATTCTGTTGTATATATTATACGATTTTACACCGGATTTCAGTAAAGTATAGATATATTTATTGTTTTACTTTACGGATGATATATTGAGAAATCCGGATGGGATTGGTGCCCACGGTTTGATTTTTGTGGCATAGGATGAAGTGTATTTTTCTCGTGCAGGTAATGGTAATTCCATGTTAGTAACGAAACTCTGCCAAAATTTCGAAAGATTTTTGTTGGTTCGTGTTTTCGAAAGGGTTTGATTCCGGTTTAGGGAGCTAAATTGAGGTTGGGTCCTTTCAGCTTGGTATCGGAGCATTAGGTTATAGGTTCTGTAGACTTCTGTAGTCGTGTTTACTAAGGATATTTGAGAATGTACAGCATGTCTGGAATTGTGACCCGACCGGCCGGCGGATACTCATCAATATTCCGGGTGTTGTATGCTTTCAAATATTTAAAGTTCCATGATTACGTTCCACTTGTTGTGAACGATGTTTTATTCATTAGGATGCCTCCTTGACGTGCTTTCCGTGTCGGTACGGTTGTGGATCCTATTGAGGATCAATCGACGCGTTATTTGTCAGTGAACTGTGGGTTTGGATGAGTATTCCGAGTTCAGTGAACTGTGTGGGACGGTTTGCCTGGTTGTGTGTGTATGAGCGTCTACATGTTGCCTCAGAGCTGAGAATTGTGGCAGTTGTTGTTTGCCTGAGTCAAATCAGTGTATTTGGTAGGCTGATATTGTGTGAGTTCCTATTGCGACTCTGTGGCCTACATTCAGGGTGTTGTTTATACGGTAATGGTTTTATCAGGCTACCCAGCAATCGAATGTGGAGTGTTTACCCACCTGAGGCAGAGATGCATTGTCCATATGTTTGTTCCTGTTCGCACGTGTTATGTGGCTTCAGAGGAAGCAGTGCACGAGGTTCGAGGTGAGTTTGAACCTGAGTATCAGAGAGAGTCTGATTGATGTGCCTCGAGATAACCGTGAGGAGCATAGTGTGCTGCACTCAGTGGCGAGGCTATTGAGAAGGAAAGTTGTATGCGGTTTCCGATGTGATGGTTTGAGGAAAGTGGACTTAGTCGAGATATTTTGATGAGGTTGAGTTCCGACAGCTCGGGATCAGTGACTTCATCAGGCTATGGTCTTTTCGATTATGTTGAGGGTCATCAGATCAAACAGAGGATCCGTTTGGTGACGGTGGAGATCATAGAGTAGCGGACTTGTTCCTATGGCATGAGTTTGGGTGATCGTTGGTGATCCTTTCACGCAGCAGATGTTGCTGTGACTTGTGTTCGTGGAGCACTCTCAGTTACTATTGTGGTGGCCAGGAGGGTTACGTTACGAGGGAGCGGCCTCAGCCAACTGTTTTAGCGGTTCGGCAGCTCAGAGTTCACGAGGAGGTCATGATGCTGTTTTTGGAGTGTGACCAACGCAATCTTTTTGATGAGTTATTCAGCAAGTCGCAATTGATGTGGGCGGCTAGTTGGGCATGTTGGAGTTCGTGCCACGACCTTGTTTGAGGACAGACTTTTCTCCGAGGTTACTGTTGTTTGACATCCATGGCTATTGTACCTGTATCTCCACTTCCGAGGTTTTGGAGAGTGTTGTATCCATCCGGAGGTTGCGAGATCCTTGTTGGAGGTTATGTGTTAGCCGCGGATCTGTTATAGCTGGACATCGTGGTTTTGATGTGACTATGAGTGTGGACTTACTGACGATGCATTTGGCTGTGTTTGAGTGCCTCGAGAAGGAGGTTGTGTTTCGACGACCAGATTTTCCCGAGATACTGTTTCGCGGTGATGGTCGAGCGGATGATGGAGACGGATTGTGTTGTTTGCTTAGCTCATATTGTGGATACTATGGTTGCTGTGCCCGACATTGGTGATGTTGAGGTGGTTCCCGAGTTTCCAGGTGTGTTCCGGAGGAGTTACCAGGTGTTCCTCCAGTTTGGGAGACTGACTACACCATTGAGCTTGTACCGGGCGCTGGACTCATTTTACCGACGTCTTGTCCTTCGGAGCCAGTGGAGCTGATGGAGCTACAGGTTCGACTCCAGGAGTTGCTGGAGGAGGTTTCAGGAGATTTTGTGCGACCCAGCGTACCTGCGTGGTGTGCTTTTGCATTGTGTGTACGGATGATGAATGGTTCGACGTGATGGTGCATTGACTACCGGAAACCTGATTCGTTTCAGAGGAGAGTGAGTATCCTCCGCTTCGGATTGATGATTGGTTTGATCAGCTCAAGGGAGCTTCAGTTTTTTTTCGAAGATTAATTTCGGGACCGGATACCATCAGTTGAGGTTTGATGAGTCAGATGTGGTTTGGACGACTTTCGGATCATGGTGCGGGCATCAGGAGTTTTTGGTCACGCTGTTTGGTTGACCAATGTCCCGTAGTTTTTATAGACTTGATGGACCAGGTATCCAGACGATTCTGGACGAGTTGCGGTCATGTTTGTTGGCAACATTCTGATGTACTCCAGGAGTGTGGAACAGCACCTGAAGCAATTGTGAGCGGTTTTACGGTCCTTACGAGATGATCAGTTGTTGGTAAAGCTCAGCAAGTGTGAGTTATGGTTGATTAGCGTGAAGATTTTGGGTTGTGTGATGTTATCCGAGGGAGTTGGCATGGATCCTGACCAGTTAGAAGTTGTGTTGATTTGGGGTGACCTATCATTGTACCAGAGATCGGGAGTCTCATGGGTTTGGCAGGCTATGATCGACGGCTTGTGCAGGATTTTCTCGGATTGCCACTCTACTTTCCGGATTGACGAAGAAGGCGTCAAGTTCGAGTGGTTCGATGCATGCAAGGAGAGTTACTTATTCCTGAGGGATGGTTGATCGTTGCTTCGGTTTTGACCTTACCTGATGATCGTGGTGAGTTCGTGGTCGTGGGTTATGGCGATGCATCGAGGTTTGGAGTTGGTTGTGTTTGGATGCTGTGTAGCAGAGCGGTGGCTCATGGTTTCAGGCAGTGGAAACTTTATGGGGCTACGTATCCTATGTATGATTTGGGTGTAGCTGTCCTTGTGTTAGCATCAGAGAGTTCGAGACACTACAGCTATGGTATGCAGCACAGTGTAGGACATACACTGATCACTTGAGTTTCATCCACTTGCATTTTCGGCAAGATTTGAGCTTGAGGCAGTGTAGATGGATGGGGTCGACTCATGACTATGGCTGCACCTTTGAGTTTGTTCGGGAAAGGCTAGAGGTTGTACTTTGACTATCCGTCTGGGATGTTGTTGCTTATGCATTCAGTCGGAAGTCGGGAGCTTCGGTGCTTCATGTGTGCGTGTGGCTCGAGTTTCCGTGTTAGCCAAGTTGCGGGCTACGGGAGCTGAGTTCGAGTGTGATGATGTTAAAGCTCATTGTTTCGCGCGCATTTGGCGCTAGTGATGCGGAAATGTATCAGATACTTCGAGTTTTCTACTCGTGACGCAACCTGTAGAAGAATGTAGCAGTTTGTGTGTGTAGATGCCGCATTTGTCGACTGGTCATGGCTAGGAGGCAGAGACTTGCCGAGAAGTGTCAGCCATTAGGGATTTCCGGTTGGACGTGGCATTTGTCGCTGTGATCTTGTGTGTGTTTGTGCGCATTTTGGTTTGTGGTACCAGTTGTCAGGCTATTGTGGACCATTTGATGAACTTAGTACGTTTCCTTGTAATTTTCGGGAAAAAATTTCAGTGGCAGGCTGGCATAGCTGTGTTTGACGGAGGTTGTCCATCTACGTGGTGTACCAGTGTCCCAGTTCCCTGATCGAGATAATCAGCTACAACTGAGTGTTGGCAAGTGTTGCAGAGAGCATTGGGGACCAGATTACCAGTTAGTATCGATTCTTATCCTCAGATTGGTGGGCGATCTTTGAGGATTATTCAGACCTTGGAGGGCATATTATGGACCTCGGTATTGTAGTTCCGAAGGATTTGGGACCAGCAGTTTCACTTGTTCGAGATTGTTTGCGGTATTAGTTTGTTGACCTCTATGTTTATGACGTTGCGTGATGTCGTTTTGAGGAACGATATTGTACTCCATTGTGTTGGAGCGAGTTCGATGTGAGATGATATTTGATTCGGATTTTATGGAATGTGCTACCACAGACTTTTGATTTAGCGGAAACAGGTTGATAATTGCCCGAGTTCGATGTTTGAGTTATGTTGATGTGTGTGGACTGAGTTGTGATTTGCCATGTTGTTTTGATCCGTATGTGGTCATAGGCGAGTTTGGGTTGTGCCGTATAGTTCGGCATCGCCTATATCGTTGGTTTTTATGTGTGTTGTGTTCCGTGTGGCGGAACTGTGTTTTAGGTTTGCTACGTGTTGTGTACCCTATCTTTTCCTTATGCAGGAACACTTGGCTATTGTGTAGAGCCAGTTCAGATTCGAGATTTGAGGGTACAGGGATTTCAGCACGGAGCTATCTCCTATTGTGGAGTCCGTTATCAGAGTTGTTCAGTTGACGTTGTCACTGGAGAGTTGAGCAGTATGCAGAGGTAGTGCTCCTATGTTTAGCCGGCAGACTCGGAAATTTCGAGGTCAAAATTTTTTAAAGGGGGGTGGATTTGTGATGACCCGGAACAGATTGAGCAGTGTCATCAGCTAGGTCCGTGAGATTATGAGTAATAGCAGATTTCCGATAATGGATTTACTCGCCAGGTTTGTTAACGACTAAATCATTGGCCGAGAATTGGAGCTGAGTCTCTTCTCGAGAGTCGTTGTACGTGTGATTTCGAGTTCGTGGGCGGTTTCGGATCGTTGTTTGGACGACTGAGGAATAAGTTATGAATATTTGAAGTTTCGACGGAATCGGGTTAAATTGGTGGCTCTCTTAGCGACTAAATTACTGGACGAGAATTTGGTTTCGGCTTCTTCACGGAAGTTGTTGAGAATTTAATTTCGAGCTTCCAGAGCATTATTCCGAGTTACGAAGATTAAGTTGTGAATATTTTCGATTGTTGATTATTTAGTCGGTTTAAATATGTGTTGGTTTGAACAGTTGAATTTTTATCTGATTGGTCGATGTGTTTGACTTCGGGTGATAATTGAAGAACATGTCGAGTCGAGTTTGTTGTCGCGAGAATTATCGGAATCGGAATTACGACGAGGAAGTTACGGATGTTTAAAGTTTGTCGCAAAATATATTTTGGAGGTTTCCTTTTTGGGAAGCTATAAATAGTGAACTTGCCATAATTGGAAAGTCAACTTTCCATTTCTGTTTGGTTGACTGGGTTGACCATGGGTCATGGGTGACCCATTTTACCATATGTTTTCCGTTCGGTTTTGGTGATTTTTGGACCCTTTTCCGGCCACGATTGACCGGGGTTCCTTCACAAAACTTGTTGGGCTCGAACTCCTCTTCAATTTGGTAGGTGGATCATCCCGTGAGGTGGCCGGAGGAGGAAGTTATGGCTCGGCAAAGTTAGTGAAATTCCGGCGAGTTTTGTGGTGTTCGGGTGGCTGCGTGGAGGCCGAGATGGTGGATCCTCTTTGAGGGATTTTGTTAGCCTCAAGCAAAGGAAGCTTTTCCAAGTGGTCTTGAGGGTTGCCGTGGCCGGAGGAGAGAGATCCGTTGAATTGAAATTCCGGTAAGGGTTTGGAACTTTGAGTTGATTTTTGGAGGTTTTCCGGTCAAAATTGGCCTTAACTTATAACTGGAAAGTTGTTGGAATCGTCGAGATCTTAGAAACCATATGTAGCACGAAATTTTCTCGGTAGGTTGGATTTTCCGGTGGCCGGAGGCAACGGCGACGGCGACGGCGACTTTTTGCCCGGCGTGGTTTTCGACGAGTTATATGTCATTTCACTCGAAATCGCGCTCCGATCGCTGTGGGGAGGTTTGTTTTTCGAATTGAGAGTCCAAAAGTACAACGAGGTATTGAGGTGTGATTTTCAGATTTTCGACAATTTGTCGTAATCGGATTGTGTGTTTCCGAGAACAGTGGTTTCTCGTGATTTGAGTTGAATTTTCGAGTTATGATTTTGAGAAATGAATTTTGTGATTATTCAGGGGTTCGTAATCGTTCATATGGCGAGGGATTTTCCGCCGGATCACGGGATAACGCGAACTGCGTTACGCTAGTCTGTGAGTGGACATTTCTTTTTACGGATTGTTTGCGAGTCTTTATACACGTTTTATGAACTTGAGCATGCATATAAGATTTCAGATTACATGAGCATGTGTTTTACGATTATACTTATACGGATATGCGTATACGAATATACATACACTTATATGCTGTTTTATGCATTTGCATCGAAATGTTTATGATTTGGTTTACACAGAGCACAGTCGTTATATATGTTGTATCGATACACCCGCATCCCGGCTGATCCCCGAGGATGTTTACCGGGGGAGGCTGCGACTCCTGACCCGTGACCTTTACCGGGGGGAGGCAAACCTCTGACCTGAGGCCTTTCTGGCTAGAATTGCGTGGAAGTCTGGGACTCCGTGATTCTGACTGTACTAGCACGGATGTGTCCACGAGTGGCCCCGTGAGATTTTTATGCATGCTCCGTACGCGTGAGGAGTAAGAGTCTCCCTCGTGTACCATTTGATTTTTATACATTCGACTCGCATATGTTTTTATAACATATATATTATGTGGTGAAAGACATTTATTTTCGTCCACTCACTCTAACAGTTTCATGTCTTTCCTCTGGGTTTTTCGGTTTCCGTGCCCAGTTTGCAGTTCGGACTCTAGTGTCGCATGTCGTGGTTGGAGGCATAGTGCTCGAGCTACCTTGTTTCTTCCAGTAGGTTTATTGTTCTACCTACTGTGGTATACTTATATGATTATATATTAGAGGTCGCTTTGAGTATTCTATTGTATATATTATACGATTTTACACCGGATTTCAGTAAAGTATAGATATATTTATTGTTTTACTTTACGGATGATATATTGAGAAATTTGGATGGGATTGGTGCCCACGGTTTGATTTTTGTGGCATAGGATGAAGTGTATTTTCCGCGTGCAGGTAATGGTAATTGCACGTTAGTAACGAAACTCTGCCGAAATTTTGAAAGATTTTTGTTGGTTCGTGTTTTTGAAAGAGTTTGATTCCGGTTTAGGGAGCTAAATCGGGGTTGGGTCCTTTCACAGCCATACTCCACCATATCAAGAATGAACCATGGTTCAAAAGGCCACCTCCGATGACCAGCAAGAACGACTCCAAGGACTTCTGTGCTTACCACAAGGCCAACGGGAACAAAACGGTTGATTATGGCGTCCTTAAGTGAAACTTGGCGGAGCTGGTAGACTAGGGGTACTGCTGGGAATACTTGACAGAGGAGTACAGGAAAAAGCTTAAAGATTCGTTGAAGTCGCAAGGTAATGGTAAGCATCAGAGGAACAACGAGTCCTTATCACCACAACCTAAGGGTCAAGAGGAGAAGTACCATGTGTTAAACTGTATCTTCCAGGCCCCTGAGTACCCCGAGGACACTACCTTCCCTAGCTTGAATTGTATCATGGTTGAGGCAGGAGAGCTAAGGGCAACCCTTAAGGAGAGGGAACATGAATCGAAGAGGCTCAAAGCCGAGGGCGAGCCCAAGGATCGTACGAGAACAACCCTGCTTAAGTTTTCAGATGCAAACATTCTGGAGGAGGAGGACGACCACGATGACGTCTTGGTCGTTAACATCAAAATGGCCGATATGATGCTCGCCAGGGTCTTGGTCGACAACGGAGTCCCTGTGAACGTTATATTCAAGGATGTTGTTGAGACATTAGGCTTGATGGGCGTGATCCATGACCATCGCACGACCATAATGAGATTTAAAGGATCAAGGGTGAGGACCCTAGAGATCATTTCCCTCCAAGTTGGGACACCCCTCACCAACCCAACTGCCTGGTTTGTTGTGATCGATGCCCCTTCCCCTAACAATGCAATCTTAGGAAGACCGTGGCTCCCCTTCCTAGGATCAACTAGCTAGTAGATTCCACCGCGGGTCACAAGCTCCTCAGCTTCATGGACGCTTACAGTGGCTACAAGCAGATCAAGATGGCGTAGGATGATGTAGCAAAGACAACATTTGTGACTGAGAAGGGAGTTTCTGCCTACGAGGTGATGCCCTTTGGATTAAAGAATGCAGGAGCAACGTACCAGAGACTAGTGTACAGAGTGTTCTAGCCCTTGAATGGGGATACGATGGAGGTGTAAGTGTACGACATGTTAGTCAAGAGCAGGAATAGGCAGGACCATATGGCTAATCTAAAGGGATGCTTCGACCTCCTACGGCTGCATGAGATGAAGTTAAACCCTGGAAAGTGTACATTGGAGTAGGGTCAGGAAAGATCTTAGGGTACTTAGTAACACAGCGTGGGATAGAGGTGAACCTAGACCAGGTAGCAACGATTATCAAAATGAAATCCCCATCCATGGCTAAAGAAATCCAGAGCCTGAACGAGAAACTGACATCCCTAAGCAGGTTTCTGTCTAGATAGGTTGATAAGTGCAAGCCAATCTTCGAAGCATTCAAAAACACCAAGGGGAACTGTGGACAGAGGAGTGTGAAAAGGCATTTCAGGCCCTTAAGCACTTCCTTGTCTCCTCCCCTATTATGAGCAAGCCCGTGCTTGGGGAGGATCTGTATTTATATTTGGCAGTCTCGAATGTAGCAGTAAGCGGAGCTCTGGTTCGAGAAGATACTGGGGGATAACTATCCGTATACTATGTATCTAAAGCTTTCCTCGACCTAAAGACTCGCTACCCCAAGCTGGAGAGATTGATACCGGCATTGGTCACGTCATCACGAAAGCTCCAACCATACTTTCAAGCCTTCAAGATAGTCGTTATGACCGAGTACCCACCGAGAACGATCTTGCATACCCCAGATTCCTCAAGCAAGGTGACCAAGTGGGTTATCAAGTTGGCACAGCATGATATCGAGTACTAGCCTCGAACAGTAGTAAAAGGGCAAGCTTTGGCAGACTTCCTGGCCGAGTTTACAGCGCCGGAACCAGAGGTGCAGAAGAGAAGAGAGATAGACGTACTGGGGTCGATCACTGGATGCTGTATGCAGATGGATCATTGAAGGACAAGGGTGCTGGAGTAGGATTAATGCTGAAGACACCAGACGAAACGATAATAGAATAGGCCCTAACCTTAGGATGGAAGGTCACAAACAACAGAGTTGAGTACAAGGTACTCTTGGCAAGACTAAGGCTGGCCCGAGAGTTGAACGTGAAAAAGATCAAGGTGTTCTGTGACTCGCAACTGATTGCAAACTAGGTGCTAGGGGAATATGCAGCCTACCACACGTCCATGGAAGCATACCTCAGACTGGCAAATGGACTAGTCGCCCAATTCGAAGAGTTTTCCATCATGCAACTCCATAGGTCTGAAAACACCCACGCCGACGCTTTGGAAAATCTGGCCTCCAGCATCGATTATCAGCTTAGCAGAACGATTCCTGTAGAGCACATACCCAACCCAAGTACGAACGAGGAGGAAGTTGTGAACGTAATGCCGGTATGGTTAGGCCTTTCTTGGATGAACGAGATAGCAGACTATATAGAGGTGGACACCCAGCCAGAGGGACGCGTAAAGGCAAGAAGGGTCGTGCGACAAGCAGCAAGATACAACATTTGAGGCAGGAAGTTGTATAGACGGTCCTTCGGTGGACTAGACCAGCTAGCATTGCACCCCACCCAGGTTAGAGCTATCATGCAGAAGCTCTACTTTAGGATATGTAGCATGAACATTGGGGGTATGAGTCTTGTGGTCAGATGCTTAACTGAGGGATATTACTGTCCCATGATGAAGAACGATTGTATGGAGCATGTCAGTGCTTGTGAGGCCTGTCAGAGGCATGCCTCTCAACCACCCCTACAACCTGCAGAGTTGCACTCGGTTTCAGTCCCATGCGCTTTCGCACAGTGGGGGTTAGACATAAGGGAGGAGTTCCTAACCGGAGCTGGGGGTGGGTAGAAGAAGTACCTCATTGTTGCTACGGATTACCATTTAAAATGGATCGAAGCTGAAGCTCTATCGAAAATAAGGGGAACAAAGGTAAACAAATTTATTTGGACATTTATTATATGCGGGTTCGAACGATTATAGCAGACAATGACCCTCAGTTCAACTGCCAAGAGGTCAGGGACTATTATGTCCAGCATGGGATCAAGATTAATATTTTCACCTCAAGCTATCCCCAAGCCAACAGACAAGCGGAGGTTTCGACAAGACAATATTATAAGGTCGAAGGAGGAGGCTCGATCATTTAGCAAAATGATAGTTGGTGTGTCTGTTCTCTAACGTGCTCTGGACATACAAAACGACCAAGAGGAAACCCATTAAGGAAACTCCCTTTACCTTAGTGTATGGGACAGAAGTTGTCATTCCCATCAATCACAAGATCCTTAACCTCAAACTGGCAGAGCGAATGGTAGAGAGCAACATAGAAAGCCTAAGACACGAGTTGGATTTATTGGAGGAACGAAGGGAACTTGCTCAAATCAGAGTGATCTCCTACAAGCAGAAGTTAAAGGCCTATTATGACAGAAATGTTTGACCTAGAGCTTTCATCCACGCACCTTGGTTTTATGCAAAGTGTTCAAAAATACCAAGGTCTCAAGGGAGGGAAAACTCGGGGCAAACTGGGAAGGACCTTATAGAATTGTTGGAGAGGGCTACAATGGGTTGTACGAGCTGGAGAATCTGAGAACTAGAGCCTTGATGGGGAAATGATAGAACACACTTTACCTAAAGGAGTACCACTCTGAGCAGGGCTGAGAAGTTGGAGGCAGAAGCTAGCAAACATCTAGAAGGGACACGTACTCTTCCTAACTAGCTTTGTTTTTATCACGATTGTTTTACGAGTTGGCAGGTTTAACGAGGCATGTCAGATACTTTCTTGCTTATATGATAGAGATTGTACGATGTATACGATCATTCAATAAAAGCTTCTGTTTTCAGTAACTGCGCTTTTCATTGTGCCTTGTGTTTGATTCCTCGTTTTGTCTTTACAGAACAAGGGAACTATCAAAGCAACTTTACGGTTTGATACATACAATTAAGGAGAAGCTGAAATCCCAAGAAAGGCAACGAGGTCGAGTGGGGCAGATGACGTTGGTTCCTATAGGAAGGATCTTCACTCTGCGATCTAGCCAATCCTCCCAAAGGTAAGACATCCTAAGGGGGGAAGGTTAGGGAATTAAGAAGGGCACCCATGGATAGACTAAAACATTCAAAGAAAACCCCACAAGGGCTCAAGGTAATCTTAGGTTAGTAAAGGCCTCAGAGTCATTTTTCACGAGATTAGAATATACGTGGTCAGACTAATACAAACACCCCAAGGGTGACTTGGCCATATTCTGGCACTTTGGGCGTTTTAAGTCCCAAGTGTTTACATTTGGCAATGCCCTAGGGATAAGCCAAAGTCAATTTATAGAAATTTTTACATACCCCAACACGACACTACAGACGAGTCCCGTTGGTAGGATCCAAGCCGGAGGATAATCCTGACGTGGTCTTTGTGATAGCGTCGGGGGTTCTACAAAGGCAGAGTACTTTAAGAGCAAGGGACTTGGTCGCGGGAAGGGTATGAATTACAATGGTCTTTATACTGACCCGGTGTAAGCATGCACACCCCCTACTGGGGAGGCAGTCTCAAAACTGCGAGCACCTCCCAGGAGACCTTAAAGTTACTAAGGATCTCCTTAAGCCTCTCCCGAGAGCATTAGCTTTGAAAGTCAAGGATCCGAGAGTCGCACTGAGGCCATAAGCACTCAGTGGTAGATCCCTCAAACTCTGATATAAAAGTGAAATGTATGAAAGAAAAGCACGAAAAAGCTAAGCTCAATAAGCTAAAGCGCGATAAATTAAGTACGATGTTCATATCTACTCTTGACATATGGGTACAGCCCAGGTCAAGGTTAGCAAAAACTACATAAAATAAGAAAGGTAAAACCGTTCGAGAAAAGGGTCCTAACACTATTACATGGATACAACCCATTTAAACAGACATGTGGCTTTGCTCTGACTCGGTCTCAGAGGAGGCAGAAGGGTTGTTGGCATAGATAAGCTCTTTGCATTTTTGTTCCACTCCCAATCTACTCACTGAGACTTGAGCTAAAGCCCATGAGACTCTTCTAGAGCAGCTATATGATCTTCACAATCTCGATCCTTGGCATCCAGAGCTTTCTTAAGCTTAGCTTCACCCACCTCAGCTGCTTTCTCGGCATCAGACCAAGCTTTCTCGAGTTCAGACCTTAGAGTCCTCATTGCACCCTCATGTAAAGAGTGCTCCTCCTTGAGGGCTCTCTCCCTTTGGTTGATGATATGGCAGGTGTGATCTTGAGCATCCCCGAGCTTGTGGACCTTGATTTCTAGCTTTTTGATTTTGTAGGCAAACTCCTCAGCCTTCCTCTCTGCCTCTACAACCTTCTTGTCTACCTCACAAAGATGTGGCATGGAAGCGCCCAAGGGTGGTAGTAAGAGTAACAAAGGATTGAAATGAGATCAAGACAATATGTTAGGTAATGAAGGGAATGGAACAAAATGAAGAAACACGCAAGAAAGAAGAAGAAGGGTTACCCTGTAAAGGGAAATCCAGGAGAGCGTCATCAGGTAACGTAACTCTGACCTAATCACTATACAATTATGAGGATAGGTTCTAACTTAAGATTTGGAGGGTCTAAGTAAGGTGCCACACTGTGCTCTGATTAGTTTTACAGGTTCACGAACGTCGACTAAGCTAGAGGGAGACAAACCTGTTCTCACAGTGTTCATCCTTTTTGTTGGAGCTAGAAGCAAGAAAGGAGAAAGAAGTGGAGAAACATCTTAAATATCTTAGAAGCCTGGCTTTGGAGACTCTTAAGTTATTTCTATTCACTTATCTCTCTCTAATCATGTATCTATACTCTATTTTAGCTATGAGTAATGAGTAGTTTCCTATGTGAGTCTAGGGGTGAAATGACCCAACCCTAATTTAGCTACCTAAACCGAGATTAGGCCCTAAACACCGTTAATTCCTACAAACTCTAAACCAGATATCGAAGTGAAGATCAATAATCATTTGACTAAAACTTGAAGGAACAATTTCTCAATGCACTAGTCATAAACTTTATTTAACATCAGAGCAGCTAGACATGCTAAACTAGCTATAATAAATGAACTACTAGCTTCTAGGATCATCATCAAATCCTACAGCGGGCATCTCTATGCCTCGATCCGCATGCACACCCAACCTCCACTGAATCTGCAAATCTAGGCATTTAAAACCGAAGGGCCTAGGAAAAGGCATATAAAAAAAAGTGAGTAGATGAAAAATAATAATCGAGTATACGTGAAAACAAAATATTCTATGCCTTTCCACCGAAACTGATACGTATAAAACACTAAGCGAATCAAATGTAAAATCTCAAGGTGCGAGTGAAGTGGAGGCATCGTCTAGGGACCTCTGATCCGAGACGATAACTGTATGTGCATGTCGTCAAGAGTTTTTGACCTGGATGATCTGAGTGCCAGGTTAGGGCCTTTAGCCCATCCTGGAGCCCTTGGGGATCAGCCGAGTAGCTATGCATTGATGTAATAAATGTAAACTATGCACACAAGCCTCAACACTAAAAACAGAAAACTGAAACAATTGCACAATAATGAGTACAATAATGACGACTCGCTACGATTGTGAAAATAAAATGTCCACTCACCTGGATTACAAGACAAGTAATTTTTGGTCCACAACTCGAGGAATGTACTTAGGGATCCTAAGCCAATAAAAGATCTAATTTAATTAATATAATATTCTAATCATACCAGTAAAGTAGATTAAGAATCTGAGACGATTCGTACATCAAATACTCACATTCCAATTTTGATAGCTAAGCGTTGCTACTCCACCATGCTATGAAATCAATCACATTCATCTTGTCGTGCCACCAAAGCTTCATAGAAAAATGAGCCTTGATTCGACACACGACGAAATATTGCGTCAAAAGTTTCTAGTCACATCAAAATCCTATACATACGTGAGAGTATTACTCAATTTTTTTCAAAATCTATAAAATAACACAAGAATCGTAACACATCAGCTAAAGAAATTTTTTGTGAAGAAAATGGTATTCTGGTCGTCGGAGCTCCGCCACGTACGACAGCGGCGAAAATCAACTGGCTCTAAGATTTAACCAATGGTAGATTTCCTAATTCAATTTCCTTCTATTACAACTTCCAAAATTCATAACTGTTAGCTCGAACCTTCGAAAATAAAGATAAAAATACACACGAGCTCACAGTAAAATCCTCTACAACTTCTGTGAAGAAAACGAGATCAGAATCATAACTTATAAAAAGTCAATTTTAAACGTATCATATAGTGATTAGCTCGATAATTAACTCGACTAACGAAGATTAAGTAATTAATTTGGGTTTGGGTCGTTACAAGGGGTCAAACCCTAGCAATTTATTGTAAAACAATGATATTTTGACTTATGCTAATGAGGTTTTGGGTGTTTTTTGCTATTAAATGAGTTTGTTGTGAGTATTATTTGATTGTGGCATGTTGATGTGTTTGTGCTTCACTATTAGATCTACTTATGCATGTCTTAGCTTTGGCTAAGTTAGGATTTGTTGAAGGGACTAAAATAACACTTAAGGGAACTAGCCATTCAGTTAGGTAGTAGATGAGCATGTAATATGACTTAGGCTTAGACTTAAAAGGTTAAGCTTAGGATTTGGTTTCCCTGTGCTTGAGCATGAATCAAAACACTTTTGAGATCCAAGTGACTTAAGGGTTTTCAGTTAAGCTCACAATGGACTAAGAGGCTTTATAGTTCATTCTTTCGATTCGTAACCCAATAGGTGCGAGTTGGGAGTATTCATTCAAACTCATTCTCAAGTTCCCTAATAGAGGCTTAGGAAGGGAAGCCATCCATAATCTTCACATGTACTTGCAACTAATCTCATTACACATGAAATTCATTAGGATCCTTGCACCAAAAGTCTAACTCCTATTCTTGGTTTACTTTGTTCTTCATGGATGAACCAAATCCTTCTAGAATCTCAAAGGTCTAGGAGTTGCGGCCTATAACCGAGCGTGAACTAAGAGTGCATGATTTGGACAATGAAAAAATTTGTTCTTATGATCCAAAAGACATTTGAGCATGTGAACTGAACTAAACAACTCATGATCTTAAATTAGGTATTGTTTGAACATCAAATGGTTAACGGGGGCATCCCTAGCCAACCATTCTTCTATCTTGAATTTTTGATCCTTTCTATTTACCATCTTTCCATTAGTCATAAATAACTAATCAACCTTTCGTTAAATAACTTGACGTTGAGTCTAATCAATCATCCCTTGTGATGTTGAGTCTCTACAGGACTCGACATTTTAAGATTCCTTTCCATATTTTGTGTTTCCTTGTCGCATCACTTATTTGTGTTTCACTCACCTAAAGGACATAATTGGAAAAATTTATGGAATTGGGTAGTCAATCCTCGTGGGTTCGACACTCGACTTCCATATAAATTATACTACTCGACCCAGTGTACTTGCGGGTAAAGGAAATTCCCTTAGCCTTAGACTAATTAATAGTCAAAAATTTAGGGGACATAAATCTCATTAACACTCCTCTCACTGATATTTTTTCCTCCTTCCCCTTATCCTCTTTACCCTAGAACCCAAATCAGAGCTAGTTTCTTATTTGACTGCCATGGCTGTGGATGACGATGACATTGCAGCCCAGTTTAAAGCCTCTATGACCTTTTCATAATACGATGATGACTAGCCTAACATCGTCGATATTGTCCTGCCAACAATGATAGAAGTAGGCCGACACAGAGTCACGATACACTATGGGGTCGCGCAACTTTTCGGGCTGGTGAATTTGCCAGAGGTCTGAGATCAGTTACTTAAGCCCACCATGCTCATCTGTGGCATGGCCCACTCGGTCAGGGCAAGGTGGTACTTCACTAGCATGATGATGATCGATTTTTTGCAGTTTCTGCGATCCTGTCGCTCTTAAAAGGGCCGCACGTGGTCCTTGGTTTTACCAAGATTACACGGTAGTCGTTGAAGAGTTTGACGGATTATCTGACCCCTCTGAGGTCCTAACGGCATTGAATGGGTTTGATAGCTTGTGATATGAATATTGGCGATACTATGTTTTGAGCAATGAAATTGAATTTGGTTTAGTTTAGTACTTGTTGTGAATGAGTTTGATAGCTTATGGTGTGATTGTGGTATGTTTGCATGTTTGGGCTTGATTCAATGTTTTCATATTCATTTCTTATCCATGACTAAGTTGAGATATGTTTAAGGAAGCTAAAAAAATGAACCTAAGTGAACTAGTCACTCACCTAAGGAAGATAAGTATGTAAACATGACTTAGATCTAAACTTACAAGGTTAAGCTTAAGGTTTGATTTTCATTGATCTTAAGGATGGACTGAAGCCTTCTTGAAGTCCTAATGACTTAAAGAGCTCCGGTCAAGCTTATATTGACTCGAAGGGGTTTTGTAGCTAATCGTTACTTCTTCTAATTCATGTTTTAAAAGGTGTGGATTTTGAAAGTTCATTAGAACCTACTTTTATGTCCTCTAATTGGGACTTAAGAAGGAAAGTTATACACATTCATCTTAAGTGAACACATATTAAACTCATTAGGCATGTGGAATGATTAGGATACGATTCGTAATTGATTTTGCATTCAATTTTTGGTTTGCTTTATATTTGAATGTTGGACCGGAACACTTCTAGTGCCCTAATGGCCTAGAATATTTTGTCCACAACCAATAGTGACTCAAAGAGGTCACAAGTTAGACAAGCACGTGTGAACTGAGCTAAACTCATAACTTGGATATTGTTGGTACATTGAGGTCGCTAGTGGCAACATATCTAGCCGACCAAATATTCACATTGTTTTATTTTCTTTTACCTAATGATTGCATTTAATTAGTTAATCAACCATTCAATTGTTTAATCACTCATTGTATTTACACGACCTCTTGCATATTTAAGTTACCAAAGAACTTAGCTAGGTAAGATACATTTCTGTATTTTCATTCATTAGTTTTAGTGTCATGTTTAGTGTCTAGTTAATCCGTATTTAGAGTGCCTAATTGAGTCAAGCTAAGGAGTTTAAGTGGTCAATCCTCGTGGGTTCAACACTCGAATTCCTTACAAATTGTATAACACTACCGGATTAAGAGACATTGCCGGCGACTTTAAGTCGCCGGCCTTATTTTTTTTTCGCCGAAATTGTCATTACCGGCGAGAAGTCGCCGGAAATTGCCCGCCGGAGATAGCATTGCCGGCGACGGGAAACACCGTCGCTGGTAATGTCCTAAACATTGAGTCGCCGGCAATGTCAAGACATTACCGGCGACATGATGTAGTCGGAAATTGTAGTCTGAAATCGTGTCAGAAATCGTTGTCGGAAATTGTAGTCGGAAATTGTAGTCGGAAATCGTAGACGGAAATTGTTGTCGGAAATTGTAGTCGGAAATCGTTTTGGAAATTGTAGTCGGAAATTGTTGTCGGATATTCTTCGGCAAATGTCAACATTACCAACGAGTTGATAAGCAACTCGTTGGTAATGACATTACCAACGAGTTAAACTAACTCGCCGGCAATGTTTAATGGATATGCAAGAACCCAGCTCGAGCCCGAGCTTCATTTCTCACAATCCTCTCCTCCTCATCTCCTCCTCTCCTCCTCCCAACTCATTCCGGCCGCCTCCCTCTCCTCAAAACTCTCTTCCTCTCCTCCCCTCTCCCCTCCCCTCACCTCCTCTCCCTTCTCCTCTCTCCTCACTAAATATCCCGATTTCAAATTGAATTTCCTCTCCTCCCCTCCTCCTCTCCTCCTCCCCTCACCTCCGTCGCCGGAAAAGCAGCTTGAGCTCCACCATGGCAGGTGCTCTCTCTCTCTCCCTTTCTCTCTCAATTTTTATTTATTTTTGTGCATAAATATATATACGTATGTACGTATGTACGTATGTGGGAATGTATATATATATATATGTATGTGGAAATTAAATTTAATTAGGGTGATAAGCATGAAATTTAGATGCAATGTATATATATACCGGTAATGTTTGAAAAATGTGGAAAATTAATTAGGGTGTGTGATTTGGATGAATATGTGATGTATATATATATGAAAATTAAATTTAATTAAGATGCATGATGTATATATATGTGTGAAAAATGTGGAAAATTAATTAGGGTGTGCGGTTTGGATGAATATGTGATGTATATATATATATGTGAAAATTAAATTTAATTAAGATGCATGATGTATATATATACATCGAAAATGTATATATGTTAATTTAGGTGATATAGTTGTTAATTAATCATATAAATTAAGGTGGAAAATTGGAATCAGAACGGTGCAGAACCTGAACGGTTTTAAACCGGAACCGCGTGGAACCGGAACCGTTTGGAACCGGAACTGTTTGTAACCGGAACCGTTTGAAACCGAATGGTTCCAGTTCCAAACGGTTCCGGGTTCAAACGGTTCCGGTTCCGCCCGGTTCTGGTTACATTTGGTTCCGGTTCCGCCCGGTTCTGGTTACATTTGGTTCCGGTTCCGATTTGTTATAGAACCGAATCCATGACTATTACGGTGTCCAGGACATTTTGCGACAAATTGGCTTCGGAGAGGTTCCCGAAATAGTGGAGGGAGCAGTAGTCAAGCTTCCTCCTCAGCCGCAGTTAGCAACACACGCAGTGGGCCAATGATGAATGCTCGCACGAGAGCCTTGCTAGATGCGCGAGCTGAGGAGGAAGCTGCACGATCAAGAGCCGTGCAACCGGAAGTCGAGCCTCGAGCCTCAGTCAGCAGACGTCCCTCTGTCAGCAGACCCTCAGACGAGCGATAGTCAATGGGGGCATCAGAAACTCCCTCAATCTGAATGCCCCTATTCGCCCGGTGCCTATTCCCGTTTCACGGGAATCATCTGAGGCAGATGGTGGTGTTGGCGCCTCATCGTCCAGGCCTCGTCTATCTCCGCCGTCCGGTATCTTCCTACCCGACGAGATTCCTGTGATCCCTGAATTCGATGATAGGGGGATGCCTATTTATGTTGAAGTACGGCCGGAGTTCCTGAGCGTGGAGGAAGCGTACAACTTCATCCCGTTCGACCCCATGTATCTTTGGAGTGTGAGGTGCACCAACCAACAAACGGACGATGCAGGTAAGTTTTATTTAACATCAGATTGATTACTTAATTATTACTAAAGACTTACGATAGGTTCAATTAATGATATCAATTTGTTGACATTGTATTATTAGGCAATTTCGTTAATGGGACTGGAAAACGGAAAGGGGCTAGAGGCACCTGCACCGGGAAGAGACTTGAGCAGGCCACCGGGGGAAGGAAAACGCCCATAAGGGCCAATGAGGATGGCGAGGTGATCGAGGCATTTGACACCACGCGAAAATATGTCAGCATGGCCGGGGCGATCATGCGGGACAAGGTCCCAATGCTTTGGCCAGATTGGGAATCTGTGCCTATCTACGTGAAGATGCAAGTGCATAATGCACTGAGTGTGAGTTAAATTGTATTTTCATTACGTAAATTTTATATTTATTAATTAAGTCAGAATAAATATATAATTTTGCCTTTTATATATTCATATTGCAGGTGTGGTTTGACGTGGATGAAGTTCTTATTCACACGTGGGTAGAGCGTCAACTACATATGAGGTGATGTGCTTCGAGTTATTTGAGTATATATCGAGTTAGATTTTTGTTTATCAAGTGTTTTAATATCTCTAACTTTTTTTTCCTGGTGTTAATATAGGTATAAAGAGTGGAAGAACGAGCTTTCTTCCCATTACACTGTATACAAGGAGCTAGGCCGAGGTTCTACCCCTAGCGAATTTCGGTTTAGGGAGTACGAGTGGAAGTGGCTGATAGCCTACTTCGAGCACCCCAAAGCTCAGGTATGCATCCTGAATATATCTTACAAGCCTAATGTATCGTATCACATTGAAATAGTTAGTTACTAATTTTTTTTTCATATGTTTATCAAACAAGGCGATTTCGAAGACGAACCGGGCGAATAGATTGAAAAACACCAGGGCCCATCATGCAGGTTCACTCAACTATTTGGGTTGGTCGACTAAGGCGCAACAACAACAAGAAGTGAACCCGTTGGTGTATATTCATTAGAAGTTCTATCCGCAGTGCCCTGAAGAAGCGGTAAGTCTTTCGCCTCTCCATGTGTTAATAAAACTATTTTTCGATATTAATTTATATTGTTAGCTAATACGTTATTCATTTTTGCTTTTCAATTAGGCGAGAGTGGAGGAGGCGACCGCAAAAGTGACCATGAATATAGCTCGGACTAACCATCCTGACTGCTCCGAGGAAGAAGTCACCCAGTATGCCTCTCAGATCGATCCGCTTGATCGCCCTATAGCGGCTCAGATCATGGCAAAAGCGTGCGGGACTGGAAAGAATACCTACTACTGTAGGGGAATGGGCTCGGCGGGCGAATGAGTATTGAAGAACACTTCAGAATACTCTACCGGGTCAAGAAGTTCAGCTTCTAGTCGTAACCTCGCAGCGGAGCTTCAGAGGACAAGGAGGGAGTTGGAGGAGCAAAAGAGGCAGATAGCCGAGCAGCAGGCAATCAGAGATGTCGAGTACCAACACATGGTCCAGCAGCAGACACAGATGTTCACATGGATGCAGACCATGTACGAGGCTCGGACTACCGGACGCCCGTTCCCCACACCTCCCCCGCACCCTGTGTTCCCTAGTTATCCACCACCACCACCGCACCAGTCACCGCCACAGCCAGACCAGGGTAGCCACCGGAGTTCAAATGAGTACATGGATTACTTCGACCCTGACCTGCAAGTTCCTCGACCCTGACGTGTAGTTGTAGTTAATTTTCGTATCGTCGTTGCTATTTGTACTGTACGTTGGACATTTATGTGTACTGTTGAACTTGTATGATTGTACGGTTTATGTCTTTTAATGCAGGTTCTGGAATTGGGCCCAATCCAGAACCGTGTTTTTTTTTTCAAAATTTTTCCAAGCATTGCCGGCGACATGGACCTAAGTCGCCGGCAATGTCTTAAAATTCCGGCCACGGCGGCGCTGACATTGTTGGCGACTTGACTCAAGTCGCCGGTGATGTTTAGGACATTACCGGCGATGGCGTTTCCCGTCGCCGGCAATGCTATCTCCGGCAGGCAATTTCCGGCGACGGCATTGCCGGCGACTTGTCGCCGGTAATGACAATTCCGGCGAAAAAAAACAAGGCCGGCGACTTTGACCCGTATACTTGTGCGTCAAAGAATTCTTTGCATTTATGGGCTAGATAATAGTTCACAAAGCGTAGGGGTACAATTCTTCCAACAAGTTTTTTGCGTCGCTGTCGGGGATTTATTTCAATTTGATTCCTTAGCTTCGGTTTGCCTTTGATTGTGGAGAATCCAAACATTTTGTGACATTTGTTTCTTAGCTTTATAGTTTTTTTTTCATTTTTCCATTTAGGACTTTGTTTTGAGTGTCTTTAATCCCTTGAATACTTTGGTTGATAGCTTTGAGGTAAATTTATGCTAGAACTTGTGCTACCTACCTTTTGTAGGGCATTATGCTTAACCCTTCGAGAATTGGTGCGGATAGTAACAATAGCCTACCTTCGACCCGCCGAGAAAACCTCTTGACCGGTCGAAAGTGGCCTAAGTCAGACACAGATGCTTGCACTCGACCGGTCGAAGAATACATTCGACACGTCGAGAATTTGTTTTGCTTAAAGGTTGTTTCACTTACCTCTACCTCTTTTACCTTGAGTATTTATATTCTTGGGAGCATATCTAAGTAGTGTCTTTATTTTAGGCAAAGTAGTTAGAGAGTCTAGATCTACAAAACTTAATTCCCGCTACACCCTAGATCATTAAGACCTTATTTAGTGATTTCAGTATATTAGATAACGTACGTCTTTACCTCGGTTCACTTCAGTGTCCATTGCACTGTGAACGCCACTACGCTACGTTCTGAAATTACATTCGATCTCTTAGAGTGCTCATTGATGTTTCCTTGAGGGGGGTACCAAGAAGTATTGTGGAAGGCCTTCAAGCCTTTGAGTACTCTTAATGTTTGGGGGACTAATATCTTTGGGTTATTAAGTATGTTTTTAGGTCTCATGCCTTCAAATCCTCTTTTCTAGAAAGAAATCATCATGGATAAGGACGACATTGAAGTAAACCTTTGAAGGATAGTCCTTTACCATCTTTGTCAAGGCATACCGGTTGCATTGTTCTTCAACCGTTAGTAGACAAATTGAAAGGACCCAACTCTGATTTAGTTTCCTAACCCGGAATCAATCCCCTTCTGGAAACACGAACTTGCAAAAACCACAAAAATTTCGGCAGAGTTTCACTATAACGCGGAATTGCCATTAACTTGCACCCGAAAATAAACTTCATGCTATGCCACAAAAGCCAAACCGTGGGCACCAATCCCATCCGGATTTCTCAATATCATAACAATAATGTAAAGTAGTAATCAAAACTGTACTTTACAGAAATCCGGGGAAAATCATATAAAAGTATAGCGACAAAGTAATCAGAGCGACCTCTAGTGTATATATATATAAAATATACAACAGTAGGCAAAACAAGAAACCTACTGGAAAAGAAAGGTAGCTCGAACACTAAGCCTCCGACCGTGACGTGAGACACCAGAATCCGAACTACAAACTGGGCACAGAAACCGAAAAGCCTAGAAGAAAGGCAAATAAAATCGTTAGAGTGAGTGGACGAAAATAATCGTATGCCTTTCACCAAACATATATCATAAAACAAAGCGAGTTCATAAAATGTACGGAGGTGCCAGGTGAATCTCTCACACCCGATGGTCAGGCGAATCTCTCAAGCCCGACGGTGATAGACTATGCGAATCTCTCAAGCCTAGTGGGCACATCAGAGGAATCTCTCAACCCTGGATCTGACTACCGCTGATCAGCCGAGTAGCCAATGCATCGATGCTAAGTAAATGCCATCCCCATATAAAATATAAAATAATACCTCCAAAAACAGTAAATAATCTCAACATTGTATCCTAAATAAATACAAAAATCAAGAACTCGCTACGACAATGAAAATAAAAAAGTCCACTCACAGATGAACACAGCGCACACACGTGCTAATCACGAGATCCAGCAAAAGATCCCTCGCCCAACGTACGATCTCAATCCCCTGAATAATCACAAAATATAACTGATCAAAATCATAATTCATCACACTGTACCACACCTCGGAAACCAACCATTTCCGGAAACATATAACTCGATACAAAATAATCGTCGAAATTCCCCAAACTCTCCATATAAACCCTCGACTAAAAATCCGGTATCCAAGTCAACTCGAAAACCTCAAGGCGATGATCGGGGCACGATTATGAGCAAAACGACAAAAAACTCGTCGAAAACCAAAAAGTCAATGGGTCGCCGGAACTCCGTCGTTGACCGCCGCCGCCGGCGGCGGCACGTTGTCAACCGGAGGAATTTCCCGGCGGCCAAGCTCACCGTAGCTTCTCCTCCTCAAGCCCAACACATCTCCCAACTGTGACAACCTCTAATTTTGGCCCAAATCGCCAGAAAATAGCTCGAAACATCCACGGCCGAGAATCGCCGGAAAACTTTCATGGCCGATTCCGGCGCCGTCACGCCACATCGTCACTCCAAACCAAAGGGAAAATCATCCTTGAGCAAAACCCAATCGATTCCACCCAAAAACCGCACCGGAAAGTCACCAGAGCGCCGTCCCCAAACGGAGCCGATTCCGGCCGGAAAATCAGAAATTTCAAACACTTCGTTCTCCCTCAAATCGAAACCAATTTTTAAAATTCCAAATTCTAAACAGTGGCAAATCAAGAGCGGAATCGATTCATACCCAAATCGGAGCCGGAGGTGGCCGAAAATGAAAGGTCACCGACGAGTCAAACGATGGCCAGTTTTCTCCTTTGGTCAACGCGGGTCAACGCATCCAAGACTGGTCAACGCCGGTCAAACTTCCAAACAGTGTTTTTTGACAATTTTTCGACTATTTCTGACATTTATACTCACGGCTCGATACGATCGACGGTCCAAAACGAAACATATCCACGTTTTGGATAACTCAAATACGAACGGATAAACACGATGAAATTCAACGATTTCAAATATTCATAACATATTCCTCGGTCGTTGAAATAATTATCCGGAACCGCCCACGAACTCGAAATCACACGTATAAAAACTCTTGTGAAGAGTCTCAACTCAAATTCTCGCCTGATAATTAAGTCATGATTAAAACCGGCAATTCAATTCATTTACGGAAAATTGTAATTACGCAATAACTTGTGGATTAAGCCGATTACTATACTAATTCTGGTTCGGGTCGTCACAAATCTACCCCCCTTAAAAAAAATTCGACCTCAAAATTTAAGTACCTGTTAGGTGAACAGATGAGGATACTGCTCCCGCATATGCTGCTCAGTCTCTCAGGTGGCCTCCTCAACTAAGTGATTCTGCCACAAGACCTTCACCAGCAGTATAACACGGTGCCTCAACTCCTGCTCATACCGATCGAGAATCTGTACCGGCTCCTCCACATATGTCAAATCCTCTCAGATAGGTAGCTGATGAGGTGCTAACACATGCGATGGGTCTGGAATATACTTCCGCAACATAGAAAAATGGAAAAAATCGTGTACACGAGCCATCTCAGCAGGCAACTCAAGTCTGTAAGCCACGGCACCAACCCTCTCGGTGATCTCGTGCGGACCAATGTACAGTGGTCGAAGCTTGCCACGCTTCCCAAAACGCACAACTCCACTCCACGAAGATAGTTTTAGGAAGACCCAATTGCCCACATCGAACTCAAGACTCTTTCTTCTCACGTCCGCATAACTCTTCTGGCGATCCTAGGCAATCTTCAATCTGTCCCGGATGATCTGAATGTCTTCCATGGTGCTCTTCACCAGATCAGGGCCAATAAGCCATTGCTCACCCACCTCACTCCAACACAATGGAGTGCGGCATTGCCTCCCGTATAAGGACTCATATGGTGCCATATCAATACTGGCCTGATAGTTGTTGTTGTAAGCAAACTCAATCAGATGCAGTTGCTGGTCCTAATTTCCTTGAAATTACAAAACACAAGACTCCAACATATCCTCGAGAATCTGAATAGTCCTCTCAGACTGCCCATCAGTCTGAGGATGAAAAGCTGTACCGAAATGCAATCTAGTGCCTAAGGCTCGCTGCAATGCCTGCCAGAACTTGGAAGTAAACTGACTGTCTTGGTCAGAAACAATAGATACAGGCACACCATGCAGTCGAACAATCTCTGCCAAATACAGCTTTGCCAATCTGCCCACTGAAATCTTCCCCGGAAGTGCAAGAAAATGAGCGGATTTCGTCAATCAATCCACAATAACCCAAATACCAGTATTACCGGCCAAAGTACGCGGTAACTATTACACGAAATCCATGGTAATGTGCACCCACTTCCAAACTGGAATTTCCAAAGGCTGCAACTTTTCTGCAAGCTTCTGCCTCTCCGCTTTAACCTGCTGACAAATCAAACATCTGCTCACATATGCGGCAATCTCCTGCTTCATATTGTGCCACCAGTAATAAGCTCGGAGTGTACGAAACATCTTCGTACCGCCGGGATGCATCGCATACGCCAAACAATGAGCTTCGTCTAAAATCTCTTTCTTCAAACTCTTGTCCGTGGTTACACACAACTTTCCTCTGAATAGCAACGTACCATCATCACTCAACCGAAACTCTGTTGGCACACCATTCCGAATCATGGTCATCTTGTCCAACAGGTGGGAATCTGTATCCTGAGCTTCCTGAACCTGATCAACCAACAATGGTCAAACCTGGAAGCTAGCCAACAAAGCTCCATCATTGTCTCAGTCGAACTCAGCTCCCGTAGCCCGTAGCTCGGCTAGCATGGAAACTCTGGCCACACACACATGAAATAACGAAGCTCCAGATTTCCGATTGAGTGCATCAGCAACGACATTAACCTTCCCTAGATGGTACTCGAAAATGCAATCATAGTCGTTGATCAACTCCATCCATCTGTGCTGCCTCATATTCAAGTCTGGCTGCGTGCGCAAATAAGTGAGACTCTTGTGATCGGTGTATATCTTGCACTGAGCTCCGTACAGGTAATGTCTCCAACTCTTCAACGCTAATACAATAGCAGCTAACTCCAAATCGTGGGTAGGATAGTTGACTTCTTCTGGTTTTAGCTGTCTGGAACCGTAGGCTACCACTTTACCATGCTGCCTTAGAACACAACCAAGTCTCAACTTCGATGCATCGCTGTAAACCATGAACTCACCCCTATCGTTAGAGAAAGTCAGAACCGGTACATTAGTCAACTTTTCCTTCAGGAGCAAGTAACTCTCCTCACATGCATCGGACCACTCGAACTTGACGCCTTTCTTCGTCAATCTGGTAAGTGGCGTGGCAATCCGTGAAAAATCCTGCACAAAGCGCCGATAGTAGCCTGCCAAACCCAAGAAACTCCCGATCTCTGGTACGGTGGTAGGTCCACTCCAATTCATCACAGCTTCGATCTTGTCAGGATCCACGCTAATTCCCTCAGCTGATATCACGTGACGCAAAAACATCACGTTATCCAACCAAAACTCACACTTGCTGAACTTCGCAAACAACTGATTGTCCCCCAAAGTCCGCAAAACCGCTCGCAAATGCTTTTTATGCTGGCCCACATTCCTGGAATAAATCAGAATATCGTCGATGAACACGATCACAAACTTGTCCAGAAACCGTCTGAACACCCGGTTCATCAAGCCCAAACTGCATAACCAAGAACTCATAATGCCCGTACCGTGATCTGAAAGCTGTCCTGGCCACATCTGACTCTCTGATCCTCAATTGATGATATCCGGACCTGAGATCAATCTTCGAAAAGACTGAAGCTCCTTTGAGGTGATCAAACAAGTCGTCAATCTGCGGCAACGGATACTTGTTCTCACAGTGACCTGATTCAGCTTCCGGTAATCAATGCACAGCCGCATGGAACCATCCTTTTTCCGCACAAACAATACAGGAACACCCATCGGCAATACACTGGGTCGAATGAAACCCTTATGTAGCAACTCCTGAAGTTGAATCTGTAGCTCATTCAACTCCGCTGGCACTATACGATAAGGTGCCTGTGATATGGGTCCAGTGCCCGGTAATAGCTCAATGGTGAAATCGATCTCCCGAACTGGAGGAATACCCGGTAACTCTTCCGGAAACACATCTGGAAACTTGAAAACCACCTCAATATCACCAATGTCTGGCACAGCAGCCGTAGTATCCACAACATGAGCTAAGTATGCTACACAACCCTTCTTCATCATCCGATCAGCCTTCATCGCTGAAATCACACATGGCAATGAAGTATTCTTCTCACCGCGAAATAGTATCTCTGGGAACCCTGGACGTCGAAACACAACCTCCTTCTTGTGACAATCGAACATAACCCAATATGTCTCCAAGAAGTCCATACCCAAAATCACATCAAAGTTGACGATATCCAGCAATAACAAATCCGCGGCTAGCCCATGATCTCCAATAAAAATCTCACAATCCCTATACACCCAACCAATACTCACAACCTTACCGGACGGATACAACACTCTCCATAATCCCAGAAGTGGAGATGCAGGCATAGTAGCTAAAGATGACAATCTATATGATATGAATGAATGCGTAGCACCTGGATCTAACAAAGTAAGTGTTGGATAGCCAAAAACATGCCACGCACCAATAACAACCTCCGGTGAAGCTCTGCCCTCATGCAATGACATGGCATGAACCCTGAACTGCCCGGCTGGTCATCCACGCTGAGGGTGACTCTGCTGTCCACCCTGACCAGAAGACTGTACTGGTCGAGCCCTAGAAGTGGTACCTCACTCTCCTCTAGAACTCTGAGCTGCCTGTCCACCAACACCAGTAAGCTGAAAACATTCCCTCGCATAGTGACCCTCCTGGCCACAACGATAGCAAACGATAGGTCCTCGCTAACAAGGACCAAAATGATGCATGTTGTAGAGATTACACAATGGGTACTCCCTCAGTACGGAAAAAGAGCCACCGGTACATCGAGGATAACTGGATCCGCTAAAACCCCCACTTGACTGTGGTCTCGGTGGTCGATCCCTCCTCCATCTCTGTCTCTATCTAGCAGAACTACCTGGTGGTCTATATGGTCCACTGCCAGATGATGATGCCGATCCGGAAGTGTCAGAACTCAGCCTCTTGGAAGGTCCCTTACTCGGTCCACCCTCTTCAAATCGTCGAGACTGGAATCTCATCTGTCTTTCCTTCTCGGTATCCTCGCCTCGAAGTGCTGCACTCACAAACTCATCAAAGTTGTTCCGAGGCATCGTAGTCAAAGTCCCCTTGATGCTCAAGTTCAAGCCCAGCTCAAATCTGCGGCACTTGGCTTCCTCTGTAGCCACCATGTCACAAGCAAATCGAGATAAGCGGGTAAATCTGTCTCGGTACTCAAGGATAGACATACTGCCCTGCCTCAAATTAGTGAATTCCTCATACTTCCGCTGTTGTGTAGCCTGGTTGAAGTATCTCCGCATGAACAAATCTCGAAACAAAGTCCACGGAGTATCAACTGGAACTCTATCGGTGCTAACCCACCAGAAGTATGCATCTGACTCAAGTAAACCAACTGTTGCCATTGTCATCTGCTCAGGGGTAAAACGCAGACGCTCACAAACGCGTTCAACCTGAACCAGCCATGCTTCACAAATCTCTGGATCAGCTGAACCCGAAAAGACAGTCGCACCAGCAGTACGAGCTTTGACCACAGGGTCAAAACACTCCTCCAAACGCAACACTCGCATCAGCAATTAGTGCGTCTGGCGATCCTCATCAGGATCCACATCCCGATTAACACGGGGATCACGTCGAGGAGGCATCCTACTAATACAAGACAAGCATTAATCACAAGCACTAAGTACGTAATCATGAGACTTTAGACATTTGAACATATACAACACCCGAAGCATTGATGAGTAACCGCTGGCCAGTCGGGTCATCTCTCCAGACATCCTGTACATACTTAAATACCCTAAGTGTCACAACTACAAGAGTCTACAGAACCTAAAACCTAATGCTCTGATACCAAGCTGAAATGACCCAACTCCGATTTAGTTTCCTAAACTGGAATCAAACCCCTTCTGAAAACACGAACTTGCAAAAACCACAAAAATTTCGACAGAGTTTCACTATAACGCGGAATTGCCATTAACCTGCACCCGAAAAATACACTTCATCCTATGCCACAAAAGCCAAACCGTGGGCACCAATCCCATCCGGATTTCTCAATATCATAACAATAATGTAAAGTAGTAATCAAAACTGTATTTTACAGAAATCCGGGGAAAAACATATAAAAGTATAGCGACAAATTAATCAGAGCGACCTCTAGTGTATATATATACAAAATATACAACAATAGGCAAAACAAGAAACCTACTAGAAAAAAAAGGTAGCTCGAACACTAAGCCTCCAACCGCGACGTGAGACACCAGAATCCGAACTGCAAATTGGGCACAGAAACCGAAAAGCCCAGGGGAAAGGCAAATAAAATCGTTAGAGTGAGTGGACAAAAATAATAGTATGCCTTTCACCAAACATATATCATAAAAAAATCGAGTTTATAAAACCTGCCAGGCGAAACTCTCAAGCCCGACGGTCAGACGAATCTCTGAAGCCCGACGGTGATAGACTAGGCCAATCTCTCAAGCCTAGTGGGCGCATCAGGGGAATCACTCAACCCTGGATCTGACTACCGGTGATCAGCCGAGTAGCCAATGCATCGATGCAAAGTAAATGCCATCACCATATAAAATATAAAATAATACCTCCAAAACTAGTAAATAATCTCAACATCGTATCGTAAATAAATACGAAAATCAAGAACTCGTTACGACAGTGAAAATAAAAAGATCCACTCACAGATGAACACAGCGCGCACACGAGCTAATCACGAGATCCGGCGGAAGATCCCTCACCCAACGTACGATCTCAATCCCCTGAATAATCATAAAATATAACTGATCAAAATAAAAATTCATCACACTATACCACACCTCGGAAACCAACCATTTCCGGAAACATATAACTCGATACAAAATAATCGTCGAAATTCTCCAAACTCTCCACACAAACCCTCGACTAAAAATCTGGAATCCAAGTCAACTCGAAAACCTCAAGGCGATGATCGGGGCGCGATTACGAGAAAAACGACATAAAACTCGTCGAAAACCAAAAAGTCAACAGGTCGCCGGAGCTCCGCCGTTGACCGCCGCCACCGGCAGCGGTGCGCCGTCAACCGGAGGAATTTCCCGGCGGCCAAGCTCACTGTTGCTTCTCCTCCTCAAGCCCGACACATCTTCCAATTGTGACAACCTCTAATTCCGGCCCAAATCGCCGGAAAACAGCTCGAAACATCCACGGCCGAGAATCGCCGGAAAACTTTCCCGACCGATTCCGGTGCCGTCACGCCACCTCGTCCCTCCAAATCAAAGGGGAAATCATCCTTGAGCAAAACCTAATCGATTCCACCCAAAAACCTCACCGGAAAGTCACCGGAGCGCCGCCCCCAAACGGAGCCGATTCCGGCCAGAAAATCACAAATTTCAAACACTTCGTTCTCCCTCAAATCGAAACCAATTTTCAAAATTTCAAGTTCTAAACAGTTGTAAATCAAGAGAGGAAATGATTCATATCCAAATCGGAGCCGGAGGTGGCCAGAAACAAAAGGTCGCCGGCGAGTCAAACGGTGGCTGGTTTTCTCCTTTGGTCAACGCATCCAAGACTGGTCAACGCCGGTCAAACTTTCAAACAGTGTTTTTCGACTATTTCTGACATTTATACTCGTGGCTCGATACGATCGACAGTCCAAAGCGAAACATATCCACATTTCGGATAACTCAAATACGAACAGATAAACACAACAAAATTCCGCGATTTCAAATATTCATAACATATTCCTCGGTCGTCAAAATAATTATCCGGAACCGCCCACGAACTCGAAATCACACATACAACAACTCTCGTGAAGAGGCTTAACTCAAATTCTCGCCCGATAATTAAGTCGTGATCAAAAGCGGCAATTCAATTCATTTACGGAAAACTGTAATTACGCAATAACTTATGGATTAAGCCGATTATTATACTGATTCTGGTTCGGGTTGTCACACGAATCCTTTGAGATCAAATGACGTTTTCTTCACACCTTCCCAATTTTCATGGAACATCCACATTCTGATCCATATTCTCACTTGTTGGAGTTCAAGGAAGTATGTACAAGGTTCAACATCCGGAACATGGATCTGGGACAATTGAAGCTTCAGGCATTTCTTTCTAGCTTGAGGGATACGACAAGGATATGGTTCAGCAAGCCTGCTCTTAGTTCGATTCACTCATGGGATACGATGCAACGCAAGTTCATCACAAAGTATTTTCCACCGGGGCAGATAAATGAGAGAAGGACAAGGTTGATGACATTTTCTGAGTAAGATGGAGAGTTGTTCTATGATACATATGAGCGTTTCAAGGAGATTGAGCTGGGTTGTTCGAACCATGGCCAAACTCAAGACTTAGTTTTATCAAGGTTTAAGAATAAACACAAGAAGAAGGTCGATAATGATAGCGGAGGCGATTTCATGGATAAGACTGCGAAAGAAGCCTATGTTTTGTTAGAAAAAATGGTGGATCGATCATCCTTATGGGATGTCAAGCCCAATGTTCGAAAATTGACAATTTCAATGAGGGAAGTCACTCAATCTATCCAAGCTACTCATGTAAAAGAAGATACTATCAAACGACTTGAAAAGACTATGAACAAGAAGTTTGACCTTTTGTTAAACCAAACTTGGAATGGAGGCTATGTAAATCAAATTACGGTGACTAGTGCAGAACCAACTTGCATAATTTGTAAGAGTGTGATGCATGAGACTCCATGTTGCCTTTATCAAGGAGAGTATCCAGAGATTATTGAGGAGTGCAAGCACATGTCATTGGGTGCGCAAAAGAGTAATCTGAGTGGGCATACCAATCCTATTTTCTCATCAGATGATCCTAGACAAGCCAACCATTATGGTCAAGAAAATGGTCAAGATTTCGACCATGGAGCTACTGAAGTTACAAGGACTAGTGGAGAGTATATTAATGCTATAGGAGGCAACTCTTGCCAACCATAAGCATCTTTCTCTTCAATACCATAACAAGATCTGATATAACAAGCACCTCCACCTCGAGAGGAATTGTCAAAGTCTAACTGGGAGGATTTGATGACCAAACTATTTTCACAACATGAGATGCTTCCTCAAAGAAAATTGAAAGCTCAACGAGTGGAAGACAAGAAGATGTATGTGGATATCTTCAAGAGTTTAATGGAAGAGAATAAGAATATCCAGAAGGAGAACCAATGTGCATTCCGGAAGATGGAGGAACAATTTAGTCAATTGGCAAAGGCACATCAAGTTCAACAAGGCGGAACAACAAATGAATTCTCACCTTGCACCAAAAAGGATCCTAATGTGACGACCCGGACCAGAATCAGCAGTATGATCAGCTATATACGTGAGTTACTGCGTAGACGCAGATGTCCGACTGATGATTGAATCGCCAGGCTTGATAACGACTAAATTATTGGCCGAGAATTGGAGCTAGGTCTCTTCTCGAGAGTCGTTGTACGTGTGATTTCGAGTTCGTGGGCTGTTTCGGATCGTCATTTGGACGACCGAGGAATTAATTATGAATATTTGAAGTTTCGACGGAATCGGATTATAATGGCGATCTTCTTAGCGACTAAATTACCGGTCGAGAATTTGGTTTTGGCTTCTTCACGGAAGTTGTTCAGAATTTAATTTCGAGTTTTTGAGAACTTCCGGAGCATTATTCCGAGTTACGAAGATTAAGTTGTGAATATTTCTGATTGTTGTTTGTTTAGTCGGATTATGTGTGTGTTTGGGTTGAATGGTTGACTTTTTATCCGATTGGTCGATGTGTTTGACTTCGGGTGATAATTGAAGATCATGTCGAGACGAGTTTGTTGCTGCGAGAATTATCAGAATCGGAGTTACGACGAGAAAGTTACGAGTATTCAAAGTTCGTCGAAATGGATAAGTATGAAGTTTCCATTTTGGGAAAGGGTATTTAAGAGGGTTGCCAAATCAGGAAGGTCAACATTCTTCATTAATGGCTTTGACCCGGTCAACTCGGGTTGACCGAGTGGGTGCGACGGTGTACGACGGAGGTTCGGCTTCGCCGGCGGCGAGCCTATTCCGGCCACCCCAGGGAGCGAGGCTGCTACCGTTCGACTCGCCGTGATGCGTTCGACACCGTGCCGTCCTCCGTTCACGGCGAGGCCGTTTGTGGAGAGAGAAATTTTCGGCAAAGTTTAGGAAATTTTGGGGTTAATGGTGGTTTCCGATTCCGTCCAAATTGAGCTTAATCAAGCACTGGGTTTTGAAGCCCTCATCACCCGGATTCTAACCATATAGGTATGGTGATCTAATTTTGCTTGTGTGTGGAGAATTTTGAATGTGAAATTTTGGGAATAATTTGGTTTATCACGAAATTGGACTAGTTAGAGATTGAATTGGCCTTTGTTGCAGTTATGAAAGTTGCTCAATGGATGATTTTGAGTGGAACAGGGGTTGCTCCGCCGGAAGATTTTCAGTTTGGCGGCGGCGCCGCCTTGGGCGGTGGTCAACAGTTTGACTTTTTGGGTTTTCGACAAATTGCATGTCATTTCACTCGAAATCGCGCCCCGATCGCGGTGGAGAGGTTCGTTTCTCGATTTGAGCATCCGAAAATACAGCGAGGTATTGAGGTGTGATTTCCGGATTTCCGACAGTTTGTCGTAATCGGATTACGTGTTTCCGAGAACGGTGGTTTCTCGTGATTTGATTTGAATTGTTGAGTTGTGATTTTGAGAATGGATTTTGTGGTTATTCAGGGGTTCGTGATCGTTCGTTTGGCGAGGGACTTACCGCCGGATCACGGGTTAACGCATATCGCGTTACGCTAGTCTGTGAGTGGACAATTTCTTTTCACGGAATTCTTGCGAGTCTTTTATATGATTTACGAACTTGAGCATGCGTATGAGATTTCAGATTACATGAGCATGTGTTTTACGATTATACGATTATACTTATACGGATTTACGTATACGGATTTACATACACTTATATGTTGTTTCATGCATTTGCATTGAAATGTTTATGATTTGGTTTACACAGAGTACAATCATTATATGTTGTTGTATCGATACACTTGCCTCTCGGCTGATCCCCGATGGTAGGCTTTTACCGGGGGAGGCTGTGACTCCTGACCCGTGACCTTTACCGGGGGGAGGCAGACCTCTGACCTGAGGCCTTTCTGGCTAGAATTGCGTGGAAGTCTGGGACTCCGTGATTCTGACTGTACTAGCACGGATGTGTCCATGAGTGACCCTGTGGGATTTTTACTTGCATGCTCAGTACGCTGGAGGATTATGGTTTTACCTCGTGTACTTTGTTATTTCTATTTACCTGGACTATCATATGTTATTTTAAACATATATATCAACTGGTGAAAGACATTTATTTTCGTCCACTCACTCTAACAGTTTCATGTCTCTCCCCTAGGCTTTTCGATTTCCGTGCCCAGTTTGCAGTTCAGGCTCTGGTGTCGCACGTCGTGGTCGGAGGCATAGTGCTCGAGCTACCTTGTTTCTTCCAGTAGGTTTATTGTTCTACCTACTATGGTATACGTATATGATTATACATTAGAGGTCTCTCTGAGTATTCTGTTGTTTATATTATACGATTTTACACCAGATTTCAGTAAAGTATAGATATATTTATTGTTTACTTTACTGTTGATATATTGAGAAATCCGGATGGGATTGGTGCCCACGGTTTGATTTTTGCAGCATAGGATGAAGTGTATTTTACGCGTGCAGGTAATGGTAATTCCACGTTAGTAACGAAACTCTGCCGAAATTTCTACGGTTTTTGTTGATTCGTGTTTTCGAAGGGGTGGATTCTGGTTTAGGGAGCTAAATCGGGGTTGGGTCCTTTCACCTAAGTATCAAAGCTAAGTTGTCAATACAGTATTGGCTACTGGAAGAATATATGATGATTATGGTGATGCCCTCTTGGTAGAAAGCGATTGTATAAGTGATGAGGAGGAGGACCTAGACACACCGAGTGTACCTAGGATACCTTCTAGATTTTATAATGAAGCCAAGCAGAAGCATGAGGGTGTCAATAGCCAAGCCGAGACTAAGGTAAAACCCGATGAAGTTGAGTTCCTACAATTTCCTCAAGCCAATGCTAAAGAAAGACCTCAATCTATGATGAACTGAAAGGCAAAAGCATTCAAGTTATTCAATGAAGCTCCACTAATTCCTGGTACGTACTACAAGTGTATGGCATTGAAGTTGTGAAAGATGATGAAGCCAATAATATTAAAGAAGTCAAGGAACCTGCTAAGAGCAAGAGTCGTAAAAAGATGAAGAAATTGAAGCCGAACAAGCATGAGAAACCAACATTGGTAGTTGGTAGCAAGGTCACCATAAAGAGTCTTAATCCCTTGAAGAGTGCTAATTACAAATTGCTTGAGCTATGTTTTGAAGGAGTCGTCCATTTGATGAATTTAAAGAATGGGAGAACTTTCAAGCTCCATGAGACACAAATTGTGGCTTTCGAGCCAAACAAGAAGTGGAGTGAGGAGGTCTATCACATTAAGAATCCCACCATAGTGTTTTGAATTCATAGCTCCCATCACCCGACCGTGTTAACGTTGTTAAACTTGAACCCAGGATGGTCGGACAATATTGGTATGCAAGAAGCAAAAAAGTGAGGTTGGGGAACCATTGGGCATGAAGAATAAAGCATTATTAATAAAAGGCAAGCAATAAATATGGAATTAGAAACATAATTAGAGCATAATTATGGACCTAACATTGAGCTAGGAGCCGGTCGTCAAAGAGTTTGCATCCTCTTTATCCCTACTCTCTTTACTTCTTTGCATGATATGGATATGTTTGCCAATGATGCTCAAGTAGTGTTCTGTTTGGAGTAATGTTAGAATGTGGTAGTGTTGTGTAAGTGTGAGGTTCTCTCAGGTTATATGCTTGATTACATAGTCGTTTTCCTTTGACATATAATTAGTATGTATGCCTCCATTGTGGTTGATTCCATAATAGCTTCATTACTTTTTAGAGACTATATGACCCTTTAAGTGCGAATGCATGCTAGTTGTTAGACTTAGGAGAACATATGTTAGAGGAATAAAATGTGAAGTGATGATGCTTATGTACCTCTTGTGCACTTGTGTGTGATATGTGTTTTGATGTAAATTGAGGACAAGCAAAGCTTAAGTGTGAGGTAGTGAAAGGACCCAACCCCGATTTAGCTCCCTAAACCGGAATCAAACCCTTTCGAAAACACGAACCAACAAAAACCATAGAAATTTTGGCAGAGTTTCGTTACTAACGTGGAATTACCATTACCTGCACGCGGAAAATACACTTCATCCTATGCCACAAAAAGCAAACCGTGGGCACCAATCCCATCCGGATTTCTCAATATATCAACAGTAAAGTAAAATAGTAAATATATATGCACTTTACTGAATTCCGGAGTAAAATCGTGTAAAATATACAACAGATTACTCAGAGCGACCTCTAATGTATAATCATATACGTATACCACAGTAGGTAGAACAATAAACCTACTGGAAGAAACAAGGTAGCTCGAGCACTATGCCTCCAACCACGACGTGCGACACCAGAGTCCGAACTGCAAACTGGGCACGGAAACCGAAAAGCCCAGGGGAAAGACATGAAAACTGTTAGAGTGAGTGGACGAAAATAAATGTCTTTCACCAAATAATATATACGTTATAAAAACATATGCGAGTCGAAAGTATAAATAATCAAATGGTACACGAGGGAGACTCTAACTCCTCACGCATACAAACATGAGGGAGACTCTAACTCCTCACGCATATATACATACACGAGGGAGACTCTAACTCCTCATGCGTATAGAGCATGCATAAAAATCTCACAGGGCCACACGTGGACACATAACAACATATAAGTGTATATACGTAATATATATACTGGTATAGGCATAGTCGTATAACCCATGCTCATATAAACCGAAATCTCATAAGCATGCTCAAGTTCGTAAAACGTATATAAAAAAACTCGCAAACAATCCGTGAAAAGAAATGTCCACTCACAGACTAGCGTAACGCAGTTCGCGTTAACCCGTGATCCGGCGGAAAGTCCCTCGCCAAACAAACGATCACGAACCCCTGATAATCACAAAGTCCATTACTCAAAATCATAACTCGACAATTCAAATCAAATCACGAGAAACCACCGTTCTCGGAAACACGTAATTCAATGTTGACGAATCGTCGGAAATCCGATATTTACACCTCAATACCTCGCTGTACTTTCGGATGCTCAAATCGAGAAACGAACCTCCCCACTGCGATTGGGGTGCGATTTCGAGTGAAATGACATGCAACTTGTCGAAAACTCCAAAAAGTCAAACTTTGACCGTTGACCGCCGTCCACGGTGGCGCCGCCACCAACCTGAAAATTTCTCGGCGGAGCAACCCCTATTCCACTCAAAATCATCCAATGAGCAACTTTGTCAACTGCATCGAAGGCCAATTCTCACTCTAACTAGTCCAATTTAAAGCAAAACCGAATTGATACACAAATTTCAAATCCAAAATTATCCATCCACAAATCGAATTAGAACTCCATACCTAGATGGTTAGAATCATGGTGAGGAGAGCTTCAAAACCCAGTCCTTGGTTTAGCTCGAATCGGCCGGAATCGGAATTCACCATTAAACCCAAAAACCTCCATTTTCAACCGGAATTTCTTCCCACTTACGGCGTCCCACGCCGTCGACGGTGGCCGGGGCTACCATGGGGAGGCCAAGGCGAGGAGAAACCGATCGAAACCAAGGCCGGAGGTGGCTGGACGGCGTGCCACCGTCGACCATCGTGAAGCACCGTCGAGCTTCTCACTCCACCACGTGTTGACCAAGTCAACACGGTCAACACTATAAATGCTAAGGTTGACTTCCCAAACAGGAAACCCCACTATTTATAGACTTTCTATTTTGGGAAACTTCCAAACACCCTTTTCGGTAAACTTCGAATATCCGTAACTTTCTCGTCGTAACTCCGATTCCGATAATTCTCGCGGCAACAAACTCGACTCGACATACTCTTCAATTATCACCCAAAGTCAAACACATCGACCAAACGGATAAAAAGTCAACCATTCAACCCAAACACACACATAATCCGACTAAACAATCAACAATCGGAAATATTCACAACTTAATCCTCGTAACTCGGAATAATGCTTCAGAAGTTCCCACGAGCTCGAAATTAAATTCTCAACAACTTCCGTGAAGAAGCCGAAACCAAATTCTCGTCCGGTAATTTAGTCGCTAAGAGCATCACCATTAAAATCCGATTACGTCGAAACTTCAAATATTCATAACTTATTCCTCGGTCGTCCAAACAACGATCCGGAACCGCCCACGAACTCGAAATCACACGTACAACGACTCTCGAGAAGAGACCCAGCTCCAATTCTAGGCCAATAATTTAGTCGTTATCAAGTCCGGCGATTTACATAACTGCCGGAAATCTGTGATAACACGCGAGCTCGTACATTAAGCTGATCACACTGTTGATTCTGTTCTGGGTCGTAACAAATCCACCCCCCTTAAAAAAAATTTCGACCTCAAAATTTCCTAGTCTGCCGATTACAAGTAGGAGCACTGCCTCTGCATACTGCTCAACTGCCCAGTGGCTACGTCAACTGAACAATTCTGACAACTGACTCCACAATAGGAGATAGCTCCGTGCTGAAATCTCTGTACCCTCAAATCTCGAATCTGGACTGGCTCCACACAATAGCCAAGTGTTCCTGCATAAGGAACAGATAGGGTACACAACACGTAACAAACCTGAAACATAGTTCCGCCACACGGAACACAACACACATAAAAGCCAACAATATAGGCGACGCCGAACTATACGGCACAACACAATCTCGCCTACGACCACATCTGGATCAAACAACATGGCAGGTCACAACTCAGTCTACACACATCAACGTAACTCACACACTCATATCAACATAGCTCAAACATCGAACTCGAGCAATTATCAACCCATTTCCGCTAATCTGAAAGTCTGTGGTAACACATTCCACAAAGTCTGAATCAATGTCAACTCAAACTCAAACCAAACCCGCTCCAACACAATGGAGTACAACATCGTCCACAAAATGACAACATGCAACATCAAAATCATAGTGGTCAACAAACTGGTACTGCAAGCAATCTCAAACAAGTGAAACTGCTGGTCCCAAATCCTCTGGATCTGCAATACCGAGGTCCACAATATGCCCACCAAGGTCTGAATAGTCCTCAAAGATCGCCCGCCAATTTGAGGATATGAACCGGTACTAACTGTAATCTGGTCCCCAATGCTCGTTGCTAAGCTTGCCAACACTCAGTTGTAGCTGATTATCTCGATTAGCGAACTGGGACATAGGCACATCACGAAATGGACAATCTCTGTCAAACACAGCTATGCCAGTCTGCCACTGAAATCTTTCCCGAAAATACCAGGAAACGTACTAAGTCCGTCAAATGGTCCACAAAGGCCTAACAACTGGTATCACAAACCAAAGTACGTACAAACATACACAAGATCACAGCGACAAACGCCACATCTAATCGGAAATCTTCAATGGCTATAACTCTCTGGCAAGTCTCCGCCTCCTAGCTATTATCTGCCGACAACTGTGGCATCTACACACACAAGCTGGTACATTGCTTTTCATTTTGCGTCACGAGTAGTAAACTCGAGGTGTCAGACACATCTCCGCACCACTAGCGCCAAATGCGCGCCAAACAGTGAACTTCAACATCATCACACTTGAACTCAGCTCCCATAGCTCGCAATTCGGCAAACACGGATGCTCGAGCCACACACACATGAAACACTGAAGCTCCCGACTTTCAACTAAATGCATCAGTAACAACATCCAAGACGGATGGTCAATGTACAATCTTTAACCTTTCCCGAACAAGCTCAAAGGTGCAGCCATAGTCGTGAGTCGACCCCATCCATCTACACTGCCTCAAGCCCAAATCTGGCCGAAAATGCAAGTGGATGAAACTCAAATGATCAGTGTACGTCCTACACTGTGCTGCACACCATAGCTGTAGTGTCTCGAACTCTCTGATGCTAACACAAGGACAGCTACACCCAAATCATACATAGGATACGTAGCCCCATAAAGTTTCCACTGCCTGAAATCATGAGCCACCGCTCTGCTACACAACATCAAGACAAAACCAAATTCAGACCTCGATGCCTCGCCATAACCCACGAACTTGTCGCAGTCGTCAGGTAAGGTCAAAACCGAAACAACAGTCAACCATCCTTCAGGAATAAGTAACTATCCTCGCGTGCATCGAACCACTCGAACTTGACACCTTCTTCGTCAATCCGGAAAGTGAAGTGGCAATCCGGGAAAATCCTGTACAAGTCGTCGGTAATAGCCTGCCAAACCCAAGAGACTCTTGATCTCTGGTACAATGGTAGGGCAATCCCCAAATCAACACGGCTTCTAACTAGTCAGGATCCACGCCAACTCCCTTGGATAACATCACGTGGCTCAAAATCTTCACGCAAATCAACCATAACTCACACTGACTGAACTTCGCCAACAACTGGTCATCTCGCAAATTCCGCAAAACCGCCCACAATAGCTTCAGGTACTGGCCCTCACTCTTGGAGTAAATCGGGACGTTGCCGACGAACATGACCGCAAATTCGTCCAGAAACCGTCTGAACAACTGGTCCATCACGTCCGTAAAAACTACGGGGCATTGGTCAACCAAACAGCGTGACTAAAAACTCCAGATGTCCGCACTGAGATCCAAAAACTGTCCAAACCACATCTGACTTATCAAACCTCAACTGATGGTATCCGGACCCGGAATCAATCTTCGAAAAGACTGAAGCTCTCGCAAGCTGATCAAACCACTCGTTTATACGAAGCGGAGGATACTCACTCTCCTCTGAAGCGAATCAGGCTTCGGTAGTCAATGCACCACCTCGTCAAACCAACTAACATCCGTACACGCAATGCAAGAGCACACCACGCACATACGCGGGGTGGCATGAAATCTCCTGAAACCTCCTACAGCAACTCTTGGAGTCGAAACTATAGCTCCATCAGTTCTGCTGGCTCCGAACGATTAGATGCCGGTAACATGAGTCCAGCGCCCGATACAAGCTCAATGGTGTAGTCAGTCTCCCGAACTGGAGGAAAACCTGGTAACTCCTCCGGAACACACCTGGAAACTCGGGAACCACCTCAATGTCACCAACGTCAGCACAGCAACCGTAGTATCCACAACATGAGCTAAGCAACAACATAACCCGTTTCTACCATCCACTCGACCATCACCACGAAACAGCATCTCGGGGAAATCTGGTCATCGAAATACAACCTCCTTCTCGAGGCACTCGAACGCAGCCAAATGCATCGTCAGTAAGTCCATACTCATAGTCACATCAAAACCACGATGTCCGGCTATAACAGATCCGCGGCTAAGCCATCCTCCAACAAGGATCTCGCAACCTCCGGTTGGATGCAACACTATCCAAGACCTCGGAAGTGGAGATGCAGGAACAATAGCCATGGGTATCAAACAACAGTAACCTCGGAGAAAAGTCTGTCCTCAAACAAGGTCATGGCACGAACTCCGACATGCCCAACTAGCCGCCCACGTCAATTGCGACTTGCTGAATAACTCATCTAAAAGGCTGCGTTGATCAAACTCCAGAAACAACATCATGACCTCCTCCTGAACTCTGAGCTGTCGAACCGTAAACACAGCTGGCTGAGGGTGCTCCCTCGTAACGTGACCCTCCTGGCCACCACAATAGCAACTGAGAGTGCTCCTCGAACACAAATCACCGCAACACCTGCTGCGTGATAGGATCACCAACGATAGCCCAAACTCATGCTACAGGAGCAAATCAGCTACTCTCTAATCACCACCATCACCAAACGGATCCTCTGCTTGATCTGATGACCCTCAACATAATCGAAAAGACAACAGCCTGATGAAGTCACTGATCCCGAGGTGTCGGAACTCAACCTCATCAAAATCTCGACTAAGTCAACTTTCCCCAAACCATCACATCGAAAACCGCGTACATCTTTCCTTCTCAATAGCCTCACCACTGAGTGCAGCACACTAAGCTCATCACGGCTATCTCGAGGCACATCGATCAGACTCTCTCTGATGCTCAGGTTCAGACTCATCCCGAACTTCGTGCACCGCTTCCCCTGAAGCAACATAACTCGTGCAAATAGGGACAAACATGTGGACAATGCATCTCTGCCTCAAGTGGGTAAACACTCCACATTCAAATGCTGGGTAGCCTGATAAAACCATTACGGTATGAACAACACCCTGAATGTAGGCCATGGAGTCGCAACAAGAACTCACACAATAACAGCCCACCAAATACAACAATCTGACTCAGACAAAACATCAACTGCCATAATTCTCAGCTCTGAGGCAACATGTAGATGCTGATACACACACAACCAGGCAAACCGTGCCACACAATTCTCTGAACTCAGAATACCCATCCAAACCCATAATTCTCTGGCAAATCGCGCGTCGATTGATCCTCAATAGGATCTACAACCGTACCGACACGGAAAGCACGTCAAGGAGGGATCCTAATGAATAAAACATCGTTCACAACAAGTGGAACGTAATCATGGAACTTCAAATATTTGAAAGTATACAACACCCGGAATATTGATGAGTATCCGCCGGCCGGTCGGGCCACCAATCCAGACATGATGTACAATCTCAAATATCCTTAGTAAACACGACTACAGAAGTCTACAGAACCTATAACCTAATGCTCTGATACCAAGCTGAAAGAACCCAACCCCGATTTAGCTCCCTAAACCGGAATCAAACCCTTTCGAAAACACGAACCAACAAAAACCGTAGAAATTTTGGCAGAGTTTCGTTACTAACGTGGAATTACCATTACCTGCACGCGGAAAATACACTTCATCCTATGCCACAAAAAGCAAACCGTGGGCACCAATCCCATCCGGATTTCTCAATATATCAACAGTAAAGTAAAATAGTAAATATATATGCACTTTACTGAAATCCGGAGTAAAATCGTGTAAAATATACAATAGATTACTCAGAGCGACCTCTAATGTATAATCATATACGTATACCACAGTAGGTAGAACAATAAACCTACTGGAAGAAACAAGGTAGCTCGAGCACTATGCCTCCAACCACGACGTGCGACACCAGAGTCCGAACTGCAAACTGGGCACGGAAACCGAAAAGCCCAGGGGAAAGACATGAAAACTGTTAGAGTGAGTAGACGAAAATAAATGTCTTTCACCAAATAATATATACGTTATAAAAACATATGCGAGTCGAAAGTATAAATAATCAAATGGTACATGAGGGAGACTCTAACTCCTCACGCATATATACATACACGAGGGAGACTCTAACTCCTCACGCATACAAACAAGAGGGAGACTCTAACTCCTCACGCATATATACATACACGAGGGAGACTCCAACTCCTCACGCGTATAGAGCATGCATAAAATCTCACGGGGCCACACGTGGACACATAACAACATATAAGTGTATATACGTAATATATATACTGGTATATGCATAATCGTATAACCCATGCTCATATAAACCGAAATCTCATATGCATGCTCAAGTTCGTAAAACGTATATAAAAAAACTCGCAAACAATCCGTGAAAAGAAATGTCCACTCATAGACTAGCGTAACGCAGTTCGCATTAACCCGTGATCCGGCGGAAAGTCCCTCGCCAAACAAACGATCACGAACCCCTGAATAATCACAAAGTCCATTACTCAAAATCATAACTCGACAATTCAAATCAAATCACGAGAAATCACCGTTCTCGAAAACACGTAATTCAATGTTGACGAATCGTCGGAAATCCGATATTTACACCTCAATACCTCGCTGTACTTTCGGATGCTCAAATCGAGAAACGAACCTCCCCACTGCGACCGGGGCGCGATTTCGAGTGAAATGACATGCAACTTGTCGAAAACTTCAAAAAGTCAAATTTTGACCGTTGACCGCCGTCTACGGTGGCGCCACCACCAGCCTGAAAATTTCTCGGCGGAGCAACTCCTATTCCACTCAAAATCATCCACTGAGCAACTTTGTCAACTGCATCGAAGGCCAATTCTCACTCTAACTAGTCCAATTTCAAGCAAAACCGAATTGATACACAAATTTCAAATCCAAAATTATCCATCCACAAATCAAATTAGAACTCCATACCTATATGGTTAGAATCATGGTGAGGAGAGCTTCAAAACCCAGTCCTTGGTTTAGCTCGAATCGGCCGGAATCAGAATTCACCATTAAACCCAAAAACCTCCATTTTCAACCAGAATTTCTTCCCACTTACGGTGTCCCACGCTGTCGACGGTGGCCGGGGCTACCATGGGGAGGCCAAGGCGAGGAGAAACCGACCGGAACCAAGGCCGGAGGTGGCCGGACGGCGTGCCACCGCCGACCACCATGAAGCACCGTCGAGCTTCTCACTCCACCACGTGTTGACCAAGTCAACACGGTCAACACTATAAATGGTAAGGTTGACTTCCCAAACAGGAAACCCCACTATTTATAGACTTTCTATTTTGGGAAACTTCCAAACACCCTTTTCGGTAAACTTCGAATATCCGTAACTTTCTCGTCGTAACTCCAATTCCGATAATTCTCGCGGCAACAAACTCAACTCGACATACTCTTCAATTATCACCCAAAGTCAAACACATCGACCAAATGGATAAAAAAGTCAACCATTCAACCCAAACACACACATAATCCGACTAAACAATCAACAATCGGAAATATTCACAACTTAATTCTCGTAACTCGGAATAATGCTCCGGAAGTTCCCACGAGCTCAAAATTAAATTCTCAACAACTTCCGTGCAGAAGCCGAAACCAAATTCTCGTCCAGTAATTTAGTCTCTAAAAGCATCACCATTAAAATCCGATTACGTCGAAACTTCAAATATTCATAACTTATTCCTCGGTCATCCAAACAACGATCCGGAACTGCCCACGAACTCGAAATCACACGTACAATGACTCTTGAGAAGAGACCCAGCTCCAATTCTCGGCCAATAATTTAGTCGTTATCAAGTCCGGCGATTCACATAACTATCGGAAATCTGTGATAACACGCGAGCTCGTAGATTAAGCTGATCACACTGCTGATTCTGTTCTGGGTCATCACAGGTAGTTTGTTAGATCCATATTTATGTGCTAATTATGTCCCTAACTTCATGCTTATTTCTTGTCTTCTATGAATAAAGCATTATTCTTATAACGTTTCCTGAATATGCTAAAAAATTTAAAATGATCTCAAACACGCTCTTAAAGATGGTAATTAATCACTCTTTTTAGAAGCCGAGCACATTTTTGAAGTCACGAGAGAATTTGGAGCAACTTTTGGAAAATGACAAAAAGTGGTCGTTGGAAGTTATCGAAAACTGCCGAAAAATCACCGAATTTGTCCATGGCTGGCTGCACCACCAAGTAAGGTCCAAACACTCTTAGATAGGCCCAAGGGAAGGCCCAAACTACCTAGATACAAACCCTAGATGATTTGATTAGGGTTTCACATATTTGAATTTCGGATGGATTAGGCAAGGTTTAGACTTTAGCATAAAAGCCAAGAAAATGGGATAACAATTTATAGTCCTCAGATCAAAACTCATGGATACTCTAGCACATCTAAGGGCTCACAAAATACCTCACTTATCCTTCTTACTCCCTCTTGATCGAGCTCCCATTGATCCACCATGACAACGCATCCTATTTCACATATTTTTCATAGTTTTTACATCTAGAGATAGCTAGCACTCCTCACTCCCTAACCCTTTACCTCTTTCCGCCACCTCAAACACCTTCTCCGCTACCACAAAAACCTCTTAAGGTGGAGCTACCTTGCTTCCCTTGACATTCCTCTCCCTTTCCTCCTCCACCTCACTTGATTGTACATCCATCTTTGTGAAATCAAGTCTTTCCTCCTCTTATCTCTATTTAAGGGTTTTGGTAAGATTTCTAGAGCTCAAAGAGGTGAAAAGTAATAATTCTTCTTATTTTCCTCTTGGGGTACTAGAGGTCTTCTTTACCTCCTCTACAAGCTTGGATGCATTTGGGAGCCTAGAAGATGGAGCTTGAAGACAAAAGATGACTTAGCTTGCTTTAATTTGGAGTTCTTAGGTTATCTCTATATCTATCTATCTCTTCAATTATGTATCTAAACTTGCTTTACATTATGCTTAGTGTGAAGTTGCCTTTTGGAATACTAGGGTTTAGCCCTAGCTAAGTTGATGTACATACAATTATGTTTTGAGTTATGGAATTGAATTTGGTTTAGTTTACTACTTGTTATGAATGGGTTTGATAGCTTGTGATGTGATTGTAGTATATTTGCATGTTTGCGCTTGATTCAATATTTTGATATTCATGTCTTAGCTATGACTAAGTTGAGATACGTTTATGGAAGATAAAAAAATGAACCTAAGTGAACTAGTCACTCACCTAAGGAAGATAGGCATGTAAACATGTCTTTGGTTTAAACTTACAAGGTTAAGCTTAAGGTTTGGTTTTCATTAGGCTTGAGCATGGACCAAAGCCTTCTTGAAGTCCAAATAGCTCAAGGAGTCTCATTCAAGCTTATATTGACTCGAATGGGCTTTGTAGCTAATCGTTACTTCTTCTAATTCATGTTCTAAAAGGTGTGGATTAGGAAAGTTCATTATAACCTACTTCTATGTCCTCTTATAGGGATTTAAGAAAGAAAGTCATACACATTGATCATAAGTGAGAACATATTAAACTCAATAGGCATGTGGTATAATTATGATACGATTCATAATTTAGTTGTATTCTAGTTTCGGTTTGCTTTATATTTGAATGTTGGACCGGAACACTTATAGTACCCTAATGGCCTAGGAGATTCAGTCCACAACCAATGGTGATTCGAAAAGGTCACAGGTTGGACAAGCACGTATGAACCGAGCTAAACTCATAACTTGGACAATATTGTTGGTACATTGAATTGGCTAGTGAAAATATATCTAGCCGACCAAACATTCACATATTTTTATTTTGTTTTACCTAATGATTACATTTAGTTAGTTAATCAACCATTCAATCATTTCATCACTCATTGTAGTTACACCACCTCTTGCATAGTTACGTTACCAAAGAACTTAGCTAGGTAAGATACATTTCCGTATTTTCATTCATTAGTTTTAGTGTCATGTTTAGTGTCTAGTTAATTCATAATTAGAGTGCTTAATCGAGTCAAGCTAAATAGAGTAAGTGGTCAATTCTCGTGGTTTCGATATTCGACTTCCTTACAAATTCTATAACTTGACCCTGTATACTTGCGTGTCGAAGAATTCTTTGCATTCATGGGCTAGATAATTGTTCAAAAAGTGTAGGGTACATGTTCGTGAGATTTATCCCCCAAATATTTTGATTATGGATTAGTCTAAGGCTAAGTGAATTTCTCTTACTCGCAAGAATACGGGGTCAAGTTATAGTATTTTTAAAAAAGTCAAGTGTCAAACCCACGAGGATTGACCACTTAAACTCCTTAGCTTAACTCGATTAAGCACTTACAATCACGGATTGACTACACAAGACATGACACTAAAACTAAAGCAAGATGTGGATATGTATCTCAAAAGACTAAGTCTTTTGGAGATTTAGAATTGCAAGGGATGGTTGAACTACAATGAATGGTTATCCGGTTGATTGAATGTTTATTACTAACAAAATTAAGTGAAAACATAAAGTAAAACAAAACAAAATGTAAATATTTGGTCGTCTAGAGATATCGCCACTAGCCAACTTAATGTACCAACAATATATGTCGAAGTTATGAGTTTTGCCCAATTCACACGTGATTGTCCAATTCGTGATCTTCTTGAGTCACCATTGGTTGTGAACCAAATATCCTAAGCCATTAGGGCACTAGAAGTGTTCCAGTCTAACATTCAAATATAAAACAAACCAAAACTAGAATGAAACTCAATTACGAATCGTATCCTAATCATACCACATGCCTAATGAGTTCAATGTGCGTTCAATTATGATGAATGAGAATGGCTTTCCTTCTTAAGTCCCCGTTAGAGGACATGAATGTATGTTATAATGACTTTCCTAATCCACACGTTTTAAAACATGAATTAGAAGAAGTAACGATTAGCTACAAAGCCCCTTCGAATCAATGTAAGCTTGACCGAAGATCCTTGAGTCATTTGGACTTCAAGAAGGTTTCGGTTCATGCTCAAGCTGAATGAAAACCAAACCTTAAGCCTATCTTCTTAAAAGCAACCTAAGTCATGTTTACATGCTTATCTTCCTTAGGTGAGTGACTAATTCACTTAGGTTCATTTTTAGCTTCCTTAAACATATCTCAACTTAGTCATAGCTAAGACATGAGTATGAAAATATTGAATCAAGCCCAAACATGCAAACATACCACAATCACATCACAAGCTATCAAACTCATTCACAACATGTAGTAAGCTAAATCAAATCCAAATCCATAAATCAAAACATAGTTATATGTACATCAAGTAAACTAGGGCAAAGCCCTAGCCTTCCAAGAGGCAACTACTAACTGAGCATAATGAAATAGAAGACTAGATACATCCTCAAAACATGAAAAGAGTAGAAATAACCAAGGGTCCCCTAGCCAAAGCTCCACCAAATGACTCCAAGGTTTCTAGCTCCACTTCTTCACTCCAAGCTAGCACCAAGTCTTTCATAGGAGGTAAGGGTAGTCCTTAGAATTCTAAGGAGCCAAGGGGAAAGGGAAAATGGTTTACTTCCCCCTCTTTTGAACTCTAAAGACCAAATAAAACCCTAGAGGCAAAGATAAGAGGAGGAACACCCAAAATTGGCCAAACTGATGGTGTGGTGGTGAAGAGGTTTGGTTCTACCCAAGAGAACGAAGAGCTAGGTCTCTAATAGTGGTGGTTATGGAGGTGTTTTGGCCTAGAAAGGGAAGAGAAGAGGTAGAAGAGAGTGCTAGAGGGTTGAGATAAGGATAAGGGGTCTAGCGAGAGATTCAAACTATCAAAAAGATTAAATGGAGGTGAGTTCTCTATGTGTGTGAAGGGGAGCTGGACCCTATAGTGTTGAGGGAGATATTTTGGGTGTAAATAATTCAAATTCAAGCTTAGACATGATCCACATTTTTAGGCTTTAAGATGTGGTCCTAAGATGACTCATCCATGTCAGGTGAGTTGAATGTGCATGTCTCCAAACCAAAATATCTTCTTATGTGAGCTCTTATGGGCTTGGGCCTTGAAGTCTTGGGCCATCATATTTTGGTCTGCTCATTGACCAGTGAAGACTCGCCAGAGTTGACCGTTGACCGACGGTTGACTTTTTGTCTTTTTCCCAGGTTTGGTCATTCTTCTCCAAATACTTAGAAAACTTGCTTGGCTTATTCAAAAAGTGGTTAATCTTCATCTTTAAGCTCGTTTCCACGAAAACTCACCATTTCCTAGCATGAAAAGGAAACGTATCAAAAACGATGCTTTATTCCAAGAAGGCAAGCATTAAGAATAAGGTTAGGCACATAATTAGAATGTAATTATGAACCAAACTAACTACCTCACACGTAAACATTTCTTGTCCTCAAGCAAACTAAGAAGAAAAGAATAAAACTAAGCCAAACTAAGCACAAAAACACACAAAGCATGTAAGTGTCCCAAATGGATGATTGGTTTCCTTCAAAAAAAACATGGCTAGATGGATTGAACTACTTTGGAGCAACATTTTAAATCATGAAATCAATGCATATGTAATAAGCCGAAATGGTTATACTATAACCCAAGCCAAATGCATCACAATGAGATATATTCAAATTAATATGTTTCCTAACCATCAAACTCACTGGATATCACTTAATGCACACAAGTGTTTGAGGGTTAGTGTTTGCACTCATAAATCGCATTAACCACATGTTCTCCATAAGCTCGATTTTCAACCAAATGCTCCAACAATCCAAAACTACAAGCATTTCAAATCAAGAAGACTTTTATTCGGGTTGCAACGGGGCTTAAGAAAGAGGTTTAATTAAACAAGGGTATAGGAATTTGATAACTAAGCAACCTAGCAAGCAATTCACATGTCGAAGTTCCTTGCTAAACATCTAGGTGCCATTAACTTCCTTTCTTACACAAAAGTACATCCGAAAACTCTTATTCGTTATCTACAGCTTATACTTTTTTTGTGAAACTCTTTTCTTCTTTCTATTGTTTTTCCTTTCTTTGATACTCTTTTCTCATTTTTTTTCTTTTCATTTCTTTTCTTTTTGAACAAAACACAACACAAGACAAATAAACATCACAATGACCTCCTCCATCTCACACTTAAGCTTTTGCTAAACTTCACAATGGCTACAAGCTCTAAGCACATCCTTATAGGACTTCATTATCGCTTGGTCGATTGCCTAGTTAAGGGTAGGAGCAAGTGTTTATGCTTGATAAAGATTTGTGGTGTTCAAGAATTAAAAGGCTAAATAATATAAGGCTCAAATTGGTTATCTAAAGGGTGTAGCATCATAGGATTCAAAAACAATTTGGCCAAAGTGGTGATCATCCTAATGCCTCTATCATTTTCAAAATAATTTATGATTTGGAAAATGATTTACATGGTTTCAAGCAAGTTCTAGATTACACAATGATCAAACGATGTCACAAATGAAGGAATATGTGCATAAAGTAGCTATGCATGCACAATAAGGCTCAAAAATCTCACATGGGCATGAATAGCTTCGAAAACATATCAATCCTTCTTTTTCTCATGTGAACTCATTTTGAATGACATATACACTTTTCAAACAGATTAAACATGCATTATTTTCTCTTTGTAAACATGCTCAAAATTATGCAATCTACTAGCCATTAGTTCAATCTCATCATTGAGAGTGGTTATTGGGACACAAAACATACCATAACACACATATTTTTGTATTACATTTTCTCACATTTTTCAATTTTTATGGATTTTCCGGATAATGAGTGATAATGACTTAGCCGCCTACCTCACACTTTATAACAGAATTGTCCTCAATTTACATAAAGCCACATACGAAATAAAAGTGTAGACAAGATAGCAAGGCATCATCATTTCACAAATTTATTCGCCCAACACACGTTCTCCTAGGCATAGTGATTGACATGCATTCACACTTAAAGGGTCATATAATCTCTAAGAAATAATGAAGTTATTAGAGTCCTATCAACCACAATTAGGGCATGCATACTGATCACATTTCAAAGGAAAACAACATTATAATCTAGCATGTAACACGAGGTGACCTCACACATAGAACTTCAACACTTAGAAAGGCGTTTAAGTCATAGTAACAAGTAGCACAACACGTATCATACCAAGACTACCACATGCTAACACGATGCAATCTATACACTAAATGTTCACTATACACATGTCACGCTAAGAAGTAAAGAGAGAGTAGGGAGAATGAGGGTGCAAACTCTTTGAGGACCGACTCCTAACTCCAAATATATGAACATGTTAACCAACGAAGGCCAAATTAGGCTTCACCATCCAAAGGTTGCACGAGTGAAGTAAGAACCGGCAAACGGTGCCCTCGCATTGAAATTGATAGCATTTGAAAACTTAAAGGGGTATGCGGTCTAGGCCATAGCATTCAGACTCCAAAAGAAGCTTGAAAAGTGTCCATCGGGAATGGCCTTTGACGAGTCAAAGGTAAACCTTTGATCCATCAAGGCAAATCCCCTAGATTACATGTGACAACAGGTTTTGATGGATCGAGGAAAAACTTTGATCTATCGAGGCAGGCGTCCTGGTTTGCACTACTTCAGCATTTTCAAAATATTTTGCCCTTCCTCAAGTTCTTCACTTCCATGCCCATTCCACGATGTTCTACACTCCTCCAACCTCAAACTTATTCTTCTAACATACTAATAGTGTCCGACCATCATGTGTTGTAGTTTAAGGACGCAAACATAGTCCATGAAGGGATGAGTAGGTCAAACCATCATAGTTGTGTCCTTAATGTGATAGACCTCTGCACTCCATTTTGTGTTTGGCTTGAAATGCTCAATTTGTGTCTCATGGAGCTTGAAAGTTCTCCAATTCTTTAAATTCATCAAATGGATGAGTCCTTGAGGACATAGCTCAAGCAACTTGTAATTAGCACTCTTCAAGGGATTAAGCCTTTTCAAGGTGACCTTGCTACCAACTACCAATGCCAGTTTCTCAAGGTTGTTTGGCTTCATATTGTTTTTCTTTTCGCGGCTTATGCCTCTATCTGGTGCCTTGACTTCTTCAACATCATTGGCCTTGCTTCCCACAACATCAACACTATAGACTTATAGTGCTGGAATCGAAGGAGCTTCATTGAATAACGTGAAGGCTCTTGCGTGATGGCTCATGATAGCTTACATTCTTCCTTTTAGCATTGGTTAAAGGAAAAGGTAAGAAACAAAGTTCATCCGGGTTCACCTTAGTCTCGGCTTCGGTCTTGATACCCTCATGTTTCCGCTTGGCTTCATTATCAAATTTGGTAGATATGCTAGGTGCATCCGATGTGCCTACATCCTCATCATCATCATCACTTTCACAATTACTTTCTACCAAGGGAGCATCACCATAATTATCACATCCTTTTTCGGTAGCCAACACCGCATTGACCACTTGACCTTAATGCTTTTTATCATTCTTGGTGCAAGACGGGAATTCATTGGTCCTTCCGCCTTGTTGACCAGTGAAGACTCACTGGAGTTGACCGTTGACTGGCGGTTGACTTTTTGTCTTTTTCCCAGGTTTGGTCATTCTTCTTCAAATACTTAGGAAACTTGCTTGGCTTATTCAAAAAGCGGTTAATCTTTGAAAGGACCCAACCCCGATTTAGTTCCCTAAACCGGAATCAAACCCTTTCGAAAACATGAACCAACAGAAACCGTAGAAATTTTGGCAGAGTTTCGTTACTAACGTGGAATTACCATTACCTGCACGCGGAAAATACACTTCATCTTATGCCACAAAAATCAAACCGTGGGCACCAATCCCATCCGGATTTTTCAATATCTCAACAATAATGTAAAACAATAAATATATCTGTGCTTTACTGAAATCCGGAGTAAAATCGTATAATATATACAACAGAATACTCAGAGCGACCTCTAATGTATAATCATATAAGAATACCACAGTAGGTAGAACAATAAACCTACTAGAAGAAACAAGGTAGCTCGAGCACTATGCCTCCGACCACGACGTGCGAAACCAGAGTCCGAACTGCAAACTGGGCAAGGAAACCGAAAAGCCCAGGGAAAAGACATGAAAACTGTTAGAGTGAGTGGACGAAAATAAATGTCTTTCACCGAGTAATATATGTTATAAAAACATATGCGAGTCTAAATATAAATAAATCAAATCAAATAGTATAGGAGGAGACGCTGACTCCAACTCGTAAACAGAGCATGCATGGAAAATCTCACGGGGTCACTCATGGACACGTTTGTGCTAGTACAGTCTGAATCACGGAGTCCCTGACTTCCATGTGATTCATAGCCAGAAAGGCCTCGGTTCTGGGGTACTGCCCCTCGCCGGTCAGGTAGGGGTGCTGCCCCTCCTGGTGGGCCTACCATCGGGGATCAGCCGACAGACAAGTGTATCGATACAACAACGTAACTGAGACTGTACTCTGTGTAAACCAAATCGTAAACAGTTCGATGCAAATGCATGAAACAATATATAAGTGTATATACGTACTATATACTGGTATAGGCATAATCGTATAACACATGCTCGTAATAAACATAATCTCGTATGAAATCTCATGCTCGTAAAACCATGATCATGCTGCATGCTCAAGTTCGTAAAACGTAAATAACAGACTCGCAATCATTCTGTGAAAAGAAATTGTCCACTCACAGACTAGTGTAACCCAGTTCGAGTTAACCCGTGATCCGGCGGAGAGTCCCTCGCCAAACAAACGATCACGAAACCTTGAATATTCACAAAGTCCATTACTCAAAGTCATAACTTGACAATTCAAATCAAGTCACGAGAAACAATCGTTCTCGGAAACACATAATTCAATGTCGACGAACTGTCGAAAATCCGATAACCACACCTCAATACCTCACTTGTACTTTCGGACGCTTAACTGGAAAAACGAACCTCCCCACTGCGATCGGGGCGCGATTTCGAGTGAAACGACATGCAACTTGTCGAAAACCCCAAAAAGTCAAAGTTGACCGTTAACCGCCGCCACCAAACTGAAATTTTCTCGGCGGAGCAACCACCATTCCATGCAAAATTACCCACTGAGCAACTTTCACAACTGCAACAAAGGCCAATTCTCACTCTAACTAGTCCAATTTCAAGCAAAACCGAATTGTTTCCAAAATTTCAAATCCAAAATTCTCCAAGCACAAATCGAATAAGAACTCCATACTTACATGGTTAGAATCATGGTGATGAGGGCTACAAAACCCAGTCCATGTTGTAGCTCGAGTCGGCCGAAAACATTGAACCCGATTTCACTCAAAATTTCTTCATTTTTGGCCGGAAATAACTACTCCTCCGGCGTCCCACGCCGTGAAAGGAGGCCGGAACCACCACGAGGGGGCCGAGGCGCACCGTTTAAGCCTAAAGCCGAGGCGCACCGTTTAAGCCTAAAGCCGAGGCCGGAGGGCAGCTCGCCGCCGGCGTCCTCCTCCACCGTCGCGCCATCCACATTCAAACCGAGTTGACCAAGTCAAGATAATAAATGAAATATTGACTTGCCAAAATAGGAAACTATTTATAGAATGTCTATTTTAGGAAACTTTCAAACACCATTTTCGGTAAACTTCGAATATCCGTAACTTTCGCGTCGTAATTCCGATTTCGATAATTCTCGCGGCAACAAACTCGACTCGACATATTCTTCAATTATCACCTGAAGTCAAACACATCGACCAAACCGATAAAAAGTCAACGGTTCAACCCAAACACGTACTTTAACCGACTAAATAATCAACAATCGGAAATATTCACAACTTAATCCTCGTAACTTGGAACAATGCTCCGGAAGTTCCCACGAGCTCGAAATTAAATTCTCAACATCTTCCGTGAAGAAGCCGAAACCAAATTCTCGTCCGGTAATTAAGTCGATAACAAATCCGACATATAAAACCGATTATATCAAAACTTCAAATATTCATAATTTATTCCTCGGTCGTCCAAATAACGATCCGGAACCGCCCACGAACTCAAAATCACATGTACAACGACTCTCGAGAAGAGACTCAGCTCCAATTCTCGGCCAATGATTTAGTCGTTAACAAATCCGGCTATTCACATAACTGTCGCAAATCTGCGACTACGCGCAAGCTCGTAGGTTAAGCTGATTCCACTGCTGATTCTGTTCTGGGTCGTCACAAATCCACCCCTCTTAAAAAAATTTCGACCTCGAAATTTTCGAGACTGTCAGCTAAAAGTAGGAGCACTGCCTCTGCATACTGCTTAACTCTCCAACGACAATGTCAACTGAACAATTCTGACAAAAGACTCCACAATAGGAGATAGCTCTGTGCTGAAATCTCTGTACCCTCAAATCTCGAATCTGAACTGGCTCCACACAATTGCCAAGTGTTCCTGCATAAGGAACAGGTAGGGTACACAATACGTAACAAACCTGAGACATAGTTTCACCACACGGCACACAACACTTACAAAAGCCAACTTTATAGGCGACGCCGAACTATACGGCACAACACAAACTCGCCTATGACCACATACGGATCAAAATAACGTGGCAATTCACAACTCAACCTACACACAACAACATAACTCACACATCGAACTCGAGCTATTATCAACCCATTTCCGCTAATCCGAAAGTCTGTGGTAGCACATTCCATAAAATCCGAATAAAATGTCAACTCAAACTCAAATCAAACTCGCTCCAGTACAATGGAGTACAATATCGTTCCTCAAAATGACATCAAGCAACGTGAATACCATAGTGGTCCACAAACTGGTACTGCATGCAATCTCAAACAAGTGAAACTGCTGGTCCCAAGTCCTCCGAATTTGCAATACCGAGGTCCACAATATGCCCTCCAAGGTCTGAATAGTCCTCAAAGATCGCTCGCCAATTTGAGGATAAGAACCGGTACTAACTTGTAATCTGGTCCCCAATGCTCGCTGTAAAGCTTGCCAACACTCAGTTGTAGCTGATTATCTCGGTCAGCGAACTGGGACACAGGCGCACCACGGAAATGGACAATCTCCGCCAAACACATCTATGCCAATCTGCCACTGAAATCGTTTCCGAAAGTCCAAGGAAATGTACTGAGTTCGTCAAATGGTCCACAATAGCCTGACAACTGATATCACAAATAAAAGTGCGTATTGGCACACAAGATCCATAGTGACTAGCTCCACGTCTAACCGGAAATCTCCAATGGCTGTAACTCTCCGGCAAGTCTCTGCCTCCTAGCCATCGCCTGCCGACAAATGTGGCATCTGCACACACAAGCTGCTACATTGTTCTTCATGTTGCGTCACGAGTAGTAAACTCGAAGTATCAGACACATTTCCGCACCAACAGTGCATAACGCACGCAAAACGATGACCTTCAATATCATCACACTCGAACACAGCTCCCGTAGCTCGCAACTCGGCTAACACGGAAACTCGAGCCACACATACATGAAATATTGAAGCCCCCGACTTCCGACTGAATGCATTAGCAACAACATTCCAGAAGGATAGTCAAAGTACAACCTCTAGCCTTTCCCGAACAAACTCAAAGGTGCAGCCATAGTCGTTAGTCGACCCCATACATCTACACTGCCTCAAGCCCAAATCTGGCCGAAAATGCAAGTGGATGAAACTTAAGTGATCAGTGTACATCCTACACTGCGCTGCACACCATAGTTGTAGTGTCTCGAACTCTCTGATGCTAACACAAAGACAACTACACCCAAATCATACACAGGATATGCAACTACATAAAGTTTCCACTGCCCGAAACCATGAGCCACCGCTCTGCTACACAGCATCAAAACACAACCAAATCCAAACCTCGATGCATCGCCGTAATCCACGAACTCATCACGATCATCAGGTAAGGTCAAAATCGAAGCAACGGTCAACCATCCCTCAGGAGTAAGTAACTCTCCTCGCGTGCATCGAACCACTCGAACTTGACACCTTCTTCGTCAATCCGGAAAGTAGAGTGGCAATCCAGGAAAATCTTGTACAGGCCGTCGGTAATAGCCTGCCGAACCTAAGAGACTCCCTATTTCTGGTACAATGGTAGGGCAATCCCCAAATCAACATGGCTTATAACTGTTCGGAATCCATGCCACTCACTCGGATAACATCACACAGCCCAAAATCATCACGCAACCATAACTCACACTGGCTGAACTTTGCAAACAGCAGATTATCTCGCAAAGTTCGCAAAACCGCTTGCAACTGCTTCAGGTACTGGCTCACACTCCTGGAGTAAATCAGGACATTGCCAACGAACATGACCGCAACTCATCTAGAATCATCTAAATACCTGGTCCATCAAGTCCACAAGATCTACGGGGCATTGGTCAACCAAACAGCGTGACCAAGAACTCGTAGTGCTCGCACCGTGATCTGAAAGCTGTCCAAACCACATCTGACTCATCAAACCTCAACTGATGGTATCCGGACCTGAAATCAATCTTCGAAAAGACTGAAGCTCTCGTGAGCTGACCAAACCACTCGTCAATCCGAAGCGGGGAATACTCGCTCTCCTCTGAAGCGAATCAGGCTTTCGGTAGTCAATGCACCACCTCATCGAACCAACCATCTTCCGCACAAACAATGCAAGAGCACACCACGCAAATATGCGGGGTCGCATGAAATCTCTTGAAACCTCCTCCAGCAACTCCTGGAGTCGAAACTGTAGCTCCATCAGCTCCACTGGCTCCGAACGACAAGAAGTCGGTAAAATTAGTCCAGCGCCCGGTACATGCTCAGTGGTGTAGTCGGTCTCCCGAACTAGAGGAATACCTGGTAACTCCTCCGGAACACACCTAGAAACTCGGGAACCACCTCAATGTCACCAATGTCGGGCATAGCAACCATAATATTCACATCATAAACTAAGCAAGCAACATAATCCGTCTACATCATCCGCTCGACCATCACCACGAAACAGTATCTCGGGGAAACCTGATCGTCGAAACACAACCTCCTTCTCGAGGTACTCGAACATAGCCAAAATGTGTCGCCAACAGTCCATACTCACAATCACACCAAAACCACGATGTCCAGCTATAACAGATCTGCGGCTGACATGTAACCTCCAACAAGGATCTCGCGACCTCCAGATGGATGCAACACTCTCCAAAACCTCGGAAGTGGAGATGCATGTACAACAACCATGGATATCAAGCAATAGTAACCTCGGAGAAACTCCATCCTCACACAAGGTCATGGCACGAACTCCAACATGCCTAACAAGCCGCCCACGTCAATTGCGACTTGCTAAATAACTCATCAAAAGGTTACATTGGTCAAATTTCAGGAATAGCATCATGACCTCCTCATGAACTCTGGGCTGCTGAACCACTAACACAGCTGGCTGAGGGCGCTCCCTCGTAACGTGACCCTCCTGGCCACCACAATAGCAACTAAAAATGCTCCACGAACACAAGTCACCGCAACACCTGCTGCGTGATAGGATCACCAACGATCGCCCAAACTCATGCCACAGAAGCAAGTCCGCTACCCATGATCTCCACCATCACAAACGGATCCTCTGCTTGATCTGATGACCCTCAACATAATCAAAAAGACCACAGCCTGATGAAGTCATTGATCCCGAAGTGTCGGAACTCAACCTCATCAAAATCTCGACTAAGTCCACTTTCCTCAAACCATCACATCGGAAACCACGTACACCTTTCCTTCTCAATAGCCTCGCCACTGAGTGCAGCACACTAAGCTCCTCACAGCTATCTCGAGGCATATCTATCAGACTCTCTCTAATGCTCAGGTTCACATTCGTCTCGAACCTTGTGCACAGCTCCCTCTGAAGCAACATAACTCGTGTAAACAGGGACAAACATGTGAACAATGCATCTCTGCCTCAGGTGGGTAAACACTCCACATTCAATTGCTGGGTAGCCTGATAAAACCATTACCGTATAAACAACACCCTGAATGTAGGCCATGGAGTCACAACAGGAACTCACACAATACCATCCCACCAGATACAACAATCTGACTCAGGCAAACATCAACTGCCACAATTCTCAGCTCTGAGGCAACAGGTAGACGCACATACACACACAACCAGGCAAACCGTGCCACACAATTCTCTGAACTCAGAATACTCATCCAAATCCACAGTTCTCTGGCAAATCGCGCGTCGATTGATCCTCAATAGGATCCACAACCGTACTGACATGGAAAGCATGTCAAGGAGGCATCCTAATGAATAAAACATCGTTCATAACAAGTAGAACGTAATCATGGAACTTCAAATATTTGAAAGTATACAACAGCCGGAATATTGATGAGTATCTGCCGGCCGGTCGGGTCACCACTCCAGACATGCTATACATTCTCAAATATCCTTAGTAAACACGACTACAGAAGTCTACAAAACCTATAACCTAATGCTCTGATACCAAGCTGAAAGGACCCAACCCCGATTTAGCTCCCTAAACCGGAATCAAACACTTTCAAAAACATGAACCAACAGAAACCGTAGAAATTTTGGCAGAGTTTCGTTACTAACGTGGAATTACCATTACCTGCACGCGGAAAATACACTTCATCCTATGCCACAAAAATCAAACCGTGGGCACCAATCCCAACCGGATTTCTCAATATCTCAACAACAATGTAAAACAATAAATATATCTGTGCTTTACTGAAATCCGGAGTAAAATCGTATAATATATACAACAGAATACTCAGAGCGACCTCTAATGTATAATCATATAAGAATACCACAGTAGGTAGAACAATAAACCTACTGGAAGAATCAAGGTAGCTCGAGCACTATGCCTCCGACCACGACGTGCGACACCAGATTCCAAACTGCAAACTGGGCACGGAAACCGAAAAACCCAGGGGAAAGACATGAAAACTGTTAGAGTGAGTGGACGAAAATAAATGTCTTTCACCGAGTAATATATATGTTATAAAAACATATGCGAGTCTAAATATAAATAAATCAAATCAAATAGTATACGAGGAGACGCTAACTCCAACTCGTAAACAGAGCATGCATGGAAAATCTCACGGGGTCACTCATGGACACGTCTGTGCTAGTACAGTCAGAATCACGGAGTCCCTGACTTCCACGTGATTCATAGCCAGAAAGGCCTCGGTTCTGGGGTACTGCCCCTCGCCGGTCAGGTAGGGGTACTGCCCCTCCTGGTGGACCTACCATCGGGGATCAGCCGAGAGGCAAGTGTATCGATACAACAACGTAACTGAGACTGTACTCTGTGTAAACCAAATTATAAACAGTTCGATGCAAATGCATGAAACAATATATAAGTGTATATGCGTACTATATACTGGTATAGGCATAATCGTATAACACATGCTCGTAATAAACATAATATCGTATGAAATCTCATGCTCGTAAAACCATGATCATGCTGCATGCTCAAGTTCGTAAAACGTAAATAAAAGACTCGCAATCATTCTGTGAAAAGAAATTATCCACTCACAGACTAGCGTAACTCAGTTCGCGTTAACCCGTGATCCGGCGGAAAGTCCCTCGCCAAACAAACGATCACGAACCCCTGAATATTCACAAAATCCATTACTCAAAGTTATAACTCGACAATTCAAATCAAATCACGAGAAACAATCGTTCTCGGAAACACATAATTCAATGTCGACGAACTGTCGAAAATCCGATAACCACACCTCAATACCTCACTTGTACTTTCGGACGCTCAACTCGAAAAACGAACCTCCCCACTGCGATCAGGGCGTGATTTCGAGTGAAACGACATGCAAATTGTCGAAAACCCCAAAAAGTCAAAGTTGACCGTTGACCGCCGCCGCCAGCGTCGCCGCCACCAAACTGAATTTTTCCCGGTGGAGCAACCACCATACCATGCAAAATCACTCACTGAGCAACTTTCCCAACTGCAACAAAGGCCAATTCTCACTCTAACTAGTCCAATTTCAAGCAAAACCGAATTGTTCCCAAAATTTCAAATCCAAAATTCTTCAAGCACAAATCGAATTAGAACTCCATACTTACATGGTTAGAATCATGGTGATGAGGGCTACAAAACCCAGTCCATGTTGTAGCTCAAGTCGGCCGAAAACATTGAACCCGAATTCACTCAAAATTTCTTCATTTTTTGTCGGAAATAACTTCTCCTCCGGCGTCCCATGCCGTGAAAGGAGGCCGGAACCACCACGACGTGGCCGAGGCGCACCGTTTAAGCCTAAGGCCGAGGCCGGACGTGGCCGGACGGCAGCTCGTGAAAGGAGGCCGGAACCACCACGACGTGGCCGAGGCGCACCGTTTAAGCCTAAGGCAGAGGCCGGACGTGGCCGGACGGCAGCTCGCCGCCGGAGTCCTCCTCCACCGTCGCGCCACCCACATTCAAACCGAGTTGACCAAGTCAAGATAATAAATGAAATATTGACTTGCCAAAATAGGAAACTCCACTATTTATAGACTTTCTATTTTAGGAAACTTTCAAACACCCTTTTCGGTAAACTTCGAATATCCGTAACTTTCGCGTCGTAATTCCGATTTCGATAATTCTCGCGGCAACAAACTCGACTCGACGTATTGTTCAATTATCACCTGAAGTCAAACACATCGACCAAACCGATAAAAAGTCAACGGTTCAACCCAAACACATACTTTAACCGACTAAATAATCAACAATCGGAAATATTCACAACTTAATCCTCGTAACTTGGAACAATGCTCCGGAAGTTCCCACGAGCTCGAAATTAAATTCTCAACATCTTCCATGAAGAAGCCGAAACCAAATTCTCGTCCGGTAATTAAGTCGCTAACAAATCCGACATATAAAACCGATTATATCAAAACTTCAAATATTCATAATTTATTCCTCGGTCGTCCAAATAACGATCCAAAACCGCCCACGAACTCGAAATCACATCTACAACGACTCTCGAGAAGAGACTCAGCTCCAATTCTCGGCCAATGATTTAGTCGTTAACAAATCCGGCGATTCACATAACTGTCGCAAATCTGCGACTACGCGCAAGCTCGTAGGTTAAGCTGATTCCACTGCTGATTCTGTTCTGGGTCGTCACAAATCCACCCCTCTTAAAAAAATTTCGACCTCGAAATTTCCGAATCAATGCATATGTAATAAGCCGAAATGGTTATACTATATTCCAAGCCAAATGCATCACAATGAGATGTATTCAAATTAATATGTTTCATAACTATCAAACTCACTGGATATCACTCAATGCACACAAGTGTTTGAGGGTTAGTGTTTGCACTCATAAATCGCATTAACCACATGTTCTCCATAAGCTCGATTTTCAACCAAATGCTCCAACAATCCAAAACTACAAGCATTTCAAATCAAGAAAACTTTTATTCGGGTTGCAATGAGGCTTAAGGAAGAGGTTTAATGAAAGAAGGGTATAGGAATTCGAGAACTAAGCAACCTAGCAAGCAATTCACGTGTCGAAGTTCCTTGCTAAACATCTAGGTGCCATTAACTTCCTTTCTTACACAAAAGTACTTCCCAAAACTCTTATTCGTTATCTACAACTTATACTCTTTTTGTGAAACTCTTTTCTTCTTTCTATTGTTTTTCCTTTCTTTGATACTCTTTTCTCATTTTTTTCTTTTCATTTCTTTACTTTTTGAACAAAACACAACACAAGACAAATAAACATCACAACGACCTCCTCCACCTCACACTTAAGCTTTTGCTAAACTTCACAATGGCTACAAGCTCTAAGCACATCCTTATAGGACTTCATTATCGCTTGGTCGATTGCCTAGTTAAGGGTAGGAGTAAGTGTTTATGCTTGATAAAGATTTGTGGTGTTCAAGAATTAAAAGGCAAAATAATATAAGGCTCAAATTGGTTATCTAAAGGATGTAGCATCATAAGATGCAAAAGCAATTTGGCCAAATTTGTGATCATCCTAATGCTCTATCATTTTCAAAATAATTTATGATTTGGAAAATGATTTACATGGTTTCAAGCAAGTTCTAGATTACACAATGATCAAACGATGTCACAAATGAAGGAATAGGTGCATAATGTAGTTATGTATGCACAATAAGACTCAAAAATCTCACATGGGCATGAATAGCTTCGAAAACATATCAATCCTTCTTTTTCTCATGTGAATTCATTTTGATTAACATATGCACTTTTCAAACCGATTAAACATGCATTATTTTCTCTTTTTAAACATGCTCAAAATTGTGCAATCTACTAGCCATTAGTTCAATCTCATCATTGAGAGTGGTTATTGGGACACAAAACATACCAAAACACACATATTTTTGTATTACATTTTCTCACATTTTTCAATTTTTATGGATTTTCCGGATAAGGAGTGATAATGACTTAGCCGCATACCTCACACTTTATAACAGAATTGTCCTCAATTTACATAAAGCCACATACGAAATAAAAGTGTAGACAAGATAGCAAGGCATCATCATTTCACAAATTTATTCGCCCAACACACGTTCTCCTAGGCATAGTGACTGACATGCATTCACACTTAAAGGGTCATATAATCTCTAAGAAATAATGAAGCTATTAGAGTCCTATTCACTACAATTGGGGCATGCCTACACTAAGCATCACTGTTCACTATATGTCATGCTAAGAAGTAAAGAGAGAGTAGGAAGAAAGAGGGTGCAAACTCTTTGAGGACCGACTCCTAACTCCAAATATATGAACATGTTAACCAACGAAGGCCAAGTTAGGCTTCACCATCCAAAGGTTGCATGAGTGAAGTAAGAACTGGCAAACGGCACCCTCGCATTGAAATTGATAGCATTTGAAAACTTAAAGGGGTATATGGTCTAGGACATGGCATTCAGACTCCAAAAGAAGCTTGAAAAGTGTCCATCGGGAATGGCCTTTGATGAGTCGAAGGTAAACTTTTGATCCATCGAGGCAAAGCCCCTAGATCACAAGTGACAATAGGTTTTGATAGATCGAGGAAAAACTTTGATCCATCGAGGCAGGCGTCCTGGTTCACACTACTTCAGCATTTTCAAAATATTTTTCCCTTCCTCAAGTTCTTGATTTCCATGCCCATTCCATGATGTTCTACACTCCTCCAACCTCAAACTTATTCTTCTAACATACTAATAGTGTCCGACCATCATGTGTTGTAGTTTAAGGACGTAAACATAGTCCATGAAGGGATGAGTAGGTCAAGCCATCATAGTTGGGTCCTTAAAGTGATAAACCTCCGCACTACACTTTGTGTTTGGCTCGAAAGGCTCAATTTGTGTCTCATGGAGCTTGAAAGTTCTCTAATTCTTTAAATTCATCAAATGGATGACTCCTTAAGAACATTGCTCAAGCAACTTGTAATTAGCACTCTTCAAGGGATTAAGGTTTTTGAAGGTGACCTTGCTACCAACTACTAATGCCAGTTTCTCAAGGTTGTTCGGCTTAAATTTGTTTTTCTTTTCACGGCTTATGCCTCTATCTGGTGCCTTGACTTCTTTAACATCATTGGCCTTGCTTCCCACAACATCAACACTAAAGACTTGTAGTGCTGGAATCGAGGGAGCTTCATTGAATAACTTGAAGGCTCTTGCGTGATGGCTCATGATAGCTTACATTTTTTCTTTTAGCATTGGTTAGAGGAAAAGGTAAGAACCTAAGTTCATCCGGGTTCACCTTAGTCTCGGCTTGGGTCTTGATACCCTCATGTTTCCGCTAGTCCTCATTATCAAATCTGGGAGGTATGCTAGGTGCATCTGATGTGCCTACATCCTCATCATCATCACTTTCACAATTGCTTTCTACCAAGGGAGCATCACCATAATCATCACATCCTTTTCCGGTAGCCAACACCGCATTGACCACTTGACCTTAATGTTTTTTATCGTTCTTGGTGCAGGACGGGAATTCATTGGTCCTTCCGCCTTGTTGAACTCGATGTGACTTTGTAAATTGACTTAATTGTGCCTCCATCTTTCAGAGTGCACAGTCGTTCTCCTTCTAGATCTTCTTGTTCTATTCCTTTAAGCTCTTGAAGATTTCCAAGTACATCTTCTTGTCTTCCGCTCATTAAGCTTCCAATTTTCTTCGAAGAAGCATCTCATGTTGTGAAAATAGCTTGGTCATCAACTCCTCCAACTTAGACTTTGACAATTCCCCTCGAGGTGGAGGTGCTTATTGCATCGGAGCTTGTTGTGGTATTGGAGAGAAAGATGCTTGTTGTTGGAAAGAGTTGCCTCCTATAGCATTAACATACTCTCTACTAGCCCTTGTAACTCTGGTAGCTCCATGCTTAAAATCTTGACCATTTGTTTGACCACAATGGTTGGCTTGGCTAAGATCATCCCATGAGAAAATATGATTAGTATGCCAACCCGGATTACTCCTTTATGCACCCAATGACATGTGCTTCTACTCCTCAATAGTCTCCGAGTGGTCTCCTTGATGTTAGCAACATGGAGCCTCATGCATAACACTCTTACAAATTATGTGAGGTGCCACACTAGCCTCCATAGGTTGATTAACATAGCCTCCATTCCGAGTTTGCTTCAACAGGAGGTCAAATTTCTTGTTTATGGTCTCTTCAAGTCATTTGATGGCATCCTCTTGTACATATACGGCTCCCTTAACTTCATTCCTACTTTCTCGATTGGCTCGGGTGGCTTCTCTCATTGATATTGCTGGTTTTTGAACATTGGGCTTGACATCCAATAAAGAAGACTGGTTCGACATATTTTCAAGTAGAACATACGCCTCCTCGGCGGTTTTGTCCATGAAATCTCCACCACTTGCATTGTCGACCTTCCTTCTCGTATCCATGCACAATCCTTGGTAGAAGAGAGACAATAACATATCTTCGGTTTGACTATGGTTAGGGCACCCAAGCTCAAGCTCTTTGAAACGCTCCCATGTTTCATAGAACAACTTCCCATCTTCCTCACAAAATTTTATCAACCTTATCCTTCGCTCATTGATCTTCCCTGGTCAAAAATACTTGGTGATGAACTTGCATTGCATCGTCTCCCATAAGTAAATCGAGTTAGGAGAAAGCTTGTTGAACCACATCTTTGCTTTATCCCGTAAACTCGAAGGAAATATCCAAAGCTTCAATTGTCCTGGATCCATGTTCCGGATGTTGAACCTTTTGTATGCTTCCTCAAACTCCAACAAGGGAGAATATGGATCAGAATGTGGATGTCCCATGAAGATTGGTAAGGTTTAGAGAACACTAGATTCGATTTCAAAGGATTCCTCCGCTAATGGTTGAAGAACAATGCAACCGGTATGCCTTGACAAAGATGGTAACGCACTATCTCTCAAAGGTCTTGCTTCAATAACGTCCTCATTCATGATGAATTCTACCTCAAAAAGAGGATTCAAAGGCATGAAACATAAAATCGTACTAAAAAACTAATAGATATTAGTCCTCCAAACTCTTAAGGTACTCAAAGCCTTAAGGGACTTCTACGGTGCTTTTTTGACACCCCCCTCAAGGAAACATCAATGAGGACTCTAAGAGTTCGAATGGGATTCCGGTACGTGGTGCAGTGGCATTCACTATGCTATGGACACCTAGGTGAACAAAGGTAAAGCAATAAGTGATCAAATATACCAGAATCACCAAATAAAGTCCTAAAAGTCTAGGGCGTAGCGGAAATTAAGTTTGCTGGATCTAGACTCTCTAACTATGCTTGAAATAAAGACACTACTTAGATATGCTCCCAAAAATATAAATACTCAAGTTAAAAGTGGTAAAGAGTAGGTTAAACAACCTTAAGCCCAGCACAATTTTCGATGGATCTAAACATAGGCTTCGATGGATCGAAGCCAAGCCTCGGGTATGAATGGCCAAATACCCTTCGATGGATCGAAGGAGGTACCCTGGTCTCCTCTACAAAAAAATTTCAATGGATCAAAAGTAATTTTTAATGGATCGAAAAACTGTCCTGCAAAAAGGTTAGAAGCACAAATTCTAGCACAATTCACCTCAAAGTATCTACAAAAGTATCCTAGAGATCAAAGACAAAGAAAACAAAGTCCTAAGTGAAAAAATGAAGAAAACTACAAACAAATTTAAGAAACAAATATCACACAAATGTTCGAATACTCTGTAGTCAAAGGCTAACCGAAGCTAAGAAATCAAAGTGAAATCAATCTCCGGCAACGGCGCTAAAAACTTGTTCATGAGATTTATCCCCCAACCTTTTGACGATGAATTAGTCTAAGGCTAAGTAAATTTCTCTTACCTGCTAGTATTGAAAGAACCTAACCCCGATTTAGTTGCCTAAACCGGAATTAGATCCTAAAAAACACGACAACCTTTTTAAAAAAATTTCTAGAGTTTACTTTATAAAATGAGTAAACCAAAAACTTGCAATGAAAAAACACTTCCGAATAGTCCACAAAAGCCAAACCGTAGGACGCCAATTCTCATCAGGATTTCTCAAATTCATAAACTACCAAATAACAGTAAAAGTATTTCTTTACACTTATTATTCAAAATCCAGTAAGTACTCGAAATGCATTACAAAGGAAAATAAACTAACAAAGTATTCAGCGCGACTTCTAATTTACAAATAAACAAAGCTAGTAGGTTAAACCAAGAACCTACAAAAAAAGAACAGTGACTTGAATTCTAGAACTCCGATGACGACGTGCAACCTCAGGATAGAAACTACAAACTGGGCAAGAAGGAAACCGAAAAGCCCAGAGAAAGGCATATAAAATAATAAAAATTGTTAGAGTGAGTGGACAAAAATAAACTTCCATTTTTAAACTGATAGCAATAAATACAACATGCCTTTCACAATATATAAGAAATAAACATGATGCGAGTCTAAAAACCGTGGGGTCCCACTCTCGAACACCTCCGCCTTAGTACAGTCTAAAATCATGGGATCCCAGACCACACATGATTATATAGTCAGAATGACCTCAGGTCAGGATATCTGACCCCCCCCTCCCCCACCCCCGAGCATCTCAGGGATCAGCTGAGCATGTCGGGCATCGCTGCCATTAGTATCACTGAGACTGTACTCAGTGTAAAACAAATCATATTTGTTTCCATGCACATGAATAATCGTAAATGCATACTCGTACAACATATAATCATAAAATGCATAATCGTAAATGCATACTCGTATGTGCATAATCATAAAATGCATAATCAAGACTCGTACGTCAATCAGTGAAAATAAAATATCCACTCACAGTATATATCTAGCTCGAAGGTCCAGCGGAAGTTCCCTCGCAAAAATCTCTTTCGCGGTTTCTTGAATAAATAACAGGTTCATTTAATTTCAGAATTCAATAAAATGCGCGAGAAACAACTCAGAAACCATCCTGAAAACCCCACGGGAAAAATATGATTTTTGACTTGTTGGAGCTCATCCGCGGGCGGCGGCTCGTGGCCATCACGCGCTACCACCGACACTGGTGCGTGAACCACACGCGCCTCCGGTGCAAACTGTTCCGATGGGAGCGTTTGACCACTCGTTGGAAAGATCACAATGAGCCCAACACTTTTCTCAACTAGACCTAAGCCCAATTCCACAAAAATTGGCCAGAATTGAGCCCGAAAGTCCACGGGTCGAATATCGCCGGAAAACTTTTCCGATCGATTCTGACGCCGGTGACACACCTCGGTCCCCCAAACCAAAGGGGTTTTTATCCTTGGACCAAACCCAGTCGAACCCAACCAAAAACCAAGCAGGAAAACGACCGGAACGCCACCATCGAATACACCCCAATTCCGACGGGTTCCCGGCCATTTTCCGCCACAAAACACATCCAAAACTCACAAATGAATACAAGAATGGAAAGAGGGGATGAAGAGCTTCAAATCCATACCAAGAACTCCGGAAACCGTGGCATTTTCTGGTGGGTTGAAATCGGTATTCGTTTGTGTCAAAATACGGGTCGATACATATTTCGTACGATTTTCTATTTCTACGTAAGAATCCGTATTTCTACCAAAAATTCAGTATTTATACCAAAAAATTTTGATCAAATCAACGGCTGAGGTTTAATCTGATCAAGATCCAACGGCCCAAAGTAAATCGCCAAGAAAATATTTTAAAATACATATTTTCGCATACGAACTTCCAAAAATCGAAAGAAATAGCTCGATAACCCGAAAAATTCCCCAAAAATTCCTATGTGCACGAAATTAAATACTCTACGACTTCCACGAAGATAGTCGGATCAAATTCTTGCCCAAAGAAAAAGTTGTTAACAAAATTTTACGAGGTGCATAATTCGCGGAAAACCTAAATAATAAAAGTTAGCATAACTTTTGGTTTGGATCGATACAATTTTATCCCCCTTAAAGAAATTTCGCTTTCAAAATTAGCACACCTATTAGTTAAAAAGATAAGGGTACTACTCCCGTATGTGCTGTTCAGTTTCCCAGATGGCTTCCTCGACTGCATGATTTCTCCACAAGACTTTCACAAGAGGAATGGCTTTGTGACGACGTTCCTGAACCCTCCAATCAAGAAACTGAACTGGCTCTTCCACATAACTCAAATCCTCCCGAATGGGAAGCTGACAAGGTGCTAAAACATGAGATGGATTAGAAATGTACTTCCGCAACATAGATACATGGAACATATCATGAACCCTGGTCATCTCATAAAGTAGTGCCAACCTGTACGTCACAGCACCCACTCCCTCAGTAATCTCATACAAACCAACATAACGGGGGCGGAGTTTACCACGTTTCCCAAACCGTACAACACATTTCCAAGGAGACAATTTCAAAAACACCCAGTCACCAACTTCGAATTCCAGATCTTTTCTCCTCACATCAACATAGCTCTTTTGTCGATCTTGTGCAGCTTTCAATCTATCCCGAATAATCTAAATGTCTTCAACAATATTTTTCACCAGATCAGGACCAAGAAGCCATCTTTCCCCTACTTCACTCCAACACAACAGAGTTCGACATTGTCTACCATATACAGCTTCATATGGAGCCATACCGACACTAGCCTGGTAACTGTTGTTATACGCAAACTCAATCAAATGTAACTGTTGATCACGATTTCCCTTGAACTACAACACACACGATCGTAGCATATCTTTGAGAGTTTGAATTATCCTTTCTGATTGGCCATCAGATTGAAGGTGGAAAGCTGTACTAAATCGTAGTTTACTCCCCAATGCTTTCTGTAATGCCCGCCAAAGCTTGGAGTAAACTGACTATATCGATCTGACACAATTGACACAGGCACCCCATGCAATCGAACGATCTCAGCCATATACAACTTCACCAATTTACTCACAGAAAGTTTCCCTGGAAGTGCATGGAAATGAGCTGACTTCGTAAGACGATCAACAATTACCCAAATCCCAGTATTGCCATTAGATGTACGAGGCAACTGATACACAAAATCCATGGGGATGTGCTCCCATTTCCACACTGGAATCTCTAATGGTTGCAGTTTCCCCGCACGTTTCTGTCGCTTTACCTTCACCTGTTGACAAATAAGGCACTTGCTCACATAAGTTGATATTTCCCTCTTCATATTGCGCCACCAGTAATAAGCTTTAAGCATCCAGAACATTTTTGTACCACCTAGATGCATAGCATAAGCAGAACAATGAGCTTCATTAAGTATTTCTTTCTTCAATTCTACATTTCCTAGTACACATAATCTCCCTCTGAACATTAAAGTGCCATCCGTCTTCAATTGAAAATCTGTTGGTTCACCATTTTGAATCATGTTCTTCTTACTTCGTAGATAAGAGTCTGCATCTTGAGCTTCACGAACCTGATTCAACAATACTGGTCGAACCTGGAGACTGGCCAACAATGCTCCATCATCATCCCATTCCAATTCCAGTCCTATAGCTCGCAACTCAGTCAAATAGTGATACTCTTGCTACACATACATGAAATAGGGAAGCTCCAGATTTTCAGCTTAAGGGATCAACAACAATATTAGCTTTTCCAGGATGATACTCAAACGTACAATCATAATCATTAATCAGCTCCATCCACCTTCGATGTCTCATGTTTAAGTCTGGTTGAGTACGCAAATAAGTAAGACTCTTGTGATTAGTGAAAATCTTCCATTGTGCTCCATATAGGTAGTGTCTCCAGCTCGTCAATGCTAACACAATCGCAGCTAGCTCAACATCATGCGTGGGGTAATTAACTTCATGAGGCTTCAATTATCTGGAACCGTACGCCACCACCTTGCCATGCTGTATCAAAACACAACCAAGGTCCAATTTCGAGGCATCACTGTAATTAACATACTCCCCACTGTCATCTGGTAATGTCAACACCGGTGCAGTAGTCAATCTCTCTTTCAATGTCAGATAGCATTCTTCATAGACATCAGACCACTCAAACTTAACTCCTTTCTTCGTCAATCGAGTAAGTGGAGTTGCAATCCATGAAAAGTCCTGTACAAAATGACGATAGTATCCCGCTAAGCCCAAAAAGCTTCTTATCTCGAATACACTGGTAGGTCTGCTCCAATTGAACACTGCCTCAATCTTGTCAAGATCAACACTAACTCTGTCAGCCGAAATCACATGACCCAAAAATTTCAAATGATCCAGCCAAAATTCACACTTGCTAAACTTCGCATACAACTGTGTATCCCGCAAAGTTTTCAAGACGACCTGCAGATGCTTCATATGCTGCTTCACACTTCGGGAATAAATCAGGATATCATCGATGAACACAATCACGAGCTTATCCAAATAATGCCTGAACACTCGATTCATGAGATCCATAAAAGCAGTTGGGGCATTTGTTAAACCGAAATGCATAACAAGAAACTTATAATGTCTGTGCCGTGATCGAAAAGCTGTTTTGGGAACATCAGATTCTTTAATCTGCAGCTGATGGTATCCAGACCTCAAATCAATCTTAGAGAATACTGTAGCTCCTTTAAGTTGATCAAATAAATCATCAATCCGTGGCAAATGATACTTGTTCTTTACTGTGACCTGATTCATTTTTCGATAATCAATACACAATCTCATAAAACCATCTTTTTTCCTTATAAACAGCACTGGAGCACCCCATGGTGAAACTCTAGGCCGAATGAATCCTTTCTCAATCATCTTCTGCAACTGAGTCTGCAACTCTTTCAACTCTGCTGGAGCCATTCGATAAGGTGTTTGTGAGATCGGACCAATACCCGGAAGCAACTCAACGGTGAAGTCAATCTCTCTCATCAGAGGAAGACCAGGTAAATCTTCAGGAAACACATCTGGGTACTCACAAACTACAAAGATATCCCCAATATTTGGCATACTAACATCAGTATCAATTACATGAGCCAAATACGCCTCACATCCTTTCTTTAACATCTTCTCAGCCTTTACTGCCAAAATCAAACAAGGTGGAGAGACATTTCTTTCACCACTAAACAAGATTTCTGGCATGCCTGGACTTCTAAAAACTACCTCCTTTCTATGACAATCAAAAACTGCCCAGTGAGTCTCTAAGAAATCCATCCCCAAAATCACATCAAAGTCCGCAATATCTAACAACATCAAATCCACGGGTAACCCATAACCTCCTATAAAAATCTCACAGTTCTGATACACCCACTCGACACATACTACCTCGCCGGATGGATACAACACTCGCCACATAATAGGGATGACGACTTCAGGGGAACCTCTGCCCTCTCTCAGGTTCATAGCATGCACACAAGCTTGTCCAGTTGGTTGTCCACGTTAACTATGATTCTGCTGGTCTGCTTGCTCAGAAGACTGTGTTGTTCGATCTCCGGAAGTGGTACCCTGACCATGTCTGCTACCTTGAGCTGCAGCACCTTCCGAAGTGCCACCTAGCGGACAATCTCTCATAAAATGACCCTCCTGGCCACAGTGGAAACAACCAGTAGTGCGTTGCTGACACAACCTATAATGTCACCTGCTGCAAATGTTGCATAATAGAACATCTCTTGGTAGAGTTGGTGTGACAAATGAACTTCGAGAATAACTTGATCCATTAGAACTCGTACTTGCTTGCAGCCTCTGGGGTCAATCCCTTCTCCATCTCCGGCTTTCTCTTTGACCAAATGAGCCAGTAGAAAACCTATAAGATCCACCACTCGAAGAGGATGCTGATCCAGAAGTACGAGAACTCAGCCTTTTTGAAGGACCCTGACTAGATCCACCTTCCTCAAAACGGCGAGACTGAAACCGCATCTGTTTCTCTCTCTCAATGTCTTCGCCTCTAAGTGCAGCATCGACAAAGTCATCAAAGTTGTCCCTAGACATAGTTGTCATAGTTCCCTTAATATTCAAATTCAGGCCCAACTCAAACCTCCTGCATTTTGCTTCCTCAGATGCAACCATATCACTCGTAAATCGAGATAAACGAGTGAACTTATCTCGATATTCGAGCACTGACATACCTCCCTGCCTCAAGTTGGTAAACTCTTCATATTTTCTTCGCTGCGTAGCTTGGTTGAAATATCGGTGCATAAACAAGTCTCTGAACGTAGACCATGGAGTATCAATAGGACCCTCTCGGTGCTAACCCACCAGAAATAAGCATCTGAGTCCAATAACCCAACAACAGCAACAGTCCTCTACTCAGGAGTAAAATGTAGGCGCTCACAAGCATGCTCCACCTAGAATAACCAAGCCTCACATACTTCAAGATCAGTAGAGCCATAAAAAGTAGTTGCTCCAACTGTCCTAGCGTTAACTACAGGATCAAAACGCTCTTCTAAATGTAAAACTTGCATAAGCAAGTCGTGCTTTCGCTGATCCTCAACAGGATCCCCAGCCTTATCATCACGGGCTCCACGTCGAGGAGGCATCCTAAGAAAACCCAACATTAGTCACCAAAACCAATAGGATGCAATGATGATACCTCAAACATTTGAAACCATACAACACCCAGAGCATTGATGATTATCCGCCAGCCGGTCGGGTCATCGCTCCGGAAATGCCGTACATTCTCAAAGGTTCTTAGTAACATAACTGCAAAAGTCTGCAGAACCTAAAACCTAATGCTCTGATACCAACTGAAAGAACCCAACCCCAATTCAGTTGCCTACACCAGAATTAGATCCTAACAAAACTACAACCTTTTAATATTTTTGCCTAAGTTTACTTTATAAAATGAGTAAACCAAAAACCTGGAATGAAAACACACTTCCGAATAGTCCACAAAAGCCAAACCGTGGGACGTCAATTCCCATCCGAATTTCTCAAATTCACAAACTACTGAATAACAGTAAAAAAATTTCTTTAAACTTATTATTCAAAATCAAGTAAGTACTCAAAATGCATTACAAAGGAAAATAAACTAACATAGTATTCAAAGCAACTTCCAATTTACAAATATACAAAGATAGTAGGTTAAACCAAGAACCTACTAGAAAAGAACGATGACTTGAATTCTAGGCCTCCGATGACAACGCGCAACCACAGGATAGAAACTGCAAACTGGGCAAGAGGGAAACCAAAAAGCCTAAGGAAAGACATATAAAATAATAAAAACTGTTAGAGTGAGTGGATGAAAATAAACTTCTATTTTTAAACTGATAGCAATAAATATAACATGCCTTTCAAAATATATAATCAAATAAACATGATGCGAGTCTAAAAACTGCGAGGTCCCACTCTCGGACACCTCCGCCTCAGTACAATCTAAATCACGGGATCCCAGACCCACACGTGATTATATAGTCAGAAAGACCTCGGGTCAGGAAATCTGTCTCCCCCAGAGCATCTCGGGGATCAGCCGAGCTTCCCCCAGCATGCCAATGCATCGATGCCATTAGCATCACTGAGACTATACTCTGTGTAAAACAAATCATATTTGTTTCCATGCACATGCATAATCGTAAATGCGTACTCGTACAACATATAATCATAAAATACATAATCGTAAATGCATACTCGTACGTGCATAATAATAAAATACATAATCAAGACTCGCATGTCAATCAATAAAAATAAAATGTCCACGCACAGTATACAACTAGCTCAAAGGTCCGGCGGAAGTTTCCTCGCCAAAATCTCTCTCGCAGTTTCCTAAATAAATAACATGTTTGTTTAATTTTAGAATTCAATAAAACACGAGAAATAACTTAGAAACTATCCCGGGAGCCCCACGACAAAAAAAGAATTTTTTACTCGCCAGAGCTCTACCGCGGGCAGCGGCGCGTGGCCATCACGCGACACCATCGACGGTGGTGCGTGAACCACATGCTCCTCCGGTTCAAACTACTCTGATGGGAGCATTTGACCACTCGTTGGAAAGATCTCAACGAGCCAAACACTTTTCTCAACTGGACCTAAGTCCAATTCCATAGTGATTGGCCGGAATTGAGCCCGAAAGTCCATAGGTCGAAAATCGCCGGAAAACTTTTTCTGTCGATTTCGACGCCGGCGATGCACCTCGGTCCCCCAAACCAAAGGGGTTTTGATCCTTTGACCAAACGCAATCAAACCCACCCAAAAACCACGCCGGAAAACAACCAGAACGCCGCCACCGAATCCACCCGGATCTCGACGGGTTCCCAGCCATTTTTCGGCCACAAAACACATCCCAAACTCACAAATGAATGCATGAATGGAAAGAGGAAAGGAAGATCTTCAAGTCCATGCCAAGAACGCAGGTAACCGTGGCATTTTTTGGTGGGTCCAAATCGGTATTTGTTTGGGGCAAAATATGGGTCGATACGTATTTCATACGATTTTCTGTATTTCTACGTAATAATCTGTATTTCTACCAAAAATTCAGTATTTATACCCTAAAATTCTGATCAGATCAACGGCTGAAGTTTGATCTGATCAATATCCAACGGCCTAAAGTAAACTGCCAAGAAAAATATTTTAAAATACATATTTTCGCATATGAACTTCCAAAAATCGAAAGAAATAGCTCGATAACCCAAAAAATTCCCCGAAAATTCCTACGTGCATGAAATTAAATACTTCCACCAAGAAAGTCGGATCAAATTCTCGTCCGAAGGAAAAGCCGTTAACAAAATTTGACGAGGTGCATAATTCGCGGAAAATCTAAATCATAAGAGTTAGCGTAACTTTTGGTTTGGATGTTACAAGTATATGGGGTCAAGTTATAGTATTTGTAAACAAGTCGAGTGTCGAACCTGTGACGACCCGAACCAGAATCTGTTGTGTATTCGGCACGATTCTCAAGATTGAGTTTAGTCGCAGTTTTACGTCGTATATGTGTTTTGTCGATTCGATTCGCGACTATATTTTCGGTCGAGAATTTGAGTTGAGTGTCTTCACGGAAATTGTGGAGTACGTGATTTCGAGCTCGAGGGCGGTTCCGGAAGATTTTTCTGATAAACGAGGAATATTTTATGATTATTTGAAGTTTTGGTTTCCGACGAGTTTATCCGATTGTTTCGAGTTTATCCGAATCGTGATGGTTATCCATTTCGAATCGTCGATCGACCTGAAACGCGAGTATAAATATCGGAATAGTCGAGAATTAGTTGAAAAACGTTGTTGAAGTTTGACCGGACCGTTGACTTTCCAAAAATAGTAAGTTGACCCGTTGACCAAAAGAGGAAAGTTCCCCGTTTGGGAGTTGCCATCCGACGACCCATTTTCCGGCCACCATCGACTTCGGCGAGGGTATGGTTCGCTTCCTTGTGCAATTTTGAGTTGAACGGTAATTGAGTTTGTGGAAATTGGTTTGGTTTTAAACATATATATCAACTGGTGAAAGACATTTATTTTCGTCCACTCACTCTAACGTGTTTCATGTCTTTCCCCTGGGTTTTTCGGTTTCCGTGCCCAGTTTGTAGTTCAGGTTTGGTGTTTCACGTCGCGGTTTGGAGGCTGGTGATCAGAGTTACCTGTGCTTTCCAGTTGGTTCTTGTTTCGCCTACTGATGTGTATATTGTATATATTTTACTTTAGAGGTCGCTCTGATACATTCCGATACTTGTTTATACGGATTTTCTCGGATATATATATATATATATACACTACAGTACTGTTTACTGTTTATGATTCATATATTGATGTTGAGAAATCCGGATGGGATTGGTGCCCACGGTTTGGCTTTTGTGGCATAGGATGAAGTGTTATTTCCAGGGTGCAGGTTTATGCAATTCCACGCTCGTAACGAAACTCTGCCGAAATTTTGAAAAAATTTTGTTGGTTCGTATTTTCAGAAGGGGTTCGGTTCCTATTTAGCTAACTGAATCGGGATTGGGTCCTTTCAGCTTGGTATCAGAGCATTAGGTTGTCAGATTCTGTAGACTCTTGTAGTTGTGACGCTTAAGGTATTTGAGTTGATACAGCATGACTGGAGTGGTGACCCGACTGGCCAGCGGTACTCATCAATACTTCGGGTGTTGTGTGTCCTTAAATATCTACGGTTTCATGATTACATTCTTTCTGCTTGTGCCTAATGCTTGTCTTGTATCAGTAGTATGCCTCCTCGACGTGGTCCCCGTGTTGATCGGGATGATGATCCTGATGAGGATCGCCGAACGCGCGACTTGCTGATGCGAGTGCTGCATTTGGAAGAGCGTTTTGACCCTGTGGTCAAGGCTCGCACTGCGAGTGCTACTGTGTTTTCGGGTTCGGTTGATCCAGAGATATGCGAGGCATGGTTGGTTCAGATTGAACGTGTTTGTGAGCGTCTGCAGTTTACTCCTGAGACAATGACAGTAGCCGCAGTTGGTTTACTTGAGGGTGATGAATACTTTTGGTGGGTTAGCGCCGACAGAGTTCCAGCTGACACTCCATGGACATTGTCTCGTGATATGTTTATGCGGAGGTACTTTAATTAGGCTACCCAGCAGCGCAAGTACGAGAAGTTTACGAACTTGAGGCAGGGCAGTTTGTCTGTACTTGAGTATCGGGATCGATTTACCCGTTTGTCTCGTTTTACGCGGGATATGGTAACTACAGAGGAAGCCAAGTGTCGTAGATTTGAGCTGGGATTGAATCTGAACATCAAGGCGACACTGACTACGATGCCTCGGAACAACTTTGATGAGTTTGTTAGTGCTGCACTCCGAGGCGAGGACATTGAGCAGGAGAGACAGCAGAGGTATCAGCCGAGACGATTTGAGGAAGGTGGACCGAGTCAGGGGCCTTCGAAGAGGCAGAGTTCTGATACTTCCGGTTCAGCTTCATCCTCAGGTAGTGGATCATATCGCCCACCAGTTGGTGTACAGAGGCAGAGGCCGAGGTGGAGGAGAGATCGACCGCGGCGACCACAGGCTAGTGTTTATTTCAGCGGTTCTAGTTATCCTCGGCGTACCGGTGGCACATTTCCTGTTCCGAGAGATTATCCATTGTGCAACATCTGCAACAAGCATCACCTTGGACCATGTCAGCGGGGTCCTGTCATATGTTATCGTTGTGGCCAGGTGGGTCATTATTCGAGGGAGTGTCCTCAGTGGTATGGTGCTGGTGATCAGGCGGCTCAGAGTTTCGGAGCTGAGCGAGGTGCCACTTCGGGAGTCCAACCAGCACAGTTTGTAGGTCAGGGTAGACAGCAGGGACAGCCCCAGCGAGGACGACCAGCCGGACAGGCGAGGGTTCATACTATGACTCTACGTGAGGGCAGAGCATCACCGGAGGTCGTTATTAGTACGTTACATGTATTTGGTATTCCTGTACTTGCATTGTTAGATCCAGGCGCCACACATTCATTCATATCATTTAGATTATCATCATTAGCTACGGTACCTGCGTCTCCACTTCCGGGGTTGTAGAGAGTGTTGCATCCGTCAGGTGAGGTTGTGAGCATCGGTTGGATTTACAGAGATTGTGAGGTGTTTATTGATGGCCATGGATTAGCCGCAAATTTGTTAATGCTTGATATTGTGGATTTTGATCTGATTTTGGGTATGGACTTCTTGGAGTCACACTGGGCCATGTTTGACTGCCACAGGAAGGAGGTCGCGTTTCGACGACCAGGGTTACCCGAGATACTGTTTCGTGGCGAGAAGAACACTTCACTACCGTGCTTGATTTCCGCGATGAGGGTGGATCGGTTGATGAAAAAGGGTTGTGTTGCTTACTTAGCCCACGTTGTGGACACAAAAGCTGCAGTGCCGGATCTTGGTAGTATTGAGGTTGTGTCTGAGTTTCCGGATGTGTTTCCAGCGGAGTTACCTGGTATACCCCCTGTGCGGGAGATTGATTTTACTATTGAGTTATTGCCGGGTACAGGACCGATTTCCCAGACACCGTATCATATGGCGCCTGCGGAGTTGAAGGAGTTGCAGATTCAGCTCCAGGAGTTGTTAGAGAAGGGATTCATTCGACCGAGTGTTTCTCCGTGGGGTGCTCCAGTGTTGTTTGTACGGAAGAAGGATGGGTCCATACGTTTGTGTATCGACTATCAAAAACTGAATCAGATTATAGTGAGGAACAAGTATCCGTTGCCGCGGATTGATGACTTGTTCGATCAGCTGAAGGGAGCACACTACAACATTTGGAGACATTGCCGGCGACTTTTAAGTCGCCGGCAATGTCTTTAGACATTACCGGCGATTTTCGCCGGAAAATCGCCGGTAATGTCTTTTTTTTTTTTTTTTTTTAACATTACCGGCGATTTTTGTCGCCGGTAATGTCCGTCGCCGGCAATCCCTCGATGGTAATGTAAAAAAAAAAAAAAAAAAAGACATTACCGGCGACTTTATTTATGTCGCCGGTAATGTCTTTTTTTTTTTTTTTTTTTTTACATTACCGGCGACATGAATTTATGTCGCCGGCAATGTCTTTAGCTTCGAGACATTACCGGCGACATAAATTCATGTCGCCGGCAATGTAAAAAAAAAAAAAAAAAAAAATTACATTACCGGCGACTTAAGTCGCCGGTAATGTCCAAAAATCGCCGGCCTTGTTTTTGGACATTACCGGCGACTTAAAAGTCGCCGGCAATGTGTAAAAATGTTGTAGTGGCAGTAGTCTTTTCGAAGATTGACCTTCGATCCAGATATCACCAGTTGAGGATCCGAGATTCAGATGTAGCCAGGACAGCATTCAGGACGCGGTATGGGCACTATGAGTTTTTGGTTATGCCGTTTGGGTTGACCAACACCCCCGCAGCTTTCATGGACTTGATGAATCGAGTGTTCAGGCGGTTCCTGGACAAGTTCGTGATTGTATTCATTGACGATATCCTGATCTATTCCAGGAGTGTGGGACAGCACAAGAAGCATTTGCGGGCAGTGTTGCGGACTTTGCGGGACCATCAGTTGTTCGTGAAGTTTAGCAAGTGCGAGTTCTGGTTGGATAGTGTGAAGTTTCTGGGCCATGTGATTTCGGTCGAGGGAGTTAGTGTTGATCTTAACAAGATCGAGGCCGTGCTGAACTGGAGTAGACCCACTATTGTGCCGCAGATTCGGAGTTTCCTGGGGTTAGCAGGCTATTATCGACGGTTTGTACAGGATTTCTCCCGGATTGTTACACCACTGACCAGATTGACGAAGAAGGGCGTCAAGTTTGAGTGGTCTGATGCATGCGAGGAGAGTTATTTGCTCCTGAAGGAGAGATTGACTACCGCACCGGTTCTGACATTGCCAGACGACAGTGGTGAGTTTGTTGTGTACAGCGATGTGTCGAAGTTGGGACTTGGCTGTGTGTTGATGCAGCATGGTAGAGTCGTGGCATATGGTTCCAGACAGCTGAAACCACATGAGGCCAACTATCTGACGCATGATTTGGAGTTAGCCGCTATCGTGTTAGCGTTGAAGAGTTGGAGACATTACCTGCATGGTGCTCAGTGTAAGATTTACACTAATCACAAGAGTCTCACCTATTTGCGGACGTAGCCGGATCTGAACATGAGGCAGCGCCAATGGATGGAGTTGATCAACGATTACGATTGCACGTTTGAGTACCATCCGGGGAAGGCTAATGTTGTGGCAGATGCACTTAGCCGGAAATCTGGAGCCTCGTTGTTTCACATGTGTGTGGCCAGAGTATCGATGTTAGCCGAGCTTCGAGCTACGGGTGCTGTGCTTGGGTATGATGATGATGGAGCTTTGTTGGCCAGTTTTCAGGTTCGACCCGTATTAGTTGATCAGGTACGAGAGGCCCAGGATTCGGATTCTTATCTGTTGGGCAAGAAGACCATGATACGGAATGGTATGCCTACAGAGTTTCGATTGAGCGACGACGGTACGTTGTTGTTCAGAGGCAGGCTATGTGTACCCCGAGACGAGGACTTGAAAAAGGAGATTCTAGATGAGGCCCACAGTTCAGCATATGCGATGCATCCCGGAGGTACGAAGATGTTTCGTACACTTCCAGCGTACTATTGGTGGCGCAACATGAAGCGGGAAATTGTCGCGTACGTGAGTCAATGTTTGATCTGTCAGCAGGTGAAGGCGGAGAGGCAGAAACCTGCAAGGAAACTATAGCCACTTGAGATTCCGGTTTGGAACTGGGAACACATTACGATGGATTTCGTCTATCAGTTGCCGCGTACTTCGGCGGGAAACACTGGCATTTGGGTTATTGTTGACCGATTGACGAAATCCGGACACTTTCCTGCACTTCCGAGGAAGATTTCAGTGGGCAGATTTGCCAAGTTGTACTTATCCGAGATTGTTCGCTTGCATGGTGTGCCTGTATCCATTGTTTCTGACCGAGATAGTCAGTTCACTTCTGAGTTTTGGCAGGCTTTACAGCGAGCGTTGGGCACGAGGTTGTGATTTAGTACAGCTTTTCATCCTCAGACTGATAGGCAGTCTAAGCGGACCATTCAGACTCTTGAGGATATGCTGAGATCGTGTGTGTTGCAGTTTCACGGAAACTGGGATCAGCAGTTACACTTGATTGAGTTCGCCTACAACAACAGCTATCAGGCCAGTATTGAGATGGCACCGTACGAGGCTCTGTACGGGAAGCAGTGTCGCACTCCATTGTGTTGGAGTGAGGTAGGCGAGCGTTGGCTCATTGGTCCTGACTTGGTGAAAACCACGATGGAGGACATTCAGGTTATTCGGGATCGGTTGAAGATCGCCCAGGATCGACAGAAGAGTTACGCAGATGTGAGGAGGAAGAGTTTATAGTTCGAGGTTGGTGATTGGGTCTTCCTAAAACTATCTCCATGGAGGGGAGTTGTGCGTTTCGGGAAGCGTGGCAAGCTTCGACCACGGTACATTGGTCCATATGAGATTACGGAGAGGGTTGGAGTTGTTGCTTACAGACTTGAGTTACCGGCTGAGATGGCTCGTATGCATGATGTCTTCCATGTTTCGATGTTGCGGAAGTACATCTCAGATCCTTGTGTTAGCCCCACAGCAGTTGCCGATCAGAGAGGATTTATCATATGTTGAGGAGCCAGTGCAGATTCTCGATCGTCATGAGCAAGAGTTGAGGCACCGTGTGATTCCGCTGGTGAAGGTCTTGTGGCAGAACCACTCGGTTGAGGAGGCCACCTGGGAGACCGAGCAACGTATGCGGGAGCAGTATCCTCATCTGTTCACTTGACAGGTACGTAAATTTCGAGGTCGAAATTTCTTTAAGGGGGGTAGATTTGTGACGATCCGAACCAGAATCTGTTGTGTATTCGGCACAATTCTCGAGATTGAGTTTAGTCACAGTTTTACGTCGTATATGTGTTTTGTCGATTCGATTCGCCACTATGTTTTCGGTCGAGAATTTGAGTTGAGTGTCTTCACGGAAATTGTGGAGTACATTGATTTCGAGCTCGAGGGCGGTTCCGGAAGATTTTTCCGATAACCGAGGAATATTTTATGATTATTTGAAGTTTCGGTTTCCGACGAGTTTATCCGATTGTTTTGAGTTTATCCGAATCGTGATGGTTATCCATTTCGAATCGTCAATCGACCCGAGGCGCGAGTATAAATATCAGAATAGTCGAGAATTAGTCGAAAAACGTTGTTGAAGTTTGACCGGACCGTTGACTTTCCAAAAATAGTAAGTTGACCCGTTGACCAAAAGAGGAAAGTTTCCCGTTTGGGAGTTGCCGTCCGACAACCCATTTTCCGGCCACCATCGACTTCGGCGAGGGTATGGTTCGCTTCCTTGTGCAATTTCGAGTTGAATGGTAATTGAATTTGTGGAAATTAGTTTGGTTTTGTGTGAACCCGAATTGGGTTAGGTCGCCGGAATTCGCCATTAACGGGGGGAGGTTTTCCGGTGAGTCTTGGTGGCGGTGGGGTGAGGGCTTCGACTCCCCTTGCCCCAAGGAAGCTCTCCATGTGATTTATTTGAGGTGTAGTAGATTTTCCGGTGAACCCGAACGGGTTGCCGGAGTTGTTTTTCCGATCGGATTTCGGTTGATTTGGTGAGGTTCCGGTCAGTTTTGGGTCTTGTGTCAGTTATGAATGTGGCTCAAAATGTTGAGACCTTGAAATCTGGAAATTTTCACCGTAAGATTTCACCGTTGACAGCACGCCGCCATCGGCGGCGGCGGTCAACGGCGGAGCTCCGGCCAAAAGTTGACTTTTCAGATTTCGACGTTTTTAATGTCATTTTTCTCGTAATCGCGCCCTGATTATCGTCCAGAGGTTTTCGGGTTGATTTGGTTAGCCGATTTTCAGTCGAGGTTTCGAGTGGGGATTTCGGGAATTCCGTTTATCATTTTGCATTGCATTGTTTATTTCCGGGAACGGTTGGTTTCCGTGGTTCAGTTCAGGGTTGTGGATTATGATTTTGATCAGTTGTGTTTTATGAATATATTCAGGGGATCGAGATCGAGATCGAGATCGTGGTCGTGCTTCAGGCGAGGGATCTTCCGCCGGGCCACGAGATTAGCGCGAGTGCGCGTTTTGCTCACCTGTGAGTGGACAATTTCTTTTCACGGAATTCTTGCGAGTCTTTTATATGATTTACGAACTTGAGCATGCGTATGAGATTTCGGATTACATGAGCATGTGTTTTACGATTATACGATTATACTTATACGGATATACGTATACGAGTATACATACACTTATATGTTGTGTCATGAATTTGCATCGAACTGTTTATGATTTGATTTTCACAGAGTACAGTTTTAGTTACGTTGTTGTATCGATACACTGCATCCCGGCTGATCCCCGAGGATGTTACCGGCTGGAATCACGTGTGGGCTAGGGACCCCGTGGTTCTGACTGTGAGATTTTTACTTACATGCTCAGTACGCTGGAGGAGTATGATTTTACCTCGTGTATTTTGTTATTTTTATTTACCTGGACTCGCATATGTTATTTTAAACATATATATCAACTGGTGAAAGACATTTATTTTCGTCCACTCACTCTAACGTGTTTCATGTCTTTCCCCTGGGCTTTTCGATTTCCGTGCCCAGTTTGCAGTTCAGGTTTGGTGTTTCACGTCGTGGTTTGGAGGCTGGTGATCAGAGTTACCTGTGCTTTCCAGTAGGTTCTTGTTTCGCCTACTGATGTGTATATTGTATATATTTTACTTTAGAGGTCGCTCTGATACATTCCGATACTTGTTTATACGGATTTTCTCGGATATATATATATATACCACAGTACTGTTTACTGTTTATGATTCATATATTGATGTTCAGAAATCCGAATGGGATTGGTGCCCACCACTACCGGAATAAGCAACATTACCGGCGAGATTTTCAAAAACAAGGTCGGCGATCGGAAAAGTCGCCGGTAATGTTCATCATTACCGGCGACATACTCCGTCGCCGGTAATGTCGCCGGTAATGTCTCCATTTCCGGCGACAATGAATCGCCGGCAATGCCTCTTATATTAGATGCCGATCGCAGCAAGTCATTCATTTGGATCGAAAAAAATCCGGTGAAATCGAAAGAAGGAAAACGCTCTGAAATCGATCCTTCGGTATTGTCAAAATTAAGGCGCGCGTCGAAAACTCGATCACTCAGGAAGCTATATATATATAGGTACGTGTATATATATGTATATGTGTATGTATATATATATGTGTGTGTTGATCATATCCAATTTGTGAGATATGAAATGTTGTTGATGTCACCGAAACGAGAAAACTGCTTGTAGTTAATCTTATCTTGTGTCTGAATCAACGACTGGTATTATCGTAGTGCTATCTTGTGTCTGAAATGTTGTCGATTTCGTTTTCCCATTGATAAAGTCCATAAGCACCTGAGTAAATACGGGTTTTGGGATAAGTACACTTGTTGGATTTATCACGGTGAAACATCGTTAGCGGGTCCGCATGATCATGGACAATTTGGTGAGAGGGCCAGTCCACGCTATGATCATGGAGATTTTGCTGAGAGGGGCAGTTCATCCTATGATCCAACATCGATATTAATCAATGATATGTTTCCTCATGGCAGCGGTGTATTTGCTGATGAAGCACCAAATGTCCCTCCCGTCGTTGAGGGTTTCCCCCATATGGAGCCAGTCGAGCCATTACCTGGAGCTCATGTCAACACAAGCGGTATGGACAAGTACAACAACCTGATTGCATTGCAACAGACTCCGTTGTACGACGTTTGTAGTAAGACTGTTTTTGAAAGTGTGATGGGAGTGATGCAGCTCAAAATGGAGAAAAAAATGTCTGTCAAAGCTGTTGATTCTTGGTTGAAGTGGACTGCTTCGCTACTGCCACCCGGTCATCGTCTTCCTACCACTCATCAAAAGGTGCGACATATCCTGAAAGATCTTGGGTTTTCCTACATCAAAATCCATGCATACAGATATGATTGTATTCTCTTCTGGGGAAAAGATCTTGAAGACCTTGAAGCCTGCCCGGTATGTTTTACAGAAAGGTATAAGTTGACTCCTGCAGGCAACAAGAAAGCTGTGAAGATACTTCGATATTTCCCGCTTATGGATAGGCTGGAGCGGTTGTTCATGTGTGCTTTCACGGCGAAGCAATGAGATGGTGGGCTGAGAGGAATTTGCCTGACGATGACACCCTTATACACCATTCCGACGGAGAGGCTTGGAAACACATGGTCAGGGAGTTTGATCATTTTGCAGCAGAGGTCCGAAATGTTTGGCTAGGGCTCTCATCTGACGGATTCAACCCTTTTGGCAACATGAGTCTTCAATACAGTATATGGCCAGTTATTTTGGTACCGTACAACCTTCCACCATGGATGTGCATGAAGAAGGAATACAATATGCTGACTCTGTTAATTCCGGGCCCGGGTTATCCAGGAAAGTGTCTCGATGTGTATTTGAGGCCTTTAATTGAGGAGCTTAAGTACCTGAGTGAGTGTGACCACCCCATTTACGATAGGTTCAAAAATGAGATGTTCCAGATGCATGCCATGCTTGTTGGCACCATCAGTGATTTTCCTGCCCGCGGTATGTTGTCGGGCAACGTTACCAGGGGTTACAGGGCTTGTTCAGAGTGCATGACGGTTAATTGTTGCAGTCCTCATTATAGTAAAATTGTTCAGATGCATCACCGTTGTTGGCTTCCATATGATCACCCATTTAGGCAGGATCCAGACGCGTTTGATGGGAATGTGGAAACAGGTGTGGCACCCAGGCGATGGACAGGGGAAGAAATTTTGGAAGTGTTGAATGAATATGATTTTGGCCAGCTGAGCAATCATCCTGACATAGTGGCGTCAATTCCAGACAAGCCCGAAAGGTATAAGTTTTGGACACACAAGAGAATATTCTGGGAACTCCCCTACTGGCCCAGGTTGCCTATCAGGCACTACCTAGATGTCATGCACATAGAGAAGAATGTGTGTGAAAGTGTGGTGGGCACAGTTCTTAACTTGGAGGGGAAAACAAAAGACATCCCTAAGGCACGCATTGATCTGAAAGCTATGGGACTGCAGAAACATTTGTGGTTAAGAGATGGTAAGAGAAAAATGCCGCAAGCTCCTTACACCGTCAAGCCGAAGCATAAGCATGAAATTTTTCGGTGGCTGAGTAATGTCAGGTATATATTCTTATATATGATTATGCAGGAAATTGGTTTGCCTTAAATTTTTACCGGATTATGGTTATATGCGAGAAATATAATTGTTGCCTATGGCTATATATATATATGCAGGTATCCTTATGGCTATGCAGGAAATATAAGCAGGTGTGTTAACTTCCGGGACAATAAGATGTACGGATTAAAGAGTCATGACTGCCATGTACTGCTTCAACGCCTTTTCCCTATTTTCATTCGAGGGTACCTGCCCAAAGAGGTGGTAGAGCCGTTGGTGGCCTTGTCAAGATTCTTTCAGAAGTTATGCACCAGAGAAGTTAAAAAATCAGATCTCAGGGAGATGTAAGATGACATCATTTTTATCATGTGCAAGCTTGATAGGATATTTCCGCCAAATTTTTTCGACATCATGCCTCACCTAATGATCCATCTTCCCGAACAATTGTTACTTACCGGTCCCATACACTACACTTGGATGTATCCCATGGAAAGGTACAAATGATTCATACATTTGGTTTGCCTCTATTTTTATATGTAACAGAGGAATTTTTACCTTAGTTAACATGCACTTGTTAACTTATAGACAATTGGGAGCCTACAAGGACAATGTGAAGAATAAATATGCACCTGAAGGGTGTATCGCTGAAGCATATGTTGCGCACGAGTGTGTAACGTACACCAAAGTGTATTTGGGAGCGCTTGAGGACCCCCAACAACAGATGCCGATAGATAAACCCCAGTTCAACCTTTCTATCATCTCCAATGACGTGGTAGTACAGGGAAGCTTGCCAAAGTCGTACAAGTTGGATGGAAATGAGGTAGCCATTGCCCACTGGTCAGTACTGATTAACTATGAAGAAGTACAATATTGGAAAAACTATCATCTTCACTGCCCTGCTATTGCCGGAAATGTTGATTATCACAACATGACGTTTGCAAACTACGTTGGTCAATGGGTAAGGGTATATGTGTATATGTCTTTTTTTTATTGCCATTTTCCTTATATAGCATGTGTGTACGTACGTGGTTTTGTGGTTTCTATGTTCATAATTTCTTGTGTGGTTTCTTATCGTTTTCAGATGAACCATGTAGCAAATGATGGTTGCCCAGAGTGGTCAAACGAATTGAGGGTCCTGGCGATGAAACCGATAGCTTCAAAAGTTTACTCGATGTGTCAGGTCAATGGCGTGAAATTTATATGTGAAAATCGAGACGACCGACTGAAAACACAGAATTGTGGGGTGATGGTCCATGGTGGGCAGGATGGCGTTGACTATTACGGTGTCCTTCATTCAGTAGTTGAACTAATTTATGGGAACCGCATGAAAGTGCACTTGTTCAAGTGTAGATGGTTTGATACTAGCCCGGAGAACACAAGGACCGATCAGTACGGAACATTTTCGGTGAATACTGCTACTAGCTGGTATGAAGATGACCCTTTCGTTCTTGCCTCATCAGTAAAACAAGTGTTTTACCTTGACGATCTTCTTAACAAAGTCCCATGGAAGGTGGTTAACCATGTTGCTCATAGAAACATATACAGTGCTGCCACACTTGGTGATACCGCAGATGATGAGGAAGTTACTGCATACCAAGAGCCGAACGCTTTTGACATTCCGGAATCATCTACGATTCGCCTTAATAATGTGAGATCTGGGAGTGTGGTTCGAATTACTGGAGCAAAACTTCTCGATGTTAATCCAAATGAAGTAAACGCTGATTCAGATGACGAGGAGCGGCACATATTGCCAGAGGTTACCTATGAAACCGAGTCAGACTTAAGTGATGAAGATGATTACGATTATCATCCTTAGTACGTTAATGATGTAGTCAGAAATTGTAGTCAGAAATTCTTGTCGGAAATTGTGTCGGAAATCGTTGTCAGAAATTATACATTGTCGGAAATTGTAGTCGGAAATTGTAGTCGGAAATCGTAGACGGAAATTGTTGTCGGAAATTGTAGTCGGAAATCGTTTTGGAAATTGTTGTCGGATATTCTTCGGGAAATGTCAACATTACCAACGAGTTGATAAGCAACTCGTTGGTAATGACATTACCAACGAGTTAATCAACTCGTTGGTAATGTCATTACCAATGAGTTTAAGTCGTTGGTAATGTCATTACCAACGAGTTTAAGTCATTGGTAATGACATTACCAACGAGTTAAACTAACTCGCCGGAAATGTTTAATGGATATGCAAGAACCCAGCTCGAGCCCGAGCTTCATTTCTCACAATCCTCTCCTCCTCTTCTCCTCCTCTCCTCCTCCCAACTCGTTCCGGCCGCCTCCCTCTCCTCAAAACTCTCTTCCTCTCCTCCCCTCTCCCCTCTCCCCTCCCCTCACCTCCTCTCCCTTCTCCTCTCTCCTCACTAAATATCCCGATTTCAAATTGAATTTCCTCTCCTCCCCTCCTCCTCTCCTCCTCCCCTCCTCCTCTACCTCCTCCCCTCACCTCCGTCGCCGGAAAAGCAGCTTCAGCTCCACCATGGCAGGTGCTCTCTCTCTCTCCCTCTCTCTCTCTCTCTCAATTTTTATTTATTTTTGTGCATAAATATATATACGTATGTATGTATGTACGTATGTGGGAATGTATATATATATATATGTATGTGGAAATTAAATTTAATTAGGGTGATAAGCATGAAATTTAGATGCAATGTATATATATACCGGTAATGTTTGAAAAATGTGGAAAATTAATTAGGGTGTGTGATTTGGATGAATATGTGATGTATATATATATATATGAAAATTAAATTAAATTAAGATGCATGATGTATATATATGTGTGAAAAATGTGGAAAATTAATTAGGGTGTGTGGTTTGGATGAATATGTGATGTATATATATATGTGAAAATTAAATTTAATTAAGATGCATGATGTATATATATATACATCGAAAATGTATATATGTTAATTTAGGTGATATAGTTGTTAATTAATCGTATAAATTAAGGTGGAAAATCGGAATCAGAACGGTGCAGAACCAGAACGGTTTTAAACCGGAACCGCGTGGAACCGGAACCGTTTGGAACCGGAACTGTTTGTAACTGGAACCATTTGAAACCGAACGGTTCCAGTTCCAAACGGTTCCGGGTTCAAACGGTTCCGGTTCCGCCCGGTTCCGGTTACATTTGGTTCCGGTTCCAATTTGTTATAGAACCGAATCCATGACTATTACGGTGTCCAGGAGGTTTTGCGGCAAATTGGCTTCGGAGAGGTTCCCGAAATAGTGGAGGGAGCAGTAGTCAAGCTTCCTCCTCAGCCGCAGTTAGCAACACGCGCAGTGGGCCAATGATGAATGCTCGCACGAGAGCCTTGCTAGATGCGCGAGCTGAGGAGGAAGCTGCACAATCAAGAGCCGTGCAACCGGAAGTCGAGCCTCGAGCCTCAGTCAGCTGACGCTCAGTCAGCAAACATCCCTCCGTCAGCAGACCCTCAGACGAGCGACATTCAACGGGGGCATCAGAAACTCCCTTAATCCGAATGCCCCCTATTCGCCCGGTGCCTACTCCCGTTTCACGGGAATCATCTGAGGCAGATGGTGGTGCTGGCGCCTCATCGTCCAGGCCTCGTCTATCTCCGCCGTCCGGTCTCTTCCTACCCGACGAGATTCCTGTGATCCCTGAATTCGATGATAAGGGGATGCCTATTTATGTTGAAGGACGGCCGGAGTTCCTGAGCGTGGAGGAAGCGCACAACTTCATCCCGTTCGACCCCGTGTATCTTTCGAGTGTGAGGTGCACCAAGCAACAAACGAACGATGCAGGTAAATTTTATTTAACATCAGATTGATTACTTAATTATTACTAAAGACTTACGATAGGTTCAATTAATGATATCAATTTGTTGACATTGTATTATTAGGCAATTTCGTTAATGGGACTGGAAAATGGAAAGGGGCTAGAGGCACCTGCACCGGGAAGAGACTTGAGAAGGCCACCGGGGGAAGGAAAACGCCCATAAGGGCCAATGAGGATGGCGAGGTGATCGAGGCATTTGACACCACGCGAAAATATGTCAGCATGGCCGGGGCGATCGTGCGGGACAAGGTCCCAATGCTTTGGCCAGATTGGGAATCTGTGCCTATCTACGTGAAGATGCAAGTGCATAATGCACTGAGTGTGAGTTAAATCGTATTTTCATTACATAAATTTTATATTTATTAATTAAGTCCGAATAAATATATAATTTTACCTTTTATATATTCATATTGCATGTGTGGTTTGACGTGGATGAAGTTCTTATTCACACGTGGGTAGAGCGTCAACTACATATGAGGTGATGTGCTTTGAGTTATTTGAGTATATATCGAGTTAGATTTTTGTTTATCAAGTGTTTTAATATCTCTAACTTTTTTTTCCTGGTGTTAATATAGGTATAAAGAGTGGAAGAACGAGCTTTCTTCCCATTACACTGTATACAAGGAGCTAGGCCGATGTTCTACCCCTAGCGAATTTCGGTTTAGGGAGTACGAGTGGAAGTGGCTGATAGCCCACTTCGAGCACCCCAAAGCTCAGGTATGCATCCTGAATATATCTTACAAGCCTAATGTATCGTATCACATTGAAATAGTTAGTTACTAATTTTTTTTCATATGTTTATCAAACAAGGCGATTTCAAAGACGAAGGCCCATCATGCAGGTTCACTCAACTATTTGGGTTGGTCGACTAAGGCGCAGCAACAATAAGAAGTGAACCCGTTGGTGTATATTCATCAGAAGTTCTATCCGCAGTGCCCTGAAGAAGCGGTAAGTCTTTCGCCTCTCCATGTGTTAATAAAACTATTTTTCGATATTAATTTATTTTGTTAGCTAATACGTTATTTATTTTCGCTTATCAATTAGGCGAGAGTGGAGGAGGCGACCGCAGAAGTGACCATGAATATAGCTCGGACTAACCATCCTGACTGCTCCGAGGAAGAAGTCACCCAGTATGCCTCTCAGATCGATCCGCTTGATCGCCCTATAGCGGCTCAGATCATGGCAAAAGCGTGCGGGACTGGAAAGAATACCTACAACTGTAGGGGAATGGGCTCGGCGGGCGAATGAGTATTGAAGAACACTTCAGAATACTCTACCGGGTCAAGAAGTTCAGCTTCTAGTCATAACCTCGCAGCGGAGCTTCAGAGGACGCGGAGGGAGTTGGAGGAGCAAAAGAGGCAGATAGCCGAGCAGCAGGCAATCAGAGATACCGACTTGTCGCCGGTAATGACAATTCCGGCGAAAAAAAAAACAAGGCCGGCGACTTAAAGTCGCCAGCAATGTCTCTTAATCTGGTAGTGCACGGTTTGGCTTTTGTGGCATAGGACGAAGTGTTATTTTCAGGGTGCAGGTTTATGCAATTCCACGCTAGTAACGAAACTCTGCCGAAATTTTGAAAAAGTTTTGTTGGTTCGTATTTTCAGAAGGGGTTCGGTTCCGATTTAGGTAACTGAATTGGGATTGGGTCCTTTCAAAACCCACGAAGATTAACCACTTAAACTCCTTAGCTTTACTCAATTAAGTACTTGAAATTAAGGATTAACTAGACACAAGACATGACACAAAAACTAAAGCAAGATGTGGACGTATATCTCATAAGACTAAGTCCTTTGGAGACTTAGCATTGTAAGGGATGGTTGAACTACAATGAATAGTTATCCGGTTGATTAAATGTTTATTACTAACTAAATAAAGTGAAAACATAAAGTAAAACAATGCAAAATGTAAATGTTTGGTTGGCTAGAGATGTCGCCACTAACTAACTCAATGTACTGACAATATATGACCAAGTTATGAGTTTTGTCCGATTCACACGTGATTGTTCAATTCGTGATCTTTTGGAGTCACCATTGGTTATGAACCAAATCTCTTAGGCCATTAGGGCACTAGAAGTGTTTCGGTCTAACGTTCAAATATAAAGCAAACTGAAACTAGAATGCAACTCAATTACGAATCGTGTCCTAATCATACAACATGCATAATGAGTTCATTATGTGTTCACTTATGATGAATGTGAACGGCTTTCCTTCTTAAGTCCCTATTAGAGGACATGAAAGTAGGTTCTAATGACTTTCCTAATCCACACGTTTTAGAACATGAATTAGAAGAAGTAAAGATTAGCTACGAAGCCCCTTCGAGTCAATGTAAGCTTGAGCGAATATCCTTGAGTCATTTGGACTTCAAGAAGGTTTCGGTTCATGCTCAAGTCGAATGAAAACCAAACCTTAAGCCCATCTTCTCAAATGCAATCTAAGTCATGTTTACATGCTTATCTTCCTTAGGTGAGTGACTAATTCACTTTGGTTCATTTTTAGCTTTCTTAAATATATCTCAACTTAGTCATGGCTAAGACATGAGTATGAAAACATTGAATCAAGCCTAAACATGCAAACATACCACAATCACATCACAAGCTATCAAACTCATGCACAACATGTAGTAAACTAAACCAAATTCAAATCCATAACTAAAAACATAGCTATATGTACATCAAGTTGGCTAGGGCTCTTCCAAAAGGCAACTACTCACTAAGATTAATGAAATAGAAGACTAGATACATCCTCAAAACAAGAAGAGAGTAGAAATAACCAAGGGTCCCCTAGCCAAAGCTCAATAAAATGGCTCAAAGGCTTCTAGCTCTACTTCTTCACTCTAAGCTAGCACCAAGTCTTCAAGAGGAGGTAAGGGTAGTCTCTAGGATTCCAAGGAGCCAAAGGGAAGAGGGATTACTTCCACTCCTTTGAACTCTAAAGACCAAACCAAACCCTAAAGGAAAAGATGAGAGGAGGAACACCCAAAATTGGTCAAAGTGATGGTGTAGTGGTGGAGAGGTTCGGTTCAACCCAAGAGAGAGAAGAGTTAGGTCTCTAATAGTGGTTGTTATGGATGTGTTTTTGCCTAGAAAGGGAAGAGAAGAGGTAGAAGAGAGTGCTAGAGGGTTGAGATAAGGATAAGGGGTCTAGAGAGAGACTAAAACTATCAAAAAGATTAAAATGAGGTGAGTTCTCTATGTGTGAGAGGGGGAGATTGACCCTATAGTGTTGAGGGAGATATTTTGGGTGCAAATAATTCAAATTCAAGCTTAGACGTGATCCACAGTTTTAGGCTTTAAGTGGTGGTCCTAAGATGACTCACCCATGTCATGTGAGTTGCATGTGCATGTCTCTACACCAAAATATCTTCTTATGTGGGCTCTTGTGGGCTTGGGTCTTGAAGTCTTGGGCCATCATATCTGGGCCTGCTCATTGACTGGTGAAGACTCGCCGGAGTTGACTGTTGACCAACGGTTGACTTTTTGTCTTTTTCCCGGTTTTGGTCATTCTTCTCCAAATGGTTAGGAGACTTGCTTGGCTTCTTCAAAAAGTGGTTAATCTCCATGTTTAAGCTCTTTGCCATGCAAACTCACCATTTCCTAGTATGACAAGGAAATGTATCAAAAACGATGCATTATTCAAAGAAGGCAAGCATTAAGCATAAGGTTAGGCACATAATTAGAACGTAATTATGGACCTAACAGTATAATTCTTCCAACATTGATCTCCGACGCGGCATGGCGATGAAACACATGATCCGATTTGCATCGAAATGTGTGTTAGCGATCTTCTTTGAATACCCAAACTTAAGGGGCTTTTGTGGCCGCTTTGTGCATGGTGGAATGGTTGTGTGGTGCAGCGGGCTAGGGATGAGCAGCAAGTAGAGAAAGCGGCAGGCCAGCCTTCCCATGCATCTCCGGGCTTTGAAAACATGACTGGCATATTCTCTTCCTCTTCCACAGCCTTGGTAGTGCCATCACACTAGGCAAGAGAAAATCGTCGACCTAGGATGATGTGGCACCAACGGCCGAGGCTATGCATGGTGGACACATGGCAAGCATGCAGGGTGCCCGTGAAGAGAGTCCAGGACATATGTCCTTCATGAAGAAGAACCGTCTCTTCGAGGGGTATCCATAGACCTTGTTTGTTTTTTTACAAGTTCCAGATTCAGCTGGTACACCAAGGTAAGGCACATTTGGGCCAAACCCTAAAGCCCATAAGGCTGTGGGGAATGGCTCAAAGGCCAAAAGTTCTACCGTCAAATCTGAATGACGTTGTTCAAACCCGAAGGTGCAGACAATTAGATCATCTCTGCATGAGAAGGCCCTGAGGCGTGCAGATGGAGCATCGTCGCTAGCTGTTGGAGGGTCACAACCTTCTGCTTTGATCACACCGAACGGAAGGAAGAGAGGGATGGAGGAGGAGACCCTACCACCAGTCAGCAGGGCAGTGAGTGACCGAGTGACGAGATTGCCTAAGTATGCGTAGAAGAAGGTGGCATTAACTCTAGTCGCTGAAAATATTGCTGAAGAGCAACACGTGTTGCTATAGTTTGGGGTGCATAACTAGATAGGATGTGAAACCCAATTGTTTTCAAATCATTACCCTACGTCTAGTTTCGTCTAGTTATGTCTTATGGTAGAGTCTGTAACGAGCACGATGTAGTGTAGGTTGTTATAAAGAATTATTTCTATCAAACCGAAAAACGGCATTCTCCTTTGTAACTTATCAGCTCAATCAATTTCTATATTTCATCTAAAAAAAAGACTGGTGATATACTTAAGCTAGTAAGCCTATTTTTCTCATTAAAAGGAGAAGAACAAACATGCCTGAACCATTCATGTCACTTCGTCAAACATACAAAATGAAGCTTCACCAAAGATAAATAGGGATTAGAAATAAGATATTTTTGTTGAAAACAAGCATACAAGAATTAGAATAATTATCGCTGAACAGTTTTTAGTTTTGTTTTTGTTTTCTAGGTAGCAGGACATGCTCTCCTTATCTTTTTGACTATTACTTCAATTCGTACCCTAATTACCGTTTGTGTAATTTGAACTAGTTTCACAACTAATGGATTGAATTGACGGTCTCCATTTAGAACAATGAACTCAATCATGTTTCAACCATATTGATCATTCAGAAATAAAACGTAGTTATAATGAATGTATTCATTGACTAGTTGGATGAAGAATAGTGTTTAGAGTCTTAGAATCAAATCTACATTCTCTTTTCTCAAAATTCCACCAAATATTTTTAAAGTAGAAATGCTCATTTTATTTCTCAATTATGTAATAGGACAAAGTGTTTCTCTTTTTACGTTAATTGCCATCACAATTTTCAAATTCCTCCCTCTTCAGAATTCTGAGATTTCAATTAGGGTCGGTTAATTCCCTCGACTCCCCTCTCTTCAGAATTCAGTTGCTTGATCCCATCTATAAACACATTCTCATCTTCGTCGTTTTTGTCGTCGCTCCGACGTCTCCGTTATCACTTTCTCAACTTCGCCGTCTCCATTTTTGCTTTCTCGCCTTCACCGTCTCCATTTTTGCTTTCTCGCCTTCACCGTCTCCATTGTCGTGCTCACGCCTTCACCGTTATCGCTTTCTCCTTCGCCGTGATCTATCGTACTCACTCATAAGTGACATTTTCACTCTATTTCGAAGTTGTATTAGCTCTCTATTCTTCTCATTCTCTTTGTTCTAGTCTTTTCACTTTGTTTTTTCTCTCATTGTTGTTCGCCATGTTTCATCTTTCAATTTTGTTGCTCGTATTTATGTTTTTGATTTGAAAATGGAAATAGTGTTGTTTTTGCTTTATTTATGCTTCGTTCTATTGTAATGAAGTTTGCATATACATTGCCGTTGGAAGATGAAGGTCGACTTTAAATCAACAATTAACCAAAAGCTTCTTGATGGCTAGGCTCTTGACCTACAAACCTTATGACAAGGACACCCTAACTCTCAAATTTCTAAAACTTTGGCAAATCACTGGTTGCATGGGAGTACAAGAGGTGGAGCAAGGCCAGCCACGAGAGTTTGGGGATCGAAGGAAAAAAAAATTATTTGGGGCTCCAACATTTCAGAACATATATACATAGTATTTGATAGAGTAGCAAACAAAAAATGTGAATATATTATACATAAAGAGGAGAATTTCCATTTCAGGGTTGACCCACGTTAACCGGGCACTGGAGACGAAATCGTCGCAAAGCTTCCACCCAGCGGCGCAACGTTGTTTGGTCACTACTTTTTTTTACTGAATTTGTTTGGAAATAGAAGTTCTCTTATCCCTCTCTCTAATTCTAGGTTTGTTTCTAACGATAGAGCCTCGAGGAGGCCGAATTGAAAAGTAGAAGTTTCTAGGGTTCATGTTTAATTCGACACCATCATCAGCGACATCTTCAACAACAATCCAGGTATGATTAGACTTGGTTTAAGTTCTTGTGTTCAATTCAAAGAAATCAGATCAATTTTTTGGCAAATTCAGTTTGGCAACCGCTATATCAGTGGTTATCGGTGTTTGCGGACGGCGAGGTTCTGGGCTTTCGGTCCCTCTTGCCCTTCTGATTTGATTAAAGTAGAATAAGACCATTAATACCTCAGCAGGTTCAATGATGATGACAAATCCTACTCCTAGGGTTTTCATAAATGGAGCTCCTCCTGGGTTTGAAGCCTAATTTCCTAACGGAGTGATATTTTTGGTAGACATGATGTAAGACCCAAAAATTTTAAATTAGTTGTAATTAAGTTTTGAGGCCATATCTGGGTAGTAAACGGTACCGCGAGTTTGTAGGATTTTTTGTTATATTTTTCGAAGTCACGAGCTATTTTCTACGATTTTTTGAATTAGGAGTTTTGATATATCTTTGCTAACGTGCCAGTTTAGGATTGGTTGACAACTAAACTTAGTGACTAAGGTTAGAAATGGATGTGATTGACTAAATAGACTTAGTCATGAACAAATATCCATTCATGAGAGAAGGAAGAATAATGTTTTAACATGTGGCAATTACTTGTAGATTAAGGTACCAATTCAATTCTTCCTAATAAAGCTATAGATCCTATTGGAACATCTACCCATTACGTCGGTCAGCCTAAGCCTATAAATAGGGCAACTAGCCCATTATCATAACCACATCTTTCTCTCTCTAGTTTCTTTCTCTAGAATTCCTTGATGTTCATAAAATTTCGTTAGATCATAACTTTTGATCATTAATTCTGAATTAGGATCCGTTAGTATTTACGGATTCATTTTCACGATTTCTATCCAGTAGTGGAGAGCGAGTCAGACATAGTTTAGTAATTTTTGAAGGCATTCAATAGATGGCTTGCGATATCGTTATTATGCTCGATGATTATCTCGGATTCAAGGTGAGTGGGTTATGTAATGTGTTTCAATATTCTTATTCTATTTTCATTGCCTCTCTATCTTTTTCAAGTGAAGCATGTCTATTATTTGTGAGTTGGGGTATTATATATATTGAACGAGTCAATTAGTTAGTGATGAGGAAATATTCATGGATCATGCGTACTTACTTATTTGTTATAGCCGAAGTGAGGATGTGTCACACAGAGGTGTAGGGCCGAAATTGCCATTAGGGTTGCCTGTGATGGTCACTAAATCAAAGGATAACAAATAAGAAGTGACGATGTGATGTAACGTCGAGTCCGAGATATCTTTATATATTATATAGCGTCCATCTTTTATTTATTGAAAAAGCATCACTTCACAGGCATATTACATAATTTACTCACTGAGTGCGTGGTTAGCTCACCCCTCCAAAGACTTTGCAGGTTGGTTCCGAGAATCAGAATGATTAACCTAGCATAGAACAATGAGTCTAGAGAAGTTGTTGTTATTCATATAGAGCTGCAGTTGTTTTGAATAAGAACCGAGTTTAGTTATCCGTTTTCGGATTGTAAGTTTACTTTTCGCGCTCACACTTTGGCTTAGCTCAGGACGGGTTTGAGGGGTCTGGTCGATGGTCAAAATCGGGACGTGACACATGCCTAAGCCATTGGGTTTAACGATGGTGTAGCAATGGTGTGGGCGGAGTCCGGTCATTTTAGCTGGTAGAGAGGTAGCAGAGGATGCTATTCTAAAACAACTTGAAGGAAGGATTGTGGATATGCTAGCCACGGATAATGGGTTCATGCAAATTGGTGTGCATTATAGTTTTTTGACTAAGGGACCATTAATGAAGGATATTGATGATGTTGCTAGATTGATGATTGCGTATGAAGAGTGTGAGGCCACAGTAGGTGATGGTGATTGATGTAAATTAAGTAGGTTAAAACAGAAACTAAGTACAATATGACACTTGAGAATGAGAAAAGCAACTCAAATTACTGTTGGAGCGTAGATTTCTAAGGAAAATCAAGAAAAACCTTTGAAGAAACTGAATCTAGAAATATTTTTATAAAACTGAATTGAACTCTATAGATCAAGACGACTTGGCCCTTTTTAAAATACCTCCAGGCATTTCCTAGACTCTTCTAGACTAGCATAATTAAAGACTGTTAATTCCAAGATACATCAAGTACCGAAATAGCTAGTAAGCAATAACTCCTTCTAGACTCTCTAGACAACATTTAATGGATATTGAAACAAAACAAACAACTCTCAAGGCTGATAAATACTGCATCACTCCCTCATTCCTCAAAGAAACTCGCCCTAGAGTTTATGACTGATCAAACCTTTCTTAACATCTTCGCTTTTGTATGGATATAAATCAAAAATATTGAATTTAGAGTGGATTCCCAAATGCTTGGGTAAACCAATCTGATCAGTATTGTCTCCAATCTTCTTGATAATTCAAAGATTTTCTCTGATTTTCTTTAGAAATCTAGGCTCCAACGGTGATTGGAGTAGTTTTCCTCATTCTTAAGTGACATTTTGCACTGAATTAGTTTTAGTTTTAACCTACTTGATTTACATCAAGTGGTACCAGAGCTGCTTTAGATCTGTGACAATTGCACATCTATAGTTGCTGGGTGTGGAGTTTCTCAAGGAAACAACAACACATCATACACTAAGTAACCAAGTTTCTACTAGGAATATGGCGACAGGGGAGGACCTAGAAAACTTGCAGCAACAACGAAGGCAATTGTAAGAGCAAATTAACCAGTTGTGTACGAGGCTAGAACAATCAAGAATCTTTGCAACTTAAGACTAGAATTTGGAGAGGCTAAGGGGTCCACAAGTGAATATGTACCAGAGAAGGAATACAATGGAACGACTAGTTTTTGAAAGGTATCAACAACCTTTTGAATTTGATTCTTTAGAAGTAGAGGAAGCTAGAACTTTTTTTGAATGGGATGTAGGCCGGTTGGACAAGATCAAGACACTAGGCTGAAGGCTGAAATCTCTCACTAAACTGGTAAGGAACAACTAGAGGAGGTCTTGGACTGGTTGAAAAAAGTAGACAGGGTCTTCAAGTACTTGGAGATACAATAGCACAAGAAGGTTAAGGATGTAGCTGTCAAATTGAAGAGATATGCTTCCTCTTGGCGAGATCTGATTTAATTGTCAAGGGTTCAATCTGGAAAAGAGAAAATCCAGAATTGGGCAAATATGCAAAAGCAAATTCGTGGTCAATTTCTTCTAGGGAAGGCAACAGGTCGGGTCGGGCCCAGATTTTGGGTAACCGAACTCGAACTCGAACCCGAAATCAACCCATCCGACCGAACCCGATCTGAACCCGAAAAATTTATGTTCAGATTTTTACCCGACCTGAACCTGTTGGATATATAATACCCGACTCGACCCGTTTAACCGTACAAAACATAAATAAAATATAAAAAGATATAAAAAATAGTATTATAAATGTTACTATTCTATAAAAAAATATTTAAAATATAAACATTAGATATAAATTATCAAATATAATAAATAAACATTAAAAAAGTGGTGGGTCAGGTCCGGGTTTGGCAGATGCATATCCATACCCGACCCGATCCCGCCATCATTCGGGTCGGTAAATACTCCATATCCGTTATTTGTCTTTAAAATTGGGTTTGGTTCGGGCGGGTTCCTGCAGGTTCGGGTTATTTTGCCATCCCTAGTTTCTTCCCTTGAACTATAAAGGAATCTCATTCCAGCAATATACATCAATCCAACAAGATAGTCATTATGTTCAAGAGTATACAAACGAGTTTTACAAAATGAGAACTCGAGTTCAGCTGCCGGAAACTGAGGTCCAAGTCACTCGCTATCTAATTGGCTTAAGACCGAATATCAAAAACAAGGTGGAGCTACAAATTTGCTGGTCATTAGCAATGACCCGTCAACTAGCTATGAAGGGTGAATCCCAACAAAACTCAACCAACTATCTGCTGAGTCTGTTTGGGAAGAGACATACGCAATTAGAAACTGAACTGGTTCAAGGAAATGCAAATGTGAAACCAGTGACTTCCTTGAATAATTTTCAAACAATAGAGCAACATTAAGTTCTCCAGGGGGTCTCGTGGTTGTGTAATGAGAAGCGATGTGGCTAGAAGCAGCATGATAGCCTCTCAATTTTTTTTGGGCAAGGTGATTTGTTACAAGTTTGGGCAGAAAAACCACAAATCATCTAAATGTAGGAGGGCATAATGTAGTTTACTCGTTAATGATGATGGAGAGAAAAACAATGAAGAAGATCAATTTCAGGAAAGCCTTCTAGATTTCACTAAAACGAAGTCACATATGAAGATCAAGATCTTCCCAATCTGGTGATACGTTGCTGTGACGACCCGACCCTACTTAATACCAAAAAATCATTTAAATACTTATTACAAACCAGTAAATATGCGACCTGGATTAAATTCTAGTAAGTCGAATCGTAAATCTCTTTTATAACCTTGTTATGACAATATAATCATCATGATGAAAGACAACATACTAAATTATTCTGTCGATTGATGTTAGGAGATTTAGTTCCCTTAACCTTTTATTAATTAGTCTAAGGCTAAGTGAAATTCTCGTACAAGCAAGTATACAACGTCAAGTAATAGTATAGATGTTGAAATCGAGTGTCAAACCCGCAAGGATTGACCACTCTAATTCGAAAGCTTAAATCGATTAGGTCCTAGACTATGGTATTACCTAAACATGCAATGTCACCCAAAACTAATGAATGAAAAGATAAAAATATATCTTACCTAGCTAAGTTCTTTGGTAACCTAACCATGCAAGGGCTGGTGTAACTACAATGCGTGATTGTCTGATTGAATGGTTGATTAACTAACTAAATGAAATCATATGGTAAAACAAAACAAAATAAAACAATGTAAATATTTGGTCGGCTAGAGATGTTGCCACTAGCCAACTCTATATACCAACAATGTTCAAGTTATAAGTTTTAGTCCGGTTTACATGCTCGAACGTCTTTTGGATCATAAGCATACATTCTTTCATTGTCCAAATCATGTCCTCTCGGATCACGCTTGGTTATGCATCGAAACTCCTAGGCCTTGTGGGATTCTAGATGGTTTCGGTCCATCCATGAAGCACAAAGTAAACCAAGATTAGGAGCTAGACTTTTGGTGCTAGACTCCTAATGTATTTCATGCACAATGAGTTTGATTGCAAACACATATGAAGATTGTGGATGGCTTCCCTTCCCAAGCCTCTTTTTGAACATTTAAGAGTGGGTTCTAATGAAACCTCTCAACTCGTATATATTGGGTTACGAGTCGAAAGAATCAACAATAGCTACAAAGCCTCTCGTTTCAATGTAAGCTTAACCAAAAATTCCTTGAGTCACTTGGACCTCCAAAGTGTTTCGATTCATGCTCAAGCACAAGGAAAACAAAACCTTAAGCTTAACCTTTTAAGTTTAAAACTAAGTCATGTTTACAGGCTTATCTTCCTTAGGTGAGTGACTAGTTCACTTGGGTTCATTTTTAGCTCTCTTAGACATGCCTCAACTTAGTCATGACTAAGATGTGAATATAAAAACATTGAATCAATCTCAAACATGTAAATATACCTTAATCATATTACACACACAACAAACTCATTCAATAGCATGTAGTACACTAAAACAAATCCAATTTCATTACTCAAAGCATCATTGTATGTACATCAAATTGGTTAGGACTAAACCCAAGCCTTCCAAAAGGTAACTACTCACTAAGCATAAGTAGAAAAAAGTTAAGATACATGCTTAGAACTAGAAGAGTATAGATATAACCGAAGAGTCCCCTTAGCCAAAGTTTCACCAAGTGACTCCAAGGCTTCTAGCTCCACACCTCCACTTCTAGTTCCACACCTTCACTTCTAGCTAGCACCCAACTTTAAGAGGAGGTAAGGGTAGCTCTTAGGATTCCAAGGAGTCAAGGGGAAGAGTGATTACTTCCCACTCCTTTGAAATCTAAAAACCAAACCAAACCAAACCCTAGAGGCAAATGTGAAATGAGGAATACCCAAACTAGATCAAAATGATGGTGTGATGGTGGAGAGGTTCGGCTCTTCCTTTTTAAGGAGGATCTAGGTCTTTTTTGGTAATGGAGAAGTGGTGGTGTCAGCCTACTAAGGAGAGGAAAGGAAGAGAGCTTGTGAGGGTTTGAGGAGAAAACTAGGGAGAAAAAACTAACTAAAACTTGGAAATGTGTAAAACTGAAGTGTGGTGTATGTGTGGGTGATGGGGAGCTCGAATTTTGGAGAGAGATGAGGCAAATTCCAGCCCTTAGATGATAAAAATGTGGAGTTAGAAGATCTAAAGGTTAACTTTGAATTAAGGGAACCAATGGAACCATGATCCACTATTTTAGGCTTTGTATGGCTGAAGTCTGAAATAAGTGACATCATATGGTCCATCCTCTTCATCTTCTCTTCAAATAAGATTGGCTTGTATATTTGCGTGTATTAGGCCTTCATTGGGTTGTACTTAAAGTGTTTGAGTCGGAAATGGTAGTTTGGCCAGTTGTGGTGAATTCCGACGGGTTCAGGGCAACTTCAGGTGACTTCCGGTGAAGCTATTTCATTATTTTTCCAAAGTTACTCCGAAATCTCTCATGACTTCGGAAATGTATATGTCTTCTCCAATAAGTTTTTAATTCTTCTCCTTTAATTCATTTTTGAGTCAAACTATGATTTCCTAACAAGAACGGAAAACATCATAAGAACCATGCTTTATTTATGAAAAGCAAGCCATAAACCTAAAGTTTGGAGCTTACTAGGCAGATAATTATGGTACTAACAATCGCACCACCACTAGAAGTAACATGTGACCCCACACATCACAATCGCTCACCCACTGCGACGACGAATCTCTAAACATGAATTAAACCTCACGACTACATTCGTGACATCGTTACGATTCTAACGATATATGACTCAACAGATTTCAGACACTTTTTTAGTCAGACACGCCACTACAGACCGTTATGCATGGACCTCATGTGCCATAAGAAACCACCACCTATAGTTACGATTGATACATCATTCTCTTCCTCTCGCCAAACCCAATATTCAGTTCAACAACGTCGACACCTAATTCCGACTAATGTGGCCTGAATCGAGGCCGAAACCATTTTGGCCAAAAATCTAATCGACGATGCAGTGCTGCCGTCGAGCCACCTTGGAGCTTGATATGGGCCGCATTTAACTCGTCCTGACGAGGGGAGCAAAAGCCCCCAACTCACGTCGCCTTAAACGACGTTGATCGGCGGTGACCCAAATCACCTCGTCGGAGATCACTTGATCTCCTCCAAATCGACATGCAACAATCCAATTCCACAACCCAATATAATCCACACATCAAAAGGGTTCGAGTCATACCTCTATCGATGATCAAATCGGCCGAATATTCATCAACTTGAAACTTAGGTTTTCGCCTATCTTCTACTTGAAATTCAGGTTTCTTCTTGCAAAATTGGAGGCGGAGACATTAGGGAAAAGGAAGAGTGTCCCTACATGATCAATTTGGTACCTGAGTCGCTTAGTTTGGTGGCCAGGCAGTGAAGATTCGCAAGAGCCGAGCTCGGCGATGATTTGTGTCGCCAGAGCTTCGGTCAACATGGGTCAACGACCTATTTCCCAAAAATGGAAAGTTCACCCTTTTCTAAATACAGAAAACCATATTTATACTCTATATTTCGTGTATCTCATTATCGTAAATCCTGAGAAAACTTTCGTTGACCATATCTTTCTCATCATAACTTCGATTACGGAATTCCATGTGTCGATAAACTCGCCTCGACGAATACGAATTCCATCTAAAGTCAACCACCTTACTCGATCCTTTAAAAATTCTATCGCTCAGTTATTACTAACGGTAAAAATCTTTTACCGCGCCCGATAAATCAAACTAAAAAAATACTCGTAAATATCAAATATTATATAAAAAGGTTGTGGTATCACAGTTGCTCCATGTTAACCCTAAAAGTTCCTAAAGGCAATTGGCAGCGTAACAATATCTTTAAGACAAGATGTTCTTCCCATGGCAGACTTTGCAATGTAATTATCGAGGGAGGTAGCAACGAGAACTTAGTATCCAAGGAAATGGTGGCGAAGCTCAAGCTTGACTTCAAGCCTCATCCAAGACCATATCGTATAGCTTGTCTCAAGAAAGGAGGAGAAGTAAAGATAATAGAACAATGCCATGTTCCTTTTTCTATTGAAAAAAGTTATTCCGATAATGTTTTATGTGATGTGGTTGATATGGAAGCATGTTATATTTAATTAGGGAGACTGTGGCAGTTTAATAACAAAACTATCCACGATGGTGAAAAGAATGTCTATACTTTTTATAAGGATGAAGTCAAGGTAATCCTATCTTCCATAAGAGAAGAAAACTTTCCCAACTCCTAGGAAAAGGTCACAAATTCCTACTTGACAACTCAACAATTTATACATGAATGTGAGGAGAATTCTGTTGCCTATGCTTTGTTAGTAAATGACCAAAAACAAGAACTGCAAGCTGTGCCAGAAAAAATTAGTGAGTTGTTGCATGAATTCCATGATATTTTCCCAAGTGACATGCTTGCTAGATTGCCACAATAAAGAGACATTCAGCACCATGTCTATCTTGCTCTAGGAGCTAGCCTTCTTAACTTGTCTCACTACGAAATGAGCCCAAAATAACATGAAGAGCTTTAAAGACAAGTGGAAGATTTATTGCATAAAGGGTTTATTCGAGTGTCCATGAGCCCATGCATTTTTTCAACACTTTTAACCCCAATGAAAGATGGAACATGGAGGATGTGCGTTTATAATAGTGATCAAAAGGATTGCCATCAAGTATCGTTTTTCCATCCCAGGGTTGGATGATATGTTGGACATGTTACATGTACAAAGGTATGGGGTGAGTGGAAGACACTGTTTAAGACAAAAGAAGAGCTCTATGAATGGATGGTGATGCCATTTGGTTTATCAAATGCACCAAGCACCTTTATGCGTTTGATGAATCTAGTGTTAAAACCATTTATTGGTAAGTTTGTTGTCATCAATTTCAACTATATATTGATATACAACGCATCCAAATATTGTCACTTGCAGCACCTAAAATAAGTATTTGAGGTTCTACGATGGGAGAAACTGTATGTCAACATCAAGAAGTTTCACTTCATCATTGATTCTCTACTGTTATAGGGATATATAATCAGGGCAACTGGTATTAAAGTGGATGAAAGCAAAGTAAAAGTGCTCAAAAACTAGCCAACGCCCACCAAAATTACGAAAGTACGGAGTTCTCATGATCTAACAATATTTTACAGGCACTTCATAAAAAATTTCAATAACATTATTGCACCTGTGACTGATTGCATGAAGAATGCCGTATTTGAATGGTCAGAAATGGCTTAAATGAGCTTCTAAGAAATTAAAGAGAAGCTATGTTCAACTCATGTTCTCGTACTACCATATTTTGAGAAGGTTTTTGAAGTAGAGTGCGATGCCTCTGGAATCAGAATTGGTATTGTACTAAATCAAGAAGGAATGTTAATAGAATTCTATAGTAAGAAGCTGAATGGCACAAGGGGGTGTTATAACACTTACGATCAAAAAATTTATACCATTGTTTAAGCTCTCCACTATTGGCAACACTATTTAATCCAGCGAGAATTTATTTTATTTATTGACCATGAGGCTTTGAAGCACATCAACAATCAGAAGAATTTGAACAAAAAGTGTGTCTTGCCTTCAACAATTCAGTTTTGTATTGAAGCACAAGTATGGAGTGAGTGACAAAGTGGTCGATGCTCTTAGCAGAAAGACCTTTCTATTGAGCATGTCAGCCACTATAGAAGGATTAAAATTGTTCAAAGAATGGTACAACCCCCAACCCCAACCCCCGTTTCATTTGGAGCATATGCCATGATGGACAACAAGGGACATTTTTGGTCGCACAATGAATTTCTCTTCAAAGGAAATCAACTTTGTATTCAAGATTGTTCCTTGCAAGAAATGATCATTGGAAGTATGCTTGGTGGTGGTTTAGGTGGTCATTTTGGAAGAGACAAGACATATGTTATGATTTAGCAGAAGTACTTATGGCCCAAGATACAGTGTGATGTTTATAGGTTTATGGACTGATGCCAAACATGTCAAGAATCCAAAGAAGGTGTGTGTAACACTTATCTCTATACACCATTGCATATTCCATCAGTGCCTTAGAAGGATGTAAGCATGAACTCAAAGAGGTACGGATTCAATATTTTTGGTGATTCATCGGTTTTCCAAAATGGCGTAATTTATCATTTGTAAAAAGACGATGGATGCCTAAAATATAACTAATAAATACTTCAGAGAAATTTTCCATCTACATTGGGTTCCCAAGTCAATCACTTATGACCAAGATTCCAAGTTTTTGTCATATTCCTGGAGAGCATTATGGAGAAAGTTGGGAATAAAATTACAATACAGCAGCGCCTACCATCCTCAAACTGATGGGAAAACTGAAGTCATAAACCATAGTTTGGGTAACTAGCTTGTTGCAAAGCCTAGTTGGAGAAAATCCCAAGCAATGGGAGGTTGTTGAGAAAATCCCAAGCAATGGGATGTTGTTATTTCACAAGCAGAATTTGCTTACAACTACTCAAGGAACCACACTATAGGTCGACGTCCCTTTGAGGTAGTGAATGGAAAAAAATCAATATTTTTTCATGACTTGCTTCCAATACCAGAAGTAGGGAAATGAAGCATAAAAAGTGAAGCTATGGCTGCAAAAATGCAGGAGATGCATGATGAGATAAGAATGAAAATTGAAGAATCATATGCTAAGTATAAAGAATATGCAGACATGACACGTCACCCAAGCAGTTTCGAAGAAGGAGATATTGTCATCGTTTATATGCGCAACGAGAGGCACCCATCTGGTTAATACTCCCACCTAAGTAAAAGGAAGGTTGGACCTTAAAAAATTATCAAGAAGATTAGGGACAATGCCTATTAGATTGATTTACCCAAGAATTTGGGAATCCACTCTACAATGTTCAATGTTTCTGATTTATATCCGTACAACAGCGGAGATGTTAAGGAATGTTTGATCAGTCATAAACTCAAGGGTGAGTTTCTTTGAGGAAGGAAGGAATTATGCAATATTTATTAGCCTTGTGAGTTGTTTGTTTTGTTTCAATGTCCATTAAATGTTGTCTAGAGAGTCTAGAAGGAGTAATTACTTGCTAGCTGTTTAGGTACTTAATGTATCTGGGAATTAGCAGTCTTTATGTGAGTCTAGAAAAGTCTAGAAAATGCCTAGGACTATTTTAAAAAAGGTCAAGTTCTGATCTATTAGTTCAATTCAGTTTTATGAAAGTATTTTCAGATCCAATTTCTTCAAAGGTTTTCCCTTATTTTCTTTAGAGATCAAGCCTCCAACAATGATTGGAGTAGTTTTCCTCATTCTTAAGTGTCAGTTTGCACTTAGTTTCTCTTTTAACTTACTTGGTTTACATTAGTGATAAAGTGATTGCTAAGGATGTCGTTGCTGGTCAAGCTGTCCTGAAGCCCACAGAGGCGGAAGACCTAGTAATGGACAGTGTTGTGTAAGCGACAATGATGACCACCACCAACTAAGGCCAACAGATGCAAAAGAAGTGAGGATGATTACATCTCTCATAAAAATGTTCGACTTGGTCTCAATCATGGTAGGTTGATATTTAATCATGATAGCCTGAGCAAGAGGTCTCCAAGCAAGAAAATAGATGATAGACACAAGGTAAGACATGACGCCTAGTTGGTAGTCGAAACAATGAGCTAGGCAAGAATCAAACAGTGACAAAGGATCCTATGGTTGGACAATTGCGCCTCTAATTATTCAGCAGCGACGAAGCATGGCTTTACGATGAATGTAAAAGGAGAATTTTTTTAGTTTCTTTAAGTTTGGGAATTTGGTCTATTTGTTATCAACAATACTCAGATTTGCTAGACCTAGTTTTAAATTGTGCTTCATTACTATGATATTTCATTGATTAGTCTAGATTTGCCTCTCATTGAATATGGAGGCGTTAAGCTATGTGTTTTTCGATGTATATGTCAAAAGATTATAATGCAATTATGAGTTTTTTCTGAAAAAAAATAAAAGAGAGGAAAAATTCAAAATTAAGCAGAAGTATTCTTACGAAGACACAACAAAACATTAACTTATTGATCAGCACGTAAAAAGTAAGAACTTGGAATCTGAAACCTATAGGACGATTACTTCTTTCTCCAAAACACCAATTAGTTATAAGTCAAGAATTTGAAAATAAAGAGACATCATTTTGAGATTAGTAAGTTATAGTTTTTTATTTCTTTTGTCAAAAATGAGATTAGTAAGTTATAGTTTTTTATTTCTTTTGTCAAAAATACCCCGTCATAAGTATTGACTGCTCATATAAAAAATAAAATTTTGATTACCTAGGGATAGAATTGTTCAACATCGCGGAATCATTCTGCAATGGGTCAAAACTCAACCCACATGATCAAAATTCAAAAGTCTTTACTTATATTATGATGGCATCTTACTAATTTTTGCTTTGTTTTATGAGGGCAGACATAATACTAAGTTTAAGTTGGCCAATTTTTCTCTAATGTTTTCCCAAAAGTAACTAATCTTGAAGGATGGATGGGTATCCCACAACAAATATGCATCCAAATGCTGTGTTAGGTTGAGTATCCAACTTTGGACTTGTCTTATTTTAATTCTTGATGCTTTCAACATGCACCTGATGCATCTATGCCTAACTCCAAATTCTTATCCCGGGGCTTATTTTTTGCTGTGACTGCATATTCTTTTCTTAGTGACCACTCCATAACCCATTCCACATTGCCAAATGCCAACCAAATATTAATCTATCTAGCTATAATCTAAACTAAATATCTCCAAGGGACTAGTGAGATGCGTCAGGTGCAGGGTTCTTTAGGCTCTTAGCAGTTGCCAAGCTGCACACAGCTATCAATGGCACGTGGGTATAGCTTGAGTGCGCAAATTAAACTTCCTTCCGATATGCCAAAGAGAAGGGAGGGAGAGAGAGCCAAAACCAAAACCAAAATCAAGAGCCAACCGAGGAGAACAAAACTAGTAGAGAAAAACAACACAAACTCATTGAACTCAAACAGCTATTCCTGAAAGTCTCCATCTCTGTCTTCTCTCTCTTCTCTCTTTACACGCATTCGACCTGGACTGCATTTCCCATTTTAATATTCGATTTCAAAGACACTCAATGAATGAGCCTCCCTCCCTCCCATCCCTCCCCTCCTTTCCATATTTTAGCTCTTCATCTCTCTCTCTCTCTCCCTAAAAAGACACAACTCAGCACCACATTCCATAAGCAAAACCCAATAGTACCCATCTCTCTCTGTCTCTCTCTCTCTCTCTCTCTCTCTCTGAAGCAGCAGAGGAATCCAAGGAAAAAAGAATCAAACTTTACTCTTGGCCTCTTGCTTATCTGGGTTTTGTTCCCAGATCATCACAACCCATAAACCCTTCTTTCCGGATTGGAAAGCTGAACAGGGAAAAACAGAGAGCAAGTTTATAAAGTTCGAAGCTTTATTGTTATTAGAACTCAGAAGAAGTATACAATGGTGCGTTATCAGCAGCGTTATCATCAGTGGAGGAAAGGCGAAAAGCAGCATATAGTCGACGAAGATGAAGAGTCTCAGACGGCGTTTCTGATGGAGTTTGCAAACTCTGGCTATTATTACAAACGATCAAGTCCCAAGCTTCTCTACCTCTTCTTCATCTCGCTGCTCTCTTGCAGCTTCATATTAGCTCCTCATCTTTTCAGTTCTGGCACCACCTTCTCTCTCTTATGTATGTTTCTATCTATCTCCGGGGTTTTTATTTTTATTTTCTTTGTTCAATTTTTTCAGTTTGTTTATGGATCGATTTTTGGGTTTTGTTTTTGTTTTTGTAGATTCAACACTAATAGAAGATGAAGGGCGTGCTGGTGAAATGAATATCAATGCTCCCTTGTGTTCGTCCATTTCCAACGGTTAGTACTCTGCCTCCATTTCTATGTTTGATCAGTTTTTCCATTACAAAGCCTACACTGTTGCTGTTTGTTAAAGTTCACTTATGAGTCTTACTTTCGACACATCAAAAGAATTGAAGATAGATAAATGAAATGGGGCCTAAATAGTAGAATTCTAGCACTATTGAGATTGCTTTGACTGTGTAAAAGTAATTGCTACCATAGTGCCTCATTTTGCATTTTTTTTTCTATGTTCACTAATCAGAAGTCATTTTATTTTATTTTGGGTGTTTGATTATACTAAATACTCCATTGGTAAATTTGAATGTTTTTGCTAACTAATTTTATTTTTCATCCATGGTTGCAGGAACTATATGTTGTGATCGAAGCAGTATACGTTCAGATATTTGTATAATGAAAGGGGATGTAAGAACCCACTCTGCTTCCTTTTCGATCTTTGTCTATGGATCTGAAGACAGAATTAGCTCCAACAGTCGGTTTAAGGGCATTGCTGATGACAATGAAGATGATGAGGAACTCCAGCACGAAAGGATCAAACCATATACCAGGAAATGGGAAACTAGTGTGATGAACACCATTCAAGAATTACGGCTCGTCGCGAAGAAAGACACTACTCTAGACATGTACCAACAACAGTGTGATGTTCAGCATGATGTTCCGGCTGTGTTTTTCTCAACTGGGGGCTATACCGGTAATGTTTATCATGAATTCAATGACGGGATTCTGCCGTTGTATATTACTTCCCAGCATTTCAACAAGAAGGTTATCTTTGTCATCCAGGATTATCATAATTGGTGGGTTATGAAGTATGGAGACATTCTTTCACAACTATCAGATTATCCAGCTATCGATTTTAGCGGAGATAAGAGAACTCATTGCTTCCCTGAGGCTATTGTTGGTCTGAGAATTCACGATGAGCTCTCTGTTGACTCTTCACTGATGGAGAGGAATAAGGACATTGTCGATTTTCGGGATCTCCTCGACAGAGCTTATTGGCCTCGAATTAGAGGTCTGATTCAAGATGAGGAACGAGAAGCGCAGGAGAACCTTTCAGTGTCTCCTACATTCAAAAGCTCCTTAGAAATCAAGAATGAAGTGCAAGAACACCAACAGCTGAAGAAGCCTAAACTGCTTATCATATCTCGAAATGGTTCAAGAGCGATAACTAATGAGATTTTTTTGGTCAAGATGGCTGAGAAAATCGGTTTTGAAGTTGAGGTCTTGAGACCTGACCCCACAACAGAGTTGGCAAAGATCTATCGGGCACTGAATGCGAGTGATGTCATGATTGGGGTTCATGGCGCTGCCATGACTCATTTTCTCTTCATGAAGCCACATTCTGTATTCATCCAAGTTATTCCTCTCGGAACAGAATGGGCAGCAGAGGAGTATTACGGAGAACCTGCAAAGAAGCTCGGCTTGAAATACATCGGCTATCAAATTCTTGCAAGAGAGAGCTCTTTATATGCCAAATATGATAGAGATGATCCCGTTCTTAGAGATCCACAAAGCGTGAACAAAAAGGGATGGGAATACACGAAGAAGATATATCTTGATGGCCAAACTGTGAGATTAGACCTTGGGAGATTTCGGAAACGATTGGTTCGTGCTTATGATTACATGTTCAGTAGAATGAACCAGCGTCTCCATCTGCAATATCCGCAGTGATCTTCAAGGCTTTTCATTTTTACATATTCTTTACCTACATAGATCGATCATTTTGAAAGTTGTACATGGTACAAAACGGGTATGCTATGCTAGGAAGCTTTCGTTGTACTTGGTAGAAATTGTTGAACATATATGCCCCCTCTGTAGTTTGTACATTAAGCATTGGATAAAGAAACTTAGTTTTGGTAAATACTTCTATTTTACTAGGATTTGTCATTGTTTAATAACCAAGTGTATCAAAAGCAATTTTTTCTTTGACTTGTTCTGTCACTAATTTTTTACTTTTGGCCACAAATTTATGCCCCTAAAGTCCAAGTTTATTTGTTCCTTTCTGCATTTTTCTTTGCTGGCTCAGTTATTGCTCGAGTAATCCAAGAAGGTTAAGAGGCTAGTGCTGTTTCTTCATATCAAACTCTTTTTTTCTCGTTTGGTACCTGCAATTTGTTGAATACAAACATACTACCTGGAAAAGGATGCCCTAGAATTACGCTAATACAAATCACTTTGCATCTTTGGGTACAGTTTTCCATATCCATAAGAAATTGGATTTCTTATCCCAAAATTATGAGTTAATGCCTTCTAGTCCTACAAGCTGGTGTTGCTTCTGGATCAAAACAAGTTGCTTCAAAAGTGTCACATATACAATAGGATAACTGGCCCTGAACTTATTCCTCTGTTTCCTCTTTGCCGAACGCACACATGGCACATGGGTGTTCTCTGCATCAGTTTGGCATTCAACCAAAAACAAGTGACATGTAAAGCAAAAATTTTATAGGACCGTTGGAGAAATGAATCAAAAATCCATGTGGGAATGTGCACCAAGGCAACCCAGGACCAAAACGATGGGAGAAGCAGCGTAGTACATATCTCAAAAAGGGCATGCAGGGGCTTTAGTACTTTCTTCCATATTGTTTATTTACCATGATGAGCGAGCACATTGGAGAGCTTCTGTCATGATTGCAGCGAGATTCATAACCAATGTCTTTTGAGTCACAAGCCTCTCTCTATTCGTGGATCAAAATAATGAAAGGTTCCAAACACAACCTTCTGAACAAAGTATGGAACGAAAAAGCTCATATAGATAGATAGCACAAGGAGGAAGATAATGCAGAAATGGACCACAAACCCACATGGGCAGTACCAGGAACTTTGTCTCAGTAATATATTTATACTTGGCAGGAGAACATGGTTATCTAGGTAGATAGTGACCGGATAGCCCTCTCAGTTCCTTTGTCTTTGATTTGGGAGCAGATATCCTCTTTTTTCTATTAATATTGGGATTGTTTGTATCATGGTTTCAATTATTTTTTATTTTTTTTTGGTCAAACAACAAATCCATTACAAAGTAGTCAAGTACAATCACTTCCTCAAGAAAGGAAAGAGCAAACTGAAAAATGCGCAAACCAGGGACATTATCGAACAACCAACAAGCTAGGCAACTAGAACCTGTTCAACAAATAAGGAGCATATCAGCTGCATCTATAACCGGACCTCTTGAAGCACCTCATGAAAATGCAATAGAGCTATTGCCTATAGTCAGTATAGTAGCTGCATGGACTGCCTGGACGTGGGCTAGTTTGGGCTTTGGGCCTGGATTTGGGATAATTGAATTGTGAAATTATCTAGAATATTTGTAATTTTGTAGATAGGTATTAACCGAAAGGCCGCCATGGGAGTGAACCATAGGGCATGTTTGTTTGCCCGAATTGGACTGGATTGTTTAAATTATTTTAGAAAATAGTACAAATTCTGTGTTTGGTATCTAATAGGAATTATTTCAATTTTCTTATGCAATCTCTACATAACCAAAAACTAGTCCCGCACCTCCTTATACAACGAGCTCAAAAACCTCGTTCTTACATAAGATGCTCTTCAATAAGAGAAATGCAGCTAGAGAAGAAGACGCGAACTGATGTCATCGATGCGTGCTCATCTCATCGACGCAAACTTGTTTTTGTAGCGATTTAGGTTCTTCTCTGCCCATTCCATCTATGATGTTTTTAAGTTACTCATCTGAGATGTTGGTATAACATCATGTCCCAAGAATTTCCTTTATAAGATTCAATTAAAATTAAACGAGAAAGATAGTTAGTTTTTATCGTAAGTAATTATTGAAGGCTTTTCGATCAAATAGTTATTGGTTATGTTTTTCGATAAATTTTACTGAGGGAAGTTGTAGAGTTCGTCAAGACGAGTTTGCAGCCATGTCAAGTGTTGAAATCAGAGTTATGATGAAGAAATTATGGTCATTAGAAGTTTTGAAATCGGAGTTCTCCGGCCATCCAAGGTATCAATCTCTTCGTTTTTGTTCTTTCTATCTTTTCCCCTTAACCCTAACACTTATTTCTGCTTTGTTTCGTACGAATTTAGTGAAAAAAGTTTGAAAACCTTCAGAACCCTAACATTTTAGGACGGTGGATTTCGACTCCAATTGGTCGATGAGACTTACTAGGCTTTAAAGCTCTCATTAATACAAAAATAATGATACCAAGAACTCGTTCCAATTCCTTCCGAGCAAAGAGAATCGATCGATTGAATTATTTTGGGGATTTCGGTTCAAAGGTGAATTCGGCTCTTTTCAATTGGAATTGGACTTTGTTGTAGTTATGAAAGTTGTTGTTGGGTTAATTTTGTATAGTTTGAAGCTCAGGTCGCTGGGAGAACTCACCCCTACCGCCGTCACTAGAGGTGGTTCACAGCAGTGGCTCCGGCGATGGGTGTTAGCAAATTTTTAATGTCATTTGACTCGTAATCATGTGCCAATCGTAATAAAGACGTTTGTCAATTCATTGGACATAGTTTGGTGCAAACTTAGTATTAATTGGAGTTAATTAAATATTCTTACAATTTTAAAGTGCGATCGAGTTGAATGTCGATTTGACCTTGAGTCGCATAACAAGTAAGGAACGTGTTGCAACTTCCAAGAGAATTAAGGAGATACAAAATAGAATTAGACTTGAGCAAAGCACGATGTTCGAGAATGCGATGTTCTTGACTTGATTGATCGTTGGGTACGGTGAATGAGTTTTTTTATTCGATATTATCTTCGAAGTTTAGTTATTAAATAAATCATTGTTTCGGGATGACGTTCGAGGAGTCGGTGGCAGACGGTGTATAGAAGCGACAACAGAATGGCTTCAACTAAACATACAATGACATAACACAGTGAGTGGACATTTTATTTTCACTGTTGTTTAGCGAGTCATTTTCATTATTTTATTATGTTTTTAGATTTTAGATTTATTTGGAGGCCATATATATAGTAGACAGTTTTATGAGTTGTGCATGCATGCATTGATTACTTGGCTGATCCTCAAGTGGCTCTAGGGAAGGATCAGCACTTCCCTTTGGCATTCACGTCTTCTCTGTGTTAGGAGTCACCAGACGACTTTTGGTGGCTAGAGCCTTGAGGACTCTAGTCACCACCTCCACTTGTGCACGATTCTTGAGATGGATCAGGAGTCCCCTCGGCGTATCCTTATATCTATTTAGTCTTTTTGACTCGCTAGTATTTTATAAGATGACAGCAGGAACACAGTTATATTTCAGTTTCTAGTTCAGCTATTTTCGTTTACTCACTCTGACGTTTTTCTGTGTTTCCCTAGACCTTTCATTTTAAATTTCTCAGCTTGCAGATCAGTCAGCTGAAGTCGCGACTGTCCAGGGTACAAGGCATAAAAGCCTATCGCTTACATTTTCATAGTTTAGATTCTTTGTACAGGTTTTGGGTTCCTCGTATTGGGGTTACTTGTATCGAATCTTCGGTGTAAGTCATCCTAACACGAGTCCCACAGGATCCACCCTAGATTACGCGTTAATTTGGAGTGGGTCCTAACAATTGGTATAAGAGCATTAGGTTCTCAGATCCTATTTGTTATCTTATATTGTTAGTGATGCTTAGAGTGCAATGGCCCGACTGTAGTGGACCGATTGTATGCCTTCGGGTATTGATGTCACTGATGATATAGGGTAATTTTTCAAATATTTCATTCTTTAAGTGTCATACCTCATGGACGTGATCAACGACTTCAGTACCTGCACCCATCAATCAATAGTCTCGACGACGAGTTACCTTTTTCGATTTTTAGAGGGAGAGGTAGACCTAAGAGATTAGGCCTTGAGCCTTTTGTTTTCACATATCAGATTAATTTATGGAATTGCTTAGGCACTTCCCCATGTTAAGCAGATATGATGAAAAGATTAGAATTATTTGAGTTCCTAAGAATGTAAGTTTGGTGAGGAGACATATGCCAACAATAAATTTGCATGCGGAACTGTGGAGGAAAATATTGGACCTTTTTTCTCATGTTGAATGAGCAGTATTGTGAACTCCTTTTCACCATCACCCATCTCATGTTTGTGTCTATTCTGCAATGGTACAAGCCTGGTACTTCACCACCATGATTGTATACCACACGTCTTTATTTAGGCGTCAGATTTCTTCTTTGATGTGTTAGTAGAGAACAAGAATGTAATGACCATTTGCATATCTTATGACTGCAACCTGAGTTTTACTACTCACTTCTTATTGAGTCTATTGTGAGGGCATTCTGTGAATTTAGTGTCAGTGGTTTATTTAGTTATCGACTGTAACATTGACTCGGATGTTAGTCGAGTACATAAGGATGTTTCCAGTGAAGATCATTAATGATATTACTGTTGAGAGGGTCAGAATGGTTAATTTGGTACGTCGATCCTTAGCCTTTCACATGATGTTTTCAATTTTTTTTAAGAATCCTTAGTGTTCCATACGCAATATCTTAATTCTTGTTCGAGTGCGGGAGTTGAGTAAACACATTCATTTTAGTTTGATGATTTCTCATTGTTTAAGGCTTATTCAAGATACTTATAAGTCTCAGTCAATGTGAAAGGGGAGGTACTTGGCAAATTAAGGGTGCTTACTATTTTGTATCTGTGTTAAAGGCTCTAGATGGAGCCATCCATCATTTCGTAGCTATATAACATATTTTCCCTCAGTTATTTGAGTATCAATAACCCCTGTTTCAATATTCATTTTGTCTAATCAACTTTCAGGATTTGTTTTGCCTATATGAGTCATGGGCATGAGTTCTATTGTAGACGAGAGATTTGTTATGGCAACTTAGGAAAGTAAAGATTCCTTGAGAAAGGATTTGGTGATTAGGTTGCCCCTGATAGCTATACTTTTACAAGGTTGAATTGGTCCTCTATTATTTTGGGATCATGGATATTGTTGACAGTAAGTTTTATCAAGCCCTATTTGTACTCTTTGGGTTGAGCCGACCCAACTCTCCGACTTGCCGCCATCTTTTCCAGCCAACCACTATCGGTGTTCCAAATATCGTTTTGAAGATTTCTTCTCTCAATTCGATTTCTATTTGGGTTTGGTGCCTGCGGGTACTAATTAGAGATAATTGAATAGTTTTCTCTCCATGGAATACTGTCGCCGAGTTCGGTGGTGCTCCGGGCTGTGGTTGACATCTGGGGTCAAGAGTAACCATATCCTACCATAGTCACTCGACACTGAGGTCATTGTTTTTTACTACGGATTGTGACACGATCTTAGAACTTCACACATTGCATCATGTTTCACAATTACCTCAGCTGGACACAACGTTATCGTACGTGTATCTTATTTCATTACAGAAGTTTGATCAGCTTGTTTGACTATATTGTATAGAGTGGGTACATAGTCGTCGATTTGCATTGTTCCTTATCTAACCATATCATGAAGTTTGATAAGACCAACAATGTAGCCGCTTCGACTTTTAGCAAATTCCAATATGATGTTGGCGATTTAAACTCATCACAGTGGCTCCAGCGATGGGTTTTTGGCAAATTTTTAATGTCATTTGACTCGTAATAACGTGTCAATTGTAGTAAAGAGGTTTTTGAATTATTTGGACATTGGACATAGTTTGGTGTAGACTTAGAATTAATCAGAGTTAATTAAATGTTCTTACAATTTTAAAGTGTGGTCGAGTTGAATGTTGATTCGACCTTGAATCGCATAACAAGTAAGGCACGTGTTGCGACTTCCAAGAGGATTAAGAAGATACAAAATAGAATTAGACTTAATTGGAGTTAATTAAACATTCTTACAATCACTACAAAATTCTTACCCATTGCCGGCTTTTAACATTACCGGCGATTTTTGCCGGAAAAATCGCCGGCAATGTAATTTTTTTATTTTTTTTTTAACATTACCGGCAACTTAAATGTAAGTCGCCGGTAATGTCTCGATGGTAATGACATTACCGGCGACTTACATTAAGTCGCCGGTAATGTTTTTTTTTTTTTAAACATTACCGGCGACTTAATGTAAGTCGCCGGTAATGTCATTACCATCGAGACATTACCGGCGACTTACATTTAAGTCGCCGGTAATGTTAAAAAAAAAATTAAAAATTACATTGCCGGCGATTTTTCCGGCAAAAATCGCCGGCAATGGGTAAGAATGTTGTAGTGAATTTTAAAGTGTGGTCGAGTTGAATGTCGATTCGACCTTGAATCGCATAACAAGTAAGGAACATGTTGCGACTTCCAAGAGAATTAAGGAGATACAAAATAGAGTTAGACTTAAGCAAAGGACGATGTTCAAGAATGCGATGTTCTTGACGGGATTGCTCGTTGGGTGAATGAGCTTGGTTATTCGATATTATCTTCGACGTTTAGTTAATGAATAAATCGTTATTTCATGATGACGTCCAAGGAGTCAGTAGCAGGCAATGTATAGAAGCAACAACATAAAGGCTTCAGTTAAACATACAACATCATAACACAGTGAGTGGAAATTTTATTTTCATTGTTGTTTAATTAGCGAGTCGTTTTCATTATTTGATTCAGTTTTTAGAGTATAAATTTCTTGGAGGTCATATATATAGTAATATAGTAGATAGTTTTATGATTTGTGCATACATGTATTAGTTACTCGGCTGATCCCCGAGTGGCTCTAGGGAATGATCGACACTTCCCCTAGCATTCAGGTCGTCTTTGTATCAGGAGTCACCGGACGACTTTAGGTGGCTAGATGCTTGAGGACTCTGGTCACCGCCTCCACTTGTGCATGATACTTCAAAAGGGTCAGGAGTCCCCCTCGACGTATCCTTATATCTATTTAGTCTTTTCAACTCGTTTAGTATTTTATTATATATGACAACGGGAACACAGTTATATTTCAATTTCTATTTCAGTTATTTTCATCAACTCACTCTAAAGTTTTTCAGTGTTTTCCTAGGCCTTTTGTTTTAAATTGGCTAGCTTATAGGTTAGTCAGCTGAAGTCGCGGCCGTCTATGGTACGAGGCATGATAATTTATCGCTTCCATTTTCATAGTTTAGATTCTTTGTACAGGTTTACGGTTACCCGTATTGGGGTTACTTGTGTCAAATCTTCGGTGCAAGTTATCCTAATACGATTCCCACATGCAGGATCCACTGTGAATTATTCGTTAATTTGGGGTGTGTCTTGACAGCTGGTTTTTAAGTTACTCAATTTCGGTGAACATTAGTTGAAAAATTGAACTCATTGGTGGCCGTTTAGAGTTTTGTTTCAAATTTATTTCTACTGGAATTGATTGATTGTGGTGCCGGAATTGATTTTCTACTATCTGAGATTTTTTGCAACTCGATCTGTGTTATGTAACTTTATCTGTGATTGAGTAACTTTGATCTGCGTTTGATATCTTGGATTGGAAAATATAAATCGAATATATCCGGTACAGAGATTGGGAAACTTGATCTTTGTATTTGTCTACTTCACTTTGTTAAACTAATTTGTTGCATCGTTGTTTACCATATTTGTCTTTGGTGCACTTGATATGTGCTCTGGTACCATAAAGAGAAATTGAATATGAAGAATTTATTTCTTGATTAACAACGTTGTAGGTTACATGCTTTATACAGACTAAAGAGTACTTACGAATTTGCTCAACTATTAGGGTTTACAATCATGCTCTATCACATATGATGCTATTTTACAGAATCATCTAACTGATATGGTGGGATACCCTCCTTTGGCAGATTCTTTCCTTCAAGAACAATCTCCCAGATGCACAAAATTCCTTTAAAAAAACGTTCAATGCAGCTAGCATATAGAATGTTTGGAGTGTGAATGGCAGGTCCCCTATATTACAATAATCTTGGGAAAGTTTGGAGCTTCGGCCATTACTATCATGGTGACTATTTGAGCTGTAATATAACAGTTTGATCTCTGAGTTTGATCAGCTGGTTGTGCACATGATTTAGTTTTCTCTGTGTCTTCATTTGGCTATCTTTCATTTAATAACTTTATTGGTAGATATTTCATGAATGAATAGCATTCAAAATGTAGAGTATCGTTCTTGACTTATATATTCATTAGTAGAATCCAAACTCCAAATTGGTTAGTTAAATGGTTGATGTTTTTGCTGTATCAGTTTCATTTGTGACCCAGGAATAATGTCAAGTAAGCACGGAGGAAACAGAAAACAGAAACACTGAGGAAACAGAAAACAGAAAGAGAATGGGCAATGCAAGGTTCATGTTTTTCTTTTAAGTGTCTAGTGTTGATGAATTCGCATATCATTGACTTGGAATTTTGTAATTTGTTGGCTCTCTCACAGATTTTTGTACATTAAGAAGTAAAAAGTTTCAATTACTTGCTCAAAAGACAAGAGTTTCTGATTGTCTCGACTGATTAGAAAAAGAAGTCCCAGACTTGGAATTGAAAGCAACTAATACCTCATTTTGTTTCATTGTACAATGTGTTATTGAATGGATCATATTCTGCTAGTTCAATCATATAACTGTTTTTTATATTTTTTTATTTTTATTTTTATGGACAACTGGATATCATATTTGTAGCAAGTATTGAGTTTGAACTTATAATCTAATTCACATGCAATTATGTAAGTAAATGTACTGCTTATGAGTTATGATGGTTCTCTATTATAAGAAACTTTAGGAGGGTGTATTGTATCTGGATTTTTATGGAGTTTTTTTAATCCATGGACTTTTAGAAAAGTCTACAGACTCTTTAAATAGTCCACAGACACTTCTAAATAGTCCACAGACTTCTAAGCATTTCTAAAATCATCGACAGACTTTCTTACGATTTATAAAAATCCACAGACTTTATATGAACGACTTATACAGATTTCAAAGGGAAATTTACGTTATATATTAAAATAATTGAAAGGTACATAGTCGAACATGAGAATGAAAAAACATTGATGAAAACTTTAACATGAAAAGCAGACGTCCTTAACAACAATGATATGATCATCCTTCTCCTTCTTGTTGATTACTTTCTGCATCGTTTACATTGTTGGCGTTTGCTTGAGCTTCTGCCCACATTTGATTAGCAATACTCATTCTCTATTGATTAGCGCTATTGAACCAATGTTTGCATTATGAACCTGTGGATGTGTCTTATGTTGTTACCACTCAGTTTATATACAATTTATATATTAATTAGTCTTCACTTTGGAGCTTTGGCTGGAGCTGACCAAGCATTAGCTACCATTTTGTCTCATAGGGTACCTCTATGTAAACCTTAAATCATTACATTAATTAAGCAAAAGGAAGATCTCACATATCATGAAAGAACTTGTAAGTCTTGACATCGTCCACAATGAACTTGACTGCACCAATGCAACCCAACACTGCAACAACAGAGAACCAGGCTACTATGGCAAAGTTTAGAAGCAGCAAAGACAAATACATTTTGGTGTTTTGGTGCCTTCTTCTTCTAGCTTTTAGATATGCCATAGCAGGGAACACAAAGTCCAGTGGTGTAAACCCAACTGCTCCACATATGGACACAAAATCCCCAAAAAATGGCATTGCTGCTGCAACAACTGTAATGAGAACCATATACATGGAGGTACAACCGAGACGAATTATCTTGTTTCGGATTGATGAACGACTAGCAGTAGTTTCGGAGAACAACAGTCTCTCTTCGAAGTAAGCATATGTAGGCCTGCAATATATCTAACAAAAACAAGTATAATACCTTAGATTTCATGTTACGTTGTTGACTTGTAAATGAGTGTCAATGTTGTCTACTAGAAGGGTACCTGAAAACATCCTGATATTTGTATGACAGCAAAGAGATTGGCCATAACAATAGTCCATTGAGGAACAGTTAGTGAAGACAAGATGTAAGGCTGGACTTGTGACCCAAACGCCCAGTATCCGGTGAAGGCTAATTGCCAGTAACTCAACACTATGATACCATAAGCTGCTGATACACCCTTATACACATTCTTCTTTGCAGGTTCTCTCACAGTGTTCTGGTCAACAAAAACTAATGATTCAAATTCCACAAACAAAAGTTTCTTGTAATGAAATGTGCACAACTTGTAGACTTCATGTGTAACCTGTATCTCTGGAAGCATTGCATCTCCAAAGGAAAAGGCGATTGCTCCAAGAGCGTTGAAGGCTCTGAACATTTTAGATGATGAGCTTCCATCTAAACTGTAACTGATTAATTTTCTGTCAATCCTTTTGCCTGTAATGAGATCATCAAGCTGACTGAAGCGCAAGGAAACAATATATTTGACAGACCAAGTATGGTGTAGATGTGCAGGTAAAGTTTTCTACATCATATATACAGCAGTACCATCATAAATTGTGACACCAATAGTGGTAGCAGCAAAGCCAATGGTGCTGAAGGTGCACAAGGCATTGACCCATCTCAAGGAGTGAATATCAGGGAGCTGAGAGAGGAGGAGTTCAAAAATCCCAAATAACATAATAAAATGTTGCAAGGTCAGATCTCCATCCTTGTGATAATACTTGTAAACAGCCTGCACAGGATAGAGGAAATGTATCTATTGCTCAAACTAGTCGTTCCCGAAATCATAGTATGATTGCATAGAATGTAGAACAAGCAAAGTGCAACATCCGGAAATAAAATGACGATGGAGTTCGTTCTCTAACCTTAAGGCTACTCCCAGCTGCAATATGAATGGCAATGTTATTGCCAACAGAAGCTACCTGCTGAAAAAATGCAATAGACCAATAACCCCAGAACCCTTTAAGAATGTAAAATCAAAGATGTTAGATGTTCAAGCTAGTAACATGTCTTCTGTTCACTATATATTTCTTCGATCATAAAATATGGATCACATTAGGGCAAGATAAACTGATAAACTGCTATATATATCCAGATTTTGTTCAACAACAAAAACCAACATAACCCAGAATTCTGATACCACAAGAAATTAGGCAAATATAGAGAAGAATCAAGAAAACAAGATGATGGGATGAACTTTGATAGACTTTGATAGACTTTTCCCACGCTCAGAAGGATGAACTTTGATAGACTTTTCCCACGCTCAAAATCTTTGCCCTAGCAGCTGGCAAATTGTTGAAGTCTGCTATTTATACTAAACCCTACAAAGTCCACAAATTTCTTTGACATTCTAATTCCGTAAATATGAATGAAATTTTGAATACCCTAAAACTTCTATTCATTTTTTAAAATCCTAATCGAATACCGCTAGACTTTGGTGGACTTCATATGGATTTTTTAAAATCCTAATTGAATACACCTAGACTTTTATGGACTATTAAAAATCTGTTTTGAATACACTTGGACTTTCAGATTCCATGGACTTGTTTAAAATTGCCACTAATTCCAGATACAATACACCCCCCTTAGTCTAATAACTCACCAAACATGAGACCGGCCTATTTTCTAACAATAGTCCTTAATCTTAAAGAGAAACAAACATAAGATTAGTATTAGGATTAGTTAAGCTATGCTAATGGAATCCTTCATTATTCTAAGAAATTAGAAATCTAATCCAGTCCTGAGCAACAAATATACCCTTAGTTCATTGATTACACCAAAAAGTTCTTCATAATCGATTTGATCAGTTGACCTTGAGTATGTGACAAAGTTCTCTACGGATTCTCCTACAAGAAAGACTCTAGACCTTGGACAAATTAGTATATATTGCACCATTTGGGCATGGTACGTCACATACTCAACTATGCTCTACACAAGTTTGAGTCATCAACTTTCTAACTTAAATTTTGGAGAATTAACTACGGGACCATTGTGTTTGACTTTGTTTGAAAGGGAGAGAGCTTCCGGATGGAGGGAAACCGGCTCCCACGATTTAGTGCATTCATTGAGAGCTTGATTGAAGGAAAACTCTCGTGAATGTAATACTACTACTAGGTTGCTGCTTGCGCCCAGACGCAGTTTGTCAGATAAGTGAAATTGCAAGAAGAAAATTTATGCGGTAAAAAATACAAATGTAGATGATCTTCGTCATTGACTAATACTAAAGTTGTCTCAATAGATAGAAACAAAAGAGTATTATGCTACATGTAGTTTTGAGTGGATTTTTCATACCACAACAAATGACTCCACTTTTTCGAAAGCACAAAAACACATTATGATGGTACATTATAAACACTGAATCATCGTTTTTAGTATCTTGATCATGCTCCCAAAACCCATAAGTTGATCCCATATTTAATACTTTGTTTTCATATATCTTCTTTATAACTGCAACAAAATTAACATACATCAATATGTTTCCAATATGAACTAATAAAATGTGACGACCCGAACCAGAATCAGTAGTATTGTCGGCACAATTCACGAGTTAGCGGATAGTCGCGGTTTCACATTATATGTGTGGTTTGTCGATTTAGTTCGCGACTTTATTATCGGCCGAGAATTTGAATTGAGTTTCTTCACGAGAGTTGTAGAGCACGTGATTTCGAGCTCGATGACGGTTCCAGATGATATTTCCGATAACCGAGGAACATAATATGATTATTTGAATTTTCGGTTTATCAACGAGTTTATCTGTTCGTTTCGTATTTATCCGAATTGTTTTGGTTATTCATTTTGAACCGTTGATCGTCCCGAGGTGCGAGTATAAATATCGGAAACAGTCGAGAAATAGTCGTAAAACACTGTTTGAGGTTTGACCATAAGTTGACTTTCTATTTTTGGAAAGTGACCGTTGACCCGTAAAGGTGAGAACGCGACCCGTTTGTGCTCGCCGGCCGATCCGATTTTTCCGGCCACCTCCGGCCACGCTAAGGGTACTAATCGATTCCCCTTGAGTTCCTTTACTGTTTTATGTTTGAGTTTGTTTGAATTGGTGAGGTTTTGGTTGAACCCGATTCGAGCCCGTTTCATGAATCTTGCCGGTGACGGTTCGTGGTGTTCCGGCGAGTTGTGGAGGTGGGGATGTTGGGTTTTCAACTCCCCTAGCCTAGGTAATGCTTCCTGGGTGGTTGGATTTGGACGGGATGGTGGTTTCTAGGGTGAGCTGTGGTGGTTGCAGGAGTTGATCTCCGTTCGGATTCGAGCTAAATTGAAGGTGTTGTGGTTTGAATTGAGGGTTGTTGTAGTTATAAAAGTGGTTTGGCTTGAGGAGAGCTTCAAGTCTGGGTATTCCTCGCCTTGGAATTCCACCGTTGATGGCGCGCCGCAGCTGGCGGCGGCGGTCAACAGCGGTGCTCCGGCGAGAGGGTTGACTTTTCAGATTTCGATGTTTTTAATGTCATTTTTCTCGTAATTGTGCCCCGATTATCACCTTGAGGTTTTTGAATTGATTTGGGTATCAGATTTTCAGTCGAAGGTTTCGAGTGGAGATTTCAGAAATTCAGACGATTGTTTTATACAGTTTTATATGTTTCCAGGAACGGTTGGTTTCCGTGGTTAAGTACAGATTTGTGGGCTATGATTTTGATCAGTTGTGTTTTATGATTATTCAGGGGATCGAGATCGTGATCGTGCTTCGGGCGAGGGATCTTCCGCCGGACCACGAGATTAGCGCGAGTGCGCGTTTGTTGATCTGTGAGTGGACACGTTTATATTTTCACAGTTATTTGCGAGTTCGTGATTTATTGTGATTTTTCGTATTTACTTTATACGATGTTGAGTTATATGTTATTTTCGGAGGTATTATTTTATATTTATTGGTGATGGCATTACTGCATTGATGCTTCGGCTACTCGGCTGATCACCGGTAGTCCGCCAGAGTTGAGAGATTCCTCTGGGTAGGGTTGAGAGATTCCCCTGTATGCCGCCGGGGTTAAGAGATTCCCCTAGCCTATCACCGTCGGGTTTGAGCGATTCACCTGACGTCGGACTTGAGAGATTCGCCTGACAACCTCCATATATATATGCTTTCCGAACTCGCACTGTTTTACATTGATTATGTATATAACTGGTGAAAGGCATATGTTTATTTTCGTCCACTCACTCTAACGTTTTTATTTGCCTTTCCCCTGAGCTTTTCGGTTTCCGTGCCCAGTTTGCAGTTCGGATTCTGGTGTCTCACGTCGCGGTTGGAGGCTAGTGATTCGAGCTACCTGTGTTTTCCAGTAGGTTCTTGTTTTGCCTACTGATGTATATATTGTATATATTTACACTAGAGGTCGCTCTGATACATTCTGATACATGTTTTATACGGATTTTCTTGGATATATTATATATATTACAGTATGTTTACTGTTTATTGATTATGATATGATATTTGAGAAATCTGGATGGGATTGGTGCCCACGGTTTGACTTTTGTGGTATAGGATGAAGTGTTATTTTCAGGGTGCAGGTATTGGCAATTCCACGTTAGTAACGTTACTCTGCCGAAATTTTAATGGTTTTTTTTGGTTCACGTTTTCAGAATGGGTTTGATTACGGTTTAGGAAACTAAATCGGGGTTGGGTCCTTTCATAAAATCTAGAAAATACAACAATTACCAACCCCACCTAGTGAATCAAGCCATCGTCAATGATGGAACTACTCGACTTCTGAAACAGTACATGAACATAAGATTTCAAGCTGTTCAACATTGATCTTTCAAAACAACAAAGATACAATTACAAATTAGATAATTCTAGAAATAAAACAATATTTCAACTCAGATGATTCTAGGACTGTTGTTGACATTAACAGATCAATACCCATAAACAAATCAGGTGAAATTAAATAGCAGAGAGGAGAAAAGAATATGAAGTTACTTGAAAATGTTGAGGTCAGAGAGATGCCGGTCTGGATTTGTGGAGAGAGGCTGAGAGATATTACATGAAAAGACGCACCACAATCTCGAAGGAAAAAACAACCTCATCTTAGCCTTAACACTTTGAACTTGAACAAAAAAACAAAAAACCAAATTGACATTAAACATCTTATTACATTAACATTACAAAAGCATTAAAACCATTTCTAGGTGATGAATCATATACTTTATACGCATGTTACAGGGGAAAACGGGAAGAAACATTGGAATTGAGAACATTATTAGAGTATAATATTATCTTGTAGAGAAAAACTATTACCTCCACAGTCAAGAAGAACGACAGTGGTGAGACAACTTAGACTTGAAAGGGCTTATCACCCTCAGAAACTTCGCACCCTCAAGGCTTATCATTGCTATCATTTCTTCATTATTTTCATCTAATAGCAGATAAAAACAAATAAATTAGTTCGTAATCGAGTTCACAAAATTGACTTCACTCTGTACGTGTCAGCCTATGCATAAAGGCACTCAAATTAAAGAGAAAATCAATACGATACATGCTCTTTGTATTTAAGCAAACTTGCCCATTCGCTATGCTTCCTACATCGTATAGAGCTTAAGTAGGTAATATATAAGTTGTAGAAGCTGAATTATGTATAGAACTACAACTATCTTTTTTGAAGGGCTGGAACCTCTCATGTCACTCTGAAACAACTAAAACTAAAAAATATGGAATTTGGTATACCACAGAGAAGAGAGTAGTGCAAGTCCTAGTTGTAGTAAATTACCACATAATCTAGTTACCCATTCTTTTTGTTTACACAAAGCACGGCAACGCAATAAAACCAAACTCAATTAAATCTTGACCGAGGCAAAATTCAGTTTCAGTTTTCTTCAGACTTTCTTAATTCATCTACGAACCATAAAATTCCCAACAGGGACTATTAATCCCAATCTCCACTACAACATTTTTGCCCATTACCGGCGAGATCACCGGAGACAAGGCCGGCGACCGGAAAAGTCGCCGGTAATGTTCAACATTACTGGCGACTTAGCTCGTCGCCGGTAATGTCGCCGGAATCTCGCCGGTAATGTTGCAAAACATTACCGGCGACTCCAACCGTCGCCGGCAATGTCTATGGAGACATTTCCGGCGATTTTCCGGCGGGAATTTTGCCGGAAATGTCTCCCTAGACATTGCCGGCGACGGTTGGAGTCGCCGGTAATGTTTTGCAACATTACTGGCGAGATTCCGGCGTAAAGTCGCCGGTAATGTCTTCATTTCCGGCGACTTACTCCGTCGCCGGCAATGTGTCTTATATTAGATGCCGGATCGGGCAGCTCGATCATTCAATCATTTTGAGCGAAAAAAATCCAGAGAAATCGAAAGAAGGAAAACGTACGCTCTGAAATCGATCATTCGGTATATTGTCAAAATTAAGGCGGGCGTCGAAAACTCGATCACTCGGGAAGCTATATATATAGGTACGTAGGTGTATATATACGTATATGTGGTATATATATATGTGTGTGTGTGTTGATCAAATCCAATTCGTGAGATATATATATATATATATATATATATGAAATGTTGTTGATGTACGGTCACCGAAACGAGAAAACAGCTTGTAGTTAATCTTGTGTCTGAATCAATGACTGGTATTATCGTATTGTTATCGGAGCCAGGCTTAACAGAGGCTCCTTCTATATACCCAGTCAAATACGTTTTGAATTGAAAAAAGGAGAATACTATCATCGAGTACTGAATCGAATTCAGAGATTAGATCGATATATATACATATGCATGCATGTGTTGATTTAATTAGAGTTGAATTGAGAGATCACGTCGATTATTAGTAGTGAATGTGTGTATATATATATAATTAATACGTAAAATTGTTAGAATTTTCAGGATGGACAAGAGTTGGATGAGCCTCGAAAGATGGGATGTCAGATATCACGAGGGAATTAGGAGTTTTGTGGATTTTGTGAAGGCTAATTGTGGAGACACTACACTTCATTATTGCCCGTGTAAAGAATGTAAGTGTTTCAGCGATCGATTTCGATTTCCCATTGATAAAGTGCAGAGGCACCTGAGTAAATACGGGTTTTGGGATAAGTACACTTGTTGGATTTATCACGGTGAAACATCGGTAGCGGGTCCGCATGATCATGGACAATTTGGTGAGAGGGCCAGTCCACGCTATGATTATGGAGATTTTGCTGAGAGGGGCAGTTCATCCTATGATCCAACATCGATGTTAATCAATGATATGTTTCCTCATGAGAGCGGTGTATTTGCTGATGAAGCACCAAATGTCCCTCCCGTCGTTGAGGGTTTCCCCCATATCGAGCCAGTCGAACCATTACCTGGAGGTCATGCCAACACAAGCGGTATGGACAAGTACAACAACCTGATTGCATTACAACAGACTCCGTTGTACGACGGTTGTAGTAAGACTGTTCTTGAAAGTCTGATGGGAGTGATGCAGCTAAAAATGGAGAACAAAATGTCTGTCAAAGCTGTTGATTCTTGGTTGAAGTGGACTGCTTCGCTACTGCCACCCGGTCATCGTCTTCCTACCACTCATCATAAGGTGCGACATATCCTGAAAGATCTTGGGCTTTCCTACATCAAAATCCATGCATGCAGATATGATTGTATTCTCTTCTGGGGAAAAGATCTCGAAGACCTTGAAGCCTGCCCGGTATGTTTTACAGAAAGGTATAAGTTGACTCCTGCAGGCAACAAGAAAGCTGTGAAGATACTTCGATATTTCCCGCTTATTGATAGGCTGGAGCGGTTGTTCATGTGTGCTTTCACGGCCGAGGCAATGAGATGGTGGACTGAGAGGAACTTGCCTGACGATGACACCCTTATACACTCTTCCGACGGAGAGGCTTGGAAGCACATGGTCAGGGAGTTTGATCATTTTGCAGCAGAGGTCCGAAATGTTTGGCTAGGGCTCTCATCTAACGGATTCAACCCTTTTGGCAACATGAGTCTTCAATACAGTATATGGCCAGTTATTTTGGTACCGTACAACCTTCCACCATGGATGTGCATGAAGAAGGAATACAATATGCTCACTCTGTTAATTCCGGACCCGGGTTATCCAGGAAAGTGTCTCGATGTGTATTTGAGGCCTTTGATTGAGGAGCTTAAGTACCTTAGTGAGTGTGGCCACCCCACTTACGATAGGTTCAAAAAGGAGATGCTCCAGATGCATGCCATGCTTGTTGGCACCATCAGTGATTTTCCTGCCCGCGGTATGTTGTCGGGCAACGTTACCAGGGGTTACAGGGCTTGTTCAGAGTGCATGACGGTTGATTGTTGCAGTCCTCATTGCAGTAAAATTGTCTCGATGCGTCACCGTTGTTGGCTTCCATATGATCACCCATTTAGGCAGGATCCAGACGCGTTTGATGGGACTGTTGAAACTGGTGTGGCACCCAGGCGATGGACAGGGGACGAAATTTTGGAAGTGTTGAATGAATACGATTTTGGCCAGCTGAGCAATCATCCTGACATAGTGGCGTCAATTCCAGAAAAGCCCGAAAGGTATAAGTTTTGGACACACAAGAGCATATTCTGGGAACTCTCCTACTGGCCCAGGTTGCCTATCAGACATTACCTAGATGTCATGCACATAGAGAAGAATGTGTGTGAAAGTGTGGTGGGCACAGTTCTTAACTTGGAGGGGAAAACAAAAGACATCCCTAAGGCACGCATTGATCTTAAAGCAATGGGTGTGCGGAAACATTTGTGGTTAAGAGATGGTAAGAGAAAAATGCCGCAAGCTCCGTACACCGTAAAGCCGAAGCATAAGCATGAAATTTTTCGGTGGCTGAGTAATGTCAGGTATATATTCTTATGGCTATGTATGAATTTGTCCTTAAATTTTTAGCGGAGTATATATGGTTATATGCGAGAAATATAATTGGTCCATATATATGGCTTCATCTATATATATATGCAGGTATCCTTATGGCTATGCAGGAAATATAAGCAGGTGTGTTAACTTCCGGGACAATAAGATGTACGGATTAAAGAGTCATGACTGCCATGTACTGCTTCAACGCCTTTTCCCTATTTTGATTCGAGGGTACATGCCCAAAGAGGTGGTGGAGCCGTTGGTGGCCTTGTCAAGATTCTTTCAGAAGTTATGCACCAGGGAAGTTAAAAAAGCAGACCTGAGGGAGATGCAAGATGACATCATTTTTATCATGTGCAAGCTTGAGAGGATATTTCCCCCAAATTTTTTCGACATAATGCCGCACCTGATGATCCATCTTCCCGAACAATTGTTGCTTACCGGTCCCGTACACTACACTTGGATGTATCCCATGGAAAGGTACAAATGATTCATAAATTTGGTTTGCCTATGGTTTTTATATGTAATGACTTCTGGTTAAGTAAGTTAACATGTACTTGTTAACTTGTAGACAATTGGGAGCCTACAAGGACTATGTGAAGAATAAATATGCACCTGAAGGGTGTATCGCTGAAGCATATCTTGCGCACGAGTGTGTAACGTACACCAAAGTGTACCTCGAAAATGTAGAGGACCCCCAACAACATATGCCGATAGATGAACCCTAGTTCAACCTTTCTATCATCTCCAGTGACGTGGTAGTACAGGGAAGCTTGCCAAAGTCGTACAAGTTGGATGGAAATGAGGTAGCCATTGCCCACTGGTCGGTACTGATTAACTATCAAGAAGTACAATATTGGAAAAACTATCATCTTCACTGCCCTGCTATTGCCGGAAATGTTGATTACCACAACAAGACGTTTGCAAACTACTTTGGTCAATGGGTAAGTATATGTGTATATGTCTATTTTTATATATATATCCTTACATAGCATGTATGTATGTACGTGCTTTTGTGGTTTCAAGATGACATAATTTCTTTTGTACGTATTAATATATGGACGTTTTCAGATGAACCATGTAGCAGATGATGGTTGCCTAGAGTGGTCAAACGAATTGAGGGTCCTGGCGATGAAACCGATTGCTTCAAAAGTTTACTCGATGTGTCAGGTCAATGGCGTGAAATTTATATGTGAAAATCGAGACGACCGACTGAAAACACAGAATTGTGGGGTGATGGTCCATGGTGGGCAGGATGGCGTTGACTATTACGGTGTCCTTCATTCAGTTGTTGAACTAATTTATGGGAACCGCATGAAAGTGCACTTGTTCAAGTGTAGATGGTTTGATACTAGCCCGGAGAACACAAGGACCGATCAGTACGGAACATTTTCGGTGAATACTGCTACTACCTGGTATGAAGATGACCCTTTCGTTCTTGCCTCATCAGTAAAACAAGTGTTTTACCTGGACGATCTTCTTAACAAAGTCCCGTGGAAGGTGGTTAACCATGTTGCTCATAGAAACATATACAGTGCTGCCACACTTGGTGATACCGCAGATGATGAGGAAGTTACTGCATACCAAGAGCCGAACGCTTTTGACATTCCGGAATCATCTACGATTCGCCTTAATAATGTGAGATCTGGGAGTGTGGTTCGAATTACTGGAGCAGAACTTCTCGATGTTAATCCATATGAAGTTGACGCTGATTCAGATGACGAGGAGCGGCACATATTGCCAGAGGTTACCTATGAAACCGAGTCAGACTCAAGTGATGAAGATGATTACGATTATCATCCTTAGTACGTTGGAAATTGTAGTCGGAAATTGTAGTCGGAAATCGTACGTAGTCGGAAAATGTAGTCGAAATTGTAGTCGAAAATTGTAGTCGTTAATCGTACGTATACGGAAATTGATAATCGAAATTTTAGTCGGAAAATGTAGCCGGAAATCGTAGACGGAAATTGTAGTCGTTAATCGTAGACGGAAATTGATAATGGAAATTGTAGTCGGAAAATGTGCATAGCTGGAAATGGTACGTACGTATACGGAAAATGTAGTCGTTAATCGTACGTATACGAAAATTGATAATCGAAAATGTAGTCGTTAATCGTACGTATACGGAAATTGATAATCGAAATTGTAGTCGGAAAATGTAGCCGGAAATCGTAGACGGAAAATGTTGTCGGATATTCTTCGGGAAATAATGACATTACCAACGAGTTATAAGCAACTCGTTGGTAATGACATTACCCACGAGTTAACTCGTCGTTGGTAATGTCATTACCAACGAGTTGCTTATAACTCGTTGGTAATGTCATTACCAACGAGTTGAAGTCGTTGGTAATGACATTACCAACGAGTTATAAGCAACTCGCCGGTAATGTTTTCTGGTTTCCCCCATATCGAGCCCGAGCCTTTCATTTCTCCTCCTCTCCCTCTCCTCCTCCTCTCCCTCTCCTCTCCCTCTCCTCCTCCCAAATCGGTCCGGTGAGTGTATGTGCTCCTCCTCCTCCTCTCCCACTCCTCCTCCTTATCCTCTACTCCTCCTCTCCCTCTCCTCCTCTCCACCGATCCCCTCTCCTCTCCTCCTCCGAAAATCTCCTCCTCCCCTCCTCCCCTCCTCCCCTCCTCTCCTCCCCTCACCATTGTAGGTGGAAATTCATGGCAGGTCCGATCCTCTCTCTCTCCCCCTCTCTCTCTCTCTCAATTTTTAATTATTTTTTTGCATGTGCATGTGTATGTGTATGTGTATGTGTATGTGTATGTGCATGTGTATGTGTATGTGTATGTGTAAATTAATTAGGGTGCTAAGTTGGAAATTAGGGTGATAAGTTCTAAATTAGCATGTATGTATATATGTGATGTATATATATATTTAGGTATGTGAATATGAAGTGATGTATATATATGTGAAAATTATGTATAAATGTGGTTTGGATGAATATGTGATGTATATATATGTGGAAATTAAACCTAATTAAGATGCATGATATATATATGTGTGAAAAATGTGGAAAATTAATTAGGGTTTGTGATTTGGATGAATATGTGATGGATAAATTTAATTAAGATGCATGATGTATATATATATACACATCGAATATGTATAGTCGTTAATTTAGGTGATATAGTTGTTAATTAATCGTATATATGAAGGTGGAAATCGGGATCGGGACGGTTTGGAACCGGAACGGTTTGGAACCGGAACGGTTTGGAACCAGAACTTATTGTAACTGGAACCGTTATGTTACAAACGGTTCCGGTTACAAACAGTTCCGGTTTCAAACGGTTCCGGTTCCAAACCGTTCCGGTTCCGATTTGTTATAGAACCGAAACGGTTTGGAACCGGAACTTATTGTAACTGGAACCGTTATGTTACAAACGGTTCCGGTTCCAAACAGTTCCGGTTTCAAACGGTTCCGGTTCCAAACCGTTCCGGTTCCGATTTGTTATAGAACCGAAACGGTTTGGAACCGGAACGGTTTGGAACCGGAACTGTTTGTAACCGGAACCGTTATGTTAGAAACGGTTCCGGTTAGAAACGGTTCCGGTTTCAAACGGTTCCGGTTCCAAACCGTTCCGGTTCCGATTTGTTATAGAACCGAAACGGTTTGGAACCGGAACTTATTGTAACTGGAACCGTTATGTTACAAACGGTTCCGGTTCCAAACAGTTCCGGTTTCAAACGGTTCCGGTTCCAAACCGTTCCGGTTCCGATTTGTTATAGAACCGAAACGGTTTGGAACCGGAACGGTTTGGAACCGGAACTGTTTGTAACCGGAACCGTTATGTTAGAAACGGTTCCGGTTAGAAACGGTTCCGGTTTCAAACGGTTCCGGTTCCAAACCGTTCCGGTTCCGATTTGTTATAGAACCGAAACGGTTTGGAACCGGAACGGTTTGGAACCGGAACTTATTGTAACTGGAACCGTTATGTTACAAACGGTTCCAGTTCCAAACAGTTCCGGTTTCAAACGGTTCCGGTTCCAAACCGTTCCGGTTCCGATTTGTTATAGAACCGAAACGGTTTGGAACCGGAACGGTTTGGAACCGGAACTGTTTGTAACCGGAACCGTTATGTTAGAAACGGTTCCGGTTAGAAACGGTTCCGGTTTCAAACGGTTCCGGTTCCAAACCGTTCCGGTTCCGATTTGTTATAGAACCGAAACGGTTTGGAACCGGAACTTATTGTAACTGGAACCATTATGTTACAAACGGTTCCAGTTCCAAACAGTTCCGGTTCCAAACCGTTCCGGTTCCGATTTGTTATAGAACCGAAACGGTGTGGAACCGGAATGGTTTGGAACCAGAACTGTTTGTAACCGGAACCGTTATGTTACAAACGGTTCCGGTTACAAACAGTTCCGGTTTCAAACGGTTCCGGTTCCACACCGTTCCGGTTCCGATTTGTTATTGAACCGAATCCATGACTATTACGATGTCCAGGAGGTTTTGCGGCTAATTGGCTTCGGAGAGGTTCCCGAAATAGTGGAGGGAACAGTAGTCAAGCTTCCTCCTCGCCCGCAGTTAGCAACACGCCCAGTGGGCCAATGATGACTGCTCGCACGAGAGCCTTGCTAGAGGCGCGAGCTGAGGAGGAAGCTGCACGATCAAGAGCCGTGGAACCGGAATTCGAGGCTCGAGCCTCAGTCTCTAGACGCTCAATCAGCAGACGTCCCTCCGGTGGCAGAGCCTCAGACGAGCGACAGTCAACGGGGGCATCAGAAACTCCCTCAATCCGAATGCCCCATATTCGGATGGTGCCTACTCCCGTTTCACGGGAATCATCTGAGGCACATGGTGGTGCTGGCGCCTCATCGTCCAGGCCTCGTCTATCTCCGCCGTCCGGTCTCTTCCTACCCGACGAGATTCCTGTCATCCCTGAATTCGATGATAGGGGGATGCCTGTTTATATTGAAGGACGGCCGGATTTCCTGACCGTGGAGGAAGCGTATAACTTCCTCCCGTTCGACCCCGTGTATCTTTGCAGTGTGAGGTGCACCAACCAACAAACGGACGATGCAGGTAAATTTTATTTAACATCAGATTGATTACTTAATTATTACTTAAGACTTGCGATTGGTTCAATTAATGATATCAATTTGTTGACATTGTTTTATTAGGCAATTTCGTTAATGGGACTGGAAAACGGTAAGGGGCTAGAGGCACCTGCACCGGGAAGAGACTTGAGTAGGCCACCGGCGGAAGGAAAACGCCCATAAGGGCCAATGAGGATGGCGAGGTGATCGAGGCATTCGACACCACGCGCAAATATGTCAGCATGGCCGGTGCAATCGTGCGGGACAAGGTCCCAATGCTTTGGCCAGATTGGGAATCTGTGCCTATCTACGTGAAGATGCAAGTGCATAATGCACTCAGTGTGAGTAAAATCGTATTTTCATTACGTAAATTTTACATTTATTAATTAAGTCCACTTAAATATATAATTTTACCTTTTATATATTCATATTGCAGGTGTGGTTTGACGTGGATGAAGTTCTTATTCACACGTGGGTAGAGCGTCAACTACATAATCGGTGATGTGCTTCGACTTATTTGAATATATATCGAGTTAGATTTTTGTTTATCAACTGTTTTAATATCTCTAACTTTTTTTCCTTGTTTTAATATAGGTATAAAGAGTGGAAGAACGAGCTTTCTTCCCATTACACTGTATACAAGGAGCTAGGCCGAGGTTCTACCCCTAGCGAATTCCGGTTTAGGGAGTACGAGTGGCTGTGGCTGATAGCCCACTTCGAGCACCCCAAAGCTCAGGTATGCATCCTTAATATATCTTACAAGCCTAATGTATCGTATCAGATTGAAATAGTGTGAGATCTAATTTTTTTCCATATGTTTATCAAACAAGGCGATTTCGAAGACGAACCGGGCGAATAGATTGAAAAACACCAGGGCCCATCATGCAGGTTCACTCAACTACATGGGTTGGTCGACTAAGGCGCAGCAACAACAAGAAGTGAACCCCTTGGTGTATATTCATCAGAAGTTCTATCCGCAGTGCCCTGACGAAGCGGTAAGTCTTTCGCCTCTCCATGTGTTAATAAAACTATTTTTCGATATTAATAGATGTTGTTAGTTAATACGTTGTTCATTTTCGCTTTTCAATTAGGCGAGAGTGGAGGAGGCGACCGCAGAAGTGACCATGAGTATAGCTCGGACTAACCATCCTGACTGCTCCGAGGAAGAAGTCACCCAGTATGCCTCTCAGATCGATCCGCTTGATCCCCCGATAGCGGCTCAGATCATGACAAAAGCGTGCGGGACTGGAAAGAATACCTACTACTGTAGGGGAATGGGCTCGGCGGGCGAAGGAGTATTGAAAACCACTTCACAATACTCTACCGGGTCAAGAAGTTCAAATTCTAGTCGTAACCTCGCATCGGAGCTTCAGAGGACGCAGAGAGAGTTGGAGGAGCAAAAGAGGCAGATGGCCGAGTACCAAATGCAGCAGACACAGGTGCAGGTTCAGATGTACACATGGATGCGGACGATGTACGAGGCTCACACTACCGGACAACCGTTCCCCACACCTCCACCGGTCCCGGTCCCTCCGTTCCCTAGCTATCCACCACCACCACCGCACCAGTCAACGCCAGAGCAAGACCAAGGAAGCCACCGGAATTCAAATGAGTACATGGATTACTTCGACCCTGACCCGCAAGTTCCTCGACCCTGACCTGTAGTTGTAGTTAATTTTCGTATCGTCGTTGCTATTTGTACTGTACGTTGGACATTTATGTGTACTGTTGAACTTGTATGATTGTACGGTTTATGTCTTTCAATGCAGGTTCTGGAATTGGGCCCAATCCAGAACCGCGTTTTTTTTTCAAAATTTTTTCAGACATTGCCGGCGACATGGACCTCAGTCGCCGGCAATGTCACAAATTCCGGCCACGGCGGCGGAACCATTGCCGGCGACGGCGTCGCCGGTAATGTTAACACCGGCGGGAGATTTCCGGCGACGTCATTGCCGGCGACTCGTCGCCGGGAATGACATTTCCGGCGAAAAAAAAAGACAAGGCTGGCGACCTCCCGTCGCCGGTAATGTCTCCTTTTCTTGTAGTGCTCCTCAGAAACCGAAATTCAATCCCAATTAGACAAAATTGTTACTCACATAAATGAAATTGATAATACAACCTATGCTCATTTTAATACTGTTAACCAAATATGCTAGTTCTAATTCGTAGTATCTAGTATAGTGTTCAACTGGAGCAACCTACCATTGTCACTTCAGTCTGAGTCCATCATAAACTCACTTAATCATAAACTCTCATCAAATCATAGAAAGACCACAAATTTCACTACCAAGTAAAACATTAATCAACAACCAACACAAAAATTCAAACTTGACTACAATGAAGAGCTTCTTAGATGAACCAAAAACAGTAACATACCTGGAGCATAGTTTTATGCGGGTTTACATAAGTGACTGTCTCCCAATACTCATCAATCCTCGTGACTGAAAATGGTAGATATATCAAAAATAGTAGACTACAAATAAGATAACAGTCACAATTTCTCGTGCATATACCATTAAAAATTTAATATTATCGAATATAATGCACCCAAAGACTACCTAAAGAAAGGGATAGAAATGTTACAGGCTGAGATTAAAATCTTATGAAGCCCTAAGATGAACACAACTACTCATACCCAGATCAAAGAACAATCACAATTGCTATGTGGTTCATTTTATATCATACAAAATGTACAAAAGCATACCTGCTCCATTTGCATCTAAATCTCTAAAAAATGGTGATATCCTAAACCTTACGTTTGACTTGAATCTACAAAAAGCAAGTATCTTTCTTACCCAATCCTTTATACAGAACAAAATTTCAGACCCTTAATGGCAATACAAAAAGAAAAAATATCCAATCAATATTCATAATGAAAATATCCATTCAAACACATTCCTACATATCTCAAAAACAGACCAATACTCCCAAATCCATCAATATGCCATTATTTCCAATTTGGAGCGGCGTCTTATCAATTCAACTCTTGTATGTAACTTAGATTAACCAAAAACAAAGCTAAAGTTTGAGAACTTACTTGGTCAAAAACGAACAATTCCATGTATAAATTCCCAAAGCATAAAGCTGAAACAAAAACAACACTTGATCAGTAATTTTAAAGCTCAATTTCATCAACTTTAGTGACTACACCAGAGTAAATAATCAAACCCACAAAGTCAATACGAAAATCCCATGAAAAATAACTAACAAAATCGAGGCTCTTGATCAGACTATCGGTGAATCACAGAGGCTAACACAGTAAACGAAGGAATTAAAGAATAACAGCTAGCAAGAAGGCGTCACTAATACCCAATAATTAGGGAATGGTGAAAAAGAGGAGGAAAATAAACATATGAATCCACCTGCACGTGAGATAATAATGAATAGTTTTTTAAGAATACACTAACTAATCAACAAAAGCTAGCACTTTCACACTGAGGACTACAGCTTTCGTACCATTTATTTGTGGCTAGTACCAAAACTGTTGGTAAAGGTCACAACACCCTGAATCACAAAAATGAACCTAGTAGGAAAGACAATATATTTGAATTATTGCTTGAAATAGATTCTGCAACATGATTTGAAAAGGAGGCAATTTGTTATCCTATGACAAAAACCTTCTGCGCATACCTCTGCACCATGTGGTGGAAGTCCAGACGGAAGCTGCTGAGCCGAATGGATATGCCATTCATTATAGTGTATATTGATATAATAATGGTGTTAATTATCACACAATGAAAAATTAACTTATCGAGCCAGAGCCGATATTGGAGATTAAGATGATGGAAGCATAGAGAAGTAAACTAGATATTGTACAAACATGTGGCAGAATTGATGAAGCGATCGAAAGGTGTAATTACTGAAAAATTACACAATGAGGTGTAATAATAGAAGCTCATCATAAGTACAATTGAATGAAGTTTGACCAATGCAGTATCAACTATGCATATTTCTCTCCGTGCTTATATAAAGATTACACATCATAAGTACTTAAAGTAAAAATGACAGAGAGAGAGAAAGGATGACTTCTATGATTGACTTATATATATATATACACACACACACATAAGTATCATGGGCAGAGAGAGTAAAGTTATGATTACTCTCCTAATATATGAATGTCAATATTCTGAAATATCCAAAAGTCGTAGGTAAAAGAAACAATCAGCCAGAGCAAAATGCTGTATTAGTTTGTGCGTAGCAGTAAACTCACTTTGGTAAACTAGATTACTTTGCCTTATATAGGCCAGTAATGTAGCAGTTACTTTGCCTTCATGGAGATAGTTTTTCCACAAAGATTGTTCTTTCTCTGTCTTTGATAAATGAAATAAAGATGTAGTTTCTTTTTGCTAAAGAGTAAAATCATATCAGACCAATCAACAATGTAATTTCAGGTTTGCGACCAAGGATGACTTATTAATGCAATGCTAGATTACTCTCCTCTCGATTTGTATCAGCTATTCATTTTGTACTTACATCATAAGTACAATTTATTCCTGGATTGTACATTTCTTATCTCCCCGTGCTTCTATGTTTTAATTTTCTGAACATTGTAAAGCACTTGGTCAAAACTTAAACTCGATCAATTTAACCCACACAGCCACGCTGATAGATTAGAAGTGAGGCTAAGGGACTTAGAAAAAATTGCAGAGGAAGACAATGGTGTACACAGCCAGAGAGAAAATGACCAAAAAGACAACATCCAAAAATCAATACTTCAAATTTGTAGAGATTGTATTAATCTCAAAACTTTGCACACGAAAATCAATACCCATCCGAAGACCCAAATGTGACGACCCGGACCAGAATCAGCAGTATGATCAGCTTGATTGATGAGTTTGTGCGTAGTCGCAGAGTTGCGACAGTTGATTGAATCGCCGAAGATTCTTAACGACTAAATTATTGGCCGAGAATTGGAGCTGGGTCTCTTCTCGAGAATCGTTGTACGTGTGATTACGAGTTCGTGGGCGGTTCTGGATCGTTATTTGGACGACCGAGGAATTAATTACGAATATTTGAAGTTTCGACGGAAACGGATTTAAATGGCAGGTTTGTTCGCGACTAAATTACCGGTCGAGAATTTGGTTTCGGCTTCTTCATCGAAGTTGTTCAGAATTTAATTTCGAGTTCGTGGCCTTTGTTGTAGTTGACAAAGTTGCTCAGTGGGTGATTTTGCATGGAATGGTGGTTGCTCCGCCGGAAAATTCTTCGTTTGGTGGTGGCGCCGCCGTGGGCGGTGGTCAACTCGGCGGTCAACGGTCAACGGCGGTCAAACTTTGACTTTTTGGGATTTTCGACAAGTTACATGTCATTTCACTCGAAATCGCGCCCCGATCGCAGTGGGGAGGTTCGTTTTTCGAGTTGAGCGTCCGAAATTACAGTGAGGTATTGAGGTGGTATATTTGGATTTTCGACGATTCGTCGTATTTGAATTACCTGTTTCCGAGAACGGTGGTTTCTCGTGGTTTGACTTGTATTGTCGAATTATGTTTGTGAGAAATGGATTTTGTGAATATTCAGGTGTTCGTGATCGTTCGTTTGGCGAGGGATTTTCCGCCGGATCACGGGTTAACGCGAACTGCATTACGCAAACGTGTGAGTGGACAAGTTTATGTTTTCACTGTTGATTTGCGAGTTCGTGAATTTTATGATTTCCGTATTTAATTATACGATGTTGTGATATATGTTGTTTTCCGGAGGTATTGTTATATGCGTTTATTTGTGATGGCATTTAATACATCGATGTACCAGAGTTGAGAGATTCCTCTGGGCGGGGTTGAGTGGTCCCCTGCGTGCCGCCAGGGTTGAGTGGTCCCCTGGCCTATCACTGTCAGGTTTGAGCGATTCACCTGACGTCGGGTTTGAGAGGTCGCCCGACAACCTCCGTGTATATATATGTGTTGTGTTTTCCGAACTCGCACTGATTTATATTGAGTATGTTTATAAACTGGTGAAAGGCATATGTTTATTTTCGTCCACTCACTCTAACGTTTTTATTTGCCTTTCCCCTGGGCTTTTCGGTTTCCGTGCCCAGTTTGCAGTTCGGACTCTGGTGTCGCACGTCGTGGTCGGAGGCATAGTGCTCGAGCTACCTTATTTCTTCCAGTAGGTTTATTGTCCTACCTACTGTAATATACTTATATGGTTATGTATTAGAGGTCGCTCTGAGTTCTCTGTTGAATATGTTATACGATTTTAAATCCGGATTTCAGTAAAGTACTATTATATGTATTGTTTACTTTACTGTTAAGATATTGAGAAATCCGGATGGGATTGGTGCCCACGGTTTGCTTTTTGTGGCATAGGATGAAGTGTATTTTCCGCATGCAGGTAATGGTAATTCCACGCTAGTAACGAAACTCTGCCCAAATTTCGAAAAGTTTTTGTTGGTTCGTGTTTTCGAAGGGGTTTGATTCCGATTTAGGAAGCTAAATCGGGGTTGGGTCCTTTCAGCTTGGTATCAGAGCATTAGGTTATAGGTTCTGTAGACTTCTGTAGTCGTGTTTACTTGGGGTATTTGAGTTGATACAGCATGACTGGAGTGATGACCCGACTGGCCAGCGGTACTCATCAATACTTCGAGTGTTGTGTGTCCTCAAATATCTGCGGTTTCATGATTACGTTCCACTTGTTGTGAACGATGTTTTATTCATTAGGATGCCTCCTAACGTGCTTTCCGTGTCGGTTCGGTTGTGGATCCTATTGAGGATTAATCGACGCGTGATTTGCCAGTGAACTGTGGATTTGGATGAGTATTCCGTGTTCAGTAAACTGTGTGGCACGGTTTGCCTGGTTATGTGTGTATGGGCGTCTACATATTGCCTCAGAGCTGAGATTTATGGCTGTTGATGTATGCCTGAGTCAGATCAGTGTATTTTGTGGGCTGTTATTGTGTGAGTACCGGTTGCGACTCCATGGCCTACATTCAGGGTGATGTTTACACGGTAATGGTTTAATCAGGCTATCCAGCGATCGAATGTGGAGTGGTTACCCACCTGAGGCAGAGATGCATTATCCACATGTTCGTTACCGGTTGCACGTGTTATGTGGCTTCAGAGGAAGCAGTGCACGAGGTTCGAGATGAGTTTGAACCTGGGCATCAGAGAGAGTCTGATTGTTATGCCTCGAGATTGTCGTGAGGAGCTTAGTGTGTTGCACTCATTGGCGAGGTTATTGCGAAGGAATGTTGTATGTGGTTTTCGATGCGATGGTTTGAGGAAAGTGGACTTAGTCGAGATTTTGATGAGGTTGAGTTCCGACACTTCGGGATCAGTGACGTCATCAGACTGTGGCCTTTTCGATTATGTTGAGGATCCTTTGCTGATTCATTTGGCGATGGCGTGGATTACAGAGTAACGGATTTGCTCCTGTGGCATGAGTTTGGGCGATCATTGGTGATCCTTTCACGCAGCAGGTGTTGCGGTGACTTGTGTTCGTGGAACACTTTCAATTGCTATCTCGGTGGCCAGGAGGGTCACGTTACGAGGGAGCGCCCTCAACCAGCTGTGTATGCAGTTCGACAGCTCAGAGTTTACGAGGAGATCCTCATGTTGTTCCTGCAGTTTGATCAATGTATCCTTTTGATGAGTTATTCAACAAGTCGCAATTGATGTGGGCGGCTATTGGGCATGTTGGAGTTCGTGCCATGACCTTGTTTGAGGACAGACTTTTCTCCGAGGTTACTGTTGTTTGATATCCATGGCTATTGTACCTGCATCTTTACTTCCGAGGTCTTGGAGAGTGTTGTATCCATCCGGAGGTTGTGAGATCCTTGTTGGAGGTTATGACTTAGCCGCAGATCTGTTATAGCTGGATATTGTGGTTTTGGTATGTTTGTGAGTATGGACTTACTGACGATGCATTTGGCTGTGTTCGAGTGCCTCGAGAAGGAGGTTGTGTTTCGACGACCAGATTTCCTCGAGATGCTGTTTCGCGGTGATGGTCGAGCGGATGGTGGAGACGAGTTATGTTGTTTGCTTAGCTTATGTTGTGGATACTACGGTTGCTGTGTCCGACATTGGTGACATTGAGGTGATTCCCGAGTTTCCAGGTGTGTTTCGGAGGAGTTATCAGGTGTTCCTCCAGTTCGGGAGACTGACTACACTATTGAGTTTGTACCAGGCGCTGGACTCATTTTACCGACACCTTGTCGTTCTGAGCCAGCGGAGCTGATGGAGCTACAGTTTGAGTCCAGGAGATGCTGGAGGAGATTTCAGGAGACTTCGTGCGACCCCACGTATTTGCGGGGTGTGCTCTTGCATCAGTTGTGCGACTGTTTGTATGGCTCGATGAGGTGGCGTATTGACTACCGGAAGCCTGATTCGCTTCAGAGGAGAGTGAGTATCCTCCGCTTCAGATTGACGATTGGTTTGATCAGCTCAATGGAGCTTCGGTCTTTTCGAAGATTGATTTCGGGACCGGATACCATCAGTTGTGGATCGGTGAGTCAGATTTGGCTACGTTGGCTTTCAGATCTCGGTGCGGGCATCAGGAGTTTTTGGTCACGCTGTTTGGTTGACCAATGCCCCGTAGACCGTGTGGACTTGATGGACCATGTGTTCAGACGATTCTGGACGAGTTGCGGTCATGTTAGTTGGCGACGTCCTGATTTACTTCAGGATGTGGACCAGCACCTGAAACAATTGTGAGTGGTTTTACGGACTTCGCGAGACGATCAGCTGTTTGTGAAGTTCAGCCAGTGTGAGTTTTGGTCGATTAGCGTGAAGATGTTGAGCTGTGTGATGCTAGCCGAGGGAGTTGGCGTGGATCCTGACCAGTTAGAAGCCGTATTGATTTGGGGTTGACCTACCATTGTACCAAAGATCCGATGTTTCTCTTGGGTTTGGCAGGCTATTACCGACGACTTGTGCAGGATTTTCCCGGATTGTCACTCTACTTCCCGGACTGACGAAGAAGGCGCCAAGTTCGAGTGGTTCGATGCATGCAAGGAGAGTTGTTTACTCCTGCAGGTTGGTGACCGTTGCTTCGGTTTTGACCTTACCTGACGATCGTGACGAGTTCATGGGTTATGGCGATGCATCGAGGTTAGGGTTTGGTTGTGTTTTGATGCTGTGTAGCAAAGTGGTAGCTCGTGGTTTCAGACAGTGGAAACCTTATGAGGCTACGTATCCTATGTATGATTTGAGTGTAGCTGTCCTTATGTAAGCATCGGAGAGTTCGAGACTCTACAGCTCTGGCGTGCAGCGCGGTGTAGGATGTACACTGATCACTTGAGTTTCATCCACTTGCATTCTCGGCCAGATTTGGGCTTGAGGCAGTGTAGATGGATGGGGTCGACTCACGACAAGGGCTGCACCTTTGAGTTGTTTGGAAAAGGCTAGAGGATGTATTTTGACCATCCGTTTGGGATGATGTTGTTGTTGATACATTTAGTCGAGAGTCAAGAGTTTTAGTGTTACATATGTGTATGTGTGGCTCGAGTTTCCGTGTTAGCCAAGTTACGAGCTACTGGAGCTGTGTTAGTGTGTGGTGATGTTGAGGCTCATGGTTTCACGCGCTTTTGGTGCTAGTGGTGTGGTAATGTGTCCGACCCTTCGAGTTTACCATTTGTGACGCAACATGAAGAGCAGTGTAGCAACTTGTGTGTGCGCAACATGTGTATGCAGATGCTATATTTGTCAGCTGACCATGGCTCGGAGGCAGAGACTTGCCGAGAAGTATCAGCCATTTGAGATTTCCGGTTGGACGTGGCGTTTGTTGCCGTGTTTGTGTGTGTTGTATGCACTTTGGTTGGTGATACCAGTTGTTGGGCCTTTGTAGGTTGTCTGACGTACTCAGTACATTTCCTTGTACTTTCAGAGATGATTTCAGTGGCTGGCTGTTATGGCTGTATTTGATGGAGGTTGTCCATTTCTTGATGTGCCTATGTCCCAGTTCGCTGATCGAGATAACCAGCTGCGACTATGTGTTGGCGAGCTTTGCAGCGAGCATTGGGGACCAGATTACGAGTTAGTACCGGTTCTTATCCTCAGATTGGTGAGCGATCTTTGAGGACTATTCAGACCTTGGAGGGCATATTGTGGACTTCGGAATTACAGTTCCGGAGGATTTGAGACCAGCAGTTTCAGTTATTTGAGATTGTATGCAGTACCGGTTTGTGGATCACTATGGTTTGATGTTGCATGTTGTCGTTTTAAGGACGATACTGTATTCCATTGTGTTGGAATGAGTCTGGTTTGAGTTTGGGTTAATGTTTGATTCTGATTTTGTAGAATGTGCTACCACAGACTTTGAGGACTATTCAGACCTTGGAGGGCATATTGTGGACTTCGGAATTACAGTTCCGGAGGATTTGAGACCAGCAGTTTCAGTTATTTGAGATTGTATGCAGTACCGGTTTGTGGATCACTATGGTTTGATGTTGCATGTTGTCGTTTTAAGGACGATACTGTATTCCATTGTGTTGGAATGAGTCTGGTTTGAGTTTGGGTTAATGTTTGATTCTGATTTTGTAGAATGTGCTACCACAGACTGTTAGATTAGCGGAAACAGATTGATAATTGCCCGAGTCCAATGTGTGAGTTATGTTGATGTGTGTAACTAAGTTGTGATTTGCCACGCTATTTTGATCTGTATGTGGTCATAGGCGAGTTTGTGTTATGCCGTATAGTTCGGCGTCGCCTACGTTGTTGGCTTTTGTGTGTGAGATGTGTGTTGTGTTCCGTGTGGCGGAACTGTGTTTCAGGTTTGCTATATGTTGTGTACCCTATCTGTTCCGTATGCAGGAACACTTGGCTATTGACTGGAACCAGTTTAGATTTGTGATTTGTGGGTACAGAGATTTCAGCACGGAGTTATCTCCTATTGTGGAGTTTGTGATCAGAGTTGTTCAGTTAAGATTGCCGTTGGTGAGTTGAGCAGTATGCTGAGGTAATGCTCCTACCTTGTAGTCGGCAGACTTGGAAATTTCGAGGTCGAAATTTTTCTAAGGGGGGTGGATTTGTGACGACCCGGACCAGAATCAACAGTATGATCAGCTTGATTGATGAGTTTGTGCGTAGTCGCAGAGTTGCGACAGTTGATTGAATCGCCGAAGCTTCTTAACGACTAAATTATTGGCCGAGAATTAGAGCTGGGTCTCTTCTCGAGAATCGTTGTACGTGTGATTACGAGTTCGTGGGCGGTTCCGGATCGTTATTTGGACGACCGAGGAATTAATTACAAATATTTGAAGTTTCGACGGAAACGGATTTAAATGGCAGGTTTGTTCGCGACTAAATTACTGGTCGAGAATTTGGTTTCGGCTTCTTCACGGAAGTTGTTAGGAATTTAATTTCGAGTTCGTGGGAACTTCCGGAGCATGATTTGGAGTTACGAGGAATTAGTTGCGAATTTTACCGTTTGTTGATTAATTAGTCGATTTAAATGTGTGTTGGTTCGAAGGGTTGACTTTTTATCCATTTGGCCGATGTGTTTGACTTCGGGTGATTATTGAAGATTATGTTGAGACGAGTTTGTGGCCGCGAGAATTATTGGAATCGGAGTTACGACGTGAAAGATACGTGTGTTTAAAGTTTGTCGCAAAATGTGTTTTGGGGGTTTCCTTTTTGGGAAGCTATAAATAGTAACTTGCTCCTTTGGGAAAGTGGTTGACTGAAATAAATGGGTTGACTTTGTTTGACTCGGTTTGACCGAGCTGTGGGAGGTGAGTGCGACGGTGACCGGCGGCCATGGCGGTGGCTCGCCGTCCGACCACCCCACGGCTCGGGATGGGTCTTGTTAGCCTCGTCTCGGCCTTCTCGTGGTGGCTCCGGCCTTGTTTTCCAGCGTGGCTCACCGGAGTGAGGGGAATTTCCGGCAAGAAATGGTGAGAAAATGGGTTGATTCGGGTTTGTTAATTTCGGTTGAATTGAACTACAAAATTGATTGGGCTTTGTAGCTCTTCCCTCCACGAACCTAACCATGTAGGTTTTGAGCTTCAATTTGATTTGTGTAGGGAGAATTCTTGATTTGAAATTTTGTGTACAATTCGGTTCTTCATGAAATTGGATGAGTTAGAGTGAGAATTGGCCTTTGTTGTAGTTGACAAAGTTGCTCAGTGGGTGATTTTGCATGGAATGGTGGTTGCTCCGCCGGAAAATTCTTCGTTTGGTGGTGGCGCCGCCGTGGGCGGTGGTCAACGCGGCGGTCAACGGTCAACGGCGGTCAAACTTTGACTTTTTGGGATTTTCGACAAGTTGCATGTCATTTCACTCGAAATCGCGCCCCGATCGCAGTGGGGAGGTTCGTTTTTCGAGTTGAGCGTCCGAAATTACAGCGAGGTATTGAGGTGGTATATTTGGATTTTTGACGATTCGTCGTATTTGAATTACCTGTTTCCGAGAACGGTGGTTTCTCGTGGTTTGACTTGTATTGTCGAATTATGTTTGTGAGAAATGGATTTTGTGAATATTCAGGTGTTCGTGATCGTTCGTTTGGCGAGGGATTTTCCGCCGGATCACGGGTTAACGCGAACTGCATTACGCAAACGTGTGAGTGGACAAGTTTATGTTTTCACTGTTGATTTGCGAGTTCGTGGATTTTATGATTTCCGTATTTAATTATACGATGTTGTGATATATGTTGTTTTCCGGAGGTATTGTTATATGCGTTTATTTGTGATGGCATTTAATACATCGATGTACCAGAGTTGAGAGATTCCTCTGGGCGGGGTTGAGTGGTCCCCTGGCCTATCACCGTCAGGTTTGAGCGATTCACCTGACGTCGGGTTTGAGAGGTCGCCCGACAACCTCCGTGTATATATATGATATGACCAAAACATGCATCAAATATTAACACAAAGTAGACACTTAACACATAATTCAACCATATGCAATTTAAACCCTTTTTGTGTAGATGTAGCATTGATAAGTAGGGTATCGTTCTAAACCGGGGATTGAAAGGTGCATGCAATTCTTGTGTAGTAAAAATGGGGGTATAAAAGAGTTGTTTAATTACCTAATTTATTTACTAAAAACGTCTCAAACATAGCATATAATCCTAGGACTCTAACATGCATTGACTCATATACAAGCAAACACATAGAAGACCCAAAAACACATACCATGTTTTCGACAAAAAGAAAACCTAATTAATTATATACAAGTGATCATCCCATCCTACCCACATGCATATTATACAGCTCTAATCCTCCCATCATCTTCGAAATCTACAAACCTTAATTCCAATTACATGTTATGGTTTTCTTTATCTTTTAATTAAAGTGCAATGAACAGCATATAAACACCTTAACTAAATCATCGATTTGATAAAAGTAGGGACTAACACGTTCCGTGAACAGCACTGCAAACATCCTAGTGATCCTAACCTCTACCCATACCGAAGCTTTATGCCCAACACATAACACATAAAAGAAACTAAGATTCATAAACACATGGAACACGTATGGAATTCATAAAGTGTATAAAACCAAAATAGACATTCATTCACCGAGTTTTTACACAAATAAATACAAAGACAAAGGAGACTACGGAGTAAAGAGTTCATGTTACACTTTTAGTTCCGTGAACAGCACTGCAATCTTCAAGAGCAAGACGACCCTTTGATGGAGTTGGTATCGGTTTTTAGGAGGTGGTGACGGTGTAGTCGACCTTGGCTCTGGAGATCTTTGTGGTGGAGAATGTTTGAGTATTTTGGCAGCTTGAGAGCATAAGATAGGTGATGATCTGTTTTGAGGCCGAGCCTCTTGTATTTATAAGCTCACAAGAATCATTCTCCTCCTAGAATAAGGTTTCCTTCTATTTTCGGGCAGATCTGGCAGTCTGTAAAGATTTGCACTTTCCCGGAGTTGTAGATCTCCAAAAATTATGATTTTGGTGTCGTTGGAAAGAAGACTCAAATATATTTCCAACCATAGGTTAATCGCCTCTTAACTCCTCCTGGTCCGTTCCCAGTTGTCGTTCGAAGTTGGCCTATCTGCACAGGCAGATTCTGCTTTCCTTATTCTTCATGATTTCCTTCTTCTTTTGACTTTGGGAATCCTTTTCCTACCAAATCTTGATCTCCACGAAATTGGCTGATTGGATCTTCATATTTGGGCTATCTAAATGGTCTTCTAATTAATTAGACCCATTTTCATTTGTTCTTCTTCAAGATCCTTCCGGAAGCTTTCAAATCCTAGTCAACATAGGAAAGGTTTTCCTAGTCAACCAATGATTTCTTTTTCTCCTCAATTTTTCTCCTCAATTTTTCTCCTTTCTTCCTTGGAATTTCGAACAAATTTCTTGTCTCCATTATTTTGCTTTGTTTTGCATGCTTGTAGACTCCTTTACTCCGTCTCTTTTGGTCAACACCTGAAATTAACAAAATAAGTTAAAACTAATAAAACTAAGCAATTATCAAAGTAAAAATGTAGAGAAAATACATTAATTAATATGCATAAAATGCGTAGATCAAATCCCCCACACTTAAACTTTGCTAGTCCCTTAGCAAACACTAAATTAAACTAAGACTCAAAAAAATTTCAACAAAAATACTACTAAGCCCTTTAACAAATGAATTTCGAAAATTCCATGAAAATTCACAAAATTAAAGCACAAGGAATTCAAGAGTTAATAAAGACATTCTCATGCATGAACAAGTAAGACTTAGATGAAAACAATGGGGATTGATAAGCTATGCATGCACTAGAAAAGTTCAAAATCCTCACATGGATGCACTCATCATCTTTTCACTCATGAAAAAGGGGTATTCACTCAAGATATATCGAAGAATAAATAGAATACCTCATGAATAAAAACAATTACTTACACAAATGAACCCAAACCATATGCTTACTCATGCGATTAACTCCACAGATCAAAGACTACTCATCTCAAGGATCATAAAGGACTTTCAAGGGTTGTAATGGGGCTGAGGCTAAGGCATTCGAAAATTTGGATAAGTGGTGTTTAAGAACGTTCCAAAGACTTAGTCTAGCTCCATCATCTTGTTAAATTTCGTGCTCCATCTTCTTCCCCACGTTACCAGTGTCAAACTTTAAGCACAAGGGCCAGATTTCATCTTATTGGGCCCAGACTTCATTCTAATCTTCCTTAGAGCTTCGTGAACAGTACAAAGGCCTTATTTCTTTACTATTGGGCCTTCAATTCAATACAAACTCCAAATCCACAAATATGGGGGACTTTAATCCAAACTTGAACATTAAAAATCTATTGCCGGGGAGCTTCACAATTTTTTTTTCTTTTTCTTTTCATGCTCCCGAATTTTTCTTCTTTTTTTTTCTCTCTTTTTTTTTCGGCAACTACTCTTTCTTTTCTCTTATTGGACAAGTCTATCCTCATATACACATATTTTCATCATCTTCACACCATCTCCATGTCTCTAGCTTTGAAAATTCTCACCAAGTCTTTAGAACAAGGGTAAGGAAAATCTACACTAGGTTAAGTGTTTAGATATATATGGCGATGAAAGACAAGCTTAATGTGGGCTCAAAATGGTTGACTAAGGGGGTCGCAACTCGTGCGCACATATGGGACACATAGCAATTTGGCAAAAGTGGTGGTAAATCCTAAGTGCCTTTAATCATCTCCAAAATCAGAGTATGTATTGACTATAAGCTTTGAAAATCAACATGAGCAAGTTCTAGCATTCTCTAGTTTATTAAAAACTATGGCAAGCAATCATATATATGAGGCATGTAAACATTTTTGAGACTAAAATCTATATATGTCGAAATTCACTTCAAGAAAACATAATTTCAGCTCAAAACTCACTTTATGGTTTAAATGATTTAAACTTATCTAGCATGCGAATTCTGTACCAAGTTTTACAATCTATATCTACTACATGTCAATGCAATCAAAACCTCTCTATTAACAAAAGAATTCCATAAATTAGTAATATGAAAGCCATGAACTCGAAATTGTCTCAGAAAAATATCATCATAGACGAGTTAAGGGCATCCTAAGACTCTGAAAAACACTAAAATACACTCAAAAACTACCTAAAATTTTAGAAAAATAAAAACCCACGAAAATTAAATAAAAATTATTTTTTTTTATTTTAGGGCATCATCCGCCCGGTTTTTACAATTTATGACTCAATAAGTTGTAAACCCCTCCCCCACACTTAAATCTTACATTGTCCTCAATGTAACTAAGTAAAAGCATAGAATCAAGCATGGAGAATGAATTCACCAAAAATAACTAACTAATTAACACACTAACAAACTAATTAATAAGGAGGAAGGGAGAAGAAAGCAAATCTGTATGTCGATCCTCCATTGGGTTGCCTCCCAACAAGCGCTTGTTTTTTAATGTCTTACAGCCTAGACATGATGCTTCATTTATGCTCTTGGAACAGCCTGATCTTGAAGGTGCATCTCCTCCATTTGTTCTTTCCACTTTGCAGCTTAATGTTCTGACCTCCGTGTCTTTAAACTAGAATTTCGAACGATTTAGAGCTCAGAAATTCGTGATCATTATATGACTGAAAACTAGATGTCTCGAGCTTTCCATTCATATAAAGAACTCGTGCTAACTCCAAACGAGCTGAAAGTTATGACTTTTCAAAGTTGACTGTTTTATTTTGGACAGAAGCTGCGAATTATGAAAACACTTGGAGCACGTTCCTCCTTCGTATCCTTCAAAACTCAACAATCATCAAATCCAATGCAAATGCATGATATGCATTAAATGTATGATGAATACGATGCAAGATGATGCAATTATGTAATGCATGAATGAATGAATGATATGCAAAAATTATATATACATAGCTAAGTTAGAATTGTTTCACACTTCGGAATCACAAGATTGAACATGTTCAAACAATTTTTGAAATTTTTAGCATACATGTCCCAAATTGAGTTCGCCAAAAATTTACAAGGATTACAAGGTATTGATTTTTCAGTCTTTCCAAGGACGTGCGACCCGTGCGATAAAGTATGAATTCTCAATTGTTTAGTCTTGTTAGTAATATGCACAAGTATACATTTACATATATACACACAAAAATCACAAACAATTAACAATCCCCGGCAACGGCGCCAAAAATTGATATGACCAAAACATGCATCAAATATTAACACAAAGTAGACACTTAACACATAATTCAACCATATGCAATTTAAACCCTTTTTGTGTAGATGTAGCATTGATAAGTAGGGTATCGTTCTAAACCGGGGATTGAAGGGTGCATGCAATTCTTGTGTAGTAAAAATGGGGGTATAACAGAGTTGTTTAATTACCTAATTTATTTACTAAAAACGTCTCAAACATAACATATAATCCTAGGACTCTAACATGCATTGACTCATATACAAGCAAACACATAGAAGACCCAAAAACACATACCATGTTTTCGACAAAAAGAAAACCTAATTAATTATATACAAGTGATCATCCCATCCTACCCACATGCATATTATACAGCTCTAATCCTCCCATCATCTTCGAAATCTACAAACCTTAATTCCAATTACATGTTATGGTTTTCTTTATCTTTTAATTAAAGTGCAATGAACAGCATATAAACACCTTAACTAAATCATCGATTTGATAAAAGTAGGGACTAACACGTTCCGTGAACAGCACTGCAAACATCCTAGTGATCCTAACCTCTACCCATACCGAAGCTTTATGCCTAACACATAACACATAAAAGAAACTAAGATTCATAAACACATGGAACACGTATGGAATTCATAAAGTGTATAAAACCAAAATAGACATTCATTCACCGAGTTTTTACACAAATAAATACAAAGACAAAGGAGACTACGGAGTAAAGAGTTCATGTTACACTTTTAGTTCCGTGAACAGCACTGCAAACTTCAAGAGCAAGACGACCCTTTGATGGAGTTGGTATCGGTTTTTAGGAGGTGGTGATGGTGTAGTCGACCTTGGCTCTGGAGATCTTTGTGGTGGAGAATGTTTGAGTATTTTGGCAGCTTGAGAGCATAAGATAGGTGATGATCTGTTTTGAGGCCGAGCCTCTTGTATTTATAAGCTCACAAGAATCATTCTCCTCCTAGAATAAGGTTTCCTTCTATTTTCGGGCAGATCTGGCAGTCTGTAAAGATTTGCACTTTCCCGGAGTTGTAGATCTCCAAAAATTATGATTTTGGTGTCGTTGGAAAGAAGACTAAAATATCTTTCCAACCATAGGTTAATCGCCTCTTAACTCCTCCTGGTTCGTTCCCAGTTGTCGTTCGAAGTTGGCCTATCTGCACAGGCAGATTCTGCTTTCCTTATTCTTCATGATTTCCTTCTTCTTTTGACTTTGGGAATCCTTTTCCTACCAAATCTTGATCTCCACGAAATTGGCTGATTGGATCTTCATATTTGGGCTATCTAAATGGTCTTCTAATTAATTGGACCCATTTTCATTTGTTCTTCTTCAAAATCCTTCCGGAAGCTTTCAAATCCTAGTCAACATAGGAAAGGTTTTCCTAGTCAACCAATGATTTCTTTTTCTCCTTTCTTCCTTGGAATTTCGAACCAATTTCTTGTCTCCATTATTTTGCTTTGTTTTGCATGCTTGTAGACTCCTTTACTCCGTCTCTTTTGGTCAACACCTGAAATTAACAAAATAAGTTAAAACTAATAAAACTAAGCAATTATCAAAGTAAAAATGTAGAGAAATACATTAATTAATATGCATAAAATGCGTAGATCAATATATATGTGTTGTGTTTTCCGAACTCGCACTGATTTATATTGAGTATGTTTATAAACTGGTGAAAGGCATATGTTTATTTTCGTCCACTCACTCTAACGTTTTTATTTGCCTTTCCCCTGGGCTTTTCGGTTTCCGTGCCCAGTTTGCAGTTCGGACTCTGGTGTCGCACGTCGTGGTCGGAGGCATAGTGCTCGAGCTACCTTATTTCTTCCAGTAGGTTTATTGTCCTACCTACTGTAATATACTTATATGGTTATGTATTAGAGGTCGCTCTGAGTTCTCTGTTGAATATGTTATACGATTTTAAATCCGGATTTCAGTAAAGTACTATTATATGTATTGTTTACTTTACTGTTGAGATATTGAGAAATCCGGATGGGATTGGTGCCCACGGTTCGCTTTTTGTGGCATAGGATGAAGTGTATTTTCCGCGTGCAGGTAATGGTAATTCCACGCTAGTAACGAAACTCTGCCCAAATTTCGAAAAGTTTTTGTTGGTTCGTGTTTTCGAAGGGGTTTGATTCCGATTTAGGAAGCTAAATCGGGGTTGGGTCCTTTCACCAAACTTGAACCTAAACCCAAATTTTAAATCATCAACCAAACACTCCAATTTCTATCGAAAGACCCAAACTTTAGGCAAACTCAAGCACAATAGACATTGAAATACTTCTTTTATTGTTGAAACAGAAGCACAAAATTGAAATGAAGTTGGTTCAATACCTAATTGGAGATCTCGAAAACTCGAAAGAGGAGGCGCGTTGAATAGTATCGAGTAACACACAGACACTATGCTTCCCCTATGAACAACATCGACACGATCGGGTAAGCGGTTTCGGATTGAAAATAGATCAAGAAAGATTGACGATTAGTGGTTGAGGGAGCTAGAGCTTGATCGCAAGAGACAGAGAAAAGGAGATCAAAGTAGGCAGCAGTTGCAGATGAGAAAGGGAGGCGGAGAAAGTGTACGGGCTTTGGTTTTGTTCTTACAAAGCATCATATGATACATATATAACATACCACATAATCAAAATAGAGGCTAATGAAATTAGAAAAGGTTTCAGATGTCTCAATCGAATTACCTCCACATTCCCTAATTCCTCAAACCTTTTCTGATCACAACCATCCTGAAACAGTTTAAGCAACAAAATTCAATTCAATACACAATCAAATTCCCAGTATTGTTCTTCAACTCAATTTTGTAATAGTAATACCTCAGCATTGTCCTCAAAATTGGCCCATCTTCTTCTTCTGGTAGCTGATTCTCCGTGACTTGCTCAAGTGGCTGTTCATTTTGTAGTAACACTTATTTCTAGCTACAGCTTGATGTAGGATCGAATAGATTTATTTCCGCTCTACTAAAAGGAGTTTACAGGCTCGGTGTTCCTCTAGAGTCTCTGCCTCTTCAACCAAAACACACTACTCATCACACATTGGTTCCACAGTTTACAGGTTCGATCCCTCTCTCCCAGTTATTTAACTCTCTACCAACTCCGATCCAAACCAAGGCAATTAACACACCTTAGGGGGGCCAAAACTATCTACCCGGCGAAACGAAAAGGCTCTGTGCATGTTGAATAAGATCACCGTTTTTCCGATGATTCTCAGGCTCTGCAATCACACAATAGTCAATAACCACCACAATCAATTCATTCAATTTGATCAATCAAGAAATCCATTACCTTGGAATATGGGTCGGGTTCGGGCTTCGTGACTCGGGTTCAGAAATTGTATCCGATTTTTGTCATCTGAGGAACAGTATATGGTATCCATTTTGTCGAAAGCAAAGAGAGACCCGAGTTCAGAAATTGTTCATTCCTCCATCGGGCTTTAGTTAAGGTACGATATACCCATATCCCATAACACCCGAATGAGATGCTCTTTACATGTTTAATCAACGATTGTATATCACAGAACGACAAATTCATCGTACTCAAGTAGATCGATTAATTCAACTACCCAGAACAACGACCCATATCAAAACTTGACTACATAAATCGAAAACGATCAAACCCAAGCATATCCATCAGCAAAGAACTTACCTAAACCAAAAACGTGACAGAGAGAGAACAGCGCGCAGAGGAGAGAGGAGCGAGGTCGAGAAAACTTTTGGAAAGCATATGCAAGATAGAAAAATTGGGGAGCAGATTGGCCGACCACACTAAGTCTCTGACGCGATGTGCATGGAGAGTTATGGAGAGTTTAGATAGAGAGAGATTGAGAAAGCACCGAAGATCGAAGAGGAGGATAGCCAAAATGTTGAGCTTGGGTTTGATCCAAAACGTACGGGGAGAGAGGGAGTAAAGTAAGAGAGAGAGAACAGCATCCTCGCACGGTTCACACGCCCAAAATAGTGAACAGGGATTATGAACAGGAAACCCACGATTGTTATATAGGTAATATAAGGCAATAACAAAAACAAAAAAGTTCAGATACAAAAAGAAATGAAAAAAAAATTTGTTCAAACTTTCTCTACTTTTTTTTTTCGAAGTGAAATTGTAGAATAGGAAGCTGGTAAGTTACAAGGGGGAATACCGATTACCGGCCCGATAGAAATAACATTCCAAAAGTAACATACACGATTATAGTTCAAACAGGTACCCAACAACATAACTAAACGGGACAATGTGTAGAACAAAGACAAAAAATATCGGGGGCCCTACACCCTATCTAGCTATGCACTCCAAACTATAGTAAAGTCAACCGGCGCTCCTCCGCTTGTATCTTCACGAGTGCCTCCGACTCTATGGTCACCTTCTTCTCTGGGGACTCTAGCTTGTATTAGGGATGTGACTTCCAAACTGAAAACCGAAAAAAACTCGAACCGAAACCGACTAGTAACCGAAAAAATTGAAACCGAATAAAAACCGAACCGAAAAGGGAAAAACTGAACCGAACCAAATAAAATCAGTTCGGTTTCGGTTTTTGGTCCGGAAAAACTGAACCCAATGGTTGATGATACGGAGTTCTGTGATATTGTAATGGAAGGTAGTATTTTATTGAATATGTTTAGTTTGTTACTTTGTTGGTTAACTTGGTTTGCTTTGTTATATTCCATTTAAATGGTTTCTCTATCTTTTTTTGTTATGTAGAATTCCGTAAAGAATCTTGTTCGACTTCATCAAATGGTAATATGGGATCTCCTACAAGTGTCACTCAAGCTTGATGCAATTCAGGTATTAATGTAACTTAGTCTAGAATTTCCTAATGAATGTTTGGAGGTCAATTCTAGCAACTAGATTACTCTATCCAGTTTGTTTGTATTGGTATTATTGGGTCATCACATTCTGTTTAAAGCATGAGATTAGTAATTTAACTAATTTAGATCAAAAGTGAATTATTCAGTCACTAGATTATAGATAGAGCAATGTCATATTTGATTGTTGTGTAAAGTGTAAACTGTGAACTCTGCTAGTTTGAAAAAAAAATAGCACTCTGCCCAGGTATTGATGTAAGTCATGTAAATTAGTCTAGAAATTCATAACCTGCTAGAATTATAATTTGGTGCATTTTTGCAGGTTTCTTCCTGGAAACGGACACGTGAGTGCATAACTACATACAATTGATTAAATTGAATATCAATGCTAATTTAAGCATGAAGCCATGAACTTGTATTGTATTCAACTTCAGATGGACTTAAGCATGAAGCCATTAACTTGTATTTTATTCAACTTCAGATGGACTTGGATTCAACTCTTATTTTTACGAAGTATGATGGACATGTATTTTATTGATTGGACTTGTGTAGTTTCATCATTTTTTTCTTTTGAGTTTGATATCACAGAAAACCGAAAAAATAACCGAACTGAACTAACCTGAATATATTTGGGTTATCACTTCAAAAACTAAAAAACCGAACCGATTAAAAATTTTGGTTCGGTTTTCGGTTCGAAGAGAAAACCAAACCGTTTGCCCCGATTAACAGCCCTAGCTTGTATGCCCCTCTGACTCCTCCATTCGAGCCCTTCATTCCTGGTGGGGGAGTCTCTTCTCGAGCAGTCCTCTTCAACGAAAATGCCCCATCTACATGAGGTCGTGTAACGTGATGTCGATCTGATCGGACATAAGAAACCATAACCTTAAAAGTAGCATCTATACCAGAGAAGGTATCAGAGGGCACTCCCACCGGTCGTGAGCTACCACCGTTAGGTGACTAAGTAACCTGTAAAGAATCAGACACAATCAGTGGACCCCCCCAACCCCAAATAAAGGGTTGTCATGCATGTAGAACACTTGTCCCGAAGTCTCTCCCAAAGGCTTTTGCATGTACGATACGTAGTTAACATGCATGGCCTCAGAATCTAAGCCCATTCCAAAGACCGGGACTCTCACCGCTGCCGCCACCACCAATAGCCTAGTATCAAGACTAGTTATGGCCAAGCTTGCTCTCTCTTCAAATCCTGGCAGCACAGTAACTCTGGAAGCCCTATGACCCAACCCCGAGACCTCCACTACCAACTTGACCTTCCTAGTCTGCAAAATCTGGCATCCCCCTTACTCATGACAAAGAGGCCACACAACTCATAATATCCCTTTAAATCGAGGTACACAAAACCAACCATCGCTACACGAAAAGGTGTAAACGAAAATGCTTTCTTACCACCACCTTGTCAAAGATCGATAGTCACTGAGATTTTCATCTTTCTGGTTTGAAGGAGAGGCTCATCATAATTTCGGTAAGCACCAATGGCCTTCCTGATCCACCGTACCTAGCTCTTATCCATACCCGCATCTGGCACCTTCGTCACAAAGACATCAACCGTAAACTTAGCTGCCGGTACTGTCGCTAGCGCTGAAACCCAGCAAACTCCCCAACAACCACAGTGTGGTCCCAAAAATATGCAGTGCCACTGGATCCTTAAACTGTCCTAAAATCCTATCGAGACCGCGCCAAGTAAGGGAGATGGGTGCTGGCCCTAAAGCTCCATGCCACATCCATACTATGGCCAATTTGAAGGATGGTTCAAAGTCCTTCAGGAAAGCCATCAGTCTGAACATCCTTTCTACAACATATTGGCATGCATCATCATCCACCACATTCGCATTTCTAAACTAGGTCGACGATATCGACTTCGTCAAGTTCAGGTCAAAACGTTCTATCACATCGTCGGTATCCTCTACCATGAGGCCACATAAGAGAGGGAAAAGAGCTCAAAGAGAAAATAAGAGAAAGAGACACTTCAATGAGGCTGAGAGGCTCAGATCAGTGTCGAAGGAATTTTTTAGGAAGGTGGCTACTTGGCTAGGGTTTTCAACACTCTCAACGTCTCAACATGCCAGACACGGTAACACAAACTTTCCCTACTTTTACGTAGAGCCAAGTACTAAAGCCATGGCTCCCACTACTCATCTCCTAAAAATCCATGGCCCTACTACTTGCAGATCATCCAGGCTCAACAGAGGAGCTTCAACCTTGAATGCTCCTCCATCTCAGTGTCCCAACTCCGGCTCATCTACGGATAATCCTGATTCAATTTGCCCCAAGTTTGGATGAGGTTCGCAATCAAGATGACTCATAAGACAAATTGCATATCCATCGTTAAATTGCTGGGGATGATGGAAGTTACTCTTCAGAAGATTGATGATGCCACTGAGAGGATTAGGAAATTGGAAGAGAAGGTTGAAGGTTTGACTGAGATTGTTCTGGACAAGCTTAACGGATTTGTGTTTATGTTGTTTTTCGTTTTCACTTATGTTTTTGCTATGCTGGCTAGGCCACCATCAAATCTTGTTTGTTGTATTTTGTAGTTTCTTCAGATTTTTGTGATAGTTCTGGTTTGGAGTACATACTGGAACTTCCTTTGGTAATCCTGTATGTGGAAATGTAAATGAAGGAACTATTTTTAGGCCATGTTGATTTGTATTGACATTTTCATGATGTGGTAATAACAGATAACCATCAGTGAACTCTGTTTTGCGAACAATCACCTACCCATTGGAAACCACAGTCTCTAGATTATTGAATGACAGCAAATTATGGTTTACTCATATTAGAAGTTGTATTTTGGGCCTTGTAATTTTTTCATCGAATCATCATCTCTTAGATCCAAAAAGTAACACACTTCTTTATTTGTTTTAAAACATATGAACAGAACTCCACATCCATATATCAACATAACTCCTCGAATCAAACACCACAATGGCCAGAGATCATTTTCAAATAAGGACACAATTGTGATACCCAAATCACTTATGACAATGAACGACAGTTAAGACTCAGTGAGACACAGTTAATGATAGTGAATGACAGTTAAGTCTCAGTGAAACACAGCTGACATTCAGTGAAACACAATTAACAACAGTGAATGACAGTTGATCTTAATCCCTTATAAGCAATATCACAACCCCACCCAAAGTTTGCGCCATTTCCCTAAAAACTAGTATAAAAGCTCCTCAATCCTCACAGCTCCATCAGTTGCTTCCTCACATCTTTATCAAAATCCTAAAACAACTCATCTCCCAAAATGCCATGGCTCCCACTACTCGTAGACCATCCTGACTCAATAGAGGAGCCTCAACCTTAGTTGTTCCTCCGTCTCCCACCCCCGAATCATCCATGGTTGTGGCACCTCTTGATCCAATTGTCGCCGAGTTTAAATGTTTGAGGAATATGATCAATCACATTTTTGACTTGTATGGTAATGTCATCTGTCAACTACTATTTAACTCAAAAAGTGCACTTCAGAAGATTAAGGAATTGGATGAGAAGCTGGAAGCTTTGACCGAGATTATTCTGGAGAAGGACAAGTCTAACTGATTTGAGTTTATGGTCTTACTTTTGTGTTATTTTCGTTTATGTTTATGTCTATGTTAGATCAGAGTAACTTTTGTGATATGATTAATCAAGGAAATATTTTGTTGCCCATGTTCATTTCTTTTTGAGATTGCGAACCATAGATTGATCAAATAGATACACAGAAACTAAAAAAAAATCTGATTTATAAACAGGAAACCAAACTTGGACTAAAACTTGTAGGGATCAGATAATATAAAGAATAGTTAATCCTCAGTGAAACAGAGCTAAACCTTAGCGAAACACAGTTAGTGACAGTGAATGATAGTGAGACCTATAACAATTAACAGATGAACATCACACCATTTTTTATTTTAAATATGAAGATTGAATCCCTGGATATAGAACAGTTTAGAAGCTCCAAAATTGATTAGAAATTAAAAGAAAATGTAGGTTGCTTTAATGACAATGAATGACAGTTGACCATAATTTCTTGGAAGCAACATCACAACCTCCCCAAAAATCGCGCCATTTTCTTTAACAACAGTGGAGCACATTGAATCAGTGAAACACAATGAATGACATATAAGGCTCAATGAAACACTGATGAATTTTCAGTGAAACACAGGTAATGATAGTGAATGACAGTTAACCCTAAACTCTTGGAAGCAATATCACAATCCCGCCAAAAATTCACGCCATTTCGTTTAACAACAGTTTAGCGTAGTGAAACCCTAAAAACTAGTAGAAAAGCTCCTCTATCCTCACACCTCCATCAATTGCATCCTCACATCCTTATCAAAACCCTAAAACAGCTCATCTCCCAAAATTTCATGGCTTCCACTACTCACAAATCATCCAGGCTCAACAGAGGAGCTTCATCCTCAGTTGCTCCTACATCTCCCACCCCCGAATCATCCATGGTTGCTCAACCTGATCCAATTGTCGCCAAGTTCAGAGGGATGATGAATGTAATTGAAGTAAATCATCTTGCAAACTTTAAATTGCTAGGGATGATGGAATTTTCTCTTCATAAGATTGACGAGGCCACAGTGAATATTGACAAGGCCACTAAGAAGATTAAGAAATTGGAAGAGATGGTGGAAGATTTGAAAGACGTTGTTATGGACTTCCCTATGTAATCAAAATTTTGTGATGATAAGTAGTTCCGGTTTCTAGTGTTGTTGTGGTTTTGAATACATACAGGAACTTCCTTTTGTAATCATGTATATGGAACTATAAAAGAAGGAACTACTATTTTTGTTGTCCATGTTCATTTGTTTGATATTTTTAGTGTGTCATTAGTGAAAGACAATAAAGATACAGTTAACCATCAGTGAAGAATAGTTAGGCTTTAGTGAGATACAGATAACCATTATTTAAATGACAGTGTTCTCTGTTTTGCCTATAGAAACACACTACCCATTGCAAAACCAAAGAGACGTCTCTCTTGAATCGGTTATATTTTTGTGAATGTAAATGCAAACCAAAGAGATATAGTTAACCATCAATTTGTGTTGGTCATATGGTGACAATTCATTGAAAGAGAGTGAAGATACAGTTAGCCATCAGTGAAGGAAAGTTAGGGTTCAGTTAGACAAATGTAAACTTTGTATTACCTATAACAACACTCTAAAATCTGCAATGAAGTATAGTGAAAGACATTTTCCTTCTGTGGTGGAGTTTTCCTCATTGTTTTCATAGATCATAATGAATGAAAATTGATTCAAATTGAAACAACTTCAATATTAACAAACTTAAACAACTTCTATTGCATACATACTGAAACAAATTGATGCACATAGACAACATAAAAAAACTAGAGCAAATTTAAAATTCAACATCAAACAACACATGAACTAGAAGTACGAGAAAACAAAAAAAAAAGTAGATGAAAGTAGATACTAAACATGCAAAATAACAACATCTAAAGCACCGACAAACTAAGCATCATCTCAACATTCTTCTCTTTTGCCCCGAGATCCTTCCGCAGATTCCAGACTTGGTTCTCCAGATCTTGCACTCTGTCGCTCAGCCCTGCGATTATCAGAGCACTTCTACATTGAACCATTTTGACACGATCCAAAATTTTAATTGTGGTGTCAAAATGGCCACTGACCAACTTATCTAGATTTATGACGCGGTCATGGAGATCCAGAGAAGCTACCTCGTACACGAGTGCACCACAGAGTATGCATCTCTCTCTTTCTTTCTTTGACCTCCTGGACTTGTTGGTAGGGACAACGCTGGTGTAGAATGGGAAGGGGATCATGGTTGGCGGCTAGAGGATGTAGCGTTTGATCCACTGTAGAGTCTCGGTGTTTCAGGGTTGTTGGCCATAGTAAGAGATTATTAGAAATGAGAGAAACGAAGAGTGATATTAAGAGGTGAGATTATCAGAAAATATTGAGAAGTTAGAAAGATGGTTAGCGTTTAAGTAGGCAGATGAGAATCTGGGATAAGAAGAGATAGTTGTCTCATTTGGAATAAGAAGAAAAGACATCTAACAGTTAGTATGCAGTTGTGTGTTTCCATAAAACACACGCCTATTTTTGAATTTGAAATGTAAACCACATATATTTGATAGTGAACCACAGTTAAGCCTTCAAAAGGACATAAACTTTTTGTAAAACAAATGTTCTTCAGTTAACCACAATGAGGGACAATGAGGTACAATTAATCAAATGGGTTTGTTCGTCCTTAACTGTCTCTTGTTGGGGTTAATTAACTTCTTTACAAATTCTGAAAAAAAAAATTGGGAAATCGAAGAGTCCTCTCTCTTTACAGTTTGGTTTTCGTTTTCCCTTCTAAAAGACAACATTTACAACATTCTCTTCATCCAAAAATAGAGACACATCATTCATTTTCTTGATTAAAGACATAACTCTTCATTTCTTCTCATCGCCTTTCAAATTTTTGCTCTATAAATAAAGGGCATCTTCCTCAACTATCTTCTTCATCTTCCCCTTCAGTTTAATTAGAGCACCTTCTTCTTCATCTACAAAAATTCAAAGCCTTCTTTGTAAACAAAAAAAATGGCCCCAAAACTTGTTCCTTGCTCTCAGACGACTTCACATTTAGACATTGGCTCCAATGGTCAGAGTCAGGTTCATTTCCCTTCCAATAGTCCCCTTTCCCCTTCCAACTCACTCATCCCCAAACCCTATTCTTCTAAATCTAACCCAATTCTTAGTATGGTCAGAATTGCTAGAGAGGCCAATCAGAGGTCTCCCAAATCATTGACAAATTCCAAGCATCTCAAAAGCCTGGAAAGGCGGATCAAAGACTTGAAGAAATTGATGGAGCTCAGCATCGAGCGTAACAATACTCTCCTGAAAAGGTTGGATATGGTCTTGTCTTATGTGCCTCCTCCACCTCCGGAGTTTGAGACAGCAATCACCAGTAGCAGCAAATGGAAGAAGAGGAAGATTTGAACAAGCCAATTGCAGCATCTTTATTTATCTATTACTATTTCTATGTATTTTCTGTATTATTATTATTATTATTATTATTATTATAAGTATGTAATGAATTTATCTTTTCTAGTTTATCACAAGTTCTGTTTGTTTGCTTATGATCTATATATGTTGTGAATGAATGAAGAGATATGATATAACTGCCTTTTACTAAAAGTAATTTTGATGATGTGAAAATGTATTAAGATGTACTGTAATAGAATATTTTTGCTTCAAAAAACTTTTAAAAAGTTGAGGCTTTAGGACTTGAGTTAACCACAGCAACCTATCTTGCATATTTCTGGTTCCAGGCTTTCTGTTAATAACAGTTAGTGACAATGAAACGACAATTAATAATAGCATTAGATAGTGAAACACCAGTGATCCCTATTGTTTATCGAAAATGATGCTTCAGTTACTCATAATTGGACAGTGAAACAACAGTGATCTCTGTTATTTTTCGAAAAGGATGCTTTAATTACTCATAGAGAACCCCAGTTTTCCCTGTCTAAACATGTTACGAAACCATGCATACACAAGATAGAAAAATAAAACAAAGGGGATTATGACTAAGAATATGTTATAAAATAGAACTGATAATTTTCTCAAGTTAATTACAGAAAAATGACCACAACTAGCGATAGCTAACCTCAGTAAACCCATACTTACTTATAAGACTTAATTTTCCACAAAAACTGATAAGAAAAATGAAAGAAAGTGTAAAGTGAAAGCTATATAACTACAGTGTAGGTTCTTCTGTTGTGACCAACATACTTGTGACACGTTAAGCACCTTATATGGAATGTTTCCTTTTCATCCTTTGAGTTTAGCCTCTTTGTGCTAGGTCTTCCAGCTAGCTTCTTTGTCAATGGAGGTAACAATTCCAGACCATATGCTGACATGTTCTTTAGAGGTCTCTCAATCGACGACATTAGATTCAGAATGAAAAAGTAGGCATTTCTTAAAGATGTAATATGGTAAAAGTTGTCCCAAGTAGTCGTAAGGAGAATGATTGAGCCTCTGGATGATCACAAGAGCATGTGAGCATGGAAACCTTAATAACTGCTACTGTCCACAAGAGCAACTTCTTGTGTCCATGTTGACAATAGTAGAATACTTTTCGCATTGCACTTCGTAGAGATAACCATTAGCATGCATCCACCCTCCAATGTCTTCCAATATTTAGTAGCTCCATTAGCTTCTTTTCCATTTTGGGTCCCACCACAGTGTGCCAAGTTTTTCCCAATTCATTCCTAGTTGTAAGCCTTTCCATCAACTTGCGTCTGAAAAAAAAACAAAAAAAAATGGTAATGACAACTAACCACAGCGCAATGACAGCCAACCCATGCCTCTAACCTTTTATTAAATAAAAAAATGTAATGACAAAAAAGAAAAAAGCGAGATAAGTAAAAAAGAACACAGAATATAGACAAGTTAGGAAAAAAAGAAAAAAAAAACAGAGAACAAACCTAATTTCATCGGCAAGATAGTACACGAGAAGTGTCGAAGATCAACTATCCAGCTATTGAAGCATTGACAAATGTTGTTTATCATTTTCCCGTATCGATCTCCTTCAAAAAATGCAATAGACAATTTATTTTTTGGTAGATCATTCAAGAAAGTAGTAATTGTTTCTTCCCCGCTTTAGCCTTTAATTTTGCAAGCTTGAGCTTGTACTGTCTTTCACTTCTGGCATAAGCACATTTCATGAAAAGATCATAGATTCTAGACTTCATGAAAGCACCCGTATATAAGTCTTTGATGTTTGCCAGTAAGTGTCTAAAACAAAATCTGTGCGCATCATTTGGGAAAACCTCTGGAGGAGAACTCATTATTGTTGTGTGGCGGTCGGAGAGGAATGTGATTTTCCTATGAGTATTAGTCTCAGGATTAATTGAATGCCTATCTATCTCTTCTCTCAACCTCTCCAGAAACCACCTCCAGTTACAGTGAGATACACCAAAGATACAATTAAACCAACCAAAACTTTTTGTTACCTTGATTTTTTTTAGAAGCACCGATAATAGTCCATTTGAATCTGTTTTTCAAGAATCCGGCATCCACAAAAATCATCGGCCTGCAAAATTGGAAGCCTTTCATACAAGTGTCAAAGCACACAAAAAGGCACTGAAACTTATGTGTTTTTGGATTGCTATCTATGACAACTCTTAAGTCTGGATTTGTCTTCATAAAATTATCAGCAAACCAGAGAAGATTTGTGTAGGATGCAACTTCATTTCCATGAATTGCAGCCATGGCTTTCTCCTTCCCATACCACACCATCTTGTAAGGCACTTCCAAACCATAAGATTCATTTATTTCCAATTGTAGTGCCTTTTCACCTTTGTTAGGATCCGCTCGCAGTTTGTCTTTGACAATAGAGCTGGAAAAAATAAAAGTTTAATAGTTAGTTAACTAAGACTCATCACAGCTAATCACAGTGAAACACAAATCTAGAAGATAACTAACCATAGTGAAAGACAGCTAACCACAGTGAACATTTACTAGACTATAGAGGCTTTCATCATCTCGCTCTTGCTAAATCGGATCATCTCTTTGCAAGTGTGCTCTTTCTGGAATTTTGTGATATAGAACCAACAATTGGCACAACATAAGCGTACCTGCACTTTCCATTCACATTGATCAACCTCTTTCTTTAGGCAATATGCATTGATACGTGTCGGCTCGTTCTTTTCGAATAAGTACTTGAAACCAGTCTCTATTAAATAGATCCTAAGTTTGTCTTTTAATAGACCTTACGCGGTTACAGACTGTATTATGTATGTCAACAGGTGTCGAATTAGGATTTAAAGGCGCCATGACTTCCTCTCCTTTGTAAACATACTTCACTAACATCCCTAAAAAACTTACCACTATATCACTGCAGAAAGACATCAACACTTCAGCAGAGATCTGCAACATCCTAATCATCAATACCTCTGCGAAACAACAGTGAGCTAGGGAATCCTAAGCATCAACACTTCAGCTAACTACAGTGAATACAAACACCTACAACTAACGACAGTAAACCATCAGTGAAGTACAACTAACCATCAGTTAAATGACAGTGAACTACAAAACACTAACAGAAAATAAAACAAATTCCAAATATGAATTACACATACCAATAGCTAACGACAGTGAATTACAACATCCTAATCATAAACAGTTACCGTAAAATTCATCAAATATGTACACACAAACTCAAAAACATGTGATTCACCAAGAAGAGACGAAGAAAATTTTAGGACGCTAACCTTATATTGAAAATGAAAGCAACCAGATCACCGTACGACAGCGTTGAGATCCGTCGTCTATATGGCCACTTGGACGACGGAAACTACCTAAGTCCATCGTCTAAGTGACCACTTAGACGATGCACTGATGCTCCTTCGTCTAAGTGAAGCATTATATAATGTCCATGCCAAACTCGCTTCCTCTCCGCTCGCTCGTCTCAACTTCATCCTCATATACATCGATCATTCTCTCTCTTGATCAGACTCTCCTCACACGTACATGCATGCAACTAGCTAGCTGGCTGGCACTATATATATATATATATATATTTATCTCCGGCTCCGACCATCGATTCACCATATATCGGAGAAGACTAGGTACGTACGTACGTAGTTAATTTTCCAACGCCATTAACGTTTATATATATAATGAATTGTACGTTTGATTGATTGCATTGTTAATTAGTACGTCTAATATATATTTATAATTAAGTTAGGTAATTGATGATATACATATATATATTACTTAATTAATATAGACCAGTAGTACGTATATATGCATGGATGTTTAAAAATTTGGTTAATATTTAGTTAAAACGTACATGCATGTTAGACATATTCAAGTAATTGATGTAGAGTATATTCACCGATAATTAATAAAGGTAATTAATAAATAATTTAATTAATTATACGCTAATAATTAAGGTAGTTAAAAATTTATGTATATATATAATAGTTTAATAATTACTTGAAAATCTGTATATATATAGAATAGTTGACTACTATGATAATTAATTATTAAATTACGTAGAAGTATGGACAAGAGTTGGATGAAGTTACGGAATATAAGTGATGTCCGGTATATGGATGGAATTAGCGAATTTGTGAATTTTTCGATAGAGCATGGTCAGGGAAAGAAGCGTTTTAAGTGTCCGTGCAAAAAAATGTCTTAACTGTCAGTATGTGGAGGTTAATGTTACGGTGCAACACCTGTACGAAAATTGTATGATGTGGAGTTACACTACATGGGGCGTGCATGGTGAAGCAGTAGACTTCAGCTCAGCAGACTTCAGCTCAGGGTACAATTATCATGGTGCCTCATTCAACAGCAGTGGTGCCGCCCCCCCCCCTGGTTGGAACCCAACTGTGCATTTGGACCATGATGTGTTTCCGAGATTTAGTCATGGTGGACACCAACACTAAGAGGGAGATTACAATACCACTCATGGGCATGATGACACATTCCCCACTGCTACCTTGGCCACTAACACTAGTGAGATGGATAAGTACAACAGGATAGTACTTGAAGCACAGACCCCGGTGTACCCTAGATGTCGAGAGAATGTGTTGCAATATGTGTGGAGCAAATGAAGATAAAAGTGAAGAACAAAATGTCAGTCAGTGCTTTTGATGAAATTCAGGAGCAAATATATAAGTTGCTTCTTGATGATCACAATCTTCCTAAATCCCATTATAAGGTTGGAAATATCTTGAGCAGCCTTAGCCTAAAGTACAAGATAATTGACGCATGTTCAAATGATTGTGTGCTATTTTACAAAGAGTATAAGGATTTGAACTATTGTCCCGTATGTGGGCAGTGCAGATATGAGCTGAATAGGAAGAGTTCGACAAAGAAAATTCCTGTGAAGGTTCTTCGATATTTTCCATTGATTCCCATATTGCAGCATTTGTACATGGCTCTATACACAGCAGAGGCGATGCGATGGTACATAGAAAAGTGAATAGATGACGATGTGCTGAGACACGCTGTGGATGGGGAGGCTTTCAAACATTTCGACAGTGAATTTGGAGACTTTGCCGCAAAGGTTAGAAATGTTAAACTCAGGCTATCTACAGATGAATTCAATCCTTGGGGTAGTAATAGCTCTGACGTCAGCATTTGGCTAGTTATTCTGATGTCGTATAACCTGCCTCCATGGATGTGCATGAACAAGGAATTTAATTTCCTTACTCTGCTAATTTCAGGTTTTAAATCTCCGGGGAAGTGCTTAGATGTCTATCTCAGACATTTGATAGACGAGCTGAAACTGTTGTGGGAAAATAGAGTCCCAACTTATGACAAATTTACTGACACGATATTCATGATGAGAGCTGCAGTAATGTGGAAGATCAGCAATTTTCCAGCGTATGGGATGTTGGCAGCCTACATGACGAAATGATACTAAGGATGTCCTATATGTTTAGACGACGTGGACTCTAGTTGGCACGCGGGGAGGGTGTGTTACTTGGGTCACCGTAGATGACTTTCTCACAACCACCCGTGGCGATAGGATGAAGCTCATTTAGACGGGACGGTAGAGAATAATCCTAAACTCCGTAGTTGGTTGGGCTATTTCAACTTTGGTGTGTTGACCAATGACAAGGATGTACAAAAATGCAATCCAATACCTCCACATGATCTTAGCTATTGACATCATAAGAGTATATTCTTTGAACTCCCTTACTGGTCGAAGTTGAAGCTAAGGAACAACTTGGACGCGATGCAGATAGAAAAGAATGTGTGCGATAGAGTGGTGGGAACAATTCTCGGTATTAAGTTCAAGACTAAAGATACTCCCAAAGCGCGCAAAGATATGGAATCTATGAATCTACGTCATCCCTCGTGGTTAAGGAAGGATAGGAGAAGAGTGTACAACAAGAAGATAGCTGCACCTTTGTGACGACCCGAACCAGAGTCAGTTGTGTATTCGGCACGATTCACGAGATTGGGTATAGTCGCGGTTTTTACGATATATGTGTGGATTGTTGATCCTATTCGCGACTATATTATCGATCGAGAATTTGAGTTGAGTGTCTTCACGGAAATTGTAGAGTACGTGATTTCGAGCTCGTGGGCGGTTCCGGATGATTTTTCCGATAACCGAGGAATATAATGTGATTATTTGAAATTTCAGTTTTCGACGAGTTTATTCGATTATTTCGTGTTTATCCGAATCGTGATGGTTATCCATTTCGAATCGTCGATCGACCCGAGGCGCGTATATAAATATCGGAAATAGTTGTAAGTTAGTCGCAAAACACTGTTTGACGTTGACCGAGCTTTGACTTTCCAAATTGGGAAAGTTGACCGTTGACCCGAGGGGAGAAAGTTTCCCTCTTGGTTTTGCCGGCCGATTTTCATTTTCCGGCCACCTCCGGCCAAGTGAAAGGTATGATTCGCTTCCCCATGTGATTTCAAGTTGTTTGGTGTTTGGTTTGGAGAGAATTGGTGGAGTTTTGTTGGAACCCGAATCGGGTTGTGATGCCGGAGTTCGCCGGAGTTGGGAGGTGGTGATCCGGCGAGTTGTGGGAGTGGATTTGATGGGGTTTCAGTTCCCCTAGCCTAGGTAAAGCTTCCTGGGTGGTTTATTTTGGGATTTGATGTGGTTTTGAGGCAACCCGATTAGGTCACCGGAGTTTGAATTCCGAGTTGTTTCGAGGGGAAATTGACATGGTTCCGGCTTGAATTGGACTTCGTGCCAGTTATAAGAATGGATGGACTTGTGATGAGCTTCATTTCTGGAGCTTCCTCGCCATGAAACTTCACCGTTGACGGCGCGCCGCCGCCGGCGGCGGCGGTCAACGGCGGAGCTCCAGCGAGGGGTTGACTTTTTGGTTTTCGATGAAATTAATGTCATTTTTCTCGTAATCGCGCCCTGATTATCGTCCATAGGTTTTCGGATTGATTTGGGTAGCAGATTTTCAGTCGAGGGTTTCGAGTGGAGATTTCGGGAATTCCGTTAATCATTTTGTACTGCATTGTATATTTCCGGGAATGGTTGGTTTCCGTGGTTAAGTACAGAGTTTTGGGTTATGTTTTTGATCAGTTGTGTTTTATGAATATTCAGGGGATCGAGATCGTGATCGTGCTTCAGGCGAGGGATCTTCCGCCGGGCCACGAGATTAGAGCGTGTGCGCGTTTTGCTCACCTGTGAGTTGACAATTTCTTTTCACGGAATGATTGCGAGTCTTTTTATACGATTTTCGAACTGGAGCATGCATACGAGATTACGACTTATACGAGCATGTGTTAGATGATTATGCTTATATCATTATACATTACGTATATGCATTTATATGCTGTTTATTGCATTTGCATCGAAATGTTTATGATTTGGTTTACACAGAGTACAGTCTCAGTATATGTTGTTGTATCGATACACTCGCATCCCGGCTGATCACCGAGGATGTGTACCGGAGGAGGCTGTGACTCCTGACCCGAGGCCTTTACCGGGGGGAGGCAGACCTCTGACCTGAGGCCTTTCTGGCTAGAATCACGTGTGGGTCTGGGATCCCGTGATTCGAACTGTACTAGCACGGACGTGTCCATGAGTGACCCCGTGGGATTTTTACTTGCATGCTCAGTACTCTAGAGGAGTATGAGTTTACCTCGTGTACTTTGTTATTCTTATTTATCTGGACTCGCATATGTTATGTTAACATATATATCAACTAGTGAAAGACATTTATTTTCGTCCACTCACTCTAACAGTTTTCATGTCTTCCCCTGGGCTTTTCGGTTTCCATGCCTAGTTGCAATTCAGGTTCTGGTGTTTCACGTCGTGGTGGGAGGCTAGTGATCTGAGCTACCTGTGTTTTCCAGTAGGTTCTTGTTTCGCCTACTGATGTGTATATTGTATATATTTACACTAGAGGTCGCTCTGATACATTCTGATACATGTTTTATACGGATTTTCTCGGATATATTATATTATACATATATGTTTTCTGTTATTTGATATTGTTATGATGTTGAGAAATCCGGATGGGATTGGTGCCCACGGTTTGGCTTTTGTGGCATAGGACGAAGTGTTATTTTCAGGGTGCAGGTTTATGCAATTCCACGTTAGTAACGAAAATCTGCCGAAATTTTGAATGGTTTTTGTTGGTTCGAGTTTTCAGAAGGGGTTCGATTCCGGTTTAGGCAACTGAATCGGGGTTGGGTCCTTTCAACCTTACATAGTGAAGCCATCATTTAGACGTTCTGCATTTCACTGGTTTAAGAGCATTCGTTATCCTGCTACGTATGTAGCTACTATAATTGGAGCAGTGGACGAGGTGCAACACAAATTTGTTATTGCAGTGGTAATTTGGCAATATTTGCCTCGTGACATCGTAGAACCAATAGTGACATTATGCACATGGTGGCAGAGGTTATGCACCAGAGAATTAAAGAAGTCTGATGTGGTGGAACTGCAACAACAAATTGTGTACATCATCTGCAAACTAGAGAGGATTTCCCCCTACTTTCTTTGACATCATGATTCACCTAATGATCCACATTTCCGAGCAGGTGCTCATTTCTGGTCCAATCCAGTACACTTGGATGTATCCTCAAGAAAGTTACGTACAACTAAAACCACGGGAGGTGGTGGTCTTGGCCAAAGCACTTGCTAGCAGGGAAGTCGATTAAACACTATATTTACCCCCGGATGTTTTGTGAACGGTGTAAAGTTTCATTCATTGCCCCGAGATGAAGGAAGAAGAACACAAAACAGTGGGGTAGTGGTTGGGAAAGACAATGATCTATATTACGGGGCTATTGTATATGTCGTTCGGCTATGTTACGGGAATGATGTCAACATTTTCTTATTCAAGTGCAAATGGTTCACGCGTACAAAGGAAGATCTGAGACTTTTATTAGTCGATACAAACTCAAGCTGGTTCTTCTCACTTTAATTAATCCTGGACCGGATCGAGGATCGGATCTGATCTGATCAAGAAAATTAAATAATTAATTAATATAATCCCATTTTCAATAAACCCTAAAAGTAAGACGACGAAACAACTTTTCGTAATCCACACCAAGGTAAATAAACACAATAATAATTAATTATATAATACCTTAAATTAATTTTAAAAAATTTACTTAGACGACGCAAATACACTTTTACGTCGTCTAAGTATACCCTAAACCCTAAAACACGAAACCCTGAAATTTTCACTTAGACGACGCAAATATACATTTGCATCGTCTAAGTGAAAATTTCATAATTTCACATCTAAGACAACGACCATATAGACCATGTCCCAATGCATATTCTTTTTGTCGAGACCATAGAGTAAACAATTCTTGGAGTGTGAGCGTCAACGGTTCCAAAATAGGAGTTACGGATTTTCATGTATCCACGTTTTCGGTTTATAAAAATTTCGGTTTTACGGTTGACTATGCAGATGAAACTCTTAACGAACTTAATATTTTGTGAAAATTATTCTACTTATATATTGTCTTATGACAAATGTATTTAATGGTTGTTTTGTCCAAATTCAATTTCGTTAATAACACTTAAGTTATACAGATTAATAGATACTTAACAAGTTTAAACACGTAAAATTATTCGTCGTCTTAAATTTAATTTTTTATATATACGATTCTTTAATTGATATTTTTTGAATATTTCATTTGAATGACAGATCGGAACTTCCTTGCGAATTATTTTTAAAAATTAATTTTACAGAAATTTCTCCTAGACGACAGAGATAGACCATCTCCGTCGTCTAGGATGAAAATTTTGGCGGTTTAATTTTCACCGCCAAATTTTTGGGGAACGGTTTAAATTTCACCTGGATGACAGAGATGAGTATTTCCGTCGTCTAAGTGAAATTTGAAACATTCCCAAAAATTAAGACGGTTAACTCCCACCCGCCAAATTAATTGGGTGCCGTTTCCAAAAATTAAGTCGGTTCACCTAGATGATGGAAATAACTGTTTTCGTCGTCCAGGTGCACTTAGACGACGGAAAAAATACCTCCGCGGTCTAAGTGAAACTCTATATAAAGGACCCATGTGATCCTTTTTCCTCATCCCATTCACTACAACATTTTTGCCCATTACCGGCGAGATCACCGGAGACAAGGCCGGCGACCGGAAAAGTCGCCGGTAATGTTCAACATTACCGGCGACTTAGCCCGTCGCCGGCAATGTCGCCGGAATCTCGCCGGTAATGTTGCAAAACATTACCGGCGACTCCAACCGTCGCCGGCAATGTCTAGGGAGACATTACCGGCGATTTTCCGGCGGGAATTTCGCCGGAAATGTCTCCTAGACATTGTCGGCGACGGTTGGAGTCGCCGGTAATGTTTTGCAACATTACCGGCGAGATTCCGGCGTAAAGTCGCCGGTAATGTCTTCATTTCCGGTGACTTACTCCGTCGCCGGCAATGTGTCTTATATTAGATGCCGGATCGGGCAGCTCGATCATTCAATCATTTTGAGCGAAAAAAATCCAGAGAAATCGAAAGAAGGAAAACGTACGCTCTGAAATCGATCATTATTCGGTATATTGTCAAAATTAAGGCGGGCGTCGAAAACTCGATCAGTCGGGAAGCTATTTATATAGGTACGTAGGTGTATATATACGTATATGTGGTATATATATATGTGTGTGTGTGTGTGTTGATCAAATCCAATTCGTGAGATATATATATATATATATATATGAAATGTTGTTGATGTACGGTCACCGAAACGAGAAAACAGCTTGTAGTTAATCTTGTGTCTGAATCAATGACTGGTATTATCGTATTGTTATCGGAGCCAGGCTTAACAGAGATTAGATCGATATATCATTGAGTACTATCATCGAGTACTGAATACGTACTATCATCGAGTACTGAATCGAATTCAGAGATTAGATCGATATATATACATATGCATGCATGTGTTGATTTAATTAGAGTTGAATTGAGAGATCACGTCGATTATTAGTAGTGAATGTGTGTATATATATATAATTAATACGTAAAATTGTTAGAATTTTCAGGATGGACAAGAGTTGGATGAGCCTCGAAAGATGGGATGTCAGATATCACGAGGGAATTAGGAGTTTTGTGGATTTTGTGAAGGCTAATTGTGGAGACACTACACTTCATTATTGCCCGTGTAAAGAATGTAAGTGTTTCAGCGATCGATTTCGATTTCCCATTGATAAAGTGCAGAGGCACCTGAGTAAATACGGGTTTTGGGATAAGTACACTTGTTGGATTTATCACGGTGAAACATCGGTAGCGGGTCCGCATGATCATGGACAATTTGGTGAGAGGGCCAGTCCACGCTATGATTATGGACATTTTGCTGAGAGGGGCAGTTCATCCTATGATCCAACATCGATGTTAATCAATGATATGTTTCCTCATGAGAGCGGTGTATTTGCTGATGAAGCACCAAATGTCCCTCCCGTCGTTGAGGGTTTCCCCCATATCGAGCCAGTCGAACCATTACCTGGAGGTCATGCCAACACAAGCGGTATGGACAAGTACAACAACCTGATTGCATTGCAACAGACTCCGTTGTACGACGGTTGTAGTAAGACTGTTCTTGAAAGTGTGATGGGAGTGATGCAGCTAAAAATGGAGAACAAAATGTCTGTCAAAGCTGTTGATTCTTGGTTGAAGTGGACTGCTTCGCTACTGCCACCCGGTCATCGTCTTCCTACCACTCATCATAAGGTGCGACATATCCTGAAAGATCTTGGGCTTTCCTACATCAAAATCCATGCATGCAGATATGATTGTATTCTCTTCTGGGGAAAAGATCTCGAAGACCTTGAAGCCTGCCCGGTATGTTTTACAGAAAGGTATAAGTTGACTCCTGCAGGCAACAAGAAAGCTGTGAAGATACTTCGATATTTCCCGCTTATTGATAGGCTGGAGCGGTTGTTCATGTGTGTTTTCACGGCCGAGGCAATGAGATGGTGGGCTGAGAGGAACTTGCCTGACGATGACACCCTTATACACCCTTCCGACGGAGAGGCTTGGAAGCACATGGTCAGGGAGTTTGATCATTTTGCAGCAGAGGTCCGAAATGTTTGGCTAGGGCTCTCATCTGACGGATTCAACCCTTTTGGCAACATGAGTCTTCAATACAGTATATGGCCAGTTATTTTGGTACCGTACAACCTTCCACCATGGATGTGCATGAAGAAGGAATACAATATGCTCACTCTGTTAATTCCGGGCCCGGGTTATCCAGGAAAGTGTCTCGATGTGTATTTGAGGCCTTTGATTGAGGAGCTTAAGTACCTGAGTGAGTGTGGCCACCCCACTTACGATAGGTTCAAAAAGGAGATGTTCCAGATGCATGCCATGCTTGTTGGCACCATCAGTGATTTTCCTGCCCGCGGTATGTTGTCGGGCAACGTTACCAGGGGTTACAGGGCTTGTTCAGAGTGCATGACGGTTGATTGTTGCAGTCCTCATTGCAGTAAAATTGTCTCGATGCGTCACCGTTGTTGGCTTCCATATGATCACCCATTTAGGCAGGATCCAGACGTGTTTGATGGGACTGTTGAAACTGGTGTGGCACCCAGGCAATGGACAGGGGACGAAATTTTGGAAGTGTTGAATGAATACGATTTTGGCCAGCTGAGCAATCATCCTGACATAGTGGCGTCAATTCCAGAAAAGCCCGAAAGGTATAAGTTTTGGACACACAAGAGCATATTCTGGGAACTCTCCTACTGGCCCAGGTTGCCTATCAGACATTACCTAGATGTCATGCACATAGAGAAGAATGTGTGTGAAAGTGTGGTGGGCACAGTTCTTAACTTGGAGGGGAAAACAAAAGACATCCCTAAGGCACGCATTGATCTTAAAGCAATGGGTGTGCGGAAACATTTGTGGTTAAGAGATGGTAAGAGAAAAATGCCGCAAGCTCCGTACACCGTAAAGCCGAAGCATAAGCATGAAATTTTTCGGTGGCTGAGTAATGTCAGGTATATATTCGATCTTATGGCTATGTATGAATTTGTCCTTAAATTTTTAGCGGAGTATATATGGTTATATGCGAGAAATATAATTGGTCCATATATATGGCTTCATCTATATATATATGCAGGTATCCTTATGGCTATGCAGGAAATATAAGCAGGTGTGTTAACTTCCGGGACAATAAGATGTACGGATTAAAGAGTCATGACTGCCATGTACTGCTTCAACGCCTTTTCCCTATTTTCATTCGAGGGTACATGCCCAAAGAGGTGGTGGAGCCGTTGGTGGCCCTGTCAAGATTCTTTCAGAAGTTATGCACCAGGGAAGTTAAAAAAGCAGACCTGAGGGAGATGCAAGATGACATCATTTTTGTCATGTGCAAGCTTGAGAGGATATTTCCCCCAAATTTTTTCGACATAATGCCGCACCTGATGATCCATCTTCCCGAACAATTGTTGCTTACCGGTCCCGTACACTACACTTGGATGTATCCCATGGAAAGGTACAAATGATTCATAAATTTGGTTTGCCTATGGTTTTTATATGTAATGACTTCTGGTTAAGTAAGTTAACATGTACTTGTTAACTTGTAGACAATTGGGAGCCTACAAGGACTATGTGAAGAATAAATATGCACCTGAAGGGTGTATCGCTGAAGCATATCTTGCGCACGAGTGTGTAACGTACACCAAAGTGTACCTCGAAAATGTAGAGGACCCCCAACAACATATGCCGATAGATGAACCCCAGTTCAACCTTTCTATCATCTCCAGTGACGTGGTAGTACAGGGAAGCTTGCCAAAGTCGTACAAGTTGGATGGAAATGAGGTAGCCATTGCCCACTGGTCGGTACTGATTAACTGTCAAGAAGTACAATATTGGAAAAACTATCATCTTCACTGCCCTGCTATTGTCGGAAATGTTGATTACCACAACAAGACGTTTGCAAACTACTTTGGTCAATGGGTAAGTATATGTGTATATGTCTATTTTTATATATATATCCTTACATAGCATGTATGTATGTACGTGCTTTTGTGGTTTCAAGATGACATAATTTCTTCTGTACGTATTAATATATGGACGTTTTCAGATGAACCATGTAGCAGATGATGGTTGCCCAGAGTGGTCAAACGAATTGAGGGTCCTGGCGATGAAACCGATTGCTTCAAAAGTGTACTCGATGTGTCAGGTCAATGGCGTGAAATTTATATGTGAAAATCGAGACCACCGACTGAAAACACAGAATTGTGGGGTGATGGTCCATGGTGGGCAGGATGGTGTTGACTATTACGGTGTCCTTCATTCAGTTGTTGAACTAATTTATGGGAACCGCATGAAAGTGCACTTGTTCAAGTGTAGATGGTTTGATACTAGCCCGGAGAACACAAGGACCGATCAGTACGGAACATTTTCGGTGAATACTGCTACTACCTGGTATGAAGATGACCCTTTCGTTCTTGCCTCATTAGTAAAACAAGTGTTTTACCTGCACGATCTTCTTAACAAAGTCCCGTGGAAGGTGGTTAACCATGTTGCTCATAGAAACATATACAGTGCTGCCACACTTGGTGATACCGCAGATGATGAGGAAGTTACTGCATACCAAGAGCCGAACGCTTTTGACATTCCGGAATCATCTACGATTCGCCTTAATAATGTGAGATCTGGGAGTGTGGTTCGAATTACTGGAGCAGAACTTCTCGATGTTAATCCATATGAAGTTGACGCTGATTCAGATGACGAGGAGCGGCACATATTGCCAGAGGTTACCTATGAAACCGAGTCAGACTCAAGTGATGAAGATGATTACGATTATCATCCTTAGTACGTTGGAAATTGTAGTCGGAAAATGTGCATAGCTGGAAATGGTACGTACGTATACGGAAAATGTAGTCGTTAATCGTACGTATACGAAAATTGATAATCGAAAATGTAGTCGGAAAATGTAGTCGTTAATCGTACGTATACGGAAATTGATAATCGAAATTGTAGTCGGAAAATGTAGCCGGATATCGTAGACGGAAAATGTAGTCGTTAATCGTACGTATACGGAAATCGTAGTCGTTAATCGTACGTATACGGAAATCGTAGTCGTTAATCGTAGTCGTTAATCGTACGTATACGGAAAATGTAGTCGTTAATCGGACGTATACGGAAAATGTAGTCGTTAATCGGACGTATACGGAAAATGTAGTCGACGTTAATCGTACGTATACGGAAATCATTAATCGAAAATGTAGACGGAAAATGTAGTCATTAATCGTACGGATACGGAAATTGATAATCGAAAATGTAGTCGGAAAATGTAGCCGGAAATCGTAGACGGAAAATGTTGTCGGATATTCTTCGGGAAATAATGACATTACCAACGAGTTGAAGTCGTTGGTAATGACATTACCAACGAGTTATAAGCAACTCGTTGGTAATGACATTACCCACGAGTTAACTCGTCGTTGGTAATGTCATTACCAACGAGTTGCTTATAACTCGTTGGTAATGTCATTACCAACGAGTTAACTCGTTGGTAATGTCATTACCAACGAGTTGCTTATAACTCGTTGGTAATGTCATTACCAACGAGTTAACTCGTTGGTAATGTCATTACCAACGAGTTGAAGTCGTTGGTAATGACATTACCAACGAGTTATAAGCAACTCGCCGGTAATGTCTTCTGGTTTGTGATTTTATCCAGCCCGAGCCTTTCATTTCTCCTCCTCTCCCTCTCCTCCTCCTCTCCCTCTCCTCCTCCTCTCCCTCTCCTCTCCCTCTCCTCCTCCCAAATCGGTCCGGTGAGTGTCCTCCTCCTCCTCTCCCACTCCTCCTCCTTATCCTCTACTCCTCCTCTCCCTCTCCTCCTCTCCACCGATCCCCTCTCCTCTCCTCCTCCGAAAATCTCCTCCTCCCCTCCTCCCCTCCTCCCCTCCTCTCCTCCCCTCACCATTGTAGGTGGAAGAAAATGGCAGGTCCGATCCTCTCTCTCTCCCTCTCTCTCTCTCTCTCAATTTTTAAGTATTTTTTTGCATGTGCATGTGCATGTGTATGTGTATGTGTATGTGTATGTGTATGTGTATGTGTATGTGTATGTGTATGTGTAAATTAATTAGGGTGCTAAGTTGGAAATTAGGGTGATAAGTTCTAAATTAGCATGTATGTATATATGTGATGTATATATATATTTAGGTATGTGAATATGAAGTGATGTATATATATATGTGAAAATTATGTATAAATGTGGTTTTGATGAATATGTGATGTATATATATACGGAAATTAAACCTAATTAAGATGCATGATATATATATGTGTGAAAAATGTGGAAAATTAATTAGGGTTTGTGATTTGGATGAATATGTGATGGATAAATTTAATTAAGATGCATGATGTATATATATATACACATCGAATATGTATAGTCGTTAATTTAGGTGATATAGTTGTTAATTAATCGTATAAATGAAGGTGGAAATCGGGATCGGGGTCGTTTGGAACCGGAACGGTTTGGAACCGGAACGGTTTGGAACCGGAACTTATTGTAACTGGAACCGTTATGTTACAAACGGTTCCGGTTACAAACAGTTCCGGTTTCAAACGGTTCCGGTTCCACACCATTCCGGTTCCGATTTGTTATAGAACCGGAACGGTGTGGAACCGGAACTGTTTGTAACCGGAACCGTTATGTTACAAACGGTTCCGGTTACAAACAGTTCCGGTTTCAAACGGTTCCGGTTCCACACCGTTCCGGTTCCGATTTGTTATAGAACCGGAACGGTGTGGAACCGGAACTGTTTGTAACCGGAACCGTTATGTTACAAACGGTTCCGGTTACAAACAGTTCCGGTTTCAAACGGTTCCGGTTCCACACCGTTCCGGTTCCGATTTGTTATAGAACCGGAACGGTGTGGAACCGGAACTGTTTGTAACCGGAACCGTTATGTTACAAACGGTTCCGGTTACAAACAGTTCCGGTTTCAAACGGTTCCGGTTCCACACCGTTCCGGTTCCGATTTGTTATAGAACCGGAACGGTTTGGAACCGGAACTGTTTGTAACCGGAACCGTTATGTTACAAACGGTTCCGGTTACAAACAGTTTCGGTTTCAAACGGTTCCGGTTCCACACCGTTCCGGTTCCGATTTGTTATTGAACCGAATCCATGACTATTACGATGTCCAGGAGGTTTTGCGGCTAATTGGCTTCGGAGAGGTTCCCGAAATAGTGGAGGGAACAGTAGTCAAGCTTCCTCCTCGGCCGCAGTTAGCAACACGCCAAGTGGGCCAATGATGACTGCTCGCACGAGAGCCTTGCTAGAGGCGCGAGCTGAGGAGGAAGCTACACGATCAAGAGCCGTGGAACCGGAATTCGAGGCTCGAGCCTCAGTCTCTAGACGCTCAATCAGCAGACGTCCCTCCGGTGGCAGAGCCTCAGACGAGCGACAGTCAACGGGGGCATCAGAAACTCCCTCAATCCGAATGCCCCATATTCGGATGGTGCCTACTCCCGTTTCACGGGAATCATCTGAGGCACATGGTGGTGCTGGCGCCTCATCGTCCAGGCCTCGTCTATCTCCGCCGTCCGGTCTCTTCCTACCCGACGAGATTCCTGTCATCCCTGAATTCGATGATAGGGGGATGCCTGTTTATATTGAAGGACGGCCGGATTTCCTGACCGTGGAGGAAGCGTATAACTTCCTCCCGTTCGACCCCGTGTATCTTTGGAGTGTGAGGTGCACCAACCAACAAACGGACGATGCAGGTAAATTTTATTTAACATCAGATTGATTACTTAATTATTACTTAAGACTTGCGATTGGTTCAATTAATGATATCAATTTGTTGACATTGTTTTATTAGGCAATTTCGTTAATGGGACTGGAAAACGGAAAGGGGCTAGAGGCACCTGCACCGGGAAGAGACTTGAGCAGGCCACCGGCGGAAGGAAAACGCCCATAAGGGCCAATGAGGATGGCGAGGTGATCGAGGCATTCGACACCACGCGCAAATATGTCAGCATGGCCGGTGCGATCGTGCGGGACAAGGTCCCAATGCTTTGGCCAGATTGGGAATCTGTGCCTATCTACGTGAAGATGCAAGTGCATAATGCACTCAGTGTGAGTAAAATCGTATTTTCATTACGTAAATTTTACATTTATTAATTAAGTCCACTTAAATATATAATTTTACCTTTTATATATTCATATTGCAGGTGTGGTTTGACGTGGATGAAGTTCTTATTCACACGTGGGTAGAGCGTCAACTACATAATCGGTGATGTGCTTCCACTTATTTGAATATATATCGAGTTAGATTTTTGTTTATCAACTGTTTTAATATCTCTAACTTTTTTTCCTTGTTTTAATATAGGTATAAAGAGTGGAAGAACGAGCTTTCTTCCCATTACACTGTATACAAGGAGCTAGGCCGAGGTTCTACTCCTAGCGAATTCCGGTTTAGGGAGTACGAGTGGCTGTGGCTGATAGCCCACTTCGAGCACCCCAAAGCTCAGGTATGCATCCTTAATATATCTTACAAGCCTAATGTATCGTATCAGATTGAAATAGTTAGTTACTAATTTTTTTCCATATGTTTATCAAACAAGGCGATTTCGAAGACGAACCGGGCGAATAGATTGAAAAACACCAGGGTCCATCATGCAGGTTCACTCAACTACATGGGTTGGTCGACTAAGGCGCAGCAACAACAAGAAGTGAACCCCTTGGTGTATATTCATCAGAAGTTCTATCCGCAATGCCCTGATGAAGCGGTAAGTCTTTCGCCTCTCCATGTGTTAATAAAACTATTTTTCGATATTAATAGATGTTGTTAGTTAATACGTTGTTCATTTTCGCTTTTCAATTAGGCGAGAGTGGAGGAGGCGACGACAGAAGTGACCATGAGTATAGCTCGGACTAACCATCCTGACTGCTCCGAGGAAGAAGTCACCCAGTATGCCTCTCAGATCGATCCGCTTGATCCCCCGATAGCGGCTCAGATCATGGCAAAAGCGTGCGGGACTGGAAAGAATACCTACTACTGTAGGGGAATGGGCTCGGCGGGCGAAGGAGTATTGAAAACCACTTCACAATACTCTACCGGGTCAAGAAGTTCAACTTCTAGTCGTAACCTCGCAGCGGAGCTTCATAGGACGCAGAGGGAGTTGGAGGAGCAAAAGAGGCAGATGGCCGAGTACCAAATGCAGCAGACACAGGTGCAGGCTCAGATGTACACATGGATGCGGACGATGTACGAGGCTCAGACTACCGGACAACCGTTCCCCACACCTCCCCCGGCCCTGGTCCCTCCGTTCCCTAGCTATCCACCACCACCACCGCACCAGTCAACGCCAGAGCAAGACCAAGGTAGCCACCGGAATTCAAATGAGTACTTTGATTACTTCGACCCTGACCCGCAAGTTCCTCGACCCTGACCTGTAGTTGTAGTTAATTTTCGTATCGTCGTTGCTATTTGTACTGTACGTTGGACATTTATGTGTACTGTTGAACTTGTATGATTGTACGGTTTATGTCTTTCAATGCAGGTTCTGGAATTGGGCCCAATCCAGAACCGCGTTTTTTTTTCAAAATTTTTTCTGACATTGCCGGCGACATGGACCTCAGTCGCCGGCAATGTCACAAATTCCGGCCACGGCGGCGGAACCATTGCCGGCGACGGCGTCGCCGGTAATGTCGGAGACATTGCCGGCGACGCCGTTTCCCGTCGCCGGCAATGTTAACACCGGCGGGAGATTTCCGGCGACGTCATTGCCGGCGACTCGTCGCCGGGAATGACATTTCCGGCGAAAAAAAAGACAAGGCCGGCGACCTCCCGTCGCCGGTAATGTCTCCTTTTCTTGTAGTGATTCTTAATTCCTTCTCTCCTCTCTCTCACTCTCACTCTCACTCTTAATTATTAAAATTAATAAATTAGTAACAATTGGTAATAATAATTATTAATAATTGGTAAATTGGTAATTATAATAAATTTTTAAAATTATTGTAAATTATGATAATTATGGTTATTTAGTCATTAATTATTGTAATTATTGTAAATGATAATTATTGTTGTAATTATAATTGGTAATTATTGTAATTATTATAAATTTGTAATAATTATGGTAAATTATTGAACTATGAAAAATAATAAATTGGTAATTATGGTAATTTAGTAATTATTATAATAAATGATTTAATTATTAAAAATAATAAATTGATAATTATGGTAATTTAGTAATTATTATGGTAAATTATTTAATTATTAAAAATAATAAATTGATAATTATACCTAATTTATTAATTATGGTAAATTATTGAATTATTAAAAACAATAAATTGGTAAATTAAGGTAATTATTGTAATTATAGTAAATGATTAATTATTGTAATTATGGTAAATTAGTAATTATGGTAAATTATTATATATAATTATTGGTAATTATATTTTTACAAATCTTAGGTTAAAATGGCCCCGTGGAGTAAGAAAAAGACCCAAAAAGAGACCGAAAATGCTGTACTCCGACGCTTAGCAGAGCAAGTCAGTTGGCAATTAGAGGAGGACAACGTCGCGCCTTCTCCGAACCCTTCAGCTGGTCCTTCGACAGCGGCGACTGGGGAAATTCCCGATACCCCAGCTATTCGGACCGATGATGATGACGCACTTTCCGGTCCGACATCGATGTCAGAAAGTACTCAGGCGTCGTCGGCCTCCTCCGAGTCTATCATCTACAGCGCGCGCAGCAAGGTCAGGAGGGCCCCGTCAGACCCTCAACCCAAAAGGTCTCGAGGACTCGTAAAGGGGCGGAAAATCCGAGAAATTGTTCAAGGCAACCGGGCAAAAGATCTAGTTGTCGTATGACAATTTCACCGATGGCCCTCCCACCTCTCAGCTAGCTAGTCTCTCCTCGCACAGTATCGGGTCAATCCTTCGCAACAAGGTTCGTATGATTGCGCCTACCTGGAAGGAGTTGCCTGCTGTGGAGAAAGAGAAAGTGTTTAAAGAACTTTCGGTACGTAATACGTACAATTTTAAATTTATTTTCTAATAAACAATAAAAAAACATAATTTCATAATATATACAATTATAATTTGTTATTCTTTTCTTATAGGAACAATATGGGGTTGGTGGCACACCGGAGATGCTTACGCACATCAACAGCACCGCCAACGCCATCTACCGTGATTGGAAGTACAAACTTCATAAATATTATGAAGAATTCGGCCGAGAGCCTACCCCCGTAGAGCTGCGTGGGGATAGGGAAGATGAGTGGGACTGGTTGGTCATCCACTTCGAAGCAGAAGAATATCGGGTGATTATTTTTTTATTTAAATTGACAAAATTGAATTATTATTTTTTAGTTATTTATTAATTTTTAATGATTTATGTTGTCCAACAGAAATTCTGCAACATAAACAAGGCCAACCGGGAAAAGAAGGACAAACATCATACCTCCGGCTCCAAGCAGATGATCCAAATCGCTAAGGAGCACAGAGATAAGGGCTCCAAACACCCTTATCTGGATGCTAGCATCACCGTTTACGTGACGTTTGGGCTCGACAATGAAGCGAGTCAATACGGCGTAAGTGTCGTATATATTTCTTCTTAATTAGCGTAATTATTATTTATTAAAATTTCATACAAATTTATAATTATTTAATTATTATTATTATTTTCAGGCGAGGTTGGTAAAACGGGCGCAAGTGGAATTGGCCAACACGCAGCTTGCACACTTGGATTTGCCGCCAAAAGACCTGTTTTCTCTATCGATGGTGAGCCAAATTGCAATCCCCAATGAGGTATACGGTCGTCTAGCTGGAAAGGAGATTAGGGGGATGAAACGCAAGGTGCAGCGAGATTTGTCTTCTGACTCATCGATCTACGAGACGTTCGGCGAGGAAATGTGTTCCGGATGCGTCGGTCCAAGAACCCCCTGAGGAGGCTCGACTCGCACGGGAGGAAACGAAATCTATGCGTCAAAGGCTTGATGACCAACAAGCGCAGATAGCCCACCTAATCACCCTCATGGAAAACCAGGTTCGACAACAGTGTCAACCTCCTCCGAACCCATACCCCGACGACGACGACATGGCTGGAGGCGGGGGACTTGGCAACGCGTCTGCTCCTTCTGTATTTTAGTAGTTTACATTTTATGTAGTTTATGATATCGTATTTTCAATTCCGAACAATTTAATTTGATGTATGTATAAATTTTAATTATTTAAATGACAATTTAGTATTTTAATTAATTTATTAATATTTTACTTTAAATTTTAATTTTAATTAAAAAATAAATAAATATTCACTTAGACTACGGAATATATAGAGGTCCGTAGTCTAAGTGGTCACTTAGACTACGGAGTTTTTGCGTGATCTAAGTGATCACTCAGACCACGTAATAATTTCCTAGTCTAAGTGACCACTTGGACCACGGAATATTTGCGTCGTCCACGTTGTACATGGACGACGCAACCGTCATTTGCGTCGTCCAAGTACAACTTGGACGACGCAAATATTTCGTGGTCCAGGAGGCCACTTGGACGACGGAAGTGGACTTTTTCATCGTCCAAGTACCTAGACGACGACACTTTGAGGACATAACCTAAACGGCGGAGATTCCGTCGTCTAGGTACTTGGACGATGGAAATTCCCACCTAGACCACGAAAATGGTCCGTGGTCTAGGTACGTTTTTCTTGTAGTGAGAGAGAGTGGCTGAATCACTTTTACCGAGAAAATAGAATTTTGAATTTGAATAGGAAAGAAACGAAAGCTCTCAAAGGTAAAATGGGAAGAAAATTCTAGGTTTTGGGAAAGAATGGATTTTTTAAAATTTGGTTACTAGATTTGGGTTTTTTAGAAATAAATACCAAAAGTGTTGGCTTTGTTAGACAAGGAAAAAGTTATTAGGCTTTTTAAGAAAGAGAAACTGAATTTGAGTTTTTAAATAATTTGTCATATTTTTAACTTTTACTTTTACACTTTTTACTTAGACTTTACCTTTTAGCTTTTTTTTCTTAACGGTTTCATTTTTTACTTGATTTTGCTGTACACAAATTTCTACTTAAATTCTAATTTCACTTAAGCATTATTCCAAAGTCTTATCTTACGGTGTGTTTGGATGAATGATTCTTAATTTTTATAGGAATTGATAAATGGCGGAAACTAGAATTTCAATATTTAAAATTACATCATTTGTGAATTCTTACATTTGAATGTCTTCATAAAGAAATTTAATAATTACAATAATTACAAAATTTCGTTCAAATAAAAAATGAAATAAAAGCATTATAATGCAGTTTATTCATTCAAATATAAAAGGATTCGAGAAAATTGTAAAATGACATATCTTTTTGAGGGAATTTGAAGGAGGAAATTAAGTCTTCAATTCTCCTGATTTTTAAAATAGAGAATTTGTAAAAAATTTAAAAAAGTTATTCAAACACAAAAAATTATGAGATGAAATTCTAAATTACTAAAATTTAATTAAATTTCTCTCATTCTACTTCTATCCAAACAAACCATTATCTCATATTAGTAATGCCTTTTGTTTTCTAATATGTTATGGTTACTGTCATTTTGTTGGTTTCTTTAGTCAGAGTTCAAATGGTTAAGATAGTCCAATATGTTGGGGACCAAAGCATCTTTCATTTTCTTTTAAAGCATTGTAATGCAGTTTATTCATTCAAATATAAAATGAAATAAAAATTCTCATTATTTCCTCTCTTTTGCAACTGGTACATAGGTTATCTTTGGTTTGATTAGTTTCAGTAGTTTCTGGAATTCCACTTCACATAATATTTGAACTGAACAGCTAAAGAAGTGCATGGAGCATGGGGCTAGCTGCTTACGGAGATAGTCAAACAATAATTTTGCAGAACAAATAGAGCTAATATGATCATGGATCAATGTAATACCATGCATGACTTAGCAGGTCAACAGTTTACTATTCCTGAAAACCTCATCTGATTGGATATTATACTGCAGTTGAAACTTTAAAACAAACTAAATACTGTATGTATATGTATATATAGAATCTGTACAGTTGAAACACTCCACAGGATGTAGAAATGCCACTAAACACTTGCCCTAAACTAAGACTTGGGTGCTTTCCAGGGACCAATGATCTATCAATTTTGAATTCAAAACTGGAGGGCATAATCCTGAAATACTTATTAGCTTTAAGTAACTATTCGCTCAAGATCTCCATCGTATTGTCAAACCAAAAATGTAAAGGTTAGCATTTGTGTTCAACAGTTTGCCATCGTTTTACATTCTAATAAAAAGAAGTGTAGAATCGCAACTAGCAGAAATCACAAGCCTGGCAATGAATAAACAGAAAAAGAATCCGAAGAACAACATAAGATTAGTACGTACAACCAGAACTTCCTGGACAGAAGTCACGAGATTTAATCTGATACTGTTCCTTGTCACTATTATGGTGTCACGTCCTAAGTTTTTCCTTATCAAAATCAAAGAAGCATTTGGCCAAATAAAGTTGTCCAACAACGAGCTGTATCTAATAAAAGCATGATCTTCACACATGGAGAGCATTTAATTTCAAGCTCTTCATATATATAGTCAATGCTTAAGCAAATCCATCGTTGCCTCCCCCACTAATCATGTCTGCCCCATAATGCTCACACATCACTCCTCACTTGCGGCTTCCTGTCCAAGTTATGAAAGTAAACAAGACTTGACAACACTACCCAGAATCCCAGATAGAGAATATAGCTCAGCAACATTTAACAGTGAATCGTAAATAACTGCTATAGAAACTTCTACCTTAAAACTTTAGAGAGCTACAAAAAAATTACTGCAAAAGCATCAGTAAGAACATAAATTTGGGAACTGAAATCCTGGTCTGTTGTGCCTGGATAGCATTCAAAATTCTCATTTAAGCCATGTACTTATAAGTTATAACAAGAAGTGATCCCACTGAGCTTCAAAACAATACCATTTACAGAAGTAATGTTGGGAAAATCTGCATCTACAATAAGTATGTGCAAGTATACATATGAAAACCTTATGATATGTCAAGCAAAGAAAAGAAAAAAAAAATCACGAGTCTTTATTTAGGTCTTTCTGGTATCCCCCTACATTTTCCAGCCAATAAACGACTTCTTTGATCGTTGGTCTCTTAAGAGGGTTCTGGTTGACACACATGCAAGCTACATCAAGAACCTGCAGCATCTCATTTTCAAAGCCTTTCCCTTTCAGGAGAGGATCAAAAACTTCCTCCGCTTTGCCATCCTTCCTCATTTGATGCACCCAACCAACCAAGTCTCTCGATGTCTTTGGTTTGCATACCTCGAAGGGCCTTTTTCCCGTGAGCAGCTCAAGCATGACAACACCAAAACTGTACATGTCTCCTCTCAAAGTGGCCACCCAAGCTTGTCCATACTCAGGAGGAATGTAACCGAGGGTGCCAACAAGCTCAGTTGTAACATGAGTCTCATACGGAAGAATCAAGCGTGACAACCCAAAATCAGCAACATGTGCTTTGAATTTATCATCCAGGAGGATGTTACTGGACTTGATATCACGATGCACAATGTGTGGTTCACATATCTGGTGCATGTAAGACAATCCATCCCCTGCTCCCCGTGCAATCTTCAGCCGTGTTGACCAATCTAATTTGGAAGGACCATCGGGTTTCTCATGTAACCAGAAATCCAAGCTCCCATTCTCCATGTAGGAATACATTAACAGACGAACACCATCATGCACACAATAACCTTGTAGTGAAACAAGATTCTCATGTTGAGCAGTGGAGAGTGCTTCAACCTCTGCTTTGAATTCCCTTTCCATTAAACCCAAGTCTCCTGAGAGTTTCTTAACAGCAAGATTGGTTCCATTTGCTAATGTAGCTTTGTACACCAGTCCAAACCCTCCACATCCAATGATGTTGGCTTGATTGAAGTTGTCGGTTGCTTTCAGGATTTCATATATAGTAAGATCTCTGATTTCATTGGTGTTGGTAGGGAACAGTATGACCAGGCTGGTATCCTTTTCAAGCTCAGGAGTAACAACTGTAGTGGAATAGCTAGAGAAAGTATCCAATTCCATCTTGTCAGAATCCCCTCCTGGAATGATCCTCCTCTTTGACAACATCCACACTGCTAGAACTGCAACGATTAAAACAATGCCAAAACATATGGAAGATGTCAGCCAAATCAAGAGTATTCTGTTTGACCTATGACCACGAACTGATGCCGTTGGTTGAGACGGTGATGATTCAGAGCAAGATTGCAAACCAACTTGAGGGCCACACAAGTTTGGATTCCCTTCAAAGCTTGAGTTGGGAAATGTAGTAAACTGACCACCGGATGGAACTTGCCCCTGAAGATTATTGAATGCCACACTGAAGGAAGACAAGAAACTGAGACTCTTGATAGCAGCAGGTATTTCACCAGTTAGGTGGTTATGGGAGAGATACAACTTCTCCAAATTCGTGAGACTACAAATCTCAACAGGTATGGTGCCGGAGAAGCTATTGTTACTAAGGTCCAGCACAACAATGTACTCCATGTGCCCTATCTCGGCTGGGATATTGCCGCTAATGCTGTTATTGCCGAGATATATAGCTGGGGGGATGCTGGACAGCTGATTGTATTGCTGATCACTTGTATTTTGAGGCATTACAAACACTGGCAACTCTAAATAACTCTTGTTCATTAAATCGCTGGCCTTCTTCGACGTCAACCCTAGCATTCCACATAGCTCCTTAGGAAAACCTCCGGTAAGGAGGTTAGAGGACAAGTCCAAGTAAAAGAGATTGGTCAGATTCCCTAACCAACTGGGAATAGGACCAGTTAAGAGGTTAAATGACAGGTCCAGGACTTCCAGACTCTTGAGCTTTCTAATCCAGAGGGGAACTTGGCCTGTTAAATTGCAACCACCAACAGCGAAAATCTGTAGGTTCTGGAACTGATCAGGTTCTACCAGGCTCATATCACCTGGCAAGTGCTCATTAATAAAATTTACAGATAGGACCAGTGTAGTCAGCTTCTTGCAACCCCTTAGATTTCTAAAAGCCCCAGTGGCATTGGTTAAAAAGTTGTTAGAGATTGAAAGGAAAGACAGGGATTCTAGTCCAACTATCTCGGGTGATATCTCGCCTCTGAGCTTATTGTTGGCAAATCTGACCGCGGTTAATGATTTGCAAGAGTAGAGGCTCTGTGGTAACTCACCAGAAAAGTTGTTGTTGCCGAGGTCGAGCGTGGTGAGGCGTTGGAATGTAGAGAAGTCAAACGTAGATAGCCGTCCAGACATGTTGTTCACTCGCAAATTCAAGACAGACAGATTCGTGCAGTTGTTTAAGGACGAAGGCAAGCCACCGGTGAGGTTGTTGACGTGGAGAACTAGCTTTTCCAATCTGAAAAGGTTACCGATTTGAACAGGCAATGGCCCCGACAACCTGTTAGAGTAGAGCTCCAGGATCCTGAGATTAGTTAAACGCAATATGCCGTCGCCAATGGGTCCTGTTAACTGATTGACAGGCAAGGAGAGCTGCTGAAGTTCAAGAAGGTCGGAAATGTCGTCGGGTAGGGGACCAGTAAGAGCATTGAAGCCTGCCTGGAAGACCTGGAGCTTCGAACAGTACCGGATTCCAGTAGGAATTGGGCCGGCAAACTTGTTCGATGACAAGTCCAACACTTGAAGTGAGATATTGCCGGAATTCCCACAGAAAGTTAAGAGAGGAATTGCGCCAGAGAAGCTGTTATTGCTGACATTGAAGCTAGTGAGAGAGCCAGAAGAAGCCAGAGATGGGATTGTGCCGTTAAAGTAGTTGCTTGACAAGTCCACAACCTGGAGCTGAAGGGCTTCATTAGTCGTCGGCATTGGTAAGCGGGCATTGAGACGATTGAAGCTCAAGTCCAGAACTTGAAGGCGAGTCAGAGACGAGAACAAACCCTCCGGGAGAGGACCCAGCAGCGAATTCCGAGAAAGATTCAGGTGAGTGAGGTGTGTGAGATTCGTTATAGCAGCATTCAAGGGACCCACCAATTCTCTCGCCGGAAGAGAGAGGCCCACAACTCGATCATCATCGCCGCAGAGGATCCCCTGCCAGATGCAGCAGTCAGCAGATTCAGACCAATCCAACGGCGGAGAAGAGGAGGAAGACTTGAATTGTAAAGACAAGAGAGCAGCTTGATCAGCTATGTGACAAGCAGCAGAGGCAGAAAAGGAGCAAGAGAGGAAAACAAGAACTAGAACCCATTTCAGTTTCAGTTTCAGTTTCAGTGTCCCTGTTGTTGTTGTTGGGACCTGTCTTCTTGGGTCCTTGTCGTGTTTCATGGCCTTGACTAAAATGACTATTCCCAATCCTAAGGGGAAGCATCAATATTCATTGGGCGGGCACAAATCTATATGAATATCTGTGAGAGAGAGCTATAGATTGCTGAGCTACAAGAACTCTGGAACAGACGGACAGAGAGGGAAGAGATTGGGGATCGCAGTAGATGGACAAAACGCCCATTGACCCCAAATTTCAGTGAGGAGAAGAAAGAAAGAGTGACGTTGACATGGGCATATAGAGATTAGAGAGGGATAGATGATAATGATATAAATAAATAAATAAATAAAAAATTGAAGAGAGGGAAGAAGCGTTTACTTTTGTTGTGGTGGGCGGCTGCTAGTGGCTCTTGGGGCGTTGTTGGACATTTTTTCTAGTACTACAATCATGACGACGATGATGATGCTGGTGATAATGGGGTTTCAATATATTCCTACAAACACTTGCCGATTGTTTAATTGTTAGTGGGGTTGCTTGCTGCTTCTGCAAGCCAGGTTCCGAGTCAGGGATCCGATGACTAACCGGGAAGGTCAAAGTTAGGAAATGGAGTGTAAGATTGGGGTAAAAGACATATCGACTCTTCTTGACTCTTGAACCATGGAAGTGTCCGACCATGACCACGACCACCATAACCATGACCATAACCATAACCATGACCAGAAGGTAGATACTGCAGTCACACCGGGCTGGAAATGGAATCCATCTTTTGTCTCATTTAATAAAAACTGACTCGGTCCCCCTCTCGCTGCTACTGAGTTTCTTACATGGCGGATACTCTTACGGCCTCGTTTGGTTACCGGAAAGAAAAATACTTCATCTGGAATTCCCTTAGCATGGGAAAGGTAACGGTTTGTGAAGGAGATTGATTTGTTGCACGTGACGGCAACAATGGAGGAGGTCGACCTCTTGGCGGAGATTAGATAATGACTTGTCAAACGTGTCATAAACATGAGATCACTCTAGCAATTTTTATTTATTAAATTACCATTCTGCTAAATTGTAAATTGTACCGTGAGTCTCAACCCAAGGAGAGCATAAAATTTCAATTAAATAGATCAATTAGCAGGTTGGATGCACCAGTGGATGTAATGGGATAAACAATTAAGTGAATAAAAACACACGAATTAATAAGTAGCTAGTGGGAGAACAAAAAGATGCATGTATTTGAGTGTAATCCCACTATATATAAAAAAACGCTTCATAGATCTTGATGTGTGGAATCAACTATTGCTTGATGTTATGACTTATGAGTATGCGGTTTACTTTGGTTTTTTAATGGCCACCAGGAACATGAAATGAACTCAGCATATATGCTTAGTGCTTTTAATATATAAATATATGATAATACTGAGATGTTTTGAAGGGTTGCTAAAGAGAGCTTTCCAAGGTTGACAGGGATGTGATCTTACTCGCAACAAATGGATTATATATTAACACCTTTAGTTTTCTGTAATCAATTGGTTTAAACTAGTACAGTCCCCTGTATACATTTGATTTACTGAATTTCAATAGGCCAGATCCTAAAATACAAATAAAATACGTGGTGAAATGTGAAAGTTATGTCTAACGTAGTCTCAAGTCTTCTTAGCAATTGTCAAGTGATTTTAGATGTGTTTAGTGCTTTAACACGCGTAACCATAGTATTATGTACACAATTTTTCATGTTGTCTGAAGTATAGTTGACCTTTCAGTAGTCAAAGCTAACACCATCAAGTGGGTTAGTCTCTCTTTTTTTTGAAACAAAAGAACACGAAATTAAGCAACAACTGGACCTCTATCCTTACAAAGAAGAAAGTCAAGTTCAGGGTTCAAATGAACGAAACAGTCTGGTGAATTAGCCAAACTTGAAGCCTATTTAGCAACAAAATCTGCCACTGAATTAGCTTCTCTACTGGTAAGTGGGTTATAGTCTTATAAGTCATGGCCTTTGATCTTAATGAACAAGCTCGCTACGCTTCCTAATGAGTTTCTAATGCGGTAATCAGGATCTCACATCTGTAAACTTTGAACACAAGTTTTAGTGGCCACGGCTGTAACGTACACTTTCAAATACTACATTTCAGAATGAACATAGGTAACCAATCAATCCTAGAACGAAAAGATGGAAAGGAATCATATATACGTATACATACATATATAGAGGGCAAGGACTAACCAAATTTAGTAAAAGTGTCCACCTGTTCATAGGGAAACAATACCCCACCCCTCGCCTTCTTTGCACGAGCAGCCCCAAGTTCAGCAGTATAACCCCTGTGAGCAAAGTTCAAAGTACCAACTGATTCACTAAAGGAACTCTTCTTTTGGACTAGCAACCACTCAACTTTTAGCATATTCAGCTGTGGTACATTCACTACTCAGGAAATCTATCACATAATGTTTTATTAGAATGAAGCAACTAGTTCCATAAATATCACACAATCTGTATTGGTAGAATTACATCCTCAAGTATATTGTCCACAAATGAAAGACTTTTGTATCACTATTTGAAAGCAAATTGAGATTATAAAATTGCTTGATTTTACATATGAAGAATTAGATATGAAATTGAAAAGATATAAATATTAAACTAGATCTGAATCAAAATATTAGTATTTATGTCCCAAATAAACAATCGGTAGAGAGTAAAACGCTATACCTATTCATAGTAAGCACCAAAAGATGTCCCAATAACCAAGCTGATTCACAATTTCAGATAGCTTTACGGTGGTACCAAATATATTCTCTTACTACATAGTGGTCAATCCTTAATAAAGATATCGTCAAAAAACATTGCATAAAATGAAAGAAGTGGTTTATTTTTGGATTTCAGATATATCTTATACCATTACACAAAAAACATCTCTCCAAGAAGCTGTCGACTTATTTGAAAAGTCAGAAACAATTTGGCTTCAACTACAAGGTGTTTATATTCCATACACGCCAAGCTCAAAGAGGTGATAACAACTCTAAGAAATAAATCATTGTCTTAAGCAAATATAGAAAAATACTTTACTCTAACTTAAATTACTTATATGTACTATACTTATTGTCAATTATTAGTTTGTTAACTATTGGAAGGCAATTTTCTTAACACGAGACCGAAAATAGTTTTAATTTATTACAATGTGGAGCTTATTCCTATTTATATTTGGACTTAGTTGGGAGGATGTTTTTCATTACTAGAGATTATATGGAATATTCCTACATGGAGGTTTTTTTCTTTGATCTTTTCAATCAATGTTTTCAAAGGAAAAAAAAAATAGTGGCAGTAGCACCATAGAAAATGCATGACAGAAGATATATTGCAGATCTTATATTCAAGATATGAATGTACTAAGGCAGTTAAGGAATCAAATCATGATGGATAAAGCATTTACAGTTTCAAACTATTAATGCACACCAAATTTGTTACTGCACTGCGCCTACCATGTGTTCAGTCTTTACTGTAGAGATCTAAGTTTCCAGGAAGAACCACCAGTTGATGAGCTCGATGGTCTGATAAACTGTCATTCATTTATCCTGCACCAGTACATCACCAATAAGAGAGACCATTGATAAAACCAACTACCAGACCACATTTAGTAGGCATCATGTTCACATGGATCAAGTCGAGGACAGTAAAGTTTGATCTAATATTATTCTTCAGCTTAAGCCTTAGTATGCATTGATAGATGCATTACATCAATTTTTTTCTGAAATTAGGATCACATACGCTGGTTAACAATTAAAAAGTCAGACTTACTGGTATTCTCGAATTCTAAAGCTTTTAGGATGTAATTTTACCAATTATTACATGTTCTGAATATATATATATATATACATATCCTATCAAGTGCAAAGTTTCACATTGAAACTTCGGTGTGAAGTTTCATTTTACGCAAAATTGACAAAACAATTCGAAGATTGAAACCACTCATCCTTTAGATACACATGCAAAGATTGTGCTTGCAAAATTTCAGCTCAATTGGAAATGTTTTGACCATTTGATCACCACATCAAATTTTGAGCTAAATCGGATAATCTGTGTTAACAATGCTATATCTATAGAGAAATATCTATATATATATATATATATATCTAAACAAATAATCCTATCAACTTCGCACTTGATAGGGTGTGTGTGTGTGTGTGTGTGTGTTTGTGTGTGTGAGAGAGAGCCTATCTAGAATGGAGCTCCACTTTGAAATTAAAGTGCGAAGCTAGATCAGTTTACTTAAATCAAATGGATCACAATTCACTTTTCCTAACTAAATTCAAAACACATGAGTTAAACAAAAATAAATAAAAATTAGAAGAAAGAACCCGGCCGCAATAAGATTTTCCCTCGCCAGACGTTTCTTCTCTCGCTATCCTCCATTGACGCCATAAGCATAAGCAAAAGATGCATGATAGGAATCATAGGATTGAAGGCTAGCATCGAAGGAGATAACTTATTGATCTGATCAACCTCAATCAATCCAGTCTTTCCTATGAATTCGTTCGAGCAACTCTGTCTCTTACCTAAACAAATATGGAAATTTGATTAATTATACTACCAATTAAGCAACTTTGTCACTTCAAGTCCCAAGTAGCATGAACTTGGATTACCTCCTTTACAGATCAATACAAACCCGTTAAGATTTTCGATAGATCTATCCATTTGGATTACCTCCTACTTACAGATTATTCTCATTCTCGATGGTTTTGCGAAAAAAAAAAAAACATAAAAAAGAATCCCCAAAATCAGTATTATCAATGTCATATGAAATCAGCAAACCTTGGAAGAAATCTCAAAATTGATATGCTATGGAGTGGTAAAGATTTTGAGAAAAAATTCCCAAATCATTAAAATCTGAAATTGGCTGGAGACGAGAGAGAGAGAGAGAGAGAGAGAGAGAGAGAGAGAGAGAGAGAAGAAGAAGCCTTCACATGCGACTGGGTTTTTTTTAAAAAAAAATGGTTAACCTAATCGGTTTTGACTCTAGTTAAGAGAGAGAAGTTGTGGTCCATTTGATTTAAGCAAACTGATTTAAGGGCTGACAGCGGAGCTTCGCACTTTAATTTCAAAGCACGCAGAGCTCCGCTCTGGATATATAGTGAGTGTGATTGTGTGAATCAACAAAACTATCTCATAAACAATGTTCAACAATTACAACAACACAGCAGTTAAATGGTACCTGAAAAAAATAGGCAAGAAATAAGCACAAGATCCCGCACTTGCATAAATCATCTCCTATATGGCTTAAGGTGATAATTTTGGAACTCTGTTTCAAAGGTAACACTCTTCATCTAGCTACTTCAATCTTCTCCAAGTTCTCAACATATCCGACTGTATCAACCCCCTGTAGAGTGTCTCGAAAGTAACATTCTGAGGAAGAAGCCCCTTTTCTATCATCTCCACAAAGAATTCGCAAGCCTCTCTCCACTTGTGCTTTTCACATAGCCCATGAATCAACATTGTATAGGTATCCAAATCTGGCCCTGCCCCACTCTCTTTCATATCTTCCCATATCTCTCTGACAACCTCAACACGATTCAACTGCAAAAACAACCCCACCATTATGTTATAAGTATGCACACTAGGCTCAAATAAACACTCCTCCATTTTCTTGTACAACTTCAGAGCGCTCTGCCAATCCTTTCTACCCCTATACTCTTTGAAGAAACAATTATACGTAGCGGCAGAGGGAGTAACCCCATTCCTCACCATCTCACCGAGCAGCTCCTCCGCGTCTCCAAGCCTCCCACACGAGCAGAGACACTTGACAACCGAAGTGTAAATCGCCACAGTGGGGCAAATCCCCCTCTCTCTCATCTCCTTCAGCTTGTCAAGCGTCAACCCGGGCTTATGCACACGGCTATAAACATGAAGCAGTACCGAAAAAATAGTGACATCGGGCTCGATTCCTCTGCCGGACATTTCATCAAACACCTTGTGTGCATTTCTTATAGTCCTCTCAAACCTCTCCACCGGGTGCAAACTGGCCAGTTTACAAATCCCATCAAGCTACACATTGTAAGTGGTTACATTGGCATGCTCAATCATATCCCTCAAGAACCTCTCGGCCATATCAAAACAGCCAATCTTACACCACCCGTAGATCAAAACCGTGTACATTTTTGTATCCAGCGTAAATTTGGGTTTCTTCTGGTTGAACACTTGAGCGCGGCGAGTCTGACGGAGATTATAGGAGAGGAGGAGGTGGGGAGGGAGTTGGCATAGTGGAAGAGAGCGAGGGCGAGGGCAATTTTGGAATTGTGCTTGAGGCGGAGGAGGGTTTGGTGGAGCAGTTGAGGAGAGAGAGTGATGCCGTGGAGTTGGAGAGAGGATTCCATCGCGTGGAATGGGTTGTGATGCTCCAGGAGGATCTTCGATACTAATTCGGTGTCGTTTTGGACTGCTTCTGTTGTTTTCGTCATCGGATTGGGGAGTGAACAGAAACGACGGAGTGAACGGAGACGAATAAGAGAGGGAAACCGACTCAGCTGTGCCATTTCTTTTGCACACTAGTGTTGGTCATTTCTCAGTTATATGCGTTAGCTTCCGCAGCTTTTAATTTTACCATTTGCTGCCGCAGCAAGTTCACCGGGCCTAGTTTAGCCTGGTTGTCACGAAGATATAACCCTTAATTTCGACAAAAAGTGAAAAACTCGTTCTCCACCGGTGTTTTTTTGCCTGGGCAAGAACTGTCCTTGGTCGATCATTGGTGCAATTCTAGCCCTCTGCTCTGACCTAGTTGCCAAATTGCGCTCTCAATCTTGACCGTACATACCTCCATGATATCAAATCGATGTTTCACGAACCATCTCGCTGAAGCTGGGTTTCAGCCTCCAAGCCCGACTCCCCCGTGCACCTTACCCGCATGGACGTCATCCCCGCCATGTCGTCGTGAAACACGACGCCAGAGTTCGAGACGTCGTTCCTGAGGCCAATGATGGAGAAGCTGGCGGAAGCAGCCGAAGGTAAGATGCGACTTCAATTCTCTTTCTCTCGCTTACTCTCTCTGTTGGATTTCTAAGGTTTTTGTATGGGATTAAGTCATGGAGTTGATTTGATTCTGGTTTTGTATAGCAAAACGCGAATTTGAGTCGTAGAGCTGTAGCGGGAGATAGGGGAAGAAGAAGGGAGTTTAGTTCGTGAAAAGAATATATCAATCTCACATTTGAGTTTTGACTCCATCTTCTCCAAAAGGTACGCTATCACTCTTGCTCAGCGTCGTCTTTTGTTTTATGTTACAGTAGCTCCCTATTATATTCGTGAATGTGATATATAGCTAAATGAATTGTTGAACTAATACTACTGGAGATGTTAAGTTAATCGAAGTTATAAACTTGCGAAGTAATGGTATTTCTATACATAAGTGAAGAGGCTTTTTTGTTGATATCCTGCAAATTTATAATTTCATAAACCTTTCTGATTGGGCGATTTGATAAACAATTTTCGGATACAGCAAACTTAGTTGTAGCTATGTTTCTTAATTGAAATTCTCTTTTTCTTTTTATTGATATCAAGTTCCCCAATTGAAATTCATACATCAGCTTGAGTATATATCACTTTGAGTATGTGGTATTGGAGATTGAACAGTTGCTGGTGTCGTGTTTAATTTTTTCATTGTACATTGTTTGATGCATAATAGTAAAAGTAAAACTATCTCTGGTACTTGATTCTCTTTTTGCCATTAGAACCGAACTCAATCTGTCATAGAACATGTACAAATGCAGATATTCAATACCTTTTTTCTTATTCCCTTGCTTATATTTATATGGTATGTAACAAGACAAAGAATTTAATTTATGTCCTCATTACTGGAGTGTCGCAGAAGATTTAGGATATATGGAAGGTTGGCTAGTGGTATTGTTGATAAATGGTGATTATTTGACAATAAGATTGATTGATCTACCATATCTGCATCTACCTTGGCAGCACGCCACTTCATTTAGCAGCTCGTGCAGGATCTTTTGATTGTATCCAAGAGCTGCTTGCTTGAGGAGCAGATCGGTTTCAATTAGACTCATGTATCTACTTTTATATATCTACAACAAAAGAAGTTGTTCATAGCATTAGAAGGACACTGATGTTTTGGTTTAATTAGTGAACAAGTCGCTTGTGCTTCATGAGCTTTATTCTTCATGTATCTTTCTCTTTCGATATTCTTTGTTTGGTTCTTACATCGAGTAATCTTGATCATTTTGTTATCATCACAGTTTGGCTTTATTTTGCTTTTCACTATTAATGCTGGAATAAAAGTATAAAACGTATGTAGCTGAACCAAGATCCTACTCCAATTTTAAACTCGACCAATTTTAGCTAAAAATAAACTATGATAAACAAAGAAATATGAAAGATACATGACAAGCAAATCCACGAGCAACTCTGTTACAACGATCAAGCAAGATCTTCATATCCTCCAATATGCCACCGAGAAAAGGAGGTCGTCCTCTCCACTAGCAATCCATTGTGTAGCTACAAGACAGTGCGACTCAAGTTGCTTCATTGAGATAAAAGATCATCACACATGTTTATTTTTATTAGAAATGAATAAAAATAATTAAATAATATTTTAAAAAAATTATGACCCTGACCCAACTGTTGGAAACAACCATTAAGAAATGAGTGACACGTCACTAAGCTATAACCCTAATGTCCCAGCGACTCTGACCCCATGACCCAACGGGTGAACTTGCTCTTAGAGCATCCACACCAGTTGCTTTAGCAATTACTCAAAATTACTCAAGCAAACCAAATCCATCAATAGCAATAGCAAATTAAATTTTGGATGCACCCATATACAAAATGCAAGAGCAGTTACAATTCATCATATTATAAAATATTGATAAATAATTAACCGGTAAGATTTACGACTAATAATAATGTGACACGTGTCGTTATTAACTAAATAAATATACATGATTTATCATAAACACGAGATTTAAAAATTGACTATTTTTAATAAATGATACGAGTATACTTTCTTGATGAGAGTTATAGAGAATTTTATTGCGAGCTCGTAGGAATTTTCATATAATTTTTCGGACTCTCGAACTATTTATTATGATTTTTAGATGTTTTAATTTCAATTTTAGTTTATTAAAAATAGTAATTTTCTTTAAATCTGAACTGTTAGATCGAAAGTTGGATTGAAAACCAACGGTCCAGATCAAGTACGTGGACCATTGGAAGTAAAAAGCAACCAACCCCATGACACTTGTCAGCTTTCTATTCGTGCGTCAATTTTTTTTAACTGGTTTACTGGCGCGTACCATGCACGCACCTGGAAAAAAAAATATAACACGCCTGACTTCACCCACTAGATGTGGGCTCTGCCTGGCGATTGATCAAACGTCGGAGCAAACTTTGCTCGAGCAATTGCTCATGCGCTCCATCAACGAACAGTCGCCCTTGCCGAAACTACTGTTGCATCGCCCAAAAAGCTTTCCTCGAGCTTCTGCTGGCCGGACCCATCTCTTGCTCGAGCAACTCACCATCCGGTGCAGATGCTCTTATATGAGATACTATTCATAAGGGTGGTATTTGAGTCTTTTCACACTTTTTTTTACAGCTTTAGATTTTGCTTTTTACTTTACCCATTTCTTTTTTCAGTTTTGTGTTTTACTTTTTTTACGTTATCCACACTACCAGATTTTATACTATACCAGACGAAACCTGAAAAAACAGCCCGATGACAAACCTTGTGGTCGGTTATGGGTGACCTTGTCATCGGTTATAGGTACACCCTATACCCAACGACTTTTTTGCCACAATGTTCGACGACTTTTGAACTATAGCAGACGACTGAGTACGTCATCGGCTATAGTTCTTATTTCAGATCTATTTCGCAGCAGCTTGGTCATTCAAAAATGATTTGGTGAGAAAAATTCAAAACGCTCTGAAATCGTTGGGTGTTATCGGAAGCTGTCCAAGAAAGGTTTGTGAAGCTATATATATAGCTAGCTAGCTACGTACGTATATAAATGTTGATTAATTAATATATGTTGGTTTTAAGTTGCATTGATTAATGTTGAAGTAGAGTTGAATTGATTGTTGATTTTGAGTAATATATTGATATATTGTTGATTTTAGTTCAGTTGAGTTGAATTTGACGAAAATATATATATATATATAATTATATGTAAATTTGTTGATTAATTGTTGATATGTATATATATATAGTTGTATATATGTAAATTTGTAATTGTTGATTATTGATATATATATATATATGTGTGTGTATGTACGTATCTATATATATATGTTAATTGTACGTTGATATATATGATCGATATATATCAATATATATGTTTGTAATTAGGGAGTACGTATGTAGAAGATTGAATTAAATTATGTAATTTGTAGTTTAATTAATTAGATATTGATATATATATATATAATGTTGATTTTTAAATTAATTAGTACATGTTTGTGTGTGTGTGTGTGTATATATATATATTGTTGGAATTTTCAGGATGGACAAGAGTAGGATGAGCCTTGAAAGATGGGATGTAAGATATCACCATGGAATTAGGAGCTTTATGGAATATGTGAAGGCTAATTGTGGAGGGATGCCAATTCATTATTACCCGTGTAATAATTGTCAGTGTCGCAGCGACCAATTTTGTTTTCCCATTGAAAAAGTATTGGAGCACCTAAAGAAATACGGGTTTTGGGATAAGTATACATGTTGGATTTATCACGGTGAAACATCATCAGCGGGTCTGCATAATCATGGTCAATTTGCTGAGAGTTCCAGTACATCCAAAGATCAAACAACGAGGTTGATCAACGATGTGTTTCCTTATGAGAGCGGTGTATTTGCTTAAGCACAAGATCCTCCCGCCATTGGGGGCTTCCCTCATACTTAACCACTCCAGCAATTACCTAGAGTTGTCAACACTGCTGATATTGACAAGTTGTAACGACCCGAACCGGAAATGGTATGTTAATTGGCTTGATTTGCGAGTTTCACGATTAGTCGTGGTTCTGTCATAATTAGTCGATATGGCGGGGTTGTTTACGACGAGATTTTTGGTTTGGAATTCTATATGAGTTCCTTCACGAGAGTTGTAGTGTACATAATTTCAAGCTCGTTGGAGTTTCCGGAGGATTATTTCGAGTTACGTGGAATAAGTTATGAATATTTTTGGCCGTTGGATTTAGTTGTGTTTATCCGATTGGTTTCGATTCATTTTGGACCGTTGATCATTTTGGTCGCGAGTATAAATATCGAAATAGTCGTGAAATTTTCGAAAAGTGACATTTGGGCCAAGTTGACCAGTTTTGACATGTTGACTATCGTTGACCCGCGTTGACCGTGGCTCACCGGAGAAAATCTTGACCACCGATTGACTTTCTGATTCCAGCCACCTCAGACCAAAATCTTGGTATGGTTACCTTCCTCTTGTGATTTCCTATTGATTTGAACTTGGTTTGAGTGGATTTGGTGGATATTTAAGGGAGTTTGAACTCGGTGAAGTTCTTGGAACTTATCGGATTTGGGTGGCGGTTTCCTGCCAGTTTTGGGATCGTTCATAGATGCTTTTGGGGGAAGAACTTTTGGGATTGGGTGACGTTTGGAGCTCGCTGGAATCAATGGTGGCCGTGGCTTTTGAGCTTGATTCTGGCCACGGTGGTGGTTGGATGATGTGGTGACTTTGTGGAAAAGTGTTGGGCTTGAGGAGAGGAAGATTTCTGGGCTTGTTCCGCCTTGGAGCTTCGGCGAGGTTAACGTTTTGGGATTTTTGGAGATTTTTATACCGTTTTGCTCGTAATCAGGTCCCGATCGTAGTCGTGAGGTTTTTTGATTTGAGTATTCTATTTTGAGACGAGGGTGTTCGAGTATATTTTGGAAATTTTGCTATCCTCGTCAATATTTTGAGCGATACGTCTTTCGAGAACGCGGAGTTCTTGACGTATTAGCTCCGTATGTTGTGTTTCAATATGTATTGACCGTATCCCTGTTATTCAGTTGATCGTGATCGAGTGTTTGGCTAGGGATTTTTCGCCGGACCTCAGAGTTAGCTTCGTACTGTGAGTGGACACTTTATTTTCACAGTTGATTTGCGAGTTCTGATTATGCATTTATGTTATGCATTTATGATTATACACTTTACGATTATGCATTGCATTAGTATGCATTTACAATTATGCACATACAAGTATGCATTTTATGATTATGCATATGCATGGAAAGTATTTATGATTTGGTTTACATAGAGTACAGTCTCGGATATAGAGGTAGCATCGATGTTTTGGCTTCTCGGCTGATCCCCGAGATGCTCCAGGAAGCAGATATCCTGACCCGAGGTCTTCCAGACTTATAATCACATGTGGGTCTGGGATCCCGTGATTAGACTGTACTATGTGGATGAGTCTGTGAGTGACCCCGCATAATTTTATGTGCATCTTTATAGATCAGGGAAAATGTACTTGGTCGGGATTTATATGTGCATTGACTCGCATTATGCTTTTACGAGCATATATACTTATGTTGGGAAATACATATTATTATTTTCTTCCACTCACTCTAACGATTTCATTTGTCTTCCCCTGGGCTTTTCGGTTTCTTTTGCCCAGTTTGCAATTTGAATTCTGGGGTTACACGTTGACGGTGGAAGCATAGAGTTTAGGTCACACTTCAGTTCAAGTAGGTTATTTGTTCAACCTACTTGATGTATATGATGTATATATGAGTCACTCTGAATACTTATGTTTGTTTTCAGTTTACTCCTGAATGTTTTCTGGATTTCTTGTAAACCTTGTGGTTTATTATATATATGATGTTAAGAAATCCGGATGGGGAACGGAGCCCCACGGTTTGCTTTTGTGGAATATTCGAAGTGTGATTCTCTTTGCAGGTTCTAATTTTGGCTCACATATTTCAAAGTAAACTCTGGCAAAAAAAATTTAAGGTCATGTTTTCGAAGGGATTTGATTTCGGTTTAGGCAACTAAATCGGAGTCAGGTTCTTTCAGTTGGTATCAGAGCATTAGGTTTTAGGTTCTGTAGACTCTTGTAGTTGTCTTACTAAGGACATTTGAGAATGTACAGCATTTTCGGAGTGATGACCCTACCGACCGGCGGATAATCATCAATGCTCTAGAGTGTTGTATGCTTTCAAATGTTTGAAGTTTCATGATTACATCCTTTATGTCTTGTGACTAATCTTTTTTATCCTTAGGATGCCTCCTCGATGTGGAGTCCATGCTGAACGGACTGGGGATCCTGATGAGGATCAACGTACGCGTGACTTGCTTATGTGAGTATTGCGTTTGGAGGAACATATTGACCCTGTAGCTAAGGCTAGGACAACTGAAGTAATTGTTTTCTCTGGTTCCCCTGATCCTGAGGTGTGTGAGGCTTGGGTAGTTCAGGTTAAGCTTGCTTGTGAGCACTTGCATTTTACTCCTGAACAGAAAACTGTAGCAGTAGTGGGTTTGCTTGAGTCAGATGCCTACTTCTGGTGGGTTGGTATAGACAGAGTTCCTATTGATACTCCTTGGTCGATGTTCAAAGAGATGTTCATGCATCGATATTTCAATCCAGCTACTCAACAGCGGAAATATGAAGAGTTTACTAACCTGAAGCAGGGGAATATGTCAATGCTTGAGTATTGGGATAAGTTCACTCGTTTATCTCGGTTTGCACGTGATATGGTGGCATCAGAGGAAGCAAAGTGCAGGAGGTTTGAGTTGGGTTTGAATTTGAATATCAAGGGAACTTTGACCACTATGCCTCGAGACAACTTGGATGAGTTTGTTAGTACTGCACTCAGAGGTGAAGACATTGAGAGGGAGAGACAGATGCGGTTTCAGACACTTCGCTTTGAAGAGGGTAGACCTAGTCAGTGTGCTTCGAAGAGGCTGAGTTCAGGTACTTCTGGATCAACATCATCTTCTGGTAGTGGACCTTACAGATATCCTACTAGCACTGCTAGACAGAGTCATAGATGAAGGAGGAGTCAACCGCAGAGGCAGCAGTCGAGTGGGAGTTACAGTGGATCGAGTTATCCTCGACCTATCTTCAGCACACCAGCTACACCGAGGGAATATCCATTGTGTAACAACTGCCACAAACAGTCAGTGTCAGTATGGCACATCTACTTGTTATCGTTGTGGCCAGGTGGGTCACTTTGCGAGGGAATGTTCTCAGCTTGGCACTTTTGGTGGTGTTGCGGATCAGAGTACTAGACGAGGTCAGGGTACTACTTCTGGTGATCATGCAATACAGTCTTCTGGATAGGGTGGTCACTAGAATCGTAGCCAGTATGGACGACCAGTTGGACAAGCTCGAGTTCATGTCATGTCTCTGCGTGAGGGCAGAGCTTCCCCAGAGGTTATCATCGATATGTTATACATTTTTGGTCATCCAGTTCTTACTTTACTAGATCCAGGGGCGACGCATTCATTCATGTCATATAGATTAGCATCATTGGCTACTATACCTGCATCTTCACTCCCTAGTTTGTGGCGAGTGTTGTATCCATCTGGCGAGGTAGTGTGTGTCGGGTGGATATATAGAGATTGTGATATTTTTATTGGAGGTTATGGGTTAACCGCAGATTTGATGCTACTGGATATTGTGGATTTTAACGTGATTTTGAGCATGGATTTCTTGGAGAACCATTGGGATGTTCTTGACTGTCACAAGAAGAAGGTTGTTTTTAGGAGTCCAGATATTCTGGAAATCTTGTTTCGGGGTGAAAAGAATACTTCTTTACCTTGTTTGATTTCAGCAATGAAGGCTGAGCAGATGTTGAGGAAGCGTTGTGTGGCTTACCTAGCACATGTGATTGATACGAGTGTTCGTGTACCGGACATTGGTGATATTGCGGTGGTTTGTGAGTATCCAGATGTGTTTCCTGAGGACTTACCTGGTGTTCCTCCAGTCAGAGAAATTGACTTCACCATCGAGTTACTTCTAGGTACTGGACCTATTTCGCAGACACCCTATCGTATGGCACCAGCAGAGTTGAGGGAGTTACAGATTCAACTTCAGGAATTGATTGAGAAAGGCTTCATTCAACCTAGTGTTTCACCTTGGGGTGCTCTAATGTTGTTTGTGAGGAAAAAGGATGGTTCAATGAGGCTATGCATTGACTATCGGAAGTTGAATTAGGTTACGGTGAAGAACAAGTATCCGCTCCCTCGGATTGATGATTTATTCGATCAGCTGAAAAGAGCTTCAGTCTTCTCAAAGATTGATCTTAGGTCTGGGTACCATCAGCTACGGATTCGGGAGTCTGATGTGGACATGCAAGACGGTGTTTCGGTCACGCTATGGGCACTATGAGTTCCTTGTTATACCGTTTGGGTTGACTAATGCGCCAGCTGCTTTTATGGACCTGATAAATCGAATCTTCAGACGTTATCTGGACAAGTTTGTCATTGTGTTTATCGATGATATCTTGATTTATTCCAGGAGTGTGGGGCAGTACAAGATACATTTGCATGCAGTTTTGTAGACTTTGCGAGACGCTCAGTTGTACGCCAAGTTTAGCAAGTGTGAGTTTTCGCTAGACAGTGTAAAGGTTTTGGGTCACGTGGTATTAGCTGAGGGAGTCAGCGTGGATCCTGATAAGATTGATGCAGTGCTGAATTTGAGCAGACCTACCAACGTGGCAGAGATACAGAGTTTCTTGGGCTTAGCAGGCTATTATCGCCGATTCGTACAGGACTTTTATGGATAGTGACACCGTTTACCCGTCTGACGAAGAAATGAGTCAAGTTTGAATGGTCTGATGCTTGCGAAGAAAACTACTTAACTTTGAAGGAGAGGTTGACTACCGCACCAGTGTTGACTTTACCTGACGATAGCGGTGAGTATGTTGTGTATAGTAATGCTTCGAAGTTAGGTCTGGGTTGTGTCTTGATGTAGTATGGAAAGGTGGTGGCAATATGGTTCTAGACAATTGAAACCACACGAAGTTAACTATCCTACCCATGATCTAGAGTTAGCTACCATTGTATTAGGATTGAAGAGTTGGAGACACTACTTGTACGGAGCGCAGTGCAAGATTTACACTGATCACAAAAGTCTTATCTACTTGCGTACGCAGCCAGATTTGAATATGAGGCAGCTGAGATGGATGGAGTTGATTAATGATTATGACTGCACTTTCGAGTATCATCCAGGAAAGGCTAACGTGGTTGCTGATGCTCTTAGTCGGAAGCATGGTGCTTCTCTCTTCCATGTACATGTTGCTAGAGTGTCACTTTTGACTAAGTTGCGAGCAACATGAGCAGAGTTGGAGTGGAATGAGAACAGAGCATTGTTAGCTAACTTCCAATTTCGTTCGGTGTTACTTGATCAAGTTGGTGAAGCTCAAGATTCATATGCTTATCTGTTGAGCAAGAAGAATTTGATTCAGAATAATGTACCGACAGAGTTTCGGATGAGGTGTGATGGCACTTTGATATTCAGGTGGAGATTATGTGTGCCCAAAGATGATGATTTGAAGAAGGAAATACTGGGTGAAGCTCATTGTTCTGCATATGTTATACATCCGGGTAGTACAAAGATGTTCCGGACACTTAAAGCTCATTATTGGTGGCAAAACATGAAGAGGGAAATAGCAATGTACGTGAGAAAATGCCTAATTTGTCAACAAGTGAAGGCAGAACGTCAGAAACCGATAGGCAAACTACAACCTTTGGAGATTCCAGTGTGGAAATGGGAGCATATCACCTTGGATTTTGTGTATCATTTACCTCGTACTTCTGGTGGTAGTACTGGTATTTGGGTGATTGTGGATCGCCTTACGAAGTCAGCTCATTTCCTTGCACTTCCAGGAAAGCTTCCCTTGAGCAGATTGGCAAAGTTGTACTTGAGAGAGGTTGTGAGATTGCATGGTGTGTCTGTGTCTATAGTTTCTGATCGGGATAGTCAGTTCACTTCAGAGTTTTGGCAGGCACTGCAGAGAGCAATGGGGACTAGACTACACTTTATTACAACTTTTCATCCTCAGACAGATGGTCAGTCAGAGAGGACTATTCAGACTCTGGAGGATATGTTACGATCTTGTGTTTTGCAGTTTAAAGGGAATTGGGATTAGCAACTTCATTTGATTAAGTTCGCGTACAACAACAACTATCAGGCTAGCATTGGTATGGCACCTTATGAGGCTTTGTACGGCGAACAGTGTCGAACTCTATTGTGTTGGAGTGAAGTTGGTGAGAAATGGCATCTTGGTCCTGATTTGGTGAAAAGTACCACGAAAGATGTTCAGGTTATTCGGGACAGATTGAAGGCTGCACAAGATCGACAAAAGATTTATGCTGACGTAAGACGGAAGGATCTTCACTTTGAGGTTGGTGATTGAGTTTTCCTGAAACTTTCTCCTTAGAAATGTGTTGTTCGTTTCGGGAAGCGCGGTAAACTTCGTCCGCGATATGTTGGCCCATATGAGATCACGGAGCGAGTCGGTGCTATGGCGTACAAGTTGGCATTACCATCTGAGATGGCTAGGGTACATGATGTGTTCCATGTGTCTATGTTGCGGAAGTACATTTCCGATCCATCTCATGTGTTGACACCGTATCAGCTTCCTATACGGGAGGGCTTGACCTATATAGAAGAACCAATTCAGATTCTTGATCGGAAGGTCTAGGAGTTGTGACACAGAGCTATTCCTCTTGTGAAGGTCTTGTGGCGGAATCATTCAGTTGAAGAGGCTACTTGGGAGACCGAGCAGCACATGCGTGAGCAGTATCCCTATCTCTTCAGTTAGCAGGTATGTAAATTTCGAGGACAAAATTTTTGTTAGGGGGGTAGATTTGTAACGACCCGAACCAGAAATGGTATGTTAATTGGCTTGATTTGCGAGTTTCACGATTAATCGCGGTTTTGTCGTAATTGGTCGATATGGCGGGTTTGTTCACGACGAGATTTTTGGTTTGTAATTCGATATAAGTTCCTTCACGAGAGTTGTAGTGTACGTAATTTCGAGCTCGTGGGAGTTTCCGGAGGATTATTTCGAGTTATGTGGAATAAGTTATGAATATTTTCGGTCGTTAGATTTAGTTGTGTTTATCCGATTGGTTTCGATTCATTTTGGACCGTTGATCATTTTGGTCGCGAGTATAAATATCGAAATAGTCGTGAAATTTTCGAAAAGTGACATTTGGGCCGAGTTGACCAGTTTTGACATGTTGACTATCGTTGACCCACGTTGACCGTGGGTCACCGGAGAAAATCTTAACCACCGGCTGACTTTCCGATTCCGGCCACCTCAGACCAAAATCTTGGTATGGTTACCTTCCTCTTGTGATTTCCTATTGATTTGAACTTGGTTTGAGTGGATTTGGTGGAGATTTGAGGGAGTTTGAACTCGGTGAAGTTCTTGGAACTTATCGGATTCGGGTGGCGGTTTCCGGCCAGTTTTGGGATCGTTGAGGTTAGGGGTTTTGCTCCCCTCAACCCATAGATGCTTTTGGGTGAAGAAATTTTAGGATTGGGTGACGTTTGGAGCTCGCTGGAATCAATGGTGGCCGTGGCTTTCGAGCTTGATTCCGGCCATGGTGGTGGTTGGATGATGTGGTGACTTTGTGGAAAAGTGTTGGGCTTGAGGAGAGGAAGATTTCTGGGCTTGTTCCGCCGTGGAATTTCACCGTTGGCGACGGTCAACGACGGAGCTCCGGCGAGGTTAACGTTTTGGGATTTTTGGAGATTTTTATACCGTTTTGCTCGTAATCGCGTCCCGATCGTAGTCGTGAGGTTTTTTGATTTGAGTATTCTATTTTGAGACGAGGGTGTTCGAGTATATTTTGGGAATTTTTCTATCCTCGTCAATATTTTGAATGATACGTCTTTCGAGAACGCGGGGTTCTTGACGTATTAGCTCTGTATGTTGTGTTTCAATATGTATTGACCGTATCCCTGTTATTCAGGTGATCGTGATCGAGTGTTTGGCTAGGGATCTTCCGCCGGACCTCAGAGTTAGCTTCGTACTGTGAGTGAACACTTTATTTTCACAGTTGATTTGCGAGCCCTGATTATGCATTTACGTGATGCATTTATGATTATACACTTTACGATTATGCATTGTATTAGTATGCATTTACAATTATGCACATAGAAGTATGCATTTTACGATTATGCATATGCATGGAAAATATTTATTATTTATGCATATCACTCTTAGCTCTAGTTTTCTATCCCACTTGCTCTCTTGCTTTAGAAAATCCCCCAACAGCCCTATGTATAGATATAGAAGCTGTCAATACATCGTAGGATAGGAATCCTAATCCTAATAGACTTAACCTTAAGTTTATACACAAATCCTAACCAAACAAGGATAAACTAACTATCCTAAGACTTATAGAAAAGATAAGCTAACTCCATTCCTTGCTAGACAAGGACTTGTATTTTGAATCCTTTCCTAGACTGGATCAATGAGCCAAAACATAACAATCTCCACATTGGTGAGTTGATACCAAAAACAATTGTTGCGACCTTCAGGATATCTTGAATCTCTTGATGTAATCCCAAACAAACCTCCACCTTGACAAGACTCCTCCTGCCGTAACGCACCTCAAGTGAGGAGGTGCTCCACCACAGCTCATCATGCTGTGACACTAAGCAAGTCCAAGAAATTCTTGAACTTCTCTATAGAAACTGGCTTGGTAAGACAATCAGCAGCATTATCATCAATGTGAACCTTCTCCACAATGATATCTCCAGATTCCACCTAATCTCTATGATAGCAAACTTCAATGCGTTTCGTCCTCGCATGAAACACCTGATTCTTTGTTAAGTGAATGACACTTTGACTATCACACTTCACTACCATGCCTTTCTGCTGAATCCCAAACTGACTTGCCAGCCCATTTAACCAAATAGCTTCTTTAGAAGCCTTTGTTAAGGCCATATACTCTGCCTTAGTAGTAGATAAAACTGTGACTGCTTAAAAAGTTGCTTTCCAGCTCATAGGTCCTCATCCACAAGTAAAACCATAACCTATTGTAGACCACCTTTTATCCAAGTCTCCAGCATAATCTGAATACACAAAACTAGCCACGCATCATACTTCTTGTTTTCTCTCAAACATGATTACAAGCTGCCTAGTCCTTTTCAAGTTTCAAAATTCACTTTACTACTTCCCAATGACGCTTACCTGAATTTGACGTGTACTTAGAGACAACGCTTAATGCTTGAGCTAAATCTGGTCTTGTGCAAATCATTGCATACATGAGACACCCTACTGTTTTCACCACTACTCACATTGAATGTCACCTTAGTCTGCTTTTCGAGTGTGCAATACTTACAAAATTCAAGTTTGCTGCTCACTACACCTTCTAGCTTATTATTCTTATGTATTTCTCGCAACCCTCTTGACTCATATGCCCTAGCCGTCTATGCCATAGCTCAGTCTTGTCTTCTTCTGTACAAACTGCTGCTCCACCTACTACTGTAAAGCCTATGAGCTTATACATGTTATCTTGTTCCATAATACTCTTCATGTGGACCATTTGTCTATTTCCTACTCTAAGCTGTCAATCTTGGAATTTAAACCAAGATCCAGCCCTATCCAAAGTGCTCAAGGATGTAAGATTTTTGCTCAACTTTGGGACATGTCTGACATTTCCTAGCGTTCTGACAATTCTATCATGCATTCTAATCTTTACTGTTCTGATTCCTATAATTCTACTTCGTGAATTGTTTCCCATCAAAACTTCTCCAGTGTTCCTCTCTTCATATATGTCTAACCAATCTCTGTGTGCACACATATGAAATGTGCAGACTATATCCAAAGTCCAGTGGTTAGGCGCTCTGGAGCTTGATGTAATTGCTAGAAGTTCTCAATCATCATTATTGTTTCCAATAACGATGTTGGCTGACTTGGAGTTTTCTCCTAACATCTACGCCTTCTTCTCCTTCCATTATTTGCAATTCAGTTTCCAGCAGTCAGGTGAACCACACTCGAAGCAATCATTCTTCTTTTCCTTACCTTTTCCCTTGGATTTAGACCTGCCTCTATCTTCAAATCCACAACCTCTATTCTTTGATCTTCCTATGTCCTTGCCTCTGACATGTAGTTCCCGAGCCTGAGAATTCTCTTCATCTTTCTCCAACTTGACATATGATTCTAGGTTCTCACATACTTTATATAATGTGATGGTTTTCTTGAATATCATGGTGATTTTGAAGTGCTTGAATGAAGGTGGAAGTGAATGTAATAACATGACCGTTGTGTCCTCGTCATCCATCTTCACTCCAATCTTCTCCAAGTTAGATATGCAATTTTGAAATTTGCATATGTGATCATTAAGATCATCCCCTTCCTACATCTTGAGGCTAAAGAGCTGTTCTTTTAAGAGTAGCTTGTTGCTAACGGTCTTCCCCTTGCAGACACTTTCAAGCTTCTCCCAAGCTTCCTTTACATTCATATCCTCACTGATATGAAACATGACATTATCGGCAAGATGCAACTCAATAGAGATTTTTGCTTTCTTGTCTTTCTTCATCTAGATCGCATTCTCCTTATCCGACCATGCAAGCATTTCTTCAAGTGCCTCGTCGACTTCTTGCTGAATTAGGACATTCTTCATCTTCCTTTGCCAAAGTGTGAAATGGCCCTTGCTGTTGAAAGGCTTAATGAACTGTTTCACATCTCCTACTTCGACAATCTTGTTGTTCACCATCGTAAAAGCTCCCTAAGCCTAAGCTCTGATACCACTTATAGTTTAAGTGCCTCTTAGATCTTCTGTAGTTTTATGACTAAACAAACTAAAATAGAGTGGTTCAGCTAAAACCATAGCTTACGTCCACTTTGTGATCTCTCTTGAGAGATTCACTAGCACTATGAAGAATTAATCGATTACAAGTACTTATTGTAGATCCCTTAAACCCTTAAACCTAGCTCTTATCTATCTATCACTCTTACCTCTAGCTAGTTTTCTATCTCACTTGCTCTCTTGCTTTAGAAAACCCCTCAGCAGCTCTATATATAGATACAGAAGCTGCCAATACATCATAGACAAATGAATCCTAATCCTAATAGACTTAACCTTAAGTTTATTTAAAAATCCTAACCAAACAAGGATAAACTAACTCTCCTAGGACTTATAAAAAAGCTAAGCTAACTCCATTCCTTGCTAGACAAGGACTTGTATTTTGAATCTTTTCCTAGACTGGATCAACGAGCCAAAACAAAACAGTAATTGGGTTCATATTCAATCACTTTTGAATGCATTCTTATAACTTGGCTTGTAACTGTGCAGTTATTGTTTTCGCTTATATATGGTATGGCGAGTAGTGCGTGGAAAGACGTACACAATGCATGTAAGAATCTCTGTATGTTCTTTGAATTTTTTGTTAAGTTTTCAAAATTGTTTGATAGATTTGCTAGGGATATGCTATCAATAACTCTGATTACTTTGATATACTTACTGTGGTGTTCATTTCTCTCTTTTTTTTTTCAATGTCAGACACACTTTGCTTCAAAAGTGTAGAATTTGAAGTTCTATAATATATGAACTGAATATGTGTATTTATATTGAACTGAAGGTCCTTAAGTCCTATCTTGAACTAACCAAGATACGTACTCCTAAGAGGTGTCAGTACTACTTAGCAGCTATGTATGTTTACTTCATTTTTATCTTATATTATATTGTAATCCTGTATTTGTGTTTAAGATCTGGCATTGAATATGAATGAAGTGGTTGCATGTTGAAGAAGCAATTTAAGGCTTTCTATTTCATTCTCCAAAAATATACTAATTTGTTCTAACTGTAACAATTTGATTTTGTAACCCAGTTTTCCTTGTCTTTAACATTGTCGATGACATTTTGCTGAAACAGATGATATTTTGGTGAAATCGTAGGACGATTTGTTTCCAATTTCCTATAACCTGTGTTTCTGTTTCAGTTGTGTTGTCAAAGGGTTTTGTCCCTACATGTATATATCAACTTTATATTGCATATAGTCCTTCTGTTAGCATACGAGCATTTGTACGTTTTGTATGCATTTCTGATAATGATGATGATAGTAGCTGTAACTTTTAACCATTGCAGTCACATTCTATATTTTGTGAATTAGGGAACTAGTATTCTAACAAATGCTGCATTTATGCATTTAAAGGATCCCACTATCGTTTTTTAATCACTGGATGATGAATTATATTGTCTTTATTCTAATACCTTGGATTGTTATTATAGGTTCATGTCGGTGGTTTCCCTGTCTACAAACTGAATATTAAGCTGGACAAGGGTGCCGTCTGATTCATAGGTGGCCTTGAAAAAACTTATTGAGGTACTGCCTCATGCTCCAGCTGCACTTGTATAATTAGAATAACTCCTATTATTGTTTTAATTATATGCAGATTTTTTTGTGATTTGGTTGAAGTACATAACTAAGATGACTTGTTTTTAATTTCATTGTGTTTTTTATTTGTTACGGTGAGTCTTCTTTTCGTATACACGTATCACAACAAGTTAATCATGAAACAAAATAAAACAAGAATACTAAGCTTAAAGTATGTTTGTGTTTTTCAGGCTATGATGAAGATATATATCGGACATCAGCATCACACTTCCATTTTGCTTAACTGATTATACTTGTAATAGATTGAATAAACACACTTCCATTTGGCTTAACCGATTCTACTTGTAATAGATTGAATAAATTTTCAAAGATATGTGTTATGGAATTCAGCAATGTTTTTTTGTTTTTTAGAAAAAAGAGAGTTTTATTGATAAACATCTAGGCCGGAAGCAGTACATACATCGCATTACAAATGTACATACATCTAGGCCGGAAGCAGTACATACATCTAGGCCGGAAGCAGTACATACATCGCATTACAAATGTACATACATCTAGGCCGGAAGCAGTACATACATCTAGGCCGGAAGCAGTACATACATCGTATTACAAATGTAATCCCCTCTGCATGAGTGAGAAAACAAAGATGAGACAAATACTACTCTTTAAAATATTGCTAAGCTTGACTTATTGTCATGTTTACTAAGACCTTATAAAAAGTAACAAGGAATAGAGTAGAGAGTCCGAAAACACCAAGGTACGCAATTATGGTATGCTATTCGGATTTCTCAACTCAGGCACCTAACAAAAGGCAAGAAGTAAGCAAGAGACGTAAAACATAAACTGATACTTGTTGAGCTATAGCCTTGATTAGCAAGCTATGATTGTCCTAATTAGCTGTTAGCAGTTGTCATCATTAGCAAATCCTATTGGATCCAGCGCCTGGACAGCTGGCTAAAGTCACGTGATTCTTTCCTCTTGTATATATAGCTAGCTTCTTCTCTCTCTCTGTAACAAGACAGAAATATCAATATAACAGTAACATCATCTTCTTCTTCTTTTTTGTTTCTCTGCAATTACATTAGAGCTTCAATGGAAGCTATCATGGTATCATGAGCTCAGGTTCTTCCGAGGACTTCATATCTGCGTCTTGCTTCGCTCACGCAGCCCTGTGTTCGATTCGGTATCATTCTTTAGCTCAATTTCAAACTTTAGCAATTTTGTTCGATATTGAATCTACTTGAATGCTATAATTGCTGAGCTTCGAAGCTTTGGATTACTGTTCTAAGTGATTGTTGTGAAGAAATTTAGCTCAATTGTGAGTAGTTTTACCTAGATCTGAAACATTTTTTTTTTAGCCAGCATATCTCTGTCAATCTCACCTCAAGTTACTCATATTGTTAGCCTTACCTTGTTTACTCTTCAGTTTTTCTCAATTCATATCATAGCCAAACAGATTATACCTATTCAAAATGCCTTTGCCAAACACTTCACAAAATAAAATGCCTTTGCCAAACACTTCACAAAATGTACAGACTACTCAAGCCACTGCTTATCTTCCTACTATTGAGCTTGATGAAAAGAACTATTCGAAATGGCTGTTTCGACTTGAGCTATTCCTTGATGGATTAAACCTTATGAGCTATGTTGATGGCACTGCTGTGTGTCCACCTCAATTTATTGTTGATGAGGCTGGCAATAGGACTGTGTCCACAGCTTATGTTGCCTGGAAAACACAGGATCGCAGTGTGATGAGTATGATTGGTCAGACCTTGAGTGATATTGCAACTTCATGTGCTGTTGGAAGCAAGTCTGCTCATGAGATGTGGACTAGACTCAAGCTTCGTTTTGCCTCTCCGAATCGTCAGAATGTTATGCAATTGAAATCTGATTTGCAAAATCTGAAGAAAGGAACTGACTCCATTGAAACATTCATGGACAAAGTCAAGTCTGCAAGAGATACATTAGCAACTGTTGGTGTTCATATGGATGATGAGGATATTATTGTGTCTGTCCTTAGGGGCTTACCATCATCCTATGCAGCTATTAAAACTGTCATCAGAGCTCAGTTTTCCAGTTGCACATGTCTGATCTTAAGGAACTGCTTAAGGCTGCAGAATATGATATTCAGAGTGAAAATGAATCCAGTCCTCATATGCTTACTGCTATGACTGCATCCCAAATCAAGGCACCATCTGGGTCCATTAATGATACACCTCAGTCTACCTCTATGACAACATCCAATGCCTCTGCCACATTGTCAAATATCCCTCACATTGGTTCTCAATCCTTTCCAACATCCACTATAACTCCTCCTGGATTCTTCTCTCCCATGACACCTAATTCCAACACATATTTCCCTTTCCATCCTTTTGGCTTTCCATCCTATCCTTCCTATGGTACTGATTTTTCTGGCATGCATGCTTTCTATGCTGGACGTGGTCAATTCCACTCTAATCCTGGCAGAGGTTTCACCACTGGTTCTGGTAGAGGTCCTCAGACTGGTGGCACTGGTGGGTCTCAGAAACCAAATATGACTAATATGATATGTTTTCACTGTGGAAAACAGGGACATGCTGCAAGAACTTGCAGGACTCTGCAGAACTATCAAGGCAATGTCAATCTTCGTCAGCTTCTCAACTCTGCTGCAGCTGAGGCAATGAACTTCAGAGGCTGTTTGTATTGTAACTACTCAAATCATGTAATCGACAAGTGCTATTTTCTCATGGGATTTCCTGACAAGCAACAGTCTCCATCTACTGGCAATATCCAAGCAATGTTTGCTGCTACAACACCTTCCATTCCAACCAATCACTTCTGGCTTGCAGATTCTGGTGCTACCAACCATATGACAAATGAAGTACAACTTCTCACCAATGTCCAACCTTATGCAGCCTCTGATACTGTCCAAGTTGGTAATGGTAAACAACTTCAGATCACTCATTCTGGTGATACCACAGTTGGCTCTCTTAAGCTCACAGATGTGCTTCTTATACCAGATCTTGCTGCTCATCTTATGTCTGTTTACAAATTGTGTTGTCAGAATAATTGCAGTGTTACATTTGATGAGTTTTCTGTTGTGATACAGGACAAGGTGGAGGGCAAGGTTCTGTACAAAGGAGTCTGTGATCAAGGCCTATATCCAGTTCCAGCCACTCTTCAAAGACCTTCTCATTCCAGTCCTTCACTGAAAGCAAACCTTGGCAAACTTGTTTCTAATTCCCTATGGCATGATCGCCTAGGACATCCTAGTGATGATATCATTAGACATATGCTTAATAAGTGTAATATTCAGGGGTTACCAGATACACAAACTTCTCATTGTGAACCTTGCTTACTTGGAAAGTTCCATAAACTACCTTTTAGCAAATCTGAATCAAAAACCTCTTTTCCCTTTGAACTTGTGCATAGTGATGTTTGGGGTCCTGCTCCTTACTTGTCTATGGATGGTTTTAGGTACTTTGTTCTTTTTATTGATGACTTTACTAGATATTGTTGGATCTTTCCAATGAAACTCAAGTCTGAGGTAGTGCGTTGGTTCATGGCCCTTTTTGCCTTTGTCAAAAATCAATTTTCTTGGACAATTAAGACTCTCAGATCAGATGGAGGTGGTGAGTATGTGGGACACTCATTTAGAGATTTTATGAGAGCACATGGCATTGCTCATCAGGTGTCTTGTCCTCACACCCCTGAACAAAACGGTGTTTCTGAAAGAAAAAATAGGCACATTAGGGAAACTGCAGTCACTCTCCTTCAAAAGGCCTCCTTACCTTCTCCCTTTTGGTATCATGCTGTGGCTATATCTGTGTATCTCATCAATAGAATGCCTTCTTCTGTTCTCAGTATGAGCTCACCTTATGAGAGTCTGTTTCTTAAAGTTCCCTCTTTGGACAACATGAGAGTCTTTGGTTGTCTGTGTTATCCCTTACTTGATGCCTATAGAACTAACAAACTTCAACCAAAGAGTGCTGCTTGTGTGTTTATTGGCTTTGCTCCAGGGTACAAGGGCTTCATTTGCTATAATATCCTCACCAAAAAGTGTCACATTTCCAGACATGTTCTTTTTTATGAAACTACCTTTCCTTTTCTACCATCTCATACTAAATCACAGTCTTCTTCCCCTTCTTCCAATCCAGTCCTGTTTAAACCTCCTATTCCTATTCCTATCAGTATTCCTATTACTGTTCCTCTTGCTTCAGAATCATCACAGCTCCCTTGTGCTTCAGAATCATCACCTGTGCCCTCTCCTGTCCATCCTGAGGTATCTCCATCAGGTACCATCTCATCTTCTTCACAGTCTTTCTCTAGCACTGCTGGTTCTAGTGACTGCATTCCTTTTAGTCCTCAAGCTCATACAGAAATTCAATTTGCTGAGGAAGATGGTTGTCTAAGTGTTCAAGCTCACCCTGGAGATGGTTTGACTATTGTTCTTGATTGTGCTCCTCACAGACCTGTTGGTCAGATATCTGAGGCTAATGTTCTGCATCCTACAGAAGGATTATCTTCTTCTGTTGACAATCTCCATCCTATGATCACAAGAGCAAAACGTGGTATAACGAAGAAGAAATGTCTTCTGTCTGTACTGTCTTCTACCACTTCTCCACAGGATGTTTCTCATCAGGAGCCCTCTAACTATAAGCTTGCCATGAAGGACCCTGTGTGGCTTAATGCTATGAAAGAAGAGTTTGAGGCTCTTCAAAATCAGAATACATGGACTCTTGTTCCTCTTCCACCTGACAAAAATCTTGTTTCTTGTAAATGGATCTTCAAGGTTAAACACAATGCAGATGGAACTGTTACTCGTCACAAGGCTAGACTTATGGCCAGAGGGTTCAGTCAGGAATATGGGGTGGATTATGCAGAAACTTTTTCTCCTGTGGTTCGACATACCACTGTCAGACTTATTCTTGGCTTAGCTGCCTATCATGGTTGGCAATTACATCAGCTGGATGTCAAAAATGCCTTCTTACATGGTGTTCTTCATGAGGAGGTTTATATGAGTCAACCAGGAGGGTTTGAAGATGCTGCTAATCCTCATTTGGTTTGCAAGCTTCATAAATCTCTCTATGGTCTAAAGAAGGCTCCACGTGCTTGGAATGAGCGCTTTACTACTTTCCTACCCTCCTTAGGATTCAAACCTTCTCATGCAGATCCCTCTCTCTTTGTCAAGGTCACTGCAAAGTCCAAGGTTTATCTCCTACTCTATGTTGATGATATTATCATCACAGGTGATTGTGACTCCCTCATCAGTGAAGTTAAAACTGCTCTTCAAGGGGAATTTGACATGAAGGATCTTGGTATCTTGCACTTCTTTCTTGGTCTGGAAATAACCTACACCTCCACTGGCCTATTTGTATCACAACGTAAGTATGCTCGTGATGTTCTGCACAAGGCAGGACTTGACGAATGTCAAACTCATATGACTCCATGTCAATATGCCTTAAAGCTCTATGAAGATGGTAGTCCTCTCCTTCTTGGTGCTGAGATCTCTCTTTTTAGAAGCCTGGTTGGTTGTTTACAGTATCTTACCTTCACCAGACCAGACATTGCTTTCAGTGTAAATTCTGTCTGCCAATTTCTTCATTCTCCAACCCAGGCTCATCTCTTAGCTGCTCGTAGGATCCTCAGATATGTAAGAGGTACTCTGGACTTTGGCATTACTTTCAGGAGGGGTGTTGAACTACCTCATCAAGCTCATTCCCCTTTACCTCATGATTTAATGGCTTTTTGTGATGCTGATTGGGCTGGTGACCCAAATGATAGGAAGTCTACAACAGGTTTTGTTATTCTCTTCAATGGCTCTCCTATATCCTGGTGTAGCCGAAAACAAACTGCTGTATCTAGATCATCTATTGAGGCTGAGTATAGGTCCATGGCTGATACTACATCAGAAATTCAGTGGCTCATTTACCTCATACAAGACTTGAGACTTGAATTAGCTACTGTCCCAACTCTTCACTGTGACAATGTTTCTGCACTTGCTCTTGCAACAAATCCGGTATATCATTCTAAGCTTAAACATGTTGAAGTTGATGTCCATTTCACCAGAGAAAAGGTTAAAGCTGGTTCCATTCGATTGCAGTTTGTATCTACTCATGAACAGCCTACAGACCTGTTCACCAAAGGCCTATGTTCCCCTCAACACTCTTATCTTTGCAACAGATTGATGATTGGTCCTCTCCCTCATCAATCTGAGGAGGGGTGTTGAGCTATAGCCTTGATTAGCAAGCTATGATTGTCCTAATTAGCTGTTAGCAGTTGTCATCATTAGCAAATCCTATTGGATCCAGCGCCTGGACAGCTGGCTAAAGTCACGTGATTCTTTCCTCTTGTATATATAGCTAGCTTCTTCTCTCTCTCTCTGTAACAAGATAGAAATATCAATATAACAGTAACATCATCTTCTTCTTCTTTTTTGTTTCTCTGCAATTACATTAGAGCTTCAATGGAAGCTATCAATACTTAGAATTGAGCAAAGGGCAATCACCTAACCAGAAAAAACACCTAGACTAATGCCTAGAGGAAATGAGCAACATTGTAGGCCTAAAACAAGAAACTTGTGACCAAAACCAGCGACCAGCAACTGCCTCGACTGTCCATAACATCCTCACCACCGTCCTCTATGTCGTCTCCCATTCATACCGCCACATCACCGACATTTAAACCACGTCGTCGCACCGATCTGAAACAAAAACACGACATCCACACAAACTAGTCCCCAAACGAAAAGCCCAATTAGCAACAAACAAATCAAATGCTGCTAACAATCGAGAAACTCCATATGACGACCTCCTAGCGATGCTATAAACACCAGAGCACTTCACCACATCACCGAAAAAAGCCACAAGAACTTGTAAAAGACCAAACCAGGGACACACACTTCCAGTAGAAAAAGCTAGATCTCGACTCCCAACCGGCAGCAGACCACGAAGACAAGGCAAGGCCGAAAGGCCAGCCTAAGCTAGGCTGTCGCCGGTGAGATTAGTTGCCTCAAAAGAGAGGCACCGCCGCTAGGATGTTTTATGGTTTCTCACCTTACAATTTTCAAATGATTTGTCTATTACTTAATTCAGCAATGCTTTGTAGAAGTTTTTTCTGGTTTAGTCTTTTTTTTGTGTCTTATAACAAATACGAGGACCTTTCTAATCTGTCTTATAATAGATACAAGGACGTTTCTATTCTGTCCTTGTATAGATATATGGAAGTTTTTAACACCTTTTGGAAGTGTCCTAGTTTATCAATGAGGACATTTGCCTTCTTCTTTAAAGACGTTGTTCTAATGTCTTGAAAGACTTTATATGACCTATGATTTGGTTATAAGAACGGTTTTCTAATGTCTTTAAACAGATTAGATGACCTATATTTAAAGATATAAGGACTGTGTTTTAAGGTTCTGTAAGACATTTTAGGACGTCTTATAACTATTCTAATAGCATACCTACTACCACGCTTTGATACAGGAACGTTTTGGGGAAAACGTTCTAAAATGTTTTCAAGGACGTTTTATTAAGCTCTTTAAATCCATTTTCTGTATATGGCAACAGAAAAATTGAGCCCTAATGGATATAACAATTGCAGATCGAGATAATGAGTTGATTGAATTGCTTGATTAAGAAAGGAGAGAATTTACAGTATACGTAAATCGTTTTGAGAGAATATATACAACTCTGACGTTTAATCCCCTTGAGATCATCATCATTTGTTGAACTCAGATTAATGTTTCGATTGAATCGCATCCGCAAATCTATATCAAAGAAACGAAACAAATCTATTTGGCTTGTTATTCTTGGCTAGTTTGTTGATTTGTTGACGAGTATATAATACTAAACGGGTGCTTAATTTGGTATGGTGGTCTCTTATACGTACAAGCTATCAAGCAAAAGCCATGGCTGATCAACTTTCTTCCTTCATCAACGAACTCCGTAGGAAGCCCCTAATCTCGTCTCTCTCTTTTTTGTTTTGGTTTGTTGCATTATGGTGTTAACTTCCGTTATCCTAATGTTAACTTCGACTGGAATAACTATCAAATAATGTGGTGGCTTGTTGTGAAACCGTTAGATTACTTGGACAAATGAGAACGTGCACATTTTATGTAAAGTGCACTTCAGAGAAGCCATTAGATTAAGGCCTTGCCATACTCAGAATTCCGCATCTGCAGAAAAATTAGAAGTCACAAAAGGAATGCCATTGTGCACTACAAATACAATGTCAAAGCACTTAACAATACCTACTAGAACTTACATGGAGAAAACATTTCTCAACGTTTTACATTTAAACTAATTGAATAATTTAGATTATAAATCACAGAACAAGCTACAAAGTACAGCCTATCAAGAAGAAGAAGAAAAAAAGGGAAAAAAAAAACACAAGAAGCTAATTAAAGAACTTGCAACATAAACAACAACACTAACGCTAATCAAGAAGCTACAGAAGATCACAGCCATTCTAGGGTGACTAGGAACTTCTTTAGTACTGATAGAAGAATCTTACGATGTTGACAAACCACCCCAAAGCGAGCAGACCAAGTGATGCCATAATCAGAACACAAAGAGTTTCACCACCATCAGCTTTACCATATCGCTCCAAATGACAATGATAATCCAAGAGGACCAAGTGTTTCCACGAGTATTAAATTCAACAACATTAGAAAGCTGCGCAAGAAACTTTGGCACCAGCAAGAGGACATTAATTTCAGATGACAGAAATGATCTCAACCTTTCTCAGTGATCAAAGAGACTTTGTGGGGAAGAAATACATGCAAAGACATTTACTCCACTTGAGTACCATATAGCAGTATAGCACAGAGGTTATATACCAAAGCTTTCCAGCAACGGAAAGAGATATCATTGTCCAAGCTTTGAAAGCCAATATCCAGCTTGTCACAGGAGAAAAACCAAGAGGAAAGCCTGATAACTGGATCAAGTCATATTAACATAAGGCTGTCAGCAGAAATGTTTATAAGACTCCCACCCACAACCCTCATTTGCATCCCTTCCTCTCTTACGCAGTGAGATCCTTCTGTCATCCCTAAATTCAACTCCAGGTTTCAACCACTTCCAAACAGAAAGAAGACCACTTGAATCTCCACTGAAAAACAGCCCTCCAACTCCTACCTGGATCGCCCGAACTTGTTGCTTTCCATATAGTATGGCCCTCTCAGTGAACGATGGCAGATCATATAGGCGGAACGAATTGTCACTCAAAGAACAAAATAGGACTGGTTTGACTTCAGCATCATGCATTCCGAAGAGGGCAACAATACCATGTTCAGCATTGTGAGTGTAGATCACTTCCAAGTTGAAGTTGCCTTCTTCAGTCATATGCCACACCTTAATTGTGCAGTCCAATGAGCAGGAGATCAAAAACTGGTCCCAGCCTATAAGAGACATCACCACGTCAGAATGTTGACTCAGTGTTGCAACACACTGAAAAGTTTCAAGATCCCACACCCGTACTGTATGGTCTACAGAACCTGAGTATAGCTTAGTGGCAGCGGATCCAATTATTAAACAAACAACAGCACCAGTGTGACCAATGAGAGATGTAACCAGTTCAAATGGAGCTTTCACTTTCCACACCAAAATAACACCTCTATCAGTGCCTACAAAAATCATTTCTTTATCATATTCCATAGGAAGAACTTGACCAAAAGGTTCATCTAAACTAAATTCAGCATTGGTTTCAACATTCCACACCTTGACGACATTATGACCACCACAGTAAACCCATGGACCATGACTAATCAAAGCGCCTGCTTCACAACCAAGATTAACTACCCTGATCCATTCACCCGTACAGCAATCCCAAACTCTGACAGTGCCATCAGAACTAGCTGTATAGAGATTGCTACTTCTTTTGGGAAGCGCGATACCTGTAATAGCCTTTTCATGGCCTTGAAGATTTGCCAAGGTAACTATCTCATGCCCATGTCCTGTCATTGTTAACAGATATAAAGAAACAGAGCAAAAACTGAAGTTAATATACAAACAGACCCCTAAAATAACTCACACGCAAACAGAAACAATATCAAAGAAACATCAGTCAGACATATAATCCAAAATTCAGAAAAGCATATCAAAGAAACATCAATTATTAATGAAAAATAAAATCTCTTAATTCAAACGCAAAGTAGAGAAACAAGATTAACAGTCTCGATAAAAATTGCAACAACAGTCAAATAGGATTCGGAACCCTAACACATGCATGGTCTACTGTGTATGATACAAACGGAAACCGAATCTAAAATTGAACAGTCGATTAATAGGAATTTGACACCCTAAAACGTTCGTAATCTAGAACAATGTATGATCAGATAATGAGAATGAGAAATTCAACAAGCGATCAACAGAATTCGAAAACCCTAAAATCAATTCATTGCCCAGAACCAAGATTGAAGTTGTGAATCGGAAAAATTAAAATCTCAATCGAATTGAGTTTGCGATTGAGAGAGAGAGAGAGAGAGAGAGAGAGAGAGAGAGAGCAACTGGAACGTTGGCGCGGAATTGTTATACGTACGCGTATAACAAGACATGCGTTTTGTAATCAAACAGCTGTATGGGACGCGTATTTAACCAAATCAGTTAATATATCTTTCGGTTTCTTTATAAACGGAACCGATCCGTTTTGGTTAATTCAGTTCGGGACAAAACGGGTTCGGTCCTAAAATCAGTATATCCCGTTAATTTCGGATGAATCGGTTCGGCTCGGTTCATTTTTTCGGTCCCAATCAGTTCGGGTTTTCGGGCCAAAGTCCCAGGCCTACCAAAACTAATAGTTGATACATACGATAGTATTACACATTGAAATTGAGATGCACCTCCCACACTAGATGACTAGCACTCATATATATAGAAAAAATTAAACAAACCTAAACACTACTCCCTCTCACCTCCCTCATCGACCTCATGCCATTTCTCTTTGCGCCTCCCTAAACTGAGAAATTCTGCTAGAAAAAATCATAAATCTTAGAGACCCACTACCACAATCCTTCGATTGCTACCAAGAATGTTTTGAAAATCGGTGACACAATCCCATAGAGCTTTGGAAAGTTAGAATCACACAAATCTTCAAAATTCACAATCCCAGATACCATAACCCTTCGAAAGCTTCGATTCCTTTGATTATTAACCAACAAAGCTTCTTACACACAACCTAGAAAGTTTAGTACTCCATAACACTTTGGAACCCGACTCATAAAGTTCCATATCGGTTCAATTTTTTATGAAATAGAGAAGTGAATCTTGATTGTTTAACGCGAAAAAGAAAACCGGGGGAAAATGCGGTTAGTACCGAAATGTGTCGATCCGAACTGAATGAATTCGGATCGATTCTGACGGCTCAAAAACGGCAAGCCTAACCGTTCTGAAACCGAGCACTATTTCTAGTACGGTTTCGGTTTATGGCTAATACCGACCCGTTTCGAACCGAACCAAACCCTATCAGTTATGCTTTATTTTCCTCATCTTAGTAGAAATAACATGCAATTCTGTTTTTTTTTTGAAAGGGTTTGGTACCTAGCTATGAGAATCACGAGAAACATATGTACAATAAGAGAATCAAAAGATGAAATGCACACATTACAATAAGACCATGCAATTCTGTTTTATTATTTCCAAAATTGTTGTCGGCAACTATAAAATGGGCAATACTAGTAAAAGTCGCACCCGATGTGTGGGGAGGGAGAGTAAAAAATATTTATGACATTGTTTTTTATTTTTTTGAGTTTTTTATCTTCTTTTTCTTTTATCATTAAGAGCAAATTCACAAGGGAGTGTTTTGCCTGGTTGCCATGTAGATGTAGCTAGGGGTGGAATTCGGGAGGTTTGGTTCGGTTTTTGATAAAAACCAAAACCAAACCATAAGAATTTCTTCGGTTCGGTTCGGTTTTTCAATTTTCGACAATAAAAACCAAGCCATTCGGTTCGGTTTGGTTCGGTTAAAAATTTCGGTTTTTTTTTTCTTCAAATTATGGACAAACTTCACACAAAAAAAAACCCTAATAAATAGGAGAAAATCAATTACTTTCAGCTTGTAAGACATTAACAAATAACAATAGCATAGCAATCCAAACATCAAATTCAAATTTTCAAGTTACACCATCAATTCCAAGTTTCTAACATCAAAGAAAACATTCCGCAAATAATATTTGTAGTTCAGTTTCAAGTTTTTCAACAGTCCATAAAGCAAACAGTCCAGAAATTAAGAAAATAGCAAGAAAATAGCAAATTGATGCAAAATCTCAACAAAGTTCTAGTAGCATTTTGCTTCAATTTCTAGCACTATTTTATGAAAATTCCAGCAGCTAATCTCAGCATAAGGCAGTTTGCACTTTGCTTCAATAAAAACCCTATTTTGATTTTTGAGTATTTTGATTTTTGACCATTTTCTCTTTCAGTTTTTAAATCAAAATGACATTGTTTTTCCTATTCACTCCAAAACGACACCGTTTTATATATATTCGGTTTTTTCGGTTCGGTTCGGGTTTTCAAAATCCGAAACCGAAACCGAACCGAATTTTTTCGGATTCGGATTTTTTCGGTTTCGGTTCCGGTTCGGCTCGGTTTTCTTTTTCGGTTTTCGGTTCGGAAGTCCCACCCCTAGATGTAGCCCCAAAAAGGGAAAAAAATGAAAATTCAACGCTCCAACTGTATTTTCTTGCCTGGGCAAGAACTCTCCTGGGTCAATCCCTGGGGCATTTCTAGCCTCCTGACCTGACCCAATTGCCACGTGGCGCTTTTAATCTCGACCTTATATACTTCCACGTTATCAGAGTGATGTTTGATGACCATATATACTTCCACGTTATTTTAAATGATTAATAAAAATTAAATAGAAATAATGTTCTGACCCAGACCCTGACGCAACGGGTGGAAACAACTATCAAGAAGTGAATGACACGTCATAAACTTATTGCTCTATTGCCCCAACGACCTTGACCCCGTGACTCAACGAGTGAACTTGCTCTAAGAGTAATTTTGGAAGTTCAAAATTTGGTAAGGCTGATGACACCAAACTCGCACTTAGGTTTATTATAGTAGAGATTTTTTTTGAGGTGAAACGATAAAAATTATATTCAACCTTAAAGATTACAATCAAGTTAACCATTCCCACATGAAGAGATGTGCTGAATCTAAATGGAACAATAATCTACGAAAATTCATAAGCAAATAACTGAAAAATAATCATAGGTCCTTAATCGCTGGAGTATACCCGGTACTCAGTATTTGGAAATCCAAGTGAACTGTGGATATTCGGCTTCCTATTTTTTGTTAGAGCAAGTAGTTCCAAGTGGTTTCCGTATATGGTATGTACTCCATCGCCACCATAATCTCCACCTATGCCGATAGAAAACACGACACCAGAAGATGACGGATTGAATCATCGAAAAACAAAAAAACATAAAATTAAAAGCCATTAAGAAAACCCTCAAGAGGCCCATACTAAGCCTAGTCCACAAGCCCAACACCCTGACCAAAACCCTAGCCCAATACGGCCAACCGGCCTTTAGCCGAGCTTGTAGTGGGCGTTCGTCGACAACCTCCTTATATGCTCGGAGGAAGTTCAGCCCCATTGATCGTCTCCCGGCAATCGTCCGCTCCCAGCCCAGGTCGGCAAACGAGGGTGAGCCCCTCCAGTAATGGCCACAAGGGCTGGAAAATTTAGTCTGGTGGTCGATGAAAGCCCCAATCGACACCAAGACCAAGATCTTGGCATCGCCGAGTCAAGACCACCCAAAATCCCTCGCACCTCTTGAGAGCAAATCCGGAAGCCCAATCGTGCTGCCCTCAAGCGCAGCCATCGTCCTCGGGTCGCCGGCTTCTTCCTGACCTCACTATACCTATTCCCACCTCTCCACACACTCAACATACTCAACATGTCTCAAACCCTAGCGATACAATAGGTTTCCCAGCAACTCTGAAGGCTTCGCAAGAGAAGCATTATCACAGACAGAATGCATCTGTTTCCAAACAACTTTGTAAATCTTTTATAATAGTAGAGATATCATCAAGAAAATACAAAAATTTAACAAAGCATCTCTTAAATTTTGCTTAATCTAAATTTTTAAAGTTCAAAAAATATAAAAGTCATGTTGTGATTTTTGATCTCAACCCAAAAACAATATTCGCAGTTACTAACAAAGTTAATTCTATGCTCCTGAAATATGTCACTAGCACATAGTGAGATGGAGTTAATTAGTAACGATGAGTATAGTTTATACGTCAGACTCAAATGTTGACGTATAGCTTTGTTATTTTGTAGAGATGAAAATTTAGAACGAGCAAATGTTCAAATAATGTTAAAAAGTATTGTTTGAATAACTTTTTCTAAAAAAAAAAATTATCATTTCATTCACTCAAAAAGAAATATTGCATTCACTCAATCACTATCTAAATTTTTTACATCTGTTTGGGCCTAAAATAAATATTTCATATTGGGCTTGGACGGCTGAAGTCTAGGTGAGCAGTCCAAGTGAACCGAAGTCTTGGCGAGCAGCCCGGTTAGGAAAGAAGTTTGGCGAGTGGTCAAGTAGTATAAAAGAGACCATCTTCATATCGATTTAGGATTGTTAGTTAAGATAGTTTAGTTGATCTATGCAGCTTAATGTTTATCGAACAGTTCCTGCTTCAGTTAGGTTTCCTTCATGAAAGGAATCATGATAGCATTGAAACTATATAAAGATAAGACCCGTGTGCTGGTAAAGACTCAAAGTTATATTGAGATTCAAAGAGCAGGAGACTTATAAGAGAGTTGAAATACAATTAATGTGTATTATATAAGGAGAGAGAGAGAGCAATAGAGTAAGGGTCCCTGATCAAATACAAAACATTTGCTATATGCAAATACACAGACATCTCATCAAGAGATTCTATCCTGCAACCAGATGATCAAAGTGCTTGTCACCTATCGAGTGAGAGTATTGCAATCAAAAGAAGAAACGCAACTGGAATATTGAAGGGCTTGTCATATATCGAGTGAGAGTTAGGATATCCAAGGAAGCAGTGTTCTCAACACACCGTCAAAGAAGTTGCGCTGCTTTGCACTTGTAAAGGGTAGTGTGAGGTATCGATTTCTGTGGCTCTGCTAGAGACACAAAAACCCCAAAGTCCTAGTTCACTAGGTGAGAAGGACCAATTCAGACGAGGTTGGTGCTATCCTTGTCTTAATCGCTTAATCAACAAGTCAGGTAGCTTATACATTTCATATTCTATTGAGAGAAGGTGGCACACCAGCACACGAAGCACTACAGAATAAGCCGACGCCTGTAGTTATACTATCCGAAATCAGTAAACGAGACAGTTTACAAGAGACTCTCTACGCACTCCTCGCCACATAGATTTTGGAGTCAAACATTTTGGCATGCCCAGTGGGACTATCTTTTGTGTCTCTAAGAGACAATAAGGGATCCTTGCAGAAGGGAATACCCTCAGTGTCGCAAACATCCACAACCGGTACACCGTGAACACACTTGTACTCGGTGTCTTTCATTAAGTAGTCAAACGGTTGACATCATCTTCGCTAAGGAATATCACTCAAAAATGTCGTTTAAATCTTTGAACGAAGCGGAGATTATGGAACTTACGTTCCAAGAATACCAAGCCTACGCGGCTAGGCGCGACGAACATCAGACAAACTACTACACGGCTCTTGGTTAACGAATTGAACAACAACCAGGTCTCCTCACTACTCAAAGCAAGAAAGTAGACTCGGCACTGGCCAAAATCCAAGCGCTAAGGGTAGAACTCCATAGGGACCAGGAGGAATGAGCGGCAATCGAAGCCCAAGTAGCAAGTCTTGCGGAAGGTCAGGACAAATTACAGATCGACATCATGTAAACGTTGGGAACAAGTTTAGATGAATACTGCTGACACACGGTGACATTGTGTCTCTAACAAAGTCCATTTCTGACCTTGCTAGAAAGACTAGACAAGTAGAGTCTTTCCCACCGGCATGGGAACAGAGGTTAAATAGGTTGATGAACGACTGTGACATACATCTCGCCAAGATGTTTGAATCATACGAAACTCATTTCCCTCCAATGCAGAAAGACAATCCGGATGCTTGGCAATGGCCAAGATACTACCAACATCAAACCTTCCAAACTTTCTCAGGCAATGACGATTCAAATGCAGTAACTCATTTAGCATATTTCACACTGCAACAAGGGCAGTTTGCCGATAACGATAGACTCAAGTTGAGAGTCTTTGGATCATCTTTGTTAGGATTAGCCCTCGTTTGGTATACGGGATTGGAAAAGGGCTCGATCAACTAGTGGAAGGACATGGAGGCCTTGTTTATAGATCATTTGAACGGTAAGACCTGAAACTAGTGTCGAAAAACTAGCTTCCTTGAGCCAATCGGCGACCAAAAGTCCAGTTACCTTGCTGCACCATTTCTGGTCAGAATATAATCTATGCAAGACTCTACTAGGCAAAAAGGAGGTAGTAAAGATGGCCAAGAATGGTTTGGAGGATATGTACCACAAACTGTTCTTAAATAACAAGTACTTTTCCTTAAACGAGCTTATTACGGCTGTAACTAAAGCTTACAGTACTATGAAAGAACGAGACAAAAGAAGGAATGTGTCCAAGGGAACGTATACTGCTAGGTCTTATGATAGACTAAAGCTAAAGACCGTGGCTATATAGAAGAAATAGATAATGACCAGGATTCAAACTCTGATGGAGACCAGGTAGGGGCAGTGGATTTATCGACGAACAAGGTTTTGAAACCCCGCAAGCTTCAGAAGAGTAAGGGCCCCATAAAGCTTTCGACAGTGGCTTTTACTAAGCCAGAGTTCGAAGCGTACACATATGATGCCAATATGGCTCATGAGATCCTAGATGAGCTTTACAATATGCGAGTTGTCAAAGAAAACTTCCGACCTCTCCCCACAGTCGAGCAGTTAAAAGGTAAAAAGTATTACAAATTTTATGGAGCATGAAATCATATCACGAAGGACTACATTAAGCTGAAGGATCAGATCCAGAAGTGGATCAACGAAGGTAGGCTAGAGTTGGAAGGAACATCTAAGACAGCAGCATTAGTAGACTCTCAACCTTTCCCAGCACCTCAAGTTAATATGATCGATATTGGTTGGTTACCAGCCGTTAGCCATGCAGGAAGAGCTGAGGAGGAAGACATATCGGTCCTTCCACGTTATACCTTTCCACAGGATAAGGTGGAAGAGATCTTGGACAGGCTGCATGAAATAGAGCTTATCGTCTATTGGCCAGTATTTAAACTTAAACATCTAAGGTATGAACGGCCAGGCCAACATTTCTGTAGGTTCCACAGCAAGTTTGGACACCGAACAACAATGTGTTCAACCTTGAAAGATAAAATTCAAGGTTTGATCAACTGGGAAGTGGTTATAGTTAACCAAGAAGGAATGGTAGCATGGTATCCTCAAACACCATCTCTTTCCCCAGAAACATCTCTTTCTCGCGATGCATTCGAGCCTACACAAAGAAGGAAAAGATCGAGGCAGAAGCCTAAACGCAATATCTCGTTTGTCCGACCTAGGTGAGCTGAGATCACATATGATGCATCTAGGCGATAAGAGATATTTGAAGAGCTACTCTAAGCAGGGATAATAGTGGTTCCCGATAACTGAGGAACTCAATACCTGAATCCTGAATATGTAAAGGGTATACCTTACTAGCAATATCACAACAAATAGGGTCACCATTCCACGAATGAATTCCTTAATTTAATGTATGAAATTCAGCAGTGGATCGACGAGGGAGAAATACTGATAGAAGAGCCCTCGTAAAGTCTGGCGACCGAAGAAACATTGATGGTTAGAATGTAAGAGTTGACTAGGGGCAACCCAAGTAAGAGAAAGCAGACCATCGATACCCATACTACTGGCGAGAGTTCATCGAAGAAACAACCGACGAGATCAACTAAAGGTAAAGGGAAAGTGGACCCAAAAGCATAGTCGCTAGTGGCTCTTTGTGCTCATTGTAAGTTCAAGTGCGGTTTGAAGATCTCCTATGAAGAGTTGGCGGAGGCGGCCAAGGTCTTTCCGGAGTTATTTTCAAGTCCAGAACATCATTAACGGCATAGCCCAAGGGATTCTCTAATTTCTAAGTGAACGGGAGCAACAGAGAAGGTCAATGAAGTAAAGAAGTCCAAATCAAAGATAGCTAACACGCTCGCCAGGCCTTGTGTTTCGCCAGCTTTAAGAAACATCACTAAGGAGAACGTATGGTACGTGAAGGAGAAGGGGAAGACCATCGAAGTGACTCCAAACAGGAGACGTAATCTTCAACGACGATTTGGAAAAGCTAAGAGGGCATTGGAAGCTTATGAGATGGGCATTCTCAAAGAAGAAGAACTGGTCTATTCCCCAGAAAAGCTGCAAAGGCGGTTGAATGTACTTGCAGTAAACCCTTTGGTGGTTTTTGGGAAGAAGTCTCAAGTGCGAGTACAGCGACCAAGTGTCTTTGACCGTAACCTAGAACTATGGGCTACAGACAAGACACCATAACCTATTCCTGAGGTTCATCGTGACGTCTGAGAGAGTAAATCAGCAAGGCAATGTCTTAGGTTTGACGACGAGGCGATGTAAGCAGTGGGGCTAAATAGTCCACAGAAGTAAAGGGAACATGACAAGGGACACGTCACCATAAGCGAGACTAAAGGCTTACAATGGAGACTAAAGCCTTTGATTGCAGAAGAAAAGAAGAAGGCCAATCTCGACAAAGCTTTTCCCTCACTCCAGAAACAAAGCGCTGGAATATTTATCCCAACAACCATAGAACATATACCTGAGGTTCAGATGTAGCAAGTCGCTTCCCTAGAGGTCACCGCAAACATGGATCTCGAAGAAGGGAAGCCCGAAGAGGACAACAACGAAGATGACGAAGAGTTGTTGGACTATGACGAGGATGAAGTAGATGATATAGAAGTAGAAGAATATGCGGATGAGGTCGATACTAATATAAACACGGTGTTTGTCTTATCCTCCAAGTACGCAATACCTTTACAGAAGCCAACAGTGGCTGAACCAGCCTTGAGGAGAGATGTTAATAACTTGGAAATGTTGGAAGATGAAGTGACACATTCAGAACAGTAAGCGCTCGCCAAACAATCAGAGACTGATTCACCATCAACCAAGGGATAAATGATGTTCGCGAAGCCCACCTTGAATATGCCCATGCAAATGCGGCCACTATACGTGACAGGGACGATCCAGGAGTTCAAATTAACAAGTTTTTAGTAGATTCTGAGGCAGCAGTAAACATCATCACCGTCAAGGCAATGACTTTATTAGGCATTCCCAAGTCTGCTATCCAAGAGACAACCCTTAACGTCAGAAAATTTCAAGGTAGCATATCTAAGACTTTGGGGATCGTCTTTCTACAGGTGCACATTGGACCAGCCACCGGAACGTACACATTCTTTGTAGCAGAGTGCATATAGTACAATTCTTGGACATGACTGGATCCACAAGAGTTATTGTGTACCTTTGTCCCTTCACTAGAAGATGTTGCTTTGGAACATGGAGTCTTGCTAGGCAGAAATTGTTGATGTAGATCCTCGTCCATACTCCGTGTCTGCCAATTCTTTATAGGCCAGCTATTACAATAGTGACCTTAGGCCACTGAAAGTATGTGGCGTCGATAACAAGGGTCGCCCAATTGGTGTTGTGGCCTCTGAACTAGCTCAATGGGGTATTATTCAAGCAGGTCATGATAGTGGCAGACCTTATACCATTAAGCTGCCATCCAAACCATCTCAATGACTGGGTCAAGTATAGAGGCTGATGCTTGTTACTCTTTGTACGAACGCTTCCATAATTGTTTTATGGAGAGTCAAGCCTACAAGAGGGTTCTAATGATTGTGGCATTGGAATATGTGGATGAAGATGTACTGAATGAGTCCGATAAGGAGGAGGAGATCAGATTAGCACCAGATCCCATTGAAAAGGTTAATCTTAGGAGTTCAAAAGAGCCAATATCTGTTGCTATTAGTACCTTCCTACAGCCTGAAAAACGATTGAGGCTTATTAGATTGCTACAGGAGTATGCTGATTGTTTTGCAAAAAAGTATGATGACATGCCAAGACTGTCACCAGAATTGGTCTGTCACAGCTTACCTATCATGGAAGGAAAGAAGCCGGTGAAACAAGAGATGCATCGAATGAATACAAAAACAACAATTCTAGTCAAAGAAGAGGTTGAGAAAATGCTCAAGTACGGGATTATACGAGTGGCCAAATACAATGAATGGCTATCAAACGTAGTCCCAGTTAGGAAGAAGAATGGCGAGATGCGAGTATGTGTGGACTACAGAGACTTGAATAATGCAACTCCGAAGGATGCATACCCAATGCCAGTAGCCGATTTGTTGGTAGACTCAGTGGTACGTAACAAAATGTTATCCTTTATGGACGGAACAGCTGGTTATCATCAAATACCAGTGGCAGAAGCAGATAGACATAAGACCGCATTTTGGTGCCCAGGTTTTGCAGGAGTATTTGAGTACATGGACATGCCATTTGGACTCAAGAATGCAGGGGCAACCTACCAGCGAGCAATGAACTTAATCTACCTTGACCTCATTGGCAAGTCCATGGAGGTCTACATCGATGACGTGGTAGTAAAAACGAAATGCAGAACTGATCACATTGAAGACTTGAGGCAAGTGTTCATCCATATGAGGCAACATCAGTTGAAGATGAATCCAGCTAAGTGTGTATTTGGACTACGAGCAGGAGATTTCCTGGGATTTCTGGTTCATCAATGAGGGATCGAGATACCATATGACAAGAAAGAAGCAGTTCTCGATGCAGTCCCGCCAAAGACCAAGAAAGAACTACACCACTTATTAGGTAAAATCAACTTCTTGTGGTGATTTATTGCCAATGCTACTGGAAAAACACAACAGTTCTCAACTTTGCTCAAGCTTCAGAATTAGAAAGACTTTGTATTGGAGCCTACTCATCAAGAGGCTTTTGAAACCATCAAAGCATACTTAGGGAACCCGCCAGTCTTGGTTCCACCAAGGCTAGGAATTCCTTTTAAGCTATACATATCAGCTACTGATCATTCTATTGGGAGTTTATTAGCTCAGGATGATATGGTAGGAATAGAACGTGCCATTTTCTATCTCAGTCGTACTTTGAATGATTGTGAAACAAGATACTTGCCAATGGAAAAATTGTGCCTAGCCTTGTATTTTTCAGGATGCAAGTTGAGGCATTACATGTTATCCTTCACCACATGTGTAATAGCGCAAACCGATTTGGTGAAGTATATGCTTTCGAGCCCCATACTCAAGGGAAGGATTGGGAAGTGGATTCTTACACTGTCAGAGTTTTCTTTGCAGTATGTTTCCCAGAAAGTAATCAAAGGCCAAGCCGTGGTTGAATTTCTGGCTCATCATCCAGTGGAGGATATTCGTTAGGGGCCGGACTTAGACTTAACTCGTATTGATCTAGCACCTTGGTGTTTATATTTTGATGGGTCAAGCACGAGTACTATGGCTGGGGCAGGAGTGGCATTGGTCACTCCACGCGGCCAAACGTTTTCTTTTTCTTTCAGGTTGGATTTCCGGTGTACAAATAACCAAGAAGAATACGAGGCACTTATCATAAGCTTGGAAATTCTACTAGATATAGAGATCACAGATGTGCACGTATACGGAGATTCCCTGTTAGTAACTCGACAACTTGAAACCAAATATAAGGCTAGACCAGTGTTAGAACCATACGCCAAACGAGCCTGTGAATTACTCAAGTTGTTTACGGAAGTTGAGTTGAGCCATGTTCCTCGCGAGAAGAATTATGCTGCAAATGAGTTGGCACAACTAGCAACGGGGGTGAGCTTGCAAGATGGAGTACGCGAACGTATATTGAAGGTTGAACGACGAACCCTGCCATCTTTCATCGCTCGCCAAGAAGAAAACAATGAGTGGTACGTTGCCACACTCGATCACATTGATGTGGATTGGAGACATCCTATTATCTCTTATCTCCAAAACCCTAATGATCCGGCAGACAAACGGATCCATTTCTTAGCTTCTATTATATACTAAAGGATGATGAGTTATATAGAAGAGGAAATGAAGGCATATTCTTAAGATGTGTCTATGGACGTGACGCTAAGAGATTGATGAGGGAAGTCCATCTAGGGGCACACTAGGCCGGTCCAAAGATGATATGGTTAATATGACGACATGGTTATTACTGGCCAGGGATGTTCAAGGATTGCATCACGTTCCCTAAAGGTTATGAAGATTGTCAGAAACATGGTCTAATTAGCCACATACCCAGAATACCATTACATTCTATAATCAACCCTTGGCCAGCTCGAGGATGGGCTTTAGATTTAATCGGGATGATTCATCCTCATTCGTCAGGCAAACATAAGTACATCATAGTGGCTACTGACTTCTTCACAAAATGGGTCGAAGCTAGACCTCTCAGAGTATCATCAGCGAAGGCCATTTGCCAGTTCTTATTTGAAGATATCATTTGCAGGTTTGGTATTCCTAAGAGTTTTGTTTCAGACAGAGGGGCAAGATTCATGTCTGCAGAAGTGGATAAACTCATGAAGGATTTTGGAATACATTTTCTACATTCTTCTCCATACTATGACCAATCCAATGGTCAAGTAGAAGCAAGCAACAAGATCATCATACACATCCTCAAACGAATGCTTACGAGCAATGCCAGATTGTGGCATGAAGAGTTATTAAACACATTATGGGCTTATCGAACAAGTAAACGCACCCAAACAGGCACCACTCCTTATGCTTTAATGTTTGACCACGATGCAGTCTTGCCTTTGGAGATTAACGTACAATCTTTAAGAGTAATGGAGCAAAACAATCTGATCGGTGAAGATTATGTGCAAGCAATATGGTCGGAGCACGAAGACTTGGATGAGAAGAGATTACAAGCTTATGACAGTCTCTATGCTGAAAAAAGGAAGGTGGCTCGTGCTTATGAAAAATGTACTAGGGGCATGAGTTTCCCAGAAGGAGAATTGGTTTGGCGAGTGATATTGCCAGTTGGCAAGAAGACTGAAGGCCGAGAAAAATGGTCAGAAAAGTGGGAAGGACCATACATGTTGATCGACTCTTACGTAAATGAGCTGTTCGCTTACGAGATCAAGATGGAACAATTCACGCTAACCCTATCAATGGATGTTTCCTTATGAAGTATATACAACCAGTTTGGGAGTATGAAGACCCGCCAACAATAGCTTAATTTAGTTCATTCACACTCCTTGGCGACACTTGCTTGATTGAACTAAAGGGGCAACACATAAGGATTATTTAGACGTAGTTAGCCTATACTTAAGGCTAAAAAATTTAGTATTTTCAAATTTCAACCTATACTTGTGGCTAAATTTTGATTAAAGAGTTCATGTTTGCCAACCACTGTGGCCAAGTTATTGTACAAACTATATCTAAGTTTATCAATACAAAAGATGTTTTGCATAAGGGAACTCTTTACTTCGAATATAAACAGATTACATCAAAACAAAAGATTACAAAGGCTTTACGGCTTTAAGCTCTGATACCATATGAAGACAGACTACAATAATCAATGGAACAGAAAGATAAAAACAGTTTGTTTTTCCAAATCCTCAAACAGTTGATAGCAGGTCCTTGGGTACACATATCAAATATGAATACATTTAAAAGGGGGACCTTAAGAGACAAAAGAAAAAGGATTTGAAACACCAAGGAAGCTAGTTCAGCAGCCAGAAAGACCACCGATAGCAAGCTTGGCATATGTGGCCTTTCCCCGGGTTGAACTCCCTGTTCTTCCTCTTAAATGCATCTGCGTCCATAGGACCTGCAACCTCAATGTATTTGGAAACTGAGTGGTTGCTGGCGAGGAAGACGAGGTGTGGTATCCCTCGGGATTGTGGCTTCGTCACCCTGTAGATACTTAGGGTGATTTAGCCAAGGCAACACCTGGACATAGATATCACTATCTAGTCCAGGTTTGGACATGGATATCACTATCTAAAGTCTGAATATGGGAAGGTTTTATCAGCAGGATTTTTCAGATGAGAAAACCAGAGCAAACATAGAGAAAGGAATTTCATCTCGCGAGGAAGCTTGGGAGGTATGACCACAAGCTGTGAATGAGGATGCCTTTTATAGGAAAAAGCAACACTAAACCGTAGCGGTAAGGCTTTGCGAGATTAAATGTACCCGTTAATAAAGGACATGCGTCTACCGGAGATTGTGTGATGACCCGAACCAGAATCAGTAGAGTAATCAGCGTAACCTACGAGTTAGTGTGTAATCGCGGTTTATCGAATATTGTGTGGTTTACCGGTTTCATTTACGACTTAATTATTGGCCGAGAATTTGAGTTGAGTCTCTTCTCGAGAATTGTAGTACACGTGATTTCGACTTCGTGGGAAGTTCCGGATGATTTTTCCGATAACCGAGGAATATAATATGATTATTTAAAGTTTTGGTTTATCGACGAGTTTATCCGTTCGTATCGAGTTTATCCGAATCGTAATGGTTATCCGTTTTGGACCGTTGATCGTCCCAAGGTGTGAGTATAAATATCGGAAATAGTCGAAAAATTGTCGAAAACACTATTTGGGAAGTTTGACCGGCGTTGACCAGAGAGTTGACCGTTGACTTTCGTTGATCGGTTCTCCACCATGCTGCCGCTGTTGGACTTCACGATTTCGGCCACCTCCGGCCGAGATATTGGTATGAATCGATTCCTATTTCAATTTCCTACAGTTTAGAACTTGGAATTGTTGAAATTGATGCCGGAATGAGGTAGAAATGAGGGTTTGAATTTTGGGGATTTTTCGCCGGAATCGGCCTTGAACGGGGACCGTGCTCCAGTTGCTCTCCGACGATGAGACTTGGTGGGTTTTGTTGGGTTTTAGCTCAGGATCATTTTCCCTTTGGTTTGAGGGGACGAGGTGGCGTGACGGCGCCGGAATCGGTCCGGGAAGTTTTCCAACCGGTTTGGACCACCGTGGCTTTCAAGCTAGATTCCGGCCACGGTGGTAGTTGGATGGTGGTGGTCCCTTTGTTAAAGTTGTTCGCCTTGTTGTGGAGATCATTGTGGCAGCTCGGTCGCCAGGAAAACTCTCCGGTTGACGGCGCGCCGCCGCTGGCAGCGACGGTCAACGCCGGAGCTCCGGCGACCCGTTGACTTTTTGAATTTCGATGTTTTTAATGTCGTTTTTCTCATATTCGCGCCCCAATCATTGCCTTGAGGTTTTCGAGTTGATTTGGGTATCGAATTTTCAGTCGAGGGTTTTGAGTGGAGATTTCGGGAATTTCGTTGATTATTTTGCATTGTGTTGTATATTTCCGGGAACGGTTGGTTTCCGCAGTGTGGTACAGTGTTGATAATTGTAATTTTGACCAGATATATTTTGAGATTATTCAGGGGATCGAGATCGTGCTTCGGGCAAGGGATCTTCCGCCGGACCACGTGATTAGCGCAAGTGCGCGCTTTGCTGATCTGTGAGTGGACATTTTTATATTTTCACAATTGTTTGCGAGTTTGTGATTCTTTGTGATTTTCCATATTTACTTTATACGATGTTGAGATATGTGTTATTTTCGGAGGTTTTATTTTATATTTATGGGTGATGGCATTACTGCATCGATGCTTCGGATACTCGGCTGATCACCGGTAGTCCGCCAGAGTTGAGAGAGTCCTCTGGACCAGAGTTGAGAGATTCCTATGGGCAGGGTTGAGAGATTCCCTTGGCCTATCACCGTCGGGTTTGAGCGATTCACCTGACCGTCGGGCTTGAGAGATTCGCCTGGCAACCTCCATATATACTTTCCGAACTCGCATGGTTTTATATTGATTATGTATATGAAACTGGTGAAAGGCATATATTTATTTTCGTCCACTCACTCTAACGTTTTTATTGCCTTTCCCCTGAGTTTTTCGGTTTCCGTGCCCAGTTTGCAGTTCGGATTCTGGTGTCTCACGTCGCGGTTGGAGGCTAGTTGTTCGAGCTACCTGTGTTTTCCAGTAGGTATCTTGTTTCGCCTACCGTTGTATATTTTGTATATATTTACACTAGAGGTCGCTCTGATACATTCTGATACATGTTTTATACGGTTTTTCCTGGATATACTATATATTACAGTTGTGTTTATTGTTTACTGTTTATGATATGATATTGAGAAATCCGGATGGGATTGGTGCCTACGGTTTGGCTTTTGTGGCATAGGATGAAGTGTTATTTTTCGGGTGCAGGTAATGGCAATTTCGCGTTAGTAGCGTTACTCTGCCGAAATTTTAATGGTTTTTGTTGGTTCACGTTTTCAGAAGGGGTTTGATTCCGGTTTGGGAAACTAAATCGGGGTTGGGTCCTTTCAGCTTGGTATCAGAGCATTAGGTTGTCAGATTCTGTAGACTCTTGTAGTTGTGACGCTTAGGGTATTTGAGTTGGTACATCATGACTGGAGTGATGACCCGACTGGCCAGCGGTACTCATCAATACTTCGGGTGTTGTGTGTTCTCAAATATCTGAGGTCTCATGATTATGTTCCTTCTACTTGTACCTAATGCTTGTCTTATATCAGTAGGATGCCTCCTCGACGTGGTCCCCTTGTTGATCAGGAAGAGGATCCTGATATGGATCGCCAGACGCACGACTTGCTGATGCGAGTATTGTGTTTAGAGGAGCATTTTGACCCTGTGGTCAAAACTCGTACTGCTGGTGCGACTGTCTTTTTAGGTTCAGCTGATCCAGAGATTTGTGAGGCATGGTTGGTTCAGGTTGAACGTGTATGTGAGCGTCTGCGTTTTACCCCTGAGCAGATGACAGATGCATACTTCTTGTGGGTTAGCACTGATAGAGTTCCAGTTGATACTTCGTGGACTTTGTTCCGAGATTTGTTTATGAGGAGATATTTCAACCAGGCTACCTAGCAGCGTAAGTATAAGGAGTTCACGAACTTGAGGCAGGCAGCGTAAGTACCGGGACAGATTTACCCGCTTATCACGTTTTGCGCGTGACATGGTGGCTACTGAGGAAACCAAGTGCCGCAGATTTGAGCTGGGTTTGAACTTGAACATTAAGAGGACTCTGACTACGATGCCTCGAAACTACTTCGATGAGTTTGTTAGTGCAGCACTCCGAGGTGAGGATATCGAGAAGGAGAGGCAGATGAGGTACCAACCTAGACGGTTTGAGGAGGGTGGACCGAGTCAGGGGCCTTCAAAGAGGCAGAGTTCTGATACTTCCGGTTCGGCTTTATCCTCGGGCAGTGGACCATATCGACCACCAGTTGGTGCACCGAGACAGAGGCAGAGATGGAGGAGAGATCGACCGCAGCGACCACAGGCTAGTGGGGGTTCTAGCGGTTCCAGTTATCCTCGGCGTACCCGTGGCTCATTTGCCGTACCGAGGGAGTACCCGTTGTGTAGTCTCTGCAGCAGACATCATTTTGGTCTGTGTTAGCGAGACCCTATTACTTGTTTTTGCTGTGGCCATGTGGGTCATTATGCGAGGGAGTGTGAAAGGACCCAACCCTGATTCAGCTTCCTAAATCGGAATCAAACCCCTTCGAAAACACGAACCAACAAAAACTTTTCGAAATTTGGGCAGAGTTTCGTTACTAGCGTGGAATTAGCATTACCTGCACGCGGAAAATACACTTCATCCTATGCCACAAAAAGCAAACCGTGGGCACCAATCCCATCCGGATTTCTCAATATATATCAACCGTAAAGTAAAACAATAAATATATATATACTTTTCTGAAATCCGGTATAAAATCGTATAACATATACCACAGAAAGCTCAGAGCGACATCTAATACATAATCGTATACGCATACCACAGTAGGTAGAACAATAAACCTACTGGATGAAACAAAGTAGCTCGAGCACTATGCCTCCGACCACGACGTGCGACTCTAGAGTCCGAACTGCAAACTGGGCACGGAAACCAAAAAGCCCAGGCGAAAGACATGAAAACCTTTAGAGTGAGTGGACGAAAATAAATGTCTTTCACCAGTTAATATATATGTTTAAAATAACATATGCGAGTCCAGGTAAATAAAAACAATAAGTACACGAGGTAAAACCATAATCCTCCAGCGTACTGAGCATGCAAGTAAAAATCTCACGGGGTCACTCATGGACACACACCGTGCTAGTACAGTCAGAATCACGGGATCCCAGACCCACACGTGATTCTAGCCAGAAATGGCCTCGGATCCGGGGATACGCCCCTCCAGGCGGCCTACCATCGGGGATCAACCGAGAGGCAAAGTGTATCGATACAACAACGTAACCACGACTGTACTCTGTGTAAACCAAATCATAAACAGCTCGATGCAAATGCATGAAACAATATATAAGTGTATGCATATTCGTATACGTATATCCGTACAAGTATAATCGTATAATCGTAAAACACATGCTTATGTAATCCGTAATCTCAATACGCATGCTCAAGTTCGTAAATCATATAAAAGACTCGCAAGATTTCCGTGAAAAGAAATTGTCCACTCACAGACTGGCGTAACGCGTATCGCGTTAACTCGTGATCCGGCGGAATGTCCCTCGCCAAACAAACGATCACGAACACCTGAATATTCACAAAATCCATATTTCAAAATTATATCTCGACAATGCAAGACAAATCACGAGAAACCACCGTTCCCGGAAACACATAACTCAAAGTCGACAAATCGTCGAAAATCCGTATATGTACACCACAATACCTCGCTTTACGTTCGGATGCTCAACTCGAAAAACGAACCTCCCCACAGCGATTGGGGCGCGATTTCGAGTGAAATGACATGCGACTTGTCGAAAGTCCAAAAAGTCAACCCGTTGACCGTTGACCGCCGCCCACGGCGGCGCCGCTGCCGGACGGAGAATTTCAAGGCGGAGCTGCACCAATTCCACTCAAAATCGTCCACTGAGCAACTTCCATAACTGCACCAAAGTCCAATTCAAACTCTAACTCATCCAATTTCACGAAAAACCGAATTGTTCCACAAATTTCAAACCCAAAATTCTCCATGCTCAAATCGAATTAGAACACCATGTTTATATGGTTAGAATTACATTGAAAAGGGCTACAAAACCCAGTACCTCATGAAGTTCAATTCGGCCGAATTTGAGGAACCCGAATCACCAAGTTTTCACCAATTTCTTGCCGGAAAATCCTCACTCCACGGTGAACCATACCGGAAAAGGAGGTCGGGGATGAACTCGGGACCTTGAGACAAAGAGAACAGGACCACCCCCACGCCGTGGGGTGGCCGGAGCAGCATCACCGCCGTGGAGCAACCAGCTTGCCGTCGGCCTCCTCCTCCCACTCGGTCAAACCCAGTTGACCGGGTCAACAATGATCAATGCAACTTTGACTTTCCCCTTTTAGTAAGTTACTATTTATAGCTTCCCAAAATGGAAACTCCAAAATTCAAATTTCGATAAACTTCAAACACGTGTAACTTTCGCGTCGTAACTCCGATTCCGATAATTCTCGCGGCCACAAACTCGTCTCGACATACTCTTCAATAATCACCCGAAATCAAACACATTGGCCAATCGGATAAAAAGTCAACTGTTCAATCCAATACATAATTAAATCAACCAAACAATCAACAATCGGCAAAATTCGCAACTTAAACTCCGTAACTCAAAATCATGCTCCGGAAGTTCCCACAAACTCGAAATTAAATTCTGAACAACTTCCGTGAAAAAACTGAAACCAAATTCTCGTCCGGTAATTTAGTCGTTAAGTAGCCCACCATTTAAATCTGAACTTCAAATATTCATAATTAATTCCTCGGTCGTCCAAATAACGATCCGGAATCGCCCACGAACTCATAGTCACACGTACAACGACTCTCGAGAAGAGACCCAGCTCCAATTCTCGGCCAATAATTAAGTCGTTAAGAAGCTTCGGCGATTAAATTAACTGTCGCAACTCTGCGACTACGCACAAACTCATCGATCAAGCTGATCATACTGCTGATTCTGGTCCGGGTCGTCACAAATCCACCCCCCTTAGAAAAATTTTGACCTCGAAATTTCCGAGTCTGCTGGCTAAAAGTAGGAGCACTGCCTCTGCATACTGCTCAACTGCTCAGTAAACACATCAACTGAACAACTCTGATAGCTGACTCCACAATAGGAGATAACTCCGTGCTGAAATCCATGTACCCTCGATCTCGAATCTGAACTGGCTCCACACAATAGCCAAGTGTTCCTGCATAAGGAACAGGTAGGGTACACAACCGACAATAAATCTGAAGCATAGTTCTGCCACATGGAACACAACACACCTAAAAACCAACACTATAGGCGATGCCGAACTATACGGCATAACACCAACTCGCATATGACCACACACGGATCAAAATAACATGGCAAATCACAACTCAGTCTGCACACATCAACATAGCTCAAACATCGAACTCAAGCAATTATCAACTTGTTTCCGCTAATCTGACAGTCTGTGGTAACACATTCCACAAAATCAGAATCAAACATCAACTCAAACTCAAACCAAACTCGGTCCAGCACAATGGAGTACAGCATCACATCTCAAATCAACATCAAACAACCTCAAAACCATAGTGGTCCACAAACTGGTACTGCATGCAATCTCGAACAGTTGAAACTGCTGGTCCTGAATCCTCCGGAACTGCAATACCAAGGTCCACAACATGCCCTCCAAGGCCTGAATAATCCTCAAAGATCGCCCACCAATCCGAGGATAAAAACTGATACCAAACCGTAATCTGGTCCCCAATGCTCGCTGCAAAGCTCGCCAACCCTCAGTTGTAGCTGACTACCTCGATCGGCGAACTGGGACACAGGTACACCACGTAGATGGACAACCTCCATCAAACACAGCCATGACTTCCTGCCACTAAAATCATCACCGAGAGTATAAGGAAATGTACCAAGTTCATCAAACGGTCCACAAAGGCCTAACAACTGGTATCACAAATCAAAATGCACACAAACACACACAAGGTCACAGCGACAAACGCCACGTTCAACCGGAAATCTCAAATGGCTGACACACCTCGGCAAATCTCTGCCTCCAAGCCATGGCCGGCTGACAAATGTGGCATCTGCACACTCAAGCTGCTACATTGCTCTTCATGTTGCGTCTCGAGTAGTAAACTCGAAGTGTCGGATACATCTCCGCATCACTAGCACCAACCGCGCGCAAAACAATGAGCTTCAACATCATCTCACTCGAACTCAGCTTCCGTAGCCTGCAACTCGGCTAACACGGAAACTCGAGTCACACACATGAAACACTGAAATTCCTGACTCTCGACTGAACGCACCAACATCAACATCCCAAATAGATAGTCAAAGTACGATCTCAAGCCTTTCTTGAACAAACTCAAAGATACAGCCATAGTCGTTAGTCGACTCCATCCATCAACACTGCCTCAAGCCCAAATCTTGCGGAAAACACAAGTGGACGGAACTCAAGTGATCAGTGTACGTCCTACACTGCGCTGCACGCCATAGCTGTAGTGTCTCCAACTTTTCAATGCTAACATAAGGACAACTACACCCAATACCATACACAGGATACGTAGCTATATAAGGTTTCCACTGCCTGATCCATGAGCCACCGCTCTGCTACACAACATCAATACACAACCGAATCCAAATCTCGATGCACCGCCATAACCCACAAACTCATCGCGATCGTCAGGTAAGGTCAAAACCGAAGCAACAGTCAACCATCCTACAGGGGTAAGTAACTTTCCTCGCATGCATCGAACCACACGAACTTGCCGCCTTCTTCGTCAATCCGGAAAGTAGAGTGGCAATCCGGAAAAATCCTGTACAAGCCGTCGGTAATAGCCTGCCAAACCCAAGAGACCACTGATCTCTGGTACACTGGTAGGCCAACCCCAAATCAACACGGCTTCAATTTGGTCAGGATCCATGCCAACTCCCTCAGATAACATCACATAGCCCAACATCTTCATGCTAATCGACCCAAAACTCACACTGGCTAAACTTACAAACAGCTAATCGTCTCGCGAAGTCCGCAAAACCGCTTGCAACTGCCTCAGGTGCTGGCCCACACTCCTGGAGTACATCAGGACGCTGCCAACGAACATAACCGCAACTCATCCAGAAACCGTTTGAACACATGGTCCATCAAGTCCACACGATCTACGGGGCATTGGTCAACCAATGAAGTGACCAAGAACTCCAGATGCTCACACCAAGATCCGAAAGCCAACATAGCCACATCTTACTCATCAAACCTCAACTGATAATATCCAATCCCGAAATCAATCCTCGAAAAGACTGAAGTTCTCACAGGCTGATCGAACCAATCGACGATCCGAAGCGGAGGATACTCGCTCTCCTCTGAAGCAAATCAGGCTTCCGGTAGTCAATGCACCACCACGTCGAACCATACACCATCCGTACACACAATGCAAGAATACACCACGCAAATACGCAGGGTCACATGAAATCTCCTCCAGCAACTCCTGGAGTCGACACAATAGCTCCCTCAGCTCTGTTGGCTCCGAACGACAAAATGCCGATAAAATGAGTCCAACGCCTGGTACAAACTCAATGGTGTAGTCGGTCTCCCGAACTGGAGGAACACCTGGTAACTCCTCCGGAATGCACTTAGAAACTCGAGAACCACCTCAACATCGCCAATGTCGGATACAGCAACCATAGTATTCACAACATGGCAAGCAAGCAACACAATCTGTCTCCATCATCCGCTCGACCATCACCAAGGAACAGCATCTCGGGAAAATCTGGTCGTCGAAACACAACCTCCTTCTCGAGGCACTCGAACACAGCCAAATGCCTCGTCAGTAAGTCCACACACACAATCTCACCAAAACCACAATGTCCAGCTATAACAGATCCGCGGCTAAGCCATATCCTCCAGCAAGGATCTCGCGACCTCCGGATGGATGCAATACTCTCCAAAACCTCGGAAGTGGAGATGCAGGTACAATCGCCATGAATATCAAACAACAATAACCTCGGAGAAAAATCCGTCCTCAAACAAGGTCATGGCACGAACTTCAACATGCCCAACTGACCGCACACATCAACTGCGACTTGCTGACTAACTCGTCAAAAGGGTGCATTGATAAGATTTCAGGAACAACATGAGGATCTCCTCGTAATCTTGAGCTACCGAACCGCTAGAACAGCTGGCTAAGGCGCTTCCTCAATACGTGACCCTCCTGGCCACCGAAACAGCAACTGAGGGTACTCCTCGAACACAAATCGCCACAACACCTACTGCGTGAAAGGATCACCAACGATCGCTCAATTCATGCCACAGAAGCAAATCCGCTACACTGTGATCTCCGCCATCGTCAAATGGATCCTCTGCCTGATCTGATGGCCCTCAACAATATCGGAAGGACCACAGCCGGATGAAGTCACTGATCCCGAAGTATCGGAACTCAACCTCATCAAAATCTCAACTAAGTCCACTTTCCTCAAACCATCACATCAGAAACCGTGTACATCATTCCTTCTCAATAGCCTCGCCACTGAGTGCAGCACACAAAGCTCTTCATGGACATCCCGAGGCACATCAATCAGACTCTCTCTGATACTCAGGTTCAAACTCATCTCGAACCTCATACATAGCTCCCTATGAAGCCACATAACTCGTGCAACGGGCACAAACATATGAACACTGCATCTCTGCCTCAGGTGGGTAAACACTCCACATAACACTTGCTGGTTAGCCTGATAAAACCATTACCGTATACACAACACCCTGAATGTAGGCCATGGAGTCGCAACTGGAACTCACACAATATCAGCCCACCAAACACAACAATCTGACTCAGACAAACATCACTGCCACAATTCTCAGCTCTGAGATAACACATAGATGCTCATATACACATCCCCAGGCAAACCGTGCCACACAATTCTCTGAACTCTGAATACTCATCCGAATCCACTGTTCTCTGGCAAATCGCGCGTCGATTGATCCTCAACAGGATCCACAACCGGAACGACACGGAAAGCACGTCAGGAGGCATCCTAATGAATACAATATCGTTCACAACAAGTGGAACGTAATCATGGAACTTCAAATATTTGAAAGTATACAACACCCAGAATTTGATGATTATCCGCCGGCCGGTCGGGTCACCATTCCAGACATGTTGTACATTCTCAAATATCCTTAGTAAACACGACTACAGAAGTCTACAGAACCTATAACCTAATGCTCTGATACCAAACTGAAAGGACCCAACCCCGATTCAGCTTCCTAAATCGGAATCAAACCCCTTCGAAAACACGAACCAACAAAAACTTTTTGAAATTTGGGCAGAGTTTCGTTACTAGCGTGGAATTACCATTACCTGCACGCGGAAAATACACTTCATCCTATGCCACAAAAAGCAAACCGTGGGCACCAATCCCATCCGGATTTCTCAATATATATCAACCGTAAAGTAAAACAATAAATATATATATATACTTTTCTGAAATCCGGTATAAAATCGTATAACATATATCACAGAAAGCTCAGAGCGACATCTAATACATAATCGTATACGCATACCACAGTAGGTAGAACAATAAACCTACTGGATGAAACAAAGTAGCTCGAGCACTATGCCTCCGACCACGACGTGCGACTCCAGAGTCCGAACTGCAAACTGGGCACGGAAACCGAAAAGCCCAGGCGAAAGACATGAAAACCTTTAGAGTGAGTGGACGAAAATAAATGTCTTTCACCAGTTAATATATATGTTTAAAATAACATATGCGAGTCCAGGTAAATAAAAACAATAAGTACACGAGGTAAAACCATAATCCTCCAGCGTACTGAGCATGCAAGTAAAAATCCCACGGGGTCACTCATGGACACACACCGTGCTAGTACAGTCAGAATCACGGGATCCCAGACCCACACGTGATTCTAGCCAGAAATGGCCTCGGATCCGGGGATACGCCCCTCACCGGTCTGGTTGGGGAAACGCCCCTCCAGGCGGCCTACCATCGGGGATCAACCAAGAGGCAAAGTGTATCGATACAACAACGTAACCACGACTGTACTCTGTGTAAACCAAATCATAAACAGCTCGATGCAAATGCATGAAACAATATATAAGTGTATGCACATTCGTATACGTATATCCGTATAAGTATAATCGTATAATCGTAAAACACATGCTTATGTAATCCGTAATCTCAATACGCATGCTCAAGTTCGTAAATCATATAAAAGACTCGCAAGATTTCCGTGAAAAGAAATTGTCCACTCACAGACTGGCGTAACGCGTATCGCGTTAACCCGTGATCCGGCGGAATGTCCCTCGCTAAACAAACGATCACGAACACCTGAATATTCACAAAATCCATATCTCAAAATTATATCTCGATAATGCAAGACAAATCACGAGAAACCACCGTTCCCGGAAACACATAACTCAAAGTCGACGAATCGTCGAAAATCCGTATATGTACACCACAATACCTCGCTTTACGTTCGGATGCTCAACTCGAAAAACGAACCTCCCCACGGCGATCGGGGTGCGATTTCGAGTCAAATGACATGCGACTTGTCGAAAGTCCAAAAAGTCAACCCGTTGACCGCCGGCCACGGCGGTGCCGCTGCTGGACGGAGAATTTCAAGGCGGAGCTGCACCAATTCCACTCAAAATCTTCCACTGAGCAACTTCCATAACTGCACCGAAGTCCAATTCAAACTCTAACTCATCCAATTTCACGAAAAACCGAATTGTTCCACAAATTTCAAACCCAAAATTCTCCATGCTCAAATCGAATTAGAACACCATGTTTATATGGTTAGAATCACATTGAAAAGGGCTACAAAACCCAGTACCTCATGAAGTTCAATTCGGCCGAATTTGAGGAACCCGAATCACCAAGTTTTCACCAATTTCTTGCCGGAAAATCCTCACTCCACGGTGAACCATACCAGAAAAGGAGGTCGGGGATGAACTCGGGACCTTGAGACGAAGAGAACAGGACCACCCCCACGCCGTGGGGTGGCCGGAGCAGCATCACCGCCGTGGAGCAACCAGCTTGCCGTTGGCCTCCTCCTCCCACTCGGTCAAACCCAGTTGACCGGGTCAACAATGATCAATGCAACTTTGACTTTCCCCTTTTAGTAAGTTACTATTTATAGCTTCCCAAAATGGAAACTCCAAAATTCAAATTTCGATAAACTTCAAACACGTGTAACTTTCGCGTCGTAACTCCGATTCCGATAATTCTCGCGGCCACAAACTCGTCTCGACATACTCTTCAATAATCACCTGAAATCAAACACATTGACCAATCGGATAAAAAGTCAACTGTTCAAACCAATACATAATTAAATCAACCAAACAATCAACAATCGGCAAAATTCGCAACTTAAACTCCGTAACTCAAAATCATGCTCCGGAAGTTCCCACGAACTCGAAATTAAATTCTGAACAACTTCCGTGAAGAAACCGAAACCAAATTCTCGTCCGGTAATTTAGTCGTTAAGTAGCCCACCATTTAAATCTGAACTTCAAATATTCATAATTAATTCCTCGGTCGTCCAAATAACGATCTAGAACCGCCCACGAACTCATAGTCACACGTACAACGACTCTCGAGAAGAGACCCAACTCCAATTCTCGGCCAATAATTAAGTCGTTAAGAAGCTTCGGCGATTAAATCAACTGTCGCAACTCTGCGACTACGCACAAACTCATCGATCAAGCTGATCATACTGCTGATTCTGGTCCGGGTCGTCACAGAGTGTTTCCAGTTTGACGGTGCTGGGGGACAGGCGGCCCAGAGTTCCAGAGGAGAGCGAGGTGCCACTTCGGGAGCCCGACCAATACAGTTTGCAGGCCAGGGTGGACAGCAGGGACAGCCTCAGCGTGGACGACCAGCCGGACAGACGAGGGTTCATGCCATGACTTTGCGAGAGGGCAGAGCTTCACCGGAGGTCGTTATCGGTACGTTGCATGTATTTGGTATTCCAATACTTACATTGTTAGATCCAGGTGCCACGCATTCATTCATGTCATATAGACTATCATCATTAGCTACGGTACCTGCGTATCCACTTCCAGGGTTGTGGAGAGTGTTGTATCCGTCTGCTGAGATTGTGAGTATTGGCTGGGTATACCGAGACTGTGAGATTTTTATTGGAGGTCATGATTTAGCCGCAGATTTGTTGCTGCTTGATATCGTCGACTTTGATTTGATCTTAGGTATGGACTTCTTGGAGACGCATTGGGCCATGTTTGACTATCGCAAGAAGGAGGTCGCGTTTCGACGACCAGGCTCTCCCGAGATATTGTTTCGCGGCGAGAAGAACAATTCACTACCATTATTGATTTCCGCGATGAAGGCGGATCAGATGATGAAGAAGGGCTGTATTGCTTACTTAGCTCATGTGGTAGACACTACGGCTGCTGTGCCGGATCTTGGTGGTATTGAGGTTGTTTCTGAGTTTCCGGATGTGTTTCCAGAGGAGTTACCAGGCATACCTCCAGTTCGGGAGATTGATTTCACTATTGAGCCATTACCGGGTACAGGACCCATTTCACAGGCACCGTATCGTATGGTGCCAACGGAGTTGAAAGAGTTACAGATTCAGCTCCAAGAGTTGCTGGAGAAGGGTTTTATTCGACCCAGTGTTTCGCCATGAGGTGCTCCGGTTTTGTTTGTGCGGAAGAAGGATGAATCTATGCGGTTGTGCATCGACTACCGGAAGCTGAATCAGGTTACAGTGAAGAACAAGTATTCGTTGCCGCGGATTGATGATTTGTTCGATCAGCTCAAGGGAGCTTCAGTCTTTTCGAAGATTGATCTTCGATCCAGATATCACCAGTTGAGGATCCGAGAGTCTGATGTGGCCAGGACAGCTTTTAGGTCACAGTATGGGCATTACGAGTTTTTGGTTATGCCGTTTGGGTTGACCAACGCCCCCGCAGCTTTCATGGACTTGATGAATCGGGTGTTCAGACGGTTTCTGGACAAGTTCGTGATTGTGTTCATCGATGATATTTTGATCGATTCCAGGAGTGTGGGCCAGCATAAAAAGCATTTGCGAGCGGTGTTGCGGACTTTACGGGACCATCAGTTGTTTGCGAAATTTAGCAAGTGCGAGTTTTGGCTGGACAGTGTGAAGTTTCTGGGCCACATGATATCGGCTGAGGGAGTCAGTGTTGATCCTAACAAGATCGAGGCCGTGCTGAATTGGAGTAGACCTACCACAGTGCCGAAGATCCGGAGTTTCTTGGGTTTGGCAGGCTACTACCGACAATTTGTACAAGATTTTTCTCTGATTGCTAGTCCACTGACCAGATTGACGAAGAAGGGCGTCAAGTTTGAGTGGTCCGATGCATGTAAGGAGAGTTATTTGCTCCTGAAGGAGAAGTTGACTACTGCACCGGTTCTGACATTACCAGACGACAGCGGTGAGTTTGTGGTTTTTAGTGATGAGTCGAAGATAGGACTTGGTTGTGTGCTGATGCAGCATGGCAGAGTTGTAGCCTATGGTTCCAGGCAGTTGAAACCACATGAAGTAAACTATCCGACCCATGATTTGGAGTTGGCCGCTATCGTGTTAGCGTTGAAGAGTTAGAGACATTACTTGTACGGAGCCCAGTGTAAGATCTACACCGACCACAAGAGTCTCACTTACCTACGGACGCAGCCAGATTTGAACATGAGGCAACGTCAGTGGATGGAGTTGATCAACGACTACGATTGCACTTTCGAGTACCATCCGGGGAAGGCCAATGTTGTAGCTGATGCACTTAGTCGGAAATCCGAAGCTTCGTTGTTCCACATGTGTGTGGCTAGAGTGGCTATGTTAGCCGAGCTTCGGGCTACGGGTGCCAAGTTTGAGTGGGATGATGAGGGAGCCTTGTTAGCCAGTTTCCAGGTTCGACCCGTATTGGTTGATCAGGTTCGGGAGGCTCAGGATTCAGAGTCCTACCTGTTGGGCAAGAAGACCATGATACGGAATGGTGTACCTACAGAGTTCCGATTGAGCGACGATGGTAAGTTGTTGTTCAGAGGCAGGTTGTGTGTGCCCAGAGACGAGAGCCTGAAGAAGGAGATTCTGGATGAGGCCCATAGTTCGGCGTATGCGATGCATCCCGAAGGTACGGAGATGTTTCGTACACTTCGAGCGTATTACTGGTAACGCAACATGAAGCGGGAGATTGCCGCGTATGTTAGCTGATGTTTGATCTGTCAGCAAGTTAAAGCGGAGAGGCAGAAACCTGCAGGGAAGTTACAGCCACTGGAGATTACGGTTTGGAAATGGGAGCACATTACCATGGATTTTGTTTATCAATTTCCACGTACTTCGGCTGGCAACACTGGTATTTGGGTTATTGTGGATCGACTAACGAAATCCGCTCATTTTCTCGCACTTCCGGGGAAGATATCAGTGGGCAGATTGGCCAAGCTGTATTTGTCAAAAATTGTTCGGCTGCACGGTGTGCCTGTGTCTATTGTTTCTGACCGAGACAGTCAGTTTACCTCTGAGTTTTGGCAGGCGTTGCAGCGAGCCTTGGGCACGAGGTTGCGTTTCAGTACAACTTTTTATCCTCAGACTGACGGGCAGTCTGAGCAGACTATACAGACACTTGAGGATATGTTGTTGTCTTGTGTGTTGCAGTTTCGCGGGAATTGGGAACAGCAACTGCATTTGATAGAGTTCGCCTACAACAATAGCTATCAGGCCAGTATCGAGATGGCATCGTACGAAGCCCTGTACTGGAGACAGTGCCGCACTCCGTTGTGTTGGAGTGAGGTGGGCAAGCGATGGCTTATTGGCCCTGATCTGTTGAAGAGCACTATGGAGGACATCCAGATTATCCGGGACAGATTGAAGATCGCCCAGGATCGTCAGAAGAGTTACGCGGACGTAAGGAGGAAGACCCTCGAGTTTGATGGGGGTGACTGGGTCTTCCTGAAACTATCTCCGTGGAGAGGTGTTGTGCGTTTCGGGAAGCGTGGCAAGCTTCGACCACGGTACATTGGTCCGTACGAGATCACCGAGAGGGTTGGAGCTGTGGCTTACAGACTTGAGTTACCGGCTGAGATGGTTCGTGTTCATGATGTTTTTCACGTTTCGATGTTGCGGAAGTACATCTCAGATCCTTCGCTTGTGTTAGCCCCACAGAAGTTACCGATCCGAGAGGATTTGACGTACGTGGAGGAGCCAGTACAGATTCTCGATCGTCGTGAGCAGGAGTTGAGGCACCTTGTTATACCGCTGGTGAAGGTCTTGTGGCAGAATCACTCGGTTGAGAAGGCCACCTAGAAGACTGAGCAGCGTATGCGGGAGCAGTATCCTCATCTGTTCACCTGATAGATTTGTGACGACCCGAACCAGAATCAGTAGAGTAATCAGCGTAACCTACGAGTTAGTGTATAATCGCGGTTTATCGAATATTGTGTGGTTTGCCGGTTTCGTTTACGACTTAATTATCGGTCGAAAATTTGAGTTGAGTCTCTTCTCGAGAATTGTATTACACGTGATTTCGAGTTCGTGGGCAGTCCCAGCTGATTTTCCGATAACCGAGGAATATAATATGATTATTTGAAGTTTCGGTTTATCGACGAGTTTATCCGTTCGTCTCGAGTTTATCCGAATCGTAATGGTTATCCGTTTTGGACCGTTGATCATCCCGAGGCGCGAGTATAAATATCGGAAATAGTCGAAAAAATGTCGAAAACACTGTTTGGGAAGTTTGACCGACGTTGACCAGAGAGTTTACCGTTGACTTTCGTTGACCGGTTCTCCACCGTGTTGCCGCCGTTGGACTTCACGATTTCGGCCACCTCCGGCCGAGATATTGGTATGAATCAATTCCTCTTTCAATTTCCTACAGTTTAGAACTTGGAATTGTTGAAATTGATACCGGAATGAGGTAGAACGGAGGGTTTGAATTTTGGGGATTTTCGCCGAAATCGGCCTTGAACGGGGACGGTGCTCCGGTTGCTCTCCGGCGATGAGACTTGGTGGGTTTTGTTGGGTTTTAGCCCAGGATCATTTTCCCTTTGGTTTGAGGGGACGAGGTGGCGTGACGGCGCCGGAATAGGTCTGGGATGTTTTCCGGCAGGTTTGGACCACCGTGGATTTCGAACTGGATTCTGGCCACGGTGGTGGTTCGATGGTGTTGGTTCCTTTGTTAAAGTTGTTCACCCTATTATAGAGATCAATGTGGCAGCTCGGTCGCTGGGAAAACTCTCCGGTTGACGGCGCGCCGCCGCCAGCGGCGGCGATCAACGCCGGAGCTTCGGCGACCCGTTGACTTTTTGGATTTCAATGTTTTTAATTTCGTTTTTCTCGTATTCACGCCCCGATCGTTGCCTTGAGGTTTTCGAGTTGATTTGGGTATCGGATTTTCAGTCGAGGGTTTTGAGTGGAGATTTCCGGAATTTCGTCGATTATTTTTCACTGTGTTGTATATTTCCGGGAACGGTTGGTTTCCGCGGTGTGGTACAATGTTGAGAATTGTGATTTTGACCAGATATATTTTTTGATTATGCAGGGGATCGAGATTGTGCTTCGGGCGAGGGATCTTCCGCTGGACCACGTGATTAGCGCGAGTGCGCGCTCTGCTGATCTGTGAGTGGACATTTTTATATTTTCACAGTTGTTTGCGAGTTCGTGATTTTCCGTATTTACTTTATAGGATGTTGAGATATGTGTTATTTTCGGAGGTTTTATTTTATATTTATGGGTGATGGCATTACTGCATCGATGCTTCGGCTACTCGGCTGATCACCGGTAGTCCGCCAGAGTTGAGAGATTCCTCTGGGCAGGGTTGAGAGATTCCCCTGTATACCGCCGGGATTGAGAGATTCCCCTGGCCTATCACCATCGGGTTTCAGCAATTCACCTGACCGTCGGGCTTGAGAGATTCGCCTAGCAACCTCCATATATACTTTCCGAACTCGCATTGTTTTATATTGATTATGTATATGAAACTGGTGAAAGGCATATATTTATTTTTGTCCACTCACTCTAACGTTTTTATTGACTTTCCCCTGGGCTTTTCGGTTTCCATGCCCAGTTTGCAGTTCGGATTCTGGTGTCTCACGTCGCGGTTAGAGGCTAGTTGTTCGAGCTACCTGTGTTTTCCAGTAGATATCTTGTTTCGCCTACTGTTGTATATTTTGTATATATTTACACTAGAGGTCGCTCTGATACATGTTTTATACAGTTTTTCTCGGATATACTATATATTACAGTTGTGTTTACTGTTTACTGTTTATGATATGATATTGAGAAATCTGGATGGGATTGGTGCCCACGGTTTGGCTTTTGTGGCATAAGATGAAGTGTTATTTTTCGGGTGCAGGTAATGGCAATTCCGCGTTAGTAGCGTTACTCTGCCGAAATTTTAATGGTTTTTGTTGGTTCACGTTTTCAGAAGGGGTTTGATTCTGGTTTAGGAAACTAAATCAGGGTTGGGTCCTTTCAGATTGTACCACAGAACAGTTTATCTACCTCGAGATGAGGGCACGATAAGTGAAAAAAATTTTGGCCGGTAAAATGTATTTTGAAGATTTGATTGATAGAACAACACGTTATGGATTCCAAGCTTGAAATTAAAAGACCATTTAAGTCAAATGACAATGGTAGACGAGCGGTTAGGTTCTATAACAGGCCTAACATCGTTCAGATGATCTACGGAATTCCTAAGTCTGAGGCCCAACAAGATATTCAGGGCCCAATGGAAGTGTAAAAATACCAAAATATGAGCAATCATAGAAAATACCTAAGATAGTAGAATGTTTTGGAGTATCACAATACAAAGAAAGGGCTTAATCTCTGAGGCCTAGTAATTATAGGGCTCTTTCCCTCAAAGACATTTTGGAAAGTTCGAAGTCTCGCCAAGATTGTTTATACAAGTGTAGAGCGTTCGCAGCTTCTTCTTTTGCATCCTGCAGCAGTTGAGCCTGGTTCTCTCCTTCGTCCAGAAGCTGGCAAATGGAGGCAGGCGGTCCACTTCAGCTTGGAGAGCAGCTAACTTAACTTCCTTGGCTGCCAAAGTTTCTTTTTGGGATAAAGTGTTTTTCAGAAGTGTTTGGATTCACTTGTTTTCTTCTCGTGTCTAGCGAGCCAATGTCTCCACCGCTTCATTCTTGCGATCAGCCTCGAGTTTCAGATGTTGTTGGGCTTTGTATTGACGTTGGTGCTGGTGAAGTTTTTCCTCAAGGTCGGATATGGTCTGCAGAAGTTCAACAAGGGCAGTGGCCTTTAGATTCCTAACTTGTTCTTGAGTTTGTTTGATGTCTTGAGGGGAGTCTAGATTGGCAGAATGGAGCTTTTGAAGGGTAATGGTGACGGCCGAAGGGGAACTCATAGCACTTAACCCAGTTGAAAGCTCTTGTAAGATCGAAATTTCATCTTGAAGGTTGGGTGCTTGAGTAGAAGGCCCCGTTGATAAAGGCGGAGCAGTAGTTTCTCCATGGAAAGTATCTAGTTCATCATCAATAACATTTGGCAAGCTTGAAGTTTGGTCCACCGCGACCATTGTTGAGAGCTCAGAAGATTGAGGGAGGATTGGAGTTTGAAGTTGGCCTTGCGAGTTTGCCTCTTCCTCTAAATTTGCATGTGTTTTAGGAAGGATCGTGTCGCTATTTTGAGAAGTAGGTGTAGACTAGAAGGAAACGCGAGGTGTCAAGGTTCAATCAGAAGAAGTTAATGTATAGACATAGTAAATAAATTGAAGTATTACCTGAGGAGGGGGCAAGTATTTGGATATAACCAATTGTTGTGGTTCTTCAGTCATTTGGACTTGGAGATCTGGCTAGGGAGGGGCTTGATCCCCTAGTTCTGGGATGATTTTAACCAACTGTTGTGGTTCCTCAACTATAAATTTGAGCGAGGGCGAGGGCGGAATCTGAATGTCTTACTCCGGAATGACTTTGTCATTCTGGGAGCTATTGTCCTCGCCAGAGGAGGAAGGAAGGAAGCAAGATTAGAATTCAATCTATAGGCACTAGAAGAGAACAACAGGATCAACTGCCTTTTTCTTTTCTTCTTCCTCAAGTTCCCCTAGTATGATTCCGGCTAGGAATCTCGTAATGAAGTCTTTACAGCACTCTTTCCCGCTGTTTATGACTTCTAGCCCTGTTTGATTGTCCTCGTTTCCAAGTAGTATGCTGGAATCGTCAAACTTCAGTATGTAGGCTTTACGGCATCCTTCGAAAAGCCTTTCTCCCAGCGAGTCAAAAATGTAATAAGCATCAGCTTCAGCTTCAAGGATGAAGAAGTGATCGTTCCAGCTCACCAGATACACCTGAGGTTTGGTGCTCTTGCAGATATTATTCCAGATTTCATCAAAAGATGCAAGATCTTTCAGGTGTGCAAATTTCTCTGGGTTGAAGTACCCAATGAAGGAATCATCAGAAGAAATCTTCAGATGTTTGATGTTTGCCTTCAAGATCATTTCAAGATCAAAATGTTGATCAGGGTAGGAGCTTGCGAGGACTTCATCCTTGCAGAGTTTCTGCCATTCCAAAGAACCTTGGACAATAAGGTCATCAAATTCGGATACCGTGGGCATGTCGTTTGGATTTGAACATAGCCAATGAGCGATAGTGAAGACCAGTGCTGAACACGCGCTTATCCCGGATGCTTTTTTACTTCGTTGATCAAAGGAGGTGTAAAAGACGTTGGCTTAGAGCCTAGCCTGTCTGTCTCTGCTTGCGATCTCTGTTGTTGTCCAGCTACCACTCGGGGGAGCTCCCAAAGCCAAAGGAAGCTTGGAGACATCTTGGCGAGCAGCTTTGGAGCCTCGAGTCCTAGATGTTTCTCCAGAAGAAGAATCAGTCCTCTTACACTTGTGAGACTGATAAAGAATAAGTGGGTCAGTTATAATCAGTGAGAAAGTGGAAAACAATATATCTGGGTAAAGAATTTCAATACTTATTGACTGCCCAGAAGTGTTGGATATTTTCTTCTTTGGGGCTTGCGAGGCAATGGCCATGTCTATTTCCATGGCATGTTGTTGATTAGAAGGAGGAAATTGATCAAACACTATGAAGAAGTTGCTAACACATGTGGCAAAGTTTACAAACGCTACTAATAAAAGAAATATACCTGTGGCTAGGGAGTGTTGTTAGTGTTTTTGTACAACTTCCCAATTGTCGCCAAATATTCTTCATTTTTGAATCTTTTGTCGAAACTATAGAAGATAGTGGCGAAGAGAGCAAGCGGTCATACTTGTCGTATGTTTTCCCAAAGCTGGGAACGCCATACCAAGTATGTCTTGGTGACCGATTGAGAAGTGGCAAGTGGCTTCGACAAATCAGGAATTAACACGGCTGGGAAGCCAAAATGGACATCCTGTAGATCATGTGTCGAAGGATGGCCTGACCCTCGCCAAAGGTTGTATCTGTTCAAAGAACAAGCAAGGGGCATGAGGGAATCTTGGGTAAGCCCAAGCTGTCTTGAAAAATGATTTGGAGCATATAGCTTATACCTGGGGCTCGAGGAATCAGAGACTGGCAAGTCTTTGCAGGTGTGACTTTGAAGGATGAGGTTCCTCGCAGAGTCATCTTGCTCTGACGAGGGCATAAATCCACTCGTGAGGCTGTAGGGATGACGACGATTCAAAATTACTTCAACTCCTGCGATTGGAAAGTCTTTATGCGAGCAGAAGTAGTTAAAGCAGACTAGATAGAACCATGCTCTGGTCCCAGAAGACACAGTCACCAAGGTTTGGCCTAGAAGTTTGTCCTCTTCGAAGGAAAGGATTGTAGAAGGGTGGAAGAACAGAAAATACATCTACAACCAGAGCTTTACCATCTAGAGTGGTCCTGGCTGATTGAGGTCAAGCTTTGAGAAAACAACTCATCGTAATCCATAATAGATGTAGGAGAGGACGGATTCAGCCTAGCCCAGTTGTTCGCGATTGAAGAGGTGTTCGGTAAGGTTGGTCCAGCATTTGTTAACTTTTACGGAGGTAGGACAGAAGATGTATTTGGAGAGCCAATACTTCAAAAAGGCTATGCCTCCTTGATCAGGGTTTTTCTTCCTTTTCATAAAATGTTCAACCCAAGTAGAGTAGGAGGAAGGTCGATTTGTGGAAGCTTGAATTGAAGTCCTGTGTGTGTCATTGTGAAGCCAGGTGTTGCTGGACATAGGAACTCTGAATAAAGCATATAGGTCAAGGATTGTGATGCTCACATCGCCACAGAGGAGACGGAAATAGTTGGTGGAGTAATCCCAGAAGCACATGGCGGTGGCGAACGGAGCTCGGTTTCCACCAGCAGGAAGCGAAAAGCATAAATCAATTAGTTGGGTGATGCCGACTGCCTCTCATCGATCAAGCGAAAAGCATATATTTTCTGTGACGAAGCTAGTACCAAGCGAGGTCTTCTGCGTTTGGGTGCTGCAATTTACCAATTACACAAAGAGTGTCTTTATTGGTTCACTCTTTGGGTTTTGCCTTTGGATTTTTCTGGAAGATTAAGGCTGAATTGCAAAGTGGATGGCAGAGAAGAGGAAAAAGTTCTGGATTTATTGGAGAATTTAGAAAGGGACCAAGCAGGCCAGTGCCTTTCTTGGGTCGACATTTAGATTAATAATGACCTCTGGATTTTGTCGTTCAGCGATGGATTTGAGGTTTCTGATGAAGTTCTCGACAATTTGTTCTGAGTAGGAGATGGGCATGTCTTTGCGAGGAGGCATGGTTTGGTAGAAAAGATGGACGACGGTGAGGATGAAAAAGTCTAGTTTCTGGTGAAGGAGGTTGAAAGATTGAAAGCAAGTCAAGCGAAAGAGTTTTTGTTGGGAAGTGAAATTTGATTGATGTGGATATGTGCTTTTATATTACATCATCCAGAGTGACGCAACTTTTTAGAGGAGTTGTGTAACGTGGCGCTTGCGTATGATGTTACCGTTTAGAATAACAATGCGTCATTCGGGTAATATTCAAGTCTTTTCGCTTGCATTAGTAATTTAATCTCAAGGCTTGAGGGACAATGTTTGTGCCTGAAATAAATATTTCATATTGGGTTTGGAAGGTTGAAGTCTTGGCGAGTGGCCCAAGTGAGCCGAAGTCTTGGCGAGCAGCCCGATTAGGAATGAAGCTTGGTGAGCGGTTAAGTAGTATAAAAGAGTCTGTCTTCATATCGATTTAAGATTGTAAGTTAAGATAGCTGATCTATGCGGCTTAATGTTTATTGAACATTTCCTGCTTCGGTTAGGTTTCCTTCGTGAAAGAAATTATGATAACATTGAAACTATATAAAGATAAGACCTGTGTGTTGGTAAAAACTCAAAGTTATATCGAGATTCAAAGAGCAGGAGACGTACAAGAGAATTGAAATACGATTATTGTGAATTATATAAGGAGAGCGAGAGCAATAGAGTAAGGGTCCCCGATCAAATACAAAACATTTGCTATACGCAAATACACAGACATCTCGTCAAGAGATTCTATCCTACAATTAGACGATCAAAGTGCTTGTCACCTATCGAGTGAGAGTATCACAATCAAAAGAAGCAATGCAACTGGAAGATTGAAGGGCTTGTCACATATCGAGTGAGAGTTCGGATATCCAAGGAAGCAGTGTTCTCGACACACCGTCAAAGAAGTTGCTTTGCTTTGTACTCGTAAAGGGTAGTGTGAGGTATCAATTTCTGTGGCTTTGCCAGAGACACAAAAATCCCAAAGTCCTAGTTCACTAGGCGAGAATGACCCATTCAGATTAGGTTGGTGCTCTCCTTATCTTAATCGCTTAATCAAGAAGTCAGGCAGCTTATACATTTCATATTTCGTTGAGAGACAGTGGCATGCCAACACATGAAGCACTACAGAATAAGCCGACGCCTGCGGTTATACTATCTAAAATCAGTAAAAGAAACAGTTTGCAAGAGACTCTCTACACGCACCTCCCCAGAGAGATTTTTGGAGTCAAACAACATCAACTCATAAATCACTTTAAAAAATAATTACTAGAAGCTATACAACCTTACGGGTGTGAAAGAGTAGAAAGACATTCTCCCGCTGATTATTTCAGAGGAAACAAAATTGTAGAGAAAACTTTTGTCTTTTTCTATGATTTATTTTTTACGTTCTATTCAAAGTATTTAGCGCATAACTCACTTTAACCCCAGAAAATGCATAGAAAAGATGGCACAAAATTTATCCAGTACTCACTTCATTTAGATGCACGCGATAAATACCTTTAAATCTTGAAATATTTAAAATCAAGACTTCATCAATTTCTCAGTCAAAAGCGAGGCCCTTTTGTCGTCAATATGGCTTGCTCACCGGCGAAACTGAGGAGACTTGTTGTCGTCAATATGGTGCTCAAAGTAGATTTGGGTGCCTACTCTTTGGCTCTTTGGTTTTTAATCGTAGTTCCTTTTTTCTTGGATAGAAGTAACTTTATTATACGTAAACACTATCTTTATATTTTTATATCCAGTACGTGAGTAGTATCTTTATGATTATCGGTTAATAGTGTTTAAGAAAATAATATATCTAGTATCTCGGTGTGTGTCTTGTCCTAATTAAAATAGGAATAAATATTCTCTTAATCCCTGATTTACAGGAATAATGGTTGTAACATATTGTAATGTATATTTAAGGTCATCTATCAATAAATAAATCACATTTTTCAGATCATATCTTATGCGTATCTATTTTCTTCTTCAACACATTATCAGTAGCTTTTGAGTTGATAGCCAACCCAAACCCTAAATTGAAAAAGTACCATAAACCCCTAAACACTACAACCTCCACCATCGGATTCTCCATCACAGCCGGAGCACCTCCACCGGAGCATCATCACCATCGCCAGAAGTCTATCCCGTTGCCGGATCTGGTTAAAACTTCAAACTTCTTGTAACCAATTTTTCATTCCTAGCATAACACCTTCGAGGTAAATTTTCTCTCTTCTTCAATTTAAAATTAAGTTACAAAACTTAATTACTGCAACACCCGAGATCTGGGTTTAGATTTAGGTTAAATAACGTGAATTATTATATGTCTATAGTTTATATGGATTAATGTAGGTATGAGTGAAGCAAATTTAATCACCTCTTCCTCAAGGTTTAAGATTAGTGACATCCAGGGGGAGTCACATTTATTAGTGATTATCACGGTTAATTGTGATTTCACATTGGAAAAAGGAAAGTTAAACTTTGTGAATATTTGATAGTCACAGTTTTCTGGGGAATGGTACAAAGCCACCGGTTTTTGCATCGATTTTTGTGACCAAACATCATTGATCATGGTTTTTATTTCCTAAACTTGATATCAGTGATCGTGGTTTATTCGATCGGATACTAATTACATCTCTTATCTTTTGTAGTTGACTGAGCTGGCAATGCTAGAATTTGATATCTTTGATATTCAAGGAGCAAAATATCATAGATGGGTATTAGACGTTAAGAATACTCTTCTTGGTGAACGTCTCACTGTCACCATCCAACCACTACCACCTGGCACTGAAGCCAACAAGGACACCCTACCTCGAAAATCTCAAGCTCTCATGTTTCTCAGGAGATATATTCATCCTGCTCTGAGGATACAATACTTGTTAAAGGATGACCCCACGGATTTGTAGGCGACTATGTAAGAATGGTTCAACAACGTGTATGACACATAACTTACAAAGCTACAAGAAAGGTAGGGTAGAATCCGGTTATTGGATTATCCTAAGATAAATGACTTTTATCAAGATATGCTAGAGCTACAGTTAGAGCTTGCCATTTGCGGCGTTGTAAAGATCGACCAAGCTATGGTCGAGAAGTCTTTGAGCACATTCCCTACTTTTATGGACACCCTTGCACATCAGTATCTCCTTGATTATGAACAAGGAAGACTTAGATCATTCAATGATCTTATGAGTGTGCTGGCCAAAAAAGAGAGGCATCACGAGATCCTTCTCCACAATAACGCTAGGCCAGTCGGTACAAAGAAAGTCCACGAAACTTACAAACTGGTGGGAAGGCACGAAAGGATAAGGAGAAATAACGTTCTAAACCTTATCAAACTTGTGGTGGTAGAGGAGGACATTGTGGAGGTTATAGTAGAGGAGGCAATATTCAAAATTTGACTTGGACTCGCCATAACAACAACCACAACAACTCCAATAATAATCAATCCAGTTCTGGTTCAAGGAATGGTAGAAATTCTTCAACTTTTGCTTCTTGCTTGGCACCTTGCTATAGGTGTGGTGTGACTAATCATAGGAATAAATAATGCAGAGCACCAAAGGTATCTAGAATGCCTACAAGATATGTCAACAATACCAAGCAAAGCAAAAGGAGACCCACTATGCTGACTATGAGATGGAAGATGGCGGTGAAGCCAGTCTAATTGTAATAGATATCTCTAAAGAAAGCTTAGACCCTACAGATTTTGCTTAGTCTATTAGGCTTATGATTCTACTATGTAATCAAGTTTAGTTTTGTATTTGACTCTAGTTATAGTCATGCTTATTGAATAAGAACAATCTTTTAATGTAAGTTTTGATGTTAGCAAAGTAATAAAATTTCCTTCTTTCGATATTTGAAAGTGTTAAGAATAGTTATGGTCATACATATTACTTGAATGGTTCAATTTCTACAAAATTCTATGGCATTATGAAATCAAAATCCCATAAAAACTAGACAAAAACGAGGATGGTTTTTTTTCTGGGAATTTTTGACTTGTCGGAATTTTTTCTTGACCTATCGAATGTCACACCCTGCAACAGTTTTAACACTTTTTCGGCCTATCGAAGGTTAGCCACTGTGACAAGATTTTTCAACTTTCGACCCGTTGAGAAACTTCTCTAACCCGTCGAAAATGGTTATCGGAAAATCAAAGTTTATTTTGGGTTATTTCGATCAGTCGAGTGGATTACTCGACCCGTCGAAAATCCAACCCAGACTTGGTGTCTTTGATGTATTTTACATCGGTTTACGTATACCATATCAGCATTTTTAAGGGTCACAACCCTTTTAAAGTGTTTGAATAAGTCTTTAAGACTAATTGAATCACATTATTTTGTAGATGTTTGAAGGCGAGATCGAATGACTAGAAGATAGTGGCACTACTCATACTATACTGCGGAATAAGAAATTTTTTATTGATCTTGTGCCATACACATCATCAGTGACAACCATAATTGGTAGCACAATTTTTGCTACCACATGGAAAAAGAATTTATATCACTGATGCATTGTACGCACCAAAGGCCAATTGAACATTGCTAAGTTTTAAGGACATTAGAACCAACGATTTACACTTAAAAACTCATTGCGAGGATGATAAAGAATTTTTATGCATAACTTCAGAGGAGTGCGGTAGAAAGCACAACTTGGAGAAGTTAGGGGCAATTCGTAGTGAATTATATCTTACAACAGTTCAGATCATTAAATCCAATGTAGTCACTCTCACCCATGTGTGTGACTTGGCCTCATATCAGCTTTGGCACTACAAACTAGGATATCCTGATTGAGATATGATGATCAAAATCTTGAAAACCTCTTATGGTCATCTGTTTTTCTGAGCAAAGAAGCATGTGAAACTACCAATCGGTTTTGATGAGATAGATGAGATTAACACTATTAATCTGGTTTCGAGCCTTTATGCCAACTACAACACCTAGTGTTGGTCCACAAGTTTTATTTGTGGCAATCTTTGATGCCCACCGCTCATTTTGCAAAGGTTGTTCATTAGCAAAGTTATAGGCTAGGCATTCCTCTGCGGATGATAACATTGAAAATATACCATTCTTACAGAGAATCCATGGTGATATTTGTGGACCTATCAAACCAGAATGCGGACCCTTTAAATATTTTATTATTTTGGTAGATGCATTAACGCGATGGTCACACGTTGCTTTGTTATCCACAAGAAATGCCGCATTTGCAAAACTCCTAACACAGATTATTAAACTTTGAGCTCACCATCCAGACAATACAATTAGGTCTATTAGATTAGATAATGTATAAGAATTCACATCAAAGACTTTTGATGACTATTGTATGTTAATTGAGATTAAATTTGAACATCTCGTCCCTCATGTTCATTCACTATTACGATTTAGCAGAGGTACAAATCCAGTGGTTATAGTTTATGGCAAGAGCATTAATGGTTATGCATACTAATTTTTTGGTATCTACTTGAGGATATGCAGTATTACATACAGTAATACTTCTTCGCTTGAGGCTTGTAGCATGCCAACCATTCAGTGCGTACCAGTTGGTAGCTGGGTATGAGCCTGACATTTCACATCTATGCATCTTTGGTTGTACAATGTATGTGCCAATTGCACCTCCACAATACACTAAAATGGATCACAACGTCGATTAGGCATATCTGCTGGTTATGAATCTTCAAATATAATCTGTTACTCAGAACCTTAGACAGGATTTGCCGACGTGTGTTTATTAAGAGAACAAGTTCAGGATTTGTCATAGTAGCGGTCTATGTTGATGATATGAATATCATTGGGTCTCTTAGTGAAATCAATAAGATGATTGGCTACTTGAAATTCGAGTTTGAGATGAAAGACCTTAGTAGGACTCGATTTTGTTTTGGATTAGAGTTGGAACATCAAGTTGGTGGAATACTTATTCACTAGTCTGCTTATGTCCAAAAGATGTTCGGGTGATTTAACATGGACAAAACACACCCTCTTAGCACACCAATAGTTATTCGTAGTCTGGAACCCAATAAAGATTTGTACCGTCCAAAAGATGATGATGATGATGATGAAATTTTGGGAGATGAGGTATCATCCCTTAGCGCTATTGGAGTTTTGTTGTATTTTTCTAAATGTACTAGACCAGACATTGCATTCTCTATAAACCTATTAGTTCATTTTAGCTTTGCGCTAACACAACGTCATTAGGCCGGTGTAAATCACATCTTCAAGTACTTAAAAGGTTCCATAAACTTTGGCTTATTCTTTCCCTACAAAGAGAAGCTTGAAATTCCTGGAAAAAAAAAGATGGTTGCATCGTAGCATTTAGATTCTGGAGTTTTTCACCCGTCGAGTGGATTTCTCGACCCATCAAATGGTATACCTTGGATCGATCAGCGCATGTCACTCGACTCGTCGAATGAATTCTTCGACCCGTCGAAAGAAGCTCTGCCTGCAAGCATTTTACCTCCATTCAATGCGGTCCCCTACTCAGAAACACCTTGTGATGCCTTTATTGGTTTTGTTGATGATGGGTATCTCTCTGACCCACATAAAGGACGTTCCCAAATAGGTTATGTGTTCACCATGGAAAACACAGCGAATTCTTAGAGATCAACAAAGCAAACCCTTGTTGCTACTTCCTCTAATCATTCTGAGATCATTGTTTTCCATGAAGTGGTTAAGAAGTGTGTTTGACTTAGGTCAGTTATACACCATATTCGAGGAGCTAGTGGATTACCTTCCACTATGATAGCATCAACTTATATCTTTAAGGACAATGCGGCGTACATTGAACAAATAAAGTTGGGATACATCAAAAGTGATCACACGAAACACATTTCGCCAAAGTTTTTTTCAACCAGTAACAACAGACCTTTTTACCAAGTCATTGCCCAAATCTACATTTGAAAAACATGTGAGATGCATTGGAATGCGAAGATTGTCTAAACTCCAAGATTGAGTTACTGATCAGGGGGAGTTCATTTCGTTGACATCAGGGAAAGTCTACATGACATGTACATGGTTGTTCATGTAGTTGATGCGTTGTACTCTTTTGCCCTTAGACCAAGCTTTTATTTTTACCATAGAATTTTTTTGTTTGCTTGGCAATGTTTTTATCAAGGCAACAAGTTAAACATCATCCATTAGGATCGCAACACAAGGGGAAGTGTTTAAGGAAATAATATCTCTGGTATCTCGGTGTGTGTCTTGTCCTAATTAGAATAGAAGTAGATATTCTCTCAATTCCTGATTTATATAGATAGTGATTGTAATAGATTCTAATATCTATATAAGACCATCTATCAATGAATAAAGCGTAGTCTTTAGATCATATCTTCTGCGTATCTATTTTCTTCTTCAAAAAATAGTTTATTTTTGAAAATAATAATGTAAATAATTGGTAGTGTACATTGTGATAGAAGCTTTGTTATATTGTGTTACTAGCTTAATGTTTGGTCGATACTGGGTTTATGCTTGATCGATAATAGCTATCACTTGCTCATAGCAAATAGGAAAATGTTTGAGTCCAAACATAGTTTGGATACCATCGTCCAAACAACTCTCATTTATACAACTTTCAATTTATTATTTTATAATCAAGACCCCTTAGCATATAATTTACCTCGTAATGATCATGTATGCAAAAATTTGAATAAATCGGGGATTGTTTGCTCATTAAATTTTACAAAACAAATAGACGGTTGTTAATGTAATATTAAAACTCACAATAACTGCTCATATTTAATGAAATTAGATACCCAAACCAATCTCAATTTTAATTCATTTTTTGGTGAGTTGATCTTCAAGCCATACTCTATAAGATAGGTGGTCTCGATTATAAATTAACAAACTGAAAGTTATAGAAATTAGAGTTGTTTGGACGATGGTGTTCAAACTATGTTTGGGCCCAAATATTTTCCAACTAGCTATATGCCTAGTCTATAATAACTTTATGCTATAACCGTAGTAGCTTTACGCCCAACCGTATAATTGAATATTGATGGATTGGCTTTAATATTTGTAGCTTTGTTGTTTTGTAACAGTAACATTTGTTGTACAATGATAGTAGCCAAGTTAAATAATTGGGTTCTTGACCCAAATGTCATCTACAACCAAGAAAGTGACAAAAAGTCATCTAAAATTTATTTTTTGAGCCAACAATCACTTTAATCTAAAATACGCTTGAAAACACTCTAAAAGTTTAAAAATATTACTCGCATGCCATTGAGTTGAAGTTCAAAAAATTATATTTTTTTTCCATTGGCAGATTTCGGGCATACTCGTGAGATTCCAATCTCTACCCCAATGATGGTAGCATGGAGGTCGACTCCAACAGTAACTTTTTGGACAAACTTATGGTTTTAAGTGACTTTTAGCGGAGGAACCTATTCATCTACGACCACCACTATCTCAAATTAAACAGACACTGACTATGTATGTCTTATGCACGTACATCACCACCAACAACAGACGCATCCTGGCATCTAGAATCTACGTCGACATCGTCTCCGTATTCACCTTCTATCTCCACGACTCCACGAGGTCCGCGTCAAGAACTTTGATCTCTAGTGGAGGGAGGGAGAAAGAGTCGTTAATGTCAGTGGTGATGATGGCTTGGATGGGCAGCGGCGAAGACTTGGCGAATTTGAGTAATTTTTGTCGGGGTTAAAATGAGAAGATAGCAAATCTACAAAGTTGGAAAATGTCCAAATAAGGCTTAATATTGAATGGTTGAGATTTACGCGTGAGATACAAAACAGCTGGTGAAGTCTCACTAGCTATGGAGAGAAGTCGTTTCGGACTTTTAGATAATTATCCTTAAAAAATTTGTGCTTAGCCGCTAACGACTTTTTTTTTTCGAAGAAAAAAGGAGGGACAAAATTTTCCATCCGGAAAAGGTAGGGCTGTTAATACCGAATCGAAAACCGAAAAAAAATCGAACCGAAAATGAAACGTAACCGAAAAAACCGAAATTGAACAAATACCGAACCGAAAAACAAAAAAACTGAACCGAACCGAAAAATTCGGTTCGGTTTCGGTTTTCGTCTCCAAAAAAAACGAAAAAACCGAACCGAATCGTTTGAACTGAAATGAATAAAACGACGTTGTTTTACAAGTGTCAATCAAGTTTAATGTTGTTGGGTATGTTGTTGAATATCTCTTTTTGTCCCATATGAAAGTAGTATTTGGTATGGGCCATAATTTGATACTTAACAATGATTATTGGGGTTCTTGTGGGTTTAAGAAAAGGAATGCTAAGTTGCCAAAGAAAAACTCCCTAGCTGAGAAAGTGAGAATGGTGGACAAGTTGAGTATACTTTGAGAATGGATTCAATTGAGTGTTTTTATGTGATATTTGTATTGTATTTTTATTTAGATGGACTGTAGATTGTTTTAAACTTGGACTATGGAGTGTGGACTTTGGTTTGGTTTATGTTTGTTGATGTTTGAAACTTTGAATTTGTGATGTAAACTTTCGATAAACATTTAGCCATTTGCTATGGTTTGAAACTTTGAATGTGTGATTTGTGACTAATTATATTTGTTGTAGTTTGATTCGACATAAACTATGTTTCACACTTTCACAAAGTTATTGAAAAAAGTAGCTAATGAAGATCTTTGAATTTTCGAAACTAATAGAAAGAAATAGTATTTTTTTTAGAAAGTTTTTTTTTATTTAAAAAAACCGAAAAAAAAACCGAAAAAAAAACCGGAAAAAAAACCGAACCAAACCATTCGGTTTTTTGTAAAAAAATCAAGAAAACCGAATCGAACCGAACCGATTAAAAAATACGATTTGATTTTCAGTTCGGCCTAATAACCGAATCGTTTGTACCGATTAACAGCCCTAGGAAAAGGCTTAAAAACCAAATTTTAGACCTAAAAGTGAGATAAATTAGTTTGGAACCAGAACCATCTCTCAGCCATCTTGATTTGGATGGATGGATGTTTTGACATTATTAATTCTCTCACCTCATCTGTACAGAGCTGTACAGATGCTTACGTACAGGTTGTGTCAGGGTACTCCTTTGCAAAATAGGAGTACCTGTAGAGTTTAAACACAATTATGAATGCATCGACTCTGGATATATCTATTGAAGTTCCACTCAGGATATGTATTATGCTGAAAAGGATTATTGCTGCATGTGTAGGTCGGACTAAACAAATGAACCACTTCTTTTTACTAACGAATACAAATCATGGATCCATAATCTATATCACAATTACAGAGAGGATAAGTTGACTACATGTGAGAAAATAGCAGACAAAAAATGTGGTCTGAGATCAAGTAGATCAGTTATGATCTACACATGTCAGCGACCATCACAATTATGATCAAGAGCAGAGGGTTAGGCCTTGTACAATCGCCTTGATCTGTCAGAAAGTCTTTTGCAACTAACTGGTGGAGTCTATGCTGAAGTCCACAGATCACTATGCCTTGAGTCAAAGCAGAACAGCATTACATCATCAGTTTTCATATGATCTACATCCACTGCTTGTAATTTTTCGTCGATGAGCGCAGTGGTGGAGGTGTTTTGGCATTTCTGTTGTCATTTACACCTAAAAAGCAAAAGATATTAGGAAAGTAAGCAAGATGTGATGCTTTACAATGATTTTCATAGGAATCTTTACAAGTTAAGATATTCATTAGCCCTATTATTCCTAGGAATCATCTATTCTAGTATTTCTAGTATTCTCTTGTAGTTTTTATATATAGAGGCAATAGTTGTTAGGCATCCAGAACCTTAAAAATCTATTGGGAGTGACTTTTCTTATCAGAAATATAGAAAGAATGTCATGAAGTTACGTACTAGTGTCTCCTGGCTTCCCTCCAAGAGAGGATCGTCGAGACCTGTCAGAACCTGATATTGGAATGCCTGTTAATGATTGCCGCCTCAGTGTTCTTGCATTGTTAATCTCATCATTTAAATTGCCTGAACATTTAATAGTTGACTGTGTTTCAATCACAGATTGCTGGTTCCTGCAATATGGTAAGCGTTATTGAGAAATGGCAGCAGTAGAACAATTAAAAAAAGTATGCATCATGGATACACATACCATAAGGCATAAGATGTCAAAACAATAAAGTTTTCTCATGTGAGTCATATTTTCAGGAGAGAAAAAAAATGCAGGGGATTGAGATTCAAACCCACCTCTTCTCAGATCCATTAATCAGTTTCCCAATCGTCCTCAAGGATCTTCTTATCTGAGATCCTTTTCCAGTTGTGTTGGTTGTCAAAGTAGGTGTCACATACCCAATAGAAAGAGTGAACTTGCTTTCCATCTGTACCTCATCTGTGGCATGTCTTGGTGGTTCAGGTGTTGATTGAATCGGGACGCCAGGAATTTGTGTCCTGCTATCTGTTTTAAGGCCTGGCTTCTGACAAGTAGCCATCCGTGGACTTCGAGGGGCCTTGAGACGAGGTTCCGGAGACCTTGGTGGTTGAGGAAGAGGAGCTTGTTGTCTACTGTCTGTTTCCAGGACTCGCCTCTGATAGGTAGCACTTGTTGGACTTAAAGGAGTCCTGGGACAAGGTTCAGGAGTTTTTGGTAGCATAGCATTAGGGCCTTGTATTCTACTATTCGTTTCCAATACTGGCCTCTGATTGGTACTTCTTGTGGGACTTCGAGGGGCCTTGGGATCATACACTTCCGATGTGGCATTGTGACTGCCGGCTTGCCCAAATGGCTTTTTGACTGTGTCTGAACCCTGAAGCTGATCATTATTTCCCACTATCGCAGATGGTAGAGAGGATTTTCCCGCATCATGCGGTATACATAGACTACTGTCCTTCTTAACAGATCTTGGGCCTTCCAAGCTCAATCTTCTTAAACGTGTTGGCAGAGGACTTTTAGATGATGCCTTTCTGTCGTCAAGGTTCGGTGCTTTCTCAGTCTTTGCAGTACTGCAAGTTTCAATGCTTAATCTTCTACTACGTTGAGGAGTTCTCTCAGTCACTGCTCCCCCTTCCTTTGTTGCTAATGCCTTTTTCAGGCTCTCAATCTGCCAAGTTAGAAACAAAAGTTTTAGCACCCAGACAATTGTAATAATTTCTAATACAATCTAATTTCAGCATGAATTAGACAAAGGAATAAATCGAACCAAACTTAGTATTAACTATTAAGTGTTCACCTGCTCTTTCAGTTGCATAATCTCACTACTTTCCTTGTTCGCACGAGCAGCACCGAGTTCAACCGTGGAAACCCTCTGAGCAAACTTCAAGGTACTAACTGTTTCACTGAGAGAATTCTCCTCTGAACTCACATGAGCCAACATCAAAGTTTTAGCATGTCCACCTGAAGTAATAATCCGAAAAACAAGGTTGTGTCAGTAATTGCACTCTGACATTTAAAATTGAGCCAGCATTCAAATAATATCCCACCTATTGTATATAGTAATTGTACTTTTTTGATATCAGGCATAGGAACAAACACAAGATATTGATAACAGTAATGACCACATGCCCCTAGGTTTATCTTAATTACCAAGTAATGAAGAAGGGTGGACAATTCAGGTAGGGGTCAGAAATTTCCAATCCAACTATAATATTTTTGATATATGTTGAAATGAAAATGGTAGTGCGAGCTGTTTCCAACCTAAGGCTCCTTGCAACAGAAGTGTGAGTTTGCTGTTTCTGTATGGAATGTGAGAATTCTTCTGAGCCAATGCTGTAATTACATCTCCTAAACAAGAGAGAGACTTGTTTATATGCTGTGCCTCTTTGAGCCTGTCTCCTGTAACTTCAGATTTGTCCACCCGCTCACTTCCTGCTAGGTCAACCAAATGAAGACAACTGCGGAAAGTACCTCCAGTTGTATCTTTTCCACACACATGAACCGTCAGGACACTAGAAGGATACCAAAGCAATACGTTAGTGATTTGAAAAATTGATATCCAGCTCCTCTTTTATCTTTCACACAGATGCTAAAGACTGACCTATGCGAACGGCTACTGCCGTTGTTGATTGCAGTAGAACTGACAACTCGATTCACTTCACCGTACCTCATGAGGTTAAGAACATCAGTGGTAGAATTCACTAAATGCATTGTAGCATCTGGAATACTCAATCCATTATCACCAGTGCAGCTCCGAATCTCTAATTTGTGAATTGTTAAGGATACACCGCGAAATTCACAAGTCTTTCATTTTATTGAAATAGATATTTGACATAAGATAAAATAACCAATATGAAAGGATATTTGGAGGTAGATGAATCTTGTACAAGAAGATCTCGTACTTGTTCATTGTAAATTTCTACCATTTGAACATGAATGTCATAACGTATGATATCCTTCCTTGTTTTTGACATCTGGAAGAGATCGTTGAGAGCTAGATAATTAATCCCCATATCGCTGATGGACCCACCTGATGGACCACTCTGTAAAATCATAGAAAATTTTGGTTCCGTAATCAAAGGCTTCACCAGAATAGCAAAATTGTCTCCGTTATAAAATCTTCAAATTTTCGCAAGCAGAAATAAATCAACCAGTGAATTATTCCAAGAAAATGCAGACTGATCAGCTTAATATTAAAATTTTGGTATTGATAAGCCAGACGGTAATTGCAATAGATAACCAACTAAGGCAGTACAACTGTATCTTACCATGGTATGTGTTTTTCCAGATCCAGTTTGACCATAAGCAAATATACATACATTGTAACCATCCATTACAGACCGGATCAACGGTTGGGTGTCCCGGAAAACTTCATCTGAAAACAAAGCTCAACATATTTTTATATTGTGGGGATGAAAACTACGTTGACGTAGAAAAGTACTAGGCTGTACCTTGGGTAGCAGTTGGACCAAACACTCGGTTAAACTGAAACACTTTCCTTCCATCCTTTTGGGGCTTTGCAGGATCCAAGATCACAAGTGATCCGTCATCACCAATGAAATCTACCACACTGTTGGATTCACAACTAAAGGAGGGCCTAATCCGGCAGTAGACACGAATATTACCTGAATTTGTTTAACAAGATCAGAACAGTAAACATTTGTGTCGTCAAAATCCAAAAACAATAGCACGGCTAACATACGTTAGAAATTTAACAACCTTTCAAATCCTGAACCATGTTGTATAGTTTTCTATTCTCTTTCACCACCTTATGATACCCAAGAGCAGCAGTAGATAACTCCATTACCTGTGTCCCTGAACCCACAAAAAGAGCAAGCAAGATTAAAATTAAAACTAAAACTAAGAACAGGTTAGAACAATTCATCCATAATATCAACTTCTGAGTGCTATTATAAAGGGGAGCACCAGTTACCTGTGACACTGACAATAATTAAGAAAAATGGTTATATATTTTTCCAACCAAAACAACGTAGTGTACATACTAATTCCAGTTTTCTGAAGTTTAATTCCACAAGATCGTGGTTAAAATTGGTAGTGAGATTAGAAGATGAAGCTTGGATAGATATTGGAAGGAAGATCACATTTTTCACAATAAAATGGACCATGACTTCTTGTTGCAGAAGATTAAATATTCTAAGTTTGTAACTGCAAAGGAAAGAAAAGCCAATAGCCAAAAGGTTGGATTACTTTTAGCTCCCTAATTATTAGTTTCCTTAAGCGAATGACATACCCAAGTCTTTCAAATCACCGTGCAGCTGGAACTGTAAGTCTTCAAACTCCCTCTTTGCACTTGACCACAAGGCCTTTAAATCCTGCCAAATGAATACTGTTATTAATAACACGGTACACTATAATGCTAGCTTCTACTTTGCCAGAAAAATGTAAGATGCTTATGTTTTTATTTACAATAAAAATTGATTTTTACAACCAAGTGCATCTCTGTAGCTACGACTTATGGGCCCATGGCACAAAACAACCAAAGGGATAGCTTATAGAAATGATACTAGACGTACAGAAACACATGACAGAAAGTCATACCATAAGTTCTTTCTCCTGTGTTTGAAATAGAACCAGGTGGTTGCAGTTACCCTTTGTCAAACAAGCTTTGCAGCACTATAATAAGATGAATAAAGAAGGTTTAGAATCTAGGAGATCTTCATCAGATATCACTATACTAAAAGCAAGCTCATAAAAATAAATAAAGAAGATCCATCTTAAGAAATGGATTCTACAGGATGAAATATATGTGTTCCCTTAATCATATAATAAATAATGATTCTATATGCAGCAGCATCCCTTAAAATATATTCTTGAAGGAATATAAAAAAAGGCTTTTCATTCTAAGCATAACCGATCTTCATGTACACTGATTGCTGACAGAATAATTGAACATAATAAACATACTCTTGAGTTTTCAGCGGCCGATATATCTTCTAGAGGAATAAATGTTGAAGGGGTAGGTGTGCTTCTTCCTTTCGAGAATTCATTTAATGCACATTCCAACTGTTATACAGAAGACCATAATAGTACTATCAAGTTCAAATGCTCAACCAGTTGAAAGTTCATAGTGGAGTAGGGAAAAGAGAATATGCAACGGTAGTCATAAATTTGTAACAACATGGGCAGAAAATAGATAATCAACCAGTTGAAAGTTCAAAGTGCAGTAGGGAAAAGAAGATATGAAACAGTAGTCATAAATTTGTAAAGTCCAAGCAAATGCACATGAACCGTTGGAATTAAACATTATCATAGATCTAATTAAGATAAACACTTTTTTCTAGTATACCTCATAGAAACTTAATGCTTTAATAACTAATAAAACTGTTGCTTGGTTTTACATTGATTTACAACAAAAGAAATCTCTCGTGGCTCAAATCAAACTAACCTGAGGTGATTGGTTTTGGATGTGTTCCTCCAGACAACTTGTCATTATCCTTTTCAAGGCACTAACAGCATCCTGTAGCAGAAAAAAGGTGGTCAAAAGAGATAAACCTGAACTTCAACATCATCCAGATTCCGGCATCTATTAACTTAAAAAAAACAGAAGTCCATACAGGATAAATAAACAAATACATAAATAATGAGAACCATTACCAAATCTCCCTTCCGGTAGGAAGCAAGAAGGTTATCGTCAATGTTTTCCTTCATATCAACCATTGACGCGGCAAGTAACTTGACTAATGTTTCTATAGAATCCACTGCATCACAAAAGGTTGCATAAGGACATACATTAAAGAGAGAAACTGAAGGTCAATAGACAACTAGTATTTGGACTGCATACAAGGCTTTAAGCATGAAAACCGTTTTCTAGGTAGATTTGTCGTACCTAATGATAGGTAAGAAGATTAGTAGATATAACAACATCTACCATAGTTCATTTACAATTGAAAAGGACATGCCTATTGCATAAAACATATAACATTGAAAGGAGATAACTATTACACAATCTGTCTGTTCAAATCTTACTATTCTTAGATATAATATGCAACTACTCCAATAAATGAACATTTATATGCGTTAAACGTTTAGTTGCTTGATGTTATAATTTGTTACCTATTATATTTTTCTATATATGTCATTCAAACCATAATTTGTGTCGCTACATATAATCAGGTTATCACTTTAAGACAATCATGTTGACATTAACCTCCTCTATGTGCAAGAGAGCATAACATGAAATGCTTAATTTGAAATATATATGAAATTATAAAGGTACAGAAACCAAAACCTTTGGGTTGTCGTTTGTCAACCTCGGTCAATGGTTCTCTATCAAGTCCAGAAGACATATCTAAGTTTCTGCAAGAGCGTAAGGAGAACATAGCTGGCGGTCTTGAATGCATTCTACTAGCAGAATGCATACTTAAGGGGGATTTTACAGGTTTATAACATCCATTCCCATTGTTCTTCTGCTTCCACTCATTATAGGATCTAAGGCCTAAAACACAATCAACAACCTTCCCGGCTGATCCTGCCTCCAATGCATCCTGCAAAAGAAAGAAAAAACAATTAACAAACTTCCCTGAACCTTTTAGTAAACTAATAATACATTCAACATACTGTATAGGCAGATGAATTACCCTTTCGAGGTCAGAAGCTTCAAAAGCAGGTAGCTTTAACTCTTGAGCAGCGACCAGAAAGTTACGAACATTCTCAAAATACTGATAAGCAGGCAATGGTTGCAAAGGCATTTGGCTCTCCACCACCTAAATATAGTAATAATAATAATTAAGAAGTAAGTATCTAACACTTTTCAATGAACACATACACGGCACAATATCAATTTCCTAAAAGGCATTCGATAATTCAACAAATTGCTATACAAGATAAAGTACCCTGGGAACTGCTCCGGGATGAATCTTGTTCATGACATTGCATAGGATCAGACCATTTCTCAAGCAAGAAATGAACTCTTTCTCCGATGGCTGGTTTGGTATGCCCAGTGGACCCACCAAGCTCTCAAGCCACTCAACTGCTTGAAACCGCCTCAAAGCTGCCCAATTTACCAAATCTAGCAATTAGAATTTGAATAATCCTCCCAGCCAGAACAATAAAAAACTATTCCCTATTTTGTATTCTGAACAAATATTCAGGGAAACAAAAATAACACTAGTAAATTACGAACCAAGAATTCAATTGACCACCCATTCCACAAACAAAACATTAGACCCTAGACAGAAAATTCAAAGCGAAAATGACCCATTGATGGAACCGACGAACCTGATTCTTCAGCCTTTCTTGAAGCCCTAGTAAAATCGTGCAACCCAGTTCTTGATCGGTCCTCCATTACTTTGTTTCCTGCATATTACAAAAAAAAAAAAAAACCAGTCAAACCAAAAATCCTTCGCAGAAAAAACTCTATAAACCGAACAACGAAACAGAGGAAACGGATCAAATTGAAGAACGTACTCGATTCTTGTCTACGGTAGTCTTTCTCCAAAACCCTAAACAGCTCAGAACCCAGAAAGAGAGGGAGAGAGAGAAAGAGAAAGGTGAGATCGGTGGGGGCTCAGATTTCAGAGTGAGAGAGAAATGAGAAATCTGGGCATTTGGATTTTGTGAGTCTTCTTCTAACCCCTGGGTTTGGGATTCCTAACGTTTCTATTTTTTTGAATTCAAATCACTCTTAGGGGGCATCACGTGGATTCGGTCATAGTATTAAATCGCCACCGTACGTTTGACAATTGTTTTCCTCTGATCCAACGGATGTTATTTCCTCAGAGGCTAGTGACGTGTCTGCTCGGGAGGAAAAAAGAGCTGCGTTTTGAAATAACGGATATCCTCTTAGAGCATCTGCATCGGTCAGAGCAAAAGCAAGATTTTGCTAGAGCAATCACCCAAGTATTTTTTGCTTGAGCAAACAATCAACTCCTAATTGTATGGGACTTTGTTCTTGTTGATTTCACCTCGCTCCATCTTTTGCTCGAGCAAGATCTCGACCAGTGCAGATGTCGTCAACGTTTAGTACTTTGAGGACTTTTGTATCCCAGTCAATCTAATTTCAGATTTCTTTCTAATTATTGATGAGTTACCTAATATCGCCATGAAATTATTGATGCGTGCTGCCTAATACAACGATGAAAATTGCCAACAAATTTCACCAAATATTGATACAAAATGATGTGATAATCGACACATTATAATTAAGGCCAAATGCAATCCAACATCTCTTTTCACGGAAATGAAATCCAATACAGAAATCAATTTATTAAAACAAGAACATAAAAGTGTCTAAACAAGCACCAAAATTAATGCAAAAAATATTGAATAACGCATAGTAACAACGTAAATAATTGTAATAAAAAAGAACTTGGAACACACTAGCATTTGGCACACATGTGATACATGTGTAAACAGTTGTAATCTCATGTTTGATTCATGAAGGAGGAAGTAGGAATTTGAACTTCAAACGTGTCAACTCTCTAGTTGGTCACCGTTCATGTGTTTGTTTCTTTTTTTTTCCCATGGTTTTTTTCTTAATGTTCAATTACAATTTCATCCTTCAAAATTAATCAGTCAGTAATGCTAATTAATCTTCAAAGGGTATTTTTGTCCAATTTTGATATTTTGGGGAAACAAAATGGGTTCTCTTAATAATAACTAGTCTTCGTGCCACGCTTTCGCTCGTGCGCAAGGGAAAAAATGGGGGGGGGGGGGGGGGGGCAGAAAACAAGTTGTTTCGATATATATCCTTTCACAAAATTTTGTTTCTAATTTACACTATTGCCCTAATTTATGTTTTTCTTCCAATTATCAGTTTTATTTTTTTATCTTGAGTATTTTTGGCAATTCAATTTTTGGTGAAGTCGATGACACCAAACACTAAAAGAGGCCTGTCTTTATTATAGTAAAGATATAGATGATGTCAATGGGCAAAAAACTTGCATTGTATAAATATTTGATAAGCTGTGTAAATTTGACTTGGAGTGGAGTTTGACTTGATCTCTAATGGAGAAAAAATGTGACTAGAATCAGAGTTGAACTCTACTATAAAGTCAACTCCAACTCTTGTAGGTTCCACCCAAAACCATTATAATTCACTAAATTGAACTGAAATTTGAATATTTGATCTATATTAGAATTTTGAACAAATCAAACATGCATTCTAGTTCCCTCAAGTTGAACTTATTATCGGAGATGCGAGATTAACAATTGATATCTAATGAGATTCGAACACGTGTAACCAATGATCATGGTAGTCCTTACCATTGGACTAAACTCACTGACTGAAGATAAGAGAGTAGGAGCCAAATAAATAGTAAGGCAAAATTGCTTAAATGGTCACTAATTTTTGCCCAAAACGATAGTTTGGTCACTATCGTATGACATATGTCAAAATGATCACTCCCGCTAAGGTTTTATTTTCAAATTGGTCATTCAAGCTCAAACATCCGTTAAAAAAAGAATATTACATTTATTTTTAGGGGTATTTTTGTCTTTCAAATACTTATTTTAACTTTTTAAATTATTTTTTGTAATATTTAATCTGGATATCAAACGATAGCCGTTGAATCTCTTTTAATGAGATTCAACAGTATAGATTCGATTTTAAAGTGGAAGACCCAAATACCTAAATCTGGGTTGTGTCGATCACGTCGACGTTCGACCACGATCTCGAGTTCATCGGTGCGGCGGCGCACGAGATGGGCCAAGGAGATAATAAATGAGTTATATCACTTATATGTGCTACCAGATCGCGACAAGATCACAACTATGGGATGCGTCCAGATCCTATCTCGGCACCCGGCCATGGGTCATACCGACGTTAGACCACTGCGGAAAGCCTCGCCGCTCTCCTTACACCTAGCCACCTGCGCAATCATTGTCGTGGCATCCTCCACGATCTCGAGCTTGTCTTCGTTCACCACAATCATCGAGAAGAATTCATAACCCAAGTGTCACCGTGAAGAATTCATAACTCAAGCTGATGGTGCAACGCTGGATCTAGGAGTTGCGGAGTCCACGACGGCAGTCGTCATGAGCTAGCTGATGCGGCTAGAGGATGCCCGCGTGAAAATTGATGCCAGATTTAGTTTGGGTGAATAGCTCGATTCTCAATCTTCGGTGGTATAGGTTCGGGTAAAGACCCGTTTGACTCGGAGATCCGTAATTAGAGCAGTGAGAATCACATTTTCCCTCGGATGAATCATTTGAGGTCTTTTAGGGGAGATTCGGAGGCGTCGAAGTTGGTGAGCCGACCAGAGCGGGTGGAGCAGAGCTGGGTTCTGGGTTTGGATGCGGGTATAAGGGCTCATGACTCATGAGAGAGAGAGAGAGAGAGAGAGAGAGAGAGAGAGAGAGAGAGATGTTTATAATGGTATTACTGTAAACAAAAGAAGTTATGAATAAAAAGATAAATTTACCCCTATAAGAGTTAATATCTAACATCTAAAATAGACAGAGTGATGAAATTGATAGACGGAAGACGAAGTTGAGTGACTATTTTGACATATGTCATACGATAGTAACCAAACTATCGTTTTGGGCAAAGATTAATGACCATTCATGCAAGTTTGCCAAATAGTAATGAGGAGAACCCAAATTTTCCCCCAATAGCATCTCCATAGTTAAAGTTGCCCTAATGACCATAAAAGATGCAACCCAGTCCTCCTCTTGGGCCTCAAACCCAACCAAGAGAAGACTAGATACTTATAAAGTACAACTTAATATTAAAGCTTAGATATTAAACGAGCGCGTGAGCCATAATGGAGCTCACCTTGAGGAGGATCAATGATCCGCTCGACTCGTCTCAAAATGGTCTTCATGCTCGTGTCGGTCGTAAGATGAGCTTATGGGTGTGATTAGGGGTTGAGTATGTACAATATGTGAGTTTTAAGGGAGTAAAGTCCCCAACTCTTCAAGTGAAGGAGATCAATCTTAGTTGGGGAGTTGAAATCCATAATGCCAACTAATATTGTAGATACTCAACTCGTTTTACTTGTGGCATGTGTCACACCCTGATCTAGACTTTTACAAAAATTGATATGATCTGTACCTTTTCCTTTCCAACTCAAGGTGTGACCAACCTTTATATACCAAAGATAAAGAGCCACTCTTGATTAAATAAGACTGAAAAATAGGAACAAGAGCAAAATTTGAGGTCTGTATTATAAGGAAAAACAAAACAAATTACAAGGAAAACTTTTAAGCTTTATTTTCATAATGAAACAACCAAATGAAAAAGAAAACTTGCTAGCTCCCTAGTTCATTTTCCTTCTCCTAATTCCAAAATCCAACTAGGCTCTAATTTTTAGGAACATCTGCACAAATTTAACAAAGGGCTAGTTGTAGAGTTTGCCACCAAGTAGAATTTAAGTAGAATTTTAGCTAGGTTAGTCAGTAATTTTTCTCCTAAGATTACCATGTGTTGCCACCTCCAACTTGAGAGAATGTTTGATCAGATTGAAACATACCTAATGGAGTTTCTTTAATGCTGCACAAGGTTAATTTCTACAGCCAAAAGCTTTCTCTTGCTGGAGCATGACTACACATGCTTAACTTGTGGGTAGGAGCTGAATATGCAGTGTGCTACAAGGGAATAAGCAGTGTGCTACAAGTGTATAAGCATTGGACTACCAGTGAATAAGCAGTGTAGCACAATAGGATTCAGATTCAACAGCTCAAGAGAGGCAAAACAGTTTTCAAAATGTCAAAAAAAAAAAATTAACTAATATGTGGATAGTAAATGTGATGATTGATAGTGAAAATAAATTCTTGATCTATAATACAATACAATACTCTCACTATTTGGTTTGTCTAAACAGGTTATACATCAACAAGAAGTTGTTCTTAACACCATAAGACGAGGACTTTAAACATGAAGTTTCACAACGTCAATGTTGGAGTATCAAGCATAACAACTTAGCGACTATGTAACGATGTAAAAGCATGTTTTGGGAACTATTATGAGTAGTATTTTGTCATACAAAATCTTGATTTGTAATCTTGAAACATATTGTACAAAACACAACAATATATAAATCTCTATTGATTAAAAGAGATGGGGTTTTACAGTTATTTGGATAGTTAACGTCAAACATTCGATATACCTATTTTTGTCTCTCTTCTATCTAACTCAGTGAAACTAAGATTAATAAAAGAAGGGTTCAACTGTAATCAAGCAATAGAAATCTACGAACGGTTAACGATCTCAGTGATGAAAATGCGCAGACCTCTATCGCGAACGCACGACCTCAGTCTCTCAGTTTCATTTGCTTTTGCTTCTCTCATTTATGGAAAAGGTAGTTTTCGAGAGTTGTTATTTCAGGGGGAATCAAAGGAAGAGATAAGGTAGTATACAGTTCAACCACGACAAGTGGTTCAGTGAAAACATTGGATCCCACCACCGAAACATTTGGTATGAAACCCCTACGTCATGCGTTCAAACGTTGGCGGTGTCAAAATGTGTTTGCTGAATTATAAATGTGGCCAGGCACTGTGCTGCAACGTACAGTTGGACCATTTCACATGGGCCGAGGGACTTGTCCTGGGCCTAGGAAACCTTTGAGTTGCCCTTATCACCTCAGAAAAAAAGGTAGTATACAATTCTCTTTGATCTTGGCTTCAGTTTATATACGGTTCTCTTCGATAAAAAAAAAGGAAGAGAGAAGCTAGTATATAATCTCTCCACGAAGTCAATGTTATCCAGTTACTACAATTCTTTGATATCCAGGCACACTTAGAATCCGAAGTTTCGCGAGGCGGTTACATTGTTATGCAATCGTCACCTCTCTATACATTCAGAGATGGTTTTGATTTTGATCTGGATATGATCTTTGTTGTGCTTTAGTTCATTCGTGTTAAAGTAGATAGTGACTCGATTTTTTGTGTGTTGGTTTGATTTGTTAGGCGCTAGAAGCAACTATTGCAAGGATGAAGGTTAAGACCGGTGGTGGAGGATGATCGATTGGGTTGTACCAAGCAATTTTGTGCAATGAGAAATAGATTTACTAGAGAAAGCTTGACTTGGTTTTGGTGTGTGCTTATGTCGATTCTGGATGTTCAAATCCACACTTAGGATCTGAGTTTGATAATGTCAATGTGTTGTATCATGTCTATGTTTGACTTTGCCCGAAGATGTCCACTAATTTGGGATGATCGATTACTATGTGGATGCAGCCAAGAATATGAAAATAAAATTTGGGATTATCGATTACTACTGTGTGGATGCAGGCAAGTATTTGAAATAAAATGTCCCTCTTTTTTATTTTTATTTTTTATTCTTACTTCATTTCAGCATGCAGCATACTCCAAGGTCGAATAAACACTCTTCCTTATTTTTGTTTTGGTTTACCAATCAAACTTGATTCAATGTCTAAATATATATTCAAAGGTCAGATGGAAGATGTTGTTTTACATTTTTCTATGCCTTTGGTAATACCACCACAATGATATCTTGGAAACCTCGTTGACCATACGGTACTGAGTAGGTACTTTGTTTATAAGATCAAATTGCTTTACTGATTTTGCAAGTATAGTAGATATTGCAAATTCATAGACAATTTTGCTGCACTTGTTGCAGGTGAGTCTTGCTTATTTAAGTCTTTTGTTACTTATTGTGTTTGATCAGTGGTTAAGTGAAAAGTTGTTTAATTAAAGCCTTTTGTAATTCAGCTCACATGGAGAGTGAATCGAAGAAGGCATAATTTTACTCTTGAAATTTTATAGAGCAACTCATGACTAACATGTATGTATTTTAAAGGCGGTCAATTTGCCTCATACATGTATGAATACAAATCAACAATTACTCGCTGTAAATTCACATCTTATGAGGTTTAGCATTCACGTTTGAACAAGTTCTACTCTTCTATGAATTTCTTATGTTGGAGTTTTATTTTTCTTTTCATACAAAAGCTTAGCGTATAAAATCATTCGATGAGAAAATTTTGCATATTCTAGGTTCATGTGTGGACTATGCAATGAACTAACTATTTGTTGTTTATGACCCGATGTATAGTCAAATGTTTAACATATATGGAATTGAAAATACAAATTGCAAACACACGAATGAGACACATAGACTGCACGCGTGAGTGGGACGCTTACACACAATTGAAAGAGCATAATTGGAACCAAAAAGTAGTGATGGTTGAATTATATGTTTCATATAAAAGGATTTTGTTTTCAAAATTTAAGAATAAAATTTTTAATTCTCATCGACCTACAAAAGATTCAAATATTTCCATTAGTCAACTAATTAGTTAAAAAGACAAGTTTACTTTCATTTTAATTAATGAATCACTCAATATCATTACTCTCTCATAACATATTCATTGACCGTTGACCACGACGTTGGGCGTTGACCACGACATTGGGTGTTGACCGGACTTTGACAACTTTTGGGCGGATTCCGGCGACCGTTGACCAAATTTCGACAACTTTGACCATTGACTTTGACCGTTGACCCTAAACTGTATATCAGTTAACCATAAACTGAGCATCAGTTTACCCAAATTGATACTCAGTTGAGGTTGGTTCAACTGATACCCATTTAAGGGTCATCTAAGTATCAGTTGAGGGTCAACTGAGTGTCAGTTTAACTTCTACAACTGCAGATTTCAACTTAACTCGACTAAACTTCAACACAACAATTCAAAAAACGCAACAATTCACATAAAACATATCAACATAACGAAACACATCCACAATAAAAAACACCAACATATTCGATAACACACATCCGATACACTGCATAAGAAAACCAAAACTCAAAACCTCACATAGGTTTGATATATCACCTGTAGCATTCGAATTCAAAAACAACAATAGAGATCAACCCAACAAAGTCTGTAATTCAATTCAAATCGGTGAGTTTTGAGGCTGTAATTTACTGCCTATTACATTACTATGGTAATATTTTGTTATCCAATTCTTTCACTCAAAAAGTTCATGACCAAAGCTAAAACTGGCTTCGTAAGTTCAAAGGCCTCTAATTATCCAAAGAAAGTGACCATGGAATAAAATTAGCTCCTCTACTGAACAATCAGCTGAAAATTCTCCACATACAGCATTAAAAGTAACTCACCCCTTGCATGAAGCATTCCCTGTTTTACAATGCTTTCACAGAAGGAAAAAGCTTTAATAAAATTAACTAATGCCATGACAGAAGAAAAGCTATCTTCAGAAGGAAACATACAATGAAAACTGGTGAAAGAGCTGAGAATTAAATTTTATCACAATACTCACATCTTATTCATCTTGCAATCATACTATTTCACATCAAACGCTGCACCTTCTGGAGCAAGACCTGCCGTTCTGTGAAACGAAAAAACCTGCAACTTTCAAGATTTGTAGACATCTCAATCTAGGATGAGAAAATCATTTGATATCTTGCACTTGTTGACGTCTTGCAGAGAGAACCTCAAAACTCATCAAAACAATCTCAAACAATAGATTCTCATATACAACTTGACAGAAGACCCAAACTTGTTAATCAAACTAAATGAAACTGAAGAATGAACTCTGTCTACTGCACAGCCAATACAAGGTTCAAACACTTTCAAATCCAAACCAAATAAGAATTCTGGAAAAGATATATAATTTAAACCTAAACAATAACACAGAAACAGGAACCAAAATCCAAAATCCAAAATCCAAAATCAATTGTGAAATCAGTGTCAGAAGTAGAGCACAGAGATTTACTAATACTTCTGATAATAAAGCTAAATATGCATTTACTATATAGACATGTTTCACCTCTGTGAAGGGGGTATCATTTCTGTATTGATTTCATTAGTCTCTGCCAGAAGTTGTAGAAGGTGGAGCCGAATGTTTGGACTGTCGCTTGTGTTTCACTCATAGTCGAATTGTCAGTTTGCCTCCGGCGATGGAGGTCTCTCATGGCCTTGAACCTCAAGTCATCCCTGTAGGAACTCGGTTCAGGGATCACATCGGGAACAGCTATATATCCTTCAAGCATTTTCACCACCTCGGACATAATAGGCCTAAAGTGAAGCAGATGCGTTTGTGCATATGAGAGCTACCTTGACCATGGTCTATGCTTCCTCTTTGTCAAACTCGGTCCCTAATTTCTCATCAACTAGCTTTAACAACTGTCCAGACTGTTGCAGATGACAAGCCTGCACATGTTTATCGCTAATTTCAGGACAAAATTACCAACACCAATAACAATCTTAATGTAACATTTAGTTAATTAGCTTATGAAGTAGTAAGATTACCCAATCTAAAAGACAAACACAATCACCAATTGGCATATAAGAATTGTTGTTCTTCCCACTAATGAGTTCCAAGGCTACTACTCCAAAACTGTAGACATCTGCTTTGTAAGTCAGGTGACCCCAAAGTGCATATTCCGGTGCCATATACCCCCTCTGCAAATCAAGATGACAATATTTATTATCCAGCCAAAATAAACTAGCCAACGTACGTAGATATTATATATGGTACGCATCTAAAACAGCAAGGACAGGAAAACTGACATGGTCCCGGCAACTCAGGTGCTTATGTGTGTATTTTCCTCTTCATCAAGCTTTGCTAGTCGAAAGTCGGATATTTTAGGGTTTAAATCCACATCGAGCAGCACATTAGTTGCTTTGCGTCTCGGTGAACAATCTTTAGTACAGATTCTTCATGAAGAAAAGCTAGTCCTCTTGCTATCCCAATACAAATCTTTTGTCTTGTTGGCCAGACCATTTTGATCTTACAGTGAGAAATCATATTCCAGTGAACTGCTAACACATCAATTCAATTCATTATTATTTTTTGTATAACAACATTCCACGAAGTACCATCCAAATCGACACCTTCATCTCGCATTCTCCAATCCAGGAATTGTACGACATTAGAAAAACATGCCCAAGACACAACAATGTCTCATTGAGACATTTTATCGAACACCTTCTGGGCACAATCCTAGCCTACACAATCCCTCCATGCTCTTGTAAATGCCAACCAAATTGTCCATATGAGGAGCAGGCCAAACCTCTGCATCAAAATTAACCATGTCAAGTTAACAACTACACGTCTACAATACACTAACAACCCAATTCCAGTCACAACACTAAAGCACATTCTTAACTCTACGCTGATATGGGATTTTACAAACAGGACAATTCGAACCCGATTTCATCGATTTCACAATACAAGAGCTGCAAACAATAGCAATAGTTTCAAGTTTGTTCAAAGTTTCTATAGAACTTTTAAACGCAAACTAAAACTATGAAGGAGGTGCTTACTTGCAGAACACATGGTGCAATTCAGCGAAACCGCTGAGCCAAACAGACTCGAAATGTCGCGACGGCGAGTTCCGTTGTCAGGAGTACCGGAGAGTTCGGGCTGAGGGAAGTGAGCTCGGATGTCGAGCATATCTTTCGCGGAGGAAGAACCGGAGGAGGCGCCCCGAGGTGAGTGCCGGGCGGTGCGGAGGCTGAAGCCGCGAGAGAGAGAAGGGCGGGGGTAATTTTGAAAAAATATATATATAAGAAATTAGATAAAATTGGTCGGTGGGAAAGGTTTCCGAGTTAGTTGTTAATGAGAATTTTTCAAATTTTTCTTGACTAGTAATTTTTTTTTTCAAAATTAGGATTGATGGGAAAAACTCATTTTTATAAAACAACAGTATAATTACAATCTTAATAACTGCACCGCAACGCTTTCCACATGCACGGATGCGCGTGTAGGAAGACTAATATTAATTATGCGAGAAATGGACTATTGATCGATGTAGTACTTTGCAAAGAATTCATATTAGGGTAAATTACGTATAAGGTCACTTATATAACATCTATACTATATAAGGTCACACAATATTTTTTTTTCCAAATAAGGTCACTTAATTTAAAAAAAAAAAACTATCTCATTCAAACTATTTACACTAATGTCATTGTATATAAACCTGGTCTCTCTCTCTGGTTCGGACCAAAACCAAATTGACCACAAATTCCAAAATTTGGAGAAACCCTAGCAGAGCTCTCTCTCTCTGCCACTCTCCTCTCTCCATCGCCGTCTCTCTCCGCCGTCGTCCTCTCTCCGCTGTCGTCCTCTCTCCATCGCCCTCCTCTCTCTGTCGCCCTTCTCTCTCCGCCGGGTTTTACTCTCCTCTTGACCACGCCTTCGTCGCCCCCATTCGCTGCATTGCCGCCGCCACCTGATTCCTGATTTCGATCGGTACAACCTGTCTCTCTCTCTCTCTCTCTCTCTCTCTCAGCTGATTTTTTCTGACTCTGAGTTTCGCCCCTCCTGCAGCTACAAATAATGGCTCCTTCTGCAGCTACAAACCCTAGCCTTTGCAAAAAGCGCCTCCCGCAAGCACAAACCGCAGCACATATAGGTAAAGGATTTAGTGTGGTTTGTAGTAGTATGTAGTATGATCTGTAGTAGTATGTAGTGTGTTAGCTGTGAGTAGTATGTAGTGTGGTCTGTAGTAGTATTGATGTTAGAAGATAGTGGTGTGTATGATGTGATTAGTATGTATGGTGGTCTATAGTAGTATTGATGTTAGAAGACAGTAGTGTGTATGATGTGAGTAGAAGTTTTTAGTCCTTCCTGTTTGTTACTTGTGTGGCCTGAAGTTTTATAGTTCTGCTGTAATTTTCTGTCAAATTTAGACTATTCTTTTGTCCATCGTATAGTTCAGTTTGTCACTTGAACCTGAATCTTAAAGTTTTCAATGAGGTCAACTGATTAACGGCATGCCTTCAATTTTAGAGTGGTTTTTTTTTCCGGATATGAATTTGTAGAAAGTAGTATGTTAGATCTCAATAGTGTCTATTGTTATATGGAGTAATGTTTAAGTTTGTGGAGAGTAGTGTCTATTGTTGTTACGCAGTAGTGTGTATGTTAGTCTATGGTAGTGTGTATGTTAGTCTGTAGTAGTGTATATAGATTGGTGTGCTTTAGTTGTTACGCAGTAGTGTCTATGTTAGTATGTGGTAATGTGTATGTTAGCATGTAGTAGTATATACAGATTAGTGTGCTTTGGTTGTTATGTAGTAGTGTCTATGTTAGTCTGTGATAATGTGTATGTTAGTCTGTAGTAGTGTATACAGATTAGTGTGCTTTGGTTGTTTGCAAAAAACTGATTTTCTTTTTTATAATAATGGTGATGATATGCAAGGCAGCACTGATAGTGATCAGATAGGAAACATGATAGGGTGGCAAAACATATCGATGCCGGACATGAGTTGAGGTCGAAAAAAATACATGATAGGCCGGCAGAACCAGTGAAATGCCAATTGAGGTCCTAGAAGGATGCTGTTGTAGCCGAAAAAGGTCAAGGGAAGTCACCATCTTCGTTGGTCAAATTTGTGAAGGGAAAAAAGAGGAAGGCGGTGAACCAGGATGCTCAGTTCGACTACAGAACAGGAAGAAGGCAACTAAAATCATCAAAGTCTAAGTAGTAGTATAACGCCTTTTGTTGTGTTAGGGTCAGATGTTGTACCATGTTGTTAGGGTCTGATGTAAGACATTGTGTTACATAACAGTAGTACTTACCATGTTTTGAAGTAGTACCCTGAATATTTTGGAGTAGTGTTTACTAGAGACAACAGTAGTATACTGTGTTACAGAACGGTAGTACTTACCATGTTTTGAAGTAGTACCCTGAATATTTTGGAGTAGTGCTTACTAGGGACAATAGTAGTACACTATGTTACAGAACAGTAGTACTTATCCTGTTTTGAAGTAGTACCCTGAATGTTTTGAAGTAGTGCTTACTAGGGACAACAGTAGTACACTGAGTTACAGAACGGTAGTACTTACCATGTTTTGAAGTAGTACCCTGAATGTTTTGGAGTAGTGCTTACTAGGGATAATAGTAGTACACTATGTTACAGAATGGTAGTACTTACCATGTTTTGAAGTAGTACCCTGAATGCTCTGGAGTAGTGCTTACTAAAGATAGTAGTAGGACATTGTGTTACATAACAGTAGTACTTACTATGTTTTGAAGTAGTAGCTTGAATATTTTGTAGTGCTTACTAGAGACAGCAGTAGTACATTGTGTTATAGAATAGTAGTTCTCCATTCTCTCTCTCTCTCTCTCTCTCTCTCTCTCTCTCTCTCTCTCTCTCTCTCTCTCTCTCTCTCTCTCTCTCTCTCTCTCTCCCTCCCTCCCTCTCTGAAATTTTGAAGAAGACGAAGAAAAAAAAAGTTAATATAAATAGATAAAATTAGAAAGATAGAAAATATAGATAAAAAATGACATTAATTAAGATAAAAAATATAAATAACCTTATGTGTGAAATAAGCTCTCTAATTGACTTTATATATAATTTCTTATTTAGAGTCTAACTGTTACTTAAAAAAAATCTAATAAGCAGATATTTTGAGTCGCAATGTCGTTGAAGTTACAGGGTCATGTAATGAATTCAAAATTTATTGATAAACTATCCAAAAAACTCGATAACGGTTCCATGATTAGGATTTTTCTTAAAAGTTCCAAGAAATACATACTCAAACATTACGTTATTCAAAACCCATGGGAATGTTGATGCCTTCTGATGAAACCGGATCTAGCAGATTGTGCGTGGATAAGGTGTCACGGTTCCAAATTCGAACCCAAAACTGACCAGAATTGAAATATTTGAACCAAATTTGTTTGATCCAATAAAATCTATCTAATCCAAGACTAACAAAGCTAACTAGAGACAGCAGTAGTACATTGTGTTATAGAATAGTAGTTCTCCATTCTCTCTCTCTCTCCCTCTCTCTCTCTCTCCCTCTCTGAAATTTTGAAGAAGACGAAGAAAAAAAAGTTAATATAAATAGACAAAATTAGAAAGATAGAAAATATAGATAAAAAATGACCTTAATTAAGATAAAAAATATAAATAACCTTATGTGTGAAATAAGCTCTCTAATTGAATTTATATATAATTTCTTATTTAGAGTCTAACTGTTACTTAAAAAAATCTAATAAGCAGATATTTTGAGTCGCAATGTCGTTGAAGTTATAGGGTCATGTAATGAATTCAAAATTTATTGATAAACTATCCAAAAAACTCGATAACGGTTCCATGATTAGGATTTTTCTTAAAAGTTCCAAGAAATACATACTCAAACATTACGTTATTCAAAACCCATGGGAATGTTGATGCCTTCTGATGAAACCGGATCTAGCAGATTGTGCGTGGATAAGGTGTCACGGTTCCAAATTCGAACCCAAAACTAACCAGAATTGAAATATTTGAACCAAATTTGTTTGATCCAATAAAATCTATCTAATCCAAGACTAACAAAGCTAACTAGAGACAGCAGTAGTACATTGTGTTATAGAATAGTAGTTCTCCATTCTCTCTCTCTCCCTCTCTCTCTCTCTAAAATTTTGATGAAGACGAAGAAAAAAAAGTTAATATAAATAGACAAAATTAGAAAGATAGAAAATATAGATAAAAAATGACCTTAATTAAGATAAAAAATATAAATAACCTTATGTGTGAAATAAGCTCTCTAATTGACTTTATATATAATTTCTTATTTAGAGTCTAACTATTACTTAAAAAAAATCTAATAAGCAGATATTTTGAGTCGCAATGTCGTTGAAGTTACAGGGTCATGTAATGAATTCAAAATTTATTGATAAACTATCCAAAAAACTCGATAACGGTTCCATGATTAGGATTTTTCTTAAAAGTTCCAAGAAATACATACTCAAACATTACGTTATTCAAAACCCATGGGAATGTTGATGCCTTCTGATGAAACCGGATCTAGCAGATTGTGCATGGATAAGGTGTCACGGTTCCAAATTCGAACCCAAAACTAACCAGAATTGAAATATTTGAACCAAATTTGTTTGATCCAATAAAATCTATCTAATCCAAGACTAACAAAGCTAACTAGAAATAAAGTATCTAGACCAGACGACTCCTTGTCGACCAACAGTCAACTCATTGCCGCCATGAAACCACAACACCACCATGATGCCCAACATCCTAATCCTTTGGTGACATGCTTCGACATTTCCAAACCCAACGTACGCTGTCTCCCAGACCTTAAAAACCTAGCAGCCTTCCTCTTCGCCCCAAACTACGTCATACGACACCGTGTGAAATCTAGTACCATGTGAAAATCAGTCACAACTGGTTCCAATCGCCCGTCACTTGTGATACCACCCACAATCCAGCCCACGCCGCTCTAGATTAAACTAAAGAATAAAATTATAATTTGAACAAATTAACAAATTAAATAAAAATAAAAATAAAAATATATATTTTTTCTATTTTTAGAAGAAGAAAAAACAACCTCCCACGACTCAGGTCCATGGGGGTGTGCCTATGCTCTAGTTTAGTATTACAGTAAAATTTCGATAATATAATACTCGATTAATTAATAATTTCGTTAAAATAATATTTTTTGTCGGTCCTAACTTGGGGACTTGACTATTAATTTAATACTCGATTAATTAATAATTTCGCTAAATTAATAAATTTGTTTAGTCTCAAGGTTATTAATTTATCGAGGTTTTACTGTACAGTAAAATCTTGATAATTTAATACACGATTAATTAATAACCTCGTTAAAATAATATTTTTTACAGGTCTCAACTTGGAGACTGGGGTATTAATTTAATACTCGATTAATTAATAATCTAGCTAAATTAATAAATTTTGTCAGTTCAAAATTATTAATTTATCGAAATTTTACTGTATATGTTAACATTGTTGATTTTTCATAAACGAGACTTAAATGTCCGCAACAAGAATATGTTGGATTATACTATACATTTACATATGATAATAAGGTATTGTCTCTGGTTCATGTATATTCAAAGAAAAATTTTTTGTTAATGACAACGACTTTTATTAACCATATTTTGTGGATTTAGTAGGGGGCTACTCAGTTACTGAAATCAATGTTCTGCATAGTGATTGGGTTGCCCTTCAATATAATCAATGAATCTATCTATCATGTTGCATCTGATAATCAGTGAACTAGTTGAGTTGCGTTTTTCATGAATCTGGTGGGTGGGTGGCGTGAGTGTGGGTGGCATGGGTGTTGTACATAACTTCAGTTAGTTAGTTGCCTTTGATAAATTTGTTGGCTTAATTTGGTCCCTTTGATGATTCTGGTTCAGTTCCCTTTGATGTCTGTCATTCATGATAGATTGTTGGTTTCCTTGATACAATTGAGTTGCTTTGAATAAATTCGTCTGGTTTCTTATATGAGTCTGAAATTCTGGATCGTTTCAGTGATTTTGATGATAGAATTGAGTTGCCTTTCTGATTCTGGTTTCATTTGAAACCTTTGATCAATCTGGATGGTTTTGATGCTTTTGATACAATTGAGTCGCTTTCGATAAATCGGTTGCCTTTGTGATTCTCGTTTCATTTTGATGAATCTGGATTGTCACAATGTTCTCGATACATTGAGTTGCCTTTGAAAAGAAATTGCTTGCTTTACTACCCCTCTATATAGGGTTTCATTTGAACATATGATGATTTTGGATAGTTTGGTTGCTTCGACATATCGGTTGCATTTGATGCTCTTATGGTTTCATTCGAAACCTTAAATGAATTTGGATTATTACAATTTCTTCGGTGGATTGAGTTGCCTTTGAAAAGAAATCGATTGCCTTATTGCCCCTCGAATATATGGTTTCTTTTGAAACCTATAATGGTCTTGGATAGATTGGATGCTTTGATCAATCAGTTGCATTTGATGCTTTTATGGTTTCATTAGAAACCTTGGATGAATTTGGAGGGTCACAATGTTCTCGATACATTGAGTCGCCTGTAAAAAGGAATTGGTTGCCTTACTGCCCCTTCCCAGATTCAATCTTCTGCATATTTTTGGGATTTTTTCTGTGATTAAGGGTTACCAAGATGTGGTTGCCTTTGAATTCAATCTTCTGCTTATAGACCGGTTGGATGCCTCCATGAATTATTTGGAACCAATAATGGCTCTGAGAGAGATTAGATTGTATGCTCTCTGAACTAATGGTCCTGCTCCAAATGTAGTCTTCCAGAATCTCAAAATTCTGGCAGTTTGCAAGCACATTCAGTCTTTTGCGCATTTACCTTGGAGAGGTAACAATGATCTGGTCTGATCTCTCTATTCACTTCCCAAGTTCTTTACTGTTCTCTCAATTGGGAAAGTAAAAATGTGTAACAAATGCCTCCCTGGATTCAATCATCTGCATATTTTTGGGATTTTTTCTCTGATTTAGGGTTACCAAGATTTGGTTGCCTTTGAATTCAATCTTCTGCTTATAGACTGGTTCCCTTTGATGCCTCCATGATTCTGGTTCCATTTGAAACCTTTAGATGAATCTGGATCGTTTTGATACCTTTGATACATTCAGTTGCCTATGATCCTTGAAGTATACAATCTTATAATTAAGACATGCTCGCGCTAGCACAGCCAAATGTAGGATTGGCCTGCTTCAGATGATACTTACTTGGATGTCTTGGTTATGTGGTTCATATCACTGGTACCTCGTCATAACAATGGAACAATCTAACGTTCCGATTAGTTCTTTTCTTTACAGGACACATTTGGCTTGTTTATCTAGTTACCATTCTGATAATATGATTATGGATTCTGAGCAGATGATAGGCTTCTTCATTTTTACAGCTGTCCACCTATACAACAAGTAGCTCTTGAACAATGTGATATATGGGTAGACAAGTATGACGTATTGAGAGCTGACTTTCAGAAAGGAAATTTTGATAAGGTTAAAAACTAGTATGCAGAAATGTCTATGTTTCAGATTAATTATGCCCTAAGATGGTTCAAGAAAATTGCACTGTTGCAGATTAATTATTGATGAACCTGCATACTTGGGATGCAGAAAACTCTTTCGTTCTTTAATGTAGCAAAACTCTTGTGTTTGACATGGAAAGCATTTCCTTATCCACATTTTGTTTCTGCAAGCTAAAAATGGGAGATTGAAAGAGGATGATGCAAGGCGATACTTTCAGCAGCTCATTAATGATGTGGATTACTTCATAGTAGAAGCGTTTACCATAGAGATTTGAAGGTTTTTACTGGTTTCATATCTAAGTTCTGAATTTTCATTACTTGTTGAGTGTGTTCAGGGTTAAAAGTTCGGTTTCAGTTTTGACCTACTTTAAGCGCATCTATAGATGATTGTTTAGAGGAATGTTAGGGATCTTGAGCAGGAATGTTAATGAGCATATGATCTATGTAGTCTAGTACTGTGTCAGTTGGTCAGTTCAGCATTGTGCGTTCAATGTGTTTCAGTGGGTGTAATGGACTCATCTATTTGAAGCATCATGCATGCTATGCATGTGAAGTAGATAGAAGATACTGTTTGATTAACTTACACAAAGGAAACCTAGACTGAGTGAAAATGAGTGAGTGGGTAGCAATTGTGATTATGTTACTTGTTTAGCCTTAGGATGTCAGTTCTCGAGTGACCTTGTTTAACGTAGAAGTGGCATTGTTGTCGTAGTAAGTAACAAGTATAGCCAATTATCATTTCCATCCTGATATGAGAATTTCATGATTTCTGTCAGATATGTTCTATGTACAGTAGGATCTGCTTACATCAAATCCAAGGAAGCTCATGCTAAGGATGTCCTGAAAGATCTTGTGGAAATGTCCCGTGGTATTCAGAATCCCGTACGCGGGCTCTTCTTAAGGAGTTACCTTTCTCAAGTCAGTAGGGCTAAGTTGCCTGATCTTGGGTCAGAGTATGAAGGGTAAAAAAAAATGTGATACTCATTATAGTTGGCATGTATTTGTGTCAGATGAGATGCAGAGAATGGATTCGTCTTGATTTGTTAATATTCCTTGACTTATGCAGGAATGCCGATACCGTTAGGGATGCTGTTGAATTTGTTTACCAAAATTTAACTGAGATGAACAAACTTTGGGTGCGGATGCAACATCAGGTTGGTTGATACTTTTTATGACTGCTCTCAGGTTTATACATGCATGGGTACCACAATGCCTGCATGTCTTGAAGGTAAAGTATGTCTTGAGGGCATGATTTCTGGTCATGCAGGTGTTGTAGTGCTTTTCAATCATTCATACTCTTAGCTGATCCTGAGTTGAGGCTTGCTCTCAGCCTTTCTGGTCTGCAGGGGCCTACCAGGGAAAAGGAGAAACGGGAGAAAGAAAGGAGAAAACTGCATGATCTTATAATGTCAATAAACTGATAACTGGTTGATTTCACTGCTACATTTTGTGCGCATATACGCTCACTGAAGGCTTCTCATCCTTGTCCCTTTAGGTTGGTTAAAACCTGCATGTCCCCAAGCAGATGGAAGGTATTGATCTGGAATTGTACAAAGAGACTGTGCTTCCCAGAGTCTTGGAGCAGGTTGTCAACTGAAAAGATGAGATCGCACAGTTTTATCTGATGGATTGCATAATTCAAATCTTTCCTGATGAGTACCACTTGCAAACCCTGGATATATTGCTGGGTGCTTGCCCCCACCTTCAAAGGCATCTTTTGCAACCTGAGAATCTTCTTTTAAATACATATGGCATTCTTAAAGTTTCAGGTTTTGTATTGAGTACATTTGAACAGCAAGTACGGGTGGGTAATTTCTTGTATGGTCTCTGTGTATGTTTGATCTTGTTGAGATTTGAGTTATACCTTAATCATTTCAGCATATTATCTTCTGGAGTATTGCCTTGTTCTGTCCAAGCTTATATAAGAAAATGACTCATATGTATGAGATACTTACACAGTCACTATACTACTTTTGTGTTGTAGGAAGATGGGCTGCTTCTACTACCTGTGGGACTCCAAATAATGTTGCTCCTGAGGTATGGACTTCTGACTTAATAAGACTAATTCAATGCATGATGTTTACCTAGTTATTTCTCACATTTCCGATTTTGTAATACGTGTGCTCAATAATAAAGATACGAGGGTACATTATCTGATGTTTGGTCATGTGGGGTGATCCTTATTGTACTTATGGCTGGTTACCTGTCTTTTGATGAACCAAATCTTATAGCTCCTTACAGAAAAGTACCTATTACTAAGTTTTTGTTTCCACCTGTTTGAGAAAAAGGAGTCTCATATAACATAACTTTGCATGCTTCTGTGAATTTCAGGTATGCAAATCTGAATTTTCAGGTCCATCATGGTTTTCATCTGGTGCAAAGAAACTGATACATGGTATACTTGATCCAAACCCTGTTACAGTGAGCTTCGAAACCTTTATTTGTGGCAAAGTTATTCCTTTAATCCTAGCTATATCATCCCCCGTATTATTGAAAATCCAATAGACCATATTTAGATGAACTGACAGCATACTGTGGCCCTTTGTTACTAAAAAATGGGTCTGAATTAGTGATCTTTTTTTATCTTATGCAGAGGATTACTATTTCGAAGTTCCCAGAAAATGAATAGTTTAGGAAAGATAACAATTCAGCATAGGTTCAAGAACACAAAGGCAAGACTCAGAACTCAGAAGTCGATTAGTCTCTCTCTACCATATAATTTGTTGTCTTCCCTATCCAGAGAATTGTATGAACTTGATAGATTCTCGCTTTTTAAATCAGCTTTTTTCCTTACTCGTAGGAGAATTTTGTAACAGAAAGGAAAGATAAGCCGACTTCGATGAATGCTTTTGAGCTTATTTCGAGGTCAAAGAGTTTGAACCTTGAAAACTTATTTGAAAAGCAGATGGTATGTAGCATATATACATTGTCCTTAATTTTTTTCTAGTGCTTATTATCTTTCTGATACGAAATGCTGCTCTTTGGTCATTTGGAATTCCATTTGCAAATGAAATCATGAGTAAGGTCTATGTACAGATTAATTATGCCCTAAGATGGTTCAAGAAAATTGCACTGTTGCAGATTAATTATTGATGAACCTATATACTTGGGATGCAGAAAACTCTTCCGTGCTTTAATGTAGTAAATGTCTTGCATTTGACATGGAAAGCATTTCCTTATCGACATTTTGTTTATGCAGGCTAAAAATGGGAAATTGAAAGAGGATGATGCAAGGCGATACTTTTAGCAGCTCATTAATGCGGTGGATTACTGTCATAGTAGAAGCGTTTACCATAGAAATTTGAAGGTTTCAACTGGTTAAATAACTAAGTTCTGAATTTTCATTACCTGTCGAGTGTGTTCAGGGTTAAAAGTTTAGTCTCAGTTTTGACCTACTTTAAGTGCATCTTTTGCAGTATGAGAATCTTCTCTTAGAGTTTGTAGATGTGTTGAGGTCTCAATCTATGATCTTGTTCTTGGTGATGTTATACTCCTTAACATCAGTGATCAGGGATTTGTAATTTCCAGTATTTTTTCTGTGTCATTTGTTCTTCTAATGCTGTCCATTTTTTTATTTATAATTATATCTGATTTTATTCACAGGTGTCCGCTGATGGTGTTTTAATCACTGCTCATTCGCTTACGCAATGAAGCTGTATAATAAGAGCCACCACCACCATGGCCATGATAGCTCAGTCTCCAGCTCCAGCTGGTCAATAATGGCAAAGAGAGGACGCATAAGATTCACCTTGTTGTTTTTCCTCTTCCTATCTCTCATTGCCTTTGGACTCTTTGTCCCCGTCTTCACTCTCCTACCTTCTCTCTCCCAAACTCAGAATGACCAGCGAGACCATCCAACGACCAAAAGAGCAAGTCTTTAACATTTTAATGACGCTTCAAATTTATTGGGAATTAAGATTTGAGTGCTGTTAAGTTTTGGGTCAGTTTGATTTTCTTCAAATCAGTTGTTTGAGTTAAGTAATTTAAACTAGCTAGCTATACAGTAGTAAAGAATACTGTAGTAAAGAATTCAGCTAGCTATACAGTAGTAAAGAATTCAACTTTGATCACTAAGTGTTTGGATACTGGGTCTTGATCTCTGACCCATGTGTAGTGAATCACATTCGACTATAGTTCAGGTAGCATATAGTTTAATTTTGAAAGTGAACTTTGTGAGTAATGTTTCAGCTACCCAATAGAGGGATGATAAGAATGATTTGTGGTTTGGTGACTAAACTGATGATCATTTTAGTAAATTATTTTTATGTGCCATTGATTCATTTAGTTGATTGGTAGTCGCTGTGCTGAGTCTAGATTATGCCAGAAGATTTGAGATTTCAGAAGACAGGTTTTGGAAAGATGGCCAGCCTTTCCGGACCATAGGGGGTGACTTGCATTATTTCCGGGTTTTTCCTGAGGTATACGTCCTCCTTTTTATTTATTTGATCTGTCCAAGTGTTTACAGGGATGAATATATATATCATTGTTCATCAGTGTTGCATGTTTCAAATTTTTTCTTCATAAAATTCAATGACTAAAAAAGAACTTAGTGAGTGGTGCTAGTCTTTTATATTTCTTTGCTGAGAAGAATTGCGATTTCTATATAGTGAATGCTTCTCGTATTGTTGTGGTCATATGGTGGTACGGGGAAGATAGGCTATTGAGAGCAAAAGCATTGGGATTAAATACTATTCAAACATATGTTCCCTGGAACTTACATGAACCAACAACCGGTACTTTGAATTTTGAGGGTATTGTGGATTTGGTATCATATCTCAAACTTTGCCAGAAGCTGGTTTTATACCTTATGCTTTGACCAGGGCCATATATTTGTGGAGGTCAGTAGTGAGAACCTTCTCTATGACGTTTCCCTACTATGCTTAATTTCTTTTAATGGTGCAAGTTTTTGTTGAGAGGGATCATATATATACTTGTATACTGGTGATAGGAAATCTTGAATTTCAATTAGGATAGGGCTGCGACCAGTGTTAGTGCTAGTCTTTTCAAAAGTAGTACTCTATAATTCCTATCATTTATTTTTTTCTTAATATTGTATCTTCAGGTAACCAGTGTTGGGATTAATACTGAATGGGGATTACTCATGGCTAGCATCTCAGAAGACACTGGTGAAGAAACACCATTGCAGGTATACATCTGTTATATAAAATGTTTTTTTTATTGGGGTACATAGGATGCTATATCGAACTATGTTATGTCTCTTATTAGGTGCGGTTGAATGGGGTTGCTACCTCCATTGGCGTTGTTGGAGTCTCTGTAGCCTTTCTTGTCTTGGTTGTGCTTCTGATCAGGTGAGTTTCTATCTTGGCCAACCTGACCTTCTATATATAATTTTACTGGAGTGGATATATCTTCTATATCCGTAATATTCGTTATGCTATATCCATGTCAGAATTTAGATAGATATGTTTAGAATACGGCATGGATACAAGGACTAGTTGATTTATCTGTAAATGACATCGATATATTCAGTTTTTATCCTGAACAATGTTCTAAAAGTCGTTAATCAGAGTCGGGTCGGCCAATGGACAAAACTATTAGTCGGATAAGTCGTATTTACTATTTTTTAATTAAATATAATAACATCCACACAAATTAATAATAAAAAAATTAGAAATATTTAGATAAAATTAAACAATCAAATAATATCAATACACAAAAACAAAAGAAATGAAGTACTTGTGTGTCTAGATAATATATTTTTTTTCCAATTTTTTGACTTGTGCATTCTTTTTTTCTCATTAAATTTATGCATGTATTAGAAGAAAAAAAATTAAAAAAATAAAAAAAAAAATATAAATAATAATAAATTAAAAAAATTTGACCGATTAGTCGGGTCTACTCGACTTTGTACCGTTGACCGACTTGCCAAAATCAGCTCGAATTCTAAAAATCACCGACTAGTCGATTGACTTTTCCGACTTTTAGAACACTGGTTCTGAATAAGAATTCATTTACACTTGATTTTGTGTGGCATCAAGGACTGTGTGCTGCATCTATATTAAACGATTTGTGATCGAAGCTGATACGTCAGGAGGAGGTTTTGGAGCAGTCCTTCAACAAGATGGACACCCAATAGCTTACTTAAGCAAAGCCCTCTCTAGACGAAACTTGGCCTTATCCGCCTACGATAAGGAGAAGCATGCGGTGGTCATGGTTGCCTAAACATGGCGCTCGTATGTGTTGGGGAAAAAATTCAAGATAGTGACAAATCACAAAATGCTTTGTTTCTTCTCGGATCAATGACTTACAACTCCTACACAATAGCGTTGGATGATGAAGTTGTTGGGCTACACATTTGGGATCGAGCACCGCGCCGGCTGCCTCAATGCCACACCGGACGCTCTTTCTCTCTCTCTCGCCGTCATGAGCTTTGGGTTCTCCTGGGCGTTTCCATTTCGAGATTCGACAAGCCTGCGATACCAACCCAGAAGCTATCGAATTGGTTAAGAAGCTCAGAAGAATCCCAATTCAGTTAAGGCTTATACACTCAATCAAGATCAGCTGTTTTATAAAGGAAGGGTGTTTATTCTGGCTTCGGGTACATGGCGACAACCTCTACTTTAGGAATTTCACTCCTCTCCCACATCTGGTCACTCAGGCTACCTCTCCACTTCTAAGATTCAGGTGGATCATCCACATTCATTCATCATTAATATGGTTCTAGAACCGTTCAAACTTTTAAGGTATAAATTCATTAATCCACTTACTCGATTAACGAAGAAAGGAGTTAAATTTGAGTGGTCCAATGCCTGTGAAGAAAGCTATCTGACATTGAAAGAGAAGTTGACTACGTACTGCACCAGTGTTGACATTACTAGACGACAGTGGGGAGTATGTCATTTATAGTGATGCTTCGAAGTTGGGTCTTGGTTGTGTTTTGATGCAGCATGACAAGGTGGTGACATATGGTTCCAGGCAATTGAAACCTCATGAAGTTAATTACCCCACACATGATCTTGAGCTAGCTTCCATTGTATTAGCATTGAAGAGCTGGAGACACTACCTATATGGAGTACAGTGCAAGATTTTTACCGATCACAAGAATCTTACTTATTTGCGTAATCACCGAGACTTGAACATGAGACAACAAAGGTGGATGGAGCTGATTAATGATTATGATTGTACATTTGAGTATCATCCGGGAAAAGTTAATGTTGTTGCTGATGCCCTTAGCCAAAAATTCGGAGCTTCCCTATTTCATGTACTTGTAGCAAGAGTACCACTATTGGCTGAGTTGTGAGCTATGGGAGCGGAATTGGAATGGGATGATGATGGAGAATTGTTGGCTAGTTTCGAGGTTCGATCAATATTGTTGAATCAGGTTCGTGAAGCTTAGGATGCAGACTCTTATCTACGAAGTAAGAAGAATATTATTCAAAATGGTGAACCAACAGAATTCCAATTGAAGACGGATGGCACTTTAATATTTAGAGGGAGATTGTGTGTACCAGGAGATGCAAAATTGAAGAAAGAAATACTTGACGAAGCTCATTGTTCTGCTTATGCCATACATCCAGGTGGTACGAAGATGTTTCAGACGCTTAAAGCTTACTACTGGTGGCGCAATATGAAAAGGGAAATAGCAACCTATGTGAGCAAGTGCCTTATTTGTCAACAAGTGAAGACAGAGTGACAGAAACCTGAGGGAAACTGCAACCATTAGAGATTCCAGTATGGAAATGAGAGCACATCACTATGGATTTGGTGTATCAGTTGCCCCGTATATCTAGTGGCAATACTGGGATTTGGGTAATTGTTGATCGTCTTACCAAGTCAGCTTATTTCCTTGCACTTCCCGAGAAATTTTCTGTGAGTAAATTAGCGAAGTTGTATATGGCTGAGATTGTTCGATTACATGGTGTGCCTGTGTCAATTGTATCAGATCGAGATACTCAGTTTACTTCTGAGTTTTGGCGGGCATTGCAGAAAGCATTGGGGACTAAACTGCGATTTAATACAGCTTTCCACCCTCAGTCTGATGGCCAATCAGAAAAGACAATTCAAATTCTCAAAAATATGTTGCGATCATGTGTGTTACAGTTCAAGGGAAATTGGGATCAACAGTTACATTTGATTGAATTTGCGTACAACAGTTACCAGGCCAGTGTCAGTATGGCTCCATATAAAGCTCTGTATGGTAGACAGTGTCGAACTCTGTTGTGTTGGAGTGAAGTAGGGGAAAGGGGGAAAGATGGCTTCTTGGTCATGATTTGGTGAAAAATACTACTAAAGACATTTACATTATTTGGGACAGATTGCATTGAAAGCTGCACAAGATCGACAAAAGAGTTATGCTGATGTGAGAAGAAAAGATTTGGTGACTGGGTATTTTTGAAATTGTCCCATTGGAAAGGTGTTGTACGGTTTGGGAAACGTGGTAAACTCCGCCTGCGTTATGTTCGTCCGTATGAGATTACTGAGTGAGTGGGTGCTGTGGCGTACAGGTTGGCACTACCTTCTGAGATGGCCTGGGTTCATGATATGTTCCAAGTATCTATGCTACGGAAGTACATTTCTGATCCATCTCATGTTTTAGCACTTTGTCAGCTTCCTATTCGGAAGGATTTGACTTATGTGGAAGAACCAGTTCAGATTCTTGATTCAAGGGTTCAAGAACTTCGCCACAAAGTCATTCCTCTTGTGAAAGTCTTGTGGAGAAATTATGCAGTTGAGGAAGCCACATGGGAAACCGAGCAGCACATGCAGGAGCAGTACCCCTATCTCTTTAACTAACAAGTGTGTTAAATTTCGAGGGCGAAATTTCCTTAAGAGGGGTAGAATTGTAACGATTCAAACCAAAAGTTACGCTAATGTGACGACCCGGAACAGAATCAGTAGAGTAATCAGCTTAATTCACGAGTTAGCGCGTAATCGCAGTTTTTCAATAGTTGTGTGAATTGCCGGTTTTGATCACGACTTAATTATCGGCCGAGATTTTGAGTTGAGTCTCTTCTCGAGAGCTGTTGTACGCGTGATTTCGAGTTCGTTGGTGGTTCCGAATGATTATTTCGACGACCGAGAAATATAATATGAATATTTAAAGTTTCAAAATATCGTCGAGTTTATCCGTTCGTATCGAGTTTATCCAAATCGTAATGGTTATCCGTTTTGGACCGTTGATCGTCCCGAGACGTGAGTATAAATATCGGAAATAGTCAAAAATTGTCGAAAATCACTGTTCGGGAAGTTTGCCCGGCGTTGACCGAGTTTGGAGACGTTGACCGAGTTGACCCGTGGAGGAATTTTCGGACCGTTTGAATTCTCCGGCGGACCCGCCTATTCCGGCTGTTTCAGGCCACGACCTTAGAAGGTAAAATATTCTCCTTGTGATTCTAAGCTGTTTAGCACTTGTTGGAATTTCTTGATTTGGTGTTGATTTGAGGGAGAAATGTGGAGTTGAAATTCAATGGAATTCCGGCCGGTTTTGGGTTTTGTGGACGGAGGTGCTCCGGCCACGGTGGTGGCCGGAGAGTTGGGGGTTTCTGATCGTGGGGCCACGGCGGTTCTTTTGGGACAAGTCTCGAAGGCTGCCGTGCGGCGGATCGACGGCGAGCAGTTTCGCCGGAGGTGGTGGATCACCGTGGGTTTCGAGCGGTTTTCTGGCGTGTGTGTCCGGAATTAGTCCTTGATCAACTTCATCCACAATAGTCGTTGATCTCAATCATCCAATATCCAAGTCCCATTTCTCTCATCAACCTACATCTGTAACACAAAAATGCATCATTTCGATAAAATATTGCCAATTCAATTCATACCATCAATTTTCATGAGCTCTTAGCATCGACATTGTTTTACACAACCTCTTCTCCACCATCACTGTCGGCATTGGCCTTCGCCTCAGCCTTGGCATCGAGCAAAGTCTTCTTATTCTTCTCAATCACCGCGGCAACCTCCCCAGGCATTAACTTCTCATCATGCTTCGCCAAGATGGCCGAAAAGTAATAGTCAATTTTCCTGGCCTTGTTAGCGATGCTCTTATTCGACACTTCCTTCCTAACACATTCAAATGAAAGTTTAAAGACATAACTCGCCCTTGAATATTACAGCAAGCACATTCACATAGACCCACGGGCCACATTTTCATCAAAAATGTGGTGGTTCTCGAATAAAAAAACATCCAAAATATCGTGCAAGCATTTCGTTGAACACATAGTGTGCATATATACCTCTTTCAAAAACGTCAAGCTTCTTTCAATTACAATAGAACAAACTGTCAATCTTATCTCCCTCTTCTCACTTTGAGAGCTACCGACACAGAGCACCCAAAACAGCGATCGTTGTTCTCCTATGTAGTGGACCTCAAGACGCGGTGAGGAGTGAGATCTCGAGGCTCGTGGTGTGATAGTGGGATGCGGCAGAGGCCAACGAATGAGTGATGCTACTGAAGTTGCTGAAAGCTTACTGCTACTAAAGCGAACAGAGGCATGCTGTGACTATGGCCGACTAGCTCAACAAGTGTGTCGTCGCTTGCAGGTGCGAACTCCTCCCCCCGTCGAAGTCGATTCCGGCCAAAATTCCCAAATTTTCAAATCGACATTTCTCCCTCAAATCGAAACCAAATCAAGAAATTTCAAGTTCTAAACAGTTGCAAATGAAGAGAGGAATCATTTCATACCCAAATTGAAGCCAGAGGTGGCCGGAAACGAAAGGTCACCGGCGAGTCAAACGGTGGCCGGTTTTCTCCTTTGGTCAACGCGGGTCAACGTCTCCAACTCGGTCAACGCCGGTCAAACTTCCCGAACAGTGATTTTCGACAATTTTCGACTATTTCCGATATTTATACTCGCGCCTCGGGACGATCGACGGTCCAAAACGGATAACCATTACGATTCGGATAAACTCGATACGAACGGATAAACTCGACGAAATTTTAAAACTTCAAATATTCATATTATATTCCTCGGTCGTCGAAATAACACTACCACATTTTTAACCATTGCCAGCGATTTTTAAATCGCCGGCAATGTTTTTTATCATTACCGGCGATTTTTTCTCCAAAAATCGCCGGTAATGTCTTTTTTTTTTAATCATTGCCGGCGATTTTTCCTGCAAATCGCCGGCAATGTTCCGCCTGTAATTAAAAAAAAAAATACATTGCCGGCGACTTACATTTAAGTCGCCGGCAATGTCTTTTTTTTTTTTTTAACATTACCGGCAACTTAAATGTAAGTCGCCGGCAATGTCTTTTTTTTTTTTAATTACCGGCGGAACATTGCCGGCGACTTACATTTAAGTCACCGGTAATGTTAAAAAAAAAAAAAAGACATTGCCGGCGATTTTTACCCCAAAAATCGCCGGTAATGATAAAAAACATTGCGGGCGATTTAAAAATCGCCGGCAATGGTTAAAAATGTGGTAGTGTAATCATCCGGAACCACCCATGAATTCGAAATCACGTGTACAACAACTCTCGAGAAGAGACTCAACTCAAATTCTCGGCCGATAATTAAGTCGCGTTTAAAACCGACAAACCCCACAATTATTGAAAAACTGCGATTACGCGCAAACACGTGAATTAAGCCGATTACTCTACAGAACAGATGAGGGTACTGCTCCCGCATACGTTGCTCAGTCTCCTAGGTGGCCTCCTCAACCGAGTGATTCTGCCACAAGACCTTCACTAGTGGTATAACACAGTGCCTCAACTCCTGCTCACGCCGATCGAGAATCTGTACCGGCTCCTCAACATACGTCAAATCCTCTTGGATTGGTAGCTGCTGCGGCGCTAACACATGCGATGGATCTGAGATATACTTCCGCAACATCAAAACGTGGAAAATATCATGAACACGAGCCATCTCAGCTGGCAACTCAAGCCTGTAAGCCACAGCACCAACTCTCTCGGTGACCTCGTACGGACCAATGTATTGTGGTCGAAGCTTGTCACGCTTCCCGAAACGCACAACTCCATTCCACGAAGATAGTTTCAGGAAGACCCAATCGCCCACATCGAACTCGAGACTCTTTCTCCTCACGTCTGCATAACTCTTCTGGCGATCCTGGGCAATCTTCAATCTATCCCGGATAATATGGATGTCCTCCATGGTGCTCTTCACCAGATCAGGGCCAATAAGCTATTGCTCACCCACCTCACTCCAACACAAAGAAGTGCGGCACTGCTTCCCATACAGGGCCTCGTACGGTGCCATCTCGATACTAGCCTGATAGCTGTTGTTGTAGGCGAACTCTATCAAATGCAGTTGCTGGTCCCAGTTTCTACGAAAATGCAACACACAAGACCGCAACATATCCTCAAGAGTCTGTATAGTCCGCTCACACTGCCCGTCAGTCTGAGGATGAAAAGTTGTACTGAAGCGCAATCTCGTACCCGTGGCTCGCTGCAATGCCTGCCAGAACTCTGAAGTAAACTGACTATCTCGGTTAGAAACAATAGATACAGGCACACCGTGCAGTCGAACAATCTCCGATAAATATAGCTTGGTCAATCTGCCCACTGAAATCTTCCCCGGAAGTGCGAGAAAATGGGAGGATTTCATCAATCAATCCATGATAACCCAAATACCAGTATTACCCGCCGAGGTACACGGCAACTGATAAACGAAATCCATGGTAATGTGCTCCCACTTCCAAACCGGAATCTCCAGTGGCTGTAACTTTCCCGCTGGCCTCTGTCTCTCCGCTTTTACCTGCTGACAAATCAAACATCGGCTCACATATGCGGCAATCTCCCGCTTCATGTTGCGCCACCAGTAATACGCTCGAAGTGAGCGAAACATCTCCGTACCTCCGAGATGCATCGCATACGCCGAATAATGAGCTTCATCCAGAATCTCCTTCTTTAGACTCTCGTCTCGGGGTACGCACAATCTGCCTCTGAAAAGTAACGTACCATCATCACTCAACCGAAACTCTGTTGGTACACCATTCCGTATCATGGTCTTCTTGTCCAACATGTAGGAATCTGAATCCTGAACTTCCCGAACCTGATCAACCAACACGGGTCGAACCTGAAAACTGGCTAACAAAGCTCCCTCGTCATCCCACTCGAACTCGGCACCTGTAGCCCGAAGCTCGGCTAACATAGACACTCTGGCCAGACACACATGGAACAACGAAGCTCCGTATTTTCGTCTAAGTGCATCGGCAACAAGATTGGCCTTTTCTGGATGGTACTCGAAAGTGTAATCATAGTCGTTGATCAACTCCATCCACCTGCGCTGCCTCATATTCAAATCTGGCTGCGTCCGCAAGTAGGTAAGACTCTTGTGATCGGTGTAAATTTTACACTGAGCTCCGTACAGATAATGTCTCCAACTTTTCAACGCTAACACAATAGCGGCCAACTCCAAATCATGGGTCGGATAGTTGACTTCGTGTGGTTTCAGTTTCCTGGAACCGTAGGCTACAACTCTGCCATGCTGCATCAGCACACAACCAAGTCCTAACTTCGACGCATCACTATAAACCACGAACTCTCCGCTGTCGTCTGGTAAAGTCAGAACTGGTGCAGTAGTCAACTTTTCCTTCAGGAATAAGTAACTCTCCTCACATGCATCAGACCACTCAAACTTGACGCCTTTCTTCGTCAACCTGGTCAGTGGAGTAGCAATCCGAGAGAAATCCTGCACAAAGCGCCGGTAGTAGCCTGCCAAACCCAAGAAACTCCGGATCTCCGGTATGGTGGTAGGTCTACTCCAATTTAGCACGGCCTCGATTTTGTCAGGATCTATGCCGACTCCCTCAGCTGATATCACGTGGCCTAGAAACTTCACGCTGTCCAACCAAAACTCGCACTTGCTGAATTTCGCAAATAACTGATTGTCCCTCAAAGTCCGCAACACTGCTCGCAAATGTTTCTTGTGCTGGCCCACACTCCTGGAATAGATCAGGATGTCGTCGATGAACACAATCACAAACTTGTCTAGAAACCATCTGAACACCCATTTCATCTAGTCCATAAAAGCTGCGGGGGCGTTGGTCAATCCAAACGGCATCACCAAAAACTCTTAGTGCCCATACCGCGACCTGAAAGCTGTACTGGCCACATCAAACTCCCGAATCCTCAACTGATGATGTCGGGACCTGAGATCAATCTTCGAAAAGACTGAAGCTCCCTTGAGCTGATCAAATAAGTCATCAATCCGCGGCAACGTATACTTGTTCTTCACCGTGACCTGATTCAGCTTCCGATAATCGATGCACAACCGCATGGATCCATCCTTCTTTCGTACAAACAAAACCGGGGCACCCCACGGCGAAACACTGGGTTGAATGAATCCATTATCTAGCAATTCCTGAAGTTGAATCTGTAACTCTTTCAACTCCGCTGGCGCCATACGATACGGTGCCTGAGAAATGGGTCCCATGCCCGGTAATAGCTCAATAGTGAAATCAATCTCCCGAACTGGAGGTATTCCAGGTAACTCCTCCGGAAACACATCCGGAAACTCGGAAACCACCTCAATATTACCAATGTCTGGAACAGCAGCCATGATGTCCACCACATGAGCTAAATAAGCAACACAGCCCTTCTTCATCATCTGATCCGCCTTCATCGCGGAAATCACACATGGCAATGAAGTGTTCTTCTCGCCGCGAAACAATATCTCTGGAAAGCCTGGTCGTCAAAACACAACCTCCTTCTTGTGACAATCAAACATGGCCCAATGTGTTTCCAAGAAGTCCATACCCAAAATCAAATCAAAATCGACGATATCCAGTAACAACAAATCCGCGGCTAAGCCATGGCCTCCAATAAAAATCTCACAATCTCGGTACACCCAGCCAATACTCACAATCTCACTGGACGGGTACAATACTCTCCACAACCCCGGAAGTGGTGATGCAGGTACAGTAGCTAAAGGTGATAGTCTATACGACATAAATGAATGCGTAGCACCTAGATCTAACAATGTAAGTACTGGAATACCAAAGACATGCAACGTACCGATAACAACCTCCCTTGAAGCTCTGCCCTCACGCAAAGTCATGGCATGAACCCTGGCCTGCCCGGCTGGTCATCCACGCTGAGGCTCTCCCTGCTGTCCACCCTGGCCCGCAAACTATACTGGTCGAGCCCCCGAAGTGGCACCTCGCTCTCCTCTGGAACTCTGGGCCGCCTGTCCACCAGCACCATCAAGCTGGAAACACTCTCTCGCATAGTGACCCACCTGGCCACATCGAAAACAAGTGACAGGGCCACGCTGACATGGACCAACATGGTGCCTACTGCAGAGACTACACAACGGGTACTCCCTCGGTATGACAAAAGAGCTACCGGTATGCCGAGGATAACTGGAACCGCTAGAACCCCCACTAGACTGTGGTCGCTGCAGTCGATCTCTCCTTCATCTCTGCCTCTGTCTCGGTGCACTAACTGGTGGTCGATAAGGACCACTGCCCGAGGATGAAGCCGAACCGGAATTAGCAGAACTCTGCCTCTTTGAAGGCCCCTGACTCGGTCCGCCCTCCTCAAACCGTCTAGGCTGATATCTTATCTGCCTTTCCTTCTCGATATCCTCACCTCGAAGTGCTGCACTGACAAAATCATCGAAGTTGTTCCGAGGCATCGTAGTTAGAGTCCTCTTGATGTTCAAGTTCAAACCCAGCTCAAATCTGCGGCACTTGGCTTCCTCAGTGGCCACCATGTCACGCGTAAACCGAGATAAACGGGTAAACCTGTCCCGATACTCAAGCACAGACAAATTGTCCTGCCTCAAGTTCGTAAACTCCTCATACTTCCGCTGCTGGATAGCCTGATTGAAGTATCTCCGCATAAACAAATCTCGGAACAAAGTCCACGGAGTATCAACTGGTACCCGATCGGTGCTAACCCACTAGAAGTATGCATCTGACTCAAGTAATCCAACTGCGGCCACTGTCATCTGTTCAGGGGTAAAACGCAGACGCTCACATACGCATTCAACCTGAACCAACCATGCCTCACACATCTCTGGATCAGCTGAACCCGAAAAGACAGTCGCACCAGCAATACGAGCTTTGACCACAGGGTCAAAACGCTCCTCCAAACGCAACACTCGCATCAGCAAGTCGTGCGTCTGGCGATCCTCATCAGGATCCACTTCCCGATCAACACGGGGACCACGTCGAGGAGGCATCCTACTGATACAAGACAAGCATTAGGTATAAGCAGAAGGAACGTAATCATGAGACCTCAGATATTTGAGAATACACAACACCTGAAGCATTGATGAGTACCGCTGGCTAGTCGGGTCATCGCTCCAGACATGCTGTACGAACTCAAATACCCTAAGCGTCACAACTACAAGAGTCTACAGAATCTGACAACCTAATGCTCCAATACCAAGCTGAAAGGACCCAACCTCGATTTAGTTTCCTAAACCGGAATCAAACCCCTTCTGAAAACACGAACCAACAAAAACCATAAAAATTTCGGCAGAGTAACGCTACTAACGCGGAATTGCCATTAACCTGCACCCAGAAAATAACACTTCATCCTATGCCACAAAAGCCAAACCGTGGGCACCAATCCCTTCTGGATTCTCAATATCATATCAATAGCAATAAACAGTAAACATAACTGTATAATATAGAAAATCCAGGAAAAACCACATAAAACATGTATCAGTATCGTACCAGAGCGACCTCTAGTGTATATATACAAAATATACAACAGTAGGAGAAACAAAGGATCTACAAGAAAAAACAAGTAACTCGAACAACTAACCTCCGACTGCGACGTGAGACACCAGAATCGGAACTGCAAACTGGGTACGGAAACCGAAAAGCCCAGGGAAAAGACAATAAAATGTTAGAGTGAGTGGACGAAAATAAACATATGCCTTTCACCAATTTCATATACAATAAACAAGTATAGCGAGTTCGGAAAATATATGTGGAGGTGCCAGGCGAATCTCTCAAGCCCGACGGTCAGGCGAATCGCTCAAGCCCGACAGTGATAGGCCAGGGGAATCTCTCAACCCCGGCGGCATAACAGGGGAATCTCTCAACCCCGCCTAGAGGAATCTCTCAACTCTGGCAGACTACCGGTGATCAGCCGAGTAGCCGAAGCATCGATGCAGTAATGCCATCACCATAAAATATAAAATAATACCTCCGAAAATAATAAATAACACAACATCGTATAAAATAAATATAGAAAATCACGAACTCGCAACGACTGTGAAAATATAAAAATGTCCACTCACAGTTGAGCAAAGCGCGCACTTGCACTAATCACGTGGTCCGGCGGAAGATCCCTCGCCCGAAGCACGATCTCGATCCCCTGAATAATCATAAAATATATCTGATCAAAATCACAATTCACAACATTGTACCACACCGCGGAAACCAATCGTTCCCGGAAATATATAATGCAGTGCAAAATAATCGACAATTTTCGAATCTCCACACAAAACCCTCGACTGAAAATCCGATACCCAAATCAACTCGAAAACCTCAAGGCGACGATCGGGGTGCGAATACGAGTAAAACGACATTAAAATCATCAAATTCTAAAAAGTCAACGGGTCGCCGGAGCTCCGCCGTTGACTGCCGTCGCCGCCGATGGCGCGCTGTCAACCGGAGAGATTTTCCGGCGGCCAAGCTCACCGTAGCTTCTCCTCAACGAGTACAACATATCTCTCAACTACACCAAAGGCCAATTGGACTGCAAGTAGCTCAAAATCAGTTCGAAAGTCTGAGATCCATAACCGGCCGGAAATTGCTCCGCCGTCCAATTCCGTCACCGTGAGGCCATCCCGGCCTCCCAACCTCAATAGTCCACCTACTTTCCTCAAACCCAACAATTTCCAACATAAACCCCCCCCCCCTCGGAAAGTCGCCGGAACTCCTCCCCCCGTCGAAGCCGATTCCGGCCAAAATTCCCAAATTTTCAAATCGACATTTCTCCCTCAAATCGAAACCAAATCAAGAAATTCCAAGTTTTAAACAGTTGCAAATGAAGACAGGAATCGTTTCATACCCAAATCGAAGCCGGAGGTGGCCAGAAATGAAAGGTCGCCAACGAGTCAAACGGTGGCCGGTTTTCTCCTTCGGTCAACGCAGGTCAACGTCTCCAACTCGGTCAACGCCGGTCAAACTTCCTAAACAGTGATTTTCGACTATTTCTGATATTTATACTCGCGTCTCAGGACGATTGACGGTCCAAAACGGATAACCATTACGATTCCGATAAACTCTATACGAACGGATAAACTCGACAAAATTTCGAAACTTCAAATATTCATATTATATTCCTCAATCGTCGAAATAATCATCCGGAACCACCCACGAACTCAAAATCACGTGTGTTTCTACCGAATTACGTGCGGGGATGTAATCTGGCGGAACAATACGAATACCTGCTTCCTTCTCCTTCTTCTTCGTCCGAACGCTCGGGCTGTTCGGATGACGGGCGCTCTTCTCTCTCTTCGGGCGTACGGGTGTGCGTGTTCGCGTGTGGTTGTTAGAAGAATACAACAACAAACGGGCGGTCAGGGGTCGAGACGGGGTGGCCCGCCTTCAACGCTCCGATGCCTAAGTCAGATGATGTATTGGATATAACAGTCAAGCGAACGTGCGTGTAGATAGTGTGTAGTTGGAGTGAATTAGTCGAGATGGAACGAATGGGAGGATCTTACCTGTAATAAATACCTTACATATATAGGTGGTTGAGTTTGGGGCTCACTTATGTTCTTCGATGTGGGACTGGTGCACTTGCTGGTGTGTGATCCGCGTATTCGGGCGTGCGCCCCATGGGCGCGTGCGCGCTCGGATGGGGTCGGTCTGGTGAGTGAAGTTGGAGCCTCCTTGGTGGTCTTGCGGGTGGTCGGTTATGTGTTGCTTTCCTGCTTAAGCGGATAAGTATATTAATCAGACAACTAATGCTATACAAACAACGTGTACAACAACTCTCGAGAAGAGACTCAACTCAAATTCTCTGCCGATAATTAAGTCGCATTTAAAACCGGCAAACCCCACAGTTATCAAAAAACTGCAATTACGCGCAAACACGTGAATTAAGCCGATTACTCTACTGATTCTGGTTCGGGTCATCACATAGACGTAGTTATGCATGCACCCTCAATCCCCCGTTAAGAAAGAGCCCTACTTATCAATGCAACATCAATAGAAAAGAGTTTTAAATTGTGATGTTATTGCTGAATGATAAGTATTAATTTGATGTTTAGTTTTAGCATTATTACAAGGGATTACATTGTCCTAAGGAATGTATGTTCTTGATCTTCTTGCTGAGACATGTTTGTTAGAATATAAGCTTGCTGCTACTCCAATTGAAAAAAATCGCAAGCTAGAGCTTCTCCCAGATAAGGTTCCAGCGAACAGGGCCAGATGTCAACATTTAGTTGGGAGACTTATTTATTTATCACATACTAGACTGATTTACGCAATTTATGCTTGATTCTCAACGTATTTCTCTCTACATTTAGTTATGTTTTGACCTTAGAATTTTTATTCTTACTTACTTTCACTACAAGAAAACAGCACTTAGACCACGGAAACACTAATTCTCCGTCGTCCAAGTGACACCTAGACGACGGAAAAGACTCCGTGGTCCAAGTACCACCTGGACGACGGATAATACCATCTCCGTCGTCCAAGTGGTCACCTGGACCACGGAGTCGTCTCCGTCCTCCAGGTGACCACTTGGACGACGGAGATGGTATTATCCGTCGTCCAGGTGACCACCTGGACCTCGGAGTCTTCTCCGTCCTCCAGGTGACCACTTGGACGACGGAGATGGTATTATCCGTCGTCCAGGTGACCACCTGGACCTCGGAGTCTTCTCCGTCCTCCAGGTGACCACTTGGACGACGGCGATGGTATTATCCGTCGTCCAGGTGACCACCTGGACCTCGGAGTCTTCTCCGTCCTCCAGGTGACCACTTGGACGACGGAGATGGTATTATCCGTCGTCCAGGTGACAACCTGGACCTCGGAGTCTTCTCCGTCCTCCAGGTGACCATTTGGACGACGGATATGGTATTCTCCGTCGTCCAGGTGATTACCTGGAGGACGGACCGACACGCCGTCGTCCGAGTTCACAAAACGTACTTCCACTTAGACGACGTACCGGCACCTCCGTCGTCTAAGTGAAGCATTATATAAGCCCACTGCCGGCCAAACTGATCGAATTCATTCCTAGCTAGCCTCGATCTCTTCATGATCGATTCCATTTGAAGAATAATTGAAGGAGAAGGGAGAAGGAGAAGCTAGGGAGCTCGAGCTAGGTAGCTAGAAGCTAGCTAGGCCGAGAAGAATCAGGATCGATAAGGGATCTCCGCTGACTAGCTAGTTAGCTTAATTAACGTAAAGATATCGAGAAGGCCAGCAGGTACGTACGTACGCAGTTAAAATTTGCTTAATTAATATGTATTTAGTGAAAACGTACGTACATATATATATACATGCAAGGATGTTAGCTGATGTTAGCTATATATATATATATATGTACAGATCGATTAAATTACGTACATACGTACGTAATTGATGGATCGATATGTAGATCGAGTACGTATAATTAAGCGTAAATTAATGGACAAATATATATATATATATATATGTAATAATTAATTAAGTATAATATTTTGTAGCAGTATGGACAAGAGTTGGATGAAGTTGAAGAATAGATGTGATGTCCGGTATATGGATGGAATTAGCGAATTTGTGAATTTTGCGATAGATAATGGTCAGGGAAAGAAACGTTTCAGGTGTCCGTGTCAGAAATGTCTTAATTGTCAGTATGCGGAGGTTAATGTTATGGTGCAACACTTGTACGAAAATGGTATGATGTGGAGTTACACTACATGGAGCGAGCATGGTGAAGCAGTAGAGTTCAGCGCAGCAGACTTCAGCTCAGGGTACAGTTACCATGGTGCCTCATCCAGCGGCAGTGGTGCCGGACCCCCAGCTTGCAACCCAACTGCAGATTTGGTCCATGATGCGTTTCCGGGATGTAGTCATGGCGGACACCAACACCAAGACGGAGGTTACAGTACCACCAATGAGCATGATGACACATTCCCCGCAGCTAGCTTGGCCATTGACACCAGTGAGATGGAAAAGTACAACCGGATGCTACTTGAAGCGCAGACCCTGGTGTTCCCTGGATGTCGAGAGAATGTGTTGCAATATGTGATGGAGCAAATGAAGATAAAAGTGAAGCACAAAATGTCAGTGAGTGCTTTTGACGAAATTCAGGAGCAAATATGTAAGTTGCTTCCTGATGATCACAATCTTCCTAAATCTCATTATAAGGTTAGAAATATCCTGAGCAGCCTCGGCCTAAAGTACAGGATAATTGACGCATATCCGAATGATTGTGTGCTATTTTACAAAGAGTATAAAGAGTTGGACTATTGTCCCGTATGTGGCCAGTGCAGATTCCAATTGAATAGGAAGAGTTCGAAAAAGAGAATTCCTGTGAAAGTTGTTCGATATTTTCCCTTGATTCCCAGATTGCAGCGCCTGTACATGTCGCGACACCCAGCAGAGGCGATGCGATGGTACGCAGAAAAGCGAATAGATGACGATGTCCTACGACACGCCGCGGATGGGGAGGGTTTCAAACATTTCGACAGAGAATTTGGAGACTTTGCTTCAGAGGTTAGAAATGTTAGACTCGGCCTATCTACAGACGGATTCAATCCTTGGGGAAGTAATAGCTCCGCCGTCAGCACTTGGCCAGTTATTCTGATGCCGTACAACTTGCCTCCGTGGATGTGCATGAACAAGGAATTTAATTTCCTTACCGTACTAATTCCAGGTCCTAAATCTCCATCGAAGTGCTTAGATGTCTACCTCAGACCTTTGATCGATGAGCTGAAACTGTTGTGGGAAAATGGAGTCCCAACTTATGACAAATTCACTGACACGATGTTCACGATGAGGGTTGCTGTAATGTGGACGATCAGCGATTTTCCAGCTTATGGGATGTTGGCAGCCTGCAGGACAAAAGGATATAATGGATGTCCTATATGTTTGGACGACGTGAACTCTAGTTGGCACGCGGGGAAGGTGTGTTACTTGGGTCACCGTAGATGGCTTCCTCACGACCACCCGTGGCGACAGGATGAAGCTCATTTCGACGGTACGGTAGAGAACAATCCTAAACCCCGTAGTTGGTCGGGCGAAGAGATTTTAGAGAGGTTGAGCTATTTCGACTTTGGTGTGTTAAGCAATGACGCGGATGTAAAGAAATGCAATCCAATTCCTCCACATGATCTGAGCTATTGGGATCACAAGAGTATATTCTTTGAACTCCCTTACTGGTCAAAGTTGAAGCTGAGGAACAACTTGGACGCGATGCACATAGAAAAGAATGTGTGCGACAGCGTGGTGGGAACAATTCTCGGTATTAAGTTCAAGACTAAAGATACTCCCAAAGCACGCAAAGATTTGGAATCAATGAATCTACGTCGTCCCTTGTGGTTGAGGAGGGATAGGAAAGGAGTGTACAACAAGATGCCAAATGCACCTTACACAGTGAAGCCGACGCTTAGACGTTCTGTATTTCACTGGTTTAAGAGCGTTCGTTATCCGGCTACGTATGCAGCTACTATAACTGGAGCAGTGGACGAGGTGCAACACAAGTTTGTTGGTCTAAAGACACATGACTATCACGTTATGCTGCAACGTCTGATTCCAGTGGTAATTCGACCATACTTGCCTCGGGACGTCGTAGAACCAATAGTGGCATTGTGCAGGTGGTGGCAGAGGTTATGCGCCAGAGAATTAAAGAAGTCAGATGTGGTGGAATTGCAACAACAAATTGTGCACATCATTTGCAAACTAGAGAGGATTTTCCCCCCTGCTTTCTTTGACATCATGATTCACCTAATGATCCACCTGCCCGAGCAGGTGCTCATTTCTGGTCCGGTCCAGTACACTTGGATATATCCTCAAGAAAGGTACGTACAACTAATTAATTAATTTGTTCCACTGGAGATTATATATATACTAGCCAGCTAGCTATATGTACTTATGTAATGTGTACGTTTGATTTTGTAGACAGCTTGGACAGTATAAGTCATTCGTCAAAAACAGGTCGGCCCCGGATGGCTCCATAGCAGAGACATACCTAATGCATGAGTGTGTTACTTACTGCAACAGGTACCTCAAAGATCCACCCCCTCCCAGTACTGCCTCCGATCGCAGTGCCCGCATCAATCTTTCTGTCGTCACCAATGTCGTCCGACCGTTTAGAGGAGTATTAAAGGAATCGTTAACACGGGAAGAACTTATTGAGGCACATTGGGTAGTGTTGCGAGACTGTGAAGAAGTTGAGCCGTACATGATGTCATACAGGGAGAGGCTTCAGGCGTTAAATCAAAACAAGAGTTCGGCGTGGATTGAGAAAATGGTTAAGAAGAAGTTTCCTGATTATTTCTTCCAATGGGTACGTACGTACGACTCGGTATTAATTATTTAAATACATATTGCTCATGTTTGTAGAAAGTAAACCATTATATTAATTTGGCCTTTTTCGCAGATGATTGATCTGCAAAAATCTGATAACCACGGAGGGTGGTGGTCATGGCCAAAGCACTTGCTAGCAGGGAAGCCGGTTAAACACTATATTTATCCCGGATGTTTTGTGAACGGTGTAAAGTTCCATTCATTGGCCCGAGACGAAGGAAGAAGAACACAAAACAGTGGGGTAGCCGTTGGGAAAGACAATGATCTATATTACGGGGCTATTGTATACGTGGTTCAGCTATGTTACGGGAATGATGTCAACGTTTTCCTATTCAAGTGCAGATGGTTCAAGCGTACAAAGGAAGACCTGGGACTATTATCTGTCGATACAAACTCGCACTGGTATGAGGATGAGCCTTTCGCTCTCGCCACCTTAGTTCGGCAGGTGTTCTATCTCGACGATCCGAAAGCCGGTGAAGGGTGGAAAATAGTGAACCATATCTCTCACCGAGGAATATGGAATACAGAGACAATTGAAGGGACACCGGCGACGACTGAAGATGCTGCTGAACCAGAAAGAGACATTCCTGCCTATCAAGAGCCTAATATTTCTATGGTCCGCTCCGATATAATGAACCTGGTTCAAGATGGTGAACGGTTACCCATGCCTGATGGTTGTACAGATCTAACTGAAGATGAGATTATCCATGAGGTAGATGAAGAAGACGAGCAGGAAGAGGACGCGGACGAGGACTCAGGTTATTCGTCGGACGATGTTGAGTACGATGACGAGGATGAGCCGTCGACTAACGGGGATGAGGACGATGATGATTATGACGAAGAATACGGTCATACGACGAGGGAGATTAATTGGTAATTAATTACTGTAATTATTGTAATATATATATATATATATATATGATCGATGCCGGTTTACGGTAAGAAATTAATCTGAATTATATATATATCCTGGCCAACGGAGAAATTAATAAATATTGGCGCCAAATCTCAATCTCATATAAAACGTACCCTAGCTAAATCCTCGACCCTAAATCTAGCAAATCGGATCGATCCATCATTTATTTAATTTTTTTATGGTCATTCAAAATAATTTAACGGACACCTGAATTCTGTCCACGTTTATATTAGGTCCCCCGCCATATTCACCTTTGGCGCCATATAAAACCCTAAATCTTGGACCCAAAACCTAGCAGATCGGATCGATCGATCAATTTTTTAATTATATTTTTGAATCAGAATAATTGAACGCACACACAAATGACCGGGGACGACCTAAACCGTAAACCCTAAGGCCCTAACCCCTGAATTCGGGGTGTTTAGACCTGGACGACGGAGATGGTCATTCTCCGTCGTCCAGGTACACACTAGGACGACGGAGATGGTCATTTTCCGTCGTCCAAGTTCACAAACCCTAAACCCTAAACAGTAAGGCCCTAACCCCTGAATTCAGGGTCTATACACCTGGACGACGGATAACGTCATTCTCCGTCGTCCAGGTCAGAACCTGGACGATGGATAACTTCATATCCGTCGTCCAGGTGATTACCTGAACGACGGAAACACTCATTTCCGTCGTCCAGGTTCAGATATCGTAATTTTTTCTAAGACAACGACCATCTAGACCTTCTTCCAATGCAAAGTCTTTTCATCAAGACTTTAGAGTAAACAATTCTTGGTGTGTGAGCTTCGATGGTTCAAAAATCGGAGTTGCGAAATGCCTTGTATCCACGTTTCCGGTTTGTGAAATTATCGATTTTGCGGTTGACTGTGCCGATCAAACCCTTCCCGAACTTATTATTTTATGGTCCTTTGAAGACAATTATATATTATGTTACGATGAACATATCCAACGGTTGTTTTGTCCAAATTCAATTTCGTTAATACTCTGCTGTAAATGAGCCTCTACTCATGAACACTTAAGTCGTAAGGATTAGTCGATACTTAACAACTTTCAAAACGAAAAATTATTCGTGGGTTCAAATTTAACTGTTCATATATACGATGGGTTCATCGATATTGTACGACTATTTCACTCGAATGACAGATCGCTCAATTCCTAGCGAATTATTTTTAAATTTTTTTTTACGTAATTTGAACCTCGACGACGGAGATGGTCATTTTCCGTCGTCCAGGTGTCAAAAATCATGGCGGTTCATTTTTTACGTCGTAATGACCATATCCGTCGTCCAGGTTCAAAAATCATGGCGGTTCAATTTTTTTTGTTTATTTTTTTCATGTAATTTTCACTTGGACGACGGAAACTTACCATCTCCGTCGTCCAAGTCCAAAATTATGGCGGTTCAATTTACCGCTTCCGTTTTTGGGACCGCTTGAATTTTCACTTAGACGACGGAGAATGATCATCTCCGTCGTCTAAGTCAAAAATCATGGCGGTTCAAAACGTCCCGCCCCTTAATTACGCGCCGTTTCAAAATTTTGAAACCGCCACCTGGACGACGGAGAACACTGTTTCCGTCGTCCAGGTGCACTTAGACGACGGATAATAGTGCTCCGTCGTCTAAGTCAAACTCTATAAATAGAACAGCACCCCCCCTCCTTTTCTCATCATTCCATCTCCTCCTCTCCCTCTCCTCTCCTATCCTCTCCTCCGGCGATCCTCCTCCGGCGACGCTCCGACGACATTTTTTCCGGCGTGGTTCCTCTTCTCCGACGACTCAACTCCGCCGATATTCCCGCAAACTCCGGTTCGGTAAATTTCTATTTTTTTCTTATTAAAATAATTTTATTTATTTATTTAATTTAATTCTAAATATAATTAATTCGTAGAATTTAATTGATTAATTAGTTTAAATATTTAATAAATGATTAATTATTGTTATTAATTAATTAAATCATAATTATTGTAATTATTGTAATTATTTATATATTATTAGTTGCATGATTAAATAAATTGACTATTAAATTATTTATTATTAGTTGCATGATAAATAAATATAAATTATTGCATCTAATTAAAGGAATTATTAATTAATATTTACGTTTATTTTCTAGTAAATTAATTAGTAGTACGTGTTCGATTTAAATTTAGTACATAGGCTTGGTAATTATTAAGTCGCACTCTTTGGAATAGATGGCGCCTCTTTTCCTTGCTTATCTCCTTAACCCCTCGTGATGTGTGGATTTCATCACCGCACACCATAACCTAAGTGAAGTTATGGACACGAGGTTGAGGGCGGAGTTTGCAAAGGACTTGAGGGAGTGTAAATTTTCGAAAAATTGGCCGAATGTCGGACATGGTGTCTAGAAACGGGTTATGACTGGTGACAGGATTTGGACTAAGAAAGACTTTTGTCGAAATTAGTCCTGCCTCTCGCGTTATCTCTATCCCTAACTGGCCATGTTTTTCGATTTAACCAAGGCTGATTAATTGAAAATTTACACTTTATCGCGCGGGTCGCACGTCCATTGAACGACCGAAAATGCCAAGCTAGTGTACTCTATTTAAATCTTAAACGTACTTAATTAATTAGCGTAAATTTTTAAGTTGTAATTATTATGGTAAGTAGGTATTTTAACCCCGTACTCTTAGGTTTAAATGGCTCCGCCAAAGACGACATCCGGCAAGAAGAAAGCCCAACAAGAGGCAGAAGATGCCATGCTCCGCCGCTTGGCGGACCAAGTCGGTTGGGAATTACCACCGGAGGGCAACGACGCTCTCAATCCGGACGGATCATCTGATCCGTCCGTAGCGCCCTCTGGGGAAATTCCCGCTCCCCCATTCATCTCGAGCGGTGATGACGTCGACCCCTTCCAATCTCCGACGCCCGGTACCCATTCAACGGGAAGTACTCAGGCGTCCTCCACCGCCGAATCAATCATGTACAGCGCCCGCCGTAGGCAAAGGAGGGCCCCCACTGACCCGGAACCGAAAAGGACTCGGGGTCTCGTTAAAGGGGGGAAAGCGGAGCGTATTTGCAAGGCGACCGGTAAAAAGATCGACTTGCCGTATGACGAATTCACCGGTGGCCCTCCCACAGCTCAACTAGCAAGTCTCTCGGCGCATGGGATAGGGTCAATCATCCGTAACCGGGTTCGTATCACTGCCCCTACTTGGAAGGAGGCGCCGGATCATGAGAAGGCGAAAGTCTTCAAAGATCTTTCGGTACGTAATACGTTCAATTTAGTTATTATATAATATTGTTAATCTCGGCCTAAAATTTCATAATATATACGATTATAATTTTCTATTTATTTTTCATAGGAACAATTTGACGTGGATCCGACACCGGCTATGTTGAGGCATATCAATCAAACCGCCAACTCCATCTACAAAGATTGGAAGTACAGGCTCCATAAGTACTTCAAAGATGTCGGTCCCGTGCCTCCCCCGGTAGAGCTGCAAGGGGAGAGAGAAGATGAGTGGGAGTGGTTGTGTAACCACTTTGCCGATGAACAATTTAAGGTATTAATTTAATTTTTTTATTTCAATTAAAATAATTGAATTATTTAAATTGTAGTTATTCATTTTTTAATGATTTAATTATGTTGTGTAACAGAAATTCTCCGGTGTCAACAAAGCCAACCGGGGGAAGAAGGAGAAACACCATACTACCGGCGCCAAGCAGTTCATTCAAATTGCCAAGGAGCACAAGGATAAGGGTTCCAAACACCCTTTTATTGATGCAAGCGTAAGCGCGTACGTGACGCCAGGGCTCGATAATGAAGCGAGTCAATGCGGGGTAAGTGATATGTATATATATATATATGTGCTTTTAATTATAGTAATTATTATTTAAATATGATTACAAAATTATAATAAATTAATTATAATTTTGTAGGCAAGGGCGATAGAGCGTGCGCATGAAGAGTTGGCCAACACTCAGCTTGCGTTCCCAGATGTGCCGCCGGAAGACCTGCCTCCTCTATCCTTAGAGAGCCAAATTGCAATCGCGGATGAGGTCTACGGTCGTAGAGCTGGCAAGGAGGTTAGACACTTTGGGCCTAGGGTGGTACGCGATTTGTCGACGACCTCCGGCTCATCATCTACGGGAGGTTCGAGGCAGCGGAGAATGAGTCAAGCTGCGGCCGTCGAAGCAGCCATTCAAGAGGCTCGACTGGCACGAGAGGAGAATCGACGGACACAAGAGCAGAATGAGTCAATGCGGCAAAGACTTGACGAAAAACAAGCACAAATAGCCCAACTCATCGCGCTCATGAACCAAAATCGAGAAGTATGTCAACCTCCTCCGAACCCACACCCCGACGACAACGACCCGGCTGGAGGCGGAGGACTCGGCCCCGCATCTGCTCCTCCAGTGTATTAGCTAGCACGTAGTATATTATCTCGTTTCTTTCCGCATTCCGAACAATATTTTAATTTTTAATTTTTAATTTATGGGTTTTTTCGTATGTACAAATTAATTTACTTTGATTATTTAATAATTATATATATAAGTTATTAATTTTAATATTCAAAATTTAGTTTATTTATTTAATATTAGCATTTTTCATTATTTAAATTAAAATAATAATAAATTAAATTAATAATATTTTTTATTTTTTTTAAAAAATTAAATATTCACTTGGACGACGGAGATTATGTTCTCGGTCATCCAGGTGCACAAATCCTAAACCTAACCCCTAACCCCTAACCCCTAAACCCTGTCGTTCTCCGTGGCCCAGGTGTTCACCTGGACGACGGAAACACTAAGTCTCCGTCGTCCAGGTGAGCACCTGGGCCACGGATAATGTCCGAGGTCCAAGTGCACTTGGACGACGGAGACTTAGTTCTCCGTCGTCCAGGTGCTTGGACGACAGCACTTGGAGCACGGACCTTGGACGACGGAGTTTCCGTCGTCCAAGTACTTAGACGACGGAAAACTGCACTTAGACGACGGAAATGGTCCGTGGTCTAAGTGCAGTTTTCTTGTAGTGTATGTAAAAGTCATTTGTCTCTATAATCTTTCAAGTTTTAGTTTCATTTTTGGCTTACTTTTCGGTCAAGAATTTTTAAAGACAAGTGTCTTTGTTTTATGAATAAGAACACATCTATGATGTACTTTTTGTTGGCAAGTAATGAATATTTCTCTATTTCTGATATATGAAAGTGTTTGAGAATGTTCTATTTCATATGATTCTTATGTATGGTTCGATGTTTACATATATATGGCAAAAGCAACCTAAGATACCATTTTGACAAAAAAAATGTTGAAAAACAAATTGAAGCAGTTCACAGAGCAGATTTCACTACCACATAATGACTCATTGCCGGCGACTTTTAAGTCGCCGGCAATGTTTTTTAACATTACCAACGATTTTTTAACATTGCCGGCGACTTAAGTCGCCGGTAATGTCTTTTTTTTTTTTTTAGACATTGCCGGCGACATAAATGTATGTCGCCGGCAATGTCTCGATGGTAATGACATTGCCGGCGACTTAATTTATGTCGCCGGTAATGTCTTTTTTTTTTTACATTACCGGCGACAAAAATGTATGTCGCCGGCAATGTCTTTTCCGGCAAGACATTACCGGCGACTTACATTTATGTCGCCGGTAATGTTAAAAAAAAAAAAAAAAAGACATTACCGGCGATTTTTCCGGCAAAAATCGCCGGTAATGTCCAAAAACATTGCCGGCGACATAAAAGTCGCCGGCAATGGGAAGAAATGTTGTAGTGTTTGACCCGTTAAAAAATTGAACTAAACAATTTTTGACCCATCGAAAAATTGAACTAAACAATTTTCAACCCGTCGAAGCTATGCTTCTGTCCGAAATTGGTTCAAATTCGACCCGTCGAAAAATTGAACTAAACAATTTTTGACCCGTTGAAGCCATGCTTCTGTCCGAAATTAGTTCAAATTCAACCCGTAAAAAAATTGATCTAAACAGTTTTCGACCCGTTGAAGCCATGCTTCTGTCCCAAAATTGGTCCAAATTTGACCCGTCAAAAATTTTCTTGACCGGTTGAAATTCTGGTATCGAAAAATCACAAGTTATTTTGGGTTTCCTCAACCTGTCGAGGCCTTTCTTCGACATGCCAAAAATGTAACCCAAATGTGATGTTTTTAGATGATTTTTTTATCTGTTTCATTGGCTTATGATGTTGTTATTATATCGGTTTATGTCACGCCATATCAGCACTCAACATGGGTCACACCCTTCTCAAATCTTCAAGCGTATACTTGAAGTGTGCTCCTCGTCTTTACTACGAAGACTTACTTGTTTACATTGATTTTGTAGATGTATTAAGACGAAATTGAGTATCTAGCAGATAGTGGTACTACTCAAACCATTCTGCAGAATAGGCAACTGTTTGTGGATCTTTTCCCATACAAATCCTTAGTGACAACCATGATTGGTGCAGTGCCCAGTATTCAGAGGGGTGGTAGTGTTGAGTTTTTGTTGCCCCATGGTACAAAATTATATATCATTGATGCCTTATATGCAAAGGCTATTGAAACCTTGCTGAGTTTTAAGGATATTCGTGCCAAAAAATTTCACTTGGAAACCTATTGTGAGAACGGAAAAGAATTTTTGTGTATAACCTCTCTTGATTGTGGCCGCAAGCGTATTCTAGAGAAGTTTTCGGCAATTCGTAGTGGTTTGTACTTAACCACGGTTCAGATTATTGAATCTAATGCCGTGAATCACACTACTACGTGTGATTCTAATTCATATAAGCTTTGGCATGTACTACTGGGACACTCATGTGGATGGTGTTGTTTCGGCCTCGGCTCCTACCAGAAAGAGGGGGAGACCAAGAAAATCCACAGATGAGCCGCCGGTTAAAAGGCAGGCCATCAAGGTACTGAAAGATCCACATATCATCAATATTGTGAATCCTTCACATGAGATTGTCTCTAATTATGGTTATGTCCTTAAATCACAATTGACATCTTTGGGAGACACTCCAGAACCATTTATGATATCAGAGAACCCAGAAATCTCACTTAGAACAAATTATGCACACGTTCTTATAGATAAATCTTCCATGTTAGTTGATGATATGTTCGCTTATTCCGTTGCTCAGGAGATTATTGACGACGATGAAATTGAACCCCACTCAGTTGATGAATGTGAACGTAGAGCAGATTGATAGAAATGGAAGGAAGCAATCCAGGCTGAACTAGACACTTTGAATAAAAGGCAAGTTTTCGGTCCGGTTGTGCTATGCCCACCAAATGTTAAGCCGGTTGGACATAAATGGGTCTTTGTTTAGAAGCATAATGAGAAGAATGAGATCTTGCGTTATAAAGCTAGACTTATAGTGCAGGGTTTCTCTCAGCACCTTGGAATTGATTATGAGGAGACGTATTCTCTAGTTATGGATATCATCACCTTCTGCTACCTGATAAACTTGGTAGTGTCTGAAAAGCTTAGTATGCAGCTGATGAATGTGGTTACTGCATATCTATATGGGGATCTTGATTCAGAGATATACATGAAAGTGCCAGATGGTAGTGCTATACCTAAATCAAGTAACTCTAAACCACAGAGTGCTCATGTTATAAAGTTGAGACGTTCACTATATGGATTGAAGCAATCTGGTAGGATGTGGTATACACGCCTCAATGATTACTTGATTGGGAAGGGATATAAGAATGATATTTATGCCCATGCGTGTTTATTAAAAGAACAAGATTAGGATTTGCTATAGTAGCTGTCTATGTTGATGATATGAATATCATCAGAAGTCTTGAAGAGATCAATGAGACTGTTTACTACTTGAAATTTGAATTTGAGATGAAAGACCTTGGTAGGACACGATTTTGTCTCGGATTAGAGCTAGAACATCGAGTTGGTGGAATTTCTATTAACCAGTCTGCTTATGTTCAAAAGATGCTTAGGTGATTCAATATGGACAAAGCACACCCTGTTAGTACATCAATAGTTGTACGCAGTCTGGAACCCAAGAAAGATCTGTTTCGTCCATTAGATGATGAGGAGGAAATCTTGGGAGCTAAAATTTAATCACCTAAGCCAAACATTCTCTAATTGGAGGCTCTAATCCCCAAGAAGGCAATATCTTAGATGTTTTGCATGAAGCAGTTAGAGAATGTGTTTGGCTTAGGTCAATCATAGGTCATATTCGAGGCTCTAGTGGACTGAAATCTACTGTTATTGATCCCACTTGCATCTTTGAGGATAATGCTGCATGCATTGAACAGATGAAGTTAGGTTTCATTAAGGGTGACAAATACAAAACATATATCGTCGAAGTTTTTCTTTAACCAGCAACAATAATAGCTGTTGAATATTCATGTGAACCAGATTGATTCTGTTGATAATGCTGCGGACTTGTTTACTAAGTCATTTCCTAAATCTACTTTTGTGAAACATGTAAGAAACATTGGTATGCACAGGTTATCAAAACTCCTAGACTGAGTTTATAGTCATGAGGAGTTACATTTCTGTAGACATTAGGGGGAGTATACATCACATGTAGTAGATTTTGTAGTTTGTGCGTTGTACTCTTTTTCCTTTAGATCAAGTTTTTTTTTACTCATGAGGTTTTTGTTTGCTTGACTAAGTTTTTAATGAAACAAGTCATGCATCATTCTTATGGTCATCGACAAAAATGGGAGTGTTTAAGGAGATTTATTCTCTCCATTAATCCTGGTGCGTGTCTTGTCCTAGTTAGATACAGATATTAATTAGATAGATACAGAGAATCCATGTTTTGTTACGTGACATTCATGCACTATTGAGTAGTTGTCTGATGCACTTTGCCCCGTTGGTTGAATACTTTTCTGACACGGTGCAGTTGAAAAGCTTGTTGTGTGAAAACAATTCTGAATGCAGCTTTTCCAAAAGCGACGTTGTCTGATTATCTTTTCACAACATGATACTTGAAAAGACTTGTTAGATTATATATCTTCATACAACAGGTGATGTTAATTGACACTGTGTTGTTCTTCACTAAGTTATCATTTATCTACGCATGCATTGGTTTATATATGTATCAAAAACATGCACTAGTTTATTTTCTACTATAACATATATTCTCTGGCATGAATGAAATCAATCCGTTTTATCAATAATATTTACTTTCTCTGCATCTATTGAATATTACAACCGAGCTTTATCTATTTTCAATGAGAACATTTTGGATCACGTATGGATTTAATATAAAGTTGCTGACATAATATCGACTCATATTAAGAAGAACAATTATATTATAAATTTACTTATTACGAAATGCTCTAGATGTACGTAATAAATTATTTTCATTATCTGTCAGGAATTAAAATGCTCTTTAAATTTGTCAGGAGATTTAGTAATTTAAAAATAAGAAAATCATATTACATTTATTAAGACAGAAAAGGAGATTTTCATTAGGGAAAATGAGAGAGAGATGGAGAGACCCAGGTTTGTATTGCACGAAATTGGATAAGTTGGATAATACCGTCAAAGTTTCTCTATCCTTGTCACGTTTTAGAAAGCTTTCTGAATGTAGCTAGCATTGGCTTACTATCCAAGTCATGAGGTATATGAACGAGGGTAATTTCTTTTCTGGCAATGAATTAAATATATTCCATATATGGTTGTTTGCCACCTATGGAATTCCAATTCTGATTTGTTTCCCAATAATGACCGCACTTTCCCTCATTACACCTGGGGAAACCCTATATAGTTAGAGAAAAAGGCAAAAACCCTTTCACTTCTAACCCCCAAAGAAAACAACCCAAAACACCTTTCTCTCCCTTCTTTTTCCTTTGCCTTTCTCTCTCTTTCCTCTCCAGAGAATAGAGTGTCGATCTAATCCATGGTGGAGAACGATACTGCAGAATCAAACCCATCACGAAAAAAAAAGACGGGTAGGGGGAAAACTGAGATTAAGATGATTGAGAATGTAAGTAGCAGGCAAGTCACCTTCTCGAAACGCCGCGGCGGATTGTTCAAGAAGGCCAAGGAATTGTCTGTGCTTTGTGATGCACAGGTTGGTGTCATCGTTTTCTCCCAAACCGGAAAGCTCCATGCACAATCAAATGTCAGGTGCTTATTTGTTTTGCCCTAGCCTTTTTCTGTTTGTGCTCTAGTACTCTTTGTTGGATTTTAATAAAGAACTGCACCCGCCTTGTTATATTTGTTAAACCGCCTAATTGTGTTGGTTGATTTGGTTTTTCAGTCATCTCCAATCCAACTGATCTAATTGCATACATACAGTATAAATTTCCTGATATTACTGGCATTTTCTAGTCAAGTATTTCATCAATATTTTCCTCTCGTATAAATTTCAAGCCATTTGTCAAATATTAGGGGACTGATTTGTACCCAATAGGATTAATTTGTTTTTCTTTCAGTGAATCTAGAAAAAAAAATTCTGAGTTTTTTGTTGGTGATAAATAATATGTATATGAAAGATCTCAGTTCGGAAAGGCTAGGGTTTTAGAAGTGAAAATTTTCTCTAATGAAAAGGTTTACCGGATTTGGAAAATGGTGAATATACATAGATAAGGATCCCAAGAGTTGTTCTGAAATAGGTAATTCACTATTTCACCATTAGTAGAAACCTTATTCCAGTAAAAGAGGATTGATTTAGTCAAATTCTCCCTTTTGGAAATATGAATCAAATCTAGAAATAAGAATTAATGTGGGTGAATATGTGTTTTGTTGGTGAGGATGTGTTTGTTGGTGAATATATGTTGTTAGCTATTGTGTAAGTAAAATTGTGCAATTGCAGATTCTAAGAATAGAAATCCAGAATCAACGTGCATTTTTTTTCTTCAGAAATCACCAACTATAACCGACGACATTAGTCCCACTCGTCGGTTAAAGTGTTTAATAAAAATTATAGTTTCATACTATAGCCGATGATGTTCAAATACTATAGCCGACGACATCATTTGGGACACATTGGCTATAGTCTTATTTGGGTCAACCATTTTGACCACTGAGGGAAAGTTTAATTTGCTGAAGACAGTATCGTCGGCAAAAGCTTTAACTTAGTGTCGACGACTTTGTTTTTGTTGGGTATAGTTTAAACTATAGCCGACGACAGCCACAAAATTCGTCGACTTTACTTTCACCGACGCCCTTATCTCGACGAGGCTAAAGCCGACGAACTATCGTCAGGTATAACTATAATCGACGACATTGTCTAACAAGCCGACGACTTTTGGTCATCGGCTATAGTTATTATTCTGATAGTGGAAATTAAAAAGAAAATGGACTGGGCTGGTCAAGTTGAAGCAGTTGTTTAAGGAACCTAAACCCACATTACTACATAATTTAAGGTACCTAAACGCACATTACTAGATAATTAGTTAATTGCATTAATGTTAACCTTGTTTAACTTGACATAATGTAGCATGGATCAAATCATAGCAAGATACAAAAATGCTGCAAACAAGGGTGCAAACAATGGTCTGCCTCAAATAGAGTCCTCTAAGGAACCCATACTCGAATCCGCTGAACAGGTATATTTTTTTGAATTCTGAAAGATAGGCTAGTTATGAACCGTCATAAAGAATATTTATCAATCAGTCATGTTCTGGTGGTCAGTGCAATCACTATTAGATCTTTATCTAACGAAGAATATTATTGTATTTTTTGACTGTTTTTAATTAACCACTGTTGGATGCAGCTCTAACGGTGATTGCTCATGATTGATCACAAAATTCATTGAGCACTAAAATGACTTATCTAATAATTTTACCTTTTTATTATTTGTTTGAATTGTGCAATTTTACCTATGTGTAATTTTATATTACATATTTGTTTGAAATAATTATGTGGTGTTGTTAATGTTACATACTATACTTTAATTAAACTATATTAATATATTCAATATCAATATATTGAGATTTTGATATAGATGGACTATTCAGCTATGTAACCTCATAACAATTTACCATGTCACGCTTAAGAAAAAATCTAATGTTTTTCATGTGTAGTGAGCCACTTTCGCTCGTGTATTACATTTAATCTTTTTGCATTAATTTGTTCCCCGTGCATATGATCCTTAATTTTACGTCCAGTGATTCATACCCTAGCCCTTGTAGTCTCTTTCTTCTGTTCTCCTTAGTTTATTTTCTCTTTCTTACTTTTCCATGGATTTCATTCAATGCTAGAATGGTGGTTTCATTCATGATGACGGATATAGCCATTGAGTTTCTCGACGGGGATGAGATTTCGTCTTCTTTTTCTTGTTATTTTTGTCCTCTTCTCCTGGTGATAGAGAACTTAGAATTTGGTGCCTCTCCTTCTCCGTGTGTGAAGGAGGTGGTGCTTTTGTTCATGATGGTGTCGGTTTCACTGTTAGTGGAGGTCACTTGGCGGGATTACGATGACTTTGCTAAGAGTTCATCATTAGTTTATTTGTCGAGGTTCTAACCTTACTCTCAACCGAGGTGTTTATGGTTATGCTTACGGTTGTGGTTGGGCTCTACACAACAGGGTGTCTCATTTCGTGGTGTTATCCCCTTGATGGCTAGATTTCTTGTTGCATTTGAGTTTGCTTGGTTGGATGGGTTTGACTGCTCATTAAGTTATTTTTCTTTTCTTTTCGTCGGTTTTATTTTGGTGGGCCCCTTATGTTTTTAAGAAGAAAACTCAATTAGAGTGGAAAGCGTAATAACATAGTTATAGATTAGTTAAACGTACTAGAAGACAAGCCTTAAATTTATAATCATACTCCAGCTTTCGTTCTTCCTTGGGTTATGTAAGGGGTGGTTCACTTTTTTCCCTGTCATTTTATGGCGGATCCTTTGTTATAGAACCATAGTTATCAATAAGTTATGGCTTCCCATAAAAAAAAAATTAGAGGGCAATTGTCAATTTAGTCACCAGTAGTTTGGGTCAAATATTATGCCATTATTTCACTTTTTGAATTTGACCATTTGACAACTTAAACTCCTCAAAAAAGATAATTGTATACTTCTCGATTTTAAATTGAATCTAAAATTAAAATTAAAATTGAATCCAAAATTAAAGCAGGCCGGTGACTTTGTTATATATTATCTTTCGATCTATCAAGGAGTACGAGGGTTGCCACTTATTCGCAGTATATCATTAGACCAAATGACCGTATCTTCATTAACTATTTTGTTTCATCATCATATATAGTACTAATCTCTCGTTTATTTTCAGATTAAATTTTGGTCTAGAGAATTGAATATTGTCAGCACCTAGAAATAGAAATACCCATATCTTTATGACCATATTTGTATCAGCAATTCTAATTTGTTGACAAAACCGCAGGATCCTAATTCTGATTCAAGTGTAATGCAGAGAAAATTCGAGGCAATGCAGCAGAAAATTGAAGCATTACAGCTTCAACTCTGGTAATTTGCTGTGATGTGCAATATATCACGTACTAAAAATCACTTTTCTACTGTTTAATTAGTATCTTCTATTCTCCCATATTGATGCATGCTTAGTTCATTTGATATGTTTATAGAGTTTGTCGGGAAGTAGATTTTCTAATTTGAGTCATATTGCAATTTTATATTTGTGTTGTATACTGCTTAGCATGATTTCAGCAAGGTTCTGAGAATTGTTAGGTGCTATAGTCGAGCAGTGAGGAAGGGCCTAGCTACTTAAAACATTTTCATAAGCAGTAGATTTGGGAGTATATCATATATTATATATTCATTGTTTCTTTTAAAATTTTTTATCTTTGCACTTTAATCAACGGTACTTAACCACCACGTAGCGCTTTTATCAAGAATCAATTGGTTTAGGCGGTGATTTTTGAACACTGATGTCATGCATGTATGCCATATGTGAACCCTAACATACATACATATATATATGGGGTGTGGTGTGGGTGTTTAAGATCACATTAATTGTTTTTACTTCGTTCAGTTTTATTACTATTATTATTATCATTAGTCAGATTAAGGGTCAAAAACTGGAAGGCCTGAGCTTGAAAGACCTATATGAGCTGGAGAAACAACAAATCGAAGGACATTTAGCTCTGAGGAACAAGAAGGAAGAATTGCATAGGGAGGAGGCACAAAAGACAATTGACCAGAATGAGAAAGCTATGCAAAAGATTGAGAATTTGGAACAGGAGCTTGAAGAACTCCGGAACAAAACCTATGTCCGCCCATCTATTCTCGAATCCCATCCTCCGAAGAAGCGACTTTTATACATGAGAAACTCATCAAATTCCATTTCCAACTGTTCAGCTGCATTAGAGGAGGAGGTGGATGAGCATTCAGACACTTCTTTGCAATTAGGGTATGTACATATATTTCTGACATGTTCATATTTTGCATATTTAGAGGTTTTAATAATACTTGCTTATTCGGGTCACAATAATGTCTCAGCTTGTCATCATCAACTATTGCTCTTCGCAAGAGGAAAACAGCTGGCCTTCAGCCCAACTGGAATGATTTCGGGAGTCAAGTAGCCTCAGACTGATGCCGATCAAAGAGTTGTCAAATCTGAGATGTTCCTCTTAGTTGCCAGTTAGTCATTTGTATGTGTTTCGGGTCCGTATTAGATTTTTCTTCATAATTTAGACATTAAGTAGATGAAACCACAGTTTTGATTAAACTACAGTTGAATGAAAAACTACAGTTAGAAATTTAGAATGTTCTTTTTGGCTAGAATACGTAGAATCAATATATTGCCTATACATTTTTTTCTGTTTCTGACCAAGCTACGGATGAATAGTTGAGCAGCTTCAATTCACTACGTACTAGCTAGAAAGTTAAATTTTAGGAGGTATATTGTTGTGCCTAATGCAGTATTAATTTAGGCATCGATGTCAATAGCATTTTGAGAAAGGCAATAATCTATAGTCCATGTTTTCTTTATATATGAAGTTGCGACCTAGCTCACTACTGCAAGGTTGTCTGGCTGTCAGTGAGAATACGATATTGAGCCTTAGCCCTTAGGCTGCTGTGTTCTACGTACAGAGGTTGACCGGGAAAGTTACTTTTGGCTGGGATGCCGATTATACTGGAAGGACTAAACGATGAGGCTAAGGATTTCTTGCACGAGTGCATAAGTTTGCCAATAAGGACTGTGTTGTCCTCTAATGGGTGCAGCATATTAAGTTTCTGTATGTATTTTACAATTCTATGAAAGACACCCTTAACTAGATTGCTTTTCCCGGTTCAAAACCATGCATGACTGAATCAGAAAAAGAACGAGACATTCTCAAGGCCCAAGGAACGGAAGGAAGAGTCCTCTAGCTGACGTTGTTCGAGAAGTTTTGATCTGTGAAGGAGATTTCGGTTATTCGGTTAAGTTTATATTGGCCCGTCTGAGATTACAGCATGTACAAGATGAGCAATGATAGGGCCCAAATAGGCCTAGGCCTAAGATGTGTAGCCTCCAAAATGACGTGGCCGGGACACAAAATTACCACGTCATAAATAAATTTTAAATATAATTATATCATATATTAAAAAGTATAATCATAATCTTATATCTAATGACTATAATTTTTTTTAAAATTTATTAATTTATAGCTTTTTAAAGCATACCAATTTTATCTCATTAATATAATTAATTCTTGATGATTATGTACTGACTTTCCTTTTTCGTCTTATATTAACTATTATTATCCATCAATTTAGGGTGCTATTATTTCAATTTGAGAACACTAAATTAGTTCTATCAATAAGAGAAAAACAATTATATATTATGAGATGAATGCGACAATGCCCTAAATGTTACTCCATAATCGCCAAACACTATTACCCTAAACTCTAATCCATAATCCCTAAATCATATTTTCTAATTCATAATCCCTAAACCTTAATCCATAACCATTGAACTCTATTTCATAATTAATCCATAACCCCTAAACCCTATTACCTTCACAAAACCCTAAACTGTATTACGTACCCTAATCCCTAGTCCATGCACCGGCACTACCATAAATGGAGACATTACCGGCGACTTGCCGTCGCCGGCCTTGTCCATTTTTTTCGTCGGAATTGTCATTACCGGCGACAAGTCGCCGGCAATGACGTCGTCGGAAATTTCCCGCCAGTGATGTGTAGGACATTCCGTCGCCGGCAATGTCAGCGCCGCCGTGGCCGGAATGTGAGACATTGCCGGCGACTTAGGTCCATGTCGCCGGCAATGTCTGGAAAAATTTTGAAAAAAAAACGCGGTTCTGGATTGGGCCAAATTCCAGATTCTGCATTGAAAGACATAAACCGTACAATCATACAAGTTCAACAGTACACATAAATATCCAACGTACAGTACAAATAGCAACGACGATACGAAAATTAACTACAACTATAGGTCAGGGTCCAGGAACTTGCGGGTCAGGGTCGAAGTAATCCATGTACTCATTTGAATTCCGGTGGCTACCTTGGTCTTGCTCTGGCGTTGACTGGTGCGGTGGTGGTGGTGGATAGCTAGGGAACGGAGGGACCGGGGGAGGTGTGGGGAACGGTTGTCCGGTAGTCTGAGCCTCGTACATCGTCCGCATCCATGTGTACATCTGAGCCTGCATCTGTGTCTGCTGCTGGACCATGTTTTGGTACTCGGCCATCTGCCTCTTTTGCTCCTCCAACTCCCTCTGCGTCCTCTGAAGCTCCGCTGCGAGGTTACGACTAGAAGCTGAACTTCTTGACCCGGTAGAGTATTCTGAAGTGTTCTTCAATACTCCTTCGCCCGCCGAGCCCATTCCCCTACAGTAGTAGGTATTCTTCCCAGTCCCGCACGCTTTTGCCATGATCTGAGCCGCTATAGGGCGATCAAGCGGATCGATCTGAGAGGCATACTGGGTGACTTCTTCCTCGGAGCAGTCAGGATGGTTAGTCCGAGTTATATTCATGGTCACTTCTGCGGTCGCCTCCTCCACTCTCGCCTAATTGAAAAGCGAAAATGAATAACGTACTAAGGATACAAAATAAATTAATATCGAAAAATAGTTTTATTAACACATGGAGAGGCGAAAGACTTACCGCTTCGTCAGGGCACTGCGGATAGAACTTCTGATGAATATACACCAAGGGGTTCACTTCTTGTTGTTGCTGCGCCTTAGTCGACCAACCCATGTAGTTGAGTGAACCTGCATGATGGGCCCTGGTGTTTTTCAATCTATTCGCCCGGTTCGTCTTCGAAATCGCCTTGTTTGATAAACATATGGAAAAAAATTAGTAACTAACTATTTCAATCTGATACGATACATTAGGCTTGTAAGATATATTCAGGATGCATACTTGAGCTTTGGGGTGCTCGAAGTGGGCTATCAGCCACTGCCACTCGTACTCCCTAAACCGGAATTCGCTAGGGGTAGAACCTCGACCTAGCTCCTTGTATACAGTATAATGGGAAGAAAGCTCGTTCTTCCACTCTTTATACCTATATTAAAACAAGGAAAAAAAGTTAGAGATATTAAAACACTTGATAAACAAAAACCTAACTCGATATATATTCAAATAAGTCGAAGCACATCACCTCATATGTAGTTGACGCTCTACCCACGTGTGAATAAGAACTTCATCCACGTCAAACCACACCTGCAATATGAATATATAAAAGGTAAAATTATATATTTATTCGGACTTAATTAATAAATGTAAAATTTACGTAATGAAAATACGATTTTACTCACACTGAGTGCATTATGCACTTGCATCTTCACGTAGATAGGCACAGATTCCCAATCTGGCCAAAGCATTGGGACCTTGTCCCGCACGATCGCATCGGCCATGCTGACATATTTGCGCGTGGTGTCGAATGCCTCGATCACCTCGCCATCCTCATTGGCCCTTATGGGCGTTTTCCTTCCGCCGGTGGCCTGCTCAAGTCTCTTCCCGGTGCAAGTGCCTCTAGCCCCTTTCCGTTTTCCAGTCCCATTAACGAAATTGCCTAATAATACAATGTCAACAAATTGATATCATTAATTGAACCTATCGCAAGTCTTAAGTAATAATTACGTAATCAATCTTATGTTAAATAAAATTTACCTGCATCGTCCGTTTGTTGGTTGGTGCACCTAACACTCCAAAGATACACGGGGTCGAACGGGAGGAAGTTATACGCTTCCTCCACGGTCAGGAACTCCGGCCGTCCTTCAATATAAACAGGCATCCCCCTATCATCGAATTCAGGGATCACATGAATCTCGTCAGGTAGGAAGAGACCGGACGGCGGAGATAGACGAGGCCTGGACGATGAGGCGCCAGCACCACCATGTGTCTCAGATGATTCCCGTGAAACGGGAGTAGGCACCGGGCGAATATGGGGCATTCAGATTGATGGAGTTTCTGATGCCCCCGTTGACTGTCGCTCGTCTGAGGCTCTGCCACCGGAGGGACGTCTGCTGATTGAGCGTCTGGAGACTGAGACTTGAGCCTCGACTTCAGGTTGCACGGCTCTTGATCGTGCAGCTTCCTCCTGAGCTCGCGCCTCTAGCAAGGCTCTCGTGCGAGCAGTCATCATTTGCCCACTGGGCGTGTTGCTAACTGCGGGCGAGGAGGAAGCTTGACTACTGTTCCCTCCACTATTTCGGGAACCTCTCCAAAGCCAATTAGCCGCAAAACCTCCTGGACACCGTAATAGTCATGGATTCGGTTCTATAACAAATCGGGACAGGATCGGTTTGGAACCGGAACCGTTTGAACCTGGAACCGTTATGTTACAAACGGTTCCGGTTCTAAACAGTTCCGGTTCCAAACGGTTCCGGTTCCAAACCGTTTCGGTTCTATAACAATCGGGACCGGAACGGTTTGGAACCGGAACCGTTTGAAACCGGAACGGTTTGGAACCGGAACCGTTTGAAACCGGAACTGTTTGTAACCAGAACCGTTTGTAACATAACGGTTCCGGTTACAAACAGTTCCGGTTCCAAACAGTTTCGGTTCTATAACAAATCGAAACCAGAACGGTTTGGAACCGGAACCGGAACCGGAACTGTTTGTAACCGGAACCGTTTGTAACATAACGGTTACTTGACAGGTGACTACCTCTATTCTTTTATTTGATTATTGAAAACAATATTTTGTATATTTAATTTTTCTCATTTGCCCCTTTCTTTTTCATCTCCTCGTCCTAAAAACCTGCAAATGTCTCACTTATCTCAACCTTTTTCAGCAATCTTAAAATACCTGGGAACTACAACAGTAATCCTTTAAGCTAATATCGATTGATCGAGACCCCAGATAAACTAAGTATAAGGGTTGTGATTGATAAGTGCCTGGGTGTTTTGGTGTTCGGAGCTTTGAGTAAACCCAGACTAAATTATGTTTCAATTTTTTCTGTTGAAATTTCGTCCGAGGGATTTTATTTGTTGTGAACAATGGAGATTAAAAATCAACATACACCTAATGAAGTGATTGAAACTGGAATATGAAATATCATCTATAAAACCCGGGTTCATGAAACGACTAATACGAATTTGTATTGTTGGCGATGACCAGATCGCATTCCGATCACAGGAAACCTAAAAGACCAAAATTACAAGGCAGAATCGAAACACTACAATGCATATTCGGGTCGAGGATTGAGGATGGGATCAGCTTCAAGATTGAAGAGCGCAAAATGGAAAATGATTAGTTAATTGGAGAGGGGAATGACGTGGAAATTTTGAGTCTCACCGGTTGGGTTGTGCCCCATCTTATGATGATTAGTTGGGGAGAGATTTCAAAAGAGAAGAACAAGAGAGAGAAAGTGAGAGGAAACATGGGCATAAATGAAAAAGACTAAATGGAAAACAAAAGTGTAATATCATTTATTCCCCAATGTTAAGAAAATAGCAAAACGTGATATTTGTTTGAGTTTGGCTGGCTCAACCTCACTTTGAATTTGAGCTTATCACTCCCCGTGAGTGAAACAACATCAATTCGGTGCTGGAGGAGACAGCTTTGGAGACAATTAATATATATGTTGGCAAAGGAAACCATGCCATATCTGCTGTCGACTTTGCTTATGACATTTTTGTTCACCTCCCCCTAAGGAGTTTATATTCACCCCTCTCATTATTTGACACCTATCGATATCTTTAACCATAGTTTAGCCATAATTAAACTATTAAATAATATAAATAAAAATGATTTATTTAATATCAAACAATTAACTCTTTCTTCTCTCTCTTTCAACTTCTAAACTGAGAAACAGAGTGTTAATTTAAGCCCTTGTCAATTTTTCACTTAAGTTTGTTTTCGTGGATTGTTGAAGAGTGAACTATCCCAAATAACAGATTTACGATTAATGAAAATAAATCAAAGCAATAAGTAAATAGATGACACCAACATATTTTTCTTTAGCGCAGAAACTCTGCAAGCAGTGAGAAAAACTGAGGGCCCCCTAACTCTTGATGGACAAATCTTTCCACTATGTAATTGACACTTCGTACAAGACTCTTGCACTCTCGGGATACATAACTCTTATGCTATCCTCACTAGTCTCTCTACTAGTATAACAAAGTTACACTCTCTCTTGCCTCTAAGTGTTTACACATGAAAGATTATCATACACATCATCTCAAAACTTAGTTATTTATAAGCTGTTTCTTCATAAAATACTTCTCGGGTTGCTACACTATCATATCGTTCTCAATGGTGTACAAAATACAATAAGTATGATAAACAATTTTGTGCTCAACTCTAAGACTTACATACAAGAGAAGAGAATGCTTAGAGATAATAGAAGAACATTACAAAAAACTCTTGTTTTGAAAGATGCACAAATCAATTTTTTGACAACCAAGTTCAAATGAATGAAGTATCATTCATTATATAGGCCACAAAGACAAATCACCTAAGGGAAACACCTTAGCCATATGAGGCACGTTTTGGACTCTAGTTTTTTGCTATTTTTAGAGATGAAAGTGACAATATAATTTTTTATAAGCCAAAAATAAAAAGACAAAAGTTCATTGCCCAAAATATGATTAATATAAATCAAAGAGAAATATTTTATTGATTTGAAAAACAAGTCACATGACTAGCAAAACACATTCCTCCAAATTAATCAAATACCCAGTAGAAATCTCGAGTTTGAATCACAAACCTAGCTGGTGCCTTTTGTGCCCAGTCAAAGAGTCATAACATGACTGGGATACAAAAACACTATCTATCATGACGGGTTTGCTAAGAGAGCAGCCACAAAAGAAAAGGACAGAACTCTCTTTGGACGTTTGTCTCTTGGCAAGATACTAGAGATGTGACATCTGGATGTCAAGGCCAAATAGAAAGCACAAACAATAGCATTCACAAAAACTGATTTGATTCCAAACAAGGCAAAAATATTTTTCCATGCTAATGCTAACTCTTAATATAGGCTCACATATGAGCTTTCAAGACTCTTTTTGCAGAAACTAAAATGTGCCAACTTAGTATATTGGTTTGTCACTACCACATAATTTCTCATTGCCGACGACTTAGAGAAACAAAGACCGACGATTTTTGAAGTCGTCGGCAATAATAGAGTATTGCTGACGATTTGTTGCCAAAATCGTCAGTAATCCGACGATTTGTTGCAAAAATCGTTGGCAATAATACTATTACCGACGATTTTGGCAACAAATCGTCGGCAATACTCTATTATTGCCGACGACTTCAAAAATCGTCGGCCTTTGTTTCTATAAGTCGTCGGCAATGAGAAATTATGTGATAGTGTGTGTATCAAAAACCTAGCTGGTGCCTTTAACAAGTCCTAAGGAAAGCAAAGTCATGGGTTACAAGAGAACCTTTTAAATATAAAAAATTCTTCGACATTAAGGCAAAAGAATCTGACTCAGCAATATGATTTTGACTCGGAAAATCTTCAACTTAAAAAATTAGATACATAAATATGCTTCAGCTAGGGGTCACCATTTGGCTCATAGGCCTGAAAAATCCATAGGCGACCCGAGACCCATTAAGCCAAAAAAACCCCCGGCCCGATAGGCATAAGGCTGGGCTTGGGCTTGGCCTGGCCCATTGCGGACCCATAACTTCAACTAAGACAGACAGACTCAGGATAGGATGCTAAGCAGCCATCCTCAGTAAAAAACTATGAAATGAACATGCATGATTTACCAGATTACTATTGAGATTAACATGTATGTTTCTGCAATCTTCTTGGTTGATCCTTACCAATTATGTGTTTTGTTAAAACTAAGAATTTCCAACGAAACAATATCCCTTCAATCTCTCCATTTGGCATTCCTGAACAAAACACACATTTACAATAAGTGTACTAGTCCTAAGAGCTAGTAGCCACCTCAAAGTTGTAGGGAACCTGAACCAATTATCACAAGAACAAGTGAAGAAACAATATCATAACAACAAATGCCATACAATTAGTTCTCCCCCTTTTTGGCAAAGAATGGCAAAGGGAACCAGAGAACAACCAACAATCTTTATGTTGTTCAAAGAAAACAATGAACGCATCAGAGCGGTTAACATACTCCCCCTCAATCATAACAGCCTTGCTATTGATGAAGGAACTGGAGTCGGGAGAGGTGGAAGAAGATGGATCCCTAACAGAATAGACAACATATTCAACCGAATAATCGAAAAAATGACTACATATAGAGAATTAGATGCAACAGAAAGAATGTGAGCGAGACCCACAACTATGAATATCACTACAAAAAAACATCACTTAGACCACGGAAACGTAATTGTTCCGTGGTCCAAGTGACACTTGGACGATGGAGTATTTTTCGTCGTCCAAGTAAAACCTGGACGACGGAGAATACTATCTCCGTCGTCCAGGTGCTCACCTGGACCTCAAAGACGTCTCTGTGGTCCAGGTGAGAACCTGGACGATGGAGAATACTATCTCCGGCGTCCAGGTGCTCACCAGGACCTCGGAGATTTCTCCGTTGTCCAGGTGAGCACCTGGAGGACGGAGAATACTATCTCCGTCGTCCAGGTGCTCACCAGGACCTCAGAGATTTCTCCATTGTCCAGGTGAGCACCTGGACGACAGATATAGAATTCTCCGTCGTCCAGGTTCTCACCTGGACAACGGACCGACACGCCGTGGTCCGAGTGTCCACTTAGACGACGTACCAACACCTCCGTCGTCTAAGTGAAGCATTATATAAGGCCGATGCCAAACTCTCTTCCTCTCGATCTCCGCTCACTACTCTTAACTGATCGAGCATAATCTCTTCCTGTCTTGATCAGCTAGCGCCTCACGTGTGCACGCAATGCAAACGACGATCGACGTCCTAGTTAGCTGGCTAGATATATAGCACTATATATATCGATCTTTGGCTCCGACCATCGATTAATTCACCATATATAGATCGGAGAAGGCCAGGTACGTACGCAGTTAATTTTTCAACACCATTAACATAGGTTTATATATATATATATTTAATTGCATGTACGTTTGTTAAAATGCCCATTGTTAATAATTAATTAATTAGTACGTCTAATTAATATATAATTAATATATTAAGTTAGGAAATTGAGGATCGATATATATATTAGTTAATTATAGACATGTAGTACGTATATATGTATGGATGTTTTCAAATTTGGTTAATATTTAGTTAAAACGTACATACATGCATGGATGCTAGCTACACACATATATATATATTAAAGTACGTAATTGATCGATGTAGATCGAGTACGTATAATTAATAGTTAATTAATTGACTAATATATATGTAATAATTAATTAATTATAATATTTTGTAGAAGTATGGACAAGAGTTGGATGAAGTTGCAGAATAGATGTGATGTCCGGTATATGGATGGAATTAGCGAATTTATGAATTTTGCGAAAGAACATGGTCAGGGAAAGAAGCGTTTCAGGTGTCCGTGCCAGAAATGTCTTAATTGTCAGTATGTGGAGGTTAATGTTATGGTGCAACACCTGTACGAAAATGGTATGATGTGGAGTTACACTACATGGAGCGAGCATGGTGATGCAGTAGAGTTCAGCTCAGCAGACTTCAGCTCAGGGTACAGTTACCAGGGTGCCTCATCCAGCGGCAGTGGTGCCGGCCCCCCCTGCTTGCAACCCAACTGCAGATTTGGTCCATGATGCGTTTCCGGGATTTAGTCATGGTGGACACCAACACCAAGACGGAGGTTACAGTACCACTCATGAGCATGATGACACATTCCCCGCTGCTAGCTTGGCCACTGACACTAGTGAGATTAATAAGTACAACCGGATGCTACTTGAAGCGCAGACCCTGGTGTTCCCTGGATGTCGAGAGAATGTGTTGCAATATGTGATGGAGAAAATAAAGATAAAAGTGAAGCACAAAATGTCAGTGAGTGCTTTTGACGAAATTCAGGAGCAAATATGTAAGTTGCTCCCTGATGATCACAATCTTCCTAAATCTCATTATAAGGTTAGAAATATCTTGAGCAGCCTCGGCCTAAAGTACAGAATAATTGACGCATGTCCGAATGATTGTGTGCTATTTTACAAAGAGTATAAAGATTTGGACTATTGTCCCGTATGTGGCCAGTGCAGATATGAGCTGAATAGGAAGAGTTCGAAAAAGAGAATTCCTGTGAAAGTTGTTCGATATTTTCCCTTGATTCCCAGATTGCAGCGCCTGTACATGTCTCTACACACAGCAGAGGCGATGCGATGGTACGCAGAAAAGCGAATAGATGATGATGTCCTGCGACACGCCGCGGATGGGGAGGGTTTCAAACATTTCGACAGAGAATTTGGAGACTTTGCTGCAGAGGTTAGAAATGTTAGACTCGACCTATCTACAGACGGATTCAATCCTTGGGGAAGTAATAGCTCCGCCGTCAGCACTTGGCCAGTTATTCTGATGCCGTACAACTTGCCTCCGTGGATGTGCATGAACAAGGAATTTAATTTCCTTACTGTACTAATTCCAGGTCCTAAATCTCCAGGGAAGTGCTTAGATGTCTACCTCAGACCTTTGATCGACGAGCTGAAACTGTTGTGGGAAAATGGAGTCCCAACTTATGACAAATTCACTGACACGATGTTCACGATGAGGGCTGCCGTAATGTGGACAATCAGCGATTTTCGAGCGTATGGGATGTTGGCAACCTGCAGGACAAAAGGATATAATGGATGTCCTGTATGTTTGGACGACGTGAACTCTAGTTGGCACGCGGGGAATGTGTGTTACTTGGGTCACCGTAGATGGCTTCCTCACGACCACCCGTGGCGAAATCAAGAAGATCTTGGAACGTACTATCAAGCCAAACCGCAAAGACTGGAGCCAGTGTTTTGATGATGCTTTGTGGGCATATAGAACAGCGTACAAGACCCCTATAGGCATGTCACCATATCGACTTGTTTATGGGAAGTCTTGTCATCTTCCAGTGGAGCTAGAGCACAAAGCTTGGTGGGCAGTGAAGAAATTCAACATGGACAAGGATGAAGCTGGATTGCATCGAAAATTGCAATTATGTGAGTTAGAAGAAATTCGGAACGAGGCATTTGACAATGCATGGATCTACAAGGAGAGGACAAAGCGCATTCATGACAAGATGATCCGTACAAAGAGTTTTGAGGTTGGGCAAAAGGTTTTACTATTTCATTCAAGACTTCGACTCTTTCCGGGCAAGCTGCGTTCGAGATGGATTGGTCCGTACATTGTGGTGCAAGTTTTTCATCATGGAGCCATAGAAATCATGTCCTTAGAATCCGGCAAAGTGTTCATAGTGAATGGTCAACGGTTGAAGCTATATTATGACAATTTTTAGGAGCACAATGTTGAAGAAGACAAACTCATGGAGCCATCACCTTCAACCACATGAAGAATGCATCACGTCTAGGCTGGAAGACGTTAAACAACAAGCGCTACTTGAGAGGCAACCCAATGGAGGAGTCATCGACAGATTTGCATTCTCTTCCCCAATCTCTTTTTAATTTCGTTACTTTAGTTTAAATAAGTAGAATTTTCGTGAGTTCTTCCTTCATGCTCGAATTCTATGCTTTACTTTAGTACATTGAGGACAATGTAGAGTTTAAGTGTGGGGGAAGGGTTTACAACTTATTTGAGTCATAAATTGTAAAAACGGGCGGACAATGGAACCTTCCGGTGGATGATGCCCTAAAAAAATTGTTGTGAGTCTTTTGTTTAACTTAGTGTTTTAAAAGTCTTTAGGATGCCCTTAGTTAGTCTACGATGAAATTGGACCGAAAAGAATACAAAAATGGCGTTGCATATCATCAAGGATGAATTCATGTGCTAATTGAGATATCTTTTGAGTGTTATGACATGTAGTAGATATGGTTTGATAAAACTTGGTACAGAAATCGCATATGAGAATAAGTTTTGAATCATATGAGCCTTAAGTGAGATTTTGAGCCTTAAACACTTCTTTTGAGTGAAATTTAGTGCATATTAGATATAGGTCTCAAAATCATGCATATACTCACTTGCCATAGATCTTAATGAACTAGAGAATACTAGAACTTACTCATGTCAATTTGCAAAGCTTATAGTTAATACATACTCTGATTTTGGATGTGATTAAAGGCACTTAGGATATCCAACACTTTGCCAAATTGCCATGTGTCCCATTTGTGCGCACGAGTTACGACACCTCTAGATAACCCATTTGATCCCACATTATGCCTTTATTTCATTACCATACATATCTAAACACTTTAACCTAGTGTAGAATATCCGTACCCTTGTTCAAAAGACTTGGTGGGGATTTTTTTTGAAGCTAGAATCATGGAGATGGTGTGAACATCATGAGGAGATGTGTGTATGGGGATAGACTTGTCCAAATACCTTGAAAAAAGTTTGCAATTGCCGAAAATAGAAAGAAGAAAAGAAAAAAAAATTCGAGAGCTAAAAAAGAGAGAAGAAAAAAAGAAGCTCTCCAGCAATGTGATTTAGATGTTAAATTTTGGATTAATGTCCCCCATACTTATGGATTTGGAGTTTGTATTGAATTGAAGGCCCAAAAGTGAAGAAATGTGGTCTTTATCCTGTCTACAAAAGCTCAAGGGAAGTTTAGAATGAAGTTATGGTCTAACAAGATGAAATCTGGCCCGTGTACTTAAACTTTACACATGGTGATGTTGGTGAGAGGAGGATGAACGAAATTTATGAAGTTTTTGGTGCTTTGACTAAGTCTTTTGAATGTTCTTAACCACCATATATCCATATTTTTGAATGCCTTAGCCTAAGCCCCATTACAACCCTTAAAAGTCCTTTTTGATCCTTAAGATGAGTAGCCTTCAATCTGTGAAGTAAGTTGCATGAGTAAGCATATGGTTTTGGTTCATTTGTGCAAGTATCTCTTCCCATGCATGAATTTTCATTGAAATTAACAAACACTTTTGAGTGAAACCTTTGCATAAGTGAAAATATGATGAGTGCATCCATGTGAGTTGATTTGAACTTTATTCGAAACATGCACAGCTTTAACATCACCATTATTTTTCTCCACGTCTTACTTGTTCATGACATGATCATATCTCTATTATCTATTGAATTCATTGAACATTCATGTGAAAACATTATGATTCCATCGCCATAGACTTGAAGAATTTTCTGAGACAAATTTGAGTAAGGGCTTAGTTTTGTTCAACTTAGTATTTCTATCGTTTTCAAACATAATTACATGAGAATTTGCGGCTTTGAAACGTTGAAATATCTGAGTATGTTTGTATATAAGTGTCACGTTTACCTTTGTGTTTTTCCCTTTATTATTTTTCTTTTATCGAGTCCATTGCTTTGTTGTGTATTTGGTAGGAATTAGCAAAGTCTAAGTGTGGGAGAATTTGATTTACGCATTTTATGCTTGATTATTAATGTCTTTATCTCTATATTTTACTAAAATGCTTTCTAACGTACTTTATGTTTTTAGGTAGAAATAAAGGAGGAAATAATAAAGGAGGCGTTTCGGAGCTAAAAGTTGGCTAAGGAGAAAAGTTCCTAATTCCAGAGAAGAAATGGTCCGAGAAATGGTCTTCAAAATGGTTACTAAAATGCTTTCCTACATGGTGTCAAGAATTGAAGACCAAAATCATGTCCAAAGAAGCCCAAAGAAAGAAGATGGATTAAAATGAATTATCAGAAATCAGCCTTTGTACATCAGCCCACTTCGAAAGACCACTGTGAACAGATCCGGATGAATCTAGACGCGATTAGCATATGGTTCGAAAGATCTAGAAGTCTAGTTTCCAACGCAACTGGAATCAAACGATTTGGATCCTAGAACGAGAGAAATTCCTATTTTAGTGGAGAAGGGTCAGGTTACCTGGGTGGAGTAGTTAGAGTTCTAAAAGAAGTCGAACTAGGCTTTTCTTGGCCTATATAAAAGAGGGCTCGACTAGGGTTTCATTATCACACATCATAGACAGCAAAGCTCTGCCCAAAACACCTCCCAAGTCGTCCTAAGCCTAATTCCCTCCAAGGCCGAAGCTCCCTCCTCACGGATCAAGAATAATCGGCGCTCTTCGTCTTGTTCTTGAGAATCCATCCATTCAAGGCGTTGTTAGTGCTCTTCACAGACTCCAAAAGTGTAACCATAAACCTTCTATCTCATCTTTTGTTCTTTAAAGAATTCGGTTTACGACTTGTGATTTGTTTAATAAAGACTATACGTTTTTACTTACTTATGTTATCTTCCATGTGTTCTTAGTTTTTGGTCTTTGCTTATATGCATGCTTGTATTCTTAAAGCTTCTTAATGTGTTGGGTGATACGCTCTTCGTTCCTCTCTAGCATGTTTTGTATGAATCTTAGATAAATTAAGGTGTAGGCGCTCTTCGTCGCACTCTTAAAAGCATGTGTATAAATTGCAGGTTGAAAGGTAAGAATTACGTTGATACTGGGTAAGTGAAGCATGAAAACGATGGAGGTAGACATGATGTGATGATCATGTGTACATGGTAGAATTAGGTTTAAATTTCGTAGGTTATTAGTTAAACAAACCAAATCTCGCACCCCCATAAACAAACCTAGCATAGTTATGCATGCACCCTCAATCCCCGGTTAAGAACGATCCCTATTTACCAATGCTACATCTACTAAAAAGGGTTTTAATTGACTCATTGTTGTTGAGTGTTAAGTATTAATTTAGTACTTAGTAATGGTGAGTATCATTGGTCTAAAGACACATGACTATCACGTTATGCTGCAACGTCTGATTCCAGTGGTAATTTGATTATATTTGCCTCGTGACGTCGTAGAACCAATAGTGGCATTGTGCACATGGTGGCAGAGGTTATGCGCCAGAGAATTAAAGAAGTCAGATGTGGTGGAATTGCAACAACAAATTGTGCACATCATTTGCAAACTAGAGAGGATTTTTCCCCCTGCTTTCTTTGACATCATGATTCACCTAATGATCCACCTGCCCGAGCAGGTGCTCATTTCTGGTCTGGTCCAGTACACTTGGATGTATCCTCAAGAAAGGTACGTACAACTAATTAATTATACAGGTTTTTCTATTCATAATTTTTTCCACTGGAGATTACTAGCTACATGTACTTATTCTTATTGTACGTTTGATTTTGTAGACAGCTTGGACAGTATAAGTCATTCGTCAAAAACAGGTCGGCCCCGGATGACTCCATAGCAGAGACATACCTAATGCATGAGTGTGTTACTTACTGCAGCAGGTACCCCAAAGATCCACCACCTCCCACTGCCTCTGATCCCAGTGCCCGCATCAATCTTTCTGTCGTCACCAATGTCGTCCAACCGTTTAGAGGAGTATTAAAGGAATCGTTAACACGGGAAGAACTTATTGAGGCACATTGGGTAGTGTTGCGAGACTGTGACGAAGTTGAGCCGTACATGATGTCACACAGGGAGAGGCTTCAGGCGTTAAATCAAAACAAGAGTTCGGCGTGGATTGAGAAAATGGTTAAGAAGAAGTTTCCCGATTATTTCTTCCAATGGGTACGTACGTACGTCTCGGTATTTAGTAATTTATATACATATCGATCATGTTTGTAGAAAGTAAACCCTTATATTTGCCCATTTTCGCAGATGATTGATCTGCAAAAATCTGAAAACCACGGGGGGTGGTGGTCCTGGCCAATGCATTTGCTAGCAGGGAAGCCGATTAAACACTATATTTATCCCGGATGTTTTGTGAACGGTGTAAAGTTCCATTCATTGGCCCGAGATGAAGGAAGAAGAACACAAAGCAGTGGGGTAGCGGTTGGGAAAGACAATGATCTATATTACGGGGCTATTGTAAATGTGGTTCAGCTATGTTACGGGAATGATGTCAACGTTTTCCTATTCAAGTGCAGATGGTTCAAGCGTACAAAGGAAGACCTGGGACTTTTATCAGTCGATACAAACTCAAGCTGGTATGAGGATGAGCCTTTCGCTCTCGCCACCTTTGTTAGGCAGTTGTTCTATCTTGACGATCCGAAAGCTGGTGAAGGGTGGAAAATAGTGAACCATATCTCTCATCGAGGAATATGGAATACAGAGACAATTGAAGGGACACCGGCGACTGAAGATGCTGCTGAACCAGAAAGAGACATTCCTGCCTATCAAGAGCCTAATATTTCTGTCATCTGCTCCGATATAATGGACCTGGTTCAAGATGGTGAACGGTTACCCATGCCTGATGGTTGTACAGATCTAACTGAAGATGAGATTATCGATGCCATTAATGAGGTAGATGAAGAAGACGTGCAGGATGAGGATGCGGACGAGGACTCAGGTTATTCGTCGGACGATGTTGAGTACGATGAGGAGGATGAGCAATTGGATAACGGGGATGAGGATGATGACGATTATGACGAAGTACGGTCATACGACGAGGATTATTAATTGGTAATTAATTATTGTAATTATTGTAATATATGATCGATGCATCATCGATCAAAAATTAATATAAATATTATAAGGAGGAGAACGTATGTACGTAGATCTTAATATTTTTGTACTTAATTAATTAATTACACGTGTCCATGCTCGATCAGATCGGATCGACCGACGTACGTAAATTAAATTAAATTAATTAATTAATTAATCCGAATTATATATCCTGGACAACGGAGAATTACATATCCGTTGTCCAGGTTCTCACCTGGACGACGGAGATTAATTTCTCCGTCGTTCAAGTTATCAACCTGGACGACGGAGAAATTAATTAAAGCTTTCGCCTTTTGGGTATTTTAGGCTTTGGGTAGTCAAAAAGGTGAAAGCTTTCTATTATGTCCAAGAAGAGCTTCCTCAAGAAGCTTTTGTTCGTTTTTCTATAAATCATCCATTTAATTTAGTTTTCCTAGCTATAAAATTGGTGACTTTTAAAAGACCTACCTTCCAAGTTCATTGTATTTTCAGTTGAGTTTCGTTTAATTGTTTTTAAATAATATTTATGTGTAAATATGATTATGGGTCCCTATGATTATTGCGAGAGATGAATGAAATAAATGTTTCAGAAATTATACTAGCTATATTATTCTACGCTCGATTATGTTATGTGATAGTATTATTGTGAGCACGATGTAGTATATGTTGTTTTAGAGAGTTAAATCTATATATCATGCCAGAAGGAAAGTTCATACATAAATACCTTGAGCTATCTCCCTAAACCCTAAACCATAAAGCTAGCAGATCAGATCGGAGCGGATGGATCGATCGATGATTTTTTCAATTACCGAATTGAATCAGAAGAATTGAACGTAGACACAAATGACCTTGGACAACCTAAACCCTAAATAGTAAGGCCCTAACCCCTGAATTCAGGGTTTGTACACTTGGACGACGCAAATGCCCTTCTCCGTCGTCCAGGTACTAACTAGGACGACGGAGAAGGACATTTGCGTCGTCCAAGTGTAGAAACCCTAAACCCTAAACAGTAAGGCCCTAACCCCTGAATTCAGGGTTTCTACACCTTGACGACGGAGATGAGCTTCTCCGTCGTCCTAGTTAGTTCCTGGACGACGGAGCTGACCTTCTCCGTTGTTCAAGTACGCACCTTGACCACGGAGAAGCTCATCTCCGTCGTCCAGGTGCAAAATTCGTAATTGTTTCTAAGACAACGACTATCTAGACCATCTCCCAATGCATATTCTTTTCATCAAGACTTTAGAGTATACAATTCTTGGTGTGTGAGCTTCGACGGTTCTAAAATCGGAGTTGCGAAATGTCTTGTATCCACGTTTCCGGTTTGTCAAAATCTCGGTTTTGCGGTTGATTGTGCCGATGAAACCCTTCACGAACTTATTATTTTCTGAAATTGTAATTATATATTATGTTACGGCGAACGTATCCAACGGTTGTTTTGTCCAAATTCAATTTCGTTAATACTCTGGTGCAAATGAGCCTATACTTATTAACACTTAATTCATAAAGATTAGTAGATACTTAACAAGTTTAAAGACATAAAATTATTCGTCGTTTCAAATTTAACTGTTAATATATACGATGCGTTCATCGATATTTTACGACTATTTCATTCGAATGACAGATTGGCAAATTCCTTGCGAATTAATTTTTTTATTTTTTTTAAGTAAATTGGACTTGGACGACGGAGAATGACCATCTCCGTCGTCCTGGTGAACACCTGGATGACGGAGATGGTCATTCTCCGTCGTCCAAGTCCAAAACATGGCGGTTCAATGTGCCGCCTTAAATTTCGGCGCCGCTTCAAATTTGACTTAGACGACGGAGAATCTATTCTCCGTCGTCTAAGTTCAAAATTAAGGCGGTTGAAACGTCCCGCCGATTAATTGGGCGCCGTTTCAAAATTTTGAAACGGTTCACTTAGACGACGGAAAAGCCCTTTTCCATCGTCCAAGTGCACTTAGACGACGGAAAAGCCCTTTTCCATCGTCCAAGTGCACTTAGACGACGGAAAATAAGGCTCCGTCGTCTAAGTGAACGCCTATAAATAGCACAGTTCACCCTCTCATTTTCTCATCCCATCTCATTTCCTCCTCTCCTCTCCTATCCTCTCCTCTCAAATCCTCCGGCCTTCCTCCTCCGGCGACGCTCCGACGACTCAAATTCCGGCGTGTTTCTCTCTCTCCGACGACTCTACTCCGGCGACATTCCGGTGACATTCCGGCAAGGTAATAATTCTATTTTTTAATTGAAATTATTATTATTTAAGTAATTATTTAATTTGTAAATAGTTTTAAATAATTAGTAATTATAATAATTATTAATAATAATTATTAGTAATAATTAATTATTTAGTAATCATTATTAGTTGTTATTTGGTAATGAATAATTATTAGTTAAAATTAAATAATAGTAATAATAATTATTGTTAATAATAATTAATTATATTGGTAAATGAATAATTATTATTAAACGCATGATAAATAATTAATACTTAATTATTGTCATTATTTATTGTTTTAATTAATAGTATAATTTGTGATTATTATTGCATGTAATTAAAAATTATTAATTGATAATTATGGGAATTTTCTAGTAAATTGGTAGTCTTTGATTTAAATTTAGTACATAAGCTTGGTTTATTAAGTCGCACTCTTTGGAATAGATGGCGCCTCTTTTCTTAGTTTATCTCCCTGACCCCTCGTGATGTGTGGATTTCATCATCGCACACCATAACCTAAGTGAAGTTATGGACACGAGGTTGAGGGCGGAGTTTACAAAGGACTTGAGAGAGTGTAAATTTTCGAAAGATTGGCCGAATGTCGGACATGGTGTCTAGAAACGGGTTATGACTGGTGACAGGTTTTGGATCTAAGAAAGACAACACCAATATAGTATATACCATTCATTTGGTTAGCCTCGGGGTGTTTTGTCGAAATTAGTCATGCCTCTCGCGTTATCTCTATCCCTAACTGGCCATGTTTTTCGATTGAACCAAGGCTGATTAATTGAAAATTTACACTTTATCGCGCGGGTCGCACGTCCATTGAACGACCCAAAAAGCCAAGCTAGTGTACTCTATTTAAATCTTAGCCGCACTTAATTAGCGTAAATTTTGCACTTGTAATTATTATGGTATGTACGTATTTTAACAACGTACTCGTAGGTTGAAATGGCTCCATCCGGTAAAAAGAAAGCCCAATAAGAGGTAGAAGATGCCATGCTCCGCCGCTTGGCGGAGCAAGTCGGTTGGGAATTACCGGAGGGCAACGACGCCCTCAATCCGGACGGTTCATCTGGTCCGTCTGTAGCGCCCTCTGGGGAAATTCCCGCTCCCCCATTCATCTCGAGCGGTGATGACGTCGACCCCTTCCAATCTCCGACGCCCGATACCGGTTCAACGGGAAGTACTCAGGCGTCCTCGACCGCCGAATCAATTATGTACAGCGCCCTCCGTAGGCAAAGGAGGGCCCCCACTGACCCGGAACCGAAAAGGACTCGGGGTCTCGTTAAAGGGGGCAAAGCGGAGCGTATTTGCAAGGCGACCGGGAAAAAGATCGACTTGCCCTACGACAAATTCACCGGTGGCCCTCCCACAGCTCAGCTAGCAAGTCTCTCGGCGCATGGGATAGGGTCAATCATCCGTAACCGGGTTCGTATCACTGCCCCTACTTGGAAGGAGGCGCCGGATCATGAGAAGGCGAAAGTCTTCAAAGATCTTTCGGTACGTAATACGTCCAATTTAGTTATTATATAATATTGTTAATATTAGTTAAAATTTCATAATATATATGATTATAATTTTCTATTTATTTTTGATAGGAACAATTTGCGGTGGATCCGACACCGGCCATGTTGAGGCATATCAACCAAACCGCCAACTCCATCTACAAAGATTGGAAGTACAAGCTCCATAAGTACTTCCAAGATGTCGGTCCCGTGCCTCCTCCGGTAGAGCTGCAAGGGGATAGAGAAGATGAGTGGGAGTGGTTGTGTAACCACTTTGCCGATGAACAATTTAAGGTATTAATTTATTTTTTTATTTCAATTAAGATAATTGAATTATTTAAATTGTAGTTATTCATTTTTTAATGATTTAATTATGTTGTGTAACAGAAATTCTCCGGTGTCAACAAAGCCAACCGGGGGAAGAAGAAGAAACACCATACTACCGGCGCCAAGCAGTTCATTCAAATAGCCAAGGAGCACAAGGATAAGGGCTCCAAACACCCTTATCTTGATGCAAGCATAAGCGCGTACGTGACGCCTGGGCTCGATAATGAAGCGAGTCAATGCGGCGTAAGTGATATATTAATTATGTGCTTTTAATTATAGTAATTATTATTTAAATATGATTTCATTATAATAAATTAATTATTCTTTTGTAGGCAAGGGTGATAGAGCGTGCGCATGAAGAGTTGGCTAACACTCAGCATGCGTTCCCAAATGTGCCGCCGGAAGACCTGCCTCCTCTATCCTTAGAGAGCCAAATTGCAATCGCGGATGAGGTCTACGGTCGTAGAGCTGGCAAGGAGGTTAGGCACTTTGGGCCTAGGGTGGTACGAGATTTGTCGACGACCTCCGGCTCATCATCTACGGGAGGTTCGGGGCAGCGGAGAAGGAGTCAGGCAGCGGCCGTCGAATCAGCCATTCAAGAGGCTCGACTGGCACGAGAGGAGAATCGACGGACACAAGAGCAGAATGAGTCAATGCAGCAAAGACTTGACGAACAACAAGCACAAATAGCCCAACTCATCGCGCTCATGAACCAAAATCGAGAAGTATGTCAACCTCCTCCGAACCCACACCCCGACGACAACGACCCGGCTGGAGGCGGAGGACCCGGCGGCGCATCTGCTCCTCCAGTGTATTAGCTAGCTAGTTAATTATCGCGTTTCTTTATTTCCGAGTTCCGAACAATATTTTATTATTTTTATGGGTTTTTAATTTGGATGTACGTGTACGTATGCACAAATTAATTAATTATTTAATTAATACATTAATTAATATTAAAAATTTAGTTTAATTAATTAATTTCGACTATTTTTTATTATTTAAATTAATTTAATAATATTTAATTTCAATTTATTTTTTTTAAAAATTAAATTTTCACTTGGACGACGGAGATTATGTTCTCCGTCGTCCAGGTGGACAAACCCTAAACGTAACCCTAACCCCTAACCCCTAACCCCTAAACCCTAAACCCTGCCATTCTCCGTGGCCCAGGTGTTCACCTGGACGACGGAGAATTAGTGTTTCCGTCGTCCAGGTGAACACGTGGGCCACGGAGAATGCTAGATTCTCCGTGGACCAAGTATGCACCTGGACGACGGAAACACTAATTCTCCGTCGTCCAGGTGAACACGTGGGCCACGGAGAAACGAGCAATGTCCGTGGCCCATGTAGTCACCTGGACGACGGAGAATTAGCCTTTCCATCGTCCAGGTGCATACATGGGCCACGGATAATGTCCGCGGTCCAAGTTAACTTGGACGACGGAGAACTAATTCTCCGTCGTCCAGGTGCTTGGACAACAGCACTTGGAGCACGGACCTTGGACGACTGAGATTCCGTCGTCCAAGTACTTAGACGACAGAAAACTTCACTTAGACGACGGAAATTGTCCGTGGTCTAGGTGCAATTTTCTTGTAGTGTCTGATAGGAACAATATGAGGTAGATCCCACACCGGCGATGCTTAGGCATATCAACCAAACCGCCAACTCTATCTACAGTAACTGGAAGTACAGGCTTCATCAATACTTCGAAAATATCGGCCCCGTGCCTACCCCCGTAAAGCTGCGTGGGGATAGGGAAGATGAGTGGCAGTGGTTGTGTAATCACTTTCAAGATGAAGAATATAAGGTGTTTAGTTTTTTTATTTCAATTAAGAGAATTGAATTATTTTAATTTTAGTTACTTATTAATTTTTTAATGATTTATGTTGTCTAACAGAAATTCTCCGAAATCAATAAAACCAACCGGGGGAAGAAGGACAAACACCATACTTCCGGCGTCAAGCAACTTATTCAAATAGCTAAGGAGCACAGGGATAAGGGCTCCAAACACCCTTATTTCGATGCTAGCATAAGCACGTACGTGACGCCTGGGCTCGATAATGAAGCGAGTCAATATGGCATAAGTGATATATATATATGTGCTTTTAATTGTAGTAATTATTATTTAATTATTATTTCATTATAATTTTTTAATTATTCTTTTGTAGGCAAGGGTGGTAGAGCGTGCGCAGGAAGAATTGGCTAGCACTCAGCTTGCGTTCCCAGATTTGCTGCTGGAAGACCTGCCTCCTCTATCGATGGAGAGCCAAATTGCAATCGCGGATGAGGTCTACGGTTGTAGAGCTGGCAGGGAGGTTAGGGGGTTCGGACCTAAGGTGATTCGAGATTTGTCGACCTCCGACTCATCATCTACGGGAGGTTCGTGGCGGAGAAGTACTCAGGCTGCGGCCGTCGAAGCAGCCATTCAAGAGGCTCGACTCGCACGAGAGGAAAATCAATCTATGCGTTAAAGGCTTGATTAGCAAGAAGCGCAGATAGCCCAACTCGTCCCCCTCATGGAAAATCAAGCTCGACAACAGTGTCAACCGCCTCCGAACCCATACCCCGATGACAACGACCCGGCTGGAGGCGGGGGACTCGGCGACGCATCTGCTCCTCCAGTATTTTAGCTAGTAGTTTATTATATCGTTTCTTTCCCCATTCCGAACAATATTTTAATTTTTATGTGTTTTTCGATTATGTATGTACAAATTAATTTTATTATTTAATTAATTAAGTAATTACAAATTTATTTAATTTAATTAATTTTAACATTTTTCATTATTTAAATGAGATTGGTTTATAAATTAAATTATTAATATTTAATAACAATTTAAATTTTTTTAAAAAAATTAAATAATCACCTGGACGACGGAGAATGTCATCTCCGTCGTCCAAGTGGTTACTTGGACCCCGAAAAATGTGGACATTCTCCGCGGCCCAAGTAAGAATTTGGACTATGGAGATGACATTCTCCGTCGTCCAGGTGATCACTTAGACCGCAGAGGAAGATGACATTCTCCGCGGCCCAAGTCATCACTTGGACGACGGAGATGACATTCTCCATCGTTCAAGTTCTTACTTGGGCCGCGGAGAATGTCCACATTTTCCGGGGTCCAAGTAACCACTTGGACGACGGAGAATGTCATCTCCGTCGTCCAAGTCGTCTAAGTGGTTACTTGGACCCCGGAAAATGTCCGCGGTCAAAGTTTCACTTGGACGACGGAGATGACATTCTCCGTCGTCCAAGTGCTTGGACGACAGCACTTGGAGCACGGAGCCTGGAGGACAGAGCGTCCGTCGTCTAAGTACTTAGACGACGGAAAAACACACCTAGACGACGGAAACGCTCCGCGGTCTAGGTGCGTTTTTCTTGTAGTGTATGTCAAGAACAGTTGAGATGAAGCTAAAAATTATGAGATGAAGCTAAAAAATTATGCAACAATGCAGGAATTTGAGCATATTTGATGTATCTGAACTCGATCCATAGTATAGCAAAAGAGATTGGGAGAACATACAAGTCATGAATCAACTTTTAGCAAAAAGTAACATATGACTACAAAGAGAACATCATTATCATGGTCCAAATAATCAAATTTTAGAATATCAAGGTGTGTGTGTGTGCAAAAGCTTGACCCATGGGGCAAAGTTGTAGCATCAAATGAGATGAGAGAGAGTAACCACGTGACTTTGTCACATTCAACCCTTTAGGCTTTAACCATTTAAGTTCAAGGAATTTTCCCACTTAATTTAGCCAAAACCTTATATGAGAAATCATTCTCATAAGTTCATGTAGCAAAGTAGTTATCATTGATGCCCTGAGCAAATGCTCAAAGAGGGAATATGTGTAACAAGGACACTCGACGGATAACTAATTCGAACCCATCGACGGATAGAATTCATCTCAGAGATCTCCACTGGTTCCATAAAGGTGCATCCAACGAAAGACTAGCTCGTAAAATACTTAACACATTCACCATTTAGAACTTATACCAGAACACAGTCTTTCCTCAACAACTCATCTGATCTCAATTTTCTAGCTCAACTTCGTGCAACCCACAAGAATCACCTTTGTGACAAGTAGTCTATATAGTCCCAAGAGTGATTAAGACAACATACAACAAAAACCTTGAGGCATAGATGCATACATGCAGGCGAGAAATGCAGCAAATTACACTAATAAAGATGAAATATGGACACTGCACTTAGGTCAAGTTCAAAAACATTTCCTGGGATACCAAACGAGTCTCAAATCCCAAACATGAAAAAGAGGATACTAACACATATATATATATTTTTTTTTATGTGGAATATTAAAAACATATGTACAGTTCTACTGAAATTAAGAACTCATAGGGGAAGAACTCAAGTAATGGTGCACACACCAATAGCCTTTCGATGGCTCTTAAATAGAAGGTCACCATGAGGCTTTGAAAAATTACTTACTAACCTGTTAGATTTACTCCGAGTCATTATTGGTTCAATCTTACCAATTACATTAGAGATGGAGTGATCCCTCTGAACTTGCATTTTTCCATAACGTTGGGGAGCCTGGATAGCAAGAGTTTGATCTATCCCGGTGCCTTCAAATTCAAGTTCTTTGTTAGAAGAGTCATCATCTTGTACTGGGTTCTGCTCATCAATTGACACATAGTCCTCAGACATTGGTGGCACTGTTTCAGTACTTTTTTCTCCTCCAATGGATAAGAAGAAGAAACATGAGAGCACACTGGAGAATCATTCATTGCAATATTTATCGTTTCCATGATCTTGCATGATCTCTTGTTGTATACTCGGTATGCTCGACCATTTAAGGCATAGCGTAAAAAGACTCCTCGATCACGTGGAGCATCAAACTTTGTCAAGTATCCGTGATCCCTGTAGATAAAACATGGACTACCAAACACTTTCAAGTGCGACACAATTGGCTTCTTACCCTTCCATATTTCATAAGGAGTTTTGTCAGTGCCAAGTGTAAAAATCACTCTATTAAGAGTATAACAAGCAGTATAAATAGCTTTTGCCTAAAACATATGTGGAAGGTCAGCAGATCTAAGCATTATTCTTCCCATTTCAACAAGAACTTTATTCTTCTTTTCAACAAAATTATTACGTTTTAAAGTAATGGGAGCAGAATATTTATGATGCACACCAAATTCATCTTAATAATTGGAAAAGAATGAGTTGTCAAATTCAGCACTTTGATCTCACATAATTCTAGTGATGCACTTATTTTTAGACAATTTCTCTTTTGAAATCTGTTTTGTAAGTTTAAAATATACTTCAAAAGTTAGAGTTTTGTCACTCATGTGAACCTTGAAAAATCATCAACAACAATCAACATATACTTCATTCCAAAGAAACTTTCATTTTCAATTGGTCCTACTAAATCAAGATGAAATCGAAGTAATTCAAGCACTTTTGAAGCAATGGATGATGAGAGATGCAAAATACCTTACCCATCTTGCAATCCTAATATATACCTACTGCCTTTACGAAAAGTTTAGGCAGACCTTGAGCTTCTCTTTTTCAGGCCAAATTCACCACATCTTGGTGATTCAAGTGGCACATTCGTTTGTGCCTGAGTTCAAGATGACTCTCACTTACAAGAGATCGAAAGCACACTTGAGGGCTAAACTTATCATTTGCACGAATGCAATAACAATGATTCTTGATCCTTTCTGCTTTCATGATACTCTTACCTTTACAATCAAGTACCAAACACTTTGTTTGATCAAAGGTGACATTTTTATGTTCGTCAACAATTTGGCTCACACTCAAAAGGCTAACTTCCAGGTCTTTAACCAAAAGAACATTCCTCAAGTTTAGGAGGGCAGGGGTGTTTACAGTCCCACATCCAATAATCTTAGCCTTAACGCCATATCTAAAACCAACATCACCAATAGGATGAGTGTTATTCATGGAAGTGAACCACTTTTTATCACCAGTTATATGTTTTGAATAACCACTATCCACATACCAAGAATCTGAACATCTTTTTGACAAAGCAGTCAATGCAACATTGCACCTCACAACAATCCTACGCTCATTCTTAGGAAAGGTTCTACTAGAAAAGAAACACACCACATCATTTTCTGGATTCCTTGCATTAGAAACCTCAGGAAACTTAGGAGAGGATAGAGGAGTGTGGTCTTGAGACCTAGGGTTTGACCTCTTTTTCTAAGTTGGTTTCCATTTCCACTCACTCTGTTTGGGGATAAAAAGAGACTGAGCAATCCTAGACAGTTCCTTTAGAGAATTTTATAGAGAGGACTAGAAAGACATGAGAGGATGTTTTTAGGGCAAGTAGCTTAGAGGTCAAGGTGTCAACCAGATTTTTTTTGATGATCAAGTTTTTCCTTAAGGGATTTCACTTGATCTTCGAGACAAGTTTTTTCTGATTTCCACTTAGCTTTTCGAGATAGATACTTATTTTGTATCCCAGAATATGCCTCGTCACTTTTTGAGAATTCATTAGTTAGAATTTCAATTTTAGTGAGCATAGACTTAGATGCAACACATAATTCAATGTACATATCTTGACCCTCATCATCAGAATCCTCATCTTCAAGAGACTCATCTAATGCAATAGAACGAACGAAAGCAATAATTTCTTCTTCATGATCTGAAAATTGTTCGAGATCGTTATCACTCTTGGTATCCTTGAGTACTATATGAGACTTGTTTATCTGGTTTGTACAATCAACATCTCTATGTCTTATACCATTACACTCAAGACACCTATTGCCATTTTGAAAAGATTTTGCCTTGCGATTCCCATTATTTAAAAAATCATTACTTCTATAAAATCTAGAACTCAAAGCAATTGACTTTTCCTTCCTAGGTTTTCTCTAGATAGCTTCATAAGTTTTCAAATTGCCAACTAACTCCTCTAGAGAATAAGTATCTAGATCATGAGGTTCCTCGATGACATTCATTTTTGAATCAAGGAAAGGAGGTAAAGCGACGACCGAATTTTGTAACTGAAAGTTTAAATTACTCGCTAATTTTGATTCGTCGCTAGGTCCGTCACCCTATTGGTCTAGGAGAATGTAAAAAGTGATGAATAACTTGTTTCGTCGCATTTTCTATTAGCGACGTAATTGATTCATTTTATATTACTTTTGGCGAGAAATTTGGGTGTGTCGCAAAACATAAAAATGACGCTTCACTTTCATCGCAAATATTAAATGCGACGTTTGACGTTTGTCGCAAACACTAAATGCGACTCTTTGTGTTTGTCGAACAAACAAAGTGTGGGGGGTTCCTTTTTTATTTTAGATAATAAATGTGAGGAGTACTCTTAGTCGCAGTATTAAACTGCAACGCTTTATTTTTGACGGAGAATTTAAAAATGAAATTTTATTTTCCTTGCATTTAGTAGATTTGATGATTCATTTTTTCCATAAGACTATATGCAACATTTGACAATCATCGCCAAAAACTTAAAGCGACATTTCACGTTTGTCGCAAACAATAAGTACGATGTTTGATATTTGTCCCAACCACTAAATCTGACACTTGATGTTTGTTGATAAAAATAAATACAATGTTTTGTTGTTGTCTCAACTAATAAAGGTGAGGTTTTTACATTCGTTGCAAAATATAAATGTGAGATTTCATTTTTATCATAATTATTAAATGTGACGATTGACTTTTTGTCACAATTTTCTAATGAGGTAGAATTTTTCTCACACATCTCATATACGAGAATATAATTTTATCATAAATAGCACATGCACCGTGATTTTTATTACTATAAATATAAATAGAGTAGTTTTATTGGATTTTTCTAATATATTTATGCACAAAAAAAAATTTTAAAAAAATATCCTTGCCAACAAACAAAATTCCTAAATAGTATTCAATAAGCAGCCAAAATCATAAAACTTATTTAGTTAGAATAGAACATAATCTCTAGATTTTCAATCATTCTTGGATTGTATCATAATCTTCGCCGTCTTCATCATCGTCTTCACCTTCTTCATCGGTATCAACGTCTTCATTGAAATCCTCACTTTAATTTCATCAGAACTGACATCTTTATCTTGATCAAAAATTTGATTTGCATCATTGGGTATATATCTATATTGAGTTTTCTTTCCTCGACCCTTAAGTACTTCTTGAGATGCCATTGCAATCTGTCGAGTGAAATAAATAAAATATCAAATATATAGGCCAAGAGGACAAAAGAGAACAATGAAATAAGACATAAGAAACGTCATGCAACTCAAATCGATGAACAAAGAATATTACAATTAATGAACGTACACAAAAAAAAATAAAGCAAATCGATTAGGAACTAGAAGAAAAAAATCAAGAGAGGCTATTTCTTAATATCATACTGTTAATGGGTTATTGAACTGGTCATTAATCATTAGCATAACACATATATAGATCATGATGAGCGTATATATAACAAAGGGACAATTAAAGATTCGTACACTTCCGAAGAGAGAATGTTAGTCTAATGCCCAACTAATATAACTAATCAAGAATCCCTTGATAGCTTAATTAGTATGTTTAGTTTGATTAATTTGTTAAAATATCTCTATTAAGTAAGGGAAAGGTGCTTAGGGCAGTTGAGATAGCAGTTAATGGTAGAACATTCGAATGCCATTTTCTGCCCTTTCTCTTCAGCATAGTTCGACATTTGATAAAGCTAATAAACTATGGGCAAAAAGGTAATGGGCAGAAACAATGAAGGGATTCTCGACACGTACAATAGAGTAGAGAAACCAACAGGATTCTCCTCCAATTGCTCTTCCATAGTTAAAAAACAAATTGGGTCTGTATTTAGAGAGATCACATCTCTGAAACCTCCTCCTCAACTATGCTTCATCTCGGCTCCGCCTCCGTATCCGGTGGCGGCGAGTTAATACAGATCCAAGCACAGATTCGTACAATCTCAATTTCAAGTTTGATTTTGATTTCAATTTCGTTTATTTTAGAGCACACCATTATTTGACTCTGTAGTGTGCTGATGTCATGCGTCCATTCTTCTACCTTGACAGGGTTTACTGAGATGTTCATCATCATCCCCCATTCGTCCTCATTGTGGCAACAAGAATAAGGATTGTATAGAGCAAAGCTCCAATGAAAGAGCTTTATGTGTTGGGTAATTTTTCTCTCAGAACTTCTTTGTTATTGACTTATGGTCTTTGTTATTTAAATTGTGTTTCTTAGAATCCTTACTCCGCACTCATCTCAATATCACTAATGTTCTTATGATCTTTTTAGTTCAGTAATAATCAATAACATAGCTACACTAACTTCTGTAATGTGGCCTTGATATTGAAGAAGAAACGTTTTTCTTAATTGGAACGACTTAGATTCCTTAAAGCCAATTTTTAAGGAGATAAGTTAAGTGGTCATAATTCCGTTAAGCAGAAATGGTGATGGGTTAGTCTTATAGTATTTGGGATTGTGTAATGAAGGTTACTAGAATTATGGATCAACCAACTATATCCTACAAATTTAGAAGTCAAGCCCTATGCAGAGATCTACCTTCAATCAGTTGTTATGTTGTGAGGAGATATGCTCTTGACAACTTTGTCGAGTTCAATCGAAGAAAGATACCAAACTTTTGTTAATCAAATAGGAGAAAGCTGTGAAGAGATATCATACCCTTCTTAAAAGCCAAAATTATGATTTTGATCTCTTCACTACTGTGATTTGTAGTTGTGATTATGATTTTGATATTTGCAAAAACAGTGTTTTGAAAATTTTGTACGGTTTCGATTTCAGGGAAGCTTCCTCGCTTCGCAACCGATCCGGTACTAAAGAGAAGCCGCCGGTCCCGCCGTTGCCAGAGGAGAATCGTCCAGCGTCTCCGCTTCCAAGAGGTAACGATTTCGGTCACATCTAACAGTTGCTCGGTTTGTGAATTGGGTTTTGTCGTCCGATCGTAAAGCAGTAAACTTTATCTTTGATCTGAACTCTGAACTTCTGAAATACTTGAGTTAAAAATGCTCACTTTAAGTATGATCAGTGATAAATAGAGGTTCTTTGACCCAAGTACTTGGTTAAATTTCGATTGGTATGACTTTAGTGAGTTTCAGTTGGTAATGGATTGTCAATTCTGGTGAGAATTGCAATACTATAAAACTGTGTGAATTTTGCATCTTCAGGTGTTGTTATTGTAGCATGCTTTTGACGTCAATTTGATTTTGTGTTAGTTTCGTATCAAATGTTAAGATTGGACTGTGACCGGGTTGAATTGTAGAATGTGTTTCTTCTGCTCCTTTAATGTAACTGTGTTGAAAACTTAGAACAGTTCGGATAACATCGATGGACATAAATAGGAGATAGTTTTAGTGGAGCAAAATGTTAAAGAGGGATTCCTTTGACTGCTTATTTCTCTGTAGCATATTTAGTCAAAGAGGGAGAAGATAGATCTTCAACTTCATCTTTTTTATCTGATAGACATGGAGCTTGAGAGATCTTCAACTGCATCTTTTTTCGGTACGACCCCGTGCACGGTGGTTTTGCTTGGAGTTCGATCCAGTTACCCCGTCAATTGGATGGCTGTAGTTGAAGTAGACATCAACCCCTCTAGAGCAAATGAAGACTGAGACTGATTGAGTGAAGACATCAACCCCTCTCTGGCGAATCAATTCGATCAATCAATTGCTAGAGGGTTCTGGGTTTTGGGTCATGTTTCTTTTGCGCAAGATTGGCGGCTTCGGCTGCCTTACCGGTTGCGGTTCGATTGAGTCGATTGGAAGTTCAAAGCAATCATGGACCGATCGGTGTTGAGTAGCCGACAGCTATTTCCGGCAGGTATCGAGCTTGGGACATTGAATTTGACATCCCAATTAGTCTAATTTTCTTATTTTCTCCATCAAAAGAATTAGGATATTGAATTTCGTGCCTACTGCAATTTCTGATTTGTAATATCTGAATTCACTGCTGGAAAATTAAAATTTGCAGTGAACTACTGAAGATAGTAAAAATTGGATAAATCAAATTTTTAAATTGATGAATTACTGAAGATGATAGTAAAAGTTGGTGATTATTGTGATTGTTTTGGCAGAGATGCCATACTCCAGAAGGTCAAGGTACTCCGCTTCGCCAAAGCGATACAGGTCTCCTTCTCCTTCCCCACGACGATACGGGTCGATCTCCAGGTCCATTTCGAGGTCCAGGTGTGTGCCTATATCCAAAGCTACTTTTTTGTTTTGTTAATGTTGTTGAATCTATTACTTCATTTGTGTTTTCTACTCCGCGTGTACGTTTTGATCTGGTTGCTTATGTGTTTCGGTTTGATTTGATTTGCAGGAGCCCATCTGTGGAGAATCCGGGGAACAATTTTTATGTGACCGGATTGTCACCTCGGATTACTAGGAGAGAACTCGAGAAGCACTTTGCATCTGAGGGAAATGTCTGTTTGGGAATATACCTTTACTTACTGTGGTTCAGAATTGCTGTTTAGTTTGATGTTTATTGTATTTCGTTCACTTGGCTTATTGCTGTACTTAAATGTTCTAATCTAAGTGTGCAGGTGATTGATGTCCATCTTGTGGTGGATCCATGGACAAGGGAATCTCGTGGATTCGGGTTTGTTACCATGGAAGATGTTGATGCAACTAACCGCTGTATTAAATATTTAGACCGGTCTGCACTTGAAGGTCGTGTCATTATGGTGGAAAAGGTAATGTTTGTCCCTTTTAGCTGTGACCACTGATGGAGCATTTGTTTTGTTCAAAATAGAGATCATATATTGTAAAAATTTTGCTTTGTAGTTGGAATTTTAGTTGTTTGCTATTTGTTTATTGAGATTGAAAGTTGTTTGCTTCTTTCTACTTGAAGTGTTTCTGGCAGCAGGTTAGCTGTGTGTAGCAGCTCTTCACTTAATTCCAAACCACTACTTAACAAACAAATCAAACTCACCAACAAGTATCAGATCACAGGGGTTGTATGCCCTGCATCTCTCTTTTGTAGAAGTTAAAATATTCATGCTATATATGTTTTATTTTCATTGCCTTCAGATCTGGTCCTTATCCGGTTGCATGGTACTTGGTTTTCCATGGTCTTATTCTGTTTCATGTATCTCAGGCTAGAAGGCGAAGAGGAAGAACACCTACTCCTGGAAGGTATCTTGGGTTACAAACAGTTCGTGGTTAGTTGCAAGGTAGTCCGGCAGGTAGTCCCAAGGGTCTGCAAGTCCTGGGGAAGAGCAGTTGTAGGGCCTTATTGCTAGCAGGACATCGACATTATGCAAAGGAGCAAGTTCCAGTTGCCCACAGAGGTAAAATGAATGCTTCAAATGCTGATCACTAGGATCTTGGGTTCTTGCGCCAAGCTCTGTGTTTCTGACCTTGCAAATGACCAGAGTTTGACCTTTATGGACGATCAGTAAGTACAACAACTTTGCATTTATCATTTGCATGGTATTTGGTTACAATTAAGTATTTCCTGGTTGTTACTTAATATGTAGTTTACCTGTTTGATTAACAGAACCCACTGCAATCTCATAGTGGAGACATCATTGTTTGTAGATTATTAGTTTCATTTCATTGGCTTTTTATACTGATGGAATCGTTGATAGCTTAGATGTAAAGAATGTGGATATGTCATTTTGACAATTAGTTCTGTCCATGAATACCCTGAAATTGAAGTTGAAAATCATATGGATTGAATAAAAATTGATATATGCAGACTATATGTACCCGAAACAAAAATCAGAAAGAGAATTGACAGGCCTTAGCAATTGTAGTGGAGTTGAGCTTCCCTAGTATCTACAGCTCTCTTTATATCCTCACTTGGTGAACTCAAACTTTTAGATCAATTATGTTGTGTATGACTTAGTTGTATGGTGTTTTTTTCATATTTTTCAAGTTTACATTGGGCAAATCTTGAGGCTTTGACAAGTTCATCGATGAAGTTAGTGTGTCCTTCAACTTTGTTTTCTTCTTTTATAGAATCATTTCCTATTTTCTATTCTATTTTAAACACAATTTATTTGAAATAGAAGAATTATTAGTTGTTGAATTATATAAGCACACCCTCAATAATTACATCGACAATTTTCGCACACACAACGCAAAATTCTTTTGCACATGCAATAGTGCAAAATTGGACATGACCAACCCGACACATATCGAGACAATAGAAAAGAATAAAAAATAATAGTGATTGAATTGTATATTTTATAAAACAACTAGAATGTGCACAATTGAGAGTGCTTGAATTTCTGATATAGGTCTGAAAGTGCAAGATAGTATCTGGCAGTTGCATGCATGCACAATTGAGAGTTCGGGATCCTTTTAACTATAATAAATGAGTTGGTTATATTAGTGGTTGAGAATGTAGTTGGTTATATCAGTGTTCGAATAATAGAGATCTCATTAGATCTGTGTTCGAATAATAGAGATAGGCCTCAAAGTGCACGATAGTATCTGTCAGTTGCAATGGACTTGGGCAATTAAGTGAAGACGATATAATTGCACACTCTTTTGTATACCACAAATAAGTCGCACGCGCGAGCGCGACGCCTTTCGCACGCGCATATGCGCGTGCAGGAAGGCTAGTGTTAGGTTAAGCTAATTGGCTCTTTAATTGTTAAGCTAATGGTTTAAGCTAAGTAGTTAAGGTTAATTAATTGAATGTATGTTTAATATATTGTTAATTAAGCTAATTGTAAAGGTAATGCACACTAGTGCCTAAGATCCTAAAAACATAGGATATTATTATAATTAGATAAACTATTAGCCTAAAAATAATGCTTAAGAAAAATACCCTAGCACTAAATAGAAGCCCAAACACAGTAGCCCATGGAAAACCCAGATTTTGACCCAAAATAGATCACCTCCTTCCAGCAAGCCAACCAACGTACACCGCACCCAAATAAACCTATAGACGCCACCACGATCCGCCGTCCGATTTTGCATTTGCATGCCACCGTGACCACGAAACTCGACAACTCTTGTCTAGATTCGAATTCGTCGATCACCAACACCGTCGTAAAAAACATGCCATACCCCAAGAAAAACCGCTCTCCTAACTAGAAGCAAAACGAAACAAAACGATCTCATACCCTGTTCTTGATTAAATCGCCATGCCTCGAGACTCTGCATGTCACTAAGGTAGCATGCGTCACCCAAATTGCTGCCAAGAAAACATCTGCAAAGACCAAAAGTTCCGACCAAATAATGAGTCCGCCTAGGCATATCTCCTGTCTAGCAGCAAGCCACGACGACAACGAGGTCAAAAGACCCACTGAGGCCCGCTACCGCCATACAAAACTTGATTGTGATCTGTAGAGAGCCGTGGCGCTGCTCTGCTATGGTTTTCTCTCAAAACAACTTATAGGCGCCTAGTAGTTTAATATATGATAGAATAACTAGTTGAAATATATATATGTAATATGTAAATGCATTTATGGCTAAGACAATCATATAATATAATATTAGGTAAATTAATTATAGTATAAGATTGATTATAGCATATATATATACTACTTAATTAATTGTGTTAATTATGTGTGCCATTTGATAATATATATATAGTATATTAGATTAATTAATTTTTGGTTGAAAAGTTATTTAATAATATAATTATTTACTTACACAGAAATATGGAGAAGAGTTGGATACAGTTGGCGAATAGAAGTGATGTGCGTTATATGGACGGAATCAGAGAGTTTGTGTTTTTTGCGCTGGAACACAGTCAGGGAAAGATGGGTTTTAGGTATCTGTGCAAAAAATGTCTTAACCATTAATTTATGGAGGCTAATGTTATGTCTCACCACCTGTATAACCACAGTATGGTGTGGAGTTACACTACGTACGTGGAACGAGCACGGTGAAGTAGTGAACTTCAGCCCAGGACCAGACTTCAGCTGAGGATACAGTTATCATGGTGTCTCATCAAGCGGTAGTGGCACCCCTGCTTGGAACCCCACTGTGGATTTGACCCATGATGCATCTCCCGGATATAGCCATGGTGGACACCAACATGAAGAGGAAGGTTATGATACCACTCATGATAACACATTCCCCGCTGCCAGCTTGGCATGTGACACTACTGAGATGGATAAGTATAAGATGATGTAACTCGAAGCCCAAACCCCGGTGTACCCTGGATGTCCAGAGAATGTGTTGGGAAATATAATGGAGGAAGTTCAGATAAAAGTGAAGAACAAAATTTTAGACCGTGCTTTTGAAGAAATGCAGGAGCATATATGTAAGTTGCTTCCTGATCATCACAAACTTTCAGAAAGTCATTATAAGGTTAGAAAGATCTTGAGCAGCCTCAGCCTAAAGTATAAGAAAATTCACGCCTGCATAAATAATTGTGTACTGTTTTACAAAAAAATATGCACATTTGGACTACTATCTCATATACAACCAGTGGATATAGGAGGTGTTTGAAGAAGCAAATTCCTGTGAACGGGCTTCGTTATTTTTCATTGATTCACAGATTGTAGCGTCTGTACATGTCTCTATACACAGTAGATGTGATGAGATGATACGCGGAACAACGAATAGATGACGATGTGCTCAGACATGCAACAGATAGGGAGCCTTTTAAACATTTTGACAGGGAATTTCAAGACTTTGTAGCAGATGTTCGAAATGTTAAACTTAGACTTTCTAAAGATAGATTCATTCCATGGGGTAGTAATAGCCTTGCCGTTAGCACTTGGCCAGTTATTCTCTTGCCGTACAGCCTGCCTCCGTGGATGTGCATGAACAAGAAATTTAATTTCCTTACTTTTCTAATTCTATGTCCTAAATCACTGGGAAATTGTTTAGATGTGTACCTTAGACCTTTGATTGACGAGCTAAAACTGTAATGGGAAAATGGAGTCCCAACTTATGACAAGTTGACTAACACGATGTTCATGATGAGAGCAGCTATAATGTTGACAATCAACGATTTTTCTGGGTATGGGATGTTGGAATCTTGCACGACTAGAGGATACAATGGTTGTCCTGTTAATTTGGACGACGTGAACTCTAGTTACCACGCGGGGAAAGTGTGTTACCTGGGTTACCATATATGGCTTTCTCATGATCACCCGTGGTGACAAGTTGAGAATAATCCTAAACCTCGACAGTGGTCTGGCAAAGATATTTTAGAGAGGTTGAACAACTTCGATTTCGGTGTGTTGACCAATGACAAAGATGTGAAGAAACTTAATCCACACCCTCCACACAATCTCAGCTATTGGCATCAGAAGAATATTTTCTTTGAACCGCCTTACTGGTTCAAGTTGAAACTCAGGAACAATTTTGATGTCATGCACATAGAAAAGAATGTGTGCGACAGTGTGGTGAGAGCAATTATGGTTATTAAGTTTAAGACTAAAGATACTCTCAAAGTCGAAAAAATCTGGAATCTATGAACTTACGCTGTCTCGTGTGGTTGAGGAAGGATGGAAAATGAGTGTATAACAAGATGCCTGATGCACCTTACATGGTGAAGTCGACACCGAGGGGTTCTCTATTCAACTATTTTAAGAGTGTTCGATATCCGTCTACTTATGCAGCGAATATATTTAGAGCAGTCGACGAGGTGCAACACAAGTTCATTGGTCTAAAGACCCAAGACTATCACATTATGCTGCAACGTCTGATTCTAGTAGTAATTCGACCTTATTTGCCTAAAGACGTTGTCGAACCAATAGTAGCATTGTGTAGATGGTAGCAGAGGTTATGCGCCAAAGAGTTGAAGAAGTTAGATGTAGTTGAACTACAATATAAAATTGTGCACATCATTTGCAAACTAGAGAGGATTTTGTGTGTTTCTACTAGTCATCAATTAATTAAGTGTATGATTTTGCAGATAACTCGGATAGTATAAAGGATCAGGAAAAATAAATCTTCCCCGGATGGCTCCATAGAGGAGAAATACCTAATGCATGAAAATGTTACTTACTACAACAAGTACCTTAAGGATCTAGTCCAGACAACCGCCGCCAATCCAAATGCCCGCATAAATCTTTCAACCATCATAGATCTGGTACGACCGTTTAGAGGGGTATTAATGGAAAAATGAACTAAAGAAGAACTTGTCGAAGCGTGTTGGGTAGTGTTGCGAGACTGTGACGAGGTTGAGGATTACATGAAGCTCTACAAGGCGAACATTCAGGCAACCAAACCGGACAAGAGTCCTACCTCAGTTGAAAAAGTTTCCCGATTATTTCCTCCAATGGGTATGTACATATGTTTAATAAATGTAAACCATGCACGGTAAAATTGAGAAATCCAGATGAGAATAGGTGTCCACGGTAAACTTATGACATTTGGTGTTTGCTTATGCGAAGTGGTTTGTCTTAGTTTGTTCATGCAGGTTTTTGGTTTCCTTTATTTTTAGCTGAAACTATGTCAAATTTTTGGTAGAAATTAAATAAACATTCATATATATTCTTCGCATTTTTGCAGATGATTGATCTACAAAAATTCGATAACCACGAGGGGTGGTGGTCATGAAAAAAATACTTGTTGGCCCATAAGTCGGTTAAATACTATATTTACTTCGGCTGTTTTGTGAACGGTGTAAAATTTCATTCATTAGCCGAGATGAAGGAAGAAGAACACAAAATAGTAGGATCACGATTGGGGAAGACGTTGATGTCTATTACGGGGTTCTTGTTAATGTTGTTCAACTACTGTACGGAAATGGTATCAACGTTATTCTATTCAAGTACAAATGGTTCAACCGTACCAGGCAAGATTTGAGCATTTTATCAGTCGATACAAACTCAAGCTGGTTCAAGGATGAGTCATTCACTCTTGCCACTATAGTTAGGCAGGTGTTCTATCTGGATGATCCGAAATCTGGTGAAGGTTAGAAAATAGTAAACCATATATCTCAACGAGGAATTTGGAGTGTCACGATACTTCAAGGGATGCCAACGGTTGATACTGAAGCGCATAGAGACAATGCATATTAAGAGCTTAATACGTCAGTCATCCCCGATCTAATGGAACTTATACAGCCTAACGAACATTACCCATGCCCGATGGCGCCACAAATTTTACTCAAGAGAAGATTAGAGAGTTAGAGAAAAATGCACTTGAAGAGGAGCCGGAGGATGACGATGATGACATCGGATACGATTCAGACGATGTACAGTATGATGATGAGGAGCAATCAGATGATAGTGAGGTGGATGATTCAAATGATGATAATTATGACAATGAGGATTGATATGAGGATTACTATTATATTATACATTAATTAATTAATGTAACTATATTTAAATCTATATTATTTTAAAGAGGTTTATATTATTGAATTAAATGCAAGATATTCTTTCTTGATTCTCACACATGCATCTAAAGGGCTAGCTTAAGCATCCACACCTTAGTTAGGTATGGGATGCCTTTTAGCAATCCAAGATTCACTAAATTGGGAGGCTTGATGGATGGAACAAGACAAGAGTCATAGGACCGATGCACAAAGATAGGGACATTCATAAAGTAAAAGGAGGAGCTTGATTTTCCACTTAAATGCTCGAAGAGTACGTTTCTATTTTCATTTGTGTATGTATGATGTTGTGATGATGTAATGTAATGATCAACTATAATTTTTAGTGGATGGTTAGGTACGTAGTTTGTCATCTGATAATTAATTTAATTTAATTTAAAGATATATATTATTTTTATTTGCGACAATGAAACTGCGTTATTAAATTAATTGATGTGTTTCGATCCATGTGTTGCTTGAAATACAATTATGGTCGGAATTGGAACAAAAAAAATTAAAACAAAAATGACCTCTTAGCCGAAGAACATAGATCATTTCATCGTCTGAGGTGAACTTAGACGACGAAATAACTTATGTTCGTCGGCTAAGTGGCATTACTTGGACGATGCCTATAAGATTTCATCGTCTAGGTGAACCCTAAACCCTAACACTAATATATTTACCTTAAACCTTAAACCTTAGAAGATGAAGGGGTGTCGTCGTCTAAGTTAAACTTGGATGACAAAAGAGTATATTTTCGTCGTCTAAGTAGGTTTTCATAATATGAGCTATTTTCTTTTGTGTTGACAGTTCGAAAATCGGATTTACGAAAATTCGTAAACACTATATCAACATACATACTTTTCCATTTCGGTCAAATTAATTAATTAATTAATTTTGGTTTTAAGCATAGTTGACTACACTGATCAAGCCCTTAAAAGGTGATGAATATATGTAACGGTTGTTTTGTTTGAATTGATTTTGTTAATATGGATATACAGACATACAAATGCATACGTTATTCAATATTATTAGATGGCATGGATAACGAGTATCAACTCGTCCATGTAGATTTTAAATCAAATTTCATTTAATTTAAATGTAATTGGTATATGAAGTTTCGACATATTACAAAATGCCCGTTATATCGGATCAAAACAATTTTAAAGTTATTAATATTTACAATTGTTTCCATCTATAAAAATTTAATTTGTCGATATTCACAAAACGTACGTATATCGATCGAATATCAAACTATACTGAGTTTGCGTACATTTTTTAAAAGTATTATATAAACGTAATTATTACATTTGACGGCTAATTTCTTCCTATTTTTAAGAATGTAGCGAAAATTTAATTTTAATTTATGTCAAAAAATATTAAATTAAATAAACCTTAGACGACGAAAATACATAGTTTTGTCATCTAAGTGACTTCTTAAGCGACGAAATCACATATTTTTGTCGCCTAACACAAAAATTTTGGCAGTTCATTTTTTTGGGCCGAATTTTTCGGGGCACTTTTATAAATGACTTAAGCGACAAATGTTGTTGATTTGGTCACCCAAGTGGATCGATATATCCCCAAAAACAGATCGACTTCGATCCTATTTCTTTTGATCCTCTCACGATCTCTCTCCCCCCCCCCCCCAAATCATGCCTCACCGCCACCCGGATTGCCTCATGCCACCACCCTTTCCTCTCCTATCCCAGATTGCCTCGCACCACCGCTGCTCTCTCCTCTCCCGAATTGCTTTGTGCCACCCCCACTGCCCTCTCACAGATTCTCTCCCCGTGACCTCTCCCTCCACCGTGCCTCGCCCCGCCGGTATCACTCTCTCTCCTCTCCGTATATATATATATATTATTTGGTAATATATATTATATATTTATGAATATATATTGGAAAGATATGGATTTATTTGGTAATATATTTATGAAAATATGGATTATTTGATATATATATTAATTTTATTTATATATTTTGATTAATTTGGGTATACTGATGTTATTTGGATAATTTGGGATATATTGATAAAATTATATATTATATATGTATATACAATTTGGATAAATTGGATATATTGGTGAAATTTGGATAAATTTGGATAATTTGGATATATTTATATTTGATGAAATTTGGATGAATTTGTACATTATGATGCCGATGAACAATATATTGTTAATATTTGATTTTTTCCGCTTAATTAAGATGCTGCCCAGGAGGAGGCACTTACAAGAAGAGAGGGTTGCCCAACTCCAATCCAATTCACGAAAAATGGGTTGGGGGAAATCCTCGGAGGAGACCGTTACTACTTTTTTGGTCCAGACTTCGGCCACGGTGACTGGCCCAATCCTTCATGCTCCGAATGAGCCCACAAGGTGGTTCGTGGGCTTGGACGGGTGGTCCAGAGATATTTTTCCCAGTCATCCACATCGTCTTCTAGGCATAGTAGGGAGGAAGCTGAGGTGGTCCGAGCTACCCTTGAGTAGGCTCAATTGGCACAGGAGTCGGCCGATCGGGCCTAGGAGTATACGAGATCGATGCAGGGGCAGCTTGATGTGCAAGACAGTAAGATGGCCACCTTCTTTGCGATGTGCAGGAGCATAGGGTTGCCCGTTCCTGATGACTAGTGTCGTCCCACCCCTAGGCCCACTTCGGGTCCCAACGACGATGATCCGAGCGGCGACGGGAGATTCGGCAACGTGTTTACCCCCGGTTTTGTTTCGTAGTTTCTTTCATTTGTATTATTTCGATCGATGTACGTACATTTTTTTAGTTAATGAATATTTTATTAAACTAATTAATTTTATATTTTATATTTTAAATTTAATTTATAATTCAGAAAAAAAAATGAACTTAGACGATGAAACATCTTTGTTTCATCGCCTAAGTCATTCACTAAGATGACGAACGCTTCGTCGTCCTGGTTTAAACCTTAGACGACGAACATTGATTTCCGTCGTCTAAGTAGTTAGACCTAGATATGAAGAATAGGTCGTCATGTAAATTGATCACTTATACGGGAGATCAACAATTTTTAAATGTTTTGGTAGTTTTATGTAGGGGGAGAGTGGGAGAGAACCGAAGATTTCTGAAGAGTCAATTACTGAATCACCCTTAAATAATTATATTTCTCTATACTGAAAAGGGTAATTTTTTGGAAGAATTAGTAAAATTTGGTGCTTAATTAATTTAAAACATGCATGCATATAGGCATGTGATTAGTTTTTTATGAAATTGAGATATCCGGATGAGAATAGATGCCCACGGTAAAATTATAATATTTGGTGTTTGCTTCTGCGAAGTGGTTTACCTTAGTTTGTGCATGCAGGTTTTTGGTTTCCTTTATTTTTAGGGGAAACTATGTCAAATTTTCCGTAGAAATTAAATAAAAATTCATATATATTCTTCACATTTTTGCAAATGATTGATCTACAAGAATCCGATAACCACGAGGGTGGTGGTTATGGGAAAAATACTTTTGGCCCATAAGTTGGTTAAACACTATATTTACCCCGGCTGTTTGTAAACAGTGTAAAATTTCATTCATTGGCCTGACATGAAGGAAGAAGAACACAAAACAGTGGCATCGCGGTTGGGGAAGACGCTGATGTCTAATAATGGGTTCTGTTTAATGTCATTCAGCCACTGTACGGGAATGATATAAATATTTTTCTATTCAAGTGCAAATGGTTTAAGCTTACCAAGGAAGATCTGAGCCTTTTATCAGTCGATACAAACTCAAGCTAGTATGAGGATGAGCCATTCATTCTTGCCACCATAGTTAGGCAAGTGTTCTATCTGGATGATCCTAAAGCTAGTTAAGGTTAGAATATAGTAAACTATATGTCTCACCGAGGAATATGGAGTGGCACAACACTTGAAGGGACGTCAACGGTTGATACTGAAGCGCATAGAGATAATGCATATCAAAAGCCTAATACATATGTCATCCCCGACCTAAGGGAACTTATTCTGCCTAACGAACGCTTACCCATGCCCGATGGCACAACAGATCTTACTCAAGAGGAGATTAGAGAGTTAGAGAAAAATGCACTTGAAGAGGAGCTAGAAGAAGATGATAACGATGCTGGATACGATTCAGACGATGTACAGTATGATGATGAGGAGCAATCAGATGATAGTGAGGGGCATGATTCAAATGATAATGATTATAACGATGAGGATTGATATGAGGATTACTATTATATTATAAATTAATTAATTAATGCCACTATTTAAATCTATATTATTTTAAAGAGGTTTATTTATTGAATTAAATGCAAGATATTCTTTCTTGAATTCTCACACATCTAAAGGGCGAGTTTAAGCATCCGCACCTTAATTAGACATAGGATGCCTTTTAGTCGACCAAGATTCGCGAAATTTGGAGGCTTGATTGTTGGAATGAGACATGAGTCATAGGACCGATGCACAAAGTTAAGCACATTCAGAAAGTTAAGGGAGGACCTTGTTAAAGGACCCGACTCCGATTTAGTTGCTTAAACTGAAATCAAACCCCTTCGAAAACATGACCTTAAATTTTTTTTGCCATAGTTTATCTTGGAATACGTGAGCCAAAATTAAAACCTGCAAAGAGAATCACACTTCGAATATTCTACAAAAGCCAAACCGTGGGGCTGCGTTCCCCATCCGGATTTCTCAACATCATATATATAATAAACCACAAGGTTTACAAGAAATCCATAAAAACATTCAACAGTAAACTCAACTGAAAACATAACATAAGTATTCAGAGCGACGCCTATACACATCATATACAATCAGTAGGTCGAACTAAGAACCTACTTGAACTGAAGTGTGACCTGAACTCTACGCCTCCACTGTCGACGTGCAACCCCGGAATTCAAACTGCAAACTGGGCAAAAGAAACCGAAAATCCCAGGAGAAGACAAATAAAATCGTTAGAGTGAGTGGACGAAAGAAATAATATGTCTTTCCCAACATATAAGTATATATGCTCATAAAAGCATAATGCGAGTCAATGCACATGAAAATCCCGACCAGATACATTTTCCTTGACCCATAAAGATGCACATAAAATCATGCGGGGTCACTCACGGACTCCTCTGCATAGTACAGTCTAATCACAGGATCCTAGACCCACACGGGATTATAAGTTTGAAAGACCTCAGGTCAGGACATCTGTCCCCCCCGGAGCATCTCAGGGATCAGCTGAGAAGCCAAAGCATCGATGCTACCTCTATATCTGAGACTTTACTCTATGTGAACCAAATCATAAATACTTTCCATGCACATGCATAATCGTAAAATGAAATCAAAAAATGCATACTTGTATGTGCATAATTATAAATCCATACTAATACAATGCATAATCGTAACGTGTATAATCATAAATACATAACATAAATGCATAATCAGAACTCGCAAATCAACTGTGAAAATAAAGTGTCCACTCACAGTACGAAGCTAACTCTGAGGTCCAGCAGAAGATCCCTCGCCAAACACTCGATCACGATCACCTGAATAACAGGGATACGATCAATACATATTGAGCTAATACGTCAAGAATCCCACGTTCTCGAAAGACGTATCACTCAAAATATCGACGAGGATAGTGAAATTCACAAAATACACCCAAACAACCCTCGTCCCAAAATAGAATACTCAAATCAACTCAAAAAACTCATGACTACGATCAGGACGCAATTACGAGAAAAACAGTATAAAAATCTCCAAAAATCCCAAAAAATCAACCCTCGCCGGAGCTTCGCTGTAACCGCCACCGTCGGTGGTGGGGCGCCATGGGTGACCAACTCCGGCGAACCTTACCTCAAACTATTCCTCTCCTCAAGCCCAATACATTTCCGTTCTACCACCAAGGCCAACTCAAACCACATCGGCCGGAATTTCGACCGAAAGTCTCGCCGGTTCTTCCTCTCCGGTCACCACCACGTACCACCTCAAACCACCTCCAATTTCCAAACAAAATTCCCAGAACTCTTCAATGGGTTGAGGGGAATCAAACCCCTCACCAACCAGACAACAAAACTCGCCGGAATCCGCCACCCGATTCTGGCGAAATTCTCAATATTCAACGAGCTCGAAATCCCTCAATTCTCAACCAAAACACACAAATAAATACATGAAACAATAGGAAATCAAGAGATCTTTCCAACCATACCAAGAACATGGCCGGAGGTGGCCGCAATCGCCGGGTCTGACGTCGGGAAGAAAATGGGTCAATGGGCAAAACGGGTCAACCCGAGTCAACTCAGTCTAACTCGGTTAAACTCGGTCCAAATGTGACTTTTCGATAATTTTACGACTATTCAATATTTATATTGAACCGACCAAATTCATGATTTGGATAACTCAAAGCCAAACAGATAAGTATGACTAACTCAACGAAAAGTTCGAATATTCATTTTATATTCTCCGATTACCCGAAAAATCCTCCGAAATCACCTACGAACTCGAAATCAAATCCTCTACAATTCCCGCGATGGAACTCAAACCAAGTTCTTCCCCGATAATTTAGTCGTGAACAAACCCATGAGTACGATTAATTCATAATAATCACGACTCAGACCCGTACACATTCCACGGTTCGGGTCGTTACACCTTGATTGAGATAATTTCAGACTCGAGCTTGGTCTGTAAAAGAAGGAGCTTGATTTTCCACTTAAACGCTTGAAGAGTACATTTCTATTTTCATTTGTGTACGTGTGATGTTGTGATGACGTAATGTAATGATCAAATATACTTTTTAGTGCATGGTTTGGTACGTAGTTTGTCATGTGGTAATTAATTAATTAATTTAATTTAATTTTAAGATATATATATATTATTTTTATTTGCGGCAACGAAACTGCGTTATTAAATTAATTAATGTGTTTCATTTCATGTGTTGCTTGAAATACAATTATGTTTGGAATTGGAACAAAAAAAATTAAAAAAAAATGACCTCTTTGCCGACGAACATAGATCATTTCGACGTCCAAGGTGAACTTAGACTACGAAATAACTTATCTTTGTCGGTTAAGCGGCACTACTTAGATGACGACTATAAGATTTTGTCGTCGTCGACTATGGCTAACGAGTAAACCCGCCCTATGTCGTCAGCTATAGTTTCTCCCTTTTATCCTAGACCGTGCCTCCTCTCGCACCCAAAACCTAAAAAAACCCCAAAAAATTTTCTACGAGACCTCACCTCCTCATCCCGTGGACCTTGCCTCCTCCTCACATTCCCCGCACCTTGTCGTAGCTCCTCTCGTGGTATCTCTCTCTCTCTCTCTCTCTCTCTCTCTGCTTCCCTGAAATTTCATGGTTTTTATATCCCAGGAGAGCCACCGCTGAGCCCAGCCTACCGCCGCCGAAATTGGGTTTGTGTAATTTATGGTTTGTGTAATAGGGTAATTTTATGGTTTGGGTTTGTGTAATAGGGTTTGTGTTGGTAAATTTTGGAGTTGGAAATGCAGGTTCTGGAATAGATCCAGAATCTGCAAAAAATTTCTTCAGAATTTAGCAACTATAACAGACGACATTCATATACAATATCGTCGGCTATAGTTTCTCAGTTCAACAATTTTGGCCGGAGGGGGAAGCTTTGACCAACGACGTCAATAAGTGTCATCGGCTATAGGTATAGCCGACAACCAATTACCGAAGACACTATAGCCGACAAACAGTCGTCGGCTATAACTATAGTTGACGAAAATATTGAACAAGTCGACGATTTTTGTTCGTCGACTATAGTACTTATTCTAGTACTGACAGTGATCCTTTAAGCTAATATCGATTGATTGAGACCTCAGATAAACTAAGTATAAGGGTTGTGATTGATGAGTGCCTGGGTGTTTTGGTGTTGGAAGGTTTGGGTAAACCCAGACTTAATTATGTTTCAATTTTTTCTATTGAAATTCGTCCGAGGGATTTTATTTGTTGTGAACAATGGAGATTAAAAATCAACATACACCTAATGAAGTGATTGAAATTGGAATATGAAATATCATCTATAAAACCCGGGTTCATGAAACGGCTAATATGAATTTGTATTGTTGGTGATGGCCAGATCGCATTCCGGTCACCGGAAACCTAAAAGACCAAAATTACAAGGCAGAATCGAAACACTACAATGCAGATTCGGGTAGAGGATCGAGGATGGGTTCAACTTCAAGATTTGAAGAGCGCAAAATGGAAAATGATTAGTTAATTGGAGAGGGGAATGGAGTGGAAATTTTGAGTCTCACTGGTTGGGTTGTGCCCCATCTTATGATGATTGGCTGGGGGGGGGGAGATTTCAAAGGAGAAGAACAAGAGAGAGAAAGTGAGAGGAGACATGGGCATAAATGAAAAAGACTAAATAGAAAAGAAAACTGTAATATCATTTATTCCCCAATGTTTAGAAAATAGCAAAACATGATATTTGTTTTAGTTTGGCTGACTCAAGCTCACCTTGAGTTTGTGCCTATCACTCTCCGCAAGTGAAACAACGTCAATTCGGTGCTAGATGAGATAGCTTTGGAGTTAACTAATATATATGTTGGCAAAGGAAACCATGCCATATCTGGTGTCGACTTTGCTTAAGACATTATTGCATGCTCACCTCCACCCTAAGGAGGTTATATTCACCCCCTTTAATTATTTGACACCTACCAATATCTTTAACCATAGTTAAGCTATTAAATAATATAAATAAAAAATAATTTATTTAATATCAAACAATTAACTCTTTCTTTTCTTTCTATCGACTTTCAAACTGAGAAACATAGTGTTGATTTAATTCCTTGTCAACTTTTTTGCTCAAGTTTTTTCTCGGGAATAGTTAAAGAGTGAACTATTCCGAATAATAGATTTACGATTAATGAAAAAAAATAAAAGCGATAAGTAAATAAATGACACCATCATGTTTTTCTTTAACGCAGAAACCCTACAACAACGGTGAAAAACTGCGTGCCCCTAACTCTTGAGGGACAAACCTTTCCACTATGTAATTGACACTTCTTACAAGACTCTTACACTCTGGGGATACATAACTCTGATGTTATCCTCACTAGTGTCTCTACTAGTCTAACAGAGCTACACTCTCTCTTGCATCTAAGTGTACACATGAAAGATTATCTGAATCTTCATCTCAGAACTCAGTTATTTGTAAGTTGATTCTTTATGAAATACTTCTTGGTTTGCTACACTACCATATCGTTCTCAATGATGTGCAAAATGCAATGAATATGATAAAAAAAAATTATGCTAAACTTTAAGACTTGCATACAAGAGAAGGGAATGCTTAGAGATAACAGAAGAGCACTACAAAAACCTCTTGTTTTGAAAGATGCACAAATATAATTTTTAACAACCAAGTTCAAATGAATGAAGTCTCATTTATTATATAGGACACAAAGACAAATGACCTAAGGGCAACACCTCAGCCATGTGAGGAACGTTTTGGACTCTAGCATTTTTCTATTTTAAGAGATGAAAGTGACAATATAATTTTTCATAAGCAAAGTAGAAAAAGACAAAAGTCCACTGCCCAAAATATGATTAATATAAATCAAAGAAAAATATTTTGTTAATTTCGAAAATAAGTCACATAACTAGTAGAAATCTCGAGTTTGAATTACAAACCCAGCTCGGGCCTTTTGTTCTTAGTGAAAGAGTCACAACAAGACAGAGATACTGAGGCCACTATCTATCCTGAAGGGCGTACTAAGAGACAAGCCACAAAAGCACAAGAACAGAACTCTCTTTAGATGTTTGTCTCTTGGCAAGATTCTAGAGATGTAACATCTGGATGTGAATGCCAAGTAGAAAGGACAAACAAGTGCATTCACAAAAACTAATTTGATTTCAATCAAGGCGAAAAGGTTTTTTCCATGCTAATGCTAAGTTGCTAACTCTAAATAGAGGCTCACATAAGCTGTCAAGACTCTTTTTACAAAAACTAAAACGTGCCCAACTAGTATATTGGTTTATGTATCAAAAATCTAGCTGGTGCCTTTAGCATGTCTCAAGAAAAGCAAAGTCCGGGTTACAAGAGAACCGTTTCAATAGAAAAACTTTTTGGACATCGAGGCAAAATAATCTAACTCAACAATATGAATTTGACTCAGAAAACCTAGTCTTCAACTTAAAATCAGATACATTAGTATGCTTCAGCTAAGACAGGCAGACTCAGGATAGAAGGGTAGGCAGCCATCCTCAGTGAAAAACTATGAAAAGCACATGCATGATTTACCCTATTACCATTGATATAATTATGTATGTTTCTGAAATCCTCTTGGTTGATCTTCACCAATTATATGTGTTGTTAACACTAGGAATTGTCAACTAAACAATATGCCTTCAATGTCCCCTTTTGGCATTCCTAAATAAAACACACATTAACAATAAGCGCACTAGTCCTAATAGCTAGTAGGCACCTCAATGTTTTAAGAAACTTGAACAAATTCTCACAAGAACAAGTGAAGAAACAATATTATAACAACAAATGTCCTACAATTAGTTCTGATCTCCCCCTCTTTTGCAATGAATGGCAAAGGGAACTACAGAACAACTAACAATCTTTATGTTGTTCATAGACAACAATGGATGCAACAGAGCGGTCAACATACTCCTCCTCAATCATAACAACCTTGCTATTGATGAAGGAACGAGTGTCAGGAGGTGTGGAACAAGATGGATACCCAACAGAATGGACAACATATCCAACAAAAATAATCGGCAAAATGAGTACATACATAGAGTTAGAACTCGATCCATAGTAGAGCAAAAGAGATTGGGAGAACATAAAAGTCATGAATCAACTTTTAACAAAAAGCAGCATATTACAAAGTCTTTGACACCCTTTATCAATGAATTAAAAGGTATCGATGTGTATACCAAGACTTCGAAGACTTCCCCTTAGAGTTTGCATAAAGGAAAGAAAGAGAAGAGAAGAGAAATAGCATATTAAAACATACAGACATAACAAATATGACTAAACAAAGTCTGAGATGGATAGATGTTGTCAAATCCCAATTTTAGGATAGTTTAAGCATAAACTCACAAAGTGTAACATCAAATTTTCTTATGTCTTGGTGGCTCAAATTGGATACATGAATGTATGACTACAAAAAGAACATCATTATCATGGTCCAAATAATCAGATTTTGGAACATCAAGATTTGTGTGTGTGCGCGCGCGCGCGTAAAACCTTGACCCATGGGACAAATTAGTTGGAGCATCAAATGAGATGAGAGAGAATAACCACGTAACTTTGTCACAAACAACCTTGTACCTCCAAAGAACAACCATATTACGTGACTTTGTCACATTCAACCCTTTGGGCTTTAACCATTTAAGTTCAAGGCATTTTGTCACTTAATTTAGCCAAGAGCTCATCTGAGAAATCATCTTTATAGGTCCATGTAGCGAAGTAAATATCATTCACGCCCTCAACAAATTCTCAAAAAGGAAATGTGTAACAAGGACACTAGGCGGATCACTAATTCGAACTCATAAAAGAATAAAATGCATCTAAGGGATCCTCACTGATTCCATAAATGTGCACCTAGCAAAAGATTGATCTACGCATTTTAGGCATATTAATTAATGTATTTTTCTTTACAGTGGACTATGTTAATTGCTTAGTATTATTTAGTTTTGACTTATTTTTTATTTTTAGGTGTAGAACAAAAGAGATGGAGTAAAGGAGTCTACAAGTATGCTAAAACGCAACAAAAATGGAGAGGAAGAAATTCAGCCAGAAATTCCGTGGAGAAAGAGAAGAAAAAGAAGTCCTTGCTTGACTAAGAAAACCATTCCTACGTTGATTAGGAGAAAGAAGGTTCTAGAAGAACCTTGGAGGAAGAACAAAGTAAGATGGGCCAAATTAATTAGAAGACCATTTAAAAATCCCAAGATTAAACATCAAGTTAGCCAAATTCTTTGAGAACAAGATATGGCAAGAAAATGATTCACAAGTTGACAAAGAGAAGGAAATTTATCAAAATAAGGAAAGCAGAATCTGCCTGTGCAAAACAACCAACTTCAACGGATTACTAAGAATATCTCAGGAGGATTTAGACAGCGATCGACCTATGGTTGGAAAGCACTTTGAGTCTTCCTTCCAATAAGTTAAAAATAATAATTTTTAGATGTTTACAACATCAAGAAAGTGCAATTCTTTGCAAGCTGCCAGATTTACCCGGGTAGAGTAGGAAAACCTAATTTTATGAGGATAACCACTTGTAAATGCCTATATAAGCATAAGGCTCGACCTTGATTAGGATCATCTCTTATTTAGCCAAACCTTTACCCAAGTACTCTTCAACCCTCTCCCTCAACACAAAGTTCTCAAGCTCCAAGCCGACTACATCGCCATCCTACATCATCTCGGATTACTTGTCGTAGCAATTGCTTACAAGTCAAAACAATTCCCAAAGGATTCATCTACAATCTTGGAGGTTGTCAAGCATTTAGCGGATTTTCAAAAGTGTAACCATGAACCCTTTACACCGTAGTCCACTTTTGTACTTGTTTGCTTTTTGTTTGACATTGGATCTTGGTGAAATTATTTGGATTTTCAATACTTATTCGAGTCTATCTTCCATGAGTTTATGTTCTTAATGTGTTGAGTTAGTTTAGGATGATTGCGTTTTGCCCCTCGTCTTTAGTTAATTCAATGAAATCATGATATTCAGGTGTTGTCATTTTAAGCCACATAACATGTTAATAATAGAATTTTGAGCATGAATTCCGTAGGTAACTTGAATAAATAAAGGAAATTGGCTAGGTGAAGTAAGATGATCACTTGTATATAATTAATTATGACTTTATTTTTGTCTCAACATGGCTTAGAGTTTTAGGGTCTTTTTGTGTGTTTGCTTGTCTATGAGCCAATGCATGTTAGGGTCCTAGCGTTCTTTGCTATGTTTGTGGCATTTTTAGGTAGTAAATTAGGATAATTAAAATCAACTTTTATACCCCCTTACTATTAACACAATTATTGCATGTACCCTTCAATTCCCTGTTAGAACGATCCCTATTTACTTAAACATACTACATCTATAGTGTTTTAAATTGTTTGCGTTATTGTTAACTATTTAGTTTAATGCTTAGTTTTAGCGTTATGGATTTTTTGCACCGTTGCCGGGGATTGAGAATTGTTTGTAATTTTTGTATGTATATATGTAAATTTACTTGTTTATATTTTTCTCATACTTGTAAATATTACTAACAAATTTTTGCAGGAAATTTTCTTGTTTAAATTCCATAAATATACATGTTAATTTTACCTTTAATTTTCGTTGCCCTTGTATATATGTGTGCCATTAATTTTTTGTGATTTATGTAAATATGTGTTAGTTAATCACTCTTTAAGTTTTGTAAATTTTATTTGGCGTTTATATATATATATTTAATAATTGTTAAGCACGATAAAGGGTAGTCTTTGATTTACATTGAGTACATATGCTTGGTTGAATAAGTCTCACTCTTTTGGAGTAGATGACTCCTCTTTTTCTTGTTTATCTCCTTAACCCCGCATGATATGTGGATTTCATCATCACAAACTATAACCTAAATGAAGTTATGGACATAAAGTTGAGGGCGGAGTTTACAAAAGACTTGAGGGTGTGGATTATCTTTTAGTTTGGCTAATTGTTGGATATGGTGTCTAGATGGGTTATGACTGGTGACAGGTTCTGGATCTAAGAAAGACAAAATATTAGTAGAGTATATATAATTGGTTTGCTTAGCCTCGGGGTATTTCTTGAAATTAGTTCTGCCTCTCGCGTTATCTCTATCCTTGCTCGCAATTTCTAAACGTTAAATAGGCCATTGAGATTAACATACATTATCGCGCGGATGCCCAAAGAAAAATATAAAGATCAGACTATGTACTCTCTTTAAATCTTTGGTGAACTCAAGTTTGACATTGTTTGACAAATATGATCAAAATTTTGAACTTGTAAAGGCCATAATCACGTTGTATTTTAGTTCATACTGTTCACGTGACTTGTGTGTTTTATTCAGGTTCTAATGGTGTTCTCTTATGCATTCATACCATGTTATCATTTAGGTTGATCTTGTTTGATGCATTTAACTAAACTTTCAATTAATTGAATGTGTGATGCATGATGATCCAAAGTGTGACATTGTGTGCTTGTATGATTGTTCAAACATTGCCCTTGTTGTGTGTTTCTAACATGTGTTTACTTGTGTGTTTATATATCCATGCATTTGATCATACTACTCATGTGCATTTATTCTTATTATATATCAAGTGCATTTACATTTCTAGTACATTGTGTCTTAGTGTTTTTGTTATCATGTGTGTTTTCATGTGTTTAGTATGTTAATGAGCTAGTAATTACTAATAAAAATCGGAGCTAAGTAATAGGCTGCTTTGTGTGATATATCTGACATAGTTATGTGTCTTAAAAAATTCTGAAAATTTTATGAAGTTTTTGAATATGTTTTTAGTTTATTCTCGTAAAATTTCAGCTAGTTTAAACTTGTGATTAATTCTAGAGAAATTATGCAACTAGTCATTCTTAGGCTGCTCGATTTTTGTAATGTAAATGTTTAGAATACTTGCGCATCTTTGCATATCATTTCATGTGTTGCATAATTATATAATTTTCATCATATTCATCATACATTTCATGAATTTGCATTGAATTTGATGTTTGTTGAGTTTGAAGAATACGATGGAGCAATGTGCTTCAAGTGTTTTCAAAATTTGTAGCTTTTGTCAAAACAAAATAGTCAACTTTGGAAAACCATAACTTTCAGCTCGTTTAAAGTTAGCAAGGGTTCTTTATATGGATAGAAAGATCGAGTCCTATAGTTTCCATCTATATAAGGATCGAAAATTTCTGAGTTTTACATCATTAGGAATTAAAGGTTAAAATCATAGAGGTTAGAACACAGAGAAGCTGAAAACTGAAAAGAAGAAATGGAGGGGATGCACCTCCAAGATCAGGTTGTTCCTAGAGCATAAATGAAGCATCATGTCTAGGTGGTAAAACAAACACTTGTTGGGAGGCAACCCAATGGTGGACCTACAATCAGATTTGCTTTCTTTTCTCTTTCTCTTGTTAATTAGTTAGTTTTTGTGTTAATTAGTTAGTTCTTTTTCGTAAAACCATATCTCCATACTTGATTCTATGATTTTACTTGGGTACATTGAGGACAATGTTGGATTTAAGTGTGGGGGAGGGGTTTACAACTTTGTTGAGTCATAAATTGTAGAAAATTGGGCGGATAAAGGATTTTCGGCGGAGGATGCTTTAAAAAAATATTTTCTTTAATTTCTGTGGCTTTTATTATTTTAAATATTTTAGCAGTCTTTTGAGTCTAATTTTGTGTATTTTTGAGTCTTAGGACGCCCTTAACTAGTCCATGATGATTTATGACCGAAACAAAGATTTTATATGGCATTTTAAATCACTAATTATTGAATTTTTTTTGTTAATAGAGATGTTTTGATTGCATTGACATGCAGTAGATATATATAGTAAAAGTTGGTAAGAATTCACATGCTAGAATAAGTTTGAATCATATAAACCTATGTGAGTTTTTGAGCTACATGTGCTTTATTTCATGAGTGATCTGATCAATCCATCATATTTTTGTAGTTCATAGTTTTTATATTCCTCATACTATTACTTGCCATAGTTTTCAATGAACTAGAGGGTACTAAAACTTGCTAGTGTTGATTTTCAAAGCTTATAGTCAATATATACTCTGATTTTGGATATGATTAAAGGAACATAGGATTTTACCACCACTTTCTCAAATAGTCATGTGTCCCTTATGTGCGCACGAGTTGCGACCCTTTAGACAGCCCTTTTGAGCCCATATTTAGCCTTTCTTTATCACCATATATACCTAAATACTTAGCCTAGTGTAGAATATCCTTACCCTTGTTTCAAAGACTTTGTGAGAATTTTCGAAGCTGGCACATGAAGATTGCGGTTTGATGAAGAATTTTGAAAGAGATGTGTGTATGGGGATAGACTTGTCCAACAAGTTTGAAAAAAATGAGTGATTGCCGAAAGAAAAGAAAAGAAAAGAGAGAAAACAAATTCAAGAGCAAGAAAGAAAGAAAACATTGTGAAGCTCTCCGGCAATAAGTTCTTAGTGTTAAAGTTTGAATTAATGTCCCCCATACTTGTGGATTTTGAGGTTACTATGACTTGAATGCCTAATAGTGAAGAAATATGGCATTTGTTTTCTTTGCAAAGCTCTAAGGAAGTTTAGAATGAAGTCTTGGCTCAAAATGATGACATTTGGCCCTTGTTCTTAAAGTTAGACATTTTTTGCATGTGGCGTTTGGAGGGATGATTTGGAGTGGTTTTCGATTAGTTTCGTGTCGTTAGATTAATTTACTAATATTTCAGCTATGCACAGGAATCAAGGCAACTCGACACGCCGACTTAATCATCCGTCCACGTGTCGAGTCGAAACGGAAGCTTGGTAGCGTACAAATTATGGTGTACAACAATCTGGATCGAGGTGCGACTAATCACATGGGTGGATAAGTCACGATAGCGATAGTTAGCTGTCAAATTTAAATGTGAGTTGTCTAATAAATGGGGTGGCTCGGATTTCTCTATCTTATGTTAATGACACAATCAGATTGAATAGTAGATAATATACATTTTATTGTGGTCTAGGAACGCTGAGTATGAATTCCGAGCTAATGGATAGACTAGTGATTCTTCAGGCAATCCATATGAGTGGACTTTTGTTTTTCACTGTTCCTTGCGAGTCTACTTATGCATGCTTACAATTTACATGTTGTTTTCTGACAAGATATGTTATATGCATACAAGTATGTTTTTATGATATGACATGATTATAAGATTTACGATTATGCATTTACGACATGACATGGCATGTGATATGCCTACGACTATATTTTTATGATATCACATGATTACACGAGTCATGATTATGCATGGAGGCACTGCATGTTTTATTATTTTTATGCACGACACGGATACGATAATGCATCGATGCATCGGCTACTCGGTTGATCATCGAGTGGGCGCCGGGAGGAACAGAAATAACCTACCCGATGATATGTCTGGGAAGCTCTCCGATTCGCATGCCCGTGACCTTTATACATTTTGCATCCACACGCGACTGCATGATTTTATTCAGACTTGCTCGGTATTTATATTATGTTTTTGGTGAAATGCATAAAATTACGTTTTACGATTTCTTAAAATTATTTATTTTCGTCTATTCACTCTAATGGATGTTCATGTATTTATATGATTTTCCCCTGGGCCTTCGGTTTCTAATGCCCAGCTCGTAGTGTCTTGCTGGAGGTCAGGCACGTACACAGATTGAGGCATAGCTGAACCCCACCAAAGGATCAACTCCGATCCTACGAATTAGTGTCTTAGTTGAGTTAGATAAATCAAGCGTCTGGTTGTACTATTCGGATAAAAAAAAATTTTAAGTGTTGAGTTCTTTAATTGAGATGTCTAGTATGTTTAGTTGTGGTTGAAGGCCTAATCCTAAATTAGATAGCTAATTTAGGGTCGGGTCTTCACAGTTGGTATCAGAGTTTTAGGTTATAGGTTCTGTAAACCGTACTAGGCCTCTTTCGATTTCATGCTCGATTATGCTCAACATCACCCGAGTGATGACCTGACCGACTGGTGGATCCCTATCGATACTCAAGGTGTTGAAAGTCGTCGAATACTTGCGAATGTGACTGCGTACAAATCCCAGCCTGTGAGTCAACCTACCCTGTTGTTATGCCTTGTGTGCGCCTACCTCGATTTCTCTCTTCTTGTAAGTCTAAGGTAAAAGTTTTTTTTTTCTTAACAAGTTTGTAATACATCCTAGTTTAAATACGTTTCGTCTCTTGTTTTTCCCACGCTCTTCCCTTAGCATGTAAAAATATGAAAATGGGATGCCAAGTTTACGAGTATCAGAGTTTATGTTTGTTGAGGAGCGTGTGTTGAATAGTAAGACTCCATGCGAAATGTGACTAGTCGATGAACTACTTTTACCAAATTTTTGCTGATAAAAAGGGGGAATATTACGATAATTTGCAGATTTTGCGTTAATAATACGTAGGCGTTGTTCTAATTGGGATCAGAAGTAGAAACTCTTGTTACGATTTTGTTGCCTTCATTTAACTGCTGATTTGAATTAAATTATGTGAAATATGTAATGTATGGAAACAGGTTGAGCAACCATGGCTCACGTATGGTATGTGGGACTGGCTACCTTCGCAGTGTAATCTCTCTATAGGTTTGGGTTGATTTGGATTTTACGAATAAATTATGCCGAATTTCTAGTGAATTATATAAGCCATTATGAGTTGCATCGTATGAGGAGTTTCACGACACAATCGCTAGTGAATATCAAGGTATCAATACCCCATAAGCCTAGTTTAACATCAAACTAGTAAATCACCAGTTTTATTGATGAATCACATGCCAAAATTCCTTCCTTCATGATGTTAAATTATGCCGAATTTCTAGTAAATTATATAAGCCATTATGAGTAGCATCGTATGAGGAGTTTCACGACACAATCGCTAGTGAATATCATGGTATAAATACCCCATCAGCCTAGTGTAATATCGAACTGGTAAATCACCAGTTTTATTGATGAATCACGTGCCAAAATTCCTTTTCCTTCATCATGTTAAGTTTGGCAACTTTCCTAGTCTTAATCAATCGTGAGTTAAAGTGTCTCATTAGTTGTCCAGTGTTCTATCTCACGTTCGGCATCCCAGCTTCATGTTTCATGTTTATTCACCTTGTGTAGTTTGAAATTGATCATTAGCGGGGTCCCTTCGGGGACATCCGATAAAATTGGAATGATACATAGAAGATTTGTATGACCCTTGCCCTAGCACTAAATTTAAAGGTCGAGACTAGTTTTCGGGTGAAAATTCACTTGATGTATGTAATCATTTGTCAAAACTTCTGGGATGGTTACAGATACTTGAGACGTGCTGTGCTTGTGTCCCTAGTAAAGACCTCACTCTTTTCAGTTTCCATCAATTCTTATGTTGGTAATTCGATTTACCCTATTATGAGTAATCGTTCATTTTGATGTCATTCCATCTAGTCATGATATATTCTCGGTAATTTACGTCGCAAAAACAAATCTTGCCATTTTCGAGATGTTAATATCTATTGTCATATTGTTATAACTACTTCGAGATCCTGAAATAACCTTATATTTATTGCGCAGAAATATCTAAGCTAAACCGTTGCAAGTAACTTCAACTAATTTGGATCCATACAGCTGGAAGCTTCGCATTGTATTATTAACTCTCCTCGGTCTTTTCCATTTGGTTACCTTAAGTTCCTCGATTTCATTCGTCGAGAAGATTCATCCACCGTATTGGTTTTGTTCCAATTTCGATACACGGGGAACACTCTTGAGCCAGAAAGTACATGACATATTCGGGATACACTCATATTTGCCCATGGTTTATTTCTCATCAAGACTGTGGTATCTGATCACATTAGATTTTGAATATCAGCAGGTTTAATTGTAGTAGACTTGTCCATGATGTGCTGCATGAGTTTACTTCAAGTTAATTATGTCGTTGAGTGGTAATTCAATTATTTAAGATAAGTGTGGCTTACTACTCATCTATTAAGTTTGAGATCATTTCTTTGTATTGAACGCGTGAGCAAAGGAGGTTGATTTTAGGATTATGTACTAAAACGGACTTGTGGTATCCTTTTTCTTGGGGCTGTCATGGACTTTTGAATTTTGTTGTTATGGAGTCTGTTGGTATATATTGGTGAAATGTGCCGGATTTATAGGTTTTGGGTTTGACTAGAAACGAATAAGTTATGTCAAAATTTTTGTAGAAATTCTCGCGATTTATGTCCGTTTTCAAAACTGTTCTTTTATGTAGTACAATAAGGCATGGAATCTTGTAGGCGGTCGATTGCTTGATCACTAGTTAACAAAACAATTTCCTTTGTGTATCGAGCGGGTGGTGCAGTACACTATATTTTTCTTGCGTGTACCAGAGGCGCATAATTTCCCTTTCTTTCAGCTTTTAACTTTATGAATAGACTTTGTTATGGCGAGTTCATTGATCTTGACACTACGAGGTTACATATGGATCAGTTTATGAGATTTTCTCAAATGTCAGTGTCATAACGATTGTTGATGCAAAGGTGTTGTTGCGTAGAAGAAAATTTGTGTAGTAAGAGCAGTTTGGCGTTCCGTTACTTGCATTAAAATTTGTTGACCAAGACTTATCACGAGATCGATCCTTTTGTCGGGACTCATGAAGCTTCAAAACTCTCCTCAACGCAGTGAATTGTTTATGTAAGAAGTTTGTGTTGTAATTACGCAATCGATCACACATCTGGTACCAATGAAATTAAAGGGTTGGGAAAATTACGACATGCGTCGTCGGGAATCGTGGAGTATTAGGACATTGACATCCCGACATTGAGTTATGAATCTTCAAGACTATTCTTTGCATGGGAAACTATTTTCGTCAAACTTTCACGGTTAAATCCTTAAACCGTTTTCACCATTTATGTCGCTCGGTGAGAATTTATATGGCGTACCTGATGTTCTTCGAAGAATCTTATTGCAGCGATTACGGCATTGGGAATTTGGAAATGCAATGCACGAATGACTACTACTCTATTCGGTTGAGCAAGTGCGTTGACATAATAACCTTTTCTCGTTGTTGTTGTTGGGGTTGTTGGCAGCCATTGGTTCTTGCTTTTCTTCTGAAAAGTGCTCGGTGGAGTTATATGATGAATGTAGGGAATCAAAATCTGATCCATCCTCAATGCAAAAGTGTTCGGTGGAGTTGTGCAAGCTAAATGCAATGAGGTTAATCTTTTACAAGATTAAAAATTTACAAATACACAATTTCGACATGTATTATGCACAAGTATTGTCCAAATTGTGTGCACCTTCGATTTAAAGAGAGTATACTACCTTGATCTTTAAGTCTTTCAACGAACGTGTGACCCGCGCGATAATGTATGTTAAACTCAATTATTCATCTTAGTAACATTTAGAAATAGCCAGTTGGGATAGAGATAATGCGAGAGGTAGGACTAATTTCGAGAAACACCACAAGGCTAACCGGGCTAATAGTATATACTCTATTGATGTTCTCTTTATTAAATCCAAAATATGTCATCAATCTTAACCCTTCTAGACACCATGACCAACAATTAGCCAAATTTTTTAGCAAGACACTAACCCTCGAGTCCTTTGTAAACTCCGTCCTCAACCTCATGTCCATAACTTCACTTAGGTTATGGTGTGCAGTGATAAAATTCACACGGCATGAGGGGTTAAGGAGATACACAAGAAAAAGAGGCGCCATCTATTCCAGGACAGTGTGACTTAATCAACCAAGCTCATGTATTCAATGTAAACTGAAGACTTCCTTTAATCTGTATATGGCTGCAAAACAAATTGTAATATGAACAAGTATTTAGTACACTGTATAAATTATAAACAAGTATGAAAATTTTCGAACTATTATAGACATGCTTTTGTATTATTCACACAATTTCACATATTTACAAACAAAATCACACAATTACGTTACAATCCCCGACAACGACGCCAAAAATTGATAACGCTTAAACTAAACATCAAAGTAACACTTAACATTCAACAAAAATGCACACAATTTAAAACCCTTTTCTATCGATGTAGCATTGGTAAGTAGAGATCATTCTTAACCGGAGATTGAGGCTGTATGTATGACTAGCTAAGGTATGGGGGGAGTAGAGATTTTGGTTACTAATCTATGAAATTTAAGCACATAACATGGCAAGAAAACACATCCAGTAACCCTAAATTCTATCATGCTTTGACTCATAGACAAGTAAAATAAACAAGAACGTAAAACCCTAGACATGCTTGCTAAACCAAAAATAAAACACTAAGTTAACATATATACATGTGATCAACTCATTCTTTTGCCTAACTCTTTATAACCTAACATTATATATGCAATATATTAGTGTCTAAGTCTTTAACTATGTTTTTAACATGCAATTTCAATATTAAGGTCAAACCGAGAATTAGCTCTGCATTCAACACATCAATGATTTAATGTAAGGACCCAACCCCGGTTTAGCTCCCTAAATCGGAATCAAACCCTTTCGAAAACACGAACCAACAAAAACCGTAGAAATTTTGGCAGAGTTTCGTTACTAACGTGGAATTACCATTACCTGCACGCGGAAAATACAATTCATCCTATGCCACAAAAATCAAACCGTGGGCACCAATCCCATCCGGATTTCTCAATATATCAACAGTAAAGTAAAACAATAAATATATCTATACTTTACTGAAATCCGGAGTAAAATCATATGGCATACACAACAGAATACTCAGAGCGACCTCTAATGTATAATCATATAAGTATACCACAGTAGGTAGAACAATAAACCTACTGGAAGAAACAAGGTAGCTCGAGCACTATGCCTCCGACCAGGACGTGCGACACCATAATCCGAACTGCAATCTGGACACGAAAACCGAAAAGCCCAAGGGAAAGACATGAAAATCGTTAGAGTGAGTGGACGAAAATAAATGTCTTTCACCAGTTGATATATATGTTTAAAACAACATATGCGAGTCCAGGTAAATAAAAACAACAAGTACACGAGGTAAAACCATAATCCTCCAGCGTACTGATTGAGCATGCAAGTAAAAATCCCACAGGGTCACTCATGGACACCTCCGTGCTAGTACAGTCCGAATCACGGGATCCCAGACCCATACGTGACTCTAAGCCAGAAAGGCCTCGGTTCCGCGGAAACGCCCATCGCCGGTTAGGTAGGGGTAACGCCCCTCCTGGGAGCCTACCATCGGGGATCAACCGAGAGGCAAGTGTATCGATACAACAACGTAACTGAGACTGTACTCTGTGTAAATCAAATCATAAACAGTTCGATGCAAATGCATGAAACAACATATAAGTGTATGTATACTCGTATACGTATATCCGTATATGTATATTCGTATATTCGTAAAAAACACATGCTCATGTAATCTGTAATCTCAATACGCATGCTCAAGTTCGTAAATCATATAAAAGACTCGTAAGAATTCCGTGAAAAGAAATTGTCCACTCATAGACTAGCGTAACGCGATACGTGTTAACCCGTGATCCGGTGGAAAGTCCCTCGCCAAAACAACGATCACGAACACCTGAATATTCACAAAATCCATTTCTCAAAATTATAATTCGACAATTCAAGACAAATCACGAGAAACCACCGTTCTCGGAAACACGTAATCCGATTACGACAAACTGTCGGAAATCCGGAAATCACACCTCAATACCTCGCTGTAAGTTCGGACGTTCAACTCAAAAAACAAACCTCCCCACTGCGATTGGGGCGCGATTTCGAGTGAAATAACATACAACTTGTCGAAAATCCCAAAAAGTCAAACTTTGACCGCCGTTGACCGTTGACCGCCGTCCACGGTGGTGCCGCTATCAACCTGAAAATTTCTCATCGGAGCAACCCCTATTCCACTCAAAATCATCCACTGAGCAACTTTGTTAACTGCATCGAAGGCCAATTCAAACTCTAACTAGCTCAATTTCATGCAAAACTGAATTGGTACACAAATTTCACATTCAAAATTCTCCACACACAAGCAAAATTAGATCACCATACCTATATGGTTAGAATCAGGGTGAAGAGGGCTACAAAACCCAGTCCAAATTGTAGCTCTAATCGGCCTAATTCATGCAACCCGAATTCACACAAAAACCACCTATTTTGGCCGGAAAATTCTCCTCTCCACCGCCACGCTCGCCGTGAGGGGTGGCCAGAAAGGGACTCGGGGTGCCAAGGCGCACCGGATGGATCCTTTGCCAAGCCTTGAGGTGGCCGGAAGCACCACACCGCCGTGGAGGCCGCCGGTCACCGACGCACCTTCTCCTCCCTCTCGGTCAAACCGAGTCAACCCAGTCAAGGCAATAAATGAAGAATGTTGACTTACCTGATATGGAAACCCTCTATTTATATACTTGCCAAATATGGAAACTTCCACAATTAATTTGCGACAAACTTTAAATACTCGTAACTTCCTCGTCGTAATTCCGATTCCTATAATTCTCGCTGCAACAAACTCGACTAGATGTATTCTTCAATTATCACCCAAAGTCAAACACATCGGCAAATCGAATAAAAAGTCAACTGTTCAACCCAAACACATTTAAACCGACTAAATTATCAGCAATCGGAAATATTCGCAACTTAATCTTCATAACTCGGAATAATGCTCCGGAAGTTCCCACAAGCTCGAAATTAAATGTTCAACAACTTCCGTGAAGAAGCCGAAACCAAATTCTCGTCCGGTAATTTAGTCTCTAAGAAATCCTCCATTTAAATCCGAGTACGTCGAAGCTTCAAATATTCATAACTTATTCCTCGGTCGTCCAAATAACGATCCGAAACCGCCCACGAACTCGAAATCACACGTAGAACGACTCTTGAGAAGAGACTCAGCTCCAATTCTCGGCCAATGATTAAGTCGTTAACAAGCCTGGCGATTCAATCATCAGTCGGAAATCTGCGATTATGCAGTAACTCACGAATCAAGCTGATTATACTTCTAATTCTGTTCTGGGTCGTCACAAATCCACCCCCCTTAAAAAATTTTGACCTTGAAATTTTCGAGTCTGCCGACTAAAAGTAGGAGCACAGCCTATGCATACTGCTCAACTTCTCAGTGGTAACCTCAACAGTATGACACTGATAACAAACTCCACAATAGGAGATAACTCCTTGCTGAAATCTCTGTACCCTCAAATCTCGAATCTGGACTGGCTCCACACAATTACCATGTGTTCCTGCATAAGGAACCGATATGGTACACAACACGTAACAAACCTGAAACATAGTTCCGCCACACGGAACACAACACACACAAAGGCCAACACTATAGGCGATGCCAAACTATACGGCACAACACAAACTCGCCTACGACCACACACGGATCAAAACAACATGGCAAATCACAACTCAGTCTACACACATCAACATAACTAAAACATCAAACTCAAGCAATTATCAACCCATTTCCGCTAATCTGACAGTCTGTGGTAGCACACTCCACAAAATCAGGATCAAATGTCAACTCAAATCCAAACTCGCTCCAGTACAATGGAGTACAACATCGTTCCTCAAATCGACATCACGCAACGTCAATATCACAGTGGTCAACAAACTGGTACTGTAAGCAATCTTGAACAAGTGAAACTGCTGGTCTCAAATCCTCTGGAACTGTAATACCGAGGTCCACAATATGTCCTCCAAGGTCTGAATAGTCCTCAAAGATCGCCCACCAATCTGAGGATAAGAACCGGTACTAACTCGTAATTTGGTCCCCAATGTTCGCTGCAAAGCTCACCAACACTCAGTCGTAGCTGATTATCTCAGTCAGCAAACTGGGACATAGGTACACCACGTGAATGGACAATCTTCGTCAAACATAGCTATGCCAACCTGCCACTGAAATCTTTCCCGAAAAGTACAAGGAAATGTACCAAGTCCATTAAATGGTCCACAAAGGCCTAACAACTGGTATCACAAACCGAAGTGCATACTGGCACACAAAACCACAGCGATAATCTCCAACTTCTAATCGGAAATCTCAAATGGCTGACACTTCTCGGCAAGTCTCTGCCTCCTAGCCATCGCCAGTCGACAATTGTGGTATCTACACACACAAGTTGCTATATCGCTCTTCATGTTGCGTCACGAGTAGTAATCTCGAAGTATCAGACACAACTCCGCATCACTAGCGCCAAACGCACGCAAAATAATGAGCTTCAACATCATCACACTCGAACTCCGCTCCCGATGCCCGCAACTCGGCTAACACGGAAACTCGAGCCACACACACACATGAAACACTGAAGCTCCCGACATCCAACTGAACGCATCAGCAATAACATCCCAAACGGATGATCGAAGTACAACCTCTAGCCATTCCCGAACAAGCTCAAAGGTGCAGCTATAGTCGTTAGTCGACCTCATCCATCAACACTGCCTCAAGCCCAAATCTGGCCGAAAATGCAAGTGGATGAAACTCAGTGATTAGTGTATGTCCTACACTGCGCTGCACGCCATAGATGTAGTGTCTCGAACTCTCTGATGCTAACATAAGGACAGCTACACCCAAATCATACACAGGACACATAGCTACATAAAGTTTCCACTGTCCGTAACCATGAGCCACCGCTCTGCTACACAGCATCAAAACATAATCAAATTTAAATCTCGATGCATCGCCATAACCCACGAACTCGTCACGATCGTCAGGTAAGGTCAAAACCGAAGCAACGGTCAACCATCCTGCAGGAGTAAGTAACTCTCCTCGCGTGCATCGAACCCCACGAACTTGAGGCCTTCTTCATCAATTCGAAAAATGGAGTGGCAATCTGGGAAAATCCCACACAAGTCGTCGGTATTAACCTGCCAAACCCAAGAGACCCCTGATCTCTGGTACAATGGTTGGGCAACCTCAAATCAACACGGCTTCTATCTGGTCAGAATCCATGCCACTCCCTCGGATAACATCACACAACCCAAAATTTTCACGCTAATCGGCCAAAACTCACACTGGCTGAACTTACCAACAACTGATCATCTCGTAAGGGCCACAAAACTGCTCGCAATTGCTTCAAGTACTGGCCCACACTCCCGGAGTACATCAGGACGTTGCCAACGAACATGACCGCAAACTCGTCCAGAAACCGTCTGAACACATGATCCATCAAGTCCGTAAACACTATGGGGCATTGGTCAACCAAACAGCGTGACCAAAAACTCCTGATGTCCGCACCGAGATCCAAAAGTTGTCCTAACCACATCTGACTCATCAAACCTCAACTGATGGTTTCCGGACCCGAAATCAATCTTCGACAAGACTGAAGCTCTCACAAGCTGATCAAACCAATCGTCAATCCGATGCGGAGGATACTCACTCTCCTCTGAAGCGAATCAGGCTTCGGTATTCAATGCACCACCTCGACGAACTATCCTGCATCCACACAATCAATGCAAGAGCACACCACGCAAATACGCGGGGTCGCATGAAATCTCCTGAAATCTCCTCCAGCAACTCCTGGAGTCGAAACTGTAGCTCCATCAGCTCCACTGGTTCCGAACGACAAGATGCCGGGAAAATGAGTCCAGCGCTCGACACAAGCTCAATGGTGTAGTCGATCTCCCGTACTGGAGGAACCCCTGGTAACTCCTCCGGAATACACCTGGAAACTCGGGAACCACCTCAACATAGCCAATGTCGGGCACAGCAACCATAGTATCCACATCATAAGCTAAGCAAACAACACAATCCGTCTCCATCATCCAATCGACCATCACCACGAAACAATATCTCGGGGAAACCTGGTCGTCGAAACACAACCTCCTTCTCGAGGTACTCGAACACAACCAAATGCGTCGCCAGTAAGTCCATACTCACAAACACACCAAAACCACGATGTCCAGCTATAACAGATGCACGGCTAACCCATATCCTCCAACAAGGATCACGCAACCTCCGGATGGATGCAACACTCTCCAAAACCTCGGAAGTGGAGATGCAGGTACAATAGCCATGGATATCAAGCAACAGTAACCTCGAAGAAAATTCTGTCCTCAAACAAGGTCATGGCACAAACTCCAACATGCCCAACTAGCCGCCACATCAATTGCGACATTGCTGATTAACTCTTCAAAAGGGTACATTGGTCAAACTTCAGGAATAGCATCATGACCTCCTCCTGAACTCTGAGCTGTCAAACCACTAACACAGCTAGCTGAGGGCGCTCCCTCGTAACGTGACCCTCCTGGCCACCGAAACAGCAACTGAAAGTGCTCCACGAACACAAATCACCGCAACACCTGCTGTGTGATAGGATCACCAACGATCGCCCAAACTCATGCCACAGGAGCAAATCCGCTACTCTGTGATCTCCGCCATCGCCAAACGGATCCTCTGCCTGATCTGATGACCCTCAACATAATCAAAAAGACCACAACCTGATGAAGTCACTGATCCCGAAGTATCAAAACTCAACCTCATCAAAACATCTCGACTAAATCCATTTTCCTCAAACCATCTCATCGAAAACCGCGTACGTCTTTCCTTCTCAATAGCCTCGCCACTAAGTGCAACACACTAAACTCGTCACGGATGTCTCGAGGCACAACAATCAGACTCTCTCTGATGCTCAGGTTCAAACTCACCTCGAACCTCGTGCACCACTTCCTCTGAAGCCACATAACACGTGCAAACAGAAACAAACATGTGGACAATGCATCTCTGCCTCAGGTGGGTAAACACTCCACATTCAATTGCTGGATAGCCTGATAAAACCATTACCGTATAAACAACACCTTGAATGTAGGCCATGGAGTCGCAACAGGAACTCACACAATATCAGCCCACCAAATACACTAATCTGACTCAGGCAAACATCAACTGCCACAATTCTCAGCACTGAGGCAACATATAGACGCTCATACACACACAACCAGGCAAACCGTGCCACACAAATCTCTGAACTCAGTATACTCATCCAAATCCACAGTTCTCTGGCAAATTGCGCGTCGACTGATCCTCAATAGGACCCACAACCGAAACGACACAGAAAGCACGTCAGGAGGCATCCTAATGAATAAAACATCGTTCACAACAAGTGGAACGTAATCATGGAACTTTAAATATTTAAAACTATACAACACCTGGAATATTGATGAGTATCTGCCGGCCGGTCGGGTCACCATTCCAGACATGCTGTACATTCTCAAATATCCTTAGTAAACACGACTACAGAAGTCTACATAACCTATAACCTAATGCTCTGATACCAAGCTGAAAGGACCCAACCCCGGTTTAGCTCCCTAAACCGGAATCAAACCCTTTCGAAAACACGAACCAACAAAAACCGTAGAAATTTTGGCAGAGTTTCGTTACTAACGTGGAATTACCATTACCTGCACGCGGAAAATACACTTCATCCTATGCCACAAAAATCAAACCGTGGGCACCAATCCCATCCGGATTTCTCAATATATCAACAGTAAAGTAAAACAATAAATATATCTATACTTTACTGAAATCCGGAGTAAAATTATATGGCATACACAACAGAATACTCAGAGCGACCTCTAATGTATAATCATATAAGTATACCACAGTAGGTAGAATAATAAACCTACTGGAAGAAACAAGGTAGCTCGAGCACTATGCCTCCGAACAGGACGTGCGACACCAGAATCCGAACTGCAAACTGGGCACGGAAACCGAAAAGCCCAGGGGAAAGACATGAAAATCGTTAGAGTGAGTGGACGTAAATAAATGTCTTTCACCAGTTGATATATATGTTTAAAACAACATGTGAGTCCAGGTAAATAAAAACAACAAGTACACAAGGTAAAACCATAATCCTCCAGCGTACTGAGCATGCAAGTAAAAATTCCACGGGGTTACTCATGGACACCTCCGTGCTAGTACAGTCCGAATCACGGGATCCCAGACCCACAAGTGACTCTAAGCCAGAAAGGCCTCGGTTCCGGGGAAACGCCCATCGCCGGTCAGGTAGGGGTAACGCCCCTCCTGGGAGCCTACCATCGGGGATCAGCCGAGAGGCAAGTGTATCAATACAACAACGTAACTGAGACTGTACTCTGTGTAAATCAAATCATAAACAGTTCGATGCAAATGCATGAAACAACATATAAGTGTATGTATACTCGTATACGTATATCCGTATATGTATATTCGTATATTCGTAAAAACACATGCTCATGTAATCTGTAATCTCAATACGCATGCTCAAGTTCGTAAATCATATAAAAGACTCGCAAGAATTCCGTGAAAAGAAATTGTCCACTCACAGACTAGCGTAACACGATACGCGTTAACCCGTGATCCGGCGGAAAGTCCCTCGCCAAAACAACTATCACGAACACCTGAATATTCACAAAATCCATTTTTCAAAATCATAATTCGACAATTCAAGACAAATCACGAGAAACCACCGTTCTCGGAAACACGTAATCCGATTACGACAAACTGTCGGAAATCCGGAAATCACACCTCAATACCTCGCTATAAGTTCGGACGTTCAACTCGTAAAACAAACCTCCCCACTGCGATCGGGGCGCGATTTCGAGTGAAATGACATGCAACTTGTCGAAAATCCCAAAAAGTCAAACTTTGACCGCCGTTGACCGTTGACCGCCGCGTTGACCGCCGTTCACGGTGGCGCCGCCACCAACCTGAAAATTTCTCAGCGGAGCAACCCCTATTCCACTCAAAATCATCCACTGAGCAACTTTGTCAACCGCATCGAAGGCCAATTCAAACTCTAATTAGCTCAATTTCATGCAAAACCTAATTGGTACACAAATTTCACATTCAAAATTCTCCACACACAAGCAAAATTAGATCACCATACCTATATGGTTAGAATCAGGGTGAAGAGGGCTACATAACCCAGTCCAAATTGTAGCTCGAATCGGCCTAATTCATGCAACCCGAATTCACACAAAAACCACCTATTTTGGCCGGAAAATTCTCCTCTCCACCGCCACCCTCGCTGTGAGGGGTGGCCGAAAAGGGACTCGGGGTGCCAAGGCGTACCGGATGGATCCTTTCCCAAGCCTTGAGGTGGCCGGAAGCACCACGCTGCCGTGGAGGCCGCCGGTCACCGACACACCTTCTCCTCCCTCTCGGTCAAACCGAGTCAACCCAGTCAAGGCAATAAATGAAGAATGTTGACTTACCTGATATGGAAACCCTCTATTTATATACTTGCCAAATATGGAAACTTCCACAATTAATTTGCGACAAACTTTAATTACTCGTAACTTCCTCGTCGTAATTTCGATTCAGATAATTCTCGAGGCAACAAACTCGACTCGACGTATTCTTCAATTATCACCCGAAGTCAAACACATCGGCAAATCGAATAAAAAGTCAACTGTTCAACCCAAACACATTTAAACCGACTAAATAATCAACAATCGGAAATATTCGCAACTTAATCTTCATAACTCGGAATAATGCTCCTGAAGTTCCCACAACCTCGAAATTAAATGCTCAACAAATTTTGTGAAGAAGCTGAAACCAAATTCTCGTCCGGTAATTTAGTCGCTAAGAAATCCTCCATTTAAATCCGAGTACGTCGAAACTTCAAATATTCATAACTTATTCCTCGGTCGTCCAAATAACGATCCGAAACCGCTCACGAACTCGAAATCACACGTAGAATGACTCTCGAGAAGAGACTCAGCTCCAATTCTCGGCCAATGATTAAGTCGTTAACAAGCCTGGCGATTCAATCATCAGTCGGAAATCTGCGATTATGCAGTAATTAACTCACGAATCAAGCTGATTATACTTCTGATTCTTTTTTGGTTCGTCACATTTAATCCGAGAATCAGCTCTGCATCTAAATCAAGCATTAAGCACAAAATAACATGTTTAGTTAATTTCTAAAACCGCAAAATAGATTACATAAATAAGTTAGAATTATATAACCAAAGAACTTCTTTAAACCAATCCATAATAACCAAAAAGTCATACAAGAAGGAAGAAGAAGTAGAACAAATCATGTTACACTTTTTATTTCGAGAATTTGCGCTAATAACTATTGTAGATGGTCTTCTATGGATAGTGGAGACACTTAGGATTGCCAGGAATACCTCGGTGGAGGATGGCGTTGGAGAGTGGTAGCCTTCTTGAAGGTTTTGGTGTTTTGGAGGTGAAGAAGTATTTAGGGCAGAGGTTTGGATACTAAAATGATAGATGATCTTGAATGAGGCTGAGCTCTCCCTTTTATAGATGAAGAATATAATCTTTCCTCACAAAACTAGGTTTTCCTAGTGTACCCGGATAAATATAGCAGTCTGCATAGAATCATCCTTTTCCGGAGTTGTAGACCTCCAAAACTTATGATCTTTAGCTCGTTGGAAAGAATACTTCAAGAGCTTTCCAGAGAGGTATCACATGACTATATTTGGGCTTTAAAATCATTCTCGGTGCTCATTTGAAGTTATAGATCTGTACTTGGATATTCTTTCCTTATTCCATGAGAGATCTTCACCTTCCTGATTTTGTTATTCTTTCTCTCCAAGGAATATCTTGGCTGAACCTTCCTTATCATGTAGGATATATTGATCTTCAAATTAGGAACTTTTGAGATACACTTGATACATATGATTCGGCCACCATCTTATTCCTTGATCCGCCACCATTTCTTCTTTCTTAGCAAAAATGTTTTCATTTTTCATTTGTACCATTTGACATCATTTTTCAATTGCACCATTTAGTTTCTAATTCTCAACACCATTTGGGAAACGAATTTGCGCACAATTTTTAGTAACTTTGTGAATACCATTTCTTCTTCAAAATTAGAAACTTCCTCCTTATTGCGTTTTAGGCTCATTTCCACCTCCTTTATTCATCTCCTTTATGAAAAACCTAAAAATATTAAAGTAGGTAAGAATGGATAATATTAAGGTCAAAACAAAGCTAAATATAAAGAGAAATACGTTAAAAATCAAGCATAACATGTATAGATCAAGTACTTAGATTAAGATTGTTAGACGACGAAACTTAGGCAACAAAACGTTCGTCGCCGAAGTACTTGGGCAACGAAAAATACAACAAAATTGCTTCGTTGCCTAAGTGCATTTTTTTGGTAATGGTTTGGGCCTTTCTTGGTGGTCCGGCTGGCCATGGATAATTTCGGCGACTTTCGACAACTTCCGACAACTCATTTTTTTACCTTTTCAAAAGTTGCTCCAATTTGACTCATTTACTCTATCTCTTTTATTTAAAACCTAAAAATAACAAAACAAGTTAGAAATGATAATACTAAGGTCATAATGTAGCTTAATGCAGAGAGATAGAAATGCATTAAAAATTTAGCATAAAGTGCGTAGATCAAGATCAACGCTTTTCTTCATCAGAATAAGACCTATGGCTGAAGTATGAACTCATATCATGTCACTGATGTCACATGGTTTTTTGTTGGTTAACTCATTAAGTCAAATTTTTGAATCACATCAGACATCAATATCATCCTTTAATCTATCAAAATTAAATTACATGTACGTTGTTATTTTTTTTCTCGATTACATTAATTAATAACAAATAAATATAGAGAGATTAGAGAATTTCTATTGGGACCTCTAATTTTGCTCACTACACCTCCTTACTCTTCACACCTCCACTCTTATTTTGATTTTATGAATTGGCTCACTAGACTTATCATCAAATACCCATTTAAATAACGTAGAAAAAAAATATAGTATGAAAATAGAATTTATTAACAGTTAAAAAGAAAAAGTTAAATCTAGAGGTTTAATGAGATAGTTAATTAGAATTTTATTTTTTGTTCACATTTTGTACAAGGATAATTGTGTAATTAAATATCTAATAAAAATAAGATGAGGTCAATTGAACAAATTGGGAGGCCTCAATAGAAAATCTCTTAAATATATCACATTCATAATTAATGAATAATGAAAAAAAAACCAATTTGTATATAGAACCAAATGCCACCCTTTCATACAGAAGCACTGATCAACTAGATAGCCATGTCTGTTGAGCTATTAGTCTTGGCCCCGGCGGTTCTTCCCCTTTTTTTCCTACCTATTGTTGTCTAGCTTCATCCTCAAGTTTTCCAGCACCTTAAACACCAAGTTCCCTAGATCATTCCCAATCATGGGCTTATTCTCTGCGATCTACAAAAAATCATGTCCAATTGAACCGATTTTTTGCAAGCATGATCCTTGAATATCAATATACACAATAAATGATTTCAATGGCTCAACAACTTTGTCAATCTAGTGAAAAATGATTCTTCGGCCCAATTTTTTAAAAGCGAAGCTCCTCTCTCTCTCTATCTCTCTCTCTCTATATATATGTATGTATGTATGAATATATATATATATATATCCTATCAAGTGGCACAGTTTCACATTAAAACTTTGGTTTAAAGTTCAATTTTACTCAAAATCGATAAAATAATTTGATCAATGGAATCACTCATCGTTTAGCTACCGATGCAAAGATCATGCTTCACAATTTTAGCTCAATCATAGATGTGTTAACCATTAACGAAAATTTGACGGTGTAAATACACGAGTATAAATAGAAGATTATCCGAAATGGAAACTCTATTTCGGGCACTGAACTGAGACTCTATCTCTCTCCCAACAATATTGTCGTCGATATCGGTCACGCCGTCTGGCTACCATTGGCCTTGATTCTGGTCGTGTCTGGAAGGTCTTGACCTTGTCTTCATGTTTTTGGTCTCAATCAATGGAATAGTGGCCGGAGAGAGGAAAATCGACAAGCTTAAGATTTAGGATTTCGGTGTTTTCTGTTGGTCGTCATTTGCGACTTTTCCAACCATATTTCAGATAGGTAGGGGATCATTTTATCCTCTAGACTGTATTGTGCTGGAATTTTTGTGTTTGCAAGTTGAGATCGAGGAGGATTGGATGCGATTTTCATTCAGAAACTATAGCCAAATCGGCAGCGGCCAAAAACCATAAATCCTGGTAAGAGGTTATGAGTTTTGTAGCTCTCATTCATGGAAATAAAATGCGACCTGAGCTGAGCCCTGTGGTGGCTCGACAAAGGCATAATTAGGTTGGAAGTTTTTCAGTGATTTTAGATCCGAAGCCTTGAGGGTTTTTACGGCCAAACCCAGTTGATTTAATATGTGCCTTAGAATAGAAAAAGATAGGAATTGACGAGAGGAAAATATTTATGTGTTAACCTCCACTGTCAGCAGTGGTCATTGGCGGAGGCGCCTCTCATTGAAGAAACTTTCCAGAACAATGCTACGAGTGTAGTCATAAGATTTTATTTGGCCTTTAGCCTCTGCTGCACCAATTGGTAGTGCTGAAGTGTGTTGTCACGCGTCTTGTGCGATTACGACCTTCTCGCCGTAATGAGTTTATCAAGAAAAATTCTACTTAATAAGATAGAGTTTAGATTAGGTAGAATAATTACTAGATTTAAGTAATTAAATTATTAGTATTACAATATTCAAGGATGGTCGTGATTACAAATGGTATTAGATCGTAATTCAGCACGCAAACCAAGCTCTTGTTGGGTATGTATTTCAAAATTAATGAAGTAGGCCGCCTATGGCCTTTGGACAAAACTATGTGTATATGGATAGAGCCTTTGATGCCTCAATTCAGCAATTAACTACAATAATAATGCACTTTGGCAACAAAGTCATTTTGTCACCTCAGAGGCATTTTTCGTCATTTAAGTCCTTACACGATGAAAAATTCATTGTTTAAGTGTCGTCATATAAGCACTTAGATGATGGAAAAAAAATCGTCGCCTAAGTTACATCTTAAACGACGAAACATACTTTGTCGTCTAAGTGTTTACATGATGAAATTTTTTTGCCAAAGATGATGAAATTTTTCGTTGTGTACCATACTTTAGACAACGAAAAAAAAATTATCGTGTAAGGTATCACACTTAGACGATGAAATAGTTTCTTCACCTACATGTTGTAACTTAGATGATGAAATATTTTTTGTCGTCTAAATGAATTCACTTACACGACTAAATTTCGTCATCTTAATGTTCTTGCTAGACAACGAAATATCTAATAATCCATCATCTAACATGTCTACTTAGACGATGAAATGTTCCCATTTTGTCGTCCAACTGAACATGTTAGACAACGAAACATTGAATTTTTCGTCGTCTAAGTTCTAATTGTTTCTATTAATTATTTTATAAATATAAATTGAATTAAAAATTAAATAATAAAATAAAGAAAATTCTCTCATTAATATATTAAATAATTTGTACATAAAAATTGTACTGTTCTAAATGAAATATAAACGTAACTACATACGAAACTAAATAGAAATATCAACACCTACGAGAGTTTGGACCCTGCCGATTCCTCTGGTGTCCAGATCATCATCATCGTGTCCAGAATCCCGAGAATGTGTGTCATCACTGGGTTCTGAAAATGTGCGGGCACCAATTTCTCCCTGACCAATTGTATCAACCTCTCCTGAAACTAATATTGTGAACAATTTATGAATGTCGATTTCTAAAGAAAATTTGACATAGTTTCCCCTAAAAATGGAGGAAACCAAAAACTTGCTTGAAAAAAGACACTTCGAATAACCAATTCCAAAATAACAAACCATGGGCACCGATTCCTATCTGAAATTTTCAAGTTTAGAATAATGTTTAATTTAAACAACTAAACGAAATTCCAATAGCACAACCTAATAAATATCCTAATCATGATTCAATTTTTCTTAAATCGACTGTAAGATTAAAGTTTTAATTAAAATGCCAGTAATTAATTAATTATTCACGCGCATATACACATTCGTGCGCCTACGTAAATATTAAGTTCGAATTCGATCAAATTATCTCCATCTATTAATTAATTATAATTAAGTATTACATATATTTATATATCAATCACTTATATCATCATAATCGACATCGTTTGAATCATCCTCCACACTAATGATCATTATCATCCACATCATCTTAATCGTATACAATGTTGTCTTCGTCGATCATTCTCCAGCTCCTCTTCAGAGGCATTCTTCTCTAGGTCGTCGATCTCCTTTTGAGTAAGATTCGTGGCATGATCAGGCATGGGTAAGTGTTCGTCAGGCTGAATCAGTTCCCTTATGTCGGGGATGGTATATAGAAGTATTAGGCTCTTGATATGCATTGTCATTATATGCTTCAGTGTCAGTCGCCAACGTCCCTTCAAGTGTTGTGGCACTACATATTCTCCGATGAGACAAATGGTTTACTATTTTTCAAATTTCACCCACTTTCGGATCATCCAGATAGAACATCTACCTAACTAAGGTGGAAAGAGTGAATAGCTCATCCTCATACCAACTTGAGGTTTGTATCAACTGATAAAGGCCTAGATCTTCCTTCGTACGCTTGAACTATTTACACTTGAATAAAAAAACATTCATATCATTCCCATAAAGTAGCTGAACAATATTAACAAGAACCCCTTAATATACATCAAAGCCTTTCCCAACCGCGATCCCACTGTTTTGTATTTTTCTTCCTTCATCTTTGTCCAATGAATGAAAATTTACACCGTTGACAAAACATCTAGGGTAAATATAGTGTTGGACCGACTTATGGACCAATAAGTGCATTTTCCATAACCCCCCCCCCCCCCCCCTCGTGGTTACTGTATTTTTCTAGATCGATCATCTGTAAAATTATGAAGAAGATATATGAATTTGTATTTAATTTCTACAGATTATTTGATATAGCTTCTCCTAAAACAAATGGAAACCAAAAACCTGCATGCACAAACTAAGGAAAAACACTTCGAATAAGCAAACACTAAATTAAGTTCGAATTTACCATGGGCACCTATTCCTATTCGGATTTCTCAATTTCAAAATAAAAAAAATCACAAACTTATATGGTTTAAACAAACTCATTGGAGAAAATAATCAGGGAACTTCTTCTTAAGCATTTTTTCAACCCAGTTATAACTCTTGTCCGTTTTTGCTGTATGAATTTTCTCTCCGTAAGATTGCATGTACTTGAATAAGTTCACTAAAGACCTCGTCACAGTCTCGCAACACTACCTAAAGCACTTTAAAAAGTTATTCTTGAGTTAATCTTTCGTTTAATACTCCTCTAAATGGTTGTACAACATCTGTGATGACTGAAAGATTGTTGTGGGCATATAGATTAGAGGCAATGGTCTGGACTGGGTCCTTGAGGTACCTTTTGCAGTAGGTAACACACTCTGGCATCAGACATTGCAGTAAAACGTCACAGCCATGAGTCTTTAGACCAATGAACTTGTGTTGCTCAACATTCACACATCCAAATATATTCACTGCATAATTAGACGGATAACGAACACTTTGAAACTAGTTGAATACAGAATCCCTCTATGTCGGCTTCACTGTGTAAGGTGCAGCAGGCGTCTTGTTATCCACTCCTCTTCTATCTCTCTTTAGCCACAAGTGATGGCTTAAATACATAGGTTCTAAATCTTTGGGAGTATCCTTAGTCTTTAACTTAATACCGAGAATTGTTCCCACCACGTAGTCACACACATTCTTTTCTATGTGCATGACATCTAGGTTATTCTTAAGTTTTAACTTCGACCAGTAAGGTAGTTCAAAGAAAATACTCATGTGCTTCCAATATGTAAGATGATGGGGAGGGTGTTGATTCAACTTTTTCACACCATTTTCATTACTCAACACACCAAAATAGAATCCGTTTAACCTCTCAAAATCTCTTCACCAGACCATTGTCAGAGTTTAGGACTATTCTCTATTGTCTCATCAAAATTCTCCTCATCCTATCGCCACTGGTGACCATGAGGAAGCCATTTACGGTGACCTATGCAACACACCTTCTCTACATACCCACTGGAGTTGACATCTTCTAAGCAGACATGACAAACATTGTACCCTTTCGTTGTGCAAGATGCCAACATCCCATAACAGAAAAATTGATGATCGTCCACATTACAGCTGCTTTCATCGTGAACATTGTTTCAGTGAATTTTTCATAAGTTAAGACTCTATTTTTTCACAAGTGTTTCAGCTCATCAATCAATGGTTTTAGATACACATCTAAACACTTTCCAAGATACTTAAGACCTGGAATTAGAAAAGTAAAAAAATTAAATTTCTTGTTCATACACATCCATAGAGGAAACTTGTATGGATTGACAATAACTGGTCAAGTACTGATTGAAGCTCTATTATTACCCCAAGGGTTTGAATCCATATGTAGAAAATACGAGTCTAACATTTGGAACCTCTGCTGCAAAGTCTGGAAGTTCCCTATCAAAATCTTTAAAAGTCTCTGCATCTGCCACGTGTCTGAGCACATCGTCATCTATTCTATGTTTGTGTACCATCTCATTACTTCTGTTATGTATAGAGACATGTACAGATGTTGCAGTCTAGGAATCAACGGAAAATAGCGAAGCACCTTCAAGGTAATTTGCTTCTTCGAACTCCTCCTATTCCCCTGCTACAAATATATGCACTGGTTGCATACGGGACAGTAGTTCAAATATGCATACTCTTTTTAAAATAGCACACAATCATTTATGCATACGTGAATTTTCGTGTACTTTAGGCCGAGACTGCTCAAGATCGTTCTAACCTTATAATGGGTTTCGGGAAGTTTGTGATCATCATGAAGAAACTTACATATATGCTCCTGTATTTCATCAAAAGCACATTCTGAAATTTCACTCTTCATTTTAATCTGAATTTCCTCCATTACATATCGAAACACATTCTCTAGACATCCAGGGTACACCGAGGTCAATCTGGGCTTCAAGTAGCATCATGTTGTACTTATCCATCTCACTAATGTCAGTGGCCAAGACTGTAGGAGCTGTGTCATAATAAGGAGTATCATAACCTTCCTCTCCGTATTGGTGTCACCCACAACTACCATTGGATGAGGCACCCTAGTAATTATACCCTGAGCTGAAGTTTCGTCTTGATGAGGTGAAACCTACTACTTCACCGTGCTCACTCCATGTAGTGTAACTCCACATCATACCATGGTCATACAAGTGTTGAGCATAACATTAATCTCCACAAACTGATGGTTCAGACATTTACTGCATGGACATATGTAACGCTTCTTTCCTTGACCATGTTGCATTGCAAACAACATAAACTCCCTGATTCCGTCCATATACCTCTCATCACATATATTCACCAACTGTATCCAACTCTTGTCCATATTTCTGCATAAGTTAATTATCATATTAAATAATTTTTCAACTAATTAATTAATCTCAAGAAAAAAGTCATTCACAGGGTCTGAATGTTCGCCTTGGTATCAAAATGATGCCTAAATTTTAAAAACTATCAAAGTGATGCCCGAACTTCCGAAATTATATCTACGTGATGCCTAGGGCCATTTTCTGTCACCACTTTGTTAACATTGATGATGTGTCATTATTTTTTTGAAAACAAGGAGAAATGAATTTAATACCGTTGTATTTTTCAATCTTTTTTTGGAAAAATTCTCTCATAGGGTCTAAACTTTCGTCATCGTATCAAAAAGATGCTAAAACTTTAGAAACTATGTTTACGTGATGCTTAGAGCCATATCTACGTGCACAAAATTGCCATGGGCACCCCCAAAATTCATTTAGGCACCCAATTTTTTTTTTCTCTCTATCTTTCTCAATATAAACACAGTAGCAGTGAGCCCCTCATGGCTAAAGCTTGATCTGCACTTGGTTCCTCACCATCAAGCATCAAAGCTCGCGGTGCCACTTCCTAGAGCTCGGCCTCATCGCTAGCTATTTCGATAGCCATTGAATCGCCACCTCGTAGCCCTTGCGAGCCTCGCTGCTACAACCTCGCGCCACCAGGTGTCTCAGCCTCCCACCTTCAGCCTTTTTTCTTAGCTCAATCGCATCCATTTTCTCACAAAAAGACACCAATTCAGACCGAGGAGGCACTGCCTCTGCCTCGTCATCAAAATTGTTCTCAACGCTGTTCTGGGTCAACATTTAGATGAAGGAGATAGGTCTTTTTCTATTCGGGTAGGTGAATTTGGATCCAAAACATAGCTCTTTTGCAATCTGGTTCTCTAAATTCGACATGAAAGATTATGGGTCTTGTTGTTTGGGGGTCGACTTGGGTAATTAGGGTTTGTGAGATTGTAGTAGATAGAGGAACTTGATGATAAGAGTCAAGAAAGATCAATTTAAGAACAATAGTTGAATGTGAAACTGACTACCACGACCTTGAGAATTTCAAATATAATTGTAGGAGATTCTTGTTAGCTACTCTTGTTGAATTTCAAATGTGAAACTGAGGTCGAGAGTGCCGTGTCTTCAGAGCGCGAAAGGGCTCGCAGAGATTTTTTCCATTGGGATTGGAACTCTAGGGTTGGAGGAGTTTGAGAGAGAGAGAGAGAGGAGGGAGAGAAAGAGGAGGGGAGAGACAGAGAGAGGAACCAAGTGTGGAATGAGCTTGAGCCGTGAGGGGATCACTGCTACTGTGTTTATGTTGAGAGAGATAGAGAGAGAAAAAAATTGGATGTCCAAATCAATTTTGGGGGTGCCCACAGCAATTTTTTACACGTAGATATGGCTCTAGGCATCACGTAAACATAGTTTCGGAAGTTTATGCATCACTTTAATTATTTTTCAAGTTCAGGCATGTCACGACCTGACCCTTGTCAAAAATTATCAAAAATAAAAAAAATCAGACACGTAAATCGAGGAAGTGTTCGATCCAAAAATAATTTAGACTAATCGAGTTGACAAACATGTTTAAACAACTTGTTACGACGAAACTATTGTAACGATATAATACAAAACTAATTTCTTCGTAGACCGCACTGCCACTGGTGGAGACCCTTGTCGCAACTGCCCACCCACTGGGTCGACGAAGCCTTAACGAAAAATTAACCTCACAACTATGTTTGTATCGATGATACGAACCTAATGACATATCACACGATGAATTCCCCAAAAAAAAAATTCGGCCACGCGCTGCCTGCGACTACTGCCGACGGCGACGAATGACACATGGATAGAAAGCTCTGAACGAGCCAAATAAACTTTCTTAAAGGACCATAAGCAGATTCCAGCTCGCTTGGCCAAAAACACCAGCCGGAAATCTCTCCGGCGACAATTCTCCGTCCTCGAGCCATTTCGGAGCTCGAGGTAAGCACCAACAGACTCGGGAAGAGGAGGGGAGCAAAATGCCTCCATCCTCACCGGGCCAGGCCACCAGCAACAGCAGATCACGGCAGAGGCCGATTCAAATCTGATCGGAAATCAATTTCGATTTTCCTCGGCTAAATCTGTACCCAAAATCATATCACAACACATATACAGAATCACGATACAAAACCCAGTCAATTCTTACCTAAAACGTCGTTAGAGACCTCGCCGACGACGATGGTGATTCCACCCAAAAACCCTAGAACTTCAGCCCTCTGATTCTGACTTGATAGGTTCACAATCTCAGAAATAATCATTGGAAAAGAAATAGGGGAAGAAGAGCTTTCATTTCCAACCGGTTTGGTGGCCGGACGGCATCGGTTTGGGCACGGGGAGAAAGGTCAACGCGGTTCAAACTTGAGTTACCCAAAATGGAAAAATTACTATTTTCAGAAATGGAAACTCCTATTTATACTCGGACATTTATGGTAATTCAATTTCCGATATTCCCATCAAACTTTCATTCAATCATAACTTTTCCATCATAACTCCGTTTTTGACATTCTTCACGTCCACGGACTCGTCTAGACAAATTTCACGACTTCTACCCGAAGTCAACCAACTTTGACAATTCTGATAAAAAGTCAACTCTAAAGCTCTCAATAATTACTGACTGTAAAAATTATTTAACGTGATCACTAAATCGAATTCGAATTATTCATCATTAGTATAAAATATATAAAAAGGTCGGGTTATCATAAGGCATCTTATTTATACGACGACGAAAGTTTATTAAAGTCAAAAAAAAATTGAAAAATACAAGGGTATTAAAGTCATTTCCCCTTATTTTCCAATATAAAAAATGACACGTCATCAGTGTTAACAGAGTCGTGACGAAAAATGACTATTGGCATCACGTAGATATAGTTTCGAAAGTTTGGGCATCAATTTAATAGTTTTTATAGTTCGGGCATCATTTTGATACCACGGCGAAAGTTCAGACCCTATGGGTGACTTTTTTCCTTAATCTAATGTACTATATTATTAAATTACATAACACAATTAAGTTAATATGCTATAATCTAATATACTATCACTAATCTAGCTAATATATTATATTATTAAGTTAATATGCATTTACATATATATATATATATTATATATAATTTTTCAACTATATATATTTAATCATATATTTATTAATTAATAAAAGCATACAATTAGCTTAACTATTAAACAGTTAATTAATAAAATATATATGCAAACAAGGTCACCGAAAACTATATTTCACCGGAGAACAAAATCATCGTATGTACGTACATAATTAAATTTAAAAAAAATTAATTGAGAGAAATGATTTCATACCTTCACCGATAAAGATATAAGTGGGTAAACAAATTAAAACTTCGGGGGTTGAAAAATTGATCAAATTGAAATTGTGGCCAGAGGTGGGTGTTGAGAGCTTTTGAGAGAAGTTGAGAGATGAGAAAGAGATGAAATATCCAATCTAAAAATAGAATTTGATCTAAATAATTGAGTTTTCTTAGACAACGAATTATTTCTTCATCTAAGTGTAAAGTTTCGACGTCTAAGTACATACCTAGACGACTAAACTATCTTCATTGTCTAAGGCATACCTTAGATCACGAATTACATAATTCATCGTCTAAGTTATCTTTTAGACAACGAATATTATATTCGCCATCTAAGATGTTAAACTTAGACAAAGAATTACTTAATTCGTCGTCTAAGTTTAGTTTTTAGACGACGAATTACATAATTCGTCGACCAAGTACAGATGTTAGACAATGAAATATGATATTCGTCATCTAGGCTGGACTTAGACAATTAATGAAAAAATTTCTTGGGCGTCGAACTGATTTTTCGTTGTCTAAATGTATATTTCTGGTAGTTATATGTGATTGGAATGATTAATTGTTTTTTTTTGCTATGGCCTTTTGGGTAGAGGGAAGTTTTTTGGCCTTGGCAGTAGAGATTGAAGCGGCATGGCAATCCCTCCAAGTGGGTAGGAATTATTGCGTTAACCCGGCTAGATTTTTCTATAATTCTTAGTTAGTGGTAAAGGTTGTAGCAGATCTGAACATAGCCTCAACCATGTTTCGGGATTCTTGTGTGGATCTCCATATGGCCTTTCGGTATTTTTCAGACTCTAGATTTGTATACTTAGGCTAAGAGGAAAATGTAGTAGCTCATAAGTTAGCTAACTGGGTCTTGCATAATGTTAGGACCCCTAAATTTTTTTTTCATTCAATACCTGATTTCAGGCAAGAGTGGTTGATTGGATCGTAATCGTCAAGCTTATCAATAAATTTATATCGTTTCACCTAAAAAAAAAATATTGGTAGTTGTATTGTGACGACCCGAACCAGAATCAGATGTGTGTTTGTTTATGATGTTGTATCGATACACTTGCATTCCGGTTGATCCCCGAGGATGTATGCCAGGGGAGGCTGTGACTCCTGACCCGAGGTCTTTACCGGGGGGAGGCAGACCTCTGACCTGAGGCCTTTCTGGCTAGAGTCACGTGTGGGTCTGGGATCCCGTGATTCGAAATGTACTAGCACGGTGTGTGTCCATGAGCGACCCTGTGGGATTTTTACTTGCATGCTCTGTACGCTGGAGGAGTGTGAGTTTACCTCGCGTACTATACCATGTTTATTTACCCGGACTCGCATATGTTTTTATAACATATATAGTAACTGGTGAAAGACATTTATTTTCGTCCACTCACTCTAACGTGTTTATTGTCTTTTCCCTGGGCTTTTCGGTTTCCATGCCCAGTTTGCAGTTCAGGTTTGGTGTTTCACGTTGCGGTTTGGAGGCTAGTGATCAGAGTCACCTGTGTTTTCCAGTAGGTTCTTGTTTCGCCTACTGATGTACATATTGTATATGTTTTACTCTAGAGGTCGCTCTGATATATTCTGATACATGTTGTGCGGATTTTCACGGATATACATATATACATAGTACAGTTTATTTACTGTTGTTGATTATATTGATGTTGAGAAATCCGGATGGGATTGGTGCCCACGGTTTGCTTTTTGTGGCATAGGACGAAGTGTTAATTTCTGGGTGCAGGTTATGGTAATTCAACGCTAGTAACGAAACTCTGCCCAAATTTTGAAAATTTTTTGTTGGTTCAATTCGTATTTTCGAGAGGGTTTGATTCCGATTTAGGTAACTGAATCGGGATTGGGTCCTTTCAGCTTGGTATCAGAGCATTAGGTTGTCAGATTTTGTAGACTCTTGTAGTTGTGACGCTTAGGGTATTTGAGTTGATACAGCATGACTGGAGTGATGACCCGACTTGCCAGCGGTACTCATCAATACTTCGGGTGTTGTATGTCCTCAAATATCTGCGGTTTCATGATTACGTTCTTTCTGCTTGTACCTAATGTTTGTCTTGTATCAGTAGGATGCCTCCTCGACGTGGTCCCCGTGTTGATCGGGATGATGATCCTGATGAGGATCGCCGAACGGGCGACTTGCTTATGCGAGTGTTGCGTTTGGAAGAGAGTTTTGACCCTGTGGTCAAGGCTCGCACTGCGGGTGCTACTGTGTTTTCGGGTTCAGTTGATCCAGAGATATGCGAGGCATGGTTGGTTCAGATGGAGCGTGTTTGTGAGCGTCTGCAGTTTACACCTGAGCAGATGACAGTAGCCGCAGTTGGTTTACTTGAGGGTGATGCATATTTTTGGTGGGTTAGCACCGACAGAGTTCCTGTGGATACTCCGTGGACATTGTTTCGTGATCTGTTTATGCGGAGGTATTTTAATCTGGCTACCCAGCAACGCAAGTATGAGGAGTTCACGAACTTGAGGCAGGGCAGTTTGTCTGTACTTGAGTATCGGGATCGGTTTACTCGTTTGTCTCGTTTTGCGCGGGATATGGTGGCTACAGAGGAAGCCAAGTGTCGTAGGTTTGAGCTGGGATTGAATCTGAACATCAAGGCGACGTTGACTACGATGACGAGGAACAACTTTGATGAGTTTGTCAGTGCAGCTCTCCGAGGCGAGGATATTGAGCAGGAGAGACAGCAAAGGTATCGGCCGAGACAGTTTGAGGAAGGTGAACCGAGTCAGGGACCTTCAAAGAGGCAGAGTTCTGATACTTCCGGTTCAGCTTCATCCTCAGGCGGTAGATCTTATCGCCCACCCTGTGGTCGCTGTGGTCGATCTCTCCACATTCTCAAGCCCTGCCTCGACATACCGCGGGAGTACCCATTGTGTAGTTTCTGCAACAGGCATCACCTTGGACCATGTCAGCGAGGTCCTGTCACTTGTTTCCGCTGTGGCCAGGTGGGTCACTATGCGAGGGAGTGTCCTCAGTTATATGGCGGTGACGGACAGGCAGCCCAGAGTTCCGGAGTTGAGCGAGGTGCCACTTCTGGAGCGCGACCGGCACAGTTTGCAGGCCAGGGCCGACAGCAGGGACAGCCCCAGCGAGGACGACCAGCCGGACAGGCGAGAATTCATGCTATGACTATGCGTGAGGGCAGAGCATCACCGGAGGTCGTTATCGGTACGTTACATATTTTTGGTATTCCAGTAGTTGCATTGTTAGATCCAGGTGCCACACATTCATTCATATCATTTAGACTGTCATCATTGGCTACGGTTCCTGCATCTCCACTTCCGGGATTGTGGAGAGTGTTGTATCCGTCAGGTAAGGTTGTAAGCATCAGTTGGGTTTACCGAGATTGTGAGGTATTTATTGATGGCCATGGTTTAGTCGTTGATCTGTTACTGCTTGATATTGTGGATTTTGATCTGATATTGGGTATGGACTTTTTGGAGTCGCACTGGGCCATGTTTGATTGCCACAGGAAGGAGGTCGCATTTCGACGACCAGGGTTGCCTGAGATACTGTTTCGTGGCGAGAAGAACACTTCATTACCGTGCTTGATTTCCACGATGTGGGCGGATCGGTTGATGAAGAAGGGTTGTATTGCATATTTAGCCCATGTTGTGGACACTACAGCTGCAGTGCCAGATCTTGGGAGTATTGAGGTTGTGTCTGAGTATCCGGATGTGTTTCCAGCGGAGTTACCTGGTATACCCCCTGTGCGGGAAATTGATTTTACCATTGAGTTGTTGCCGAGTACTGGACCGATATCCCAGACACCGTACCGAATGGCGCCTGCAGAGTTGAGGGAGCTGCAGATTCAGCTTCAGGAGTTGTTGGAGACCGAGTGTTTCTCTGTGGGGTGCTCCAGTGTTGTTTGTGCGGAAGAAGGACGGGTCCATGCGTTTGTGCATCGACTATCGGAAGCTGAATCAGATTACAGTGAGGAACAAGTATCCGTTGGCACGGATTGACGACTTGTTCGATCAGCTCAAGGGAGCAGCAGTCTTTTCGAAGATTGACCTTCGATCCGGATATCACCAGTTGAGGATCCGAGACTCCGATGTTGCCAGGACAGCATTCAGGACGCGGTATGGGCACTATGAGTTTTTAGTTATGCCGTTTGGGTTGACCAACACCCCCGCAGCTTTTATGGACTTGATGAATCGGGTGTTTCGACGATTCCTGGACAAGTTTGTGATAGTATTTATTGATGATATTTTGATATACTCGAGGAGTGTGGGCCAGCACAAGAAGCACTTGCGTGCGGTGTTGCGAACTTTGCGGGACCATCAGCTGTTCGCGAAGTTTAGCAAGTGTGAGTTCTGGTTGGATAGTGTGAAGTTTCTGGGCCACGTGATTTCGGCCGAGGGAGTTAGTGTTGATCCTGACAAGATTGAGGCCGTGCTGAATTGGAGTCGACCCACTACTGTGCCGGAGATCCGGAGTTTCTTGGGGTTAGCAGGCTATTATCAACGGTTTGTACAGGATTTCTCCCGGATTGCTACACCACTGACCAGATTGACGAAGAAGGGCGTCAAGTTTGAGTGGTCTAATGCGTGCGAGGTGAGTTATTTGCTCCTGAAGGAGAGATTGACTGCCGCACCGGTTCTGACATTGCCAGACGACAGTGGTGAGTTTGTTGTATACAGTGATGCGTCGAAGTTGGGCCTTGGCTGTGTGTTGATGCAGCATGGTAGAGTCGTGGCATATGGTTCCAGACAGCTGAAACCGCACGAGGTCAACTATCCGACGCATGATTTGGAGTTAGCCGCTATTGTGTTAGCGTTGAAGAGTTGGAGACATTACCTGTATGGTGCTCAGTGTAAGATCTTCACTGACCACAAGAGTCTCACTTACTTGCAGACGCAGCCGGATCTGAACATGAGGCAGCGCCGATGGATGGAGTTGATCAATGATTATGATTGCACGTTTGAGTACCATCCAAGGAAGGCCAACATTGTAGCGGATGCACTTAGCCGGAAATCTGGAGCTTCGTTGTTTCACATGTGTGTGGCCAGAGTGTCGATGTTAGCCGAGCTTCGAGCTATAGGTGCTGTGTTTGGGTATGATGATGATGGAGCTTTGTTGGCCAGCTTTCAGGTTCGACCGGTATTGGTTGATCAGGTACGGGAGGCACAGGATTCAGATCCTTATTTGCTGAGCAAGAAGACCATGATACGGAATGGTGTGCCTACAGAGTTCCGTTTGAGCGACGACGGTACGTTGTTCTTCAGGGGCAGGTTATGTGTACCCAGGGATGAGGACTTGAAGAAGGAGGTTCTGGATGAGGCCCACAGTTCAGCGTATGCGATGCATCCCGGAGGTACGAAGATGTTTCGTACACTTCGAGCGTACTATTGGTGGCGCAACATGAAGCGGGAGATTGCCGCGTACGTGAGTCGATGTTTGATTTGTCAGCAGGTGAAGGGGGAGAGGCAGAAACCTGCGGGGAAACTACAGCCACTTGAGATTCCAGTTTGGAAGTGGGAGCATATTACGATGGATTTCGTCTATCAGTTGCCGCGTACTTCGGCGGGCAACACCGGCATTTGGGTTATTGTCGACCGATTGACAAAATCCGCACACTTTCTTGCACTTCCAGGGAAGATTTCAGTGGGCAGATTGGCCAAGTTGTACTTATCAGAGATTGTTCGCTTGCATGGTGTGCCTGTGTCGATTGTTTCTGATCGAGATAGTCAGTTCACTTCTGAGTTTTGGCAGGCTTTACAGCGAGCGTTGGGCACGAGATTGCGATTTAGTACAGCTTTTCATCCTTAGACTGACGGGCAGTCCGAGCGGACCATTCAGACACTAGAGGATATGCTGAGATCATGTGTGTTGCAGTTTCGTGGTAACTGGGATCAGCAGTTGCACTTGATTGAGTTCGCCTACAACAACAGCTATCAGGCCAGTATTGAGATGGCACCGTACGAGGCTCTGTACGGGAAGCAATGTCGCACTCCATTGTCTTGGAGTGAGGTGGGTGAGCGTTGGCTCATTGGTCCTGATTTGGTGAAAACCACGATGGAGGACATACAGGTTATCCGAGATCGGTTGAAGATTGCTCAGGATCGGCAGAAGAGTTACGCGGATGTGAGGAGGAAGAGCTTGGAGTTCGAGGTCGGTGATTGGGTTTTCCTGAAACTGTCTCCGTGGAGGGGAGTAGTGCGTTTCGGGAAGCGTGGCAAGCTTCGGCCGCGATACATTGGTCCGTATGAGATTACGGAGAGGGTTGGAGCTGTTGCTTACAGACTCGAATTACCGGCTGAGATGGCTCGCGTGCATGATGTATTCCATGTCTCGATGTTGCGGAAGTACATCTCAGATCCTTCACATGTGATAGCCCCACAGCAGTTGCCGATCAGAGAGGATTTATCGTATGTTGAGGAGCCAGTGCAGATTCTCGATCGTCGTGAGCAGGAGTTGAGGCACCGCGTGATTCCGCTGGTGAAGGTCTTGTGGCAGAACCACTCAGCTGAGGAGGCCACCTGGGACACCGAGCAGCGTATGCGGGAGCAGTATCCTCATCTGTTCACCTGACAGGTATGTAAATTTCGAGGTCAAAATTTCTTTAAGGGGGGTAGATTTGTGACGACCCGAACCAGAATCAGATGTGTGTTTGGCACGATTTTCGAGATTTGGTTATAGTCCCAGTTTTTCGATATTGTGTGGTTTGCCGATTCGATTCGCGACTATATTTCAGTAGAGTACGTGATTTCGAGCTCGTGGGCGGTTCCGGAAGATTTTTCCGATAACCGAGGAATATTTTATGATTATTCGAAGTTTCGGGTTTCGACGAGTTTATCCATCATTTTGAGTTTATCCGAATCGCGATGGTTCTCCATTTCGAATCGTCGATCGACTTGAAGCTCGAGTATAAATATCGAAATAGTCGTAAATCGTCGAAAAGTTGCAAATTGGGTTTGACTGAACTTTGACTTTCCAGAATTGGAAAGTTGACTTGCTGCCCGAAAGGGGAAGTTTCCGTTTTCGGCCTCACCTTCCGGCGATCAAATTCCGGCCACCTCCGATCAATTAAAAGGTAGGGATCGTTTCCTCTAGTGATTTCGAGTTGGTTAGAGTTTGGTTTTGTGAAATTTGATGGAGTTTTGGGTGAGTTCGAAGTTGGCCGAACTGGGTTGGTTCGCCGGTGACAGGGGGTGGTCCTCCGGCGAGCCTCGGTGGCTATGAGGTTACGGGTTCGACTTCCCTTGGTCTAGTGAAGCTATTCATGTGTTTGTTTTGGGTTTTGGTGGAGGATTTGGGGCGACCCGATTAGGCCACTGGAGATGGGTTTTCCGATCGGGTCTTGTTGATTTGAGGGACTTCCGTTGAGATTTGACTGTTGGGGTAGAAGAGAAAGAGACTCGAAATGATGAGACCATGGAATCTGGAAACTTTGGCCGCGAAACTCCACCGTTGACGGCGCGCCGCCGCCGCCGTCGGCGGTCAACGGTGGTCAACGGCGAGAAAAAGTCAACTTTTCAGATTTCGACGATTTTAATGTCATTTTTCTCGTAATCGCGCCCTGGTTATCATACGGAGGTTTTCGGGTTGATATGAGTAGCCGATTTTCAGTCGAGGTTTCGAGTTGGGATTTCGGGATTTCTGTGATTCATTTTGCACTGCATTTCGTATTTCCGGGAACGGTTGGTTTCCGTGCATCAGTACAGTGTTGTGAATTACGTTATTGATCAGTTATGTTTTGTGAACATTCAGGAGATCGAGATCGAGATCGTGATCGTGCTTCAGGCGAAGGATCTTCCGCCGGACCACGAGATTAGCGCGAGTGCGCGTTTTGCTCATCTGTGAGTGGACAATTTCTTTTCACGGAAATCTTGCGAGTCTTTTATGTGATTTATGAACTTAAGCATGCAGCATGAATATGGTTTTACGAGCATGTGTTTACGATTATACGAATATGTTTATACGGTTATACGTATACAAATATGCATATACTTTTATATTGTTTCATGCATTCGCATCGAATTGTTCATGATTTGGTTTACACAGAGTACAGTTTGTTTATGATGTTGTATCGATACAATTGCATTCCGGCTGATCCCCGAGGATGTATGCCAGGGGAGGCTGTGACTCTTGACCCGAGGTCTTTACCAGGGGGAGGCAGACCTCTGACCTGAGGCCTTTCTGGCTAGAGTCACGTGTGGGTCTGGGATCCCGTGATTCGGACTGTACTAGCACGGTGTGTGTCCATGAGCGACCCCGTGGGATTTTTACTTGCATGCTCTGTACGCTGGAGGAGTGTGAGTTTACCTCGCGTACTATACCATGTTTATTTACCCGGACTCGCATATGTTTTTATAACATATATAGTAACTGGTGAAAGACATTTATTTTCGTCCACTCACTCTAACGTGTTTATTGTCTTTCCCCTGGGCTTTTCGGTTTCCGTGCCCCGTTTGCAGTTCAGGTTTGGTGTTTCACGTCGCGGTTTGGAGGCTAGTGATCAAAGTCACCTGTGTTTTCCAGTAGGTTCTTGTTTCGCCTACTGATGTACATATTGTATATGTTTTACTCTAGAGGTCGCTCTGATATATTCGGATACATGTTGTGCAGATTTTCACGGATATACATATATACATAGTACAGTTTATTTACTGTTGTTGATTATATTGATGTTGAGAAATCCGGATGGGATTGGTGCCCACGGTTTGCTTTTTGTGGCATAAGACGAAGTGTTAATTTCTGGGTGCAGGTTATGGTAATTCAACGCTAGTAACGAAACTCTGCCCAAATTTTGAAAAATTTTTGTTGGTTCGTATTTTCGAGAGGGTTTGATTCCGATTTAGGTAACTGAATCGGGATTGGGTCCTTTCATGTATGAAGGTTTAGAATATCATATATGCATATGTGATTTGCTTTCGAATTTTTAATTTTTATAATTGCAGGTGCGAAACAGAGAATTGGGATTATGCATACAGAATCAGAATCAGGTACGCACATTCTCATCTCCACTTATTTTATGTATTGTTAATTAGATTTCGATATTTGGATATTCGATATTTTTTTGGTATTCTGAGCATTTTTGAATCATTGTATTATTTACTACATTACGTTTGTGTGACATGCAAACTTGATTTTTGATTTTTGCATTACGATGAGGTATTGTTTATTGCGAAAATTATTAAAATAATCACTCATATCTATCATGTTCGACACTTCAGTCACTCTATTTTTCAAAATATCACTTTATTTACTGATCTTATATCTTGAATATCACTTTAGTCATCTTATCCAAAATGGTTAAGTCTTAGATTTTCTGTTAGTTTCTAGGGTTTTTTTGTCTCATAAATGTAATCATCAGTCATCGCTATGATTGCACTGTAGCCCCTCTGCAATTGGTGGTGCAATAAGTCGCACTGTAGCAATCTATACGCATATTTCATTCTAGCATTCTTTGCTCAAGATCTGTCCAATTGAAAGAAGATAAGCAAAACAGACCTCTTCAAATTTTTAAGAAAAATTGAACCCATGGTCATGATAATCAATACAAAAAAAAACACCTATAAAATTGAGGGTAAGGATTGGGTGAGGAGGCCGAGTAGGAGGAGAGCCTAAATCATCAAACCATTTCACAGAACCAACTCTCATAGTATCACCCAAGAATCCAAAATTTACCCAGCCAGCACAACACCACCGCTCCTTTTCACCACACCTTGATACCACAAACTCATCAATTTCATCCAAAATGGATTCCTTCACCCCATGCTCAATTAAGATCAAGTTTGATGGAGCTTGGAACCAAGTTACCTCTAAATGCGGCATCGAAAGTGTTAATATGTATACCTATGCGGCCCGTTCAGACATAATACAAGATCACAGCAAAAGTTACAACTTTGTTGACGGAATCAACCCCATAAGGTCAGTCACGCGGTCAGTCACGCGCCCAATCCGACAACATTAGTATCGGCACCAGAAGATGGATTTCTTCCACATCAAAGAAGGAGGCAACATCACTCCCTCGGCCACCTATATATAGGCAGGCTATTTATGACCAAGGAAGGTACTCTAATTATTCAACTCACTAACGTTTTTATATTTGATACATATCCTGACTTAAGCATCGGAGTGTTGCAGGCTGACCGACCCCGTCAAGACTTCTAACGCCTGTTTGTGTATTATTCCTAATAGCAGCTTAGCGGAGCGATAACCAGATGAAGATATCTCTATCACTAAATAACATCCTTGCTTCTATTAGTAACCTAATAGAAACTAGTAGAAACAATTAGTGTCGTCTGTGGGAAGCGTCCAAAGCGTAAACCACGTCCAAACGCCACATAAAAATCTCGATAGCTAATCTCTGACAGCTATAGATAACATTCAAGACGAAAGGTGGGTCCGACCAGTAACCTTGACAAGTTAGAGGATCAGGGCACTCGCCTCGGATACAGTTTTGAGTAGTATCCACGACATGAAGGAAGATGAAGCGGCAGTTCACCTCATCGAAGAATTGAAGTTAGCCAGAGCTGAAAGAGATCAGGAGTGCCAGACTCGAGAAAAGTTGGAAGAGAAACTTGAGATGTTCATACGCTGCCAGGAGGTCCGATATGAAGGAGCGCAACACAACGAGCACGGAAACGGTCGTGAGGAGAAATTCAGAGTCAATCTGCCAGGGGGACTCAACAACCTTAACCTCATCGAATCGGCTCCGCTACCACAAAGGATGGGCCAGGACAGAATGTCAAATCCGGCAGATATCAACACTACCATGATACGTCGAATGGAGGAACTGGCGGCCGAAATATCATCGCTCAAGAAATTCAGAAAAACAAGGCATAGTGGAATGTTCTCCCCAAGGGTAAGCCGCTTTTCAGAAAGAATCCTGACGGCTAGGAGGGACCAACATGCAAAAACCGTCAAGATCACCCAATTCAATGGAAAGGGGAACCTCATAATCCATAACGACGAATATCAATCCGCCACGGCATGGACTCATTACTCTGACGCTAGTCTCGGCCAATGTTTTAAAACGTGGAACTTAGCAAGTGTCAAAACGCGCCTCTGGACAATGCGGAGGAAATCTGCGTATAGGAAAAAATGAAAAACGCATGAAACGTGTAAGAAGCATAAAATGGGATGTAAAAATATTTGAAAAGCGTACGCTTCAGTCCGCGTACGCGGTGTCATGGGTCTCTCATTTCAATCCAATTCTATCCAGTTCTAAGATATAATCATAGAGTCGATTTCAAACGCTTACAACGCCTTAAATATAGACTGAGCTTTGTTTTTCTGCGCCTCCTCTTCCACAGGAATGCCCTCTTCATGGGCCTAGCATAGTGTTGTTTAACCTTGGTTTCGCCGGCGTCAGAGCTGCACTCAAAGCAGAGTCATCAGCGGAGGAAGTGCGACTGGTGTGTGCCATCGTTTTTGCATCGATGGACGTCTCAGTCTTATTGCAGCAGTGAAAGTGGGGATCGGTGAGTCATAATAGAGGATAAGATCGAATAGAATTAGAATTTGGTGTTTTGGAATAGTTTGATACTGTTGTTTATACAAAATCCCCCGTTTAGGCAGTAAAACCCTTGTGGGCATATTTCAAAGTTCATACAGTACAAATGCTTGGGCCTTTTTTCTAGGAAATGCTTCGGCCTTTTAAGTAGTAATGCTTTGGTAATGGCATAATTAATAATATTAGGGAATATAAGTTGAGGTTAAGCTTAGTGTATATATACAAATATATATTTCTTTTTCTCAAAAAGTAGTAAGGCTTTGGTAATGGCATAATTAATAATATTAGGGAATATAAGTTGAGGTTAAGCTTAGTGTATATATACAAATATATATTTTTTTTTCTCAAAAAGTTTATGTATTTTTACGTGTTTTGTGTTGAGGTTATCACATATGTGATGCTTTCAAAAAAATGCGTCGCATCCACGTTTACGTTTTAAAATATTAGTCTCAGTTTTGTCTTCCAAGAGACACTAATAGAAGAAGCAAGAAATTAGTTTTATGGGATTCTGGCAGGCTCGATCTATTCATTCGAAGAACTAATGGAATGCTTCCTTAACAGATATCGTCTGTAAGAAAAGTACATGCAACACCGCAAGCACACTACTCAAGGTCAAGCACGGGGATACAGAGAGCTTGTCTCATTTCATAAATTGGTGGAGGGCATTGGCCAACACGTGCCGGAACCGTGATAAAAGCATAGAGAAAACCGTGTTGTTGGATAATTTGCTAGCAACACCGTTTGTCGAGAAGCTCATAAAGAAAGACCACATGGAGTACGATGATCTCATCAACCTTGTCATATAGAAGGCCCAGATCGAAGGAGTTGTATAAGGATCTGCAGGACCGTCACCATACCACCACCCTAAAAGGCCATTGCACGAACACCACCACCTCCCATAATCCCCACCCCACCTGCCAAAGAAGCACAACCTTGTTTCAATCCTCAAAACCATAGTGGCAACCATCGCCATGAGCAACGAAGTCACAAGCCATACCAACAGAACCCACCCCGTCACCTAAACAATCCACAAAATCAAAACCTCCCATAAGCACAAGCACGACAAGCCAACCTAATCCGACACAATACTAGCCCTAGGCAGGATGTCTTCTCCATCGCAAAGATGACAAATGAAGAGATCCTATCAAAACGCAAAAGCCAAAGATCTACGAGGCCGAAGTTGTAAAGCAATAAAGTCATGAAAAATGATAGGGGTATATGGTGCAAGTATCACGATTCCAACACTCATAACACCCACGACTGCTAGGTACTCGGTAAGGAAATTTAAGAGCTATACAACGCTAGCAAGATACAAACATGAAAGAAGGTGGAACCACGCTGAGTTGCCAACATAGTGACAAGGGGGACCATTTTTGGAGGAAAGAGAAAAGCTGACCTTCCAGAAAGCGAAAAGAAGCCAACCACGAGAGACGTATTTGCGGTACACTGCACCAAACCCATTAAGGCAAGAATGAAGGAGTGGCCTTTAATCACCTTTTCATGTGACCCATCAAGGCAGCACGCTATCGTTCGTCATGGATGGAGTAGTAAATCGATACAACATAAAGCAGATACTAATTAACAACGGGGCTTCCGTCAATATCATATTCAGAGGGGCATACGAGGAGCTAAAGAGACCTTCCAGCAAGATGACACAGGATAATGAGAGCATCATGAGCTTCTCGGGCAAATAACCTACCCGCTCGGCAGTGATTACATGCGATTCAGAATCGGTGCTTCTGGCATGCCACAAAATGAAATCCGAATAGATTTTGTCATCGCCGACCTACCGACATCCTACAATATGATCCTCGACAGACCGAAATTCACTAAGCTCAAAATGATCATCGCTAGCCACATGCTTCTACTTAAATTCTCGACTGACTATAGGATCGGTAGCATCTGGGGTTACGACTTCATCGAAAAAATCACCACTTCAGATCAAGATATGACTCCTCTGGAAGTCATTACAGTTGATGAAACTATGACACGAAACAAAAAAACCTGATGACCCTTGTGATGCTATGACAACGGTTCATGCGGTAGCAGAAAATGATGAATTACAAACGATACAACTCTCACTTGATTACCCACTCGGGTCATACACATCAGTGCTCAGTTAGATCCAGAGCTTGCTGGTCAGCTTATACAGGTATTAAAGGACTATCAGGCAGTCTTCGCTTGGTCCTATGTTGATATGATGGGCATCTCCACAAATCTCATTTCGCACAAGATAAGTATCTTGCCAGGAGAAAAACTTGTCAAGTAAAAAAGAAGGGCTTACGATGAAGAGTGTTACACTGCCATGCACGCCGAAGTCAACAGACTTTTGAAGATTGGATTCATTCGTAAGGTTGATTACCCAAAATGGATCTCTAGCTAATGTCATCATGGTGAAAAAATGTAATGGGTCATGGTGAATGTGAGTCGACTACAACAATCTGAACAAATCATGCCCAAAATATAACTTTCCGTTACCGAGAATCAATCAGTTGGTAGACGCAACGGCCAGGCACGAATTGCTTTCCACGATTGACGTATACTCCGAGTATAATCAGACATTTATGGACCCAAGTGATCAAGAAGCAACCTTTTTCACAAATGACAAGAGGTTGTACTGCTATATAATCATGTCATTCAGATTCAAGAATGCCGGATCCACATATCAAAGAAAGATGAACATCATCTTTGATGGCCTAACGCGTAAGATTTTTGAGCTCTATTGACAACACCCACCTCAGAGTACTGTAGTAATCCAGGGTAAGTCTTTTGGGACCCGTATTAGAATATCTAGCACTGACTAATCGATAGCAACTACCCTAGCATGAGCAACCCTAAACTTCAACTGAGAACCTACACTGAGAAAATATAAGCTGTGGACTTTCATGCCTTACACTCTAGACGATCACGACTTCAGCCGGCTAAGCTGCAAACTATGCAACTTAAAACGAATGGCCCAGGGAAAGGCATAAAAATATAAAACGTTAGAGTGAGTGAACAAAAATCATAAACTATGTAAATCTTTAAAATTATAACTGTATGCTTTTCCGCTGATTTCTGTGAAATAATGCGAGTTCATTTATCATAAACTGAACTACAAATGGAGGTGGTCATTCATGGTATTTGTCCTAACCCAGAACAACTGAATATATGAAAAGTACAGGTGATGGGAGCGTCTAGGGTGTTTGTCTTAACCTGGTCTGACCGGTTATCCGATGATCAGCCGAATAGCTAGAGCGTCGATGCAACTAAATAAAACCATCACAAAGTAAACCTCCAAATTAAAATGCTATGAAACATACTGCAAAATATACTGTAATACAGTAATACTGAAAAACAAAAGAACTCGCAAGCGACTGAAAATAAAAGTCTACTCACTGTACAATAGTGTAATTTTCATCAAGCCAAAGCACGTATGTTGGCGCTACTATGCATCTATTACTGGTTGCGAACACGTCATCCTAAAACAACGATTATTATTTAATAACTAGTCATCGGAAATAAAAAAAATAGCTTAGCTCGTTCACAACCGAGCATTATCATCGAGAACATCGCATTCTTGAATAACGTATTTTTCGAACTAATGACGTGCTTTAATCTAATTCGAAATTCTAATTCCAAAATCTTTTTTAAAGTCGCAACACATTCATCAAATGTTATGCGACTCGAAGTCGAATCTACTATCGACTTGGTCAACCGTTCCATAAAATCATTAATATACGATTAACCACATGTCTTAATCAACAATATCCAAATCAATTCAATAACCTCTTCATTACAATCGGAACGAAATTATGAGCAAAACGACATAAAATTTACATCAAAATACACTTAGCCGGAGCCCCGCTGTGAACCACTGTCGTCGATGGTGGGGGTGACTTTTTTAGAGATCCGAACACCAAACTATGCAAAATCAACCCAACAACAACTTTCATAACTACACCAAAGTGCAATTCGAATTATAAACCACCCAATTTCACCTTTGAACTCAAGAACACAACTTGTTCTAAAAACGTCAAATCATCGATTCTCCCTCCATGGTTTGAATTAGGACTTGATCTTGGTGTCTTTAGCTTTGTGATAAGGAGAGATTCAAAGCCCAATAGGTTTCGCCGGTCAATTTGGCCGAAAAAATATCTACCCGAAACCTATGTTTTCTCAATTTTTCTTCTTAAAATCCCGGCTATCTCCAGTCGAATTGGTGGTGGAGACCAAAGGGGTTTGAAAGAGGAGAATTGAGACGCTTCTTTTGATACCTTGGTCGACGGTTTTGGTGGCCGGCTGAGGGACATCACCTGCAAGCCACCGTGAGGAGAGAGAAGCTGTGCGGGAGGGAGAGGGAGAGAGGAGAGAGAGAGAAAAAAAAAAGGTCTGACCAAAAAGGAGAGTCTGACTTTCTATTTTTGGAAAGTCCAATATATACGTGCGAGTTGCGACTAACCGATTTCCGTAAAATTATACAATACTTTAGTTTACCACAGTTTTTTCATCGTAACTCCGATTTTAACACTTGACGTGGCTATGAACTCATCTCGATAAACTCTAGAACTTTCCTCAATATAATTTCCCGAAACACAAAGTCCTATTTATACTCGTCCATTTATGACTATTACATTTTCAATAAACTTTCGCTAATCATAATTTTCTTGTCGTAACTCCGTTTTCGGCATTCTTCACGTCTATGGACTCGTCTTGACAAATTGTACGACTTCCACCTAAAGTCAACCAACTTCAACAATCTGATAAAAATTCAACTAAAAAGCTCTCAATATTTACCGACGGTGACAAAAGTAACTACTTTTCTTGATTAACCTTAAATAAATCATAAAAAAAAAAATTCTTGGGACGGGATATTACATCTGTATAGACGATATACTCGTCAAGAGTGTGAAAGCTACTAACCATGTCGAGAATCTTAAATTCGTGTTAGATCTTCTCATCAAGAACGGTATGAGGCTCAATCCCACCAAGTGCACATTTGGCATTACCTCCAGCAAATTCCTGGGCTACATCGTCAGGAAAGTATTGAAGTTGTACCCACCAACGTAAAAGAAGTTATCGATATGAAGCCTCGCACCATCAAAGCCGAACTTCAAAGCCTAATAGGGAAGCTAGCATCTTTGAACCGCTTCATTTTCCGTTATACTGATAAATGCGCATCATTCTTTAAAGCCTTCAGAACAACCAACAAGCCTCGCAAATGGAGAAACTCTCTCTCTCTATCTCTCTCTCTCTCTCTCTCTCTCTCTCTCTCTCTCTCTCTCTCTCTCTCTCTATATATATATATATATATATCTAGCTAATTTTCTAACAGCGGTAAGTTTTTCCCTTGTTAGAGGGAAAACAGAGTCATAACTACCTATTTTCTTTTCAGGAAAATACATGACGGACCCCGAGACCCACTACCCGACAATTGAAAAAATGGCGCTAGCACTTGTATGTAAATTGAAGTACAATTCAGAAGCTAAACAAAGTTTGAAATCCTTTTCAAGTAAACAAGGAGTAGATGTAAGCAACTTCTTAAACAAACCTTGATAACACTACTTCTAATAAAACAAAAGCATAACCAAACTAGAAACTATAGCTCAATTTAAACAAGAAAACCAACCTTTAGTCTTTCCCCTTCCCACTTGCAGAACAAGTTCTCCTTATTATAACTCTCTTAAACATTATAACTTTATAGTGGGAAAAGACTTGAAAATTTTACCTAACAAACTTCTAATTTCAGCTATTTATGGGGTTTCATAAGCATGTAAACATTTGACTCAAGATAAACACGAAGAAAGCAAATTGGATTTAGAAAACTCAGGGAACTTACACATAGATGGTAAGTAACACCTCCTCAGTCTAGGGTTCCACCTCTTGGTTCCAGGGTTCATCTTTCCATATTATAACTTGCATGAATCACTCCAATTGAACCCGAAATTGACATCTCCCACTACTAGAAAAAAGGCATTAATAGACATATAAAAATTTGTCCCTATAGAGGGTCAAAGGAAACACAAAATGGTCTTGAAACACTATTAGGGACAATGCGGAGACAATTGGAATGAATGCTTATATTGTTGGGGTTTCCACTTCTCATTGAAGACCAAAGACCAAATGTCCCAATCTATTTTCTATGTATTGATAAAGTGTAGATGTATTGACAAGTGATACATTACAAAAAATGGGATACAATACGTATGGATATAGGATTGTGACATATATTTGTTCCCACACAAGTAACAATTATGTGTACTAATTTGCATCTTACACTCAACTTTTCAATATTAAGAACATTCTTTGCTCCTCATTACTATTCTTATTTATTTTTCTTTTTAACCAAATGTCATTTTCCAACTACTGATCCAATCAATGAAATCATTCACGTCTCCAATTCATCAATGACACTTTATCATCCCCAACCCTTAGATTTATTTGGTTCACACTCTTATGCCCCGTCCCATAACTTTTTGAAGTCAAATGTTAGTCCGAAATAAAAATTTATTGGCTGCACTCTTGATTGCACACTTTGGGATTACTTGTGTGTCCCCATGTATTATATATTTACAAACAAAAAAAAGACGTTCCTGATTAGTACTAATTAATATTACCGAGAGAAGATTAGGACTATTAATAGAGATTAAATAGCTCACTAACAAAAATTATAATGCATAAGCAGCCTACAGGAATAAAAAAATAATAATAAACTAAAAAGCTCAATTCATAATCAATTAACAGTTAACAGAGAACTTGAAAAGACTTGGAGACCGAATTAAAATGAAGATAATTCATTAATAAGAATACAAGGAGTCAGTTTCAGTTTCTTACACATCATCTCCTCACACAAATAATAACGGCTACTAAATAATGCCAATACAAGTCTGATCAGAGAAATTAAAATAGACTTCAAACTTGTACCTATATTTTCAGGGATGTGATATGAACACTAAAATGATTCCTCAAACATGTGCACCTCACATCCTTAGCAAGCTTAGCACAACACAATTCTAGTTACTAATAATCTAAGTAGAACCGAACCATAGATAGTCACATAGATCAAAGTATGCCAACCTTACCAATCATGTGAGCATTTGATAAACTAGTCTGGATTTAGACACCTCCAGGGTAAGTCACTTTGCGCAAAGTGCCCAAAGCACTTGCCAAATTCGTAAATCCAACTGATTGGATTGCTTTGTTAATCTTTATTAAAACACTAGCTTGAAATGATGCATCGAGTTCTGCTTTGTGATGGGTCATAGCAGCTGCATTCTCCTCTCTTAGTTTGTCTTGTGATTGTCTAAGTTCTTGTATCCCCATTTCAACTGAATCTGCACGCCTAACCGCAACCAATAAATTTTCTCTCACTTTAGATACCTCCATTGCAAGGTCTCTTTTTTCAGTAACTATACCAAGCACATCTGTCCATGTTATGCCCGAATCAGTCTCTAACTTTTTTGTGTTTTTTTTCAGGGCTCATTGCCTCAAAAAATATTATCATTCTCTCCTAATCATCCACAATCATATTTTGTTGCTCCCTTTAAGTTATTTTGTCATTGAGCAATGCCTGACAAGTATCAATCTAAGGGCTTATTATTTGGGGAAATCAACAGATTGCATCAAAATGATTGTACAAAAGAGACATACACCCTCAACATCTTACTAACAATAACATGTTCAGATTTTGCATCCACTAGGACTATATCAACTCCTTTAGTGTGTGTTAGCATAAACATTGTAACCATATCAAGTTCATGCCCATGCTGCCTCTGTGAACATGAAAATATTGTGATTAATGCCCCAAGTTTCAATATCACATAGAACCTAACTCTAGAAATGGCCAGGTGTACACAATTATTGGTGTTAATACAACGTAGTGTTAATATGCAAACTGAAAATTAAGTATAATTGGGAAGTTGAGAATGAACAGAATATATTCTTGTTAGTATAGCACCATTAGTTCATAGATTAAACATACTTACTCACTTAAGCATGTAATCAACACCTACCCGACCACCCGAAAAACCACCAGGCGGACTACAACTTCACTCACAAGACCGAGCCCATCCAATCGGGCACGCGCCCGACAAGCGCACATCCGAATACTCGGTCCACATGACAGCAAGTACAGCCCTATCCCACATCGAAGAGTACAAGCAAGCAACAATCTCACTCACCTATATAGATAAGGCATTTACTACAGGTAAGAGGGACAGGGGAGAGACATTGATTCCAGTCTTAAATACTCCAACCTACTTTCTTACACGTTCGCTTGACTGTTATATCTAATACATCTTCTAACTTAGGCATCGGAGCGTTGAAGGTAGGTCAGCCCTGTCTCGACTTCCTGACCGCCCGTTTGTTGTATTCTTCTAACAATAGGAAGCCGAACGTGCAAGTCTTCATACCCAATAACCCGAACACCCGAAGAGAGAGAATACCCGACTATCCGAACAGCCCGAACGTTCGAACATCCAGAAGAGAAGATTACTCGTACTTGCTTTTGCTGATTACGTCCCGCGTAATCCGATAGAAACAATTCTTATCTGTAAAATTAACACCTACACGAATAATTTTGTACTCACATATTCATAACGCAACTGTGCATACGACCGCGTTCCACAATTATGACTCATCTTCAAGGCCTTCCTATTATTGATATTTGTTGTCGATTTAACCTGATTTGTCATCAACATATTGCCAACGGACATAATGTCGTAAACTCTGTTACCAGTCTTTTATGTTTAAATAAATAACATTTATTCAAAGTACTAAGCATTGTAAATGTATTTATTATTCATATACCAACCAATATACATGTCTAGCATGCCTATCTCCTATACATGCATAAATTTTTCGTTTGATTTTATATGCTGTAATGACTTTGGAACTTACCTTACCCACTCCATCCCACCAATCAACCAACTTCCGCCGATCATCTTCACAGACACATTTGTCTCCACATACATTTCGCTGCTCAGTCCCAACACATGGTGTATACGTACCACTTAGCTTTCAGTCTGCACTTGTGATGCTTCCAAGCCTTTGCAAGCCTATCCTCCACCGCCACAAGGGCTTGTACAGCCAGATCTGCCCAATCGAGTGTAGCATATTGAAGTTTCACTTTCCAATTAAATATGTCAAACAGAATCTACCAATGTAAAAGGCAAACAGTATAACCTACTTATGTACAAAATTACCTTTACATGTTCCCATGCATCACTTATGATAGTACCATCTTCTTTTCTGAAGTTCCCCCAATCTTTCTCACATACCGGAAACCTTTTGCGGCTACGGGATGTTATTCCGAGGAAACTACCAGATTTTGAACATTTCTCCTTTGGTGCGTCCCACTGACTGAAAGCATTGAAATGTAACTTCTCAGCCCCCTCCCCACCCTCCCGCGGCCAGGCCCCAACTATGTCTATTTGGACCTCTCCCTTTCTTAACATAGCCTTCATTTAGGCCATTACCATCCTCACTTGGAGAACTGATTTCTTTTTCTACATCCAATACCACATTCTGTCCAGTTTCATCATGTTCAAGTTCTGCGTGCCATAGAGGCCTCAATGGATCTCGAGGCTCATGGTCCCTGCTTAAATCAGCTACGTTGAAACCTTCGCAGGCCGCTCTAAGAAAGTCGCTCATCTTTTCACAGTCATGCATAAAGAAAAAAAGATTAATATGTACAATGACTTTAGTTCATTAACAGCATGTAAAGTAACAACTTAATATACTTACGACTTGTTCTGAAGACTATATTGCAATGTATAGGCACCATATTTAGTTCTATATATGAATCAACAGCATGTACAACTTTATCGGATATGTTTTACTGTAATATACCTCATCAATCAAAACTAAACTCATGTTGTTGATGAGTAAACTATAAGCAGCCTCAACTATCAACACCAACTATGTGTTGCAACCAATACAGACCATTAATGACTACCTCAGCTTGAAGGCAGAATATCTGTTGGTTTTTGTTTCCCTTGCCAAGCTTTAGTTTGTTATCTCTCTTAGCACAAGAGAGAATAACTTCTGGACCCAACTCACTCCAAGAGACATTCTGCTAGTAATAATCACCAATTATCCAGAAATTAAAGTAAGGGAAGCCATACCTCTGGTGAACCAAGTACACTATTAGCGGGAAAGGAAAAAAGTTTTACCACCAGTTGTGGTCCATTTGAAATGTCAACTTGCTAAATTTGATGTACATGCCACTGGTGAGAGACCAAAGACCCACTTGCATTATTTCATTAACAAAAATCACGTTTGTTTCCGTAAATTAATGAATGGAGAATTTGATTCAAGCATAAGGGGAAGAGGGTTAATGTGTATTAAGATGGACTCTTTATATCAGAGCAATCAATTGCTAAATTGGTTGCTGTAAGGAAAAGAATGTAATCAATTACGTAAGCAATTAGGATTTTCAGAAATAGTACTACAATGACCAACTTGCAATGGCGGAACTAGAATTAATTTCTCGCCAGGGCTAGTTATAATTAAAGGGTTGTGGTGTTCTGTGCAGCGCCCAATTTATTTTTTCGTGAACTTTATTATTTCACAATAATAGTTGTATTCTAATTTGTATGTATCATTTGTAATTTCATGAAAAACTCATAAAGTTTTGTTAATTAAGAGCGTAGCTTCGAGAATGCATTGTCTAGAAGACCAAATTGTGTGATAAAGAGCCGAGATGCAAATGAATGGAATAGGAAAAAATCATACTTGAAATATTATTTTTTTCTATCTATCAAAGTATTTTTTTTTTCAATATAAAATTACATAATATATTACTTATGCAAAAAAATTGGCTAAATCGGAACTAAGGGTTTGGACAATTGGGGAGAATGCATGGCTGGAATGCTGGAATGGTTGTTGAGGTGTTGGTTTCCTCCGTCAAACATAAGCATGGGGTTATACCTTATTATGGGCTAGCACATTGCACAACATATTAATATTGGGTTATATAATAATTTTCTTTTTACTTAAAAATAATAATAGCCTTTTGTTTTAACCTTGAAATACTTACCAAGCTTTAGCCCTGGTAAGCCGTTGAATAGCTCCGCCGTTGCCAACTTGAATCAGACCTAAACAAGACAAGAGGGAGGTTACATACATTGTTCATCATTCATCTATAAACAAATCGAAAGAGAAGTTAATGTTACTAGAACAAAATTTGTACGTCAAATCCCCATCTATCAAAATCACAATCACATATATCTCAATTCCATAACACCCAAACACACATAAAAAGCTACACTGAGGCCAATGATCCACCTCCCCCCTTTCCTAATACCTAATTTAATGAACCCAGGCAACAATGATAAGTGGTAACAAAAGTCACAGAAAAAAAGAGTTTTCTCGGGATTGCTCGCAAACACCCAAAAGTTCTGCCAATTATTTCAATCGAAAGTAAACAAGCAATTGACCTAAAAGAATCTGATTACTTGTGGAAGCAACCGCCCATTCTTTGGTCCCTGTCATTTTTACTGTTTCTATCTAATTAAGAAGCACCAGAGGAGAAGAAGAAGCTTATGTCATCAGAGACGATGTGTGGAGGACGTCGATAGTCATGATTTGTTTGAGAATGAATCAGATCTCTACATAAACCCAACCAAGAACATAGATTTGGGAAAATAAATCTATCAGCCACATGATAGAGAGTAGAGATCGTGGACATTTACTTAGAAGGAAAAATAAGACCAAGTTTTTTTTAACTCAATCCAAGTTGAAATACCAAATATGCTAGGTAAAGAGGGGGATTGCCTATGGTTCCCTGACCAAACAAGTATTCTATACATTTTATTTACTTTTATGTATATCATATACACAATACTCATATATCATTGTATATGGGCTTTATAGTGAAGATAATTATAAAAGGGTTAGGACACACAACCATCCCATTATGTGGAAGCAAGGGACTTTTGCAAAGGTATAACATATTTTGGAGAGGTTTTCTCTTTCGAGACTTTCCTCTCTATGAAGCATACTCTCCGATTTTTTTTCTGCTTGTCGAGTTTAGTTTCTAATCCTTCTCTCATCCTCTTCTTGCATGGACGAGCATCCATAGACTGCCAATATTTCCCGAACGTGGGGGGGAGGGGGGGGGGTGGTTTTAATCCACCATCTTCTGCCCTTGGTTCCCACTGGCCTTACACATCACATATTGCTGCAATTTTCCTTGGCATATGAGTTCCAAGATTTTCGATTTGAGAGCGCGTTTCATACCTTCGTAGGCTATGCCCCCGTTCTTGGTGGTACGAGCAAACCTTTTCTTTTCTGAGGGATCCCTGACTCCGGCCTATGGCAGTGGTCTCATGAATATCCCCTCCTTCTCGTGCTTATGGAATATGGTTGATGGGCTGATGGTGAACCATTGTTCCCCAGTCTTTTGACCATTTTTTTGATCCTCGGGTTTCGATGGAAACTTCGATGTCGATCTTCAGTGACCTTTGAAATTTCTGACTTAACTTTGATATTCGCAGACACTCTGGCTTTTAGTGCCCCCTTGACCTGTTCAAGGCAATTCTTGCCTTCTATAAGACCCAGAATGTCGTCCATGGTCCTTGGCACCTTCTTGACTAGCTTCTCAAGGTGTTCCTTCTAGCAATCCTTCACGAAACGCCACGACGACAATCTTCAAGTTTGTCCTAGTTGCCACCATCTTCTCTCTAAATATCTCGAAGTACTTCTCCAGCTTCTCACCAGACTTTTGCTTGACACTGAATAGTGTGGATAAATCCTTCTTTTATCTCCTATTTTAGAAGTACTGAGCAATGAACAACCGCGTCAGCTTTTTGAAGCTCGAAATAGATCCTGACTTCAATCCTTGGAAACATTTTGCAACTAGCCTGGAAAGGCTGGTAGGAAAAAATTTGCACATCAAGTTTTGATATGTGATCTCAATCCTCATTGCTTCCGTATACTCCTTTATATGGTCTTCCGAGTCAAATGCACATGTGAACTTTGTGAATGGTGACATGAAGAATCGCTTTGGCTTCCTTGCCTGTAATATGGCTTCGAAGAATGGAGAGTTAGCAATTCCCTTGATACTTTTGCGACAATATCTCGAGGCCTCGATCCTCAAGCCTCCTTTACTACCTTTGCTACGTAGACTTTCCGTTCACGACCTTCTAGAGCCGGCACATAGTCCTCGTCCATCTCATTTCCATTGTCCCATTGATCGTCTTCCCCAAAAGTGTTTTCTTCTTCAAGTAGGATTCATCATCTGGCGAAGGTGAACGACTCCTTCATAACTTTGACGTACGCCTCTTTTTGGCTCTTTCTTCTCTCCCGTAGTGAGCTAGCTCTGCCTGCAAGTTTCTGATTTCCCTGCTCAATTGTCTCTTGTTTCGGGGACTAGACTCTCCATTCTCATTCACCACATGGCCTTTGGAAATAGGTCCTTTCCGTTTCCTTCCACTTGCGTAATTGATTTTTCCATCTTCTAGCTCTTCTTCTATTTGGTTGCAATCATTATGGTGCAATACCTCGTCATCGTTATAGGGGATACCTATTGCTATCATTTTGCACAGGCGGTGCCAACTTGTGGGAGCACGAAAAATGTAGTAGATTCTTCAAGCTTCCACAAGACAATTCCAACGATCAACGGGTATCTTTCTCAATGACAACTTGAAGTAAGTTTTGTGGCCAAATTATTTTAACAATTGGAGGGTAGGGGGGGTACATGCAAAAAAATTGTACGATGCTCAAGTAAGCAAAAGTTTAATGCAAGTATAATCTGAGTAAAATCTAACCAGAGAACTTAGTCTTTTCACCTATTTATACCCGTCGGATCCTCCCAAAATAAGAGCCACTAACTTTCTGGCCGAACTTCGTGCACCAAACTTCGGCCTCAACCAGCAACAACCCCCTATTTCGGCCCTAACTCCCTAGGATTATGCTCCATTTCATCCATAACTCCACTATTTCAGGGTAATGTGGGTAAGTGGACTCTTAGGGCCCATTCAAACATTTCCATAGGCATAGACTTCCATTCCTCGACCTTGGGTCTTATGATCCATCTTATTTTCGTGATGGATCATTCGAAGTCTTAAACTTCGAGACTCATCTCGCTCTCAATTTTTATATTTTTTTTTCGAAAATACATAAGCTTTTATCTTTATAATGATACCATTAGTTGGACAATCACTACTAAAAAATTGGGCTAAGACACGTGTATTGGGTTTTTAGACACCAATAATTAGTGTGAACCATCAATGGCCAACACTTGGCTACTATTTCTATGTTGGTGCCCTTTGCGTCGGTGACAAACACCCAAGGGAATCACTAATACAACTTTTGGTCACTTTAATTGTGGGACCCTTGATCTCATTGGTGACCCATTCAACATTATTTAATGGTTTGTTAACATCATTGGTGACTCCAAATAATGAAATATAAAAAAAAATGTGTTATTGAAAATCCAATTAATTACTGGGAACTGACGGTCATGGTAACCATTAAACAAACTTTAAGGGTAAATCATTACAACCACTATGAGTATAAAGTGCAAAACAGAGTCTTCAAACCAAACAAACACAAGAAAACTTGAAGCATAACTGCAATAATAAATCCTTTAACTGTATCTTCACATAAGAAAACTTCTCTTCAGCTTCATGAGCAAGACGTAACAATTGAGCAAGTACAACATCTAACCTACAGTAAGTAATACACTATCAACATTAATAATATTTTTTGCAAACGTTATAAACTTTTGAGTAGGAAGTTCTTCCAGATTAAAGCAAATTAGAGCCATTTCTCTGTCAAGGCAAATTAGAGAGCTTAAGCCCTCCCATGTTTCCATAATCCTTATAGGCCAGCTAATCAACTTAAAAATTGATATCCTAATATAGATGACGTTGATTTATGTTTCCAAAGTGCGTGATGCTTTTATTCTACACATAAGCTACATGAAACAACCTAAATTCAGAACTACAAGGAGAAAGAAGGAAAACATGAAGTAAACCTCGATGACATTTAAACTGGATGTACGTAAGCATATTTGCAAGATCTAATATAATGAATGTATCACAGAGATATTTAAAATTGACAAGTTAAATTATACCTTGTCGGGAAGTATATGCGAGCCTGTATGAAGCAGCATCATGAGAAATCATAGACATAATGCAGTAGAATGAAGAAGCCCTGAAAAAATATCAAGATGTTGATATGTAAGTAGATAACAAAGCATACCAAAAAAAATCTTAGTGGTCCATAAACAACGTATGTACAAACTACATGTAACTAAACAACATATGTAAAATCTTCATAAATAAGTGATTGATCTGATTGAGTGGTTACCTAGGTTAATTATCTAATAGAAAATGATCTAAACTTGTGATAAGGTAGAAAATTAATTTAGTCGCCATGTCTGCGAGTGCACTCCTAGTGCATCATCAGCTCTAGACAAGAGACGTACACGCATTGATAAATGGACGTTCTCGCCTACTGATCGGATCGAATCAAGTGTTGATAGCAGAATTGGAAGACTGTTATAAAATGGATTTTGACGCATCACCACTATCCAAAAAATGGATTATCCTAGAACGCCATCTTTATAAAGCAAATAAAGTAGTCTAGACGATACTAACAATTGGATGTTTAATTAAGTAGTCATAATAAGGATGATTTATTATTATTCTATATTAATAATGTAGTAATATTTCATAATATGTGGTTCATGATTTATGTTCATCTTATGTACTATAATTTCATAAAATAAGACTCGAGAAGCTGGTTACCGTCTTCTTTCAAGAAAAAAATAAAGACAGAGAGATCTAATTTCACTATTGACCTTTTCTAACATTCGCATCATGCACAACGTCGACTTTGAGTAGATGAAGCCGGAAGGTTAATTAATTAGCCACTACCAATTATTAACTGTAAAGGAAACCGAAAATCACAATATATAAAAAGAGAGCGCAGCTTTTATCCCAAGTGTCCCACAAAATTGGGAATTTGGCATGCCAAAGGACGTCCACTACTATCTCACCTATATGATTCAAATGTTGAAAATTAAACGTATCTCTTTGGTACCTAAATTATTTAGGCCCAGTCCTGGACTAAGACGAGCAAGGTCCACTCTTAGGATCTCAAAAGTTTATAGGGTCTCAAAATTTATATGTTGCAGACTTAAAAAAAAAAAAATTATACAGTCCTTTTTATTAGAGATGTTAGCCACGTCATCAACGTGCATGTGCTGCATCATGGTCATCAAAAATCCTATACGTGTAGAACTCAAACTTACCCTTTAATAAACAATTCTTCACTTTTAATTTGTGAAGATTTTGTGTTCTGGCTACTATTCTTTAATTTTTTTGTTTAATTTTTTTCTATTTATTTCTTTTTCTTTTTTAGCTAGTTAACGAAAATTTGGGGTTTTGACCCCCTTTTTTTTCCAATTCTTTTGTTATTTATATTTCATTTCACCTAGATTTGATTTATATATTTTTATTAATTTAGAAAATTAATTTAAGTGATAATGGATTCTATACACTTAATTTAGTAATTTTTTTCTTTTTAGAAAGCATTTTGATTGGATTATATTTGATTATCGACTAACTTTTTGATGTATAAATAATTAATTTTTTTTAGTTTATGCCCATTTCCGAAACGCTGGAGCCCCAGAAAAAAAACCCGCCTTGGGCCCCCGATTTCTCCGAGCCGGCCCTGCCTAAATAGCTACCGTTTAATCTCAATTAGATAATATCTCAACCACTTAAGATCCTTAATGATTTTAATCCAGCCTTCAAAGTAATATCTTACCATAATATTATACGTCGACCAAGAAATCAATCTCTCAGCATTGTATCAAAGCACTACAAGTGTTTTTACCAATGACAGAATTTTGTCGAAAAAGATCATTTTTGGTCGAAAAAAGTCATTTTCGACAATATTTTTGTCGAAATTCGTAAGAAATGCTTTGGTCAGAGAAGCTTATTTTTCCGACCATTTGTCGGAAAAGCTAGCATTTCCGACCAAATTATATCGTCGATTTTTGTCAAAATAGATAAATTATCGACCAAATTCTTTGTTGGAAATACTTTTTGCCGACAATGATAACATATATTTCTGACCACATATTTTCGACTAAATTCTTTGTCACAAAAATTATTTCCGACCGAACATAACTATTACCGACAAATAGTAATCATCAAAAGTGTAATGATTATCTTAAGTTTTCTAAATATATGAACAAAGTATATAATCCAAACCAATGAAAACCAAACAATAGAATGTTACCGTAGCAACAGACTTTCCCAAGAGAGTCTCTATCATTCTCTTTGTATCGTGTACCTCATTTGTTACGCTTGCAAGATTTTGTTTAACTTGCTCCAGCTCTTATCCCTGTTCCAAGCACCGACGTTTATTGCAACCTTGACTATTTGATCCATACTCATCTCTGGCGTTTGATCTCATGCCATCGCTTAAACCAAGAATAATCCCACGTCTTGATTCACCAACCACCTTCTTGTATATAGTTCAATCATCTTTCGGCTACTCTTGATCATCTCCACCAAATACATCTTCCAATTTCTTTTCGAGAACCATAGTGTCCTTCAATTACATGTCACAACAACGTTAAATATTATGAAGCATTAACTGGTCTTATTTAAAATCTAAGAATGTAAACTTAAAGGATCTAATAACCTGACATAAAAATGAACAACGAGAACTAACAAAAGAAACAGTTGAAGACAATGCAACAAAAATATAGAACACCTGTAGCAGAACCCAAACTTTGAAAAATCATAAGTATGTGTAAAAATGTCGTTTTCAAATGATTCAAAGACCCAAATGATCTGTAACATGTCTTCCACAACTTTCATGAAGACATCTAGTTCAAAATTTGAGCAGAAAAGTACAGTTTTAAAGAAAAATGTAACATGGTCAGAAATCCAGAAAAAGTTAAAACTGTGCAGACCTATATCTTTGAAAAATCATAACTATCTATAAAAAACTTAGTTTCAAATGAACCAAAAACTGAAATGATCTTTAATGTGTCTTCTACAGTTCTCATGAAGATAACTAATGCAAAATGTGAGAATAAAAGTACAGTTTCAAAGAAAAAGGAAATATGGTCAGAAATCCAAAAAATCAGTTTAAACTGTACAAACCTATAACTTAGAAAACTCTTAACTATCTGTAGAAAACTCCTTTTCAAATAAATCAAAAACTATAATTATATTTGCATGTCTTCTACAACTTTTGTGATGATAACTATTGCAAAATGTGGGCATAAAAGTACAGTTTCAAAGGAAAAGGTAACATGATCAGGAATCCAGAAAATCAGTTTAAACTGTGTATACCCATAACTTAGAAAAATCATAACTATATGTAGAAAAATCCTTTCCAAATGAATAAAAGACTAAAATGATCTTTAATGTGTCTTCTACATCTTTAACGAAGATACCTAGTTTAATATATGAGCATAAAAGTACAGTTTTAAGGAAAATGTAACATGGTCAAAAATCCGGATAATCAGTTAAAACTATGCAGACTCATAACTTTGAAAAATCATAACTTTTTTCAAAAAACTTATTTGTAGGTAATTCTAAGTCTGACACAATTAAAAACAAGTCATCTAAAACTTCTATGAAGGCACCAACTACTAAATATAAGCATATATGTACAAAAATCAACTAAAAATTCATAGATACAGAAAATAAGTTTAAATTCTGCAAAAAGTTGCATAAAGTTCTTTAGCCTTTCCACTCTTCCAATGTTCTTCTTTTCCTTTCTTGGCCTTAGACATATGAAACTTCTTGAAACATTCAATAGGACTAGACTCTACTCCGGTTCTATCAAACTATTGAATTCATATAAACTGATATAAACAAAGGAGAACACTAAAATCTTAGTCAAAATATTACCATGGATATTGTATCCCATAACGAAGTAAAGTCAAGATCTCTTAGTTCTAAAAAACTGAGTTCTTAATATGTATGTATTTCCTCTTTGATGCATTTTATCATTGGAACTGAACCTGTGGTGTGCACTATAGTGGATTTTCCACGGTTGATTTTGTTTTGGTCACTTCTTTTCTGAAAATATCATTAACATAAAGTAAGCGACGAAGAATCGAATTAATATATTTCATATGGATTGATTATTTACTTGCCATGATTCTTGACTCCATTTATGAACCATTTTTTTCTATATCTCTGAGGAGATAAAATAAAGGGGATGAGCGAATCGAGCTGCCCAACTCTTGTGCTTTTTGAAAACACAATCTCTTATCTGACTCATCTATTTGTTATAGGATCTTTTCATATGTAATGAAAAAGTTGCAAACACATCTTCTTCGGGGCATGAGAATTGAAAATCAAAATTCTTCCAATGAGTGAACAATTCACCCAAGTCTTTCATCAGATATTCTTTCCATGTCACATTTGGTCATTTAAGTTGTTCCTAAAAGAGCGGAAATATACTTCGGGCTGCTTGTGTAGTTATGATCCTAGAAATTAAATACATTATGAGTGCACAAACTTACAGGATTTATGAATCAAATAAATGCTTTGACTATAATTGAAGTTACCAAACCTATCCACTACCAGAAATGGAGACATTACCGGCGACCTGCCGTCGCCGGCCTTGTCTTTTTTTTCGCCGGAATTGACATTACCGGCGACTTGTCGCCGGCAATGACGTCGCCGGAGATTCCCCGCCGGTGTTGACATTGCCGGCGTCCCGTCGCCGGTAATGTCCGAGACATCACCGGCAATGGCAACGGCAGCGCCGCCGTGGCCGAAATGTGAGACATTGCCGGCGACTCGAGTCCATGTCGCCGGCAATGTGGGAAAAAATTTTGAAAAAAAAACGCGGTTCTGGATTGGGCCCAATTCCATAACCTGCATTGAAAGACATAAACCGTACAATCATACAAATTCAACAGTACACATAGCAAAGACAGTCATACAAGTTCAACATAAATGTCCAACGTATAGTACAAATAGCAACGACGATACAAAAATTAACTACAACTACAGGTCAGGTCCAGGAACTTGCGGGTCATCAGGGTTGAAGTAATCCATGTACTCATTTGAATTCCGGTGGCTACCTTGGTCTTGCTCTGGCGTTGACTGGTGCGGTGGTGGTGGTGGATAGCTAGGGATATGAGGGACCGGGGGAGGTGTGGGGAAGGGTTGTCCGGTAGTCTGAGCCTCGTACATCGTCCGCATCCATGTGTACATCTGAGCCTGCACCTGTGTCTGCTGCATTTGGTACTCGGCCATCTGCCTCTTTTGCTCCTCCAACTCCCTCTGCGTCCTATGAAGCTCCGCCGCGAGGTTACGACTAGAAGTTGAACTTCTTGACCCGGTAGAGTATTCTGAAGTGTTCTTCAATAGTCCTTCGCCCGTTGTGCCCATTCCCCTACAGTAGTAGGTATTCTTTCCAGTCCCGCACGCTTTTGCCATGATCCGAGCTGCTATCGAGGGATCAAGCGGATCGATCTGAGAGGCATACTGGGTGACTTCTTCCTCGGAGCAGTTAGGATGGTTAGTCCGAGCTATACTCATGGTCACTTCTGCGGTCGCCTCCTCCACTATCGACTAATTGAAAAGGGAAAATGAACAATGTATTAGCTAACAAAATCTATTAATATCGACAAATAGTTTTATTAACACATGGAGAGGCGAAAGACTTACCGCTTCTTCAGGGCACTGCGGGTAGAACTTCTGATGAATATACACCAACGGGTTCACCTCTTGTTGTTGCTGCGCCTTAGTCGACCAACCCATGTAGTTGAGTGAACCTGCATGATGGGCCCTGGTGTTTTTCAATCTATTCGCCCGGTTCATCTTCGAAATCGCCTTGTTTGATAAACATATGAAAAAAAATTAGTAACTAACTATTTCAATCTGATACGATACATTAGGCTTGAAAGATATATTAAGGATGCATACCCGAGCTTTGGGGTGCTCGAAGTGGGCTATCAGCCACAGCCACTCATACTCCCTAAACCGGAATTCGCTAGGGGTGGAACCTCGGCCTAGCTCCTTGTATACAGTGTAATGGGAAGAAAGCTCGTTCTTCCACTCTTTATACCTATATTAAAACAAGGAAAAAAAGTTAGAGATATTAAAACACTTGATAAACAAAAATCTAACTCGATATATATTCAAATAAGTCGAAGCACATCACCTCATATGTAGTTGACGCTCTACCCACGTGTGAATAAGAACTTCATCCATGTCAAACCACACCTGCAATATGAATATATAAAAGGTAAAATTATATATATATTCGGACTTAATTAATAAATATAAAATTTACGTAATGAAAATACGATTTTACTCACACTGAGTGCATTATGCACTTGCATCTTCACGTAGATAGGCACAGATTTCCAATCTGGCCAAAACATTGGGACCTTGTCCCGCACGATCGCACCGGCCATGCTGACATATTTGCGCGTGGTGTCGAATGCCTCGATCACCTCGTCATCCTCATTGGCCCTTATGGGCATTTTCCTTCCGCCGGTGGCCTGCTCAAGTCTCTTCCCGGTGCAGGTGCCTCTAGCCCCTTTACGTTTTCCAGTCCCATTAACGAAATTGCCTAATAATACAATGTCAACAAATTGATATCATTAATTGAACCTATCGCAAGTCTTAAGTAATAATTAAGTAATCAATCTGATGTTAAATAAAATTTACCTGCATCGTCCGTTTGTTGGTTGGTGCACCTCACACTCCAAAGATACACGGGGTCGAACGGGAGGAAGTTATACGCTTCCTCCACGGTCAGGAACTCCGGCCGTCCTTCAATATAAACAGGCATCCCCCTATCATCGAATTCAGGGATGACAGGAATCTCGTCGGGTAGGAAGAGACCGGACGGCGGAGATAGACGAGGCCTGGACGATGAGGCGCCAGCACCACCATGTGGCTCAGATGATTCCCGTGAAACGGAAGTAGGCACCGGGCGAATATGGGGCATTCGGATTGAGGGAGTTTCTGATGCCCCCGTTGACTGTCGCTCGTCTGAGGCTCTGCCACCGGAGGGACGTCTACTGATTGAGCGTCTGGAGACTGAGGCTCGAGCCTTGACTTCCGGTTGCACGGCTCTTGATCGTGCAGCTTCCTCCTCAGCTCGCGCCTCTAGCAAGGCTCGAGTGCGAGCACTCATCATTGGCCCACTGGGTGTGTTGCTAACTGCGGGCGAGGAGGAAGCTTGACTACTGTTCCCTCCACTATTTCGGGAACCTCTCCGAAGCCAATTAGACGCAAAACCTCCTGGCATGGACACCGTAATAGTCATGGATTCGGTTCTATAACAAATCGGAACCGGAACCGTTTGGAACGGGAACCGTTTGGAACCTGGAACCATTATATTACAAACGGTTCCGGTTACAAACAGTTTCGGTTCAGAACCGACTGGGGTTCTATAACAGTTTGGAACCAGAACGGTGTGGAATCAGAACCGTTTGAAACCGGAACTGTTTGTAACCGGAACCGTTTGTTACATAACGGTTCCAGTTACAAACAGTTCCGGTTACAAACCGTTCCGGTTCCAATTTGTTATAGAACACAATGGTTTGGAACCGGAACGGTTTGGCTTCGGAACTGTTTGTAACTGGAACCGTTATTTTACAAACGGTTCCGGTTACAAACAGTTTCGGTTTCAAACCGTTCCGGTTCCAAACCATTGTGGTTCCAAACTGTTCCGATTCCGATTTTTCACCTTAATTTATACGTTAAATTAACAACTATATCACCTTAATTTATACGCTAAATTCCCAACAATTTTTTCACCTATTATACGTTAAATTAACAACTTTATCACCTAAATTAACATATATACATACATCATTTCCGGCTTTAAACTTTTCACATATATATACATCAAATATACAGTTTGTATACATCGATCATTCACCTTAATTTCACCTTAATTCACACATATATATATACATCACATATTAATCCAATTCACCCGTGCTAATTAATTTTCCACATTTTTCAAACATACGTATATATATACATTCCATATATATTAATTAATTTTTCACATATATACATCATATATATTGCTCCTTCACCCCACAATTATCCACATTTTTTTCCCACAATTTTCAAACATACCGATATGACATTTTACAAATATTGTCCACATGCATACATATATACATCCCACAATTATCAAAAATTAATTAATCAAAATACACAAAAAAAAAATTGTGGAATGAGAGAGAGAGAGAGGGAGAGAGAGTGAGCTCAAACCTGGCATGGTGGAGCTCGACCCAACTGTGCCGGCGACGGTGTACGTAGAGGAGGAGGAGGAAGATGAGGAGGGGAGGAGGAGAGAGGGGAGGAGAGAGGGGAGGAGAGGAAGAGAGGGGAGAGGGAAGAGAGAAGAGAGGATTGAGGAGAGGGGAGAGGTGAGAATTTCGTCCTAAGAGAGGGAAGAGGGAAGAGAGAAGAGAATTAGGCCGAAGAGAAATGGGGAGGAGGAGATCGAGCTCGAGCTGCCTATACCGCCACCATTGTCGGCGAGGTAGGTCAACGTCGTGGGCAATGTCATTACCAACGACTTGATTCGTTGGTAATGACATTACCAACGAGTTGATAAGCAACTCGTTGGTAATGACATTACCCACGAGTTGCTAACTCGTTGGTAATGACATTACCAACGAGTTGCTTATCAACTCGTTGGTAATGTCATTATTTGTCGACTATTATCCGATCGACCAATTTCCGACCAATTTCCGACTACGTACAATTTCCGAGTATATTTTCCGACTACGATTTCCGACTACAATTTCCGACTACGATTTCCAACACGATTTCCGACTACATACAATTTTCGAGTACATTTTCCGACTACAATTTCCGACTACGTACAATTTCCGACTACGTACAATTTCCGAGTACATTTTCCGACTACGATTTCCGAGTACAATTTCCGACTACGATTTCTGACTACGTACAATTTCCGAGTACAATTTCCGACTACATACAATTTCCGATTACGTACAATTTCCGAGTACATTTTCCGACTACGATTTCCGACTACAATTTCCGACTACGATTTCCAACACGATTTCAGACTACATACAATTTCTGAGTACAATTTCCGAGTACAATTTCCGACTACGTACAATTTCTGAGTACATTTTCCGACTACATACAATTTCCGAGTACAATTTCCGATTACGTACAATTTCCGAGTACATTTTCCGACTACGTATAATTTCCGAGTACATTTTCCGACTACAATTTCCGACTACATTTTACTACGTACATTTTACTACGTACATTTTACTACGTACATTTTCCGACTACAATTTCCGACTACATTTTACTACGTACATTTTACTACGTACATTTTACTACGTACATTTTCCGAATACAATTTCCAACGTACTAAGGATGATAATCGTAATCATCTTCATCACTTGAGTCTGACTCGATTTCATAGGTAACCTCTGGCAATATGTGCCGCTCCTCGTCATCTGAATCAGCGTCAACTTCATATGGATTAACATCGAGAAGTTCTGCTCCAGTAATTCTAACCACACTCCCAGATCTCACATTATTAAGGCGAATCGTAGATGATTCCGGAATGTCAAAAGCGTTCGGCTCTTGGTATGCAGTAACTTCCTCATCATCTGCGGTATCACCAAGTGTGGCAGCACTGTATATGTTTCTATGAGCAACATGGTTAACCATCTTCCACGGGACTTTGTTAAGAAGATCGTCCAGGTAAAACACTTGTTTTACTGATGAGGCAAGAACGAAAGGGTCATCTTCATACCAGGTAGTAGCAGTATTCACCGAAAATGTTCCGTACTGATCGGTCCTTGTGTTCTCCGGGCTAGTATCAAACCATCTACACTTGAACAAGTGCACTTTCATGCGGTTCCCATAAATTAGTTCAACAACTGAATGAAGGACACCGTAATAGTCAACGCCATCCTGCCCACCATGGACCATCACCCCACAATTCTGTGTTTTCAGTCGGTCGTCTCGATTTTCACATATAAATTTCACGCCATTGACCTGACACATCGAGTAAACTTTTGAAGCTATCTGTTTCATCGCCAGGACCCTCAATTCGTTTGACCACTCTGGGCAACCATCATCTGCTACATGGTTCATCTGAAAACGTCCATATATTAATACGTACAGAAGAAATTATGTCATCTTGAAACCACAAAACCACGTACATACATACATGCTATGTAAGGATATATATAAAAATAGACATATACACATATACTTACCCATTGACCAAAGTAGTTTGCAAACGTCTTGTTGTGGTAATCAACATTTCCGGCAATAGCAGGGCAGTGAAGATGATAGTTTTTCCAATATTGTACTTCTTGACAGTTAATCAGTACCGACCAGTGGGCAATGGCTACCTTATTTCCATCCAACTTGTACGACTTTGGCAAGCTTCCCTGTACTACCACGTCACTGGAGATGATAGAAAGGTTGAACTGGGGTTCATCTATCGGCATCTGTTGTTGGGGGTCCTCTACATTTTCCAAGTACACTTTGGTGTACGTTACACACTCGTGCGCAAGATATGCTTCAGCGATACACCCTTCAGGTGCATATTTATTCTTCACATAGTCCTTGTAGGCTCCCAATTGTCTACAAGTTAACAAGTGCATGTTAACTTACTTAAAAAATAAGAATTTACATATAAAAACATAGGCAAACCAAATTTATGAATCATTTGTACCTTTCCATGGGATACATCCAAGTGTAGTGTACGGGACCGGTAAGCAACAATTGTTCGGGAAGATGGATCATCAGGTGAGGCATTATGTCAAAAAAATTTGGGGGAAATATCCTCTCAAGCTTGCACATGATAAAAATGATGTCATCTTGCATCTCCCTGAGGTCTGCTTTTTTAACTTCCCTGGTGCATAACTTCTGAAAGAATCTTGAGAAGGCCACCAACGGCTCCACCACCTCTTTGGGCATGTACCCTCGAATGAAAATAGGGAAAAGGCGTTGAAACAGTACATGGCAGTCATGACTCTTTAATCCGTACATCTTATTGTCCCGGAAGTTAACACACCTGCTTATATTTCCTGCATAGCCATAAGGATACCTGCATATATATAGATAAAGCCATATATATGCAACGGTTATATTTCTCGCATATAACCATATATACTCCGGTAAAAATTTAATGCCAAATTCCAACATAGCCATAAGAATATATACCTGACATTACTCAGCCACCGAAAAATTTCATGCTTATGCTTCGGCTTTACGGTGTACGGAGCTTGCGGCATTTTTCTCTTACCATCTCTTAACCACAAATGTTTCCGCAGACCCATTGCTTTCAGATCAATGCGTGCCTTAGGGATGTCTTTTTTTTTCCCCTCCAAGTTCAGAACTGTGCCCACCACACTTTCACACACATTCTTCTCTATGTGCATGACATCTAGGTAATGTCTGATAGGCAACCTGGGCCAGTAGGGGAGTTCCCAGAATATGCTCTTGTGTGTCCAAAACTTATACCTTTCGGGCTTTTCTGGAATTGATGCCACTATGTCATGATGATTGCTCAGTTGGCCAAAATCATATTCATTCAACACTTCCAAAATTTCTTCCCCTGTCCATCGCCTGGGTGCCACACCTGTTTCCACAGTCCCATCAAACGCGTATGGATTCTGCCTAAATGGGTGATCATATGGAAGCCAACAACGGTGACGCATCTGAACAATTTTACTGCAATGAGGACTGCAACAATCAACCGTCATGCACTCTAAACAAGCCCTGTAACCCCTGGTAACATTCCCCGACAACATACCGCGGGCAGGAAAATCACTGATGGTGCCAACAAGCATGGCATGCATCTGGAACATCTCGTTTTTGAACCTATCGTAAGTGGGGTGGCCACACTCACTCAGGTACTTAAGCTCCTCAATCAAAGGCCTCAAATACACATCGAGACACTTTCCTGGATAACCCGGGCCCGGAATTAACAGAGTGAGCATATTGTATTCCTTCTTCATGCACATCCATGGTGGAAGGTTGTACGGTACCAAAATAACTGGCCATATACTGTATTGAAGACTCATGTTGCCAAAAGGGTTGAATCCGTCAGATGAGAGCCCTAGCCAAACTTTTCGGACCTCTGCTGCAAAATGATCAAACTCCCTGACCATGTGCTTCCAAGCCTCTCCGTCGGAAGGGTGTATAAGGGTGTCATCGTCAGGCAAGTTCCTCTCAGCCCACCATCTCATTGCCTCGGCCGTGAAAGCACACATGAACAACCGCTCTAGCCTATCAATAAGCGGGAAATATCGAAGTATCTTCACAGCTTTCTTGTTGCCTGCAGGAGTCAACTTATACCTTTCTGTAAAATATACCGGGCAGGCTTCAAGGTCTTCGAGATCTTTTCCCCAGAAGAGAATACAATCATATCTGCATGCATGGATTTTGATGTAGGAAAGCCCAAGATCTTTCAGGATATGTCGCACCTTATGATGAGTGGTAGGAAGACGATGACCGGGTGGCAGTAGCGAAGCAGTCCACTTCAACCAAGAATCAACAGCTTTGACAGACATTTTGTTCTCCATTTTGAGCTGCATCACTCCCATCACACTTTCAAGAACAGTCTTACTACAACCGTCGTACAACGGAGTCTGTTGCAATGCAATCAGGTTGTTGTACTTGTCCATACCGCTTGTGTTGACATGACCTCCAGGTAATGGTTCGACTGGCTCGATATGGGGGAAACCCTCAACGACGGGAGGGACATTTGGTGCTTCATCAGCAAATACACCGCTCTCATGAGGAAACATATCATTGATTAACATCGATGTTGGATCATAGGATGAACTGCCCCTCTCAGCAAAATCTCCATGATCATAGCGTGGACTGGCCCTCTCACCAAATTGTCCATGATCATGCGGACCCGCTAACGATGTTTCACCGTGATAAATCCAACAAGTGTACTTATCCCAAAACCCGTATTTACTCAGGTGCCTCTGGACTTTATCAATGGGAAATCGAAATCGATCGCTGAAACACTTACATTCTTTACACGGGCAATAATGAAGTGTAGTGTCTCCACAATTAGCCTTCACAAAATCCACAAAACTCCTAATTCCCTGGTGATATCTGACATCCCATCTTTCGAGGCTCATCCAACTCTTGTCCATTTTGAAAATTCTAACAATTTTACGTATTAATTATATATATATACACACATTCACTACTAATAATCGACGTGATATCTCAATTCAACTCTAATTAAATCAACACATGCATGCATATGTATATATATCGATCTAATCTCTGAATTCGATTCAGTACTCGATGATAGTATTCTGGTGTTTTTCAATTCAAAACGTATTTGACTGGGTAGGAGGCTCTGTTAAGCCTGGCTCCGATAACAATACGATAATACCAGTCATTGATTCAGACACAAGATTAACTACAAGCTGTTTTCTCGTTTCGGTGACCGTACATCAACAACATTTCATATATATATATATCTCACGAATTGGATTTGATCAACACACACACATATATATATATATACCACATATACGTATATATACACCTACGTACCTATATATATAGCTTCCCGAGTGATCGAGTTTTCGACGCGCGCCTTAATTTTGACAATATACCGAATGATCGATTTCAGAGCGTACGTTTTCCTTCTTTCGATTTCTCTGGATTTTTTTCGATCAAAATGATTGAATGATCGAGCTGCCCGATCCGGCATCTAATATAAGACACATTGCCCGCGACGGAGTAAGTCGCCGGAAATGAAGACATTACTGGCGACTTTACGCCGGAATCTCGCCGGTAATGTTCCAAAACATTACCGGCGACTCCAACCGTCGCCGGCAATGTCTAGCCACACATTTCCGGCGAAATTCCGGCCGGAAAATCGCCGGAAATGTGTGGCTAGACATTGCCGGCGACGGTTGGAGTCACCGGTAATGTTTTGGAACATTACCGGCGAGATTTCGGCGACATTACCGGCGACGGAGTAAGTCGCCGGTAATGATGGACATTACCGGCGACTTTTCCGGTCGCCGGCCTTGTTGGCCGGAATCTCGCCGGTAATGTTTCATTTTCTTGTAGTGATCTTTAAATACTTCAGCATGCATGCCATGCTCTTTATTGCCCGAAGTTTTCCCCCTTACGTTCTTTTTTGGAGCTGAAACTATTGACAACAATCAGCAATTCATATTACTAATAATGAGATTGAAAGAGTGATTTACAACTTAGTTATTGAATCATTTATACTACAATTACAGAAAACTGGAGTAGTCAACTAATGTTAAGTAATCAATTTTTTTTCCAGTAAACGTTACCCTCTTCATTTGAAAATTCAGCCTCAATTTCATTCCCTTATATCTCTTACATTTCATTGTCATTCATCTCTTATATTTCATTGTCATTCATCTCTTACATTTCATTGTCATCCAAAGATCCAATAGATCTGTTTTGGCTTGAAGGAAGCTCCAAATTGATATGACCAAAACATGCATCAAATATTAACACAAAGTAGACACTTAACACATAATTCAACCATATGCAATTTAAACCCTTTTTGTGTAGATGTAGCATTGATAAGTATGGTATCATTCTAAACCGGGGATTGAAGGGTGCATGCAATTCTTGTGTAGTAAAAAGGGGGGTATAAAAGAGTTGATTTTAAAGTGTAAATTTTCTATCTAATTACTAACTAAAAACGTCAATCACATAGCAAGTATTCCTAAGACTTTAGCATGCATCAACTCATAGACAAGCAAACACATAGGAAAATCCCAAAAACCCTTACCATATTTTCAACAAAAACCTAATTAATTATTTACATGTGATCATCCCATCCTACCCACATGCATATTATACAGCTCTAATCCTCCCATCATCTTCGAAATCTACAAACCTTAATTCCAATTACATGTTATGGTTTTCTTTATCTTTTAATCAAAGTGCAATGAACAGCATATAAACACCTTAACTAAATTATCGGTTTGATACAAAGGTAGGGACTAACATGTTCCGTGAACAGCACTGCAAACATCCTAGTGATCCTAACCTCAACCCATACCGAAGCTTTATGCCCAACACATAACACATAAAAGAAACTAAGATTCATAAACACATGGAACACGTATGGAATTCATAAAGTGTATAAAACCAAAATAGACATTCATTCACCGAGTTTTTACACAAATAAATACAAAGACAAAGGAGACTACGGAGTAAAGAGTTCATGTTACACTTTTAGTTCCGTGAACAGCACTGCAAACTTCAAGAGCAAGACGACCCTTTGATGGAGTTGGTATCGGTTTTTAGGAGGTGGTGATGGTGTAGTCAACCTTGGCTCTGGAGATCTTTGTGGTGGAGAATGTTTGAGGACTTTGGCAGCGTGAGAGCATAAGATAGGTGATCATCTGTTTTGAGGCCGAGCCTCTTGTATTTATAAGCTCACAAGAGTCATTCTCCTCCTAGAATAAGGTTTCCTTCTATTTTCGGGCAGATTTGGCAGTCTGTAAAGATTTACACTTTCCCGGAGTTGTAGATCTCCAAAAATTATGATTTTGGTGTCGTTGGAAAGAAGACTCAAATATCTTTCCAACCATAGGTTAATCGCCTCTTAACTCCTCCTGGTTCGTTCCCAGTTGTCGTTCGAAGTTGGCCTATCTGCACAGGCAGATTCTGCTTTCCTTATTCTTCATGATTTCCTTCTTCTTTTGACTTTGGGAATCCTTTTCCTACCAAATCTTGATCTCCACGAAATTGGCTGATTGGATCTTCATATTTGGGCTATCTAAATGGTCTTCTAATTAATTGGACCCATTCTCATTTGTTCTTCTTCAATATCCTTCCGGAAACTTTCAAATCCTAGTCAACATAGGAAATGTTTTCCTAGTCAACCAATGATTTCTTTTTCTCCTTTCTTCCTTGGAATTTCGAACCAATTTCTTGTCTCCATTATTTTATTGCGTTTTGCATGCTTGTAGACTCCTTTACTCCGTCTCTTTTGGTCAACACCTGAATTTAACAAAATAAGTTAGAACTCATAAAACTAAGCAATTATCAAAGTAAAAATGTAGAGAAAATGCATTAATTAATACGCCTAAAATGCGTAGATCAAATTCCCCCACACTTAGACTTTGCTAGTCCCTTAGCAAACACTAAATTAAACTAAGACTCAAAATTTTTCAACAAAAATACTACTAAGCCCTTTAACAAATGAATTTCGAAAATTTCATGAGAATTCTCAAAATTAAAGCACAAGGAATTCAAGAGTTAATAAAGACATTCTCATACATGAACAAGTAAGACTTAGATGAAAACAATGGTGATTTATAAGCTATGCATGCTTCGAAAAAGTTTAAATCAATCTCACATGGATGCACTCATCATATTTTCACTCATGAAAAGAGGTTCACTCAAATGTATATGTATTGCATCGAAATACCTCATAATTACTTGCACAAATGAACCAAACCATATGCTTACTCATGTAACTTACTCAACCAATTGAAGGCTACTCATCTTAAGGATCATAAAGGACTTTAGAAAGGTTGTAATGGGGCTAAGGCTAAGGCATTCGAATTTTAGATAAGTGGTGGTGTAAAACGTTTCAAAGACTTAGTCTAGCACTTAGAATTCTTCAAATTCGTGGCTCATCCTTTCTACACTTCTTCTTGTGTCAAACTTCACGATCGGGGGCCAATTTTCATCTTTTTGGGCCCTAACTTCATTCTAAACTTCACTTGCCCAAACTTTTACACTTAGAACTTTTGCCGGAGAGCTTTTACACATTTTTTTCTTTTCTTTCTTTTCTTTTGCTCTCGATTTTTTTTTCTTTCGGCAATCAACTCTTTTGGACAAGTCTTCCCTTCTTTGTATTCTTTCATCACATTTTTTTTTCCACCACTTCTTTTATGCTAGCTTCGAAACCTCTTCACCAAGTCTTTGAACAAGGTTTGGAAATTCTACACTAGGCTAAGTGTTTAGATATGTACGTGGTAAATGAAAGAAAATGCTTAACGTAGGCACAAATGGGTAATCTAAGGGTGTCGCAACTCGTGCGCACAATGGGACACAAGGCCATCTGGTTTAAGTGGTGGTAACCTAATTTGCCTTTAATCATATCCAAAATCAGAGCATATATCAACTTAAAAGCTTTGCAAATCTACATAAGTAAGTTCTAGTAATCTCTAGTTCATTAAAATCTATGGCAAGCAATTAGATGAGGCATGTTTTGTTTTTGAAAACCATATGCACGAAATTCACTCTCAAATGAAATAATGTAGGCTCAAAAACTCACTTTTAGGTTTGTATGATTTAAAACTTATTCTAACATGCGAAATCTGTACCGAGTTTTACAATCTATATCTACTACATGTTAATGCAATCAAAACATCTCTATTAACAAAAGAATTCCATAAATTAGTGACATGAAAGCCATGAACTCGAAATTGTCTCAGAAAAATATCATCATCGACGAGTTAAGGGCATCCTAAGACTCTGAAAAACACTAAAATACACTCAAAAACTACCTAAAATTTTAGAAAACTAAAAACCCACGAAAATTAAATAAAAATAATTTTTTTAGGGCATCATCCGCCGGAAATCCTTTGTCCGCCCAATTTTACAATTTATGACTCAAATAAAAGCGTAAACCCCTCCCCCACACTTAAACTCTACATTGTCCTCAATGTAACAAAGTAAAAGCATAGAATCAAGCATGGAGTAATGAATTCACCAAAAATAACTAATTAATTAACACACTAACAAACTAATTAATAAAGAGGAAGGGAGAAGAAAGCAAATATGAGCGTCGATCCTCCATTAGGTTGCCTCCCAACAAGCGCTTGTTTTTTAATGTCTTACAGCCTAGACATGATGCTTCATTTATGCTCTTGGAACAGCCTGATCTTGAAGGTGCATCTCCTCCATTTGTTCTTTCCACTTTGCAGCTTAATGTTCTGACCTCCGTGTCTTTAAACTAGAATTCCGAACGATTTAGAGCTCAGAAATTCGTGATCTTT